>JAIUSX010000014.1:12500000-15000000 GCA_026573805.1 Hesperophylax magnus
TCAAAAACTAGCACTTTGTATTCATACAAGAGTTAACATTCATACCTGTAAGCACACATAGCAAATTTATGGGATACATTTATGTAAATAATTAAACTTTAATGTACTTTACTCTGATAAATTTCAGCAGGATTCCATTACTTTCACATAGAGGTGCGTATCCACTTGTGTCGGGGAAAATGTGGCGTATCCATGGAGTCATGCACAGCATCCCTCCGAGGTCATCGGCGTTACTCTGGAACATGACGGTGGCGCGTCCCACCTCCCGCAGCCTCTCGTCCCACTGTCTGCCCAGAGCACGACCAAGCACCACTCCCAGATAGGCATTGATCATGGGGATAAACAAAGCATCCGGTAATGACATGAGATTGCCCGCGATTACATTCTGCAAATAGGTGATGATTGATTTTTAGGGTAATTCTCCCTCGCCGGTGCTTTCAACTGATTTGACATGTCTATAATTAGTAAATACACCAAATAAGGATTTCTTATTTTAGGTATTCAATAAAGTCAACTCAATTCAACTCAGCAATACATTTATGTATTGGATAAAATATTCAAGTATTAACAAATGTTTTGTCGAAAATTCCTTAGAATATACCTACGGCTGTGTGCGTTTTTTTTTTTTTTTTTTTTTTTTTTTTTACAGTAATACCGCACAAGAGTCCCAACTGCTCCCGTCTGGAGCCAGTGAGACTATGGCATCCCCAATTGGGGTATGTTGTGAGGCTGAGGGTATTGGGGAGGGGAGGGAGATGGGGAGGGGAAGGTGGGGAAGTACCTGGCTATTCAGATCTGGTCACCAAACACGGCTAAAGCCATTTCAAGCAACGTTTCAATTCTGAATGGTGGTCTTACACCAGGGCGTTGCGTTGATAACTTAGAGTAACAATATAGAGACCACACAAAATTTTCGTTCAAATCGTATTGTTTCTCTAAGTTTGATAACTTGCCGAGTGTTGCGATAGTAAGAGAGAGCTGTACGGGGTTTCGCTAGGGTATTGTGCGAGGTGGCCGAGTATCATGCGTTTTATGCATGGCCCACAGACATAGGAATTCATATGTCTATGGCATGGCCAATGTTTTTTCCTCATTTTCAGCACTAACACACAATATTTTAACTATGTTCATGTATCCATATCTGCTATTAATATAACTATTTACATATTATGTAATAAATGTAAACTATTCTTTTTTATGCAACTTTAAAATGACAAAATTCTAATTGTTTTCGCTGTGTACTGAGTACACAGCACCGTAGGGACAAGGGATTTTCTAGCACCATTTAAGGGTTAAACAATGTATAGTTTAAACAGCCTCGTTGTTCGGCCTTGATATTCTTAAACTTTTACTAGGCACTTTTTGGCTATGTTGTTTTCTTGCATAAATCAAAAAAGGTGGATGATGTTAAACGGGAATTTAAGCCTTATCGCCATCTACGTAAGGTGTGTTATTGATAGCGGCTCGATTCAAAATATTACACGACGTAGTGCATCGCCCTGATATTTGTGCAGTTGTTATTTAACCTAAACCTAATCTGTATCCACCTTTTAAATACACTCAATAGCTTCGTACAGACGTAAGTGAGAAGCTCTCAACTACCAAATAATTGATTAAGCAATTAAAAGGACAAAATCAAGAGTATGAAATCAATTGTGATTATAATAGTGTATTTGGGTAGATATTTTGTATTAGAGAGTGCATAATAAACCCGTGTTATTTATTTAAAGATTAATATTTGCATTATACCTGATCCTTTGTGGGATTCCTCATGAGGTTTATAAGCTGTCCAATTTCATCAGATGTGATTCCTTCCAGTCGAGTGCTACGACAACCGAAACCCCAGTCTCTCATGTATCTTAATGTAAACCTACGTTGTTCGTGCCAGTAGGGCCCATCAGTAAAGAAGATTCCTTTAAAATAGATTCATTTTATAATTTAATTAATTTCTCATTTCTCTAATCATTCATAATATGTAAAAAAAAAAATCTTTTTTTAGAGAAAAAATTTTCTAACCGTGTTTTATTATTAAATTTAAACCTTTATCAAAAACAACAGCTTACAAAAAGTAATTTATAAAGTTATGACTTTTTAATAATAAATAAAAATGATAATATTCTAAATAGACGCCGCCGTTGAGTTTAAATACATATCTTCGTAATGTTATCAGAGCAATTGTTTTCATATTTTCGTTTATTCTACCGATAGAAATAGGAACTCATATAATATAATATACTATACATCATAATTTATGTCACAAAATAACAATTAACTGTGGCATTTGATCAGAAAATTTCGACATAAAGTATAAAATTAACACTAGAAGGAGATAAAAGTACCTACATACAAAATATTATCAACAAGTATGAGTAGACTTACATTGTATTAGTAATGATTTAGGAGATATGATAGTAAAGCCTTTTTGTACCTACCTTCTGTGCAGTTAAACAGATCCGCTACCTCTGCGTACCTATTACTAACCTCATGTAATCTAGGTACAAGCGAGTGTTTGAAATCTTCAGTCTTGGAATTGTTACAATTAAACAGGGTTTTAGAACGAGTAGCTCTTATGGGTACATAAAATTCAATGAGGTTAATTAAATCTACCATTTACAATTTTGAACATAAATATTAAGTCGGATATAATTCTTCTATCTGAGAGTTTTAGTAAATTTAATGTAATTATAGTTCATACTTTCAATGGGAATACCGAATTTGAAATTAATGTGTCTTAGAAATTTGTGTTGAATTTTTTCTATTGAATCTGAATGTATTTTATGATGGGGGGACGTCGAGGAGTTATATTCGACTTGACTTCGAACTAAAGATTATACAAAATTTTCAAGGTTGAAGTTATGAATATTATGGTGTTGTTTACTTGTAAAACATAAATGTTTCGCATATGATATTAACGAGGGGTTTCTCTAATGCACTTTCCTTGTTTCGCAATGCTTAATTTATCTTTTAATGCTTTAAATTAAGCTTTTAGCATTTTATTTTAGAAAGATGAAATAATGTATCCAATTTACAGAACATTACCATTATTTAATGCCATTCAACAAGGTTGTTTACAGAACTTTATTGTTGACGGATAGATAGGGACCGAAACTAAGAAGGTCTCACTTCAGCATCCCCCTAATATGACCAAATATCCCTAACACATATGAAGAAGAAGAAAACCAGAAAATGGGCCATGATACCGCTCTCACTCATGATGATGATACCGCTAGCATAAAAGTGTCGCCATGATTATCATGATATCATGATCCTACTTTGTTTCTACCTACACACCAAACGCATAACATTCATTTACTCTGCCGATAGTTTGTGCAGTTTGGTCATAGCTAAGTGACAGTCTGCATGCTTCCATGCCATATCTCCCTTTGTTTAAATTATCTATTATTTAACCAAATTAGAAATGAAGTTGGTTTGGATTATATTGAATATAACAATCAGACAGTTTGAAGCCCAATATATTCGAACTAAGAATAATGAGTGATTTCATCGTGTTACCTAGTTTCTTCCCTTCTCCCCTAAGGGTTCCCAGTATCACGGGCATCCTGCCGTCAAACTCGAGCTTATTGAGCACCACCTTGACCAATCGGCCGTGCGCTACCACGGTGGGGAAGTCTCCGAGGTAGAGTCCCACGAGGGGGCTGTTGTAGGTTTTCGAGAGCCAGGTGAGAGCTCTCGCGGGGAACTTGTAGTCTAGAGCCAACAGGATCCAGTAGCTGCCCCATATTGGAAGTCTGGGTGGGCCTGAGTATTTAGAAGGATTGAAATAATAAAAATGTTAATTATTTTCAAGAAATATGAAGTTGATAAATATGGCAGCAAATAAATTTATTTATATTTATACCCTACAAGTTGTTTATTTTTTTCTTAATAACTGCGCTACACAAAAATTTAAATGATCCTAATATTATTGATTACAGATTTCACCCACTGCCCACTGCCCACTGGTTTTTTACAAGGGGGCCAAATTTTACTCGCACCAGGCGCTGTTTGGCTCAGGGCAGGCCCTGGTTTTATGATCTATACTCTATACAATCATTTTACACCAATATATTACAGTAAAGATAATAAATTTAGAACACATAAAGGTACGGTAAAGGAGAAACGGTAAAAAACGAAAATATATAAATAAAAAGAAGCATGTCGTAGCAATGATAAATAGTAGAGGTAAGTAAATAAGATGTTTATATTGAATATCTATACAACAAAATACTACATACAACAATATCAAAAATACTAAATACAACAATATCAAAAAACTAAATACAACAATATCAAAAAACTAAATACAACAATATCAAAAATACTAAATACAACAATATCAAAAAACTAAATACAACAATATCAAAAATACTAAATACAACAATATCAAAAATACTAAATACAACAATATCAAAAAACTAAATAAAACAATATCAAAAATACTAAATACAACAATATCAAAAATACTAAATACAACAATATCAAAAAACTAAATAAAACAATATCAAAAATACTAAATACAACAATATCAAAAATACTAAATACAACAATATCAAAAAACTAAATACAACAATATCAAAAATACTAAATACAACAATATCAAAAATACTAAATACAATAATATCATAAAACTAAATACAACAATATCAAAAATACTAAATACAACAATATCAAAAAACTAAATACAACAATATCAAAAATACTAAATACAACAATATCAAAAATACTAAATACAACAATATCAAAAAACTAAATACAACAATATCAAAAATACTAAATACAATAATATCATAAAACTAAATACAACAATATCAAAAATACTAAATACAACAATATCAAAAAACTAAATACAACAATATCAAAAATACTAAATACAATAATATCATAAAACTAAATACAACAATATCAAAAATACTAAATACAACAATATCAAAAAACTAAATACAACAATATCAAAAATACTAAATACAACAATATCAAAAAACTAAATACAACAATATCAAAAAACTAAATACGACAATATCAAAAATACTAAATACAACAATATCAAAAAACTAAATACAACAATATCAAAAGAACATGCATGATGACATTATTGTATTATGTTACGTTGGAACAAATTGAAAATATTGATTGGAAATTAAGATCAAAGTAGAAGTATAAAAAGGTCATGGGGCAGTTTTACTATTTTGTAATATGCGTCAAAAGATAGTTGCTGTCTGTAAGTGATGTGAGACAATGTCAATGGTCATCTCATTGCTATTTCGCAAACGGTTTCATGACAAAACAGAACACTCGAGAGGAAGCTACAAGCCAAAAATGTCTAGAGACGTTCGATTTCAAGCAAAAAACTGTTTTTTTATTTATTTTATAAATAATTTTATAAGAAAGCAAAATAGTTAATCAAGTGAAACTGTCACAGATAATCTTAGCAAAAATACTGTTTTTTTTTTAATTTGGTTACTTTATGCGTTCATACATTTCTGTTGAAAAAATATTTTTTTTGTAGTTTAAATTTATATTTTTTATTGAGTAATTTATTTTTTTATTTGTATTCTACTCAAGCGAAACGATAGGAAAACCTTCAGTTAATCTAAATCATATTTTTTTGTATTCATAATGTATACCAATTTGTTATAAAGATTAATAAAAATAGTGATTTGGCTTCATTAAGCTTCGCCTTAAGATTTTTTTTTTTTTTTTATTATTTTAATATACATCATATGGGTTACATTAATACATACATATTTTGCAAAATATAATATTAAGGTTCATAATTGGTCATGTATACCTTATCAGAAAAGAGGAGCTCTTGTGCCTGATAAGGGAGCCACGATTCTTACTTAGATTCATAATTCATAATGTGATATAATAATAATAATAATAATATATATATATATATATATATTTTTTTGTTTTTTTTTTTTATTTTTTTTTTTGTTTATATAAGTTTTTTTGGAAAAAAAGTTTGATTTTATTTATTTGTTCTTGTTGGTTCGTAATACAGCGCAATTCGGAAGGGAGATTATTGTAGTTTTTTATGGCTTGGTAAATATAATGGTTTTGCATTTGAGTTGTTTTAAAGATTGGCGTAATAAATTGATTTCCATTTCTCATGAGTTTGATAAATAAATGAAAAGTGTCTAAAAAAACCTAACCTAACCTATTACAATATCATGATTCGTCCCGTTACCAGGGCCGAACTTATGCGGGCGCAATTGGAGCAACTGCGAGCCCCCCGGCCGTATTCCCAAGGAGCTGATAATGCCTCCCACCTAATGGTACGTATACATTTGCGAACTTCAATGCGAACTGAGACACGAATTACGGGAAAGGAACGAAGCAACTGCAAGCGGCTTTTCGCGCCATTTGCGGTTGCTTCTTTCCTTTCCCATTAGTCGAGGTTCAGTTCGGCAGTTCGGCTCGCGTATGTATACGTAGCATTACACATCGCCCTTGGGATTACTTTTCATAAAAATGACACTACACAAAAATACTATAAGTCTAATGGTTTTGACAAGGGCAATAAAATTTTATTCGCATCAGCGCCGTTTGGCTCAGGGCCGTGCATTATCTACTATATTTTTTATTTTATTTTCAAATACACTGCTCTTCCATCCACAAGCAAATGCTTCTAATGGTAGAGCAGTATAAAACATATGATACAAAATAACCCATTGTAACTTTATTATTATGTTTTTAAATTTAATTTTGTGTATTGTTATTTAAAAACATGTTATGTAAAAACTTTACAAAATAGCAAAACATGTTAATATCGTTTCTTTAAATAAATTATTAAAAAATCTTATTTTTGTTTACAATTTTTTAATATCCAAAATCGTTAAAATGTTGACCTTTTTTATATTTACATAAAAATACATAGATTTCTTCACTTTCATGTGGTGAAATTTTATAGTAATGATAAACAAACACGCGTAGCGTCATAACAACTTGACACGATAAGGTGAATCATAAATAACTAAATAAATATACCTATAATACAACCCATCACACAACCAGAATGAGCTAATTTATCAAAATGATCAGTTGAAAATAGATATTATGGCATGTGTATAGTAAGTTTAAATGTTTCAGACATCTTCAGAATCCGTGCAAGTGAAAACAAAATATTTGTCAAATGATAATGTTTCATCTGAAGTTTCAAACCAATTATTAATTCTATTTTAGCAAGGCTTCGTATAGTTCCACCAGCTGGAATTCCCGGCATTGCCCGGGCTTTACGCAGATTTTAATGCAAATTGGTTGAGTCAAAACCGGACTTCGCTGCTCAGTCAATAAAAAAACTAGCAAGAAAACAGATAATACAAACTTTTTTTTTTTGCTACAGAATTGTTTTTATTAATTAAAAAAAGTAATTAATCAATTTACAGAGTACAATCATTAATGTTAACTAAAATAATTCATAAAATTAGTTTTCACTGCTTTAGATTTTTTTAATGTTTCTCTTCTATACAAGCTGGCGCTTGTGTCTAGAAGAGTGGTGAGCATCAAGAAGAAGAATATTTTATCTTTTCCGATTTTATACCCGGGTTAAATCTTCCCCACAGGAAAAACTAAACCCTTCCACACACTTTTCCACAAATGATCATCTAGTCAATCAACATTTTGCAAGTGCATTATATAAGCAAAATAAATACAAAACAATACAAGAACAATACGTCAACTCACCAGAGATCAAATGGGAAAATAATTCACCGACTCCAAATATTTTCATATCAGAGGATTCGGCTCGGTAGAACTCCTAACAGGGCCTATAAATCCTACTGATCCCTCAACATAAATATTTAAAAAATCTTTCGTTATCCTACATGTATTTAAAATGACTGATTTTTGCATTTTTATATCTAAATTTCTTGATAGATCTAATACGCCTAAATTTTTAATGAGAGAGCTAGGTATAATGCCAGTAGCCGAAATAACGAATGGTAATATTTTTATAGTCTGAGAATGCCAAATTCTTTTTATCTCATTTCCTAAATCTGTGTATTTTCTTATTTTTTCATTAACAGATTTTTGAATATCACAGGAATTTTGAATAGCGACATCAATGGTATAAGTTATTTTTTAATGTTGTCATGTAAAACTATATCGGGTCTATTATGACTAATCGTTCGGTCTGTTAGTATAGTTTTATCATAATATATTTTATAAAATTCGTTTTCTAAAAATAAATTCGGTTCGTATTCATAATATGGTATTATATTACGGCAGTCAATCGAGTTATGTTTAATTACCAAACTTTGGTGAATTATTTTTAAAACTTGATTGTGCCTAAATGTATACTCGGACGGTCCTAATATAGAACATCCCGATATAATATGTTCTATAGTTTCCGGAAAAGCCAAACATTTTCTACATAAATCATCAATTTTATTTGTATCTTTGATTATATGCTAATAATAATTATTATTATATTATATATTATATTAGTTATGATTTAAGGAAATATGATTATTAAAACGCGTAATTAATTAAAAAGATAGTTTCATCATTTTGGTATTTTTACATTGAACTTCTCTTTAATCGCTTTAAGTAGGTGTTTATCGTTTTCGATTGTTCTGATATTTTCTAGTAGGCATTTTTATTTGTAAGTATTTTTCCCTAGATATATGATGTTGAGCAAAAGTGGTGTTACATTTTTGTTTTGGAAATATATGTTTTTGACGTGTACGATTTTCAGTTAAAAAGCTGTGTTTTTGTTTTTCTTTTATATCTGTGCGTATGCGTGGATAAAATATTTTCAAAGTTCTTTGAGCGTATTTCAACCTCTTCACGATTGATTACACATTTATTTCTGCAGATTTAATTTGGTATACGATTTGTTCACTAACAAGTTTTTTTGCCTGTGTTTTTTTTTCATCCTCATTCAAAAATATACACGTGCGATGGTCGGTAATGTTATTTTTCCAGACAACGGTTTTTAATTTTATGGAGATCTTGTATGTTAATATTTGTCCAAAAATGATCTATACAAGATGGTTTCTGACGTTGAATTTCCCGCGTATTTTCATTTATGGATGATTTAAAATTGTTTTCTGTCATGCAGTTTAAATAATCACGTTTAAGAGTATTGTCTATATATTTGTTAATGTTGATATTGAAATCCCCGGTGATTGCAATTTTTGTTTTTGTATTTCAATATTATTTGTCGTATTTGTTCGATAAATAATTTGGCGTTGGATCCATGAGTTATATACATTGCTATTAAATAATAATTCATTTTATTGTAGTTGAGTTGAATTTCTATGCAGTTAGTTGAATCTACACTGTGTTCTAATATTGATACAATGTTGTTATATTTGTTATTAATGAATTTGGCGATACCACTGTTTTTATTAATGTTTATGTTTGTAATCACATAAATTATAATGCGTAGAGTCACTGTTTTTACACGTTTCCGTTAACACTGTAACGCCCGGCTTTACTTGAAGATTATTTATATTGAGAATAAATTCTTCTATATTTTTTGAAGGCTCCGCATATTTCTATACCGAACTATCTGCTAAGCTGCTTTCCAGTTGCGTGCTTATGAAGTCGTCCATTTTGTTGTACATATTATATTGCAGATGGGTATGGAAACGATGCTTTGTTTACATCATTTTATTTTCCAGGTCATTGTGATTTTTTATTTCAATTATGCGTGAGGCTTCAGATTTACGTGGCAGTAATTTTCTGTTTTTGAACCAGATGTGTTTGAAATTTTTCTGCTTTGGCCATATTTTAGTATTCCATAAAAGATTTTTGTAATATGGCGTCAAGGCTTCATTTACATAAAGTTTTTTTATTTGTGTCTGTAATTTGGAGGAAGACATTGCTATATTTATTTGTGTCTGTAATTTGGAGGAAGACATTGCTATATTTTTATGGCACTCATCTTTGTCATTTTTTTGTAATCTTTTTTAAATTTACGTATTAGACGTGGAGGTTTTGTATCAGTTGGTTTAAAATATTTGAATTTGTCCGCAGGTTCTAAATTTATTCCGAAAGCAGAAGTAATTCTGTTTTCAATTTCATGTGGCGGTTCATTAACCGAGATTTTTTTTAATTTTTCATTGATTTCGTCGTATCTGTCGTTTACAAATTGGGTAGCTTTTTTAAATCGGCTAATTCAGTCTCGAATTTTGAAAACATTCGTGATTTCAATTCACCTAGTTTTCGATCAATGTAGTCCGTGAGCGAGTCCACGTTTTTTTTATGTTCCATAGCAGATCTTGTTGAAGACATAATGTTTGTAATTTAATTAATTAATAATTAAATATCCCAGTGGCGAATAGTGAGTAGCGGGTTTAAAAGGTAACGAGCGACTAGACGCCGGCTGAAGACGATATACGGCGTACCTTTACGTGACGCGACAACAAAGTGCAAGAAATTGGAAATGTTTTTATGATTAATAACAATCGTTTGTGATTGAGATAATAACTCACTGCACTTTTAGTCACCTAAGACTGTAACTTAAGTTAAAGTAGTACATCACTATTTGCTTTATATTATGTTTTATGTAATAAGTGTAGATACGGTTTACAATACAAGATTACAATTTATACGTAATGAAAGAAAAAAAACAATTGAAAGCTAATCGACGAGTGTGAACATACTTTCAACAGAGTTGATCAAGTTTTTAGTTGAGCGACGAAAGTTGAAAGCCCGTCTACTTTTGTTGTTCAAGTATGAGTCATCGTTCGATTTTCCCTCCAAATCGAAACGTGTGAACACATAACTTAGTAGTTATTATTATTGAAAAACACGTCTATGAAGGCATAAAAAGGTATTTTCTTTTTTTACCTTCATAACAAATTATAGGGCATCAACTATTGCAACGAACACTTCTTTTATAAATAATGATATCGTATTTTTTAACTCTGTACATAAGTCTCTAGCTATGAAACTTAGTTATTGGCCGAAAGTAATTATTTCTAAGTCTAAGTGATAAGAATAAATGAAATGCATAAATTAAGTTGTTAAGCGCCCTCGAGGTGATTTTCTCACGAAAACGGCGCTGTACAAATAATCCAATCATCCCCGTTCTCAGATATCTCAGCGTAATTTGTAACATAGTTTTTGCTAGGACAGCCGCGCGCATAACTGTATCCTGTTTTTGGATTTTTTCTCGAATTTTAGATTCTATCATTGCGATAACCTTCGGTATCTTCTAAGGCCATCTCTCAATATAGTGTTAGAAGCACCCAATTTGTTTCTTCTTATAAATCATTTTCTGGCCCACATACAACGTGTATCGAACATGAACAATTATTTTATTGCATTTAGTTTTAATTGCGACTAAAGTTGAACACCTGCAAGTTTGATGACCCCTTTTTCCAAATCATAATATTTAAAAGGTTGAAAAATATATCAATCTGTTACCAGGCGGCAAAAAGTCTGAATCTAACATGAAACAGTTCGATAACCCTATTTTCTAAAATGAAATTAAAATATCGACAAAACCAGTCGTCTGCCGAAATATTATTCGCACCTAAAAACATCTGGAACGATAAACAAGTTGTGGTGATGATATTGACGTCACAAGAACTTGTAAGAGAAATTATAAATAGCAACCAAAACACAATATTACCACGAGTGGACGTAACACCTCCAGTTAAAACGCGATCTGTTAATTATAATTAAAAATTATAAATTCCTGAGTGTCAACTGAAATCTGTAGTCGCTTCTGTTCCTCCATCACGGCACAATCATTTTAAAGATTACAACTATTTGCAACGAGCTGTTTACGGCCGGCACTCTATCAGCTGAGCCAGACGCATCTGTTATCATTACAATAATGGGGCGTCTCCGTGTGCCGGCTCTTATAATCAAATGACCATGTCATCGCTGAATTCCTGTGACTGAACTGCCCACTGCCGCTGATCACCTAGAGGCTGGCCAATCCTCGCTGCATTGATGGTGACAACCTAAAGGCTGACGAATACCTGCTGGCTACCGACTGAACTTCCCACTGCCGCTGATCACCTAGAGGCTGCCCAATCCCTGCTGCATTGATGCTGACAACCTAGAGGGTGATGAATTCCTCCTGGCTACCGACTGAACCAGCCACAGATGCTGACAACCTAAAAGCTGACGAATACCTGCAGCTGGCTACCGACAGAACTTCCCACTGCCGCTGATCACCTAGAGGCTGGCCAATTCTTCCTGGCTACCAACTGAATTAGCCATTGATGCTGACAACCTAGAGGCCGGCCAATTCTTCCTGGCTACCGACTGAATTAGCCATTGATGCTGAAACCTAGAGGCTGGCCAATTCTTCCTGGCTACCAACTGAATTAGCCATTGATGCTGAAAACCTAGAGGCCGGCCAATTCTTCCTGGCTACCGACTGAATTAGCCATTGATGCTGCAGCCTAGAGGCTGGCCGATTCCTGCTGGCTACCAATTGAACTGGCCACTGCTCCAGCAGTTGCCTACGCCATTTGCTGTATCGTATGGCGCGATGATGCACAATGTGCTCCAATCTGAAATTATCGCTGAAAGAATTCCGATTGTCTTAATTTTTTTATCTGTGTTTTAAAACCCAATTGTATTGAAATACATATAACTATTTGTTGTGAATTGGGTTGGCTGAAAAAAATAGGAAGTACCTATACGCTACACCCCTTTTGTACGTTCTGTATACCAGTACAATACTTGTAATTAAAATGTGAATTTTGATTTGAATCGTCTTTCTTTTATGATGGTTCAAATCATTACCCAGATTGAGGACTGATGTGTGCCGGTGCTTATTATTTACAGTATTTTCTTGTGCAGGCAAACACGTCCCGTACACAACGTTTTGGGCGTTTCTCCACATTTTCAAGTTCATTCCGTAAAATGAAATTATAGGGACGCACGCAGCGATAACTTCACTTGACGCCATCTTGGTTCGAGTTAAACTGAAAAGTCTGAACGAAATCTTGTTCAATTATTGTCGTTCAATTGCTGTCGTTCAACTTAAGTCGTTCAACTAAAATCACTCTGTCTGAACGGGGCTTTCGAAGAGCCAAAGCAACTTCTCGCGCTTATTGGGCACAGGCGATTTCTATATGGCTAGCATTACACTTGTAAGTTTTTTCGTAAATTTACGACTTCTAGCCAATGGGCGCATTGGATTTTCAAAATGCAAGATGCCCATTGGCTAGAAGTCGTAAATTTACGAAAAAACTTACAAGTGTAATGCTAGCCTTAAACTTGTAAGGACTTGTGTGTTGTAAGTTGTAATAAATAACTCAAATGAATCATTGAAGAGAATATTAACGCCTGTCAAAATATTACAATATGAGGTTTTATTCCACCATACTTTTTTAATCCAATTAAAATACCTACTAATATTAGATGTGTTTGTGAATTTAATGTAATGATATTATTTGTTTAAAAAATAAGACCAACATGTTTACAATTAAGCGAGTCTAAACTTTGTACACGTGTTATTACTTGTTTATTGTTGATAATACGAAAGATACGGAAACGGACTGCATAGCTTCCGCCAGTACTTGGCTACTATCTGCTATATCCATTGACTAAATACAATACATCATTAGATATTCGAATGTTTCTCCTTTTCTTTCTAGGCACTAAAATAAAGTTTTCTTGGGTTGTTGGATGTTGACTCCTGGTTGTATAAAGGGTTCCCAAGGTATCTTAACTTTCTTCCCAAATGTGGGACTCGCACAGTATTTATAATATATATATATTTAAATTTTTTGTGAATTATTGTTGATCAGAGGATATATTTTTTTTGTGATAATGATTTAGGTACCCACTTAATAAAATTGTTTTTGTGCAGGAAATTAAATATTTGACTCTGTCATAAATTATGTGGCAATCTCTGTGATTGTACACGAGAGTGGTTAATTTATGTTGACACGTTCAATATTTGTTTTCTGATGTGATACAATATAAAGAGCTTTGTGTCTGAAATTGAAACTGATGCATTGCCGTAGAAACGACTATGGTAGTTTTAATTGCCTTTGAAGTAAAATATATTTGATAAAATGTTACGTCAAGAAGTTGCTTGGCTCTGTCATAACTAATTAGTAATGACATTATAAATGTCATAGCAATGTCATTGGAGAGCTGACCCTAAGTAAGTAATTAGGTTCGAATCACTCAAATTAATCATGCTAATTTCAGTTGTCTATGCATGGGCGCATACGTGATTTTAAATTTATTTCTGCGTAATGCTTATAATTATTCACTTTAAACATTGGAACTGATAAATCATACCCAAAGGACGACACTGAAAGTATCTACCACTCTGGAACGTACCGCAAACATACTAATATATTAATTAAAATGATTTAATATAAATTAATTACTTTTGCAAGCCGGTATTTAACCCCTCCAGCGTTTTAGGGTCATATATGACCGGGCGTACATATTTTATACAGATATTTTCATATTTTTTCTAACATGTGGAAATACTTTTAATACTTACGGACGTTAGTTGGAGAAATAATAATTCTTTCCAGTTTGGCTCAAATATTTATGGAATGGAATTATATTATGGAATGCAATAATAAAATTCTAAAAATAGCCAAAATGAATAATTCGTATTTCGCGCCGCAATCGTAACAATCGGTTTAACTTTAAAAATTATTTCTTATTCATTATTATATGAACAAGATAAAAGTGAAGGTACAGTTTTCTTACAAATTCCCCAAACAAAACAAACGTGTTTTCGAAATTTCGAGTTCTCTCAATTTTTCTATGATCGGAGTTAAACATTGAGTAAAAATGTGGTTAGCGTTTTTGACAAAATTTTTCACTTTTGATATTAAAATTTTATTATTTAGAAATGGTAATGGTTCTTTTAAATGTATATACCGGAAAGATAATTTTATCTAGTTTCTAAAACAGTATTTTTTTTACGGAAAATTTAAAAATGAGATGTATATAGCGCATTTAAAATACACAGAAAACATTGCAAACTGAACAAAAGTAATGATAGAACTGAAGGCGAATCTTAATGCTAAATCACTATTTTGATTAATCATTTTAAAGAATTGGTGTACATAATGAATACCAAAAAATATGCTTTAGATAAATTTAAGGTTTTCCTATCGGTTCGCTTGAGTAGAATACAAATAAAAAATAAATTACTCAATAAAAAATATAAATGTAAATTACTAAAAAAAAAATAATTTCAATAGAAATGTATGAACGCGTAAAGGAAACAACTTTAAAAAAATACAGTTTAATAGCTAAGATTATCTGTGACAGTTTCACTTGATTAACTTTTTTGCTTTCTTATAAAATTATTTACAAAATAAATAAAAACCAGTTTTGTGCTTGAAATCGAACATTTCTTGGCTCCTTTTGTCAAGCGATTTTAATGCCAATTTATTACCTACAATTTAAGGTTTACCAAGAATATACACATTTTTGGCTCGTAGCTTCCTCTGAAGGGGTAAATCCGCAACCTCCGGATTTATAGCCAAAGACCACTCAACCACGGAACCCATCAAACATTTGGACATTTAGAGTGGATAAACAAGGAAAAAGGAAGGAAGACTTGGCATGACCAAGTGCATCAAAAACTTCGGGTCATGTCTTGTAAACATACATACTGCGAAATCATATGCACATTGTTTTTAGTGTTATTATATGTTTCTCTTGATAAATTATGTAAGCACTGGATGTTAGTGTTACATTGTTTTTAGTGTTATTATATGTTTCTCTTGATAAATTATGTAAGCACTGGATGTTAAATCATTTATCATATAAAATCAATTCCAATAGAAGTACTTACCTTATGTTTATTCATTTGTTAGTTTTAATTTACTTAAAGAAATTTAATTTTGTAATCATAATTTCCTTTCTTGGTTTTTTCACGAGTCACGTCACTATTTTCAATATGTCACTACATCGTCGAATCAATTACCTAGCGTCTATTAATTTTTTGGTTTTAATTTACTTTAATAAGGATAATTTTGTAATAGTAATTTCATTTCCTGGCTTTTTCACTAGTCATAACAATTTTTTCGACAGGATATTACATCGTCAAAAAAATGTTTTCTCATTTTTATTATTATTATTATGGTATGAAATTATATTTAATCCCATACTCTCAGTAAAGCTATACATATCTGATAAAAAAATAATATCTTATACTCATTTTTATGTATTTTACATTCATTTATCAATAGCAACTGTCTTTATCATAAGTCATTTGTGAATGGGTAACAACATACTTATATCAATTATTCACAGATTAGAAAGAAAACCTCACTCCAAATACCCACACAAGATCAAAATCATATCTCTATATATTAATTATGTAATTGATCTTATGAATTTGCTATTTCTTCAGTTTTTCATTGTAACCTTTTTTCAGCATCAACCTCTCTCCATCATAAGTACTTACCATGATATAGGCCATTTTATTGTTTTTAGTATATTTATAGCCTTCAAGATTCTCAACATACAAATAACTTTCAGAACGTACAATAATACGTGTTTCATACATCAATCATTGACACAAACATCACAAAAATTCCTACACATTATTAAGAACTCACTAACTCTTATATTTATATATTATATTAATTAAATTATAACTATGATTCAGCTGCATGTGAATAATTACAATGATTCCGATATTAGCTGTAACATGAACGTTGTTCTAGATTTGAAAAAATTAAACAACTATAACTGGAGCTCATATAGCTTGAAAATCATACATCAGAATATCAGAAGTATATCGAATCATATTATTTATAAAGTGCAATAACTAAGTAAAGTGAATACACTGGACTAAACAAGAGTCGCTTTTGATGGATCTGCCTATTTCTGTCTGTCCTAAAACGGGTGATATCCTAGTTGGACAGCCAAGGATCGCTGTATCATGTATTATGTCATGTTTTTAAAAAAATTAATAAATAAATAAAAATGTCAAAAGTCCGAATAACAGTGGAGTATGTATGAGACGATACATGGATGTGAACAGAGATGTACAAAATGGGTACCCAAAACCATTTGAATGCAAAATGGAAATGGGTTAAAACTTTTCCATTTGAAAATGCAAAATGGTTTTTAGAAAAGCATTTCAAATGCAAAATACCTATTTTCAAAATGCATTGAAAATGCAAAATGGTTTCTCAGGTCAAACAATTAAAATAATTATAGAATTTTTAAACAATTTTGTCATTTAATAATGGACATCAATATAGAACAAACATATTACATGATGGTAAATCCAAAAACACCACGACTACAGATTATGAAACCACAAAAAATTTGCGCGGGACTAATGTTGCCAACGTAAAAACATAGAAACTGCTATCTAACATTTAATATTACAGCGTCATGGCCCAATGTTCAGTATTTGAATCAGTATTTTTTTGTAATAGTATCACCTACCAGGCTCCTACCAGGAAGCAACTTGACAAATGTAAATTATCTCTCATAGCGAGGTTGAGGACCGACTGATATTTGGGGCTTATGAAAAAAAAGATGAGTGGAGATAGTAGGAAGAATGTTGCAAAAAAGCATTTAAAATGGAAAATGCATTGAGAAAAGCATTTAAAATGCAAAATGGTTTTTAGAAAAGCATTTAAAATGCAAAATGGAAAATACCCATTTTGCATTTTGCATTTCCAATTGAAATGGATTTATTTGAAATAAAGCACATCTCTGGATGTGAATGAAGCAAAGATTTTCTGCCAAGACAGAATCGTGTTTTGGTGTATCCTCCTTACCTATAAATAAAAGCAATAAAATCGTAATACAAAAATGTTAACTTGAAAAAAAAAGTCAATATTCTTGTGAGCGAATGCAAAATATAAAGTATAAAAATAGTTTTTTGTATGGATAATTTTAAAGCAGTTCTTAAAAACATTACCAATAAATATGGTTCCTACTAGATTTATATCCTTTGATAACATGGCAAAGTAAACAAGCGTAACTTTTATACATGTATAAAGTATAAATATATGTATGAAGTTGCATTATAATTATTTTGTTTAAATATAAAAGTCCCCTATCACAGGCCTGGATTATCTTTGAGGGTGCTGTGTGAAGCATGTATACAAACGCACGGTCACATTATAAACTTTTGAAAGGTATATCTTACAGTCGAACTGAAATACATTAAAAATAATAATAATAAAAGAACAAATAAATGTAAATTAATGTATATTCTTAGAATGTCTTCAATAACAAAAGACAACAATATTTTATTGTATTGGGATTTATGATATCGATTATGTTTTCTACTTGCATTATAAAATGTTTGGTATTGTCCTAACCAAATCGATAAAATACATTATGTTTGCTCTCTTGAAAAATTCTATCAATGACGTGTTGATATGGTAACAAAACGTTTCTTCTTAAAATGTCATTGATAACAATGTGTAATACAAAAATAATTTTTAGGGTTAATATGTCGAGTATCATTTTGTTGTAATTTATTTGTATTTTAGTAACTTATCTTTTTTAGAATATCTTAAAATTGTATACCTATTACCATCCTAATAACCGTACCTGATTTATTTAATAAAATGTGATATATTCCTACCTGGTGGGAAGTTTTTGCTTGGTCTGGTGAAAGTAAACTTGTAAAATGAGTACAGAAGCAAAGCAGCAATTATGTACAGTAAAACTACAGCAACTATCATGGCGAGGCCGGAAACTATACTGACTGGATATTGAAAATTAATGCAGCATGCAGTTATTAATTACATATTATTTATTAGTAGCTAGGGTATGTTGATTAGGGTGGGCCGTCAATGCATGGAGTTTCCTGGTTTTATACCATTATCTCAGCGATTGCGTGTGACCCTTTGAATTATAACTTTTTTTTTTAATTTTTAGATTCCATTTTACTTTTGGTCCACATTTGCGAAAAAATGAATATAAACTACGTGTATTTCTTTTTTCCATAACAACTCAACATACTTTTAAAAAGTGATATAAAGTTAATAAAAGCAATGAAAAAACTAATGTAAACCTAACCTATTTAACTTAGTTTTTGTTTCATCACTTTTCATGACTTTATGTCAGTTTTTTCAGGTGACAATTCAACAAATTGTCACTTTGATGTGTTATCCGGTCACTGTATTTCTAAGGTAATATTCACTTTTCAGCGGTTTGATGACTGGAATGTGTTTTCTACATGTAGGTATAATCAAGGGCGTAGCTATAGCATTCCCAGGGGGGGCTTCGACCCTTGGGGGTTTCTATCTTGGGGGGAAGGGAGAAAGGAAGGAGGGTTGGAAAATTAATAAGAAAGTTTTTTGCTCTTCCTCTACTTACCGCAACTTATTATTTACATAATATTGATAAAGACGAGTATTGTTTCCTTATTTTTGAGGTTATAAACCCCTCCCTTACATACTCCCTTGGGTATATTACCGATATTATTAGATATTCTCAAAATCTGTAATCACAATCTGTAATCAAGAGTCGCAATTAAATATGTATTAAAAAATAAATAATCTAATACATTTTAGCTACCTGTATATACTGGTTCATATTAGTGAATAAATATAAATTAAGTTATGTTAAGATGCAATGTATACTGATTTCCAAAAAGCCTTTGATATAGTTAACCATTCCATCTTACTAAAGAAACTAGAACAAATAGGTATATATGGAGACCCATTGCGCTGGATGAAATCATATTTATATAATAGAACACAACTAGTGCTTATTAACGGATACAAATCATCCCCTATAGTTGTAACTTCTGGAGTACCACAGGGGTCAAATCTTGGCCCCCTGCTTTTTCTTATATTCATAAATGACCTTGGCTCGAAATTAAATTGTGATTATGCTTTTTTCGCCGATGATCTTAAAATTTTTCGTAAAATTTAGTGTGTTACCGATCATCTACTGCTTCAAAAGGATCTCGACACACTAAATAACTGGTGTACTGTCAATGATATGCACTTAAATGTTGAAAAATGTTACATTTTAAACTTTACTCGAAATAAGGTTATAAAGAATTTTTACTGTCATTAATAAACACTGAGTGTCATTAAAAGATTATTCTTAAAAAAGTGTCTTCTATAAGAGATCTAGGAATTACTCTTGATCCTAAATTCATATTTGATTTACACATTAATGACATTAAGTCCAGATCACTTAAAATTATGGGATTTATTCACAGAATAAGTAAACCTTTTAAAAATCCTCTATCAATTCTAACCCTTTACTATACCCTTAGAAGTAAACTTGAATATGGAAGCACTATTTGGAGTCCACATTAGCAAGTATGAAAACATTATAGAATCGCTTAAAAAAAATGCTTAGACTATTATGTTTCAAATGTGGACTACATGACCATCTTAGATCATACTAACGTGAATACTTTAAGATTAATACACTAAAAATAAGAAGGCAATTGACTGACCTAATATGTTTGCATAAAATTAACCCCGGCCATCTTGATACCTCATTTTGTCTTAGCAATATTGAAATAAATATCCCCAATTCCCATTCTTTAAGACAACATCGCATTTTTCACCTGAATATATTCAAAAATAATATCGCCTATTTTAGCTCTCTGACCCAAATGTGTCGACTGTATAATAAGATTGTTCTATTGTATATTAAAAAATGTGCTGCTGCTGCTAAATAATATTTATTTTTTTTTTTTATTTAATATTTGTATGTTTTTTACAATAAATATACAATTAATATGTTTAGATAATTATAGTATGTATCACTGTAACTCTCGTGGCTCTTGTCACTCCTAGTATTATTTTTCATTTTACTGAACTTATGTATAATTTAATATTATTTTTTGTTTGGTTTTTTAATTGTACCTAACCTGTATTTAATTGCATTTTTACCTGTATGTATGTAATTTCTAGATTTTTGCCTGTAACTTAACTGAGTTTTTTGTAACTGGATAGATCTCACGTGAGTGAGAACATCTGTAAAAACCCAGTATAAATAAACAAATAAATAAAATAAAAAGTTTATTGCGAAAGAAAAACGATCTTAGGGTAGACAAATAAAAAGAAAAATCAGTTTTAATATTCTCTTGATGAAGGAAAGTCACCTCTGAAACCGGTAGAGCAATAATCATTAAAATAAAGTGATTTCAAACTAATTAATGTGTTTATATTGCTAAAATAATAAAATTTGGGCTCAGGTAGAGCACCAAAAAAGTAAAGTTATTTTTTTTTTTAGACCTCTGACGTAGATATCAAAATTCGAAGAGCTCAAGAAGTAACAACCCACCCTAATACATATAGGGTGAACATACAATAATAACATCTCATTGATTACAAACTAATACTTACGGCCGGGCGTTGATCTGGAAGGGTCATTTAAATAGATGAAACAAATATCGATTATATTTTATTATCATAAGGAGATAACCATGTATATGTCAGCACAATATTATGTTGAATACAGTACCAATTGACATTAATTATTCGCATCTCAAATCATGACAACTTTTGGACTTAAAATATAATATAATAAATACATTTAATATTAATAAATCTTGGTAGATCTTACGTTAGTTTTAACGTTTATTCTTTTACGGTAGATCTAGGTGCCTACCTAATCTTTTTTTTTTAATTTTCTGGTTCAATAGCCGGGAAGTAATTTTTTAAAGGTTCATTAGCATCACAACATCTCTCGATTGTAAATAGGAATCGAACCCATAACCTCACTATTAATTGCAAATGAATAGCATTATTATTTTGTACATAACACCTAACAGTCACATCATCGCCCTTGAGATTATTTTTCACAAAAAACGGCGCTACATAAAAATACAAATCATACGAATATTATTGATTACAGTGGTCACCTACTTAGGCGTCTACTGGTTTTGACTGGGGGCGTTAAAAATTTCCTGGCGCCAGGCGTTTGGTCGGGGCCGGCCCTGAATACAATCGCATACATATTCCTATTTATCTTGTCCGTTATTTATACTTAGTTTACATTGGGAAAAAATTCGGTTTATGGGAGTCACTCGAATAACCGAAATTGAACTTGATTTAGACTAATTTAAGGCTGGGGAATTATGTTATTGAATTATATGAATTATCTTACATTGTATTATGTGAACTTTTGAACACGCTATTATAAATTTTGTATAAACAAAATTCCCTTATGATGAACTTGTTTTAAATTTTGCACTATTGTAACCGTGAACTTAGATTTCTGAATTGTAGCAACCATTTACGAAACATTGATAGTTATTTATCAGTTATATAAATTGAAAACACATTTTTAGTAAGGCCCATGGTATTAACATACATATATGCACGAGTTTGACGAAATTAATTTCGAAACCTTCTACTTACCTATAGGTTATTTGTAGCACTTGACTTGACTTCTCTTGGGAAGAACTTTTTTCAGAGCTCGGATTTATTTTTACAGAAAAAAACCTTTTTTAACAATATACAATTCTTTCGATGTGGACGTCGATAACGTGAAGCTCACCGGTGTACAGATTGATAGATTAACTTTATAGGTGGTCAATAAAGGGTGAAGATTTAACGAACGAAATAACATTTTTTTAATATTCACGTTTTTGCATCAATAAAATCTAGAATAGCGACTCCACCCGCTGCAATGTTAATCGACTTCAAGCTGTTCCTACTTCCTACTGGTATGAATACGCCCTATTTAAAGTAGATAGCTATCTCAGCCGATCTGTTATTTTACAAACAAACTTTTGTATTATTTTTTTCGCATTTTTCTCATAAAATTTCGTTATAAATGATTTTTGTATGTTTTTAGATTTTATTGCTGATAATAAAAATTGACAGAAATTTGAAAAAAAAACAGTTGACGCGTAGATATTTGTTTAAAGCAGTTATCTACCTATTTGAATTATTACCAACTAAACCAAAATTCCTAACAAAATCATTTTATAGGTTAATTGAAAAACAAAAATTAATTGTATTATTTTGGCTCTCATCCATTGAGGGTAAAATTGGCTAAGTATATAAAGTTTAGATTTTGTTTTATAATTAGTTAATAAACTTAAGCAATACGATTAGACGATAAATAGGTGTAAACAAATATACGGACGATTCTAGAAAAGTGACTGAGAGTGACTAATGACTAACATAAACAGTAGAGAGCTAGTATTATACCTTCCTATTCTTACATTGTTTAATAGTAGGTATCACAAAATATTTTAAACATCTCCAAAAAACTGCGTTTTTGCTGTAAAATGAATGCATTTTAAACTTCCCACTTTATTTCTTTAATTCAAGTACTGCAGACACGTGGCAAGACTTCTTGCGAATAGGCTCTGCCACACGTACACTTCGGAGCGGCGGTACCACGCGCCGCACCCGGTCGCCGTACATAAAAGTCTCACAATGGGTTGCCCAATAAACCGTTATGCCCCGTTCAATTTTAGTTGAACAACTTTACTGTTATTGAACGACAAAAATTGAACAAGATATCTTTCAGACGTTTCAATTTAACTCGAAAAACGTCGTATGTGGGCTAGAAAATGGATTATAAGGAGAAACGAATTGGGTGCTTCTAACACTATATTGAGAGAGATGGCGTTAGAAGATACCGAAGGCTATCGCAATCATTTGAGAATTTCGGAAGAACAATTTGATGTACTTTTGACTAAGATTAAGAAAAAATTCAAAAACAGCAACAGTTATGCGAGCGGCTGTCCCGGCAAAAACTAAGTTATAAATTACGCTAAGATACCTGGCAATGGGGGATTCTTTTCTGTGGGGAGTCTGGGTTATAGGAATAGAGTTCCAAAAAATACGATGTCATTGTTTATAAAAGACGTGTTGGTTGCAATAGTGAATGCCCTAAAATTTGTTATGAAGGTAAAACAGTAATTATTTTTTTTTAATTCAGAGACGTGTTATTTATTAATAATAACTACTAAGTTACAGTAACATTTCAAACATAAAAATATTATTAAGTGCATTGTCACGGGCATTCTTATTTTTGTAAACTTCTTGCTTCTGATCCCAAAGACAGGGACGGCTTTGATATAGATCCATAAATTTTAACATCATGTCATCCGACCACTTAAAACATTCTTTCATTTAAGTAGATGCCATGATGGTAGGTACCAGGTACGTATAAATAAACCACTCACTAGGAACGTCTTAAATATACCACTCTCGTCTTACGTCTACTTTCGACCGCAAGGAACTAAAATTCGCAAGCAACTTGAAACATATGTTTAAACATTCCGAGTCGGCAGGAAAATCGAACGATGACTCATACTTAAGCAATAAAAGTAGACGGGCTTTCAACTTTCGTCGCTCAACTAAAAACTTGATCAACTCTGTTGAAAGGCTATTCACACTAAACTTGTCGATTAGCTTTCAAGTGTCATTCAACACAGACTTGATTAACTAAAATCGCCCTGTGTGAAGGTGTATTACCTTACTTTCGGATTTTAGTCTGCGCGGCGGCCTGGATGGCGCGTGGTACCGCGCGCCGCTACGTGTGGCAGAGCCTAATCAAGTAGTCAATGCACGTCTTACTTTGTACGGGGTAAGGCAGTACGCAAAGCAGAACACATGCAGAACACAGTCTTGAGATTTTTTTGACTGTTTTTTTGAAGAAATAACGTTTGAAATTATTTAAAAATATTTATATTACTTTACTAAAGTTAAAAACACAAGTAAAGTCAATATAATTGTCTACAATTACAATGTACATTCTAACGCAGCATCACGTTCATATACCTAGATTTGTATTAGGACGGGTTGTTTCGGAGAATTTGAACAATTCATCAAATTTCAACGTTGATTTCCGGGTTCTGTGAAAGTCCTATTCAAGTTCTGTTATTATATCAGCATAGAGTAGTTGCTTGACAGAACTGAAATAAAAACAGAACTTGAAAAAATCTTTCACAGAACCTGAAAATTGACTGCTACACGGGAGTCGCTGGGAGTCGCTATATGCACAGCGACTAGTCGACAGGGGGCGTGGCCAACATATCCGAGCATACCCGAGCTGTTCCGAGTTGCAAAATCAGTGAAACGCGGTGGGCGGTGAAACGAAACGTCAGAAATGGCGTTGTAATAATATAATATTAATTATATTATTATATAATTTTTAATGTTAAATGTATAATTTTTCTCATTAAATGTATTATGTAGTTTTTTTATATTATAAAATGAAGGCCTCAGCACGGGCAAGCCACCCAGTGAGGCCTACATTACTGAAAACCTTGAATTGTAAAAAATATTGTACCTAATAAAAAAAAATAAAAAAATAATGTAAACAAACCTTTTTAGAACTACGCTAGGTTTGTGTAACATGGTTTGTGATACAAAAGAAAGTGCCCCCTTTATAGCGCCTGCTCGCGTCAAGGCAAGAAAAACATCCCAGTTTTCAAGTAGTTTAGCGGCTACGCTAGGTTTGTGTAACATGGTTTGTGATTCAAAAGAAAGTGTCCCCTTAATACCGCCTGCTCGCGTCAAGGCAAGAAAAACATCCCAGTTTTCAATTAGTTTAGCGGCTACGCTAGGTTTGTGTAACATGGTTTGTGATTCAAAAGAAAGTGTCCCTTTTATACCTATACTTCACTTCGGGTATGCTCGGATATGTTGGCCACGCCCCCTGTCGATTAGTCGCTGTGCATATAGCGACTCCCCTGCTACACCAGCGCCTCTAGCAACCAGAGTTGCCAGCCAATACAAGTAAATACTGCCAATATTTTACTGGAGTTGCGTGTATTTTTAAATATTCTATAGTAATTTGCTTGTACGTACATAATGTAAAAAGATGCACTTGTACAAAGTATAAAAATGCATCCATGATCACAGGGGACAACACCTGATAAACAATTTACCAGTGTTTAAAAACCTGCATAAAAACATTTTCATCGGTTCAAAGGTGAATGTGAACCAGAGTTGCCAATCTATATATTCTAAAATACCCAGGAGATATGAATAGATGTTCAAACTCCCCACAATTCCGTTACCTCCAAAAACAAAATTCAATTGAAATTTGCTTTAATTTTTTGTTATCTAGACGTTTCCGGATTTTCTCTTTCGTTCAGGCTTTAAAAATAAACCTTTAAAATTTGCTGCGAACGAAAACGAAATATAGTGCGTTCCCACAATTATTGGAAATATTATTTTTCAATATGGTTGGATAATCAAGAAATACCCAGAATCCCCACATTTTTTTGAAAAATTAGAAATTCCCCGCAATTTGGGGAATTCTTCACACGAATTGGCAACTCTTGGGTGCGCCTGTTCTCACATTGCTGGAGGATTGGGGGCGGAGCTACGAAGTTTGCCGAGTGAACACGAAGGCTCAAAGCGGCTCGGAACTACGAAGGCTACGAAGTTTGCCGTTGTTTGAAGTCTTGAAGTATAACTGTGGTTTGACGTTCGAAAATCTCTCAAGTATGGGGAGATTTTGAGTTGAAAGAAACGAAACATGGAGGTCGTTATTATCGAGAATAAAAATCTGATCAGATATTTCTTAGATTTTTACTTTCACATGTTTTACAATTTTACATTCTCATTTGTAATTTCATTATAAAGAATAAAAATAAAAAAGCCAGGAAATTTCCAAACTCTTCCATTCCAACACTTCAAAATTTTGGATTATTTGTCCAAAAAATAGTTCTTGACATTGGGATTCGTGTGTCACATAAAACAACTTATTGTAGGTAGATATAGAATTGACAATAATGTTATGGACATGGACCATTTTACAAAAATTTGAAAAAATAGTAAAACTTTCACAATCGAATGTGTAGGTAGAACATTAAGGTAAACTTATTAACACATATTTTCAAGAAGACATACAAGTTCATCATATTAATGTCAATGACAACTGGTTACTACCTACTCCTATAATACAAACTAATTTTTAATGAGAATGATGCATGTCAGCCAAGAAAACATGATTCATTCCAACTCCATTATTGATTTTTAAAATGGCATGTTGTTGGTTGTAGCCTACCCCCACGAATAATGAACGGATAAAATTTTGTATTAAGGTGACCTTTTTGTAAACAGCAGAGCAGGACTGAAATAGCTGATCAAGTATGTGGGCTTGCTGAAAATGATTTTGGCAGAGTAAATAACATTCTGTAATCAAATATTTTGTGCATTCGGAAAGCTGCTTCTTACTGAAATTTAATATTCTTATACTACATATTAGTTTAGATTAGATTGAAAAGGATTCAATATTATGATGATTACATAAACAAATCCATCATCACAGTACTTACTGTGTAAAGAGCCAAAAGTGTAATCAGAGGATAGACTGCACATTAACTATTGTCTAACCATTTTTCAAGTTATAAAATGAGGTCCCTGAGGCTGTTTTCCGAATTTTGATTACCTATTTGTGAAGATCCAGACAGAATGTAAAACTAATGTAAGCTTAATGAATAAGTTTATAAAAGGGATGCCATTAAATACTATGGTTGGGACAGGTCAAAAGGATAAATGAAGGAAGTCACTTGAATCATGTCATGACAAGAGTCAGAAAAACATAAAAGTAAGAATGTGAAAGAAGCAAGAAGTGTGTCCCAAGACAGAGTTGTGGTTCAACTTATTCGGTAGATTACAAGTTGTTCAAAAGAAGTAGTGTTTACAGAAAATATCAAGACAAATAAAATAATCAATCATATTCATAAAAGCGACTTTATTAGGTAATAGAAAATGTAAAAAATATAATATTAAGTATGACAATCATTTACCAGTATCACAATGCCATGAAATACAATATCCATCATATTCCTAGTACTAAGCAGAATCATGCAGAAATCCAACCAAAATAAAGAGTTTTTTTCACAACATAAAACAAAAAGCTAAGAATAGCCATCAAACCTTACAACTATTGTGACTTGCACAAAGTGATATAATTATTGAGATTTTTAAAATTATGAGTTTGAAGATGACAAGCAGAAAGCAGTTTTAATCCAAGCCACAAACATTGAACAATGGCGATAACTTTCTTGTGGACTAAACTCTTTCTTTTTTGGTAATAATTTCATTTCAAGTTTCTGTCTTCTGGTGTTTGTGGAAAACGCCTTTTTGTGGGAAACTTGTGGAAAACGCATTTTGCCACTGGAATCAATGACAGCCAACGGAGATATTTTATTGATTATTCTCATTAGGATAAAATACGCATATCCGGTTTCTACGGCCGATTCCAGTATTTCCCAGAGGGAATCATGACGCGGTTACGTCAACTTCGGTTCAGTGAGCGGTCATCACTTTGCTGGCATTATTAACACTGTTGTAACATAATGAAGCACCAGTCTTCTAGTTCTACATTCACCGATTGCAGTTCATTAACCTTACATTATATTTGAAGTGCAAAATTATAGATTTTATGTAAATATAACGTAAAACCCATCTACAATTGATCCGTGATTTAAAGAGAACTGTTAATGATACACTAGGGCATTAAAATCACACTAGTAATTAATCTGGGTTGTATTTTTATAAGTTTGGTAGTTAATTTGAAAAATGTTAGGGAGTTTCAGTGCAAATAACCCTATGTCACAATGCATCGTTACGTGTGTGACAGATATTCTAAAGGGCATAAGTCAAAAAGGACTAAACATTTTAAGTTGTAATTTTTTCAGGCATTATCCTTGTATGTAACTTACTTTCAAATTAAATTATGAACCTTGTGAAGCAGCCCTTAATGTGGATGTTTCATACAATTTATGCTATAAAAGTTACGTGTGTAACGCAGATAAAAAGTAAAACTCATTTTTATAAGAAAACAAGTATTTATATATTACAAAAAAATTCAAACATATTTTTGTCCCTTACATAATATGTATATCAAAATTTGATTTATTACCAAAGCTAGAAATTATTTTAATTTTTACACCATTTGTTAGTCCTAGAACATGGATTTACTTTAATTCGCTCGTTTGCACGAAAACAACCATTGTAACAATATGTCTTATATTGTTAGAAATAATTCTTTTACACTCTTCTAATTAGTCTCATTGGAAAGAACAGGAAATTTCCTATAGGATTTGCTTATTTGCATAGGAGATATAGTTAGATATTTACTGTATCTGGACCACAAATGGTGGAATCGCCCTCTATGTGTTCTTGGTGAAAATTTACCTTTCTCATATCATTTTTATTCTGCTTTTGAAGGGAATACTCTGACCCATCAAAAACACGGATGCATTTCACCGAAAGGTAAGCCGGGCACCCAATCTTCTTTGACGGTTGCATCAGAAATCGTCTTTTTACTGATGACGGGTCGACGGGTGGTCAGTCTGTAAAAATAACGCAAATATGTAACTTTCTACAAAATAATAGCTCATGCGGGCGCTTTCCATTCAGCATTTACAACCGGGAGGCCAGTATAGGAAGTAGATTTGACGTGTGATCTGGACCTTTTAATTAATTATTCTGAGGTCTATAAGCAGCAATACATACGTATATGTGATTGTAGGCCTATAGGGCTATCAGGGGTAGGCCTAGGCCCTAGGTTAGCTAGGTCAAGGTTGGCACAGCATATAGGCTATAGGGCTATATAGAGCAGAGATAGAAACAGAGATAGAACAGGTGTAGCATAGGTACGTATTACACCTGCCATAAATGCACGGTAATGGCCTATATATAGGCTATTGCTTATCTTATATAGAGGACAACTAAATTAGCCCTACGTAAGCCCTAAGCTGGCAATACTTACCAAATCATCAGGTTCTTTCTTCTTCTTAAAATAGTTTTCGCCTTGTGAACACTGAAGATGTTCTGACTTCTCGATGCAAAATGGTGAACCAAAGAAAGGTATAGGAACGATACCATTAAGGGATGAAAAGAAGATTTTCTCTCCTAAAAAATGGAATACAAATTAGTTTATGTTGGCCAAAAGAGCAGGGCTAGACGCTGCACGCTCTGTGATTGTAGTAGGGTAGGGCTACATACCTTTTCTACCATAACTGGTTCTGGTTGAGAATGAAAACCCTGAAGCCTTCAAGTCAGTATTGAATGCAGCGTATTTCTCCTGGCTGTCGAAGTATCCAGAATAATACTTATTTTCGTCCGTAGGGTTGATTATGTCTTGTAAATGTTTACTAATAACGACCTCCATGTTTCGTTTCTTTCAACTCAAAATCTCCCTCATACTTGAGAGATTTTCGAACGTCAAACCACAGTTAAACTTCAAGACTTCAAACAACGGCAAACTTCGTAGTTCCGAGCCGCTTTGAGCCTTCGTGTACACTCGGCAAACTTCGTAGTTCCGAGCCGCTTTGAGCCTTCGTGTTCACTCGGCAAACTTCGTAGCTCCGCCCCCAATCCTCCAGCAATGTGAGAACAGGCGCACCCCTCTTTGTTGTGGACCATAGATACGTTACTTACATAGACTGGTATCTATCAGCAGATTCAGTCGTACCAACCGAACGGTGTGTTTTAATGTGATTATGTTTTATTCGTTTTTAAATGACAATTTATTAATTCTACGTGTAATAATTTACTAAAAAAACTTATATATTCAGAATCAGCGTTTATCGATTTTCATGAATATTTTTTTAAGCCATAATATTTTTCACTGTAGTTCCTTATTTGTTCGTTAAGAGGAGACAATACCTTAAAATAAAGCCAGAATCTTATAGACGTAAGTGAAGCAGCCATGTACACTAATGTTACGCGCGGCCCCGGTGTATTGGACAGACCATGCGGGTGAATTGTTTCTATCAAATCTCTAAAATAAACTGAGAATATTAACGACATAAGTGATGAAGTCGTGTAAAAAAATACTCGGCGCACGGCCTGAAGTAATGCATGGGCCTAAGGTCAACATTGTCTTAGCAGGCCTAGAAAATCGATCTTTATAATTCACCGTCTAGAAAAATAAAATCTGGTGCTTATCACCATTAATTTTCAAACCGTTTTACATAAACTTTTTTAATGGAAAGGTCCGGTTTTTATTCATCGTAAATACATATTATTACGACTTGTGTGCGTAGTTTAGTTTTTATTTACGGTTATACCCGATCTCCCCCAAATGCTTTAAAGTTCCTACCTGTACGATTATTAAATATTTTTTCCCACTGGTATTGTTTCGTTTGGAGCATCATCGGATAGTGTTGGCTGCCGATTTTTTAGTTTTTTTGATGTGATATTTTCTGTTTTGGATTTGCCGTTATAATGGAATATTCTTATTATTGTTTTAAATCTCTTTATTTTGATTTTTATAAATAATATATACCTCGGTAAAAATAATTGATGGGGTGAGTACAGCGAATTTTAAAACAAGTTAGGTTGTCGCAACTTGACATTCATAATGGCGGTCAGTCATTAATTTTACTTCTTTCGCTCCGAAACAGAGTTGTATCAGTGTATTTTTGACGGAAGGTGTGCAGTGTTTGGCTACTTAATTATATAAAAGTGTTTAAAGTGGCAAAAAAATAAGTAAAGTTTGTGTTTGATATGTTTGACCAAGGTGGGGTTCAAAATTTCAGATGGATTTAGGTGATGAAGCCCTTTTGGACATGGACCTTTTGGCCGACGATGGGTCAGATGATGAAGGTGACGCTCCCGTGTCGTCCGGTGAGTTATTTTGCTTTTCTTATTCATACATTTTTCTCGGTGCGAAGTTTGCTCACATTGTTTACTTGAGCTTTTGTTTAGTGATTGACAAGTATCTGTTCTGTGTAGGCCCCGCGTCAACTCCTACATCGTCGACCTCTTCCCCCCCGCAAGGGGTGGAGGAGCCCCCTTCTCCCCACGGGGCCTGGGCCGGCATGTTTAGTGGGAGTGTGGGCTCTTTCTTCGGTGGATCTGGAGGAGCGTTTGGTCGGCTGGCATATTCCGCTAGAAGAGGGCCTGGACGACCTAGAAAAGAAGGCATGAAGTCCACCCGCGAAGGAAAAGTTGTCAGAAAGCAAGTCCAATCAAAATATGTCTACTAAATGCAATACCAATAAATTTTATGACTTTTTATTTAAGTACGATTTTGTTCGCAATCATCCTTAAATATTTTCCGTTTCATTTGACAGCTCAAAAGAGAAACATGTGTTCTTGTTGGGCAATTTTAGAAGATTTTCAAATCGTACATGGTTGTGTGACCCTTTCCCAATTTGAGAGCGATTAGGTTCTTAATGTTTTTGTGTTACTCTTAGGTATCGTACTAATTTAACTACAATGCGGGGATTCAAAAAACAAAGAGGGAGTAGAGAGGATAGCCTGGAAGATTTATTTGACGATGGCGAAATGATGATGTGCGCACCAGAAGAACCACCATACTTTCCTGAGAAATGGTATGTTTGTCTACCTACTACATTTTTAGAGAGTTAGGAATTATTTTGTCATAAATCCAAGTGTACACATTTATTTTGGGTAAAATGACCTTCAATAGTCAAATGTCAATAATGTTTCGTCATCAAAGGCAAAATAAGTGAAGAATGGAATCCTTCATGTAAAGATAGCTGCGAATATTGTGACTTGAAAGTTCACTGTGACAAGACCGGGAAATGATTTGTTAGCGATATATTACACATTTTAATACTTTATTTATACTATCAATAATACTGAAGTGACAGAATCAAGTTACTAAGCTATCTAAAAAATGGAAAAAAATAATCTATATTACAGCTTGACTTACTTATCCATGCTTATGGGCAAAAGAGGAATTAACGAGCAAACAAACTATTATTAAAAAAACAAAAATTTATCCCATTTTTGCAGTGGTCACCCCCTCGAGTGCATTGTTAAATGCTGTATGCTTATTTTAGATATTTGAAAGAAAAACCTAGCCATGATATATTTAATAAAAGAAATTAGGTTTATATTATGTATCAAAATTATTCTGCCTTATGCCTATGTAACATGTATTTTTATATTGAAATAATTTTTTAAATATTGTTCAGGCCTGGAAAACTATGCGCCCTGTGCAATTTGGGGGAGCGCAGTCAGTTGGGGCAGGGGGAGATGAAGCGTGTGGGCTGCGGGACTGTCCCGGCGCCCCCCGAGTCCCCCTCGCCCCTGGGACAGGCACCCCCGCCACTGGTCCTGGCCACCACCCCAGGGTCGGCCCCCACCACCCCTGTGGATCCCATGCCTGGGACCAGCGGGATCCCGGGACCGCCTGCGCCGCCTGTGCCCAGCTCGCGCAGGCAGAAAAATATTAATAAGTGCAAGTGAGTTATCCATTTTCCTTTTTATGTATTTTATTATTACTTTTCTGCAAGAAAATCTGTTAATCGTGGACTGCGGTACGAATCCAAACCGCGAAGGATATAAAATGCACCATCCATAGACATCCAAATTGATAAAATGTGGGTATCATTTGTACGAGTTGTTGGCAAACCACGTGACCATATTTTTGGCACCAGGACGGTTCCAGAATGCTTTGAATAAACTAAGACATCAGTCGTTCGTTGACCGCCGAAGAGTGCACATTAAAATAACCGGACTGTGCGCAGAAAAGTAAATTTGCTAAAGTAAGGCAATGATTTGCAGCACAGGCCATAGCGCGCTAAAAATAAGTGAGGTGAGTAAATTATAACACATTTGTAAAAGTGTCTAACTAAATGGTGTAACAAAATATTCAAAAAAGCTTCCTATACTATGGGAATTAAACTTTATGACAAAATCCCTCTCATTCAAAACTCAAACAAAATTATAACATTTAAATCTTAAATAAAAAACTGGAAACAAAACATAGGGAGATCAGAAATAGATAATATACTGACACTAAAATACAGACTGAAACCGAAACCACACAACTGAACAAAAAATACCATGTATTTATAATTTTCAGAAAAAACACCGTTTAATATATTTATAATGACTATTTATCCGTACTACTACATTTTAATAATAGTAATTGAAATCCTCAGGACGGGAGATCCCAGTGAGGTTATCATTATCTTTAATTGTTAGAAAGAAGGAAGATAATAAACACTCATTATTAATTACTGAAGACAATATTAGCGATTCTTAAACGAAAATTAGAAACAGAAAAATCAGAAAAAGTAACGATCACATCTACGACTTAACTGTAATTTTCCTGTTTCAAATTCTCATTTGAGAATCGCGTATAATAATTAAATATTACAATTTGAGGTTTTACTAATTACCCAGGACAAGGGTTCAAGTCCTAGATGCGACTGTAACTTTTTCTGATTTTTCTGTTTCCAATTTTCGTTTAAGAATCGCTAATATTTTCTTCAATAATTAAATATTAAAATTTGAAGTTTTACTTATTAAGTTATTCCAACAATAAACACATTATTATTATTAACTTTTTGGAAACAATCCCGAACTTTTGTTTACCCGATTTGGGATTGGTGGTAATGATTTTTACGCAGCCAGCAATTTGCGGCCCACTGTAAAAAGGATTAGTAATTAATATTGTTTATTACAATGTGAGTAAGTTGCCTGTTTATTGTCAGATTAATTTGTTAACAAATCACGGAAAGGGAGACGGTCACGGCCCTCCTCCCCACTCCACGCAACTTGTTTTGTTCCCCTTTCCTTGATTGGCTGATCTATCAATTAGAATGTCTGTAAGACCACCAAAATATCTAACTTTAACTGTTAAAGTGAAATATTATTTGGCAGTCAAGTTTAATTTGGCAGTCAAGTTTAATTTGGCTGTCCAGTTATTTGGCAGTCCAGTTATTTGGCATAAGCCTCATTCCTTTTTGAGAAAACTGAAATTACCTGTGGTGCATTTTGGGTTTTTATTTGTTTTCCCTAAAATATCGACTATATTTTAGGGAATATATAGTATAGTGGGGAATATTTCCCTACTATTTCCCTACTATTATATTACTTGCCGACCACGATTTAGAATTTCCACAGATTGATTTGCAATTATTTTTATTATGATTAAATGTTTACTATAGTTTTACTAGGGATGATGGATAAAACTTGTTTTTTTTCTTCATATTTTGGTAATTTACTTTTATGTAAAGTTCAATTATGTTGTTAGAAATCCGGCCAACTCTAATTACTACAATCCTCTTTTAACCCCAGGTGTACAAGAGACTCGAATTCGAGTCCTAGATTATGTACTTATCTAATCACATGACATACGTAAACAATAAGCTCAAATACATACATACTTGACTATCCTATTCATTTATATTTAAATATTTTTTACATTAGTTCCACATAGGAGGCCCTGAGGAAAAAAAATTGCCTCAGGGCCTCCTATGTCATCTTTGTTGATGAGGTGTGAAGGATCTTTTTAGAGGAAAGTTCTCGGTTTTGAGTGGTCGGTTGGAATCTGGGGGTCAATATGTCCAAGAGTTACGGACATATGAATCCAACCCTTCCACTGCGGCACAAGGCGATGGGTCGAGAGAGGGTCTGGCTGGAGAGGTCAAAAGCTCTTCCTCTCCCGATCCGACCAGCCACGTGGAGCAGACGCATCCGCCGCCAAGATCTAGACAAACCTCACCCCATGAACCCGGGCACCCCTGCTAAGTCACCAAACGTAGCGAACCACTCGGGGTGACCTATGGCAGGGGTGTTGGTTATCCAATAAATGGTTACCGTGGCGGCAGTACACATATCCGCCATAATTGGAATAAACATAGGTAATATTAATATAAATATTAACGTAATTAGCTTGCACACTCCAAGGGTTTTAAATGACAGCACTTTTTGTGTTGGTGATCATATATTATTGTTTTGTGTCGAAAACAATGCTTTCTATAATGCAGCTTTATTATCTGATGAGTAAAATGTTTTTTAGTGACGATATAGAGATATTTTGAGAAATAGGTATACAATTTAATCTTCAACTGCGTCTAAAGCGTCGGGTTCCCGCCCAGTTCCGGGTATCGCAAGTTCAATCCCCTGCCAGCTAAGTCAAGTAATTGTACAATTAATATATCTTGATGATGGTAGGAGGAATTTGAATATGGTCAGGTGTAGATAATCTTAGTATTTCAGAAACAAAATGCTGCTTAAAATGGCTTTGGCGGTGTTTGGTGACCAGATCTGAATATCCAGGTACTTCCCAACCTTCCTCTCTCCCATCTTATTCCCTTCAGCCTCACAACATACCCCGATTGGTGATGCCACGGTCGCACTGGCTCTGGGCAGTTGGGAATGAATGGAAATGTTAAACCGTGAACTGAAGGTTTTGAAACTGATTTGTTTGGCTGACATAATTTTATCTCACATTAGTTGTACAGTATGGAAGAAATGAGCCCTTGCCCAGAATAATGTTGTATCTAAAAAAATGTTGAATTATCGACGGAATTCTAATTTAATTGCCTTTCTTCACCACTTTTCATTTAAAACTCTTAAGAATTATATGTTTATTGTATTTCAAATATTAAATCTAATGAAACATAACTTGTTTAGTTTTTTCATCTTCCAATCGAAAATGTTTTTGGAACAAGATTAATCCGAGCTTTGGCTCAAATGGAAAATTAGATTTGAAATCTAAAAGAAGCGGTTGTTTTATGAAACATTGTGCATTTGGTGCTTTATTGCTTTATCCAGAACTCCATCCTGCAACCCCGAACACACTGATGAACTATCCATCATCGGCTTCCCGGAGAACATGGACCTATCTGGTGCGGCTACCTCTACATTCACAAGGGCTGCCTCGAGTGGAGCAGCCCTGCGGAGACCATCTTCAGCCCCAGCCAACAGCCCATGGATAAAGACGGGGAAAAGAGTCTGGAGGAATGCGACGAATTCACAAAAGCTCTGGTTGTGGCGGCCCTCATGAGAAAGTGTACTTTTTGTATGCGGTTTGGTGCTAGCATCCTATGCAGGGTAAATAATATATTGTTTATAAAATTTTCAATTTATTATAATACTAGTTGTAAATGCGCAGACAGAGAAACAATAGTGCATGTTGCTTTTACGCACAACTGATGGCGCTGTTTTTAAAAAAAACATTGTTTTTACATGTCACAGGTGAGATATATATAGGTATATAAAAACACATGCGTATTCGAATGCAACGTTTTGCCAAAATTTCAAAGCAATCGGTGAAGAACTTTCTGAGATTTTACATTTTACATTTACATTTTTATTTATATAGAAGTTAAATAGATTTATTACATACTTGTTATCATATTTGTTATTTTTGGTAAACTAATGTTTAAGACAAGATTTTTTAATGCATAGCACAAAGGGTAACAATTATTTTATAAGCAATAATTATTAGCCTGAAACACTCATCCACATTGAAAAATCTCCTGATAAAAGATACATGACGCCAACGGGACATGAACCCGTGTCCTTTCGATTTCCGGTCGACAGCTCTGACCACTGAGCTATGACGGCTTATCTCTTATCCGCGAAATAATTCAATATATACTAGTGTTTCATTCAATAATTACTGCTTGTTACATTTTTTCACCTGAAACAACCAACTTTATTTTATATGAGAAAGGGATTGTAAGTGCTAACTCTCTCGTCCCGTCCCGTTGGCGTCATGTATCTTTTATCAGGAGATTTTTCAATGTGGATGAGTGTTTCAGGCTAATAATTATTGCTTATAAAATAATCATATTTGTCATCCAAATTTATTTCGGTAATCTAATTATAGTATTTATTTTTCAGATGAGTTGTTCAACCTCTTTTCATTATCCTTGTGTGTTGGCCTCCGGGGGCTTCCAAGACATATCCGCACATTCATCCTTCTGCAAGGACCATATCTACCAAGTTCCTAGTGTCTGTAAGTATAATTTTTTTTAGCCATTCACCTTGTTCCCAATTATAATAAAGAGGTGTCTCCTACAACTAAATTTACAAATGTATCACATTAACTAGAGCATGCTGAGGACAGAATGGATTTTTTGGAAAATATCAAATATTATCAAAGATGTAAGTTGTCAAAATGTTGAAATTTTAGAAAAATCTTGTCAGCCGGCCTGTAAGAGTGTGTTGTCACAGTAGATAAAAATGACTGGCGCAGTGGTATGCGGTAATGCCATTCGAATTATGAATTGTACTGATTTGTTTCTCATGACGTCACGGGTATTTTGAGCGGCCGTTTTACCAAAGTTTACTTTGAAAGCCCATAGTTTTCGACATTTTTCAAAATTTTGAATAACTACTTTTTTTGTTTGTTTTTAACTAAATATAAAATATGCTACATTAAAAAATGGAACAAAAATAAACTTCATGCTACATTCAATTCAAGTTGCCGTAATTTAGTCGAATGTGGAAATGGGAATTCAGAGAATAATTATTTTAACTCCATCGAACTATCATTGTCAACATATCATTCTAAAAATTTTTGTCTTATGTAAAGTTGCAAAAAATTAAAAATCTGAAAATCTTAATACAAAAAATTGAAATCTTAAAAAAAGAGTCCTTTTTAGATCCAATATATAATGTTGAATTTTTCAATCTTGGCTCTGTAGCTCGCTTAAAAGTCACGAGCCGTCTCTGCTAGTACCAAATTATTATTACATTCACAAGCGCGTCAACTACAAACTTGTAGTGCTTTTGTGAATTTTTTATTTTTTGTTATGTGTATACTGCACCAACTATCTGAAGCGAATGAGACTAAGGAATCCCCAATTGGGGTATGTTGTGAGGCTGACTGGTAGTTGGGAGATGCAGAAGTGGAAGGTGGGAAGAAATTAATATCTGTATATTTGTTTTTTAGGTACGGATATAGAATGTCATACGTGTGGAACATTTGGGGACATGGGAAACCTGATGACGTGCTGTTCCTGTAATGCCCACCATCACGGGACCTGCGTTGGACTTTCCCAGCTCCCAGGTTCGCTTACTCATTTTATTTACGGTTGTGCGGCTACTTTTCTTTTTAAAACGCAAAAACATTGTACACTCTTGCTGCTATTTTGTACACTATACATTGTACACTGTGTAGGTGTACAGTGTTTATTATATTATCTACCTATTGTTGGATGCACAATGTCAAATTAACTCCTGTTGTTTTGAATTCTGCTAATTTGAGGTGTTAACTTTTTGAAGGTTACTGTTTGCTTCGATGATGTAATGCGATAACTCGCAAGATAGAATCATGTATTTTAGAAGTCATGATTTTCCTCAAAAAATATTATGAAAAATAATTCATCGAACACATTTTACAGGCGCTGCAAATTCTTTGAATACAGTAAAACTCGCTTAAGAAGTTCCCACTTAAGAAGTTTTCACGCTTAAGAAGTTTTGATTTTTGGTCCCTTGAAAATTCCATACAAAAAACACGATTTTTTCCCACATAAGAAGTTTTAGAGCTAAAACTGCTTCCCGCTTAAGAGGTTTTAGAAATCCGGCGGTAAAATCAACACAAACGAAATATTGTGTCGCAAAATATCTAAAATGAACCTTTTTCCAAGTCATAAATTGAAAGACGTTGACTGAAACCCATACCTAGTACCTGAGACCATAAAACCCTTTGTCGGCCGCCGGGCCGTAAGCCGTAACCAATAAATAAACCAAATACCCCGTCTCCTAATCCCCTAACTAGGTAAAATAGCAATGGAACGAATAAACAATGCGGAATTATGTAACAAATATGCAAGCGTCTTTAAGGCCGAAATAACATGAAAGATTATATTAAACTCAACCTTAATGACAACATGGGCTAGATCTACATTTGCATACATTTGACGCCTCCTTCAATAATCTTCCCTTTGATAATGAACATAGAGATGTTTCGTAATATTATTGTATAAAATTTTTATTCCATCGAATTTGTAAAACACAAAAAACTTTTGATGATCTATCGGATCACGGTTAATACGGAATATTTCACCTTTAAATACATAACAACATGATTATATGGCGGGGGAGATGGTAAAATATGCATTATAATTACGTTTTTTTCATTCAAACATCAAAAATTGCCGTGCATCATGTTTCATCTGACATTTGTCGTAAATTAAGTTTGAAGGTTAGGAAATACATATGCATAAATTTAAAATGTAGATTTAAACGAAACTTCGCAAATGATTTTTGTAGTTTTTGGATGCGTTCACAGATTTATAATTCCAGCGTCAAACAGCTCGTATGATATAACTTTCTGATTCAAGCATCAAGCCATTTATTTATGTGCGAAATCGTAGCTATTCGATGTCTGCTAGTTAGGTAGGACCATAAATGAACCTACAGGTAGGACATAATATTGAGCTGCGTATATTATTTTCATAAGGAATTTCTAGAAAAGGATTAAAATATCTTTAAAAATATACGATAGTCGACTGTGCCTGGCGAAAATACATCATAACAATAGTCTCTCAAATCTCAAATGCCATTGGAGCAAGCAGCAAGCGTGCAAAAAAGTTAAAGTCCGCCAACTAATAAGCAGTTTGCCGCGTAGACTTTGTGAGATTTTTCTGTGCAGTGCCATGGCAGGGTTGCAGTACGCAAACGGTTCTGAGGCAAAGAACCCGCTATCATTAGTTTGCGGTTAACAAAATTACTTGCGGTGTCCTTTTATCAAACCGCTTGGTAAAATTAACCACAACAAGTCTTTCTTTCTCCCTCAGTTCATATAGTAAACGAAAGCGTAAAAAAGAGACGGCGTATATCCACAGCTCTGTCTTCAACTGTCAAGTTAAGAGTGAGTAATCACTAACAAGTAAATATGTATAATCCATTGCCTTTACACCAATTTAAAATAAGATCAACAGTATGAACCTTTTGGAATGCTGCAACTTTTACTATCCGAATTCGAGTGGCTTTTTCGAGGGATGTACTTTAACAGTTTTAAAATTGTGTTTACTTTGTCCATGAGGATCATATGCAGTGTTGCCAATTCAGCTCCTTTAGAGCTAGATCTGGCTCTAAATCGACGTCGTCAGCTCCAAAAAAAGTCATTTAGCTTCTTAGCTCGTTTTTCAGATTTTTCAGCTCTTATTCACGTGAAATAATATTAAAAAAAATTATATTTGCAATAATATTCCAAAATAACGAGGACTTCCCAAAAAAAGAGATTCCCCGAACTCCTGCACAAGTAAAAAATAAAACTAGAAATACACTTGGCAATGACATGGTTAATTCGATTTTAACAATTCGATCGGGGCTCAGGCGACACAACAAATGTTGCGAGGATTATGAACTTCCCCCAGAAGTTCAAAAAAAAATTGGAACAATGGCTGTATATGAAAAAAATCCTGATGAAGCCGGTCCTAGCAGTGCGATGGTACAGGAACTGGAACCGGATGACTGCTTAGATTTTTTAGAGGACTAGTCGCTGCCTAACAAAAAAAAATTATAAAAAAAACAATAAAAATATCCTGAAGACTTCGATATTATCAAAAATAATTGTGTTTTGAAAATTATAAAAACAAACAAGTGTATTGTTGAGTGTTTGTTATGAGTTGTTCAAAAGCAGCCAACAAGAAGGACAAAAGGTAAGTTTTTTTTGTCAAAAATTCTGCAGTCCGCCCCCGAATTTTTCTTCTCTGAAATTCTCTAACAACCCCCCCCCCCCCCCATGCTTTATGGCACTTTCAAAATTTTAGCTCCTTTTTGGCTCTTTTTTGGGTTTCGCCTAGCTCTACTTTAAAATTCGAGTTGGCAACACTGATCATATGAGCTTGTTTTCACGACAATTTAACGTAGGTAGACATAGGAATGACGTATGCCCCGGACTCGAGTTATTAAATGGCTAAAATTGAATCCCACTTAAGAAGTTTTCCCACTTAAGAAGTTTTTTTTCCCCGGTCCCTTGGAAAACTTCTTAAGAGAGTTTCACTGTATTACTAACATTAGTGAATTTAATGCTGCATAAAAGATATTATCTTTCGATTGCATAATATAAAAATTATCACTTCATTGGTAAATAATACCTAATGGATTTGGGATAATCTTTTCTTTACTTACCTTATGCATCATTTTCCCAAAAAACAACTGAACTCATGCTTAGTATGATAAATATATTTATATTTAAATATAGTATAAAACAATGTCGATATACGCGTATGTCTGTTTTTGCGCTTAGTTCTTCTAAACTATGCAGCGGATTTTGATAGGGTTTTCACTGTCATTCAGAGAATTTCTTCCAAAAGGTTTATACATATGATACATGGGTATTATATTTATAGAAAGTAGAGAAAAATCGATATTTTGTATTCAAGTCGTAAAAAATATTTTCCAGCGCTTACTTTGCTAACGCTGGCAAAACCTTATGGGATACATCAAAATAATGTTCTACTGAACTGCATATCTTAAAAAGGCCTACAGAAAAATTCTAATAAAAGTGATAGTATATGTCTATCTTTTAATGATAACTCCCAGCAACGCCGGGTACACGTCAGCTAGTTAACAATAATTTAAGGCCTGCGAACTCATTACGTTAAAAACTCGCTCTAATGACGAATTTGTTTGTATCCATGTAAACATTAAAATCGTTGTGCGACCTTAGAAATATGTATAGGGTGAAAGCATAGACTAAATCGGTGTTTAGGTAACGGTGGTTGTAACCACTTTAATCCACTTAACGAGTGGTGTGCCGATCGTGCTACGGAGACTTTATTTTTGATGGCTGACTTGCCGATCGTGCTCCAGAGACCGTTTTAATATCATCCGCGCTGGAATTTTTTGCGTTGCAATTTTAACCTTTATGCTTTGTCAACTGTATAGAGGACAAAATCAGAATCGCTTGTGCTAATAACACTGTTGATTCTACTTTTATTTCATGAATGAAGCATCTCTGAGGGCTTACTAAATAATTGTATATGAATGTCAAAATTCGTTAACGTAAAACGACTTCCCAAAAATGTTAATATTTGGGTTTTCAAAGTAGTGTGAAGGTCATTATTTATTTGAAAACGCCTTTTGATTGTTGTTTTCACAGCTCTGTGTAATTTTGTCTGGCAAATGGCAAAGTGTGTTCTGAGAATTTTCTGCTCCGGTTTTCAAAATGCAGGTAGATAATACCTAATTATTTATATATTTGTTTTCTGCTTTGTTACCGCATAATAATTTTGTTATTTTTGTCAGGTGTACGTGCGGGCTGGACCTGCAAGCAATGCCGCGTGTGCCAGGTGTGCCACAACACGGGTCCCGAGCAGGGGGAGGCGAGGAGCGTAGCGTGCGAGCAGTGCGACAAGCTGTACCATGCCTCTTGCATTCGGCCCATCATGACCACCATACCCAAATACGGCTGGAAGTGCAAGGTGAGCGGGTTGCTGACCCTGCAAAGGAATAACATTTGCGGATAAACAATTGATCAAGATTATTATTTCTAATGTGGAATTGAAGAAGGCCATAAATCACGATGTTGTAATGGAAATCTTTTTTATTTATAACTGATTGTTATCTGTCTTTGATTTTCTCAAAACGTTTTTCTTATTTTACACAGATTGATACTTCAATGCTTCATAGTACAGTAGAACCACGTTAATTCGAAATCCAAGGGACATCAAAAATCAAATTTCGAATTAACGAATTCCCACGTAATTCGAAATTTTATGAAAAAAAAATACGCCGAAAATCGATTTTCTCGGCCGCCTCTTCAAATCTGGGTGGAATATTAGTTGTAAATTCGTATTAATATTATTTCTTTATTTTCGCGGCCGATTACCGTAGCGGCAGGCCCTTTAAATTCAGATATTCGCAATAAATTCGTAAAAATGCTATATATTTACTCGTAAATCGAGATTTTGCTGCCGATTTCGGTCGCGGCCTACCCTTTAAATTGAGATATTCGTAAAAATACGATATATTTCCGCGTAAATCGAGATTTCGCGGTATTTTCGTCGCGGCTGGCCCTTTATTTCAAATATCCGAATTTAAATTCGAAAAAATACGATACATTTCCGCGTAAAACGAGAATTCGCGAACATATTCCGTCGCGGCCGGCTCTTTAAATTCAGATATTCGAAATAAATTCGCAAAAATACGATATATTTCCGTGTAAATCGAGAATGCGCGGCCGATTTCCGTCGCGGCCGACCCTTTATATTCAGATATTTGATGTAAATTCGTAAAAATATGATATATTTCCGCGTAAATCGAATTTTATCGGCAGTTTTTTGTCGCGGCCGGCCTTTTAAGTTCAGATATTTGAAGTAAATTTGTAAAAATATGTCATATTTCGGAGTGAATCGAAATTTTTCGGCCGATTTCCGTCGCGCCGTATTTTTTAACTCGGATATTCGAAGTAAAGTTAGTAAAAATACGATATATTTACGCGTAAATTGAAATTTCGCGTCCGATTCCCGTCGCGGCGGGCCCTTTAAAATTCAAATATTCGAAATAAATTCGTAAATATACCATACATTTACGCGTAAATCTAAATTTCGCGGCCGAGATTCGTCGCGTCCGACCCTTTAAATTCAGATATTTGCTGTAAACTCGTAAAACCACGACATATATCCTCGTAAAACGTATTTTCTCGGCCCTTCAAACTCGGATATTTGAAATAAATTTGAAAAAGTACGACATTCCAGTGTAAATCGATTCACATTTACAAAATAATAATACTAATTAGGACGATGTATTACCACGTAAAAATACATTTTTCGGCGTTTTACCGCCACGGCTGTCTTTTAAATTCAGATTTACGAAATATTATGATTTATTTTCGCAAAAATCAAATTTTTTCGAATTACACAAACAAATTTTCGTGCGTGGACCAAAAGAAATTTCGAATTACGAATTAACGAATTTCGAATTAAAAAAAATTTTGTATGAAAAAATTTTTCAGCGGAAATTTTTTTGACGAAAATTTCGAATTACGCGTTTTTTCGAATTATCGGGGTTCGAATTAACGGGGTTCTACTGTATAATAAAAATTATTTTGCTTTCTGAAAATAGTTACTTTGACCTAGAAATTCAACAGAAAAGCTAACTAAATTTGATGATTCCAGAGCTCACCATCCAAGAGTCTTTCTGCTTCAGATATCACACAAGTCGCATATTATTTTTCTTTCTGACTCAGTCCAGAACGTTTACCTAAGTTAATTTTATTTTTACATTAACTTCACAGGAGTATTGGTATTCACAGCAATAAAGTAAGAAAAAACACAAATTGCCTCACCAACAATAGGAAGCAATTTGTACTGTATGCTTATTTTTAACGGTTCCGTGATATTTCATCAAAATGAAAATTCAACACACCTTTAAAAAGTGATATAGAGTCATTAAAAGTGATGAAACAAAAACTAGGTTTAATAGTTACCTATGTAACCTATTTAACCTAGTTTTTGTATATTTATATCACTTTTTGTAGGTGTGTTGAATTGTCATTTTGATGACATAACCGGTCACCATTTTTAACATATCTTTTTTAGTCTAGTCCCTCATCAAAACTGAATTATAATACCTTTATTTGCATGAGTTTTGTTTTTAATCAGTACTATATAAATGCATGAAATATTTTGATATCCAGTGTTGCCGCGTTTGCTCCGATTGCGGTTCCCGCAGCCCCGGTGCAGGCGCCTCGTCGCGGTGGCACGCCCACTACACGGTGTGCGACTCGTGCTACCAGCAGCGCAACAAAGGGCTCTCGTGCCCTGTCTGTCGGCGAGCATACAGGGCCGCCCACCAGCGGGAGATGGTGCAGTGCAACCACTGCAAAAAGTAATATATACAAAATTTTCTATTCTTCTGATTTGTTAGTCCGTGTAGTATAGACAATCAGCATGCTTTCACGCCATATCTATCTATGATTTTATTATTGCATCACAGATTATTCATTCAGTTTCAGAACAAGATTTCTTATTTTGACATTTTAAACATTTTACAAAAAGATTATTTAAGGGGTAATTAAATATATCCACTGTTTTAGAAATTTCATTCAATAGCACCGTACTATGCTTTGCTAGAACATCTGCTCTGCCATGTGCTATCTTGAACAAGATGTGACGACCACTACGGCTGAAGTTTTTACGCACTTATAAGCCATAGCATTCAATGAGGAATGGGCTGTCAATGCAGTTATGAATTATATTAAAACAGATTATTGCAAGATTTGTAGGACATATGGTTTCTAAGCTAAATCTATGTGGTGCATGAACCCTCCAGCTTGCTTCTTATAATGCTTTCGAACATGGCTATCATTACTTGGGACATTATATTGTTTCCAGTATTCGAACTAACATGGTTTTATATAAGCTTCTAGTTTCATTATCAGGAACACACTGCAGGAACTTAATTATCACAATTGTGAATATGTAGATATTTTATTAATTTGTATTCTTATTCTGGGACAGAATGCCAACTGATGTCTCACCATCAAACCATTGTTGAAACTAATGATTACGATTTTTTTTCCAGATACGTCCACGGTGGCTGTGATTCTGAGGCAGATCTAGCAACATATCAGATAAAGAAGGAATCAATCCCGGAGTATGACTATGTCTGTCCCGTGTGTATATCGCTCGGGCCAATACAGAGAAGAAAAGACAGTAAGCATTAAATTCATTCATTTTTAGAAACTCACTCGCTGTTTAACCAATAGTATGAACTGTACATTTTGGGAATGTACACAAATTGTTCACTCGTTTTACGCAGCTTGGTAACATGTGTAATAAACCGCTATATGCGTACAATTATTTTCAAATTATTCATGCCCGAAGCACTATATGTGTGCAGGCAAATCATGACATAGTCTGTAGTATAAAAGTACTGTATGATGTATCAAAACATATAACCACTCAAGCGATAGCATATTATTAATAATAAGCTTTGAGCGATAGACATTTCTGGTTTCAAAATCATCCCTTCGAATATTAATATGAAAAGATACCTTTATTGCGTTGTTCATCCCATATTTTATGGTTTTATAACAAAAATGATACATTTATTTTGATTCATTAAAATGTAGCTACACTATCGGGTAGTTATCGCTCAAGGGCATTAGCGGTGCTATCGCTTGAGTGGTTAAATTTATTATTGTCTTCAGGTATTGACGATGAAAGCTTATCAGCATCACAAGAATCTTTATATGACGATATTTCTATGGAACAAGACCCACTGGCTTTTGATACAAAGGTATTTTATTTTTATAGTAAATTTTTATATAAGTGCAAATAGAAATAGCTTGTTATAACACGAACTTGCCTAACTCCAGTACCTAAAATTTTATAATTTATTGAAAATAATTTCAGATGGATTTTGGTCTTGGAAAAGGGAAGCCGTATAGCGTATCCTCTAAAATAGCCAAGAAAAAATTAGGAGGCTTCAGGCTTAAAACTGGCTACGGAAGTATGGCCGGGAAAGTGGCATTCAACAAGAGACAGAGGGCCGGCTTTATGGATTTCGGACGGAAAAGGGGTACTAAACCCAAGATGCGGGGGGTGTTTGGGGTCCCTGGGTTAGGGCTCCAGAGGCCTCAGGCCCCCGACGCCAAAGGAGGAGACGATGAGCCCGGTAATATTCTCGGTTTGGCAATTTTTTTAATTTAAGTAGAACAGCGGGATATTGTATGACCGGGTGAGTTATTCATGATATGAGGAATGAGAGAAAAAGTGGTCAGATTAATTTAGGTTATGTTTTAATGTTGCAAATGGCAAAAAAACACAGTTCTGAGATATCTATCCAAATTTAAAAGTTTGTGATGTTTTTAAAGTTTATCTTCTGTCATGTGTTTTTACTAAGCTATTTTACTTGATTTTAGAGCTTATTAATTTATTAAACCCTTACCCATATTTATACCTAACAGCAATGAGGAACAAAATCAATCAATGATTCTTGTGATGCTGATAAAGATTCTACAGATTATAAGAAACAACAATACATATGTATTTCAAATTAATTCAATATTTTGACATAAGTAAGCAACATAGCTCGATGTTTAAAAATTGTTTTTTCATTTAAAATTTATTTTTTAATGAAATTCGAAAATATTAAATGTTTGTAAAAATAAATATTAAACATAATTTCGTAAATCTGGATGTGACAGACAGCCGTGGCGGTAAAACGCTGTAAAATGTATTTTTATGTGGTTACACATCGTCCTAATTTGTAACATTATTTCGTAAATCTGGTTCGGCTTACACTGGAAAGTCATATTTTTACGAATTTACATTGAATGTTTGAATTTAAAGGGGCGGCCGCGGTGGGAATCGATTGCAAAATTTCGATTTACGCGGAAATATATTGTATTTTCACGAATTTACTTCGTATATCTAAGTTTAATGGGCCGGTCGCAACGGCAATTGGATGCGAAAATTTGATTTATGGAGAAATGCGTGGTATTTTTATGAATTTACTTTGAATGCTGAATTTAAAGTGCCGGCCGCAACATGAATTTGCCGCAACGGAAATCTGCCGTGAAATTTCGATTTACATGGAAATATATCATATTTTTATGAATTTACTTGGAATACATGATTTTATAGGGCCGGCTGCGATGGAAATCGGCCATGAAAATCAATTTACCCGGAAATATATTGTATATTCCTGAATTTACTTCGAATATCTAAGTTTACAGGGCTGACCGCGACGGTAATCGGCTGCGAAAATTCAAAAGATTTACACTAGAATTAGTCGTATTATAACGAATTTATTCCGAAGATACTACCCGAATTTGAAGGGGTGGCCGAGGAACTTGATTTTCAACAATACTTTCTTCAAATTTCGTGATTACGTTAATTTGAATTTTGATTTTTGAAGTCCTCGGATTTCGAATTAACGGGTTTCTACAGTAGAAGTCTCGAATGAAAGTCCTGGTGACACAGTACACTTTGTTGTAAGATTGATCTAGGAATATTATTATTTAAATGTTTATTAGATAATTTTACTATTACCTTTATATCTATCACCACCGGCATGATTGAATGAATTGATTTCGCTTGTTGTTCACATATATTGCATGTCAAAACCCTTGTTATTTCCATATACATACTAACATTGTTTTCAAAATTGCAGGGGTTGAAAACAAGCTGGTGCTATGTTCAAGCAAAGACAAGTATGTTCTGTCTCAGGATATCTGTGTAATGTGCGGAGCATTGGGGACCGACTCCGAAGGTTGTCTAATCGCCTGTGCCCAATGCGGGCAGACCTACCATCCGTACTGCGTTAGTGTCAAGGTGTGTATTCTTAATATATTGAACCTTATATATGCGGCTGTTACATAATACTATTTTTATACAACACATTTTCTGGTAAGACAGTACAACTTACAAAAATATCATTTTGGATAAAACAAAAAGTATTACAAAAATTATAAAATGTAGAATCAGCTGGCGGACAATGAAGATTGACTTAAAGGAATTTACTTATCACGAGGACTTCAAAAAATGTGTCTCTAAAATCACCAAAACCATTTAAAAGAACTTTGTGTCCTCTTTTTTCTTGTCTCCTTTGATGTGTTATTTTGTTCAGGTGACAAGCGTGATAGTGCAGAAAGGCTGGCGCTGCCTGGACTGCACTGTGTGCGAGGGCTGCGGCCGACGCGACGATGAAGCCCGCCTTGTCCTGTGCGACGACTGCGACGTGTCCTACCACACCTACTGCGCACGTCCCCCGCTGGCCAGCGTGCCCCGAGGCTGCTGGCGCTGCACGAGGTGCCGGCGCTGCTCCACCTGTGGCACCACCGAGCCGGGGGCCGACAGCAACTGGTGCAATGGATACACGGGTAATGCCGATTTTACTACTTGTGATGTAATGACTGTCATGACGTTTCCTACTGCCTTAGAATATGTCAAACAGGATCTGGGTGAGAACCCTCTTCTTTTTTTTTGTTCGTCACTTAGGCCAGACGCACACGGATGACTTTTGTCGCGGCAATGGTTTCTTCATTCATTCAAAATTCATAACTATAATGGATTTTGAAACAGTGATGAAAATTTTGCCGCAACAAAAGTCAACCTTGTACACCTGGTCTTAACCCATTGGCATCCGAATTGTTTGGCTAAAAAATTGTCCTTCACATCCGAATTAATTTTGTACCAAAATTAGTGCAGTGCAGTGGTGTACTAAATCTTACATAACTTTTAAACTAAACATGCAAACGAAACAATCTTTTTTAATTTACTTGTGCATTGAATCAAGGTATGTAAAAAATGTATGCATTGTTTAGAAAAAAAAAAATAATATGATTAAAAGAGGATATGAAAAATTTTTTTTTTCAAAAACCAATTTTTTTTCTTCATTTTTTATAATTGGATTAAGAAAAGTTGTTCATTTATCATACTTATTACCATAATATATATTTTTTGCCATTTGGGCTCTTGTTAGCCGCCCACCATGCGTTTTACGAACAAGTTTGTCAATTCCCGAACCACACGCCATTTTGAAAAAAATCATTGAAGCTGAAATATAACAAAATTTCAATCGTAAATACCAGGAAAAAATTGTATCAACGGAGTCCTGCCAATTACTACGAAATAAATGCTTAATTATCTACAGAGCGATTGGCATTTAAAATTTTAAACACAGATGTCAATAATGTATCCCTTTTTCGTTTTTAAGCCGACAGACATCAGACCCGCCGGGACGGCGTCGTTTGATTTTAAGACACAACGCCGTACACACGCCGGGACGGCGTCGTTTGAGGCCAATGGGTTAAAGTCCAGTTTTTTGTAAACATTGTTAGAATAGTTTTCTTTAAATGAATATATTGTCCAATGTACTGAATACTGGTAATATATACAACTAGCAGTTAAAAACCCCCTTCGCGGGTTTTTTTCTGCTAGGCCCTGCGGGCGGCACTTACTTGATTTTCGCCCATTTTAAGTGATATTAACAACAGTTACATAATAGATCGATATCAGGTCATTCACAGAGAGAGGGTCAGTATATACAGGGTGTCCGGAAACTCGTAGTACAAGCGGGAAACTGGTGAATCTACATCACATTTGGAGTCGATTTTGTAGTATACTTTTTTTTTTTTTGAGCTTTCGTTATCGAGTAAATCGAGTTTGAAGTTGATTTTTTTTTTTTTTTTTTTTTTTTTTTTTTAATCAAATTCTTATAAATTATTACTGAAAATCAAAGTACCCAACTAATTAAAACTATTTGAAAGTAAAACAAATGAAGAAACTCGGATTTGAAGCATTATTTTGAAATCACCCTTCATTTAACCCGGTGTAATCATAAAATATTTCTGCTCTGCAGGGTTAAAACATCTGTTATTCAACCCTAAACACCAGAAAAAACTTTAACCCTAAAATAGCCGAAAAATATTTTTTTTTGGTTTTTTTTTTTTTTTTTTTGAAAATGCTCAAATCAAAAAACTTTGTTTTTTTGGGTTCCCCATGTGGTGTAGATTCTCCAGTTTCCCGCTTGTACTACGAGTTTCCGGACACCGTGTATAGTTAAAACACGGAACAGGAAGGAGTTAATGTATAATAACATGCTAAATTTACGCGTAATAAGAATGACAGTTGTTTAAATAAATGAAATTTTACGTATTTGTGATGGATTATTTCAAATGAAACACTATTATTGACTACTATTATTGTCTACAACTGATATTAACTGTTACCGTACCTAATATAATTAGCTCATAGGAGACTTGCAGTGCTTAAACATGTGTTACAACCGTCAATGTCTATAAGTGGAATCAATATCGTATAGTTTGTCACAATTAAATATAGTTATAACAAAGTTGACTTAAATAATAGATTATTACATACTGATTAATTGTACCCGTGTTTATGAATAAAAGGAGGGTAATTGTGCAATGAGATTAGCAGTCGGTTTAATTAAAAGGTGTTAATTTTACTCCAACTGGTGGTAATTCTTTACCTAAAACTGTTACTGTATCTAATAAAGTTTAAAGTTAGATTATATATACACCTTCATCAGGAGAGTAAAAATCTATATATAAAGGTAGATTATTACAATATAGCGCCCCTGAGGTGATATCTCACAAAAGCGGCGCTATGCAAATTGTCCAATTAATAAATAAATATAATGTTTACATTTTATTATGTACATATGCATTGATATACAACGGAAATAGATAAAATAATGTTATCTGATTTTTATTTTATTAAAAAACAAATAACTTTTTTTAAATCACTTTATTAAATACAACCAATACATGTTTCATGAACGAAGTATACACCGAAGTCAAAAATTAAATATAGATTACAATTGGAAAAAAGAAGTGGAAGGAGGGGGGGAGGGGTAAGAGTAGGCTGGGTTTATAAAATTAGGAATTACAATATGAAAGACCAGTTAAGTGGGAAAATATTTAAAAGATAGTTTATAAAAAAAATTCTTGTTAATTATATCTGCTTTTATAAACATGTTCTCTTATTTCTAAAATTTCTAAATTATTTATTTGCAATGCTTTATATCCTGTGTGAAGTATTTTAAGACCTGAAAAAAAAATAGCATGCAACCATAAAACAATATATTCATAAGACAAATAACATTTAATAATGGTTATTCTAATAAATTGATAGTTGAAATACTAAATAAAAAAATTAAACATATTCCCTTCAAAGTATTTTTACCCTATTTCTTAAGATATAAATAAACAATCAGGATTAAAGCATCACAAATAAATAATTTTTAAATTTAGGAATTAGAAAACATGTCAATATAAAATCAGATATAATTAATAAGCAAAAAAAAATTATAAATAATAATGAAAAATGCCATTGCAAAGTTTAAATAAATTTCCAGAAGAAATCTTCTTATGAAACGCTTAATGGTCAAGTAATTTTGCATATTTAAATATTCGCGCCAGTTATTTGGTTAGTTCTTACACCGCCAGAGGTGCGCTCTGTCGGCCAGCTATTGCCGGCCATATTGAATGAACGCGTGCTTTTTTCGTCAAACGTAAACACGTAATTGTGGATAATTTTAACTGTAATTTAATTAATCCAATGGATTATGAACTTTCTAAAACATATTTTCTTCGATATTATCCAAAAATTATATGAGAAGAAACAATATTTTTGAAGAAATATCGTATTACATGTGGCGATTCTTTTTCAGTATGAAATCGTGTCTTAATTTTTAATGTCTTATTTTTTTTTGTATCTGCCTGCAAATCGAATTGAGATATACATATCTTACATAAAAACTATTCTTTGATTATTTTCACATCATAAGTTTAAAAGACAATAGTTCACTCAAACTAATTTCGATTCAGTACAAATGCTCCCGGTTGATAAGATGGGAGTCTTCATTATCAGATATATTTTGGGTCTCTATCGGAAATAATGAGTAGGAAATATTTTTTAAGCATAAAACAGGAGTATCATATATGATACCCGGGGCCTGAAGAGGATAAACCTCGATGGTACCACAAAGGAAAAATTCTAGAACAGAAAATATGCAGTTGAAACACCTAATGCAGATATGATTTAAGATTTTCACGGCCAAAAGTATTATAGTGATTTATTTTTGGGGTATTATGCCATGTTTTGACTACCGCCTTCTTTAGCCAATGTTTCAAACAATGTTTTACAGTGTTCATCATCATCTGTCCTGAAGAAGGAGGTAGCACAACACGACATAATATCCCAAAAATAAATCACTAAAAGTACAATACAGCATAAATTTAACATTTATTACATCACCTAAATCAAGGCTGCCCAACCCCAGGCCCGCGGGCCACATTGTGGCCCGCGAACGAATTATAAGTGGCCCGCGTGAACCATTTTCAAAAAACCCGCCAATCCGCCAATTTGAAAAAGTGTCGCGGATCCGCGGTAAAACAAACAATGCAGCTTGCGCGCGGTCACCAGTGTTGCCAACGAAGGCGATTTATCGCTATTTAGGCTACTCAGAACGAGAATCAGCGACGAAAAAATCTAACCTGTTGAACTTACTTTTTAAACAAAAATACACCGGTTTTTGATATAATATTTTTTGCGTCCGAAATGGAATCTTGTAGCCACCCCCCCCCCCCCCCACATGGAATTCGAATAATTGTTGTGGGGAATCACATATGATGTTTTTGGGTGCGCGGAATTTTTTCTCAGCGAAGTTCCGTAACAATTGATTTTTTTTTGTGGGGAATTATGTCTTATAGAAATTCTCTAACAACCCCCCCCCCCCCCATGGAAATAGGAACCGTCAGGTATTCAGTGGCCCGCCAGTGATTAAAAATCGTCAATTTCAAATTTATATTCAAATTTATTTATATATATACGCCTAAAAAGGCTTTTACATATACATGATGCAGTACAATAAGAGAATATGTATTATACAGGAGATATTGACAGTAAATAGATGTAATCCATTTTAAAGAAGGTAAAAAATACACACTTGTAAAATTGTGATTACAGGTATAATGAGAAAATATTAAAAAATATGAAGCAATATTAGTAAAACGTAAGAGTAACATAAAGTAAAAAAGAAATTACAAAAACACTACATATAAAACAAATCATCAAAACTAATTTACCAAAGCTACTCTAATTTGTAGGATTCAACAAAGTGTTGGTGTAGATTTCGCCCAACTGTTAAAAAGGTTGGGCAGCCTTGACCTAAATTATACTATTTCACTTGCAGCAAAATGCAGTTGACCTAAGTGAAAAAGGAATATTTCTCTTATTGGTTGGTTTGATGGCGTCACAGCATTTTCTTCATAGTAATCGCTGGTTTTGAGGGATTAAAATTGTTTATCAGGAGCGGTCACAGATGTATTTTTGTACATTGGTAGAGTACAATAACTTTAGTGAAGATATATTTGACATTTTACCTAGTGTTCTTCAATATCCTATTGAAATTAAGAATTAAAAAAATGTCTCGACTCTCGACGCCGCTACACAAAATAAACAGAAATATGACTAAGGACTGGTTGTTTCACAGAATTTGAACAATTCTTCAAATTTCAACATTAATTTTCATTTTCTGTGGAAGTACTATTCAAATTCTATTATTATACCATTGGCCAGTTGCTTCATAGGACTGAAATAATAACAGAACTTGAAAATGAATTTTGAAATTTGATGAATTGTTCAAATTTTGTGAAACAATCCTTAGGCTTTTTGCTACTGGTGTCGTCACATAGACAAACGTTTTTAGGACACCCGAAAAATTAAAACTTTTATAATTATTTTAACTGTTAAGACTAACTATAACAATTGAAAAAAAAAATTTTTGGAAAAACTTCATGAGTAAAACCTTGTAATAGCGATTTTTAAACGAAAATTTGAAACAATAATCAATAATATAACCAAAATATATAAACTGGTATTTAAGTTAGAAAGTCACTATTCATAAAAAAATAAAATAAAATAAAAATAAATAAATAAAAATGGACTGGAATTTCCTGTTATACGAACAATAACGATATACCATTACTAAAATTCAGAATTGACTTTTGTTGTTCTATTTGAATATATTTTTCACTGGAGTTCCTTACTGATGTGCATTTTGTTTGTACAGAATGCGGCCCGTGTGCGTCTCTGGTGATGTGTGCAGTGTGTGGTACGCCCTACAGCGATGGCGACCTTATCCTGCAGTGCTCGCCGTGCAGGCGCTGGCTGCACGCCTCCTGCGATATGGTGCACAACGAGCAGGAAGCGGACATTTGCTGTCAAAAGGGGTAAAAAAACACAATTTTTTGAAATACAACTAACCCCATCACAACCCCTGTGAGTTTGAATTTGTTGTCGCAACCTATTTAAAAAAAAATATATATATATATATTGAGCTTCAAATGCGTGGATTTGTGAAAATGATTAAATAGAAGAGAAGATTATGATTAACAAATTATTATATGCAATAATTATTCTCCTAAAATACCCACACAAATTGAAAAACCTCCAGAGTAAAAATAAATGCCTCCGACGGGAATCGAACCTGCAGCCTTTAGATTGCCGGTCAGCTGCCATAAACCACTAAGCTACGTATGCTTATTCCAAACCCGCAAAAAAATTCAATATGTACTAGGTTTTCATTAAAAAATTATTGCTTACATTTTTTCACTGGTGAACAACCAACTTTATTTTTGTAGGAAAGGCTTTGTTAGTGTTGAATTTCCCACTAGATGGCGTCGAGACATATTATATGTACATTTGTTAGTGAAATATTTTGTCAAATATTAATTTCTAATGATAAATTATAATATAAGACAAGTTTTTTTTATGCATAACAAATTATTATAAGTGTCGGCGGTTGAACGGGAGATGTAGGCCGGCGAGGATGGCGCGGGGTCTATGCGCGGACCTGCGAGGATGCCGCAGGGTCTAGGCGCATGGATGTAGCGCTGGCCAGGAATGCTGAGGCCAGGGCGCTGTGATGATCTTGTTGGGAGTCCATGGATGAACCGTGCAGAGCCGGGTGCATGGTCCTGTGCGCAGCGGAGGTGCGCAGGTCACTCGCGAGACTTGCAATTGTTGAACGACTGATGACTGACTCCCTGCGTCGGGCCTATTTATATAGCCAAGCCGACAGCGGCAGTAGCTACTCGAGACCGCTGGTAAACTGCCGATCTCGCTGGATCTAGACGTTTCGGTGACGCTGGAATTAAGCCTAGGCAATTGCCTAGAACCTTCTGGCGAATGCGCGTAATGTACCTAGTCAAACTCGCAATTGTATTAACGTAGGTAGTTCGTTCAGCGACAAGTACTCGTAGGAAGTAGGTAGGAACGTAGGAACGCTGATCGCTTCGCATTGCGTCTGGAGTGTTCCCGCTATAATGCATTTTGTATGTACATACTAGTGTTCTAGATAAATCTCGTAGCTCTCGCTACATAAGCAAGAATTATTCGCCTGAAATATCCATACTGTTTATTTACTCGTGAGGTTTTTCAATTTGTATGGGTATTTCAGGCGAATAATTATTATTAATTATTGATCGTGAAGTTTTACTTGTCGCAAGCGTATCTAAAACACTATTAACTCCCTGAGGTTTATCTTAGGCCTATGTCATCTTTGGGGATGCTGTGTTTTGTTTGCCTTTCCTCTCTTCTTTTCGTTTCTTTTGATTATTCAACCAGATATTGTTTGGATAAAAGATGTTTTAAGTTTATGGCAAGTAAAAAATCATTCTATCAAAATATTGTTAAAGATAAAATATGTATTATATATATTATTAGCTTGCGTGTTGTTCATTGTAAAAATATATTCTAATTGCTTTACCATTCTGTCAACAGATACAGCTGCCTGCTGTGCCGGCCCCGCGATGCGCCGCCTCCCCACCTGGTGGTGACGCCCCCGCGGGTCCCCACACCCCCACCCCTCCCGGCCATCCTGCCGGGCGTGCGCCCCCCTTCCCCCAGCTCGGGAGAGTTCTACCTAGACGGGGTCTGCCTCAGCTCGGGGGGCATGAGGGCCATGAGATCGCTGCAGGGAGATCCTTCGGGCCTGATGGGAGCGGTCGGCTCCAGGAAGAAGCGGCGACCGAAAGGTGACGCTCCATTGGACAAAAACTCTGGTGGGTGATCTGTTATTGCCTAGGAAAATTTGTCAACTTCTTTAATAAAGTTTTCAAGCGACCGCAAATTTTATCGCAAGATAAATTTAGTTGCATATTATATTGTCTATATAAGTTCAATACTGCCAATAATTTCAAAGTACTGTTTTGGCGCTTTCAGTCGAATAGCACAATTGATAATATAAATATAAAGCACAATTGATTGGTGTTTTCAAATTTTGAAATTGACAAATAGTACTCGGTTAACCCATTAGTGCTTTCATAACTTTTGTACAGTTTGCAATGTTTTCTGTTTTTTTCAAATGCGCCATATATATATCTTATTTTTTAATTTTCCGTAAAAACAAATACTGTTTTAGAAACTAGAAAAAATTATCTTTCCGGTGTATGCATTTAAAATTAAGATTACTATTTCTAAATAATAAAATTTTAATGTCAAACGTGAAAAATGTTGTCAAAATCGCTAACCACATTTTTACTTTTAATTAATAATTTTAATTTTTACTCCAATCATAGAAAAATTGAAAGAATTCGATACAGTAGAACCTCGTTAATTTGAAATCCACGGGACATCAAAAATCAAATTTCGAATTAACGAATTCCCACTTAATTCGAAATTTTATGAAAAAAAAAAAAAAAAAAATGGCCAAAAATCGATTTTCTCGGCCGCCTCTTCATATCCGGGTGGTATTTTAGTTGTAAATTCGTATTAATACCAATTATTTCTTTATTTTCGCGGCCGATTACCATAGCGGCGGGCCCTTTAAATTCAGATATTCGTAAAAATGATATATATTTACGCGTAAATCGAGATTTCGCTGCCGATTTCGGTCGCGGCCTACCCTTTAAGTTGAGATATTCGTAAAAATACGATATATTTCCGCGTAAATCGAGATTTCGCGGTAATTTTCCGTCGCCGCCGGCCCGTTATGTCAAATATCTGAATTTAAATTCGTAAAAATACGATATATTTCCGCGTTAAACGAGAATTCGCGGCCGTATTCCGTCGCGGCCAGCTCTTTAAATGCAGATATTCGAAATGAATTCGCAAAAATACGATATATTTCCGTGTAAATCGAGAATGCTCGGCCGATTTCCGTCGCGGCCGACCTTTTAAATTAAGATATTTGATGTAAATTCGTAAAAATATGAAATATTTCTGAGTAAATCGAATTTTATTGGCAGTTTTTTGTCGCGGCCGGCCTTTTAAGTTCAGATATTTGAAGTAAATTCGTAAAAATATGTCATATTTCGGCGTGAATCGAAATTTTTCGGCCGATTTCCGTAGCGCCGTATTTTTTAACTCGGATATTTGAAGTAAAGTTAGTAAAAATAAGATATATTTCCGCGTAAATTGAAATTTCGCGTCCGATTTCCGTCGCGGCGGGCCCTTTAAAATTCAGATATTCGAAATAAAATCGTAAAAATACAATATATTTACGCGTAAATCGAGATTTCGCGGCCGATTTCCCTCGCAGCGGGCCATTTAAATTCAAGTATTCTAAATAAATTCGTAAATATACGAAACATTTTCGCGTAAATCGAAATTTCGCGGCCGAGTTTCGTCGCGGCCGACCCTCGTAAAACTACGACATATATCCGCGTAAAACGTATTTTCTCGGCCCTTCAAACTCGGATATTCGAAATAAATTTGAAAAAATACAACATTCCAGTGTAAATCGATTCAGATTTACAAAATAATAATACTAATTAGGACGATGTATAACCACGTAAAAATACATTTTTCGGCGTTTTACCGCCACGGCTGACTTTTAGATTCAGATTTACGAAATATTATGATTTATTTTCGCAAAAATCAAATTTTTTCGAATTACACGAACAAATTTTCGTGCGCGGACAAAAATAAATTTCGAATTACGAATTAACGAATTTCGAATTAAAAAAATTTTTGTATGAAAAAATTTTTTTGCGGAACTTTTTTTTGCGAAAATTTCGAATTACGCGATTTTTCGAATTATCGGGGTTCGAATTAACGGGGTTCTACTGTATTTCGAAAACATATTCGTTTTGTTGGGGAAATTTGTAAGACAACCGTACCTTCACTTTAATCTCGTTTATATAATAAAAAATATGAAATAATTTTTTTAAAGTCAAACCAATTTAAACCAGTGCGAAATATGAATTATTCATTTTGACTATTTTTAGGTTTTTATTAATGGATTCTAGTATGTATAAATATTTAAGGCAATCTGGAAAGAATTATTATTTCTCTTTTTAATGTAAAAAAATTAAGTATTTCCGTATGATAGAAAAAAAGAATTTTATAAAATATGGTCGCCCGGTCATGATGCCTCAAATGCTAGAGGGGTTAAAGTCATTTTATAACCAGTCGAACGATGGCTACCGATATTTAGGTCTCATCGCTCGAGTGGTTATCCAAGCAAGAGTGCGTATATCCCTAGTCAATTTTTCTGTCCCTCCTGGACATTTTATGAAATGGTTCTCCCGCATTATTGGACTTACACCGACGATATATACATTTCAAAAATTATATACATGTGTCCAGGAACTCGTGCAAGCAGGAATCTGGTGAATTTACATCACATTTGGAGTTGTTCTTGTAATACAGGTGTCCCGGGATTTCTGATTTTCTTTTGAGGGTTTCTGCATGAATACTACAAGTAAAAAAGATGAATAAATGTCTTCGAAATTCCAACCTTTTAAGGTTGTTTTTAGGTAAAAAAGTTAAATTGTTTGCATGGGAAAATAAATATTCTTCTATGAAAAAATATTTTTGTATGGGAAAATAATAATTGTAATTTTGATAAAAATTATTTATTTTTTTTATTACTTCTACCGTCATGTAGAATCACCTCCCGAAGTTAGCGCACTTTACCCCCGTACACCCTGTATAACTATTTTTTATCTGAGCTTTTGTTTTCGATTAAACGGAGTTCAAAGTTGGAATTTTTTAGGTGAAATTAGAAACAAGAGTGAATATCAAGAGTTTGATGTCTTAAAATGTGTTGAAGCGTAGATCAGGCTCCAAAGATTTTTTTTTACCCTTTAGTTGCCGAAAAACATGGAATAAGTCTTAAAAAAATAACGGTCAGATCGAAAAAAAAGTTTTTTGGGTTCTCTGTGATGTGGTTTCACCAGTTTAGGATATTATATATTATGTATAAATGTATATTTTTTAAATGTTTGTAGGCTGTATAAAATCAAAACAGAGCAATCAATAATTTATGTCAAACTTACAATATTTTAGTAATATAACCATAAAGTTCTTTTTTCTTCATTCATCTACCGTCTGTTTCCAGTCTTGTATAATGTCAATATTGTTTCATATCGGCATTTTTGTAAAAATTTCACATGTCACAAGTTCCTGTGCATTTTACAGGAATATTGGCAGCCATCGAGTCGGTGGTGCAGGGAGGTGATTGTGATATTTCCAATGAGGATAAAATTGACCCCATGGACATCAAAGAAGAACCAGGTAAAAATTAAAAATTCTAGGAAATGGGGTAACGCCTCTTTTACACACACAGAATGAAATCGTTTTCGCCACTACCGCAGTTCTATTGAAATATTATGTTAGCAAATTCCACACATCAGCAATTCTGAATCATTTGATTATTGAATTCGGTGTAGGTCATAACTTCCTTGGCATATGTAATGCACATAATGAATTGATCTTCACACGGCTCTACTGGTTTTGTATGGCTTGTTGCAATCCAATTTTTCTCATGCTTAAATCATTTTGTAGGGAGCTGCCCGTACAAGGAGGGCATGATCTGGACCGTGTCCCAGGACGGCCCGCCCCCCGAGGGCTTCACCACCTACACCACGGAGTCGGGCCTGACCGTGCTGCGGAGAAAGCGGCAGCGGAATCTAAACCGTGTCGGCATTGGCGGGTTCGCGGTGCGAGGGAGGGCGGCCGCAGCGCACGGTGGGAGAACCCCGACCGAGGAGACGGCTACCACTCCCACCACACCCACCAGTGAGTTTAAATTTCCCACAAATAAGCATGTTTATTGGGAAGTATGTTTATGAGAGATGGAAAGGCTGGTAGAGATATTGAAAGAAGGGTAAATGCAGGAAACTCCGTTAATGGAGGACTGAATGGTTGAACGCTAATAAAAAATTGTCCATAGAAGCGAAGCTAGCAGTATACATTGGAGTACTGATACCAACCCCGATGTACAGCAGTGAGGCATGGAACTGGCAAAGGAAGGATGAAAGTAGACTGAATGCTTTAAAGATGAGAAAATGTTGCAAATATGGAGATTCAGAAAGATTGCAAGGCTGAAGAAAGCGATGTGAACAAGATTAAGAAAGGAAACTTAGATCACTGGTTCCCAATTAGTGGTACGCGTACCCCCAGGGGTACTTTGGACGTTGTTTGAAGGAGTACGCGCACACACTGTACGGACACCGTAAGGTACGGATTGTACAACATTTTAGCTACAAGAGGTATGCAAGTTTGGGCTCTTTCCCAAAGGGGTACTCAGAAAAAACTAATTAGGAACCATTGGCTTAGATGATTTGGGAATTAGGGAGCGGATGAACGGAGAAAGGAGTGTAAGGATAATATATGATGTAAAAGTAAACTGTAGAAGAAGGCAGGGTTGTCCGAGAAAGACATGGCACCATCAGGTGAATCAAATTCTCGAGTCGGGTCATGTCAAGAGTTTGAATAACAGAATAGTATGTATGAGACGATGTATGAATGTGAAAGAGACAATAAATAGACAGTCGTTCTTGGCTACCTTTTATGGCGCTATATTTGCAAATTTGTTAATTTCTTTTAATTTGTTAAAGGGCGCAAATACATATCTTCTCAAGTCATTTTTCACATATAAACAGTAGATTGTAAACAATGTTTTATATGAAGAATACAATGTGGTCCTGGTAGCGAGAGCTCCGTTGTAACCTTTCTTTCTGTTGTGCATTATTTATGAGAAAGAAGGAGGTTACACTTTCACAGGAGGCTTTTTTTCCACCTGAAAAATAAATGATATCTCTTAGTATTTCTGAATCATAAAATTTGCTTTCCGTTCACATTCGTTTTTGTAATACCTATTTGAATTTATGTGCAAATAATAAAAACACAGGTTTGTGTAAGAAAAAGAATTCTTTCGTTAATTAAACCTATTGTTTAATTTTGAGCATCGCATCAGCGCTTTTGGTGAACAATTTTTACTATTATTATTATTTAATGAACAGACTGCATTCTGCTGATGCGCTCATATCTGATTTCACAATAATAAAGTTTTTTTTAATTTAAAAAATGTTAATCCTTTCTTCTCTTCAAATAAGAATTCAATCTAGCTTTAAATTGATTTATATTAGTAGAATCTGTGACATGTTATGGAAGTTTGTTCCATGCATCCACTGTTCTATTCACAAGGAAGTGTTTCCTAGGATTTTTGCAAAAGGTGTTTTATTAATTTTTTTAGGGTTCCTGAAGATTTATATTTTTGTTGGTAGTGAAGTTAAGGCGATGCACCTCGTAGTAATTTAAAATAATTTGTTTTTGGTTTGAAAATTTGGTCGCCTAGAAATGTTTCAGATGTTTTAATTAAATACTGCCAGTAGAATACATCCTGGCCTTTGAAATAATCGAGTATTTTTTAGATAAGTCTTTTTATAAGCCCAGAAAAAAATTATGTATAGGCCTATGAAAACTGCTTTAAAGTTCAAAATCTCCTACTTACGAACCCATTTTCGGTTATGGTATTATTGTATAATGTGGCAAATTAAGTTATTTATAAAATGATTGAAAAACATTTTAATATTTATGCCTGAACATCCACAAAATAAAATAAAAGGCACTTTTTGGCCATGTTTTTTTCTTGCATAAATCAAAACAGGTGGATGGTGTGAAGCGGGAATTTAAGCCTTATCGCCATCTACGTAAGGTGTGTTATTGATAGCCGCTTAAATCGCATCGCCTTAAAGTGATTTCCTACGGTAAACTTATCAAACTGAGTTCATAAGCTGTATGAAGGCTGTAAATTCGCACGGACAAGAAACTGTCAAAAACTCACGCCACTTACAACTTCTGTAATTTCTATAAATCACAGTAAGTAAATTAAATGACGGACAAGAAACTGTCAAAAACTCACGCCACTTACAACTTCTGTAATTTCTATAAATCACAGTAAGTAAATTAAATGTCGTTTACATTTGTAATTTTGCACTTACGAGTGTAGCGGCCATCAAAGATGCTGTCAGTGTCGTCCCGGGGATTCAGACACTTAGTCAGATCCTACTAATGAAACTTTTTTTCCAGGTGCAGGTGCTTCGGAAAGTCCCAACCTTGTGAGGAAAAAGCCCCGGAGAAAGCCTCGCTCCCGCCTCATGGAGGCCTTTCCCTCTTACATGCAGGAAGCCTTCTTCGGCCGGGATCTGCTAGAGGCTCCCTCCACTGCCGGGCCCCCGTCCGACAGTGACAGCGACAGGGCTACTTCGCCAACGCTAACCATATGTCTCAATCAGGTTACTTTTGTTATTATTTACTCTTTTCATCTTATACCTAAGAATCCCAACTGCTCCCCACTGTCCTGAGCCAGTGGAACTATGGTATCCCCAATTGGAGTATGTTGTGAGGCTGAAGGTACTGGGGAGGGAAAGGAAATGGGGAAGTACCTGGCTATTCAGATCTGGTTTTATTTCCGAATGGTGGTCTTTCACCAGGGAGATACTTAGTATCTACCGCACTTATTACTTCAATGAGAAGACTTCACTCAGTACCTGTCTATTGCGTATTATATTTCATCTTCGTTTTGACAAGTAACCCTCAATTCATTGCTGGAGTAAAACCACCAATATATATCCTTGGAATATTATATTGTTGCATAATAAATTGTATTAAAATAAACTAATAGCTAACTGGTAATTAACTTGTTCTTGTTCTCTTCTTCTATTAATTGTTCAGTAATTTCTTTTGTCCTTACATATGTACTAATATAATTTTTATTTAACCTCTCAGAAAAGGACTTTTATTTACTTTGTGTTCCTTTGCGAACTGTCAAAACGCGAAATTTTTTGTGTTATTCACGAGTTTTGTTAAAAGCTTCATAACTTACGTTTTGGGAAACGTAGCCTCATTCTAAAAAATGTTTTGGAAAGATTATGAAATTCACTATCGTATTGTTTTGTTACACGTAAATATTTGCGTGTCTAAATATACATTTTCTGAAAACGTCAAAAATATGTAAAAATCGCTGACCATTATTTCAAAGCTGTGAAAAATGTACTTTTTTCTGAGTATCATAAAGAAATAACACTTTATATATTGAAGAAATATAATTAAAAACTATTAGTCACCTCAAAATATTAACCGTCCAAACTAAAATATTTTTAATAAATTATTTAAAAACGCAATAAATTATGAACGAACAAGATGACAGATTCAATCGACTCAGATAATGCACCTCTAAATTCCATAGATATTCTTGAATGCAGACGCGTAGCGTTATTCATTATCGATACTCTGTTTTTTAAATCATGGCAATCCGTATACTAGTGATGGAAATAAATCGATTTTTGTAAAATCTCGCGCGTTTACGTGAAAAGACGTACTAATGTCTTGACCGCTATTATCATATTTACGTCTTTTGACGTTCTAATGTTCCGAGTGGTTAAATTAAAAAAGAAACATACTTTTTTATGATCTCAATGATTTTTTAAATGTCACTTAACAGATATTGCCGGACCAATGCATAAATAATGTTTCTAAATGTGTACATATTCTGCCTCAGTTAATGTTAAACTGTTTTATTCGCAGGAGGAATTAGAAGTGATTGAGGCAATCCGTACCAAAGAGGAGAAAGAAAAGGAAGAAAAAGATAAAGCCAACGAGTTGAATCCTGATCTCAAATTGAAATCGGATGGTGACTCCTCAAAGGATGACTCTTTACAGACTGATGACTCCAAAGCCCTCAAAGAAGTGATGATGCTGCCAAGCCATCCTAGCACTGAACACCGACTGGGTGAAGCCAGCACTGTACCACAAGCTAAACCTCATACTGATGTTATGCCCAAAGGTTCAAATTTTATTTAATTTCTCATTTGCCATACTTGATTAGTGGTCTCTAAATTAGTCACAAAATTGCTTCGGAAAGATGTACAGTAGTAATAATTCGAAATTTTCAACAAAAAAAAACTACAGAAAAAAAAATTTGAATGAATTCAAAAATTCAAAATTTATTTTGTTCTACAGACAAAAATTTGTTCATCAAAATTCATTGCTTAAAAAAAAAAACGATTTTTGCGAAAATAAATGATATTATTTCGTAAATCTAAATAGGGTAGGCTGGCTGCAAAAATTTGATTTACATTGAAATATCATATTTTTACAAATTTATTTGAAGTTCTAATATACAGTGAAAATCTCTAATTCCGAGGGTCCAAAAAAACAACTTATGTGGGAAAATTATAAGTGTGTTTCGCTGTATGTACGACTTTATTTTATTCTGCTTTAATTTTGTTAACTGCTTTCCATATTATTATTTTCAAATGCTTGTTTTAGGTGCTCCTACCAACTCAGCAAATGCAGAAACCAATTTAACTGCTAAAGAGGATATTTCTCTAATGGGTGTGAATTTAGAATCCATGGTCAGAGATTCTTTACCAAATATGGACAGTCGAGATGTTGAAGAAATTTTCAAGGGTGTTCTGACTGACGATTCACAGGTACGTGAAGAATAAGATTTTATCAAAGATAAATATGAATTTGCCCATAACTTCTTTTACATATTTGTCTGTGGTTAATTTTAATTTGGTATTTTATTGTAATTTTAGGAGTCGCAAGAGTCATCCGTTTCCTTTGTAAACTCTGTGAGTGGTTCGAGCAGTTACAATCAACAGAGACAACAGCTATCCAGTCCTATAGAATTCCCTTCACCGTACCACACGGAGTATAGCGGGTATGTTATCTACTAAGTAAATTAGTGTTGTCATTGTTAATAACAGACTGTGTGATTATTTTGATTTGAGATTAAAATAATGGGATTGACTAGAGACATGCCGACTGCCACCCGAAAGTATTACTCTGAATACAGTGAAGCCCTCATGTAAGGTAACATAAGAAGTTTTTATGCTTAACCCTTCAGGCCTCTGCCATATTGATCGTTATATTTCTTAACTCTTTGCACGCGGCCGTATCAACTGTTGTTACGGCAAAAAGTCTATACTTATATTTCTTGCTCACTTGGACATTCGTAGAACTATCACGATGCTGACATCTACAAGAATTTCTCTAAAATAAAATTGTATTTCATAAAAAAAGATCGATAATCAAGTGCCCCTCTTCGCGCCTTTTAGTTTACATTTTTGTCAACGGATGGCGTCAGTACTAGTATGTCATTCACAACTTTTCATAACTAAAAATGATAAGTGATCATGGTGTCCCACTTGCGTCTATCAACGCACTGGCCTAAGTACACACACACCGAGAGTGGTTTATTTATGACGCCGAGTGAATGGCGGGACCACATTCAAAAGATACGGTACGTCTTTGTATGAAATTTTATGTTTTTGTTTTTATAAACATCTAAGAGTGTTGACACACGAGGATTTGTTTTCATATTGTGGAGAATAATCTGTTCTGTCTATATAGTCCAATAAATCATGCCAGAATGCTATCATTTGACATTTAATTGCGTGCATAGGTATTTGAAAATATGTACCGCGTACGGGTATAGATAAAACGGAGCAAATTAACGCATTCAAAAGGCTAAAGATGCTGTCAGAAAGTCGGAGAGTTTGTATGTATTTCCACTTTTCAATAAAATCCAAATAAATGGGATATTTCTGAACGTTTCCGAAAATTAAAAACTGTTTTGAAAGGTGATGAAATACTGTTTCAAATTTTATTATTTGAAAAAAAAAACGGTTCCATGATAACTCGACACAGTGACTATTCAACACACCTTTAAAAAGTGATATAAAGTCATTAAATACGATGAAAATTTTTTTTTTTAACTAAACCTAGCCTAACATACTTAACCCAGTTAATAAAGTTTTTGTTTCATCACTTTCTATGACTTTATATAACAAATCTTTTAAAGATGTGATGAATTATATTTTGATGATTTATCCGGTCACCGAAATAAACATCATTTTTGATTAAAATTTTGGATTATTGAAATCAAACATAAGAAGTTTTGAAAATGGCACATCTTATGTTTTTTGCAAAACCGAACAAATTAGCCTGAGCAGTCAGAGGTTTAGTTTTTATGGTTCCTTGAAAATTAAAATTGAATTTTGTCCTGAAACATCTCCTTTCTTTCTCCTTGCTAAATAGACAATGGAGGTTTACACTATGTCTGACGTATGCTTAGTTAGTACCATACAACTAATTGACGGCCGGCATAGTCCAGTGGTAACGCATTGGACTGCCATTCCGAAGGTCGCGGGTTCGAACCCGGCGTGCGCAAATAAATTTTATTTGATTAATTTGTGTTATTTCACAATTAATTAATTAAAATAATATAAATATAGTATATTTACGTTCCAGAGTGGAAGATACTACCAGTATCGCCCTGGTGTAAGACCACCATTCAGAATTGAAACGTTGCTCCAAATGGCTTTAGCCGTGTTTAGTGACTAGATCTGAATAGCCAGGTACTTCCCCACCTTCCTCTTTCCCTTCCCCACTTACCTTCAGCCTCACAACATCCCCCAATTGGGGATGCCATAGTCTCACTGGCTCCAGACGGGAGCAGTTGGGACTCTTGTGAGGTATTCACTATAAAAAAAATACAAAAATAATTTTTAATGGAAAAATACACTTTGTAAAACACAACTTTTATTTTGAATTAATATTAACACACACACCTATAAACTACACAAGTCACCTGGTAATTAAGGAATAAACATACCACTTAGCAGACATTACAAGGAAACATATGGGTTCCATGATAACTCAACGCAGTGACAATTCAACACACTTTTAAAAAGTGATATAAAGTCATTAGAAATGGGGAAAAAATTTTTTTTGAACCTAACCTAACCTAACCTACTTAACCCAGTTAATAAAGTTTTTGTTTCATCGCTTTCCATGACTTTATATAACTTTTTAAAGATGTGATGAATTATCATTTTGATGAGTTATCCGGTCACCAAACATATCATAGGTACACAACATGGAGTATCTTATTCCTGTATATTGTTTCATCTCTGTAAATCATGTACTGTTTGTTTCTATAATATAAAATAAAATAAATATCACTTTAGAAGTGTGAAGAGAAAAGAGATGGAAAATAATTAGTTAAATTTAATATCTATTCAACTGTTAGGATTAGTTTCCAGCTCTCTTTTCGATTCCCAGCAGTGTGATTAGCCGCTCTGCCATAATCCTCAATTGAATTGCTCATACAGAACTATGGAACGTTGAGATTGACCGTTTAAAATACATAGTAATATGTTATGGCATTCCAGGAGTTCCCAGCTGAGCCCTGCCTACTCGGAGAGCAGCGGCCAGTGGGGCCCGGCACACCCTGACGGCCACACGGACTCGAGCGCCTCGCAGCCCTCGCTGGCCCAGCACGCCACCTACAACCAGCGCAACACTGAGAAGATGAAGGCCGATGAAGGTAGGCCGGTGAAGATGATGGCGGATGAAGGTATTATTAATCTACTACCGGCTATTATTCTATTTGCCGGCCTCTGTATATCTTCCCTCCTACAACATGTTCGTTCCTTCCTCCACTCAAAAAGACCCTCCACACAGCCTCCCCAAAGATGATATAGGGCGATTACTTCAATTTGGGAGGCGGATATGGGTACCGCCGCCCTGAAAACCATTAATTAGATAACCATCACCTTTGTCACCCCAAGTGGCAAGCTACGTTTGATGACTTAGCAGGGGTGCCCGGGTTCATGGGGTGAGGCTTGTTCAGGTCTTGGCGGCAGATGCCTGTGCCCACCAGCTGCGTGGATTGGGACAGGCCAGTTAAGGGAGATTCTTTCACCTCAAACTGCACTCTCGACCCATCGCCTTGTACCACAGTGGAAGGGATGGATTCATACTTCACTCCTGGACACATTGACCCCCAGATTCCTAACCACCTTACTCCCTCTTACCTTTTCCTTCCCAGAACCTCGTCTCCTTTATGTAAGACCCTCCACATAGCATCCCCAAAGGTGACATAGGCCCTGAGGGAAATCATTTTTCAAGTACCTCCTGTGTTACCTTATCGGAGGGAAGCTGCCAGTGGGCTCCAGAACCTCGCAACCCTAGCTGACACAGCACGCTTGTGATCCGTCTTATGGCATGTAATTTGCGTTGTATCAAAGTTAAATGTTTCTCATGATAGGGTTGGGCTCTGCTGCCACCATATCCTCCGTTCTGTACTCCAACATCAACCATCCCGAGTGGAAGAGCGAGTATCCTGACTGGTCGGATCGCTGCAAACAGATCCTCAAGAAGTGGAGGGCACTTCCCAGCGACAAGAAGACTCCGTATCTTCAGCAGGCCCGGGATAACCGAGGAGCTATTCGCATGAAGAGAGCCAGACAGGTTAGATACTTGTGGATATTCTCCTATGTATATTCTATTGTCCCTTCACTTTACAATAAACTACTGCTCTTTTCATTGTGCATATCTCTTTAGCTTTCTCTGAATCAAACAGATTTCACTGTTATATCCTAAAATATAGCCAGAATCTATATTCTTATACAAAGATATACATAAGTAAATATACCTACTACTACTAAATTTTTATCAACAGAATAATTTACACCCTTTTGAGTGTGTGTGTTTTTTTTAATTAAATATTATATTTGAATGTCATGGTGATTAACAGCAAAGAAATTTGACTAACACCATTTTCTACTTTAGAAATATGTGTTGTAAAATAAAACCAAAACCGCTACTGTGTGTTAATTTTAGTGGGCACTATAAGTATTCATGGGTTTCACAGTCATTTTTCTTTTTTGTGCGCATTTCCCCGTACCCACTTTTGTGTCCCAGATCTGTGAGAACCCTTAATGTGAGCTTCCTCGCTTGTGGGTTATTGAGATGATGATGATGATGTATGAGAGTGTGTGTGTGTGTGTGTGTGTGGATCTGCAGTGACAGTGAAGTGATGATGTTTGGGGCGACCAACAGATCCCGAAGGAGGAGAGTGCGGGCCCCCCAGCACCCTCCCCGCCCGCCGAGGTGCTGCAGGCTGCAAGCACGCAGATACAGGGCCAGTCACAGCAGGCGCAACAGGCGCAACAGGCACAACAGGCCCCAGGCCAGGTGCCCATGACCGTCAGCTCGGCGCCCGACCTGCCAGCAGAGGTGCCGCCTCAGGATGGACTAACCCCCGCCACTAACCCCCCCACCCCTAACACGGACGTTCCCGGTCCAGTAACCCAGCCCACTAACCCTAGCCGTAGCCTAGTCGGGGCACACTTCACCCTCCACCACCAGTTCACGCCGTTCTACCACGGCGGCGCGGACGGGCCGGCGCCCAACGTGACGGTGAACCCGTTGGGCAAGTTCACCAACGCGCGCCACCCTACTATCACCTTCCTGGGCAAGACCCAGCTGCTGCCCCACAGCATCCGCGCCATCATCCGGCAAGAGTCTCCGCCCGCCAGCCCCCCCGGAGACCCGCACATCCGCGTGCTGACGCCCTCGGAGATCATGCGCACCCTCCCCTCCATCCCGGAGCTACCCGCCACGGTACCCCTTCTGCCATTCGCCAATCAACTGCCTGCCCTATTGTTTGCCCGTCGTGTTTTGAGTTTTACCCGTCTCCATGTTGGTATGCCGCCTCTTCGTCAGTGGCGACCAGTGTATCAGATCTGTGTATAGCATGGTAGCATAGTCCTTACAACTTAGTCCTTACAGTTCCCATCCTCTCCTAATTTTGTATAATAGTGTGCTTGCTTTGGTGGTTGTTTGTGTGCTTCAATTTGTATTGGGATATCATGTTTTTTTAATTTTATTTATGTAATGTCACCCGATTTTATTAACTAATTCACACCAGATGGAATATATTTTACATTGTATTAATAAGACACTGACATCTTCTATCGGTAGGAGGTATTTTAATGCAAACTCTTTTTGGATAAGACGGTGGCATTACATTATTGAAGATCTGTTGTGTGTACTCTACAATTTTGCTAATATCTAATCTCTAATTTGTATTACCATTTTTTTTAATTTGGAATACCAATTTTTCATGATGTATGCAAATATTGTTTGTGTTATAATCATTCATTAAAACATTATGTGTGCACTTCATGAAGAAACAATCTCTCGTCCAAGCATTAGACGCATTATTATTTGTTGCTATTATGCTGTGCTCACAAAATGTGATATGGTTAAACATTACTACGGAAAAGAAATTAAGTGTAACTAACTACATTATATTGTCACTAACAAAATAACAATGTTACTTTTATATTAAGTCGGGTCTCCTGCGATGCGTTTCCACAAACATTTAAACAAAATGCTTGTGGCTTGCAAATGTTAGAAATGGGGCGTGTCTGTACACATTTTTGTATGCCAACGCAATATTTGTGCAAAGATTTGGTTCATTCTTTTTGGTAATGTTTGTGGAAACGTGTCGCAGTAAACCGGCTTTTAGGTATAAATAATTTGTTGCTTCAGCCTTTTTACTGTAATTTTCATTAGTATTTAGATGCACTTACTGTCTTTGCCAAGTAAACTTTTTTTTTTTAATTTCACTTGAGTTAAACTATTAAAAAATAATTAAAACATCACAACATTTAAAAAAAATTCTTTGCCAATCATTTTCTGTGTTATTTAGCAGTAACATTTTGATGTTGAGGTTCGCTGATTAGTAAACAATTTTGATGTTATTTTTTTTTAAGTTGCTCTTATTCATCCTATGTGTCATTAAAAGTAAATTTTATAAAAATGTTTCACAAAACTTTTTAGTTTTTTGGTGAAGTTTATGTATTTCGTAAAAATACTACTTTATTTTTTATTTTTTTAAATACAATTTCTTTGATGTTTTTTTACATTTGAAAAAGACTTTGCACTCCTGTGTATATTTATTTTGTATTAATTATTTCTTATGATTAGATTCTTGATGTCGAAAAGAATTAAAAATAAAAATTGTTTTATCCATTTTGATCATAATGAACAGAAGACATCATTTGATGCAATGAAATTTACTAGATAGTAAGTTAAATAAGCTATTTCCAATGAGGTATAAAATTACACTTATTTACACAAAAACTGCTGCTTAATTGCTATAAGCTGTTGTTGCACCTAATAACTCGTCTTGCCTAATGGCATCATTTTGCTAAAATAAGCTCTCTTTATTATTTACACCTCACCATAAGTTCCACATCTTTGTGATAATCAAATGTGGAATGTGTTCAAAATTATAGTATCAAATATTATAGTGTGATTCCAGTTGCTGAGAATGTTATACCTATCGTCCTTCACTGTTAGTTGTACTGTGACATCTGATGAAGATTGAACGGCGAAAACATTAGCAAATGTTGCAAATTGGAGTTCTTGAACAAACCTGCTCCAATTGCTCATAGACTTCAACATTCTCACCGTAACTGGAATGCACAAATATTTTTAAAAGATTACAATTCGTCAACTTACAACTAAAATCCATTGAGTGCAGTTTTAGCGCCAATGAGAACAAACCAAAAAGTGCGGAAAAAATAACTCAATTAATGGTAAATTCCACTTTGCCCTGAGACACTTGATAACGCCACTGTGTATATTTTTTATCTATGTCCTCTTGTTGAATTTTACTTTTGGAATATTCAAAATGGCACTCTTTTATATTTGACAGCCAAATCGTACCAAGGGTAAGGCTCTCGACTAGCAATCCGAAGGTTGCGGGTTCAAATCCCAGCGTGCGCAACTAAATTTTATTTGGTGAATTTACGTTATTTCACAATTTATTCATTTAAAATAATGTATAGTATGCTTGCGGCACGTTTCAGAGTGGAAGATACTCTTTAGGTGTAAGACCACCATTTAGAATTGAAACATTACAACTTTAAACGGTTGAAATTACTTTAGCCATGTTCATCACCTTCCCCTTCCCCATCTCCTTCCCCTTCCCACTACCTTCAGCCTCACATCATACCCCAACTGGGGATGCCATAGTCTCACTTGCTCCAGACGGTTGGGAGCAGTTGGGACTCTTGTGCTGTATTCAAATTAAAAAAGACAAATATTTGAATCTTAAAATTTGATTTACTCAGTGACCTGATTCACTTGGTGGATTTTAGTTGTAAGGCCACAATAAAACGGTTGAGGGTTGGGTTTTTTTCAATTTACGATAACTCGGACTGCGCTAATCATTGATGAATGCGGTCACAGGAACAAGAGAAGGTGTCGGGCGGGCAGCGCGGCGCTAGGGAGGCAGAGCAGGAGCGCCAGTGGAAGCAGCTGCAGCAGATGCGCCAGCAGCAAGCGCAGCACCAGCAGCAGGTCATACACGACCAGAGGCTGCAAGGTAATCAATGTACTCGTCAACTTTATACAACACTGTTTGCGCGTCTTCAGTCAGTGCCGGGAATGCATTCAACCTCAATTTAGGGATTATTATATTAAAATCTATTCAGTATTCTGGAATGGATGAAGGATCCCACACATCCCATATGAAGTGAGATGTCTCAAAATATAACTTCTTGCTTTAAGGAATTATGATGTGCAATTTCTTAGGTCTAGTTTTATTTACAAGAATTCAAAACCATAACCTTAGCCTGAATTTGTAGTTATAATTTTCCCAGTTTAACAACATGATAATATATATTTTTTTACTAAAAGTTCTATGAATGCACTTAATATGTGAAAAGGAGGGACTAACCCACCAAAACTCTTTATTTGAGTTAGGAATTACAATTATGAGCAGGATTTATATTATAAGTTTCATCCAAGTACAGTGAAACTCTCTTAAGAAGTTTTCCAAGGGACCGGGGAAAAAAAACTTCTTAAGTGGGAAAACTTCTTAAGTGGGATTCAATTTTAGCCATTTAATAACTCGAGTCCGGGGCATACGTCATTCCTATGTCTACCTACGTTAAATTGTCGTGAAAACAAGCTCATATGATCAGTGTTGCCAACTCGAATTTTAAAGTAGAGCTAGGCGAAACCCAAAAAAGAGCCAAAAAGGAGCTAAAATTTTGAAAGTGCCATAAAGCATGGGGGGGGGGGGGGGGGGTTGTTAGAGAATTTCAGAGAAGAAAAATTCGGGGGCGGACTGCAGAATTTTTGACAAAAAAAACTTACCTTTTGTCCTTCTTGTTGGCTGCTTTTGAACAACTCATAACAAACACTCAACAATACACTTGTTTGTTTTTATAATTTTCAAAACACAATTATTTTTGATAATATCGAAGTCTTCAGGATATTTTTATTGTTTTTTTTATAATTTTTTTTTGTTAGGCAGCGACTAGTCCTCTAAAAAATCTAAGCAGTCATCCGGTTCCAGTTCCTGTACCATCGCACTGCTAGGACCGGCTTCATCAGGATTTTTTTCATATACAGCCATTGTTCCAATTTTTTTTTGAACTTCTGGGGGAAGTTCATAATCCTCGCAACATTTGTTGTGTCGCCTGAGCCCCGATCGAATTGTTAAAATCGAATTAACCATGTCATTGCCAAGTGTATTTCTAGTTTTATTTTTTACTTGTGCAGGAGTTCGGGGAATCTCTTTTTTTGGGAAGTCCTCGTTATTTTGGAATATTATTGCAAATATAATTTTTTTTAATATTATTTCACGTGAATAAGAGCTGAAAAATCTGAAAAACGAGCTAAGAAGCTAAATGACTTTTTTTGGAGCTGACGACGTCGATTTAGAGCCAGATCTAGCTCTAAAGGAGCTGAATTGGCAACACTGCATATGATCCTCATGGACAAAGTAAACACAATTTTAAAACTGTTAAAGTACATCCCTCGAAAAAGCCACTCGAATTCGGATAGTAAAAGTTGCAGCATTCCAAAAGGTTCATACTGTTGATCTTATTTTAAATTGGTGTAAAGGCAATGGATTATACATATTTACTTGTTAGTGATTACTCACTCTTAACTTGACAGTTGAAGACAGAGCTGTGGATATACGCCGTCTCTTTTTTACGCTTTCGTTTACTATATGAACTGAGGGAGAAAGAAAGACTTGTTGTGGTTAATTTTACCAAGCGGTTTGATAAAAGGACACCGCAAGTAATTTTGTTAACCGCAAACTAATGATAGCGGGTTCTTTGCCTCAGAACCGTTTGCGTACTGCAACCCTGCCATGGCACTGCACAGAAAAATCTCACAAAGTCTACGCGGCAAACTGCTTATTAGTTGGCGGACTTTAACTTTTTTGCACGCTTGCTGCTTGCTCCAATGGCATTTGAGATTTGAGAGACTATTGTTATGATGTATTTTCGCCAGGCACAGTCGACTATCGTATATTTTTAAAGATATTTTAATCCTTTTCTAGAAATTCCTTATGAAAATAATATACGCAGCTCAATATTATGTCCTACCTGTAGGTTCATTTATGGTCCTACCTAACTAGCAGACATCGAATAGCTACGATTTCGCACATAAATAAATGGCTTGATGCTTGAATCAGAAAGTTATATCATACGAGCTGTTTGACGCTGGAATTATAAATCTGTGAACGCATCCAAAAACTACAAAAATCATTTGCGAAGTTTCGTTTAAATCTACATTTTAAATTTATGCATATGTATTTCCTAACCTTCAAACTTAATTTACGACAAATGTCAGATGAAACATGATGCACGGCAATTTTTGATGTTTGAATGAAAAAAACGTAATTATAATGCATATTTTACCATCTCCCCCGCCATATAATCATGTTGTTATGTATTTAAAGGTGAAATATTCCGTATTAACCGTGATCCGATAGATCATCAAAAGTTTTTTGTGTTTTACAAATTCGATGGAATAAAAATTTTATACAATAATATTACGAAACATCTCTATGTTCATTATCAAAGGGAAGATTATTGAAGGAGGCGTCAAATGTATGCAAATGTAGATCTAGCCCATGTTGTCATTAAGGTTGAGTTTAATATAATCTTTCATGTTATTTCGGCCTTAAAGACGCTTGCATATTTGTTACATAATTCCGCATTGTTTATTCGTTCCATTGCTATTTTACCTAGTTAGGGGATTAGGAGACGGGGTATTTGGTTTATTTATTGGTTACGGCTTACGGCCCGGCGGCCGACAAAGGGTTTTATGGTCTCAGGTACTAGGTATGGGTTTCAGTCAACGTCTTTCAATTTATGACTTGGAAAAAGGTTCATTTTAGATATTTTGCGACACAATATTTCGTTTGTGTTGATTTTACCGCCGGATTTCTAAAACCTCTTAAGCGGGAAGCAGTTTTAGCTCTAAAACTTCTTATGTGGGAAAAAATCGTGTTTTTTGTATGGAATTTTCAAGGGACCAAAAATCAAAACTTCTTAAGCGTGAAAACTTCTTAAGTGGGAACTTCTTAAGCGAGTTTTACTGTAGTTAGAAAAATCAATAATAAACATGCTGCTTTTCAACATTTGATACAACAAATTCATTTGCGTTTATCTCAGTTCAAAATTTCAATGTATACATTTAGAACAAAAATGTATACATGTTTACATATTAGAACATCGATAATAATCGACAATAAGCGCCCTTGAGGTGTTTTTGCACAAAAACGGCGCTATACAAGTCATCCAAGAATTATTATTATTATTATTATTAATTATTTCTTTGCCTCGAAACTGACTAAACTGGAGATGTGCAAATAATTTTTTATACAATTCATTCATGACAGACAACAATATTCATCTTGTTCTGTTTGCAGCTATGGCTCGGGTTCAGAGGCAGATTGTCACCGATGGGCCATTTCCCCAGGAGCAGCTGCAGGTGGCCATCAACGAGCAGAGCCCCCTACACTCCTCGGTGGCCTCTCCGTCCCCCACGCTGCCACGCAGCCCGTACCCAATGGGCCCCGGAGTTTCTAGGTTCCCACACCCTTCGCTGGTTCAGGTATTAATGAAATGGTTTTGTGGCACATCTCGATCAAATAACATAGAGAAAAAATATTATATCAAAAATTCCAGTCAGAAAAAGTTGCCCAATTGTAACTACTGACCCTAACTGTAACTCAAATAGATGCGAGCTTCGTTCATTGCATAATTTCATTGTTAATCAAATAAAAACTATCTCACATGTATTACAGGAATATGGATAGTAAGAAATATTTAACATATTGACTAGGACAGGTTGTTTCACAGAAATTCAAATGTGAGATTGTCATCAAATGACCATTCAGCGCCATTTTGTTTTTTTTTGACAGTTTAAAGATCCCGTTAAATGCCGATTCTAAGCTAATTATAATTTAATGGAAAGCTGAAACCCACTTACAATCAGTGTTTAAAGGGGACCTTTCTAATGTCAAAAACAAAATGGCATTGATTGGTCATTTGATGACTTGTCACATGCGAATTTCTGTGAAACAACTGGGACATTTTATTGATATGGCGTAATAATATAACCCAAGAAACCGTCTGGCCAACTCGCTACATGACAATATTACCAACTAACTCAGGTGCAGCACCTATGGTGCCAATGTCCTGCCCTGGTGGGAACTAGGCTTAGATGCCTGGGGAGACATACAGTAGAACCAGAAGACATACCCAATGACAACCCTGGTGAACTTTATTAAAGGGACTGGGTTGTAGTTAAAGGATTGAGGTAAAATGGGAGATAGCACAATGGGTCATAAAGACAAGAAACCATCAATATAGAACTGTTCATTCCAGGTGCGTCCCGGTCCAGGTCCTCAGCGCCTGGTGCGCAGCCCTTTCTCCCCGCAGTCCCCCCTGGAGCCCCAGCAACCGCAGCAGTTCCCGGGGTCCGTGTCTCCCGCGCAGGGCCAGGGAGACCCCTTCCAGCGCCCCCCCTCGGAGAGCAGTGGCGACTACATGCACTCCCCGCACACCCCGCGCTCCTTTGGACATCAGTCTCCCAACCCGGCAAGGAGCCCCGCCTACGCCAGCCAGAGCCGACTCCAGGAAGGGTAATAACAATTTATTTTGTAGATTGCAACAAAACATGTTACGCTATAAGCCTTCTGATGTCCATAGAAAGATTACAACTTTGCGACAAAAGCCATAATATCTTGCAATAACTGCAGTACCTTTGAAATCAAGGAGTTTTCTGGTTTACCATATATAAGTGCTTCGCCTTCTCTATGTGCCTTTTGGCATCATTCGGAGGTGTTAGGGTATCTCACTGTTTCTTAGGGCCGAATTACACCTGAGCTCAGCCGAGTCACTCGCCATGTTACTCGGCTGAGTATATTAGAATTATATTATTAGAACTTATTGGAGAGTATAAGTGATCACATGTTGAAGAGACAGTGGGCGATAACATGGTTTCACCATGAAGGGAAAAGAGAACTAAATTTAGATTCTTTTCTTTCAATGACTGACTCGGCTGATTGCACTGACCGAGAGGAGAGCGAATAAAGCGCCGAGTTGAGTATGCAAGTGGAGAGGGTATTTACTCGACCATGTCATTAGGCCTTGCTTTCAGCAAATGTAATTCAGGCATTAGATGCGGATAAGTTGCTGAAGGCAGGAAGTGTATATTTGTGATGTCCTCAGACTGTAAGAAATTGAAAACACAGTCATCCAAATAAGCACTCTTTATTTGTTTTCTTGACAATATAGATTGAGATAATTTTATTTTCTGGGGGTCTGTAATGTCGGTATACTCTATTTATCTCTTAAGAAGTGACATCTGTTCGGAAATATTCCAAACTATTATAGTAAAGCCATCTGTGCTTTACAATTCAAACTTGAAAATATTTATCAATGTTATATTTTCCAGGTATGCCCAGCCACCCGGAACCCCCCGTCCCGGCACGCAATACGTGTTGGCGCCGCAGCGAAACCAGATCTACGCGCCCAGACCACAAGACCCGTTCTTGCCCGGTCAGGGTCAGCCACTAGCGTCACCCAGAGGAGAGGGGCCGGTGCACCAGCCTGCAGAGGTCAACAGGCAGCTGAGAGATCTGCTGCAAAGACAGCATGCACCCAATAAATTGTGGCCACAAGGTGAGCAATTTTATCATTATTTCATTACTGATTGTGAATTAAGTTATATTTTTTTTTAGCTTAGTCCTGATTTGTTGAACGATGAACGGTTCAACAAATCAGATCAGACATCCACACTTTTCATCCACGCTTTTGACATTTTAAATTTATCATTATGTTTTCACACATTTCAACATGTTGTCAGTTAACCCTTGGAATGCCATCCTCCCGCAACCCAATACTCCGTGCCAAGTATCAAGTGTGCCAGGGGTAAAAACAAAAGAAAAACGGAATTATGACATTTGAGATGGAATTTTGCGATGTGCTTTTTCACAGACAAAATAAATATTATTTGCAAGAGACGAAACGATAAGCTAGAATAACATTATGATATATTATTTCCTTGCCAAGCGAATAAAATATATTTTGTTTTGCACGAAGCATTTTTAAATTTTCAAAATACCATAAAATCGAGGTAAAAGCGGAGAGCTACCAGCAAATCTGCTACGGATTCGCCACCACAATCCGGGTACAAATGTCAGAAATTCGCTACGGATTTTTTTGGCACACTAGGGATTAAATAAACACTCCAATTAATGTATCTTGATGTCATTCCAAAAATGCATTACATAATGCGACGCCACCTTTATTAATACAGGCCGCATTAATAACGGTGATTCATGTCATCAAAGATCCATCATTGTATTATGATTTCAGGTGATGACCAATCAGAGCAGCAGCAGCAGATGGTGATGGAGGGACAGTTCAGACAACCTCTGCCTGTTAGTCCCATCACAAGGCCCCGAGTTCCCACGGCACCCATCGATACACGCACAAGACTACTGCTGCAAAATCCCACTGGTAAGATAAAGACACTCTGAACGTTTCCATAAACGGACTTCAAATCAATCTGTCCGTTCGTTATGACCTCCGGATTGGTAAAATAAATTTATCAGTTTTAGCTAATTTAATTTAATCTGGATAGAACACCAAACCTGCACATAAAAAGGTGGGTTCTCAAAACTCTACGATCATTAAAAATAATAATTTCGGTTGAGTGTATATGTGTAACTCGGGTTCAATGAACTCTAGAACTGGGATTTGCTTTGATTTTCAAAATTGGAATAGATTGTAAAAACGATTCAGGCTACCGATAAAGGAGGTACCAAAATTTTATTTTAATTAATTAAATAATAATTCTATATTTGAAATGCGTGTTTCTTTTGTTTAAATCTGATTGTCTTTTGAATGGCAATCTTGAAGCAAATACTAGGTTGGCTATACATTCCAGCAATTTTAAAGCGTCACACTGTTGTATTATTTTGCCTTTGTTAGAAGTCAACTCGAGTAAAATGTTCCCGTCTGGAATCCACATTACAATATTCATTGACAAGCTATTGAAAGAATACAAAATAATTTTTACGTTTTCTGAGTTTTATTAAAAACCAGCTATACCCCGCCTCAGTGGCTCAGTCTGTCTGTGCAGATAGAGAAACAATAGCGCGTGTTGCTTTTACGTCCAACAGATGGCGCTGTTTTTTAATAAACCTGTCACAGGTGACATCTTTGTAATATTGGTGTATAAAAACACACAAATATTCTAATGCAACGTGTCAATTTAAAAGCAATCTGTGAAGAACTTTCGGAGGTTTAAGATTTTGAACAAACGAAGATTTACATTTCTATTTATATAGATATAATTTCAGCTTAACAGATCCTACAATAATTCTAATATGCCGTGATTTTACATGCGTTTTTCGCTAGTTTTAATATAAGACCGGTTTAGTATTAAATCATTTGTAAATATTGGGACATTTCTTTAGGACGGGTTTTTTTGCAGAATTTGAACAATTCATCAAATTTCAAAGTAGTTTTTCAAGTTCTGTGAAGATTCTATTCAAGTTCTGTTATTATGCCATTGTTAGCCAGTTGTTTCACAAAAATTCATGTAATGACAGAACTTTAATACAACCTTCACATAACTTCAAAATGAACTTTGAAATTTGATGAATTGTTCAAATTCTGCGGAACAACCCATTTGTTCAATTATTGCTTGTCTTTTTAGTTAATAAGCAATAATTATAATAGTGAGTGGTGTTTGTTATATGAATAAGCCATGGTGATTGGTCCGCAGGTCTCCAGCAGCAGATGCAACAAGTGCAACAGCAGATGCAGCAGGTCCAGCAGCGCCTCATGTCCCCCCTGCAGCAGCAAATGGTCCGGGCACGTCCCCCCATCCAGCTGGACCACACCACGCTGCAGCAGGCGCAACAGCCGGCCACCATCTCCCACCATCTCATGCACCAGACCATCTCGGGTAAAATAAACTACCTATATACTCGCTGGCAATTAAGGCCTTCATTCAATTAGCTACTTTGCGAACAACACCTATGTTATTTAGTCCCGATGCTTTTGTGCGTGCTTTGTGCATTCCTTCAGTTGGTAAAAGAAGACCTCATCAGTTTCTCTTGATTTTATGTTATGCATCTCCTGTCGTTCTACAAATCAGTTTAAAGTATAATTGGTTTGTTTTTAATGTGGAGTATATTGTAATCTTCAGGTTTCTAGGCATTTTGGTTTTCACGGTCTTCTAATGAAAGTATTTTTCTTATAATGTCATTTTTAAAACCTTAATTTTGACACCTGATTACAACCATTTCTCATGTATGTGGAAGCAATATTTTTTCACAGAGTCATACTTCGTTGTATCTTTTATCAAACATTAATTTCTCTTCTAGGCGAAAAAGTCATGCATATTGTAGGTCAGCAACCCATGCAACAGCAGCAGCAGGCCATGCAACAACAATTGCAACAACAGCAGCAGCAGCAACAACAGCAGCAGCAGCAGCAACAGCAGCAACAGCAGCAGCAGCAGCAGCAGCAGCAGCAGCAGCAGCAGCAGCAGCAGCAGCAGCAGCAGCAACAACAACATCAACATCAGCAACAACAGCAACAGAGTTTGCAGCAGCAACAACAGAGCTTACAGCAGCAACATCAACAGAGTTTACAACAGCAACAGCAAAGTTTGCAGCAGCAACAGCAACAACAGCAGCAAAGTTTACAACAACAGCAGCAACAGCAACAAGCTGCTCCTGCTCCTTCGCCTGCCCCTCCACAATCTCCTGCACCGCCTCCCCCCCAAGCCGCCCCTCAGGAAGAGGTTCCAGATATGGACATGGATAAGTTAGAGCAGGATAATGCCAATATGGCAGAGGTAGGATATTTAGTTCATATGCATTATAACTATTAATTATCTAGCCACTTTACATTGATGTGTTAAAAAACAATTCAAATAAAATAAAAAATTTATATTTAGTATTTATTTAACTTCTTTAAAAAATGTTTTCTTCTTCCCTGTAAACAGGTGGGAGACATACTCGGTGGTTTAGGAGACGATGAAGAAGAACTTCTCGTGTCGCTCACGGCAGAAATGGGAGACGATTTCAACATTCTGGAATATGCAGATCCCGAACTGGCAGACTTTGGAGATACGTCGCATATCCTGGACGGGCTGGAATTGGCAGAGGAAACGGAGTCAGCTGGAGGTCATCATGTCAAACGCGATCCGTAAGTGCCAAAACAAAAAAATGTATACAGTAGAACCCCTTTAATTCGAACCCCGATAATTCGAAAAAAACGCGTAATTCAAAATTTTTGCCAAAAAAATATCCACAGAAAATTTTTTTCATACAAAATGGTTTTTTAATTCGAAATTCGTTAATTCGTAATTCGAAATTTATTTTTGTCAGCACACGAAAATTTGTTTGTGTAATTAGAAAAACTTCGATTTTTGCGAAAATAAATCATAAAATTTTGTAAATCTGAATCTAAAAGACAGCCATAAAGGTAAAATGCCGAAAAGTGTATTTTGACGTGGTTATACATCTCCCTAATTAGTATTATTATTTTGTAAATCGGAATCGATTTACACTGGAATGTTGTATTTTTTCCAATTTATTCCGAATATCCGAGTTTGAAGTGCCGAGAAAATTCATTTTACGCGGAAATATGCCGTAGTTTTATGAATTTACACCAAATATCTGAATTCAAAGGGTCGGCTGCGACGGAATTCGAATGTAAAATTTTAATTTACGCGGAAATACGACATATTTTTACGAATATACTTCAAATATCTTCATTTAAACGGCCGGCCGCGATGAAAATCTGCCGAGAAAATACGATTTACGCTGAATATATTGCATTTTTACGAGTTTATTTCAAATATCTGAGTTTCAAAGATCCAGTGCGACGGAAATCGGCTCCGAATTTTCAATTTACGCGGAAATATATCGTATTTTTGCTAAATTTACTTCGAATATCTTAGTTAAAAGATCCAGCGCTACAGAAATCGGCCGCAAAATTTTCGATTAACGCGGAAATATGACGTATTTTTACGAAATTTACTTAAAATATCTGAATTTAAAGGATCGGCCGCTACCGAAATCGGGCGCGAAATTTCGGTTTACTCATAAACATATTGTATTTTTCGAATACAGTAGAACCTCGTTAATTCGAAATCCACGGGACATCAAAAATCAAATTTCGAATTAACGAATTCCCACGTAATTCGAAATTTTGGAAAAAAAAAAAAATGCCAAAAATCGATTTTCTCGGCCGCCTCTTCAAATCCGGGTGGTATTTTAGTTGTAAATTCGTATTAATACCAATTATTTCTTTATTTTCGCGGCCGATTACCGTAGCGGCGGGCCCTTTAAATTCAGATATTCGCAATAAATTCGTAAAAATGCTATATATTTACGCGTAAATCGAGATGTCACTGCCGATTTCGGTCGCGGCCTACCCTTTAAATTGAGATATTCGTCAAAATACGATATATTTCCGCGTAAATCGAGATTTCGCGGTAATTTTCCGTCGCGGCCGGCCCTTTATTTCAAATATCTGAATTTAAATTCGTAAAAATACGATATATTTCCGCGTTAAACGAGAATTCGCGGCCGTATTCCGTCGCGGCCGGCTCTTTAAATGCAGACATTCGAAATAAATTCGCAAAAATACGATATATTTCCGAGTAAATCGAGAATGCGCGGCCGATTTCCGTCGCGGCCGACCCTTTAAATTAAGATATTTGATGTAAATTCGTAAAAATATGAAATATTTCCGCGTAAATCGAATTTTATCGGCAGTTTTTCGTCGCGGCCGGCCTTTTAAGTTCAGATATTTGAAGTAAATTCGTAAAAATATGTCATTTTTCGGCCGATATCCGTCGCGCCGTATTTTTTAACTCGGATATTCAAAGTAAAGTTAGTAAAAATACGATATATTTCCGCGTAAATTGAAATTTCGCATTCGATTTCCGTAGCGGCGGGCCCTTTAAATTCAGATATTCGCAATAAATTCGTAAAAATGCTATATATTTACGCGTAAATCGAGATGTCACTGCCGATTTCGGTCGCGGCCTACCATTTAAATTAAGATATTCGTAAAAATACGATATATTTCCGCGTAAATCGAGATTTCGCGGTAATTTTCCGTCGCGGACGGCCCTTTATTTCAAATATCTGAATTTAAATTCGTAAAAATACGATATATTTACGCGTAAATCGAGATTTCGCGGCCGATTTCCGTCGCAGCGGGCCATTTAAATTCAAATATTTGAAATAAATTCGTAAATATACGGTACATTTACGCGTAAATCTAAATTTCGCGGCCGACCCTTTAAATACAGATATTTGGTGTAAACTCATAAAACTACGAAATATATCCGCGTAAAACGTATTTTCTCGGCCCTTCAAACTCGGATATTCGAAATAAATTTGAAAAAATACAACATTCCAGTGTAAATCGATTCAGATTTACAAAATAATAATACTAATTAGGACGATGTATAACCACGTAAAAATACATTTTTCGGCGTTTTACCGCCACGGCTGACTTTTAGATTCAGATTTACGAAATATTATGATTTATCTTCGCAAAAATCAAATTTTTTCGAATTACACGAACAAATTTTCGTGCGCGGACAAAAATAAATTTCGAATTACGAATTAACGAATTTCGAATTACAAAAATTTTTGTATGAAAAAATTTTTCTGCGGAAATTTTTTTGGCGAAAATTTCGAATTACGCGATTTTTCGAATTATCGGGGTTCGAATTAACGGGGTTCTACTGTATCCGAGTTTAAAGGACCGGTCGCGACGTTAATCGGCCGCGAAAATTTGATTTACGCGGAAATGTGTGGTATTTTTATGAATTTGCTAAGGATAACTGAACTTGAAGGGCCAATCGCGACGGAAATCTGCTGTAAAAATTCGATTTAAACGGGAATAATTGGTATTAATACGAGTTTACTCCAAAGATACCAACTGAATTTGAAGGGGCAGCCAAGGAACTCGATTTTCGCCGTTTTTTTTTTTTTTTTGTTCATAAAATTTCGAATTACGTGGGAATTCGTTAATTCGAAATTTGATTTTTGATGTCCGCTGGATTTCGAATTAACGAGGTTCTACTGTATAAACATTTACGAAAATTCCATCAGATAATTCAGTGTTCACAACTTGGTTATAGAAACTTTGAAGGAATCAGGAGTTCTATTCCTTTAACCAGTGGACTGTTTTTCAAGCACATGTGCATACCAATTTTTACGACCGTGCTCGGCACATGTGTGAGCTCTAATACCATCCTTGCTGGAATTTTTCTGATGCGATTTTAACCTTTATGCTTTGAAAACTATATCAGAATCGCTTGCGCTAATGTCACTGTAGATTCTACAGTTTATTTCATGAATGTAGCCTTTATGACTAATACAGTAGAACCTCGTTAATTCGAAATCCACGGGACATCAAAAATCAAATTTCGAATTAAGAGTGGGTTATAGGGCAGAATGGTGATTTGCTGGAAAACGGCTCTCTAAAACGGCTTAATACTACCTTTCGTATGTCATTCTCAGACTTCATATTTTTTGATACCAATTAATGGACTATTATTTTTCAGTCTGCATATTTTTTTTTGTAGTTGTTGTAGGCATTCGACTATAAAAAATAAAAACATTGATACACCATACAACCCACTTTTAAAACTTCGATCCATGATAATCGCCTTAATAACGGTTTTACACAATATTTTTAATTTAAAATATGTATATAATACACACATCTGTAGAAGTACGGCCTCTTATTATCGTTATGCTATCTGTGGATATTAACAATTAAATAAATACTTCATCTTGCACCAAATTTTCAACACATTTCACAGTTTTTTTTACTTATTCCGGGATGGAAGCCCCCGGTGATGGCGGTGAAACTATATGCTCCCTGTTTTACGGCGTATATATTTCGAAAATGCCATCAAAATGTTTCATTAATGGGTCTAAAAGTAGAATACCGACTCACTTGAAGCATTGCAATAATCTAAGGAAGCTACAAAAACAGTAAGTACTCACGAATTCTCTTTTTTCATATAAATTTGTCGCATTTTATATTTTCAAGTGTCAAATTCTTTGAAACGTGTAAAATCCAACATTCAATATGCGTTTCTATTCCTAACCGTTAGCACGAACTTCATGATGTTCTGGCGCGCTGACCTATGCAGGTGTGTGTGAGAATTCGTTGTCTTTACACTCTGACTAAATTGTGACAGTAACGTTTTTTCATATGGCCACGTTTGGTAATTAAACCAAAAATTACCATCTCACGCCGGATCATTTTTAGTTTGGTAAAATCAGCCTTTTTAAGTGACAGTTTTTCACTGTTTCGACCTTACATGGTAAGGAGTATTAATATAAGGAGTAAACAAGTTTATTACCGATTTTTATCTTTAGATTAAACAGACAAAATAAACTTTTTAAGGAAATTAACAATAATATCGCCTTTCCGCGTATAAACACGTAACCATTCACACATTGTCAAATCAAAGATATTCTATCTATGTGTGTGTTGTAAACAAAGAGTATGGATACTAAAGAGACAGCATGTGAAGTGTGCCCGCGCGCTCCAAGTGTGAATTTTGTGGAATTTTACGGAGACGGCTGACATTAGCTTTTACACCTCGGTCGCGTATTGAGCTCCTAGTAAAACGTTGATAAAACATAGAAAAATGGTCAACTGCGCCGTAAAATTGTGTAAAAGCAATTCTGTGAAGAAAATTAAGAAGAAAGACGGTCTTACCTTTCACATGTAAGTATTTAAACACCGCTCAATTAGACATTTTATAGTTAATTTTTGACGAGTTCATTTCAACCGCCATCACGTCAAGCACGGCCAGCTCGGAATCACGCCGTGGACGAATGTCAATGGGCCGAATCAGTCAACTTATTTTATAATAATTAAAAATTACCAACAAACCTTTATTTTTTATTAATTATAACATACGTTTATAATGAGTTGTCTTGTATGGTGACCTGATAAATCAACAGATCGACGATTCAACACGAATTTTAAAAGTGGTATTTTTATGAAATTTTTTAGGTATGAGAATAGGTCGTAAAGTATATTTCTTACCAATAGGTGATTAGGTGTCCCTATTCATAAAAAATAGGGTGTCCCTATCTAAAAATAATTTATATGGCAGAACAACGTTTCCGGGTCAGCTAGTATTTATATAGTTGATACACTGTAAAACTGTAAAGTTATTTAATTTGACTTTTATGTCGTTTTTATTAGAGTTTTTTCATCGAACTCTTTCAGCCAGATTTTTATTTTTGATTTGTATTCATGAAACTTTTCAAATATTCTTTTTTATCTGGAGGAAGGATGTTGTCAATTTTTGTTACAAAATAAATTAAGTTTCTTCATCGCAATATGGGTTTATAACTTGCAATGTTTTCTGTCTTTTTGATTCGTCTAGTGTGATGGATAAGTTTTAAGTTTTTTCTTATATTATTAACGACAACTCCTTTCCTAAAAGTCAAGCACCAGCTTACATTAGGAAAGAATATAATAATGTACAAAATTGTACTCTGCAAATCTGTTGATTATTTAAAATAATTCTACCTAATAAAGAAAAAAAAATCTATTCAAACTGATGAATTGTGCAATGTTAGCACCAAGGAATGGCGCTGCGAGTTTCAGCAAGTTCATAACATTAGTTTATTACCCAATTGCACTTGTTAGATACATTCCCTGAAGATTGATACCGATTTATCGATTGATCTTGATTTGACAAAAAAAGAGTTACGTGAAATCAGATTTAGGTAATTTACAATAACATGTATGGTACAATAAATAAATAAACAATATGTATGTCTTTTGTTACTTCCCTTTCCGCACTAGTTAATTTTATATTTTTACCACCATTCTTTGTTTGGCAAATAATGCGTAATGCGCTGTATGCCCAAAATGTGATAAAAAATTACGGATGTTTTTTTAATAAAAAATAAATAAAATAATGTGCAGCCCGTTCACAGTTCGGCCCTTATCTCTGACCCATGACCCCCTCCGCGCTCGCTTACCGCTCTTCCCCGTCTCTAACCCCTCCCACAAGGGCGTTGACAAACATGGGAGCTTCATTGGTTTTGCGTATTCTAATACATCTCGACAAATTATGCCGCTTCCATGAATCCTAGTTCCATGGTTGTAAAGTTTCAAATAATTATATTATTTTTCTCTTTGTAGATCAATACATGATTTATCCATAGCAGCCGGAAAAAATACTCCAAACAAGGTATGCTTCGAGCAACAAATGAATTTGACTGCGTTGGAGTCACGGGGGTGGGGGGGTTCTGGACTTTTTCATCATAATATTATTTTTTTTTGCTTTTTTTATTTAGGAAAAAATACAGCAAAAACACCAATATACGATAGAACCAAATGAGTCTACTGTAAATATTGCACACAAAGGACCAAACTTGGAAGATTTAGACCACGAGGATATTCTTATTGGTTCATCTGCCACTACTGTCGAAAAGGTACTTTTATACTTATTGACTTCAAATATCTCGCATTTACTATTCGTCACCACATTTGGATAGGGTTCTAACTTCACTTAACTTGTTCTGAGATATGAGGTGTCAAAGTTTGAAAAGACGATTTCTCATAGCCTATTTACCTATATTCTTGATATATCGGAACACTTGTTACATGCACCTGCTTTAGCCCTCATGAAGTATATTGTCGAAAGGCGAGAATTTTTATGATTTCTGTGACGCGTGTTCCCAACATCGTGATAATAGGTTTGTATTTTACTAAAATTTTATTTTATTTTTAGGACCAAAAAGACAGCAATTTTTTGGGGAAATTACCTGCGACCAATGACCAAGGATGGAGCTGTGAAGAATCAGAGCAAGAGCTTGTTATTGAAAAGGCGATAGAAGAAAGCGATGATATTTGCATAGAAGGGTGGAGAGTAGTACAATTTGATTATTTTTTTGAACAACTCCAATGTATTAGTCAACATGATTCCCTTTTTAACTGCAATTTAAAGCATTTACGATTTACCTCAGAAAATAGAAATGGTTTGAACTCTACTTCTAATTTAAAATGTGTGTTATGTGGTAAACATTTTAAACTTAAAACGTCCTTTCTTTATGGATTGTTTATTACCAGAAATCATAGATCCTAGATTTAAAAGATCAATGCCCATTCGTGACCCACAGTATATTATATCCGCGTTGGAGAAAAAACGAAAAGCAGCGACACAAATTCGAACAGAAAAACTTAAAAAATGCAAGAAAAATCTGTTACGTGTTATTGAAACTAATGTAAATATTGTTCAAATTTTAGATTCTGATACGATTTTAGATAACTTCCTGAAGAGCTCATCTATCAGCGGGCACAGTGGAATTATTTCTAACTTAACCCTTCCTTGAAGTTCCTTTTATTTAATGTATTAAACATATACACAGGGTGTTGAGGGACGTACTTGAGTTACTTTAACCAGTAAATCCTGATATTATTTGCAGTAAAAACTGTAAATGAATTTTCGGACACCGGTGACATTTTCGATGTTCGATGTGACATTTCCGGCGACATTTTGAAAAAGTCACAGGAGAACAACATTTTATTTACATTTTTCTCTAAATAATGTCAGGAATCACTGGTTAAAGTAAGTCAAGTACGTCCCTTAACATCCTGTGTATATTAAAATAAACCTTTGTTCCACCGCAGGGGAAGCTTATGGCGCAGACTACGCCAGTCGAAGAATACCATCATCACTGCCATGGTTGCCTGGATGGAGTCCCCCCTGATGGCCTTCAAACGAAACGGGAGCCTGTCAAATATCCCCCATGAACATTTATTATCATATACTATATTTTTTGTTTCTTTTCTGTTCCATTCTATGTATGAATGCATTGTTATTTTCTCAATATTTGTACTACTTTTGTACATTCTGGAATAAACTATCATTATTATATTTGTTTTATTAAAATAAAGAGTGAGTGTCGCTGCAGTTTTGACATGGTTTTCTGCGGCCTTGCACGACAGCTACTGCCATGGCTAAAAAATATTGTTGTTTAGTTGTACTAAATAACACAGAAAAATTTAACAAATAAAAAAAATAAAAAAAACTTTATTTTATTTCTCGAGATCAAGAATAATACAAGATTTTTTAATTTAAAATATTTTTTAAATCTCTGCCATTACGGAGAATCAAGCTAAGCAACACTTTAACATTACAAATACAGTAACAATAAAATGTATAACATGATAACATTAAATAACATTACTTGAACCATGAGATACCAAACACCGTTTATAATGGAATAGCGCTAACACCTACATACCTAACTACCTACACTTCGGTCCCTAACGAAACGCGACCACGAAAGGAACCAAGCAACCGCTAATGGTGCAAAACGCCGCTTACGGTTGCTTTTCTCCTTTCACATAATATCGCGAACTTAAAAACCTATTGTCAGCTTTTCAAACCTAACATGATTTACAATAACAAGCAAATGATGAAACATTTGTAAAAAAGATCATACTAAATACTCTACCAAAATAGTAAGTTCCATAAACAAGCCACATTTTGTTATTGGTTTGTTTTTTTACTTGAATATCTATATGTCTCTTCATAACTCACGTATAATGTTGAATATTTTACATTGGTGAAGGAACCCTTACTGCCACCTAGCGATTTAATAATAAACATATTTTGGCAGTTTCGGAAATCTGCCTTGCCTATTATATGCCTTTAACGAATTCCCACGTAATTTGAAATTTTATGAAAAAAAAAAAAAAAAAAATATGCCGACAATCGATTTTCTCGGCCGCCTCATCAAATCCGGGTGGTATTTTAGTTGTAAATTCGTATTAACACCAATTATTTCTTTATTTTCGCGGCCGATTACCGTAGCGGCGGGCCCTTTAAATTCAGATATTCGCAATAAATTCGTAAAAATGCTATATATTTACACGTAAATCAAGATTTCGCTGCCGATTTCGGTCGCAGCCTACCCTTTAAATTGAGATGTTTGTAAAAATACGATATATTTCCGCGTAAATCGAGATTTCGCGGTAATTTTCCGTCATGCCGGCCCTTTATTTTAAATATCTGAATTTAAATTCGTAAATATACGATATATTTCCGCGTAAAACGAGAATTCGCGGCCGTATTTCTTCGCGGCCGGCTCTTTAAATTCAGATATTCGAAATAAATTCGCAAAAATACAATATATTTCTGTGTAAATCGAGAATGCGCGGCCGATTTCCGTCGCGGCCGACCCTTTAAAGTCAGATTTGATGTAAATTCGTAAAAATATGATATATTTCTGCGTAAATCGAATTTTAACGGCAGTTTTTCGTCGCGGCCCGCCTTTTAAGTTCCGATATTTGAAGTAAATTCCTAAAAATATGTCATATTTCGGCGTGAATCGAAATTTTTCGGCCGATTTCCGTCGCGCCGTATTTTTTAACTCGGATATTCGAAGTAAAGTTAGTAAAAATACAATATATATCCGCGTGAATTGAAATTTCGCGTCCGATTTCCGTCGCGGCGGGCCCTTTAAAATTCAGATATTCGAAATAAATTCGTAAAAACACGATATATTTACGCGAAAATCGAGATTTCGCGGCCGATTTCCGTCGCAGCGGACCATTTAAATTCAAATATTAGAAATAAATTCGTAAATATACGATACATTTACGCGTAAATCGAAATTTCGCAGCAGAGTTTCGTCGCAGCCGACCCTTTAAATGCAGATATTTGGTGTAAACTCGTAAAACTACGACATATATCCGCGTAAAACGTATTTTCTCGGCCCTTCAAACTCGGATATTCGAAATAAATTTGAAAAAGTACGACATTCCAGTGTAAATCGATTCAGATTTACAAAATAATAATACTAATTAGGATGATGTATTACCACGTAGAAATACATTTTTCGGCATTTTACCGCCACGGCTGACTTAAGATTCAGATTTACGAAATATTATGATTTATTTTCGCAAAAATCAAATTTTTTCGAATTACACGAACAAATTTTTTGTGCGCGGACAAAAATAAATTTCGAATTACGAATTAACGAATTTCGAATTAAAAAATTTTTTGTATGAAAAAATTTTTCTGCGGAAATATTTTTGGCAAAAATTTCGAATTATGCGATTTTTCGAATTATCGGGGTTCGAATTAACGGGGTTCTACTGTAATAATAATTTGTCTAAGAATGTCAAATTTCATTTACTTAAAATGGCATGGCAGAAATGAAAATATTTGAGTTTTCAAAGTACATACTTAGTATAAAGGTCATTATTTGGTCTGCAATTTCTCGCCTAACATTTTGGAGCATTTTCACTTTTTCCTACTCCAACGTTAAGACTTTAAAAAAATCGCTGAGAATTGAAAATGCAACTTGCTGACAGTAAACTGTTACAATAAAACTATTGTACATAATAAAAAGTTTATTATATATTTAATTAATTAGAGGTTTTTTTTTAGCATGGATGACAATTCCCAAGAACATAAGTCTGATAATATAAAACTAGAACCAAATATGATAAAATCTGAGAAAAAAGAGGAGGAACAGCCGGAGGAGCAGATTATGAAGACTGTCAAACTCGAACCAAATTATGATAATGAAGATCAGCAACAACAACAGCAATCCTTGCAACTGCAACAGCACAAACAGCAAGGGGTAGACAATGATATGGTTTCCCAACACATGTCATTACCTAGATTGGATCTGATACAACAATCACATCAACAGATCAATCAGAACACATTGATATCACAGAACCAACAACAGATACGGTTCCAGCCAACGTTCAGGAATATGAACCAAGCGCAACTTCAGCAGCAACAAGTGCAGCAATCACAATTCAGTCTTCCACAAAAGATCACGCACAGACAGATGGGTCAGATCATTAATGTGAACCAGCAGAGTCAATTCAGTCAGATGGCACTGAACAAGCAAGTTGGTTTGGTGCAGCAGGGGAATATTCCCCTGGGTCCCAACCAGCAGGTTATAGGTCAAGGTCATCACATCATCGGCACTCAACAGGTCATCACTAGGCCGGTGGATCCTAACCAGCCCATGGAGCAGATGCAGCACCAGACGCCGGTGCAGTTTGCTCAGAATCCGCAGATTCGCAGCCAATTCAATCCTCAGGGACAACAGCAATTGGCCCAGGTAATTGTCATTTTTTTTGTGAATAGTAAGATACTCTTATTTCCTTTCTCCTTCCCATCTCCACTTCCTTCAACATCAATTCAATCGATTCTCGACCCGTTTTATCTGATGAAATTATCGTCAGCTAAAATCATAACAACATGACCTTTATGCTCGATAGCCGATCACACTTTGTTCAATAGCTGAAACAGGCCGAGAATAATTGGCGTTTGACGGGGACCCTTCAAATTTTGTGATGACACCAATCTGATGGTAAATTTAGAAATCATCAACATTAACGACGCTGGCCTTTTCAAAGCAATCTACACCAATACGCAGCACGTTCCGACAAAATAATGTTTTAATGAAACTTTGTGGATCATAATATTATACGATATTCATATTGTAAAATTACATATTATTGCAGTTTGTTTTCTAATCTTTGAATGAAATTATTGCGTCTTTGTTTGCAGGTGATGCAACAGCAGGCGGCTCAACAGCAACAACAAGCCGTGCAGCAGCAGGCGGTGCAACAGCAGATGCAGTCCCAGGTGACAGCCGCCCTCGCCCAGGGCCGGCCCATGGCACCTGGCACGCGACTCATGGCGCCCGATGGGGCCGTTGGGGTCGTCACGGTCAACAATGGCGTGACCGTAACCTACCCGCAGCACTTTCACAGGCCGCAACAAGGTGAGACCAGAATGTGAATGGTATTAGGTCTTCTTTTATTACCTTTATAAGCAACAGCAAAAATAATCAAATTTATTAAGTTCTGCTAGTTTTTAATTTACTGTGAAACCCACTTACTGTACATGAAGTTTTCATGCTAAAGAAGTTTTGTTTTATCGGCTCCTTAACTCTTTGCGGCTGTCACAAATAATATTGTGTAATCTGTTCTTACAAAATTCGTCAAGACAAATTGAGCTTTCACTGTATTCTCGTTAATCAACTATGACAGGTATTCCATACTACACAATGTTGAAAAGATCCCTTTTCCCCAATTTTAAATGTTCTACGTTTCCAGGTCGTGTTGGTGTAGGAGTGCGCGGGGTGGTTCGTGCTGCTCCTCCTCCCCCTCCTCCCCCCTACCCGGGCACTAACGTGAGGCTCCAGGCACCCCCCGGTCCCCCCCAGCAGCCCCCGCCTCCACCGCCCTACCCGTCTCAGGTAAACTATCCTATCGATGCTGTTGGATTCGTGATGATTAATCGCTTATACATATTCGCCAACGATTGAAAAAATGAAGAAATTTGAACAAAAGTTTTCTTTAAAAAAATAGCTGTTACAGATTTCAAGATCTTTTGTCTTCATCCTTGTTACAATCCAGAAGCTAAGGGCTTTTTGGAGTAGAAAATGTAGATGGCATTTTGGTCTCCGGTTTCTTGTTTTTGAATTTTTCAAATTCAAACAAAAAATTCTTTCACATGTCGTCAATGGTAAGTCTGCCGAATAACCGCCCAACCCGCCACCCTTAAAAAGAGAGACCAAAATACTGTCCACATTTGTTTACTCCAAATGACCTCAGGAATTTCTCAAAAACCTCAAGAGGTTGTTTTGAATTTGTATGAATTTTACTTTTTTATTTATTTTTTTGACTAAAGTCTCTCATTTGGAGGCGCCCTCATTCAATTTCTAAATTATTTTTATTGTCAAGCTGTAAGCTTCTTTATTTAAATTATATCATAATTCAAGGGTGATTTCAAATCGCTTACCCTGGAAATAAATAAGTGCCGTAAACTTCACTTTCTCTTTGTTGTGACATAAATGTTGAATCATTATGTTGGTGAATTCCTCATTTCTTCAATCTTATGCAGCAAATTATCATTATTTTATTGGAAATGGTTAAAAAAATTTATTTCTTCTCAATGTCATTATCGCTGCTGTCTGAGTGTTATTAATTTTTATTAAATGTTATGTTTGATTGATGTGGCACACCAACAGGTTTTTAAATGAAAGTCCTAAAAATAATGGATATAAAACTTTATTACTTTTGATAATAATTATTGGTTATGTTCTTTTATGAATTTGTAGCTGTTGTTTCTCGTCTCGGTGTGTCGCAAATATTTTTTTATTCACATCTCTGTTGGTTTTGGTTTTATCGCTGTAACATTGATGTTCACTGTAATCACACGCCTCAGCGTTATATGCATTATATTATTCTTTGTCAACTGCAGTATGCTGCGCCGCTTCGCGTTTACACATTGGTTTCCATTGCAGTTCTAAGCAGACTATTCATAGACATTTTTGCTATCAGAGTATTATTAATTTTACTAAATACAACCTCCCTTACTATCACAATGCTTTGGGTATGGGATGGTGCTTATCACATGGTACAAACGTGCTGGCATCAAGTTATTGTCAGTGGTGACATGTGAAAGAAGTATTTTTTTTTTATTGACAAATATCACTGGAGACCAAAATAACATCTAAATTTTTTACTTCAAATATGCTCGGGAATCGCTGATTTTTTCTGCTGGGTACTACATTCTGATACACCCTGTGCCAATTTTTATGAGTTTTATTATAATGCTGGCTTGTGATTACACTATTGGCTGTTAGTAGACAATACATTATAATATATTGGCATGAAATTTGAAGCAGTTTGTTAATTTATTGGTGATTTGTTCATTTCAACTTGGATATTTTTTTGTAGATCATGGACCAACCAACTTTTGAAAAAAAAAAATTATATTAATTTTATTTTTTTAATAATGCCGAGATTTTCAAAAATGATTTAATAAAAATCTGCTTTAATAATTTGTTAAGATGCATCATAAATATTTACAATTATTATGCTACTTATTAATTTGGCCATAAAATGAAACACTAATTTATATTTTCTCAAGCAAAGCGAGGTATTGCCCCCTATGTTTGTTTTTACATGTTGCATTACACATAAAAAAATAAGAGAATATTAACAACCACTAAAAAGCCCCCTTATCTGCTTATAAAATAACCCTAATTACTTATGAAATCGGTGCTCGCACCTTTACAAACATTTATTTCTTGCCACTTAACCCGTTGTACGCAGTCTTCACAGCAGTTGGGTTGTGAGCGGCAATGCCCCCGTATGTGGACGTCACAGCAGTTGTCTTGCAAACCCTCGAAATATCATGCGTTTAAAGACTTAACTGATTTAGCCCGATGATTTCATCAGTGGCTCATCCGTTCAAAATGACTTGAATGTTTTTAACTCTGTTCTAATATGTAAGGCTTTAAATTGAAATGTTTAACCTATGTTCCAAATTTCAAGTGTCAGGCAGTGGTAACTCTCAATACACTGATTGAATAATTGATCATAGGTATAAGCCACCTCTTTAGCTGTACCACAGATGAAGCAACCAAGTCACGCACCTATATTACGTTAGTCAATTCCCAATTAATAGTATGTAGAAAGACGGTAGTGGAAGGCGGATAAGGGGGCTTTTGGTTTGGAGCACATAGTAATATACTCGACCAGTCATATGTATACTGAGTTTGTGGGTGTCAGATGTGTGTGGAGTACGGGGAGGAGCCGTGGAGCGAGTGGCTGCGACGCCGGCCCCTGCTGCTGCAGGTCAGTGCACTGCACTGCACACTACCAACCAACCAACCCCAGTCACTCTGTATATACAGTGGATAAACCAACCTCATTCACTCTAGTACCTAGTCCTATTTGTATACTCACTCTAGTGCAGTTTGTATACTCTGCATACACGGTGGATAAACTAGCCCCATTCACTCTAGTGCCTCTAGTGTTGTATACTTTGTATAAACGCCGGATAAATCAAGCTCTTTCACTCCAGCCCAGTACTAGTAGTATACTCTGTATATACAGTGAACAAACCAACCCCATTCCCCCATCACTAGTCTATTCACTGGATAAAGAAAGCCCATACACTAGTGCTAGTTTATATAGTGAACAAACAACCCTCTACTTCTCGGGGCACCATGTCTGACTTGCTCATTCATAATCATATTATATAGCTCGAGATTTTTGTACTCTTGTCCAGATATTCTAAACAGAAATGGAAAATGGACTTCCACCTTTCCTAAAAGGCTTTTGATGCCAAGGTTTCCCTATCATTGCATATAACTGTAAAACTGATCTTTTGAAATCCTTGCACACTGGTGTGTGGTGTCCAGAAACCACATCTGGCCCCGACAACTGGTAATTTTCACTTCCCCATTTTTTAGAATTGACATAATATCCAATGAAATAAACGGAAGAGTTTGTTGACACTTTCAGCAGAAGACTACACAGCACTTCTTGAATGTTACATATTATATCAAGAAAACATGGTGCCCCATAGCAGACCAATATGATATTCTTCCACTGGGTTACACCTCTTGTCTGTGACCTCTTAATGTGAAATTAAACTATATCTTTCCAGCACAGGTAGTTGTGTACAATAAATCTCACTCATTCCTCTATGGAATATATATTTTAGTACTTTATCATTGAGACCTCAAAACCCTCAATGCTTCCCATGTAGTGAATAATTTAAAATAAATTATGTTTATCCTAACCCGTATTAAAAATCTCCACTTATTGAAATGTATGTCCATAGAAGGCTTGTAATCACAATCATCAAAGCATTATGTAGTTTATTTCGTAATTCTGTATAAGCTTCATAACTACATATGTTGATTTTTTGGCTTCAAAATATACCCGCTTTAGCTATTTTTTGCTTCTAAATATGCATGCACTTATTTATAATATGTGTAAAATTGCATTATTTCTCAAATATTTTTGGGGTGTCAATATTTTACAAGTGTGACCATTTTTTTTGCATGTAGCATCCATGTTAGGCCTTGGCATATTTATAAATGCCATTCATTGGCTTATTATGAAAACCTTGTTCAAGATTTGATTTCAGATAAGATTTTTGTTTTAGATTTCAGATTTGCAATTAATATTCATAATTATGTCCACCAGAGGGCAGTGTAATCAATTTTTGCATGGTGTAGATTTTAATTAAAGTGCATAATATTGTACTGTATTTATTTACGGAACCATTCTAGTTAAATAACTTTCAAATAAGTAATTTTTTCTGGAATTACAACAAAAAATGATTATTTTTTTTACATTGAATAAATTTTCAGCGAAACCCTGACAGAAGGTTTTCGTAGTAAGCCTAGTATTTAAGAAATTAAAATCGATCAAAAGCGAAGAAATATTCAACAAGTGAAAGTTTTAATAGAAAATGATTCTTCAGACCAACACTTCCCATTTAGAATACCCCTAGTGGCACACTCTTTCAATCAATTTCTTTATTGTCTGCATGTCTTTTTGATTCCAAACCTATATATAAGATATAACCAATCTCACAAAATAATGTTTTTTTTTTATTTTACTATTAAAAAAATTAGCCTTTTTTCAATCTGTCCTCACTGAGACACCAATTTTCAATTTTATTTGATGCTTCCGAAACATCATTTAAATTCAAATCTAGCAAATCCAAGTAATGAAAAGTTGACTGTTGAATAACCATGAATTTCATGAGTAATTGAAAGACAACTTTCTTGCAAATGTTAAGATGAACTTTAAATAAAAATATAAAATTGCAATCCTAAGCTTGGGGTGACCCAAACTCCATCTCATTTGATGTCCATGTAATAGACAATCAGTGGTATTTTGCATTTTTGACCTTTGGACAGTCCAAGGTAAATGTCCATTCTCAGCTTTTGATCCCTTTCAACAGGAACTGTTGAAAAAAATAATTAAAATTTAATTCATGATAATGAAATGTGATGTTTGAAACACCCTACTTTAGTTTTGCTACTAAAGCTAATTATATGTTTTCTATATCATTGTCCGCATTGAAACTAAAGCTCTTATATTTTATAAAATGATATTATCTATTTATGCAAGCTTGTGTTCCCAATATTGACCGCGTTGTGTGTGTTAGGAGCAGCCGCTCCTGCTCGAAGAGTTGCTGGAGCAGGAGAAGCGCGAGCAGGGTCGGGGCGAGACAGGCGGAGGCGAAGGGGGGCCCGCACCCCCCCTGTCGCTGCCCCTGTCTGCCCTGCCCCCGCAGCCCGCCCCGCAGCCTTCCCAGCCCCCGCAGTGGCAGCAGCCAACCACACCTACTACGCCCACTCAAACGCAGCCGCCGGTAAATTTATATGTTTTTTGTTCCGTGAGAAAACAGAAAAGGGACAAAATATATAAGCGAAGGAGAAACTAACCTAACTTATTATTTTTTCATGTTCTTTTATGTCACTGTTCTGTTTGATCCGGTTACCATGTTTTTTTTATGCGAATTCCACATTTACAACTGCCCAGAGCCAGTGGGACTGTGATATCCAAAATGAGGGTATGTTGTGAGGCTGATGGGAGTGATAGGGGAAGAGGATGGTTCAGAGGTTATTCAGTCCTGGTCACTAAACACAACTAAAGATATTTCAAGCAATATTTTCTTTCTGAATGTTTACTTTTCACAAGAGAAATATGATAGTATCTACCACTCTGGAACATGTTGGAAATATGTATACTTTATATTATTTATTTGCAAAATAGCAGATACAAATTAAACAAGATTTATTTGCATACTCCATGTTTGAATAAATGACCTGGATCCGCAGCCGAGGACGTTAACCTCTCAGCCACAAAGATTGTCACTATGAATGATATTCAAACATGCAGAAATGAAAAATGATTAGGTTTTAACTGAACAACAGCTTTACAGTGCTGGGGAATTTTAGACATTTTTTAGAGCTTTTTCGTAATAGTTGTAAATGGACCAAACATTTGGAAAGTGACATAAAGTCTTGAAAAGTGACCAAGAAAAAAAGCTTGGTTAGGTTAGAAGATTTTTTTTCCCACCACTTTTTAATGACTTTATATCACTTTCAAGACTTATATCACTTTTCAAAACTGTTCTGTTTAGTCATGGAACCGCAATCGTAGTATAGCCATTTCACTTGGAGCAAGATTGTGTGGATGGTTGTTATGATGAATAGACTAGATTTGTCTGACTATATGTTTTGTCCAGGTTGGCACTGTCCCCCTCTACAGCTGCGCCTCTTTGCCTGCACCTCCGCTGCCCCCGGAGCGAGTGAGCACGGAAGCGGAACGCCAGGCGCAGCAGGTCTACGAGCAGTGGCTGCAACACCAGAACCTGCAGTTGACAGACCAGCTCAAGTACTACGATACAGAGGTGTCAAAGCTGAGGAAGATGAGAAAGGTGATTAGTGGTGTTCTTTAATACATGTTGTTGTTTGTCTTAATTATTTTACTTTAAACTAGTTGATTTCTTTATTGAGAATAACTTTTTTCCAGTCTTTGAACAGCAAACAAAGACAGCTTCGCAAGTCAGGAAACGAACTCGCCGCTCCGGATGCAACTGAATTGGCCAGAATTTCCGGGGAGCAAGCCATACTGCAAAAGCATTTGGAGTCATCTCGCAAGCAAAGTAGACAGCATGCGATGCTAATACAGGTAATGTCTTATTTAATCATACCTTTCGAAATACTTAATTGTAGTTCTCATTGTTGGTTTTTAATTTCTTTCATAAAATATTATTATTGTAGATACTTCATTAGCCTTTTTATCACCTAGTTTAAGGATGTCTTTTTAAATGTAATGTAATTGTATTTGGCTGTTGGTCTACATTAAGGAATACCGGAATAAACAGCAGCTGAACCAACAACCCCAGCAGCCACAGCTCCAGCTACCCCAGCAGCAGCAGCAGCAGCAGACCACCGTAGGGCCTCTGGGCCCGCAGCAGACTATGTTCAGGCAGCAGCAGGTAATCGTGCAGCAACAAGGAAATCTCAATCCTCAGCAACAAGTCTCACCTCTGAGCAGGATGCCCCCACAATCCCCCATGATCGGTCAACAAACTGGTCCACTGGGGCAACAACAAACCCTCCCTGGTCAGCAAAGAGTTAATGTCATGATGACCCCAGTCAACCAGCTCTTGCAACAGTCACAAGTAAACACTAAAATGCAAGGCCCGCAGATTACTCAGCAACAGCTGCAGAATCAGCAACAATTGCAAGGCCACCAATTGCAGAGTCCACAAGGGCCAAATGAACAATTGCAAACACAACAGCAACTCAATCAACAACAGTTGCAAGAACAAAGACAACAACAGCTCCAAAATCAGCAACAGTTACAAAATCAACAACAATTACAGAACCAACAGCAGTTGCAAACTCAACAGCAATTGCAAAATCAACAATTAACCCAGCAACAGTTGCAAAATCAACAACAGCAATTAAATCAACAACGGTTGCAGACTCAACAACAGTTACAAAACCAGCAGCAGCTGCAAAATCAACAAAGGTTGCAAAGTCAACAACAGTTACTAGACAACCAACAGCAACAGTTACAAAGTCCAGGAGGACCAAATCAATTTATTCAGAATCAACAACAATTGCAGAATCAGCAATCACAAAATCAACAGCAGATTCAAAACCCTCAAATACAACAGATCCAGCAGCATCTGATCTCAAGTTCACCATCTCCTCAAATGCAGCACCATCATCAGCAACTGATAAATGTGCAGCAGCAGCAACCGCAGCAACAAGAGAGACTGATGCTGCAACACCAGCACCACATGACTCAGCAGCAACAGCACCAGATGGTGGGCTCAAGTCAGCAGCAACACCAGATAGTCAGTCCCGGCCATCAGATGGTCAGTCCCAGTCCTCAGCAGCAACACATGGTCAGTCCGAGCCAGCAGCAGCAACACATGGTCAGTCCAGGCCACCAGATGATCAGCCCGGGACAACAGCTACAGCAGAATCAGCGGCCCATCTCTACGCCCAGCCCGCAGATGACCATGCAGATGCAGAACATACATAGTCCTGCAACCTCACATTCTCCGCAGCTTCAGTCTATGCAGGTAAAAATATCAAACTTATTAGTGAATTGGGTATACATATATGCAATTAAAAGTTTCTCAGAGTTAGTTGATGGTGCTAGGTAAAAAATGGTTACATAACACCTTATCATGCAAAAACCACAGTTTTTTTTTTAATAACACAATTTAGTCAAGTGTCCTATCCACTGGGCTATCAATATTAATGCTTTGATGTTGGAATTTAGACTAAGACAGAATTCCTACCACCCCCTTATAAGTTCCTTGTGTGTAAACTGTGTCTATGGTACTAAAAAACCAATAAATAGTCGAGCTCTGCTTACCTTCCTCTCCCATCCCCCATTATATATATATGGGGCAACATTGATGTTCTTCATTTGGATATTTTAATATTTGCAGGGTGGCACTCTGTCAGGTGGCGCATCACCACTGGGGGCTGGGGGCACTCCCCCTCCCCCCTTCAGCCCGTCGCCCGGAGTGGGGGGTGGAGTGGGAGGCCGCTCTCCCCAGATCATGTTCCCCCGGCCGCAGGGTTCTCCGTTGCAAACGAGATTTGCACGCCCCCCTCAGCCACATAGCATGCATCAGCAAGGTAACATCATATATTCTGAACAATAATAATTTGCAGGAAAGCAATTATTGCTATCAACCGATTTTTTACACTATTCATATTACTATTTTATTTCTAAAATAACATATGGATGCACAATTTCAAGACAGAAATAAGTATTAATATGTACTGAGAAATTCACGTTTTAAAGTTTTTTTTTAAATTGATATCAGAAAACATATGATAGTGTCACGTCTGATGAGCATGGACCCTTGTCAATCACCAGGGCTATGATGGGGCTAAGGCAAGGAGGCAGAATGTGTGAAAGCATTGAGGAACCTTGATCATGTTGTCATGTCTGAAGGTGTTTGGAGAGTCCGCCAGCGGTGAATGGGACGACAGGTCCCCGCGAAATCTGTATGAGTTAGCTCCAGGTAGAGATTCGTGGGAAGGAGTGCGCGAGGCCAATCCTCAATTAATCAGCATCCATTGAACGTTTAACCGGACAATGATGCTTCATCTTTGCGTCACCCCGACAGCATGCTTGGTAATCCAGTGTAGTCTCCAAGGAATTACACTTCAAAACACTCAAAAATAAAACCATTTTTTAATCCAAATAACTGATTGTATATTTTAATCTCACCAAACAACAACACTCGAACAAAGAACAGGCCGATCTCCCGCAGGAGTCAAAACGTTTGTTTTATGTTTGGTTAGTCTACACGGAAAGTCTGTATCCTTCAACATTTCAATCTCACCGAACAACCACACTCGAACTAAGAACCGGCTGATCTCGCGCAGGAGTCAAAACGTCTCTTTTATGTTTGGTTAATTTACACGGAAAGACTCCGAAGGATCGGTTCATGGTATCCGCGTGATCCGTTTCATAATTTTTCAATATCAATTTTGTCTCGCAAAACGCAACGCACACCGCGGAAGTGTCCTCTCCCGTATTGTCCCCGATCTTCCTACCCGCGTTATTTAGCCCGCTCGTCCAACCGATCGCAGGGCAGCCACCCGAAAAACTCTCAACAAAACAATAATCGGGCACTACCCTGGCAATCCAAACTTGCACAATTCTTTAACGTTACAATAGTTACAAATACAACAGATTTTCTTAGTTCCATTGATAAACAAATGAATGTGGTACAGCTAGCTATTAATTCAAGAGGAGAACAACTGATTTGTTTCCTTCTTTATCCATCATCTGTAGTGAAATGTTATATGCAATTCCATAAAGCAATATCTTGCCACTGAACGGAATGTTATTTATTTATGAAATTATGTGCATACCTAAATATAGATTTCAGCATCATTTGTCAGACTCCTTTCTGTCTTGAACATGTTTTAAACATACTGTAATATAAGTACTAAACTATTTAACATTGGACTCCAGTGTAAGGGTTACCAAGCTTTGAATGTAAGTCGATAGACATAGATTGCATCAACGGTTCTACCCCCTGAGCAGTACCTCATGCTAGCTCGTATAAAGGCATGTGTCGATTCTCTCTCGGGGCGTGGAGTCAGCTATCAGTTGCTGCTACCATCACTTAGAACGGGACTCGGTGTTCTCAGTAAAGACCAAGGAGTCAGGTTTCAATATTATATTACAACAAAGGGCAACGTTACAACATACAAAAGATTGTCACATGGAACACATTTTATACTGATGGGGAATTGAAAACATCACGGGTACAAAATACAATCCTAACTAAGTTCAATCTCTCTCTCTCTGTTTCCCTGAATTTAAGTTACAACATCAGCACTAAGTTTATAAAAGCACATGGAAAGAGGTTAGAATGGTCAAGCTTACATGGTTCTCCAATCGGTGAGCCAAAGTGTACGTAGTCATCGTCCACGTGCGTGCGGGTTAAAACATTTGCGCACAAATTAGTTTCCCTGAGAAGTTCGGCCAGGCGTTTATATTGTATCGCCTTGTTAATAGGCAAGGATTTTAATGTGATCATCTAGACGTTAGTCTGAATATTCCTTCATCGGAAAGCATCCCCGTGTATTACGTGGATCCACGTATCCGAATTGAACTTCTGGGGCGCGGGACACGATTCCTAGTGACACGCTAAGGTGAAGATTCTGACTGGGCAAGCCAGAACCGACATGCGTGGGGAAACGGCGTGTCCGAAAGGTGACGTCGCTCGCGGCGATCGCAAGGACTAGCGTGTAGTGAATTAGACTGGACGTTATATTATAACACTTCGATTAAAATCGCTACGTAACAATAAATAACTTATTTTTTTCAGCATTCGTGGGTTGTGATTTATCTAGCATTGACCATTAGAATTTTCTCCTTCAAGCATTGTACACTCTTCTATTCACCCTTCACTGCATAGAAGAATTTATCATTGCCTTTATATTTGCAGGAATGAGAGTTGGCGTGCAATTTGCCAGCAGACAATCTTCTCCTCTAGGCAGCCCTCAACCCCTCATGTCACCTGGAGCCTCACCTGGCGAATCCATAGCAGTAAGTACACATTCTTAAATAGCAAGTATTAAAACCTTATCACGATTAGTACTTTAATTACGTTAAGCAACTCAAAGTTAAAAAAATAGAGTGTTTTGTTTTGAAATGACAATATGCTTAATTCCTACTGGAATGTCATTTATCCAGTTCCCACTTATCTCCAACCATCACGTTGTTGGAAAAGGATTTGAAATTTAGAACAATAGCACCGAAATTCGTGTGCTTTTTTTTGGAAAAAACAGAAGAAGTTTTGAACTACTGGTAGCAAGTTGTTTGCGATTATAATGTACATAATCTTCGAGAAGAAGAAATTATTGAAATTGCTTAATATCATTTAAGTATTCATTTGTTGTGTTGTGGCGACATTATCTCGAGGTATCGCGGTGGAACTCGGTGGTGGCCGAGTTGACATCGCGTTTGGTAGTGTGTGTTCACCCAGGCGTAGTGTGTTCAATTCCTCGGCTGGCTAAGTCCTCCATCACAACACAAGCAACATTTTCAGCTTTCTGTGGTGTTAGTAGGAGATTTTCAAATATTGTCAGGTTATTCGTAACCCGGGAATGTTTGTCTTTCTTTAAAAAAAAAAAAAATTATATTGTGTTGTGTGCTGCTTCTTGGTAAGCCATTGGTCATCCTGTTTCCTTCTTTCCGTACCTTGTTTCATCCTTATACATACTATCACCCAATTCAAATTTTAAATTCTTTTACAGTCCACATATCATTTTCATCTGAAGCTGTAATTCGGAAGCAGTTTCGGATGCAACAAAGAGTATAAGGAAAATGATAAGAAAACAATAAAATATAATGGTAAAAACAGAAACAATGGTATGTTTGTACAGTAGAACCCCATTAATTTGAAATCCACGGGTCATCAAATTCCCATGTATTTCGAATAACCATTTGTGTATGGAGACTTTAACATGTATTTCTATGTTATCAGCAGCGACAACAGATGCTCCAACGCCAACAGTATAGCCCCATGGGGCAGCCCCCCAGCTCACCCCTCTCCCGCAGCCCCCTGGTTGCCCCCTCGCCCTCCCCAGGCCCCGACTCCAGTGGTGGAGCAGAACGAGGAGGTGGCAACCCCCATACCCCCCACAGCGCGGTCCCCCTGCCCCCAGGGCTCGGCAGATACACCTACTTCAAGCTGGGTTTGAGGGGAGGTTCCCCCATGTGGGGACTTAATAAGCCCCCTCAGCCCAAGAGACCCGATCATCAACCGGCTCAATCTAGTAGCAACCAGCAAGATAGTGAGTCGTTTATTTATTTTACGCCAACTGGAATTCATTTACATTATAATAATGATTAGGATTTTATATTTAGAATTTAACAATAAGGTTAAGTTTCATTTTTCTCATTTATATTTTCCATAAACTAAAATGAAAATATTTAGATTGCTAACCCCTCAGGCTAATCTGTTCGCTTTTGGAAACAACTCATACAGATCTCATAGAAATCATTGTCTCCCTTATTGTCATGTTAATATCATCTAAACGGTGTTAGAAAGAGAAAACACTACGCTTTATATTCAAATCTAAAAGTTAACCACAGAAAAAATTATATATACGCGTTTATGAAACCAACGTTTCCGATCACAGCTTTAAAAAAAAATTATGAATTTTTTATTAATTATTTTTACAAGAAATGTCAAAAAAGTGAGGTTGCAGTAACGTTTATAATACATTTGTCTAATAAAATATGTGTGTTGTGTAAAAAAAATATATTTTAATAATAATGTTTTAATTTCTAATAATAACATTATTTGAATGTATATTTCATCACCTTTTTGTTTTTAGTTTTCAGAAAAATTCCATTAATTTTTATTTTATTTTATTACAAAGCGGAAATAATCTGACCATCTGACAGAATACATCAGAGGCCTGAGGCCTGACTGTTTACTTTGAACTCATTGTTTATTGTTGTCTTGAACTCTATATTATATTATTTCTCTCTATTATTATTATGTTGTGAAATATTTAGACTGCTCAGCACTTATTAGTTATTTCACTCTTTTATATGACACTCGAAAAAGAAATTCTACATTTTTAGATTTGTGATATGTACTAATTTTGAAATTATTTGTTTACAGATCAAATCATAAAACAAAAGAAAGAGCCACACATCAGCAAGGTGTCTATTCTGAAGAAGAAGCCACAAGTTAAGATTACAAATGTTCCTATGATATCTGCGACAAATACCAAAATGGCTTCCCTAGTAAATTCAGAGTATAATGATTCTGAAGAAGGCTCCAACACGCCTCCTCTCAGCCCTGGATCAAAGACAACATCTTCTATTACCATTGAAGGTCCGAAGATGTTGATAAACAAGGAGGCTAAACCATCCACTGCACCAGAAGATCTGAAAGGAATCAAAATCACTAAAATGGGTCTGGACAAAAAGCCTTTAGAAAGAGTCAGAACAAATAATGATGAAGATGTTGTTCTAATTGATAGCAGTCCAGATGATAACAACAAACAGCAGATAATGGACTATGATGATGAAAATGACAAGAACTTTGTTGGTGCTGAAGTATCACTTTGTGCTGCCGCAGGAGACTCGGATCAGGGGGAATTGTCTGTCATGGAGCCATTTCCACAAGTCGACATATCAGAGATTGCTGCCAGTCCACTCGATGCTCAGGAATATGTCTTATTCTCTTCCGATGGTGTTGATTACACTGTCGACAGTGATGATTCCATTAAACACTTGAATTTTATCAACAAAGACAATGCTGTTGTTATAAGCTATAGTCGGCAGACATCGGAGTCTAACGAGGAGAATATGCAGAGTCCCGCTGAGGGAAGTGAAGATGAAGGAAGTTGCATACAAATAGATGATGACGTTGTCATTGAAAAACCAACCAACATGTCTAATCAGACTTCCAAGAAAGTTGTAAAAATAGGCCATGTCATCCATGAAGTAATGGATGATTCTGATATTGTTGTAATAGGCTCCGTCATTTCGCCTGAAGAACATATTGCAACTGAAGAGGACTTTGAAGAGCTTATCGACGGCGGGAAACCAGAAGACGCCGTGGAGGAAGAGACTGCTCCCAAAAAGAACCCTGCTGAGAAACAAACAATTACATTGTCAACAGAATCTTTGCCCACAACCATCACAAGGACAGAAACTACCAAGAAAACGGTGGCTGTGATAAGCCTCGGCTCCAAACCTCCGCAGCATGTCACCGGAGTTCAGCAGTTTAAACTTTTAAATACTGGGAAAACAACAACTGGAATAACACGGCTACCATTACTCAATTCGGCTGCAATTGCACCTCATTCCAATACAAAGATCGAAGTTTCGCAGGCCTCTGTTGCTTCTGTCTCCATCGCAAATCAAACCATCTCCGTGCCAGTTCTCAAAACCTTGAACGTGCCTATGGGATCCATGGTAACAAATGTGCAGGGAATCAACTCCCCTGGCACCCACATTAAGAAAGTTCCTATTACGATCTCTACCCCATTGAGTCTTCCACTATCAAAACCAATTACCTCAGTAATAAGTGTTATTTCTACAAACATACCGAGGATGGCAACTCTAAGTCCGGTGATTACACTGGCCACAACATCTGCTGCTAATTCACCAAGGATGCCAATTCCTATTCTCACTCAACAGCACATCAAGCAAAAGATTATTAAAACAATGGAAAAACCAGCAAAGCTTTCCATTTCCACTCCAAAGATTACTTCCATGTCTGTTTCCAAAGATACTACTCTACCAGCCAATATTTTCCAGGATGAATCAGCTTCTCCTGATAGCTCGCTTAGTCAAGATGAAGGCAGTGAAAATGATCCAGCCAAAATTGAAATCAGCCACACAGTTGAACTTGAAAGGCCAATTCAAAAACCTATACCCATAATAAACAATCCAATCAAACCTGTGCCCACTACCACCCACGGTATAATGTTTGCCAATCAACCTGAAGGTCGCAAAACTAAACAAGAAGAAGACATTGAAAAAGAAATAACAAAGAACACGGAGGTTCTGGGTATTAGTAAGCCTGAAATATCCAAATCTCCCGATAGAGTAAGCGAGAAGATTCCTGATAATATAATGGAGGGAGATGAAGAAGAGAAGATGGTCAGACAAGAAGAAGCACCTAGCACTAAGCTTTTCAATCAAAACATGAGCAGAAGTAACTCTATTGATATGATGGAGAGGAGTTTATCTAATGATAGCGTTGATTCGCTAAATGTTAAAAGTATCAAAGCTACGGCCAATCCTACCAAAGAAATAGTGTTGGATTCCAATATGAGAGTGTCGTCTGATGTGTCGCAAGAGTCGATACAAATATCTATCCCATCACCAACTCCCTCTCAAGAACAGTATTTGGACAATATAACTTTGCAGGCGCATTCTGACTCTGAAGTCGACAGTCGAGGCAACTCTACTCAGAAACAAGATGACTCTCTGGAAGAAATGCTGAATAAACTTTACAGTGGAGAGCAAAAGCTCTTTCCTATGAAACTTGGAGAGCAGCAATCTGATTCATCTCAAGACAATACCTGCACTTCCATGGATAGAGAACACGATTCAATGGCAGATCTTGACGATATCATAAGACAAGACCTAAATAGCAATGCCACGGATCATAGCCAAGAGTCTTCAAAGTCAACCATTCCAGTTCATGTCATCATGCGATCGAGAGAATCTTCACCCGTCACTGTTGCCACATCGAGAATTACAACCATCATGCCTCAGTTGTCTCCGTTATCAAAACCCACCGAGTTGACAACCAACATTGCCAATGGCTCGCAACAAGTGAGGACCATCATGTCTTCTCTCAACACATCTAAAGTTGAATCCACTGTAAACACTTCTAACACAATAACATCCATAAAGAAAAGTCATCTTCACTTGGAACTACCTACATCCACACAAGTTAATTTTGAAAATCTACTGCCCTCTACTAAAGTAGAAGTAGTAACGAGCAAGAGTTCTCACCGTGGTTTGATGGAAAAAGCTGTTATGAACAGCAGAATAAATCTCGTAGAAACGTCACAAATTAATTTAATCCAGAATTCAAGAATCAGTAATGTGACGCCTGTTAGTAGTGCCATCATTCGTGGGCAACAATCGCCGCATGGTTCCCCAACAGGATCTCCGAGACACAGTCCTCTTCTGCTGTCCAAGTCTCCAGTACAATCTCCTCTGGTCATGAGTCAAAGTAATTCTGACGAGTTTCCCACGTCTAGTGCACAAACACCTGTGATAAGCCAACAGCTAATCCAGATGCCAGCTCTGTCGAAGATTCAATCAAACGCTCCCCAACCCATGTCAACAGTCATTCAAGGGAGTCTTCAAACATCGTCATCCTCACTGCCTTTACATAAACAACTTATATCTACAAATATTCTGAGCTCCACTCTACTGCAGGCTGGTCGTCATGGTCCCAATAATATTCAACTTCCTCTGCAAAGCATCAGCTCTAGTCAACCGCCGGCACTCGTGATGAGCTCTAGGCCTGCCACTATCATATCCACTCATCAACTACCTCCAAATGTACAGTCAACTGCTACGCACAGTATTCTCAGTGCCAGTCTTTCTCAGTCTTTGGCCAATAAATCCCATATGAACCCAAATATTATGTCAACATCCAAATTGTTGCATAGCCAACTGACTTCACCATTGAAACGTTCCAAGTCAACTGATGAACCCAAGAGTGATGTGGTAGTTGGCCATATCCAACCAACAAAGAGACACAGTCTGGAATCTGTCATTGTCAAAAGTGAGCCCATGGAATGTGATGACAGCGGATCAAACCTCGAATCAAGCGGATGCAAATTTTCTAGTATGCCTCAGAAGACTGACGAATCTCAAAACGTTCTTCTGAAACAATTATTACAAAATTCTGGTGGCAATTCTCCTAATGTGGCCCCGTCCAGATCCACAGTTCCATTGCTACTGGCTAGTCAAAGAACAGCACCGAGCTTAGGAATAGTACCATCACTGGAAGCGCAACTGGCCAGACCGTCTATCCCGCCACCACCCCACTTGCCTCTGGCACCTGTTGAGCCACCCAAAACATCACCGAGGCCTGTCGTCGTGTCGAGAGAACCTAATTTTGTATCTAGAGAATCGACATTTGTAACAAGAGAGTCCCCGTTTGTATCTAGAGAATCTCCATTTGTGTCTAGAGAATCTACATTTGTATCAAGAGAGTCCCCATTTGTATCTAGAGAATCTACTTTTGTGTCAAGAGAATCTGCATTTGTGTCTGCCCAGTCACGCCCTCCTCAGTCTTCTCCTGCACTCCTGACAATGAACACTACACCCATCACGACTCAGACCCAGTCTTCCACCCAATCTTTAATGGATGTCAGAAAACCATTGAGCAAATTAATTATCAGGGAGGAACCTCCACTTACGCCCACATCGTCTACACCTACATCCACAACTCCATCGTCAGCTTTCTCAATGTCAAGTGAAATTTCACCACTGCTTATTAAAAAGGAAGTAACAGTTCCTCAACAAAGCCCAGTCAGTCAACCTTTTATACCTCAAGAAGTGAAGAAAGAACTCTTAGATGAGTGTTCACAGCAGTCTACAATGTCCGGTATTTCAGCCGCCTCTGATCAGAAATTAGATATCACTTTAAAGGAAGAACTGTCTGATACAACTACCATGGATACCACTACAGACAATAACGGCACTACTCAAGAAACTGCTTTGGAAGCAAAGAAGCGAAAGCGAAGAGAATATCAACAAAAGCGCCGTCAAATGCAGAATAACCAAAAAATAGAAGCAACTAGCACAAGTACTAAAAAGAGGCCAAGAAAAGGTTCAAAGGTGGAAGAAGATTATGATACATTCATTGACAACCTCATGGCCCAGTTGAGGCAACTCCAACCCATGCAAGTTCAAGAGCCAATGCTAGGCAAGAATTACGGCGTTTGCCCCGTGTTTGGTTTAGGTGATCTATCTAAAATTGTAACTGCAAAAGAATACAACATCAGGTATGGAGACTTAATTGGAGAATTTGGTACTGCACGCATTCCTAATGTGGCTGATTTCTACAATGCAAAGCCATTTGGTGAAGAGGAACCTATTCCAGAGAAGCCTCCCGTTTCAACTCAGAGGGGATTTTATGACCAAGAGTTTTCACCAATTCGGCTGGATACTGATTCAGATGAGAAAAAGTTAGATTTCCTGTGCAAAGAAAGAGATGTTGATACTCCCGACACCATTATCAGCAGTTCTAGTCCCGAATCATGGTTGTGGGATGATCCTAATCCTTTCCCCGGACTTCGACTTATCAATGAAGAATCAGATAGTGAAGAAGAAGTTGATAGGTCTACTTCTCCCATCATACCAATTATAACACCCATTCCCATTAGGGTAAAACCATTACCTCTCCAAATATGTGAAAAAGAAACAGACAAGGAAAATATTTGTAACAATGCAACTACTACACCGAGTAAAGAAGTGGTTTCTATTAAATCTAAATTAACACCAGATCAAGATCCAGAGAATGCTGAAAATGTGACAGTAACGCTAACTCTAACCTCGGGAGCCGCAGAAGACATATTGGGTGTGCTAAGAAAACTGGCAGGAATTCTTCACATTCCTCCTCCTACCGCTTATCAAATTGTGGAAAGAACTGCCACTCCTCATAGGCTCGGCTTATACCGTTCCAAGGGCAAAGACGGAAAAGAGGGAACTACCATTGACATTCAAAGCATTTTAAACGGGGCCGCCAAATTCTGCCGACATTGCGATGTAGTAATTCTGGATTCCGTTCTTAGAGCAAAAGCATCAGAGTTTCCTTCCCTCAAATCCAGTAATGATGACTTGTTGAGCGATACAGATTCAGAATTGTACTTTTGCAGCACTCAGTGCTATAAGAGATTTGCGTGGCGACCTACCAACATTCTTATTGATAATAAATCCTCCGCTAAACATCTTGAAGAAGAAAGCAACCTCACCCCTGTCTTGGACTCCAAGAAAGAACACACACCAGTGGAAAGAATGGAGACTGACGAAATGGATAACATGAAACGGGACATTAAGGATGATAAGATGGATCTATTGTTTATGGACTCGTTGGATAATGACGATTTGATCAAAGAAGAAAATGAGAGTCCCGACTACAAGAGTGATATTAAGTTGGAAGAAAAGAATTTGAAGTCAGGATTGAAAGATTCAAGTAATTCTGGTCCCCCACTGAAGCAATTCAGAGGTTTACAATACAAACTGTGGTCTCCTGGCTGCATAGTTCCACCAACTCGCTACAAGCGTCCTACAGACCGAGAGATCACAGAGTTGGTTTTCCGTACTGGCATTGCTGTGATGCCCATCAAACTACCAGACGATATGCGACGCTGCTTCCTTTGCCAAACACAAGGTGACGGCGTTGCGGACGGACCATCCCGTCTCCTCAACTACGATGTCGACAAATGGGTGCACCTCAACTGTGCCCTCTGGTCTGACGGGGTTTATGAAACTGTCAACGGTGCTTTGATGAACTTCGAGAATGCCTTACAAGCCGGCATGGCAACATTGTGCATATTCTGCGAACGTCCTGGCGCCACCGTTCGCTGCTTTAAAACTCGTTGCAGTAACGTCTACCATCTGAGTTGTGCCGTTAAGGACAACTGTGTTTTCCACAAGAACAAAACTGCGCATTGCACATCCCATGTGCCGAAAGGGGAGAAGGAGAATGAACTAACCACACTGAGTGTACAGAGAAGAGTCTATGTTCAGAGGGATGAGAGTCGGCAGGTGGCTGCGGTGATGCACCTGGCTGACCTTACCTACCTGCTGAGGGTGGGAGGACTGATATTCCTCTCAGTGGGACAGCTTCTGCCACACCAACTCGCCACGCATCACACCCCGCACTACATCTACCCTATAGGATACAAAATTGTAAGCATTTTCTAATCTAGTTCAAATATAGCAAAAGCTCTTTATTTATTTCAAAATAATGCATTGCAATACTAATAATCTTATAACCTAAAGAAGAAAATTTAAAATTAAATCAAAACAATTTATGCTTATTAAAATTTGTATCAACGATATACAGTAAAATAACTTTGATAGCCCAAGCCTCCGGATTGTATAGCTGCCAAATCTGAATTTTCTTTCATTTGATTTGTATGACTAATTGTTCATTTTCTCAGGTTCGCTTTTACTGGTCACCCAAGCGCCTGAATTCCCGATGCCGCTATATCTGCTCTATCGTGGATGGGGGCGCACGCCCCGAGTTCGTCGTCCATCCCCAAGAGGACGGGGCCCCCGAGAGTCGAGGCCCGAGCCCCCGCGCTGCCTGGGCCCCCCTGTTGGCATCGCTTTCCGCCTTGAGACACAGAAGTGACACCTTGAGGCTGTGGCCCGATCATATCACGGGAGAAGATCTCTTCGGGCTGACAGAGCCAGCTGTGGTTAGAGTGCTGGAGAGCTTACCAGGTAATTTATTTGTTATTAGAGTCGTATAGTTATGTACCTTAACCCTTCCGTTGCCAACAGGGGTACCCAAAATCAACATTACCTGCTCTGTGTATAATTTTAAATCAGGGCCTTATTGTTTTAGTATTTTTTGTATTCCTGTAAAACTTATAAACACATAATCTACCATTAAGAGTACTAGATTAAAATTGAAAAAAATGTTTTGTAAATATGTAGGTATATAAATAATACTTCTTGCTCACTCGAACCATAATATGTGGTCTAATAATGCGCCATCTCACTTGCGTATTAATTTGCTAATGGACCCATCTACTCGCACTGTGACTTTTTGGTGAGGCGTGTCATCTCACTTGCTCGCACTATTAGCACAGCTGCATAACAGGATAACGACATTACCTGCTGCGTGCTGACTGTCAGCAGGTACCATAGTACCGACTAGTCGTAAGTCAGTATAACCCAAGTCATCGTTGATGAATGAATTGGTTTTTTTTTATAAAATTAACTATATCACAGTAGAACCCCGATAATTCGAAAAAACGCGTAATTCGAAATTTTCTCCAAAAAAATTTTCATACAAAATGTTTTTTTAAACACACGGACACGAAAATTTGTTCGTGTAATTCGAAAAAATACGATTTTTGCGAAAATGGTTATACATCGTCCTAATTAGTATTATCATATTGTAAATCGGAATCGATTTACACTGTAATGTCGTATTTTTTCCAATTTATTTCAAACATACGATTTTGAATGGCCGAGAAAATTCGTTTTACGCGGAAATATGTCGTAGTTTTTCGAATTTACACCCAATATCTGATTCAAAAATTCGATTTACACGGGAATAATTCGTAGTAATACGAATTTACTCCAAAGGTACTACACGAATTCTAAGGGCGGCCGAGGAACTCGATTTTCGGCGTCTTTTTTTTTTTCATAAAATCTCGAATTACTTGGGGGAATTCGCTAATTCGAAATTTGATTTTTAATGTCCAGTGGATTTCGAATTAACAAAGTTCTACTGTATTATTATTATTTCATGAAAACACATTAAGGACGGGTTGTTTCGGAGAATTTGAACAATTCATCAAATTTCAACCTTCATTTTCAAGTTCTGTGAAAGATTTTTTCAAGTTCTGTTTTTATTTCAGTTTTGTCAAGCAACTAGCCTACAATGATATAATAACAGAACTTGAATAGGACTTTCACAGAACCCGAAAATGAACGTTGAAATTTGATGAATTGTTCAAATTTGATGAATTGTTCAAATTCTCCGAAACAACCCGTCCTTAATGTGAAAGCCATATGAATAATTTGCAATAAAATTTATGAATTAATGGGAAAGTGGCATTAAAAAGACAAAATGCGTGCAGCATTGTATCCTAGCAGCGTCTTTATTGAGTCCAATAGAGTATTCACAGTTGTAAATTTTTTATTTTTTTTTATTGAAAATTTTTGATACATATGTGGATAGTTACATAAAATAGAATAAATGTAGGTAAAAAAAATCCCACCAAGGCGAAGCCTCAGTGTGGGTATTATATGTATTTTTTTCTTATTTCGGCTGTCAGTGAGATGTCTAGAGATAGGTAATTAATTTTTGTTTTGATTTGCTGACGGTTAATGTGATCTGTGTAGCTAGGTGATTTTACAGCACAATAACCATAGGAGGTCGATAGGATAGTGGTCTGTTATGTCAATTTTTAAGGTAGCAGATCTATGTGGGTAACTTTTATTTGATTTGAGGAATATGTGATCTAAACATGAAACATTAGGATGATACTGTTCAAGTAAGATAGATAACCTTTGGTATACAGTAAGTTCAAGTATTCATTTGCAGTTGGATTTAATATTGCGTTTTGTATGTTTATATTGATATCTCCTACAATGAAGGAAAAATCGAATTGGTTCACATTAACTTCATTTATGAAAAATTCAATTTCGAGAATGAATAGATTTGTGGATAAAGAGGGAGATCGATATATAGCAAAAGTTACATGGACAGCATTAGAGTAATAGAATTTTGGTATATTTATGTTTACGTTGGATAAAGGTAAGGTATTATAAAATAAAGTAAGGCTATCATGACTCTAGAGGGTATTGACAAGGTATTAAAGTTAGGTAAGCTGAAAGGGACACATTCTCGCATTTGGGTTTCAGTGAGTATTATTATTTCTAGCTGGAAAGATAGAGAATTTAAAAGGATACAGAATTCATCATAGTGTTTCCGGATACTTCTTATATTCATGTTCAACATGGTGAAGTGAATATGACGAAGATAATGAATGACGATGTCGTCAGTAGTCGATGTGACGATGGGATGCCTTCACGGTGGGATGTGACCTACATTTATGTGGCCCAATCTATTGATATTTGATTTGCCCTTATTCTTTGACTACGAATTTGAATGCTTTAATCTTCCCAACTTATTATAAGTCAGAATGCCATTTTTTACACACACTAAATGTACTCGTGTCATAAATCATAATGTAAAAAATGAATGAATTTTTCACATACTCGTAGCTTCTTTGGTTGGTAGATAATATCGTAATTCAACAGCTAATATCTAATACCCAACATTTGACAATTAGCAAAGAATAATTGCATAATCCCAAATGCATATCAAATCATATTAGGTAGTACGTAACACAAGTACCCACAGGAATAAAATCTCCTTTGTCAAGCAATCGGAGATATTTTTGACGAATCTCGGATTTGGGAATCGATCGATGAATTCTGACCAATGACTATAAAGTGACTGCTTTAAAATCGATGAATCTGACCAATGGTGTGACAGCTGTGGCTTCGAATGATTTTTGACAGAATCGATTTGTCCATGACAATGAATTATTATTTATTTATTAATATTTCGATGGCCAAAAAGATGGAGTAAATAAAAAATTATTGAGATACATGCTTGATTTTTTTTTAACTTACAAGTGTAGCAGCCGCCTAAGAATTGTTATAAAATATTAAAATTTGGTTTGCTTACATATATATCGCCATAGTTTGTACCGTGATTTATTGGTGCGAAATTTCTGAAAGGTGTGTAAACATATATCTCATGTGTAGCACAATATTAAATAAGGGAATCTGAAATTAAAGAGAATTGTGTGAATGCTAAGAACAAAATTTATTGAGGTTATTTATCAAAATACTTTTCATCTATTAAATTACATTATTATCCAGTTAAATGGCAAGAGACTCTACATTTATCATTAATATCAGGGCATGTTCAGATCGTTAAACTAAATCTGACTAGTGATGCGAATTTACAATTCTAATATGCTAATCTGTGGGTACTAAAAAATTAAAAGGTTAAGTTTCAAATCTTAAATATTAATCTTGGTTTAAATGCATAGGGCGCCAGTTCTTCCCAATTATCTTATGAAGAACAAATTTATAATTAAAGTAAACCATATTGTGAAATCTAAAATGACATGACGACAATCGCTCACGTGTTTATAATGACGCAAAACCTCTTGGGAATCCGTTCCGTGATGCACGTCCTGACCGCTGTCCAATCTCCCTAGAACTCCCCGAAATCTATGATCTCTATGATTATATACTCGGCCGTCGCTGTGTTCACAATTGCACGCTTGTTAAAATTAATAAGTTCTTGCAGCGCTTGACACCGGGGCAAGTAGTTTCAAATCGTTACAAGTTGACTTATCGTATATGACTCATTATAAATGTGTATCACATCCGGTATTCGGGGCCTGTGGCTAGTCCATTGCAAATTCAAATTGTATTATGTTCTTGCTAATAACTTTTTTATTCTCACAGGCATCGACACCCTATCAGACTACCGCTTCAAGTACGGGCGTAACCCTCTTCTAGAGTTGCCTCTGGCTGTCAACCCCTCAGGCGCCGCTCGCACGGAGGCCCGCAGTGCCGCACGGGGTGCCGCCTGGCGTCGCGCCCTCGCAGTCAGAGCCCCACACGCGGCACCCCCGCGCCCCTCCGCGCCCCCGCTGGCGCCCCCGCCCCCACCCCCACCGCCCGGGGAGCATGCATGCCCCTATTCCAAGCAGTTTGTGCACAGCAAAAGCAGCCAATACAAGAAGATGAAGCAAGAGTGGAGGAACAATGTTTATTTGGCCAGGTATTGATAAAGGAAAGCACCGTTAAACTGTGCATACTAACATTAACTAAAAACTATATGTCTGGTAAATTATCTGTTATGAAACAGATAGTTTTAAAATTCTCTCATTTGTCTATGGTTGGCGATGTCGGCTGCATGAGAATGGGTTGTTCCTCTGACTTGTTCGAGTTGAAAATGGTATTCATGAGGATCCAGTTACTGATTCTGTCTTTCCTGCATTAATAAATGCTTTCCTACAGCCTATTATTCGTTAACCTTCCTCACAGTGTTACCCTCCCAGATGCAATAATATTTTAAAGAAAGACAGATATTCCCGGGTTACGGATAACCTTACAATAATTGTGTTCTTCAATTTTACAATAAGTGGAAACTGTTGCTTGTACAATGACGGAGGACTTAGCATAGGATTAAACGGTTGGTGAAACCCGACACTTTTGGACCTCACAGCTACTAACTGATTGCGTACAGTTCTATAACAGTTGGGTATGAGGTGATGGTTTCCATTGCATGTTTATGATATTACAGTATCTTGTAAGTTTTCATGCTGGTTTGTTGTATGTTCAGTAAAAGCCCATCGTCGTTGATGATTAATAAATAAAATAAATGTTTTCAGGTCAAAAATTCAAGGATTAGGATTGTATGCTGCGAGAGATCTAGAGAAACACACCATGGTGATTGAGTACATTGGCGAAGTTATCCGCCATGAACTATCTGAAATAAGGGAAAAGAAATATGAAGCCAGCGTAAGTTAACTTTATTTCTTCAATAAATTATTATAAAGCTTTAATAGTAATGGCGAGGTCTGCCAACATTGGACTCCAATATCGAGATGTCTCGGGGAACTGTTTCTTTGCCTATTTTAATTATTATCTCTTTATTACATCGTAAATATTGTCTTTAAGAACGGAAAGGATTAAAACATGATTGGAAACCATTGGTATTATTTGAACCCTTGAGGTGATAATTCACAAAAATTAGCCAAGTATATTATATTAGTAATATTAATTGTGCTAGTGGAAATGGAAATATGTATCCTTTTTAATTTAGCCTTAAAAGTAACATCCTCTGGTTTGGTAATATACGTTGTGTTGACAGTCTAGTGATTCTGGTTATTAGGGATGATCGGTCAACTAACTAACAATCTCTCTTTCTGCAACATGAATTGAGAAAGGGGAAGAGGTTACAACAAAGCTGTCAGAAGTATTCATAGATATCTCTAGATTTGTACTGTCTTGGTTCAAGATGGTCTGCTACTCTTTTATCCCTAGTCTTGTTTCTGAATTGCAGAACCGCGGCATATATATGTTCCGCCTGGACGAGGAGCGCGTGGTGGATGCCACGCTGGTGGGAGGGTTGGCGCGCTACATCAACCACTCTTGTAACCCCAACTGCGTGGCGGAGGCCGTGGAGGTGGAGCGTGACACGCGCATCATCATCTTCGCCAAGCGGAGGATCCTGCGCGGGGAGGAGGTGACACAATCATACTTCTTGCAACTTTTGCTCATCATGGGAGTTGGGAGTCCTCTTCGCTATTAAATTACCTTAACTAAAAGAACTCCCTCTTCTGAATTCTGTAATCTAGTTTAAAATTTTAATTTACTCGAGTACCGCTGCTGCGTAAAAGTTTAATTTCTTAATATTATAGTGAAATAAATGAATGCCATGAAGAAGATATGAGAGATGCAATTAACTAGAAGATCAACTTAGCATCGGATTGATATTATATTATAAATTAAGATTGTACCACTCTAGTCAGGAGTACTCCTGACCCAGTGCGACCAGTACACCATGGGGCACTGTTTCGTTAGGACTTCTTCCCGAAACAATTTTTTTTTTAGTTAGCAGAATCACTTCTTACAACAAAAAATCAATAGCAAAGAGTTGATAATTAAGACCCTATCAGTAAATTTTTTCAAATGTGCTTTTTTTATTACTATTTTTTTTAATTGATATTTTAAAGTTCCATATAGTTCAAGATCTGAAAATATTTGCTTCGATCTAGAAATTCCAGACACAAAGCTGAAATTCAATAATGCTACAGCCCACTGAGTATTTTTTAAGGAAAATCCTTAAAATTATGAATTTATTTATTTTTAGCTGGCGTACGACTACAAATTCGACATTGAGGATGATGCTCATAAGATATCCTGCATGTGCAGCGCCCCCAACTGCCGCAAATGGATGAACTAATCGGGGAACAAACACTTTAGCCAATATTTCTATTATTATTGATGGTGCAAAAAAACCCAGTAATTGGAACGGGCAAAACTTCCATCTAGTCAGTTGTTAACTGGGTACCTATCAGAAGATGTGTAAATAACTTTATTTTTAAACATATACATTCCCGTCAAATTATAGTCGCAGAATCAGCGTGAAAATTGCATTTATTTGTTTAGTTGTATGTCGGTTGTAAGTTGTAAAAAAGAATTATTACAAAATTAATGGAATTGAAAAACATATTGGGTTTGAAGATAAAAGATTTAAGATGTGGTGTTATGTAGAGTATGTATGATAAACCGCTATTAGTAAATTAATTTATATTTTCTTTGACCAGTGATAATATGAAATAAATCAATGACAATAGACACATTATTTAAGGAGTGACAAATGAAGTGTACAAAATCCCTCCCCTCTGTACATAAACACCTAATAACTAGGATCATCTTATTTTTAAATGTTTGTGTTAACTGCATTCTGTGATCAAGATGATGAAACGCTGATGGCTGGAGCCACCTCCTCGGATATCACAATACTACAACTAGAAGCTAGATGCGTACAATGGAGATATACAAATAGTTATCGCTACATTAACTACTGAACCATTACCATTATATTAAACTGCAAACATAATGTCGGAATCTGTTAACTCGAGTACAGAGTATGCTGGTTTAGCTATCTATGTTCTCCCATTTATCATTGGAAAGTTGATAAATGGAAGAAAACAGACAAAGGAGTATTGTATGTTATTTGAAAGGCTCGTAAGTTGAATGCGTACTATGTATTCTGGTCACCAGTTTGTTTGCGTTTAAAATGGTTCAAGAGCTTGTAAGGAAGGCCTGGTAAGATATGTCCTGTAAAATAGAATAGTTAGTGTAGAGTAGAGTAGTGTGTGCAGCTGTATGTCATATGAAATAACCTGCCTTGATGAAACAGCCTTTTGTACGGTCTGCCATTAATCTAATTTTAGCGTAAAAACCAAATGTTAGGCTTGTGCAATACTGTTATTATATTACCTATGTATTACTTAATTTATATATTGAGCAAGAAGTGTAGATTATTTAATTATTTCAATATCAGATGAACGTTGCACTGATGATGCAACATCTGTAGATAGAGACGACGAAGTTATATTTTGAGGATTTAGAATTTCAGAGAGTATCTTTACTTTAGAGACTATATTATATATATATATTTATAATTAGAAATATACCGACTAACTTCAGTGTCATTTAGTTATAGCTTTTTCAAGAATTTACTAAAATAATTTATATTTTCATTTATATATTCATTTACTTTGGACTCTATTCACACTAGCTTTAAGATATAAATATTATATTGTTATGTAATTATCCCCTTTTCACTTATAAAGTAATTTCATCACTGTTCACATAGAATCAGCACATTTCCCACCTGTATTTTTGAATAATGTTGAGAATTTTATGACAATCGTAGTTTTTATATACACTTACAAAATTTTTACCACTTGTGATCATGTTTGTAATATTATACTTCCTTTTATTTAAAAAATCATTATGATCAAAATATTTTTTTTATTGCATAGTAATGAATAAACATTGTTTAAACAAATTGATACCTTTTTTTTATTGACTAATTTCCAGATGCTTTGTTTTATGTTAAATTATTCAATGTACCAGGGGCCTAGCACGGCAATACTTATAACGAAGCAATATTGGTAGGTTAAACTTAGCTCTTAATGTTTGACAAATGTCCAGTGATGCCATGCCGCATAATTCAAAATCAGTAGGTCATCAAATATTTATAAAGACTAGTTGTTATATTTCTCAAAATCGGTAGATTTTAGATGATTTCAGTAGGAATGGCATCACTATCTACGACACCATCGAGTGAATAAGTCAAACTTGTGAATTAAAATTGTATGTGGGTACATAAAATTGTTTATTTTTTCACAAAAATTCAACAAAGGTTTATTTAAAATATGTAATAGTTTTTTTTTTATAAATATTCAACAAAGAAGGTTATTTTCATTTGAGTATTAAAAATAATATTCATAAATAAAATATCTTTTTAACAAATATTGAACACCTCAGGCTAATATCAGCTATTACCCGTAGTGTCAATTTGTTCGCTTTTCAGAACAGCTCGTATGAGTCGTCAACTTGCAAAACCCGCTCTGGAATTTTCAGAAAATCTGTGGTTATCAAGAAAAACTCTTTGGAACACTTTGAATAAAAAACAATGTACCTTTTGTGCTAAATATCAACAAAATTAATTATACATTATTCTTGTGGTACTCAGTGAAAAATATTAATAATTCATTTATTTTCAATTTATATCAGGTACTTTTTGTGAATGTAGAAATTTCCAGTGCGGGTTTTGCAAGTCGACGACTCATACGATCTCACAGAGATCGTTGTGTCTTCTTCACTGTCATGGTTAGACATATTGATATAAACGCTGTTAGAAAGAGAAAACATCACTCTTTATATTAAAATCTATAAGTTAACCACAGAAGAACTAAAATGTATACAAAGGTTCCAACCGCAATATGAGAAAAAATTATGAAAGTTTTTATTAATTCAAAAACTTATACGATTTATGCTCCGTGAGAGACCGCTCCGGACGGTGATGTGTACTTTATTTTAGCTGCACCAGTTGGAAGTCAGCATTGGGGGGTTTGATATTATTTATTGGGGAAAATGATATGGATTTTTTAATAAAAAGGGCAGCACCGCCGCCCGTACCCTCCGGGCGATCATCGCGGAGACAGGAATACCCTCCCACATTAAAGTGGGTGGATGGAGTAAACCATGTCTCCGAGATAGCAGCCAAAGAAATGAAGTTTGAATTTAATAGGTTAAGGAGATCAGATTTGTTAGAAATAGCACTTCGGCTATTCCACTGAAGTATTCTGACATCCTGAAGAGTCATTTTGAATAAATGATTTTAATGTGGAAATAATAGAAGCAGCGTTGGACGGTAAATTAGTTTGAGAGAAATTAGGTCAATTAGAAGCATAATAAGAGTTTGGATAAATGAAGAATTGTCTTGGGAGAGTTTTTCAGAAAGTTTTAGAGAGTTCATTGAGGACGGATTATAATTGTTTCCACACACATATGTGGCATTTGAAAGAGATGAACCATTGGGATTTAAGAGCAGTGAGTTGTGTTGTTGCTGATCGTATCCAGGAGCAGGTTTAGAGATAGCGTTTTTGTATATGAATTTAGTTGAATGAGAAGAAGTTGTTGTAGAGGAGGGAAGAGTGTTGGATGAGGAGTTGCTGGATAAAGCCTCGGCAAATGATTTTTTGACAGGCGGGAATAGTTTAGAAGCCTGCAGACAAGACAAGTTCTGAGAGACCATAGAAATTTTAATTTTTTTTTTGCGAGATTGTTCTGGGCAAGAAGTGTTGATAGCTGTATGTGAGCCTGAGCAGTTAAAACATTTAGGTGAGGAGGAAGGACATTGGTCAGCTGCGTGGTTTTCTCCACATTTAAAACATCTGGGTTGAGATCTGCATGCAGCTTTGGTATGACCAAAATGGCAGCAATTGAAACATTGAGTGGTGGGATAAGTATACATTTCAACTTTTTTTGTTATTTGTTTTTGGGGTGTTATGCCGTGTTGCGCTAACTCCTTCTTTAGCCAACGTTTCGGACAGCATTGCAGTGTCCATCATCAGGGCAGATGTGTTATTTGAGGTTGTGTTAAAAATGTGAGCTTAGTATTAGGTTGTGATACCGTGTTGCCAATCAAATCTGCACCAAACGAAGACAGAATTGAACAAGAGTCGACAGGCTGTGCTTTCCTGCCTTATGTGCACAATGTGACAGACAGAATTGCCAGGCTATTGAGAATGGAAAATATCAAGACTGTCTTCGGAACAACAACAAAGATACAGGACTTACTGAGGTCTGCAAAGACTAAGTTTCCTCTGGAAACAGATGGAGTGTATAAACTCAGCTGTTCCGGATGTGACAAGGTATATGTAGGCCAGACAGAGCGGACTATCTCCAAAAGGATTTCAGAACACTTCAGAGCTTGTAAACTCGGCCACCCTGACAAATCAGCAATTGCCGAGCATTTGATTGACACCGGGCATTACTTTGGATTTGTTCCTGAAATCCTGGGGAGACCCAAAACTTATAGAGCACGGCTGATTACGGAGGCCATTGAAATTCATAAAAATCCCGTAAACATTAATAGAGACGATGGAGCTAAGCTCAATAGTTCTTGGTATCCGGTAATTGACGGCTACACCAGAGCTAAACGAAGAAAACCACTTTAAATTAAAAAAATGATACGTTAATGTTAGCTCAGAGGGTTGGAGCTGGCAACACGGTATCACAACCTAATACTTAAGCTCACATTTTTAACACAACCTCAAATAACACATCTGCCCTGATGATGGACACTGCAATGCTGTCCGAAACGTTGGCTAAAGAAGGAGTTAGCGCAACACGGCATAACACCCCAAAAACAAATAACAAAAATACTTTTGGCCGTGAAAATCTTAAATCATATTTTACATTTCAACTGGTAATGAGTTGAAGAATAAATATATATGGGAGGGAAGAGATTGACCTTCAAAGGTGATAACGACAGATTGGGAGGGCTTCCAGGAAATTATACCCTTAGAGGAGTCCTTGTAATTTAGCCTCCTGCTTTTATGGGATTGCAAATGTGTTGGGGGGGTTGAAAGTGAAGACAGAATTTCTTCGATGGACAGATCGGTCGAGATACCTCTGACCAGGCCCATGCGAGTGACATTGAAAGTAGGGATATATGCCTTGAACTTTGAATTAGATGAAATGAAGATGTTTTTGATGAAACTGTAGGCAGCTGACCCTGAGAGGAATTCGACGGAGATTCGGAAGCGACCCTCGGCTTTTACAGCTCCAGGCTTGATTGAAAGGTTCTTGCTATTTGATAGGAATTTGCCAAATTCAAGAGGGTGGATGGTTTTTCCTTGCTCAGTTTTTTGGGCGTATACTATGAACGGGCCACGGGAATGAGGAGAATAAAAGTTTGTTGGAGGAAGTTGAGAAAGTGCTGGTGGGGGGGACTGTGAAGTCGAAGGCGAGTCAAGTTTTATTGGGGAAGAGGGAGTAATTTTCCTTTTTTTGGTAGAAGTCAAAATGACAGTATCACTGTCAGAAATTTCTACATTTTCCCCGTCTGGGGGGTCCGGAGAGGGATCTGGGGGCTTTGTAGGGGGTCCAGGAGGGAAATCTTCCTCCATTATTCACAACAGTAAACAACTACAACAATAGTATGGAAAATGACAGAAGTAAAAAAAGTTTATAAATATCTGGAAATCAGCAGCAAAAAGTGACTCCTGGAAGATCAGGAGGAATAAATTCGGTTTAGGGGAGTCACTCGAATAACCGAAATTGAACTTGATTTAGACTAATTTAGGGCTGGGGAATCCGAATCTGTAAGAATTAGGTGGGGGTCGGCACTATTAAGGACGGGTTGTTTCGGAGAACTTGAACAATTCTTCAAATTTCAAAGTTAATTTTCAAGTTCTGTGAAAGATATCTTTAAGTTCTGTTTTTATTTCAGTTCTGTCAAGCAATTAGCCTATAATGATATAATAACAGAATTTGAATAGGACTTTCACAGAACCCGTAAATGAACGTTGAAATTTGATGAATTGTTCAAATTCTCCGAAACAACCCGTCCTAACTGAGTTATAGGGTCTTGAAATTTTGTACGCGATACATAGAAACCATGTTTTATTTATCAACTATGACCTAAGAAAATCAAATTAATAACTATTTAATACTTTGACATTTCAGAAGTGCCAACCAAAAAATAAAAAGTGTTGCCATATAATAATAATATCAATGCATGGAAAATTCTGAAAACTAAATATCATTTGCCAGATTTGTAGTTTATTATTTAAAATCTTGTAAATATTTAATTTATATATATATATATATATATATATATATATATATATATATATATATTATATATATATATATATATATATATATATATATATATATATATATATATATATATATTATATATATATATATATATATATATATATATATATATATATATATATATATATATATATATTGACCTCTTCCCGTAGTATGTTGATCCAGTAAGAAGTTGTTAGACTAAGTTGATCCACCTTTAACACCATATAACTTGGCTATTATGGAATACATCTGAATGAATTGGCAACAGTGGTACAATAATTTTCAATGTTGCCAGTTTGCCAGAAAAACCATTTGATATACTGTTCATAAAATTTACAAACTTTGTATGGAATTTGGATGCATAATTTGTGTTGATCTACCCAAATTGGCATACTTATGTTGATCTCATATATATTGATCTATTCCCGTAGTATGTTGATCCAGGTAAGAAGTTATTAGACAAAGTTGATCTGTGTCCCTATATATGGTTTTACTAAATGAACCAATCAAGGGGGCAATCGGTGGACTGTTCATTACAAGGTTTTATCTGATTCCGTAATCTTTTGTGATATTGAACTCAAAGTATTAGTCTCTAGAGTCGAATATCGCATGAAATGAGTGTGAGATGGTACCGTTTCAAATCAAAATGACGTGTTCATTCGACTGTTTGTTGCTTGAATTGTTTATAATAAATGTATGCGTATTTAGATTGAAACGAAACTTTTGCAAAAATCAAATCCATAAAAAAAATACCTACTGCGTGGCGGGCAGGATCGAAAGAAACTTTGATACCTTTTGACCATCAAAATCCAAAATGGCGGCAAAAGGCATAATGTTATATGGGAAATTTTGAACTTGCATCTATTACCATCTCTCCTGATTACGCTTCGTGACTTAGTAGGGGCGGCCGGGTTCTTGGTTATAATGGGTAATTAATGGATGGAGGGTTGGAGTTACCAAAAACTTTCTAAATAAGCGAAGCTAGCAGTCCACAATATAGTGTTGGTACCTACCCTAATATATGGAAGTGAGGCATGGAACTGGCAGAAGAAGGCTGAAAGTAGACTGAATACTGTAGAAATTAGATCCCTATTAGATTAGATGTGCAGTAAAATCATGTATGGCGAAATCTATTCTACAGGTATTTTTTTATGTACACCTCTCACAATAGTGCCCCTGTCTTTACACATTAAATACAGAGAAACTATGTCGACACCCAGTTGGGCAGCGTTATGAGGCGGGTTAAGGTAGGGGCTGTAGGAATGAATTTATTAATGCTGGCCTTAAAGAGGCGCGGATTATATGGAGGAGGAAAAACAGATGCCGATAGCTCATTCAACATGCGAGCCGACTTACGCTAAAACGAGTCGGAGAAACGACCCGTTCATATATAGAAAACATCAACTTTACTGTGAACGTGTGGTCCGCTCGTGTCCGTCGAGTATCACGCACCTGCACGGTGCACCGGGGATCAATGCTGCTAGCTCCTTTTAACAGGCTCCAATAAAATACCTGTAGAATAGACACATCATACGCACATTGCGTCATACATGGTTTTACGCACATATGCCTCAGGGATCTCATTTCTACAGTATTCAGTCTACTTTCAGCCTTTTTCATGCCTCATTTCCATATATTAGGGTAGGTACCAGCACTCCATTATGGAGTTTCACTTCTTTGGACAGTTTTTTGTCAGCTCCAACCGCGTTCAATCATCCATTGATTACCCATTTTAAATAATTACCCATTATTACCAAGAACCCGGCCACCCCTACTAAGTCATGAAGCGTAATCAGGAGAGGTGGTAAGAAGTTCAAATTATACCATATAACATTATTCCTTTTACCGCCATTTTGGATTTTTATGGATTTGACTTTTGCGAACGTTTCAAATAGCTCTAAGATGATTCTTAAAATCATCTCATATTTAATATTATAAAACAATATGACCGGAAATCGGCTGAGCTAAAAAACAGCTACAAGGTGGTTACAAACACAATTATATTAAAACAATTTTGTCATTTAATTCCCAAACAATGTGTATATATATTCATTTAAATTAAAATAGCAACTTCACATTAGAAAAGAGAGGACAACGAACAAATAAGTACATTGACTAAGTGTTACGGACGGACATTCACTTGAGCTTATAAAACTTGGGAGCTGTACTCACAGAAACTGGAGTTTAATTGTAGTACGGGTTCAATTGTACCGGTATAATCATCCCCCAAAAACATTAACACAGAAACCATATAAACTACTAAATGCGGTTTAAAGCTAACGAATCCACCTAGATTTAATCAATAATCCCATATTTTTAGATTCCATAAGTACCCATTCTATTGTGTACCTAGAGGTAAAACTAAGATATTGCACAATATTGGCAAAATATGGCAGAAATCGCTCCAGTGGATAAGTAATAAAACGTATTTTATAAGCACTTTTAAAAAAAAATTGTCTAAAGAAACAGATAATTTTTTAAAACAATTATGAATAAAGTACATTCTGGAATCGTTAATAAGTAGTTTTGAAATATTTTGACGTGTCTAGTAATCAATCGTATCCTGGGACGCGGTGGCAAGACGTAGAATTCCATAGCCGTTGATTATCAAAGACAAAACAATTAAATTTTAATTATTATATGGGTTAAATGTATTCTAATCAGGGTGTTGTCACATCCCGGCAAGTCTGCAGCTGCATTGTCTTAACAACGAAGTTTTGGTCTGATCACATTTTCAATACAGTATTATTTTTTAACGAAATTAGTTTTCATACAGAGAATATCCAAATAAACCTTTTTTTGTGTATAAAAACATATCGGCTTTTTAGTTAAGATGTGGTGTGATGTGATTTGTATTTTTTTATGAAACACTAATATGAGGCATGAAGGAATTATCAAAATTTAAATAAAATATATTGAAGTGATTTATCTTATCTTTTAGTTGGTATTACTATAAACTGCACGTGTTAGTTCATCTTCTGCCATGTTTGTGCTAAAAATACTTTATTCAACTTCTCGAAGCAAGCTGTAGCTTTTTGTAGGAAATATGATTGGCATCTGGTTATAAGATTGTCAATGTTACTGTTTTCATTTTTTACAAATAAAAAATTGTGTGAATACCGCACCAGAGTCCCAACTGCTCCCGTCTGGAGCCAGTGAGACTATGTCATCCTCAATTGGGGTTATTATGAGGCTGAAGGTATTGTGGACCTCAAAGGAGATGACGAGGAGGAAGGTGGGAGAGTACCTGGCTATTCAGATATGGTCACCAAACACTAATTGTAAAATAGTGCAAATTAATTTCAATAAAATTTATTTCAACCCGCGACCTTCGGATTGCTAGTCGAGAGTCACCCCAAGTAGTTTGATATGTTTGGTGACTTAGCAGGAGTGCCCGGGTTTATGGGGTGAGGTTTGTTCGGTTCTTGGCGGCGGATGCGCTTGCCTACCAAATGCGGGGTGGGCCGGATCGATTAATCCTCTTTCAACGCATCGCCTTGCAACGCAGTAGGAGAGTTGGATTCTTATGTTTATCACTCGAACACACTGACCCCCAGATTACTACCCACCCATCATACCTATTTCCTTCCCAGAACTCACTGTCCTTCCTTTCTTTCAAAATACCCCCAACACAGCATTCACAAAGATGACATAGACCTTGAGGGTTACGAATTTCCTTAGGGCCTCCTGTGTGGAGACGATGTAAAAAAATAAACAACTATCTCGCTAAATCGTTGGCGGTGACTAATGGTAGGGGTATTGGTTATCTAATAAATGGTTCCCGGGACGGCGGTACACATAATTGTAATAATTCTCGAGGGCTCTGATGTACAGACATTATGGCTCCTGTTGATTGACGAACATATACTAAAACATCGTTGGTTGGAATCGGTGCTTGAAATGACTTTAGCCATGTTTAATAAAAAACAAATGGGAATAAATTTTTCAGCAATTTTAATTTAAAATTTGAAAAATAAAATTCTCACCAATCTAATCGCCGCAATTTTAATAGGCACATATTATAGATATTACGCTTTGTTTCAAATTAATCATTACATGAAACTTACGTCGGGAGAGATGGTAAAAGATACATTAAAATAAAATTTAATTCAATCAATGTTCAAAATTTCTCTAATAAAATGACTTAGACAAATCTCACCCCATGAACCCGGGCACCCCTGCTAAGTCACGAAACCTAGTATATGATGCATTAAAGTTACATTTTTGTTTAATCAATTTCTAAAGATTTTTTAAGCATGGATTTGACGTTTGCGAAAGTTCCATTTCTATATAAATACGCGTGAGGCAGTCTATCCTCTTTAAGTACAAAGTCATTTTCATAGAATATGGATGTTCTAACGGAATCTTATCAAGTTTCAGAAATATATAGATCAACAAAATAAATCGTGTAAAATGTATATGCGACCGAAAAATGGGCGTGGCTTACAGCTAAATCTCGATGACACAAGTTGATCTGTAGGGATTTGCATATGTATGCCAGCTTGGGTAATGGATCAACATATCCGGGGTGGATCAACAAATGCAAACGGATCAACATATACGAGAGGGGATAAATATATATATATAACCTAACCTAACTGTGATTTTCTATAACAAAAAAATGACCCTTTAATAACGCCCACTAGCGTCCCCTTTAGAGTTTTATCCCAGTTTTCAAGTAGTTTGTGGGCTACGCTAGGTTTGTATAGACTGGTTTGTGATTTAATTCTAATACTTTTTTTCCATGTTATTTCCTGTTACAAAAAATTGCCCCTTTAATAACGCCTGCTCGCGTCCCCTTTAGAGTTATATCCCAGTTTTCTAGTAGTTTGTGGGCTACGCTAGGTTTGTATAGACTGGTTTGTGATTTAATTCTAATACCTTTTTCCCATGTTCTTCTGCCTACTCTAACCCAAATTAAAAACCTAACCTATTTTGTAAAAAAATATTATTATCATATGGCAACACTTTTATTTTTTTGGTTGGCACTTCTGAAATGTCAAAGTATTAAATAGTTATTAATTGGATTTTCTTAAGTCATAGTTGATAAATAAAACATGGTTTCTATGTATCGCGTATGAAATTTCAAGACCCTATAACTCAGTTAATAGTGCCGACCCCCACCTAATTCTTACAGATTCGGATTCCCCAGCCCTAAATTAGTCTAAATCAAGTTCCATTTCGGTTATTCGAGTGACTCCCCTAAACCGAATTTTACCCGATCAGGAGGGAGAAGAAACCTCAAGGCACAACACACTACACTTTTTTTTGCCAGAAAACAAAAAAGAATGGTATAAAATTATTTTTAGATAGAGCAAAACAAAACAACTGATGACAGCCAAACGTTATTGTCTTTTTTTTTTTTTGTAACAAATAGATATAATGATATCCTCACTGGGATCTCCCATGCTGAGGATTTCATTTACATATTATGTATAATTTAATTATAAGAAAATTAATATTACAACAAATTTACATATGAATTTAATTATGAACATATACCATGTATGTAGTATAATTTTTTTTTTTTTTAAATAATTTTTAAATAAGTAAGATAGTGTTTCTTGGTATAGTTCAGTTGATTCTGTTTTAGTCTGTGTTTGATATCAGTATATTTTCTACTTCAGATCTCCCTATATTAAGTAACCAGCTTTTTATTTGATATTTAAATGTTAAAATGTTGAGGTTTTTGAGTGAGAGTGGTATTTTATTGTAGAGTTTAATACTATGATATAGGAAGCTTTTTTGCCCAAAAGTTGTATTAGTAGGTATTTGTTGGATAAGTTTTTGACCATGAGATCTAGTGTTTCTATTGTACGTGTTTGTTGTTATTTCTTGGGTTTTGTACTTATGAATGTAAATGAGTATAGTTTTAGAATATAGTTGTTTAATTGACATGATGTTAAGATTGGTGAAGATTTCGTCAGTGCTAGTTCTTACAGGAACTTTCAGTATAATTTTCATTGTGGCTTTTTGAGTTTTAATTAGTGGATTTAGTATATTTTTATTTGCACTGCCCCATCCGATAATACCGTATTCTAACAGTGATTGGCAGAGAGCCATGTAGATTTTTGATTAAGTCTTTTTTAATGAGCACATTCCTGATAGTTTTAAAAAAATAACTTAGTTTTTTAATTTTATTATCTAAATAGCTAATGTGATTGGTCCATTTTAAATTTCCATCTATTTTTAGACCCAGATACGTTATATGGTCAACGTTTTCTAATGAGGGACAATTACAATGCTCATTTAAGTGATGCGGGCTATGAATTTTCAAGTTAAGGTTTTCTTCAGAGTTTGTTGTATTTTTTATTTTGAAAGTGATGAATTTGGTTTTATTAGCATTTAGTGTAAGTGAATGGTAGTCTAGCCATTTTTTAATCCTGTTTAGTGTGTCTTCTGCTTTCTTAAATGTTTCTGTCCAATTATTCCCATTTATAAGGAGAACAGTATCATCCGCAAAACTGATGATTTCTCCGTCACATTCTATGTGGCATAGATCATTAATGTAAATTAGGAACAGAATCGGACCCAGAATACTTCCTTGAGGCACCCCGAATTTGACATCAATACACTCACTGGTTATGTTGTTAAGTTTCACAGTTTGCTTTCTATTTCCCATGTAGCTTTTAAAGAATATCAGTTCATTATCAGTGATCCCTATGTTCTCTAGTTTTTCAAAAAGATGTGAGTGATTTATTGTGTCGAAGGCTTTAGAAAGGTCGAGAAATACTCCAATGCATTTTTTATGTGAATCTAGAGAATTTTTAATATATTCAATTACTAAGGCTATGGCGTTGGATGTTCCTAGATTTTTTCTGAAACCAAATTGTTTTAGTGATAATAGTTTATTTGATTCTAGGTAATCGACGAGTTGAGTTGTAACTGTTATTTCTAAGATTTTAGATAATGTGTTCAGAATTGTGATTGGTCTGTAGTTATTGATATCTGTACGATTACCTGATTTAAAGATTGGTGTAATAGTCCCTATTTTGAGTTGTGATGGAAATCTGCTTTCCGTAATAGATTTGTTTATTAGAAAGAGTATCGGTTCGGTAATTTCATCTTGTATAATTTTTATGTTTTCATTGTGATTTCATCACTACCAGATGAAGACGTTGGTTTGAATTTAGAAAATATTAGTATTAGTTCTTGTTTAGTGATTTGTTTTAGAGCAAATTTAAACCTTTGTGGATTTGGGTGTTTGTTTATTTTCGGGTTATAGTGTTGGGGTTTGGTTATTTTATTCGCTAAGTCCGAGCCTATGTTTGCAAAAAAGTTGTTTGTGTAGTTAATTAGTTTAGGTACGTTTTTGTTAAGCAAGAGTGTACCGTTCAATGTGTTGATTTCTTCCGATGGGTTTGCTTTGTTTTGATTTGTGTAGGTGATTTCTTTAATTATTTGCCAGATAAGTTTTGGATTATTATTGGATTGATGTATTTTAGATCTGTAGTAATTTTGTTTGGCCGATTTAGTAAGATTGGAGCAGATGTTCTATAATTTTTGTAAAATAGTTTTAGGGAAAGGTCGTATGGATAGTGTTTTACTTGCTGATGGATCTTGTCTCTTTTTCTTATACATTTTAGTAGGCCAGGTGTGATCCATGTTTTTATGATAATTTTTTTATTTTTTATTTTTTTTATTTAGGAGAAAAAACAGATACAGATATCAATTGACAAGAATATACAAAACATCAACTAGAGAATTCACCTGCATCCAAACTATTTCTCACAAATTGACTTAAACAGCAGTTAAAAACATATACAAATATTTTGACTTATAAATAGGGGAAAAATATATACATAAGATTATTATTTTACAAATAGAGATATGAAAGAAATGCGCAATATCCTTATAAGAATTTACAAATTATTTTTGAAGGAATTTAGAGGGTAAAACAAAATATATATATATAAATAGATAAACAATGACAGAAATTTAAAAAAATATATAGGTATTTAAACGAAGTATGTCTAAGTTGTTTACTTTGAACTTTGTAGGAAAACAGTCTAAATTTTTCTACTAAAAGTAGTGCGTGTATCAAAAAATAAGTCAGAATCCTTGAGGTTTTGATTCTGATTAAGTGATTCGCACATTCTTCTGATTGGATCCCTGACACCAGCATTTGTACGCGTCCTGCTAATATGGAATAAGTCGTTAAGTCTTGTTACTCTGGGTGGTACTTTGAAGTTTATTAATTTCAGTAAGTCGGGACAGTCAATAACGATGTTACAGATTTTATACAGAGTCATGAGATCAAGGTATGTTCGCCGGTTAGAAAGAGTGGAGACGTTATAACTCGAGAGCATATTTATGTACCCGCGTTTAGGTGTGCTCATTCTGTAATTGAGGCATCGCAGAAATTTCTTTTGAATACTTTCAATATTTTCTTTATAGATATAGTAAAGTGGATTCCATATGGAGGTGAAGTATTCAAGTTGAGAACGGACTAGAGTGTAGTAAAGAAGAAGATGTGTTTCAGGTTTTCGAAATTCACGGCTGTTTCTGATGACAAATCCTAGCATGCTGTAAGCTTTATTCACAATATTATCAATGTGCGCAACGAAGTGGAGTTTGGAATCAAAAAGTACGCCTAGATCTCTTATACAGTAAACGCGCTCGAGTAAATAATTACCAATACAATAATTGTGTTTGATAGCGATGTGATTTTTAGTAAAACTTATTTGTTTACATTTATTGTAACTTAGGTAAATTTTGTTTTCAATGCAAAACGTTTCGAACCTTACTAAGTCGCTTTGTATGAGCAGACAATCGTTTAAATTCCGAACAATGGCAAATATTTTTATGTCATCGGCGTACAAAAGATATAAACAATGCACGAAACATTTAGTAACAGTGTTAATAAAAAGAATAAACAACAGCGGACCCATGATTGACCCCTGTGGCATGCCAGAAGTAACTGGTTCCCATGTAGAAGTGTGTCCTTGTAATGATACGGCTTGTTGTCTTTTTGTTAAATATGAGATAAACCAACGTAATAAATTTCCTCTAATTCCGTTGTACATAATTTTTTTAATAAGAATAAGGTGGTCAACCTTGTCGAAAGCTTTTTTGAAATCGCAATATATTGCATCTACCTGGTGGCCTCGATCCATGCTAGTAAATAAGTAAATTACTCATGGTAGATTTACCTTTTACAAACCCGTGTTGTTGTTCAGTAATTTTGGCAGCAAGCTGAGGATATATATTGTCATGGACAAGTCTTTCCAATAGTTTAGGGATCGCCGAGAGAATGGATATTGGCCTATAGTTTTCCACTCTTTGACGCGAGTCACCCTTGTGGACCGGTATAATATAGGCCAACTTCCACCTATCAGGGAAAACCCCATCACTCAGGCATTTATTAAATATTATGGTAAGCGGCACACACAGTGACGACGCAGCAGATCTAAGGAAAAACGCCGGTATTCCATCGTGACCCGCACCCTTGTTTATGTCTATCGATTTTAAACTCGATTGCACTTCTTTTTCCGTTAGTTTAATTGTGTGAATGTGCGCAAGTCCAGAGTCCTGAACTTCCTCAAGTTGGTCAATGTTAATAATTGGGTCATTGATAGAGGAAAGTTCAAATGTTGACTTAAAGAATTCAGAGAACATATCACAGATTTCCTGGGCATCGTTAGATTTGCGCCCTTCGAAGGACATTGCAGCAGGGTATCCATCAGACGATTTTAATGAGGATATGTATGACCAAAAGCTTTTGATATTATTTGGCAATGAACTTTCGATGTTGTCAAAAAATAACTTTCGGGTTTCATACGTCAATTTTTCGTATGTAGCATGTAAGAAGGAAAATTCACGATAATCAGAAAGACCTTTATATGTCTTCCATTTGAACCAGACTTTATCTTTTTTCCTTGATAACCTAATAAGTTCAGGAGTAAACCATGTGGGGAATGTGTCATTTCGTCGTGCCAATACTGGAATAAGCTTATCAATTACATTGTTTATTTTTAAAAAGAATCGATCTACTGCTTTTTCGGCTGATAAATTTTCGATTTCAGATAACCAATCAATACAATTAATGTCATCATTAATCTGAGCACAATTAGCTTTCCTGAAATTGAGCCTACGCTGTATTTTGTTTATGATTTTTGGTTGAATTACAAAGGATATATCAAATTCAAGGGCTGGGTGGTGTCTATCCTCTGAGAGGAGAGGGTTGTTGCTACGTGTAACATTTGTTTCGCGACTGTAGAATACGAGGTCTAAGTATTTTTCATTATGGTTAGGTATACAGTTATATTGGAGTAAGTTCATCAATGACATTGCTTGAAGCAAAGTTTTCGATGCAACCGTATTTGAGGAGGCGAGACCTTGACTGCTGTCTTCGGTAAATGACCAGGTCAGAGTTGGTAGATTCATATCTCCTAGTACACAAAAAGTATTATTTGGTTGTGATGAATATACAGATTCCAGGTTTTCGGAGAACGTATCATAGACCGTAGGTTGTGAGGCAGGAGGTATGTATCCTGCACATATGATGAGATTGAAAGATCTTACCGGAATAGAAACGAAGATTTGTTCGATTTGACCATTTTCCCAGTCATCGAGCCGGGAAGATGCAAGCTCCTTGCGCACTGCTACCAACACACGGCCTCCGCCCATTTTACCAGTAAGTGTACGGTCCCTATCACGTCGGAACACCGTGTAACGCGAATCTATGAATTCAGCCGTACTTACACTTGCTACAAGCCATGTTTCAACTAGAACTATAACGTCGTAGTTATTCGATAATACATTAATTAGTAGCTCCTGGGTTTTGGTCCTAATACCACCACAGTTCTGGTAATAAACGGATTTAGATGATGATGAGATCATTTCACCAGAGTAGGAGTGCCGTTTGATATATTCCACAATCGCACGAGTGATACATTATGCAGGGCATATGAGGCTTCGAAATTACATAAAAAACATAGACTACTTATTAGATCAAGGAATGTGAAATATGTTGACATTTTAGAATGTGAATGAATATGTGAGAAACATGGTATTGGTATAAAGTTATAGGGATATTGCGCGGTAAACAAAAATATAAAGTAGCTTTGAAAGAAACAAATTACAGGATACAGAATACTGTGAGAAAGCGGATACCGAAGACAGCAGTAACATGTTTGTAGTCACATGTTTTGCTGATCATGTGTGATTATCTTTTGAAGGTCTCCCTCACGGCGAATGGTGAAAACCCGAGAGAGATCGTTCCTCTTCGCCAGAATACTGCCGTTAAATTGTGTGAATATGTGTAAGTTTTTATTGAGGTGTGGTTATATATTTTTAATTGCAATAGTTTAATAAATAATTTCCAAGCATCTTCAAGGTCTTCAGCTTTATATATTAATTCCCAGGTTTCAGTTTGTAGTGAATTTTTTAGTTTGTTGTAGTCTATAACATGTCTATTCCCCGTTAAATTTTGAGTCGATGGTCGATTTTCCTTTGCATGGATGTTAAGAATTAAAGTGTAGTGATCAGTGATAGTGGATTGATGTATGATTGTGGAGTATTTTTTATTTGTTTTTGTCATTATGTGGTCAATGCAGGTTTGCGAGGGGATTGATTTATTCATTTTGTGATCTACTCTTGTTGGTTCCCTTAAATCTTAAGTTTCTTTATTTTAATAGTTATTTATTGCCTTAAGGCGATGCCATACGTAGTAATGCAAAATCATGTGTTTTTGGTTTGAAAATTTGGTCGCCTAAAAATGTTTCAGATGCTTTAAATAAATACCGCAAGTATAATACATCTTGGCCTTTGAAATAATTGAGTATTTTTTACAAAAGTCCTTTTATAAGCCCAGAAAAAAATAATTTATAAGGCCCATGAAAACTGCTTTAAAGTTCAAAATTTCCTACTTACGAACCCATTTTCGGTTATGGTTTTATTGTATAATGTGGCAAATTAAGTTATTTATAAAATGATCGGAAAATATTTAAATATTTATGCCTAAACATCCACAAAATAAAATAAAAGGCACTTTTTGGCCATGTTTTTTTCTTGCCTAAGTCAAAACAGCTGGATGGTGTGAAGCGGGAATTTAAGCCTTATCGCCATCTACGTAAGGAGTGTTATTGATGGCGGCTCGATTCAAAATATCACACGACGTATGGCATCGACTTTTTTAAATAAAACATTTCGCTCTTATGTGTGTTATTTGTAATTGTCACATGCAAAAATTATTATAAAGTAGAACTTTTTTTCATATAAAAAGTATTTTAATTTAATAATTATAAATAATGTACACATTTTCTTTTTACATATTGTAAAAGCAACAACCAACCCCGGACACACTGGGAAGATTCATTAATATGCTGCGGGTGGCCACACTGGACCGGCTGGAAGGGTAGCTAGGTTCTCTACCCTTGGTTGGCGGTCTCTTCTCGACGCAATCTCTGACGAATACGGATCTCTTGATATCACCCGCCATTTTAAAAGTGTAAAACATAAATAATACACCAACTTCCAAAAGTGTCCAAGACTTTGATTTATCCCGTTATATATAAATTTTGTTATCTGGCTGTAAGTCACGTCAATTTTTGAGTACTGAAAAATTGTAACTTATTGTGAAGAATTCAGACATGCCATAAAGTAGCTACATGTCTTTACCTAATACAGGATGGGGCAAAAGTAATCACCCGATGCTCTTTTGCTGTATTTTTTTTTTATGATAAGCTTTGGTAGGTACTGCTTGTTATTCCGCATTTTTGCCGAGTAAATGATTCATGTCTTGTAGATTTGTATTCTGCGTTTGTTTACTTCACAAATGTCAAAACCGAATTGACATTTGGCGCCATTTAAAAAAATTATAACGTTTTCCAATAGGGTGATTTCCTAGTAGATACCACGAATTTCCCAACACTATGCAAATTATGCAATCCATTAACTAATGCCAACAATAATGATAATTATTATTTTCATTTGAAATTTATAAAACTTGTCCGTGTGAAATCAAACCATGTCATACTGTGCGATAGTGGCGCGTAAATGAAATGTTTCGTTATCTAGCTCCACCCACTGGAAGGGATTCAACCAAAGATATTAGAAGAACGAGATAAATAAATAAATAACGAACGGTAATATTTTTATAGTCTGAGAATGCCAAATTCTTTTAATCTCATTTCCTAAATCTGTGTATTTTCTTATTTTTTCATTAACAGATTTTTGAATATTACAGGAATTTGGAATAGCGACATCAATGATATAAGTTATTTTTTTAATTTTGTCATGTAAAACTATATTGGGTCTATTATGACTAATCGTTCGGTCTGTTAGTATAGTTTTATCATAATATATTTTATAAAATTCGTTTTCTAAAAATGAATTTGGTTCGTATTCATAATATGGTACTATATTACGGCAGTCAATCAAGTTATGTTTAATTACCAAACTTTGGTGAATTATTTTTAAAACTTGATTGTGCCTAAATGTATACTCGGACGGTGCTAATATAGAACATCCCGATATAATATGTTCTATAGTTTCCGGAAAAGCCAAACATTTTCTACACAAATCATCAATTTGATTTGTATCTTTGATTATATGCTTCCTATAATTTTTAGTATTAATGACTCTATCCTGAATGGCAAGCATAAATCCTTCTATTTCTGCGCTCAACTCTCCAATACTCAACCATTTGTTTGACGAAAATTTGTCAACATACGTTTGGTTGAGATAATTGAAGTGTTTTGCGTGTAAAATTTTATTTGACCAGGAATCTAATAATTCCTGGTTGGGATTTATAAAAATGTTGGCATTCTCATCGTATAAATTTAAAGGTGTAATATTTCTATCTGCCTTGCAAATTATTTTGTGCATTTCTGAGCTATGAGCTTTCATATGGAAAAAAGTTCTTAGCATTTCTACCTGATTATGTTTCAAAGAAGTTATTTTGATTATACCTCTACCTCCTAAATTTCTAGGTAAATTAACTCGTTCTATAGCTGAATTTGGATGATGGCAATTAAACTTTGTTAGCGTAGTTCTAAGTTATCTAAATCTGTATTGGATTATTATTATTATTATTACCTGAAAATATATTTTTTACAACTTATTTATAAAACATTGACTTTTCTCTAGTTTCTATAAATGGAATATGCATGTATTATAAATATAAACCTTCCAGAAAAAAAATCTAAATGATAGTGAAAACCCTATGAAAATCTTTTGTATAATTTAGAAGAACTAAGCGCACAGACAGATGCGGATAGCGACTTTATTTTATACTATTTAGAGATTAAGTTGCAAGAAATAATATAGGTACATAAAATACGTATATATTTTTCTTTACATCCAGAACAAAATCATGTCCACTTGAAGAGGCCGTACCAAGGAGAAATCTTTCCTCCGTGAGGCACACGCCACACTGTCCGACTCCATGTCTGAATTCATACCGAGCGGATTTGCTGAATATCAAGCGGAAGCTGCCGAGCCCCGCCAAGTCACCCGAGTTTCCCCATACACAATGAGTTTTGGCGTGGAGGGGCTATCAGGCTCTGCCATGTGTCCAGCTTTATAGTTTCCCCTAAGTTAGTGGCAGACCGCCGCAACAACCACATATCCACTCGTTGGAACTTTTCACATATTTAATTTCAGGGAGGAAAATTAAGTTATATTCTGAACTTTCACCTCGAAACCAAGATATATTTACATGAATCATGCAAGTAAAAAATTAACTATTGCCTTATATTTGATATTAGCTGAAGTCCCTGGTTTTACATAAAGTTTTTCGTAATCTAATGTAAACAGTGACCTTCCTCTTAATTTGTGCTAAAATTTATCAAGTCTTGGAATAGAACTGTAGATTTGTATACAAATTAAACCCGCACCGCCCGCCCTCCACGAACACTACTTTATATAAATATTCCATTGGGCCAAGGCAGACATTGTCCTGCCACAGACCGCCTTCTATATAGACCTCACTTTATGTAGAGCGCCTTTAATTTGGTGGCTCTGTTGTCAAATATTTTATGCATTTGACATTCATAGAATACATGCGCAAGTCACATGCATCGTAGATATCTTACTAGCTGGAACCAACCTTACAGATTCAAATAATTTCATTATAATCGGTTGGGCAGTTTCGGGTATTAGCATTTACAGAGATTAGTGTCTACTGACACAGTGACTTTTATATTTTAAGATAAGGCAATAGTTCGATAACTGCCTACCCATTTACGTACCACATTAAATGGATTTTATCACAACCCAGCTTTAATTTGACTTTAAAGCCGCCTTTGACTCTGGCAAGGGCACAGATTATATAGGCTTGGAAAAGGTAGAGGTTGTAATTAAAAAAACATTTGGAACCAAGTTAACTCCGGCTTCAATGGAGTCTAGAAACTTGACTATGTCAATGTGCTATAATCAAAGCTTCTTCAGATCACACTTTAACAAGCTGCAGTACGTCAAACAGGATGAATCAAAACAACAAAATAGATGTTAAATGTTTATATTTCCTGTATTACAATAAAATAACGGAACGACAGGTCTGGTGTGAAATATAAAATAGGGTGACGAGGAGTGGGCTTCTACAGCCTGCGTCCACGGCGACCTCCCTTCCTGCGGGTGGTGTCTGACGGGATGGGGGTCACGTCCTCGATGCGACCGATCTTAATGGAAGAGCGGGCCAGGGCGCGCAGGGCTGACTGCGCTCCGGGGCCGGGGGTCTTGGTCTTGTTGCCTCCAGTGGCACGCAGCTTGATGTGCAGGGCAGTGATGCCCAGGGTTTTGCACTTCTCGGCCACATCCTGGAAATAAAACAAATATCAAATAAGTATTTAGGTTGTAACACAAAACCGAATCAAGGACTAAAGGACTCTATCGAGCAGAGGCACTGGACGTCACTACTTCGTGAAATCAGTGCACAAGAGAGATTGCTATCACAAGTCCATTACACGGTTCCATGGCAACTAAGGACAGTGGCAATTCAACACACTTTTTAAAAGTGATATAAAGTCATTAATATTGATGAAAAAGACCTATAAACCTGGCCTACTGTAACCTATGTAAACCTAGTTTATCACTTTTCATGGCTTTTCAAAAGTGTGTTGAATCGCCACTGTCCCGAATTGCCTTTTTTCCTGATTATACAGACATCACTTGAAATTATCAGCTGAAATTATGCGCTAGTATAGCATCTGAAATCAGTATAAGCTGATGATTAGTCCCTCGCACTGGACAAACCATATTTGGTATTTTTGCCAAAATTTATACATGTTTTTATCATTTTTGGACTTTCCATTGTGTTAATTTTTATTTATAAGTTTCCATCAATACCAGCTTACTAGAAGTCGGGCTCCCCACTGCTCAGAATACTAATGGAGGGTAATAATGTGGATTCTTCCGTGGACGTCTTCAATTTATCACTTAGTAAATATAATTTATTCAGTTATGAATAAATATATATATTTTTTTTTAAAATCCATTTAATTGTAATATAATATTGTAACCGAATTATTAAATAAATTCCCAATTTTAACAGTTAACACAATTAGACATTATTTTGAGTACAATCAATTTGCAACTAGGACACGTATTTATAACAGTTCAACAATAGTAAAACATTGTAATAAACTTTTAAAACCACTTAGACAGCCTCGGTGGTCGAGGGGTAAGGCTCTCGACTAGCATGCTGGAGGTTGCAGGTTCAAATTCCAGCATGCGCAAATAAATTTTATTTGATTAACTAGCTGTACCCCACCACGCGTTGCTGTGACTCAGTCTGTCTGTGCAGATAGAAAAAGAATAGTGCGGGTTGCTTTTACATCCAACAGATGGCGCTGTTTAAAAAATAAAAAAATACCTGTCAAAGGTGACATGTATGATGTAGGTATATAAAAAAACATGCATATTCAAATGCAACATTGTGTCTAAATTTCAGAGCTCGGTGAAGAACTTTCGTAGATTTAAGATTTTGAAAACAAAACATTTTTATTTCTACAGATTTGTGTTTATTCACATAAGTGAACATGAACTACCACAAATATGCATAATTACAAAAACAATGTTTCTTTTACGAAACCCAGCCCGAGAACCTAAAACTTATTTAACAAAATAGGTTCTTAGTTAAGGTTTAATTACAAAAGATAAAAAAATAGCCAAAAAAAAAAACTATTTTATTATTAATTATAGGTTATAGTTCTATCAACATGACAGTTGGCCGTCATACTAAAAGGCGTAAAATATTAATTTTTATTTGAACAAAATAGCTATTATATTAAATGCACTATTTTCCATTTACGACACTGAAAATAGTTGTTCTTTTAATGGTAATTGAGTTCAGATAAGTTCCAAACTTTGTGATGGGATTCCACAATGCGCATCCCTTCTGCCAAAAACTAGCTGAAACCAGGGTGATGCTTTGCTCATACATTGGTTGTGGCAAAAATGTACAGAACTTGATCCACAAATTAATTTACAGTGGACTGAAAAATGTACAGAACTTGATCCACAAATTAATTTACAGTGGACTGAAAAATGTACTTAACTTGATCCACAAATTAAATTGCTTGCAGTGAGTAAAACACTAAACGGTAATTATTTACCCAACTGACGCACTTTTAGGCACAGATTATGGGAACTATTTACTTGCACAAAATAGGTTATAAGCCTGGGTTAATTATGTAGTTTATGCATATTTAGATTAAAACAAAAGTTTTCGAAATATCAAATCCATACTAAAAAAATCCAAAATAGTAGCAAAGGAATTATTTCATCAGGGAAATTTTGAAATTTGATTGAATAAAAAATTGAATATTAATGCATCTTTTAGCATCTCTCCCGAAGTAAATGAATGTTTATTGTATAATTAAGTTAAAACAAAGTGTAATTTCCATATAATCTGTGCCCATTATAAGTGTGCTGGTTAGGTAAATGTTTACCACACTCTAGTATATTTTAGAGACCTAAAATAATGCCTCAAAACATACTGGATAAATTAAGACGGATTGCTTTACTAAGGGTGTTCGGAGTAAGAAAAGAAGCAGTCTACCCCCAACCTGCGGGACTGAGCATAATATTTTGCAAGTTGTTTTTTTTACTTTTGTAAATAACTTCACTATCAGAACTTACACAAATATTTGTAGGTTTCATTTTGCAATGTGTGGTAGTCATAAAACTATAACATCTTGACTTGTCCATTTCTAGAACACCGGTTATTCAGCTAGCGTGATAACTTGATTTTCATATGATGCAGAATAATAAACAACTTACAAGGAGACCAAAATTCTTCATCAAGAAATAAATTGAATGTGTAAACATACCTGAGCGGCTAACATAGCTGCGTAGGGAGAAGCCTCATCTCGATCAGCCTTTACTTTCATGCCACCAGTAACTCTGGCGATTGTTTCCCTGCCAGATAAATCCGTAACATGTACGAATGTATCGTTGAAGGATGCAAAGATATGTGCAACAGCGAACACTGTTTGTCCTTCGCGAACCTGGGGCCCAAGGGATACCTGGACCTCCTCCTTCGCTACTTTATTCCTCTTAGGTGCCATATTCTGAAAATAAAAAATAATCAGTCAAACTCACGGCGAAACTTGACATTAGGTTACGTTCGCACATTTGTAGTTATCACAATAATCACTGTGCATTCACTAACTTCAGGGGTTTTATGTATTAAATTAACCGATGGGCAAAGTAAACACCGAAATATTTAGTACTTTACATCAAAATATGTTATATTTCACTTCAAAAATACTCACTGCAAAATGCAGCAAACCCGCTGTCACAAAACGGAAGTTTGAAAAGGCTGATGGCCACCAGTGTGGCACTGCGCAATAATTTCCGTGATTACGAAAATATATATTCTTTAATGGTACTTACCTAATCGTAAAATTGAAAAATAAATATACTTCTAATAAATTTAGGCAATTTTTTATTTGCATTAATTTATAATTATTTTGTTAAAATGCAAAATAAATTGAGGTGTAGAAAAACACAAATCACTCAATTTTACAAAACTGCACGTTGGAAATTAAATATAGCATGAAAGTGGCATCGTAAATATTTACATACAAGCTGACGTGTACCCGGCGTTGATCGACGTTATGAACAAGGCCGTTTTTAGCCACAAAGGGGCCCACGGGCATATTATAGTTCATTATAGATACTTCCTTACGCGTAATACAAATACATGCAAATCGGATGGTATTTTTTTGCGGATCGATTCGTATTTTATTTTCCTCGTCCATGTCAATATTTAAATTTCGCTTGCAAGATTTAAACTAAATAAACAATCACTTATTCATACAAATGTGAACTAAATAAAAAGCTTAAAAAATTACATCAACTTATAAAACTAGGGGGGGCCTAATTCATCGTTGCCGCCCCAGTCCTCTGACGGGCTTAGTCTGCCACTGGATAAACCTACTTGATTCTGTGCAAAAGAGGGTGGTCCGTCTGATTGACAATCCATTAATAACAGACTGATTGCCATCTCTATTGCACAGACTCATTGTCACAGTCTGTTCTACAGGTATTTTAATGGTTCGAGTCGTTTTTTTTGACGTTTTTAAGACGGCTTGTATGTGGAACGAGTTACTGGCATCTGTTTTTCATCCGGGCCTCTTCAAGACCCGCATTAATAAATCCCTACTTACATGATAAATACCTTAACCCGCCTCACAACGCTGTACAACCGGGTGAGGGTATGTAGAGAAAAATCGATTTAAGTTTTCGAATGAATTCCGACCATTGATGAGATTGATTTGATATCGATTAAGTCTGACCAAAGACATGTCTGCTTTGATACCGATTAATTCTCAACAATGACATGACTGCTTTGATATCGATGAATTCTGACAAAATCGTTTTCGCAGTTACTGATCCCGCTGAACTCCGAGCAAATAAATCGATTAATCATTCGATTCTTTTGATATTTCGATTAAAATATTTCGATCATGTCAATGTTCCGATCCTACCCATCACTATCAGCAAGTGACAGCGAGCGAATGAGCAAATACATATCCATACATATCTATGGTTTTAAGCTTTGGCACTTGGCCCATTCGGCCGTTTGGCGCTTTGATTTATTTCCTACATGATTATTTATGTTTCTACGTCAAAAGCACTGAGTTTGTCCTAAATGTTGTCCGTTTCCTAAACGAAAATGTCTAAAAGTAACGAACAGCAAGGCAATTGCTATTGGTGAGTAAATATTTGAAGAAAGCAGGCAGTTTATGTCTCCTTTTATATCTGTGTTTCATTTACAAATCTTTGAAAATTATATTTTGTTTATGTTTACAATACTTGAACTCCTCTTCAGTGGGAAGGAACGAAATCTCAACATAGTGGAATTACTATGTGCCTCCTGCACGAGATGGCATCACGAGTCATGTATTGGCTACCAATTGGGAAAATTGGTCCCCTTTATGACGAACTACATGTTTGTTTGCAAGAATTGCTCTCCAACCGGCTTGGAAAGCTTCAAGAAAAATCAAGCACGTACGTTGTTTTACCATGTATTCACTCTCAATCCGATATTTTCATCTTTTTGTAACTTCGTAACTTTGAATATCTTTCTACTTTGCTTTCAAATGTGTAAATTGTCAGGTTTTCTCTATTCTTTAAGGTACTATAAGGCTGATTATTTATTTCTAGCATTTCCTCAGATGTGCATCACAGCCTTAGCAAACTTGCAACAAGACAGTACGAAGGAGGGGAAAAATAGAGCCGTTTTTAGTAAAGATCGGGACATTATTCCATACATCGATCAGTATTGGGAAGCCATGACAACGATGCCGAGAAGGTGAATTTTTGATAAACTTGTCGAATTCCGCTGCACGCTTAATACCCACATATTCTATAAATAACACATGGTTTCAACTTAATTACTACAAGAAATAACTATTTATGTGGTGGGAGAAATGGTAAAAGATGCAGTAAATTTCCATTTTTTTTTAATCAAAGTTAAGTTTGGAGGTTAGGAAATACGCATAAATTATAATAACCCAAACTAAACCCTAAAACCTATTTTGTGAATATTTAATTAAACCCCCAACTTACATAGTGGTGTACACTGGTAATTAAATTGACATCAAGTGTTATTTCTAAATAATTGCTTGCGTGAGTTGGAATTTGACAACTTTCCCACGAAAACTAACTTATGGGATAACCTTAAGGAGGTCGGTAGTAATTGCAACTCTCCATATTTATACCCATCTATTCTTCTGACTCTTGACATGACCTGACCTGACCTGAGGAATAGTGCCATGTCTTCCCGGAACTTCCATATAATATGTTAAATTGAGACCATATCCGAATAAACAGAACAAAACATTTTAAAATCTCAACCACATATGACAGTACAAGGCCTATGGTGATGGCTGTTAGTGTGCTCTCAATATACAAGTCAGCCATTACTTATTTAAAATTGATGGTTTGTGCGATCGGCGCTTGGCATATTTGTCATTATTATGGTGATAATGTTTTATTTCTGCGTTGTGTTATTTGCTAATAAGTTGTATTTTTTTTTTTTTTTTAAAGAGCCGTTTCGGTTTACATATAGTTCCCGTGAGCACTTAGGCCATAGGCCCATTGTGCTATCTCCCATTTTAACTCATTCCTTTAACAGTCACCCGGTCCCTTTTATAAAGTTCACCAGGGTTGTTATTGGATATGTGGCTATGTCATCTGGTTCCACAATGTGTATTCCCAGGTCTCATCTCTCCTCTCCACTCCTCCTTGGTTCCCTAAAGGCCCCATGGCAGAAGAGTCCACTCCCCCTCGGTTCCTTGAAGGCCCCACGAGGGAAAAGGGAGTTTTCAAATGGCCCAATATTCGTCCCACGGGTATCTAGGCAAATAGAAGGTCTACTCCAGCAGAGCCCCGAGTGCTGGGGTAAGGTCTAAATACTCCGAGATGCGACCCTGTTTCACGGAGGCACCGTTCGTGACACTGTTCCCCAGGTCATTCAGCCTGAGCACGGTAACTCACGCCTTAGCTTGGGATGGCTATTGCAGGTCGTGTTTCAACTCCCTGAGCGATGGGTTCGCCACACCCCCTACGCTTAATATGTTGTAACATGTCTGAAATTTTTAATTTAAAATTTTATGGAAGAAGATACTAATAATACTAAATCTAAATGAAACAGAACAAGACATAGAAAAATAAAAAAGTTAATGGTCATGTTTCGTTTAGCTTTAGTAATTTCTTCTTCAATAATATATTACATTGACGGTTTAACTTTCAAAAGTTATTAACAAGATGTTCCTACAAAAGTTTATTTTTTTGAATTATGGAAAAATTGCATTATTATTTTTTTCTTTTGCATGTATTGTACTCAAAACCTATGAATTGATTCAAATACATAATACGTATTGGGTTATAATTGAAATATCTTATTACATTTAAATTTATGTGACTTTCAAATTGTATATGTGCCTTATGGTCAAATGAAATATTTAACAGCCAATATCTCAGAACTCACGCTTTCACATAACAACGTTTTTCCGCTTAGGGGCTCGATTCAAATTGATTCATTCGATTTTCAGAGTTACCCAGTCGTGGTACGCAACTGTTCAACGCGCCCTGGTGAGAGATATCCATCAGCTGTTCACGTACGAGGAGAGCGCCACCGACGGGCAGATGTTTGGCCTCGTATCCTCCGACGTGACCAATATACGGCCCAACTACGAGGCCATGATCAAAGGGGGCCAACTGAAGGTGTCAGATATGGGAGTTGCCCACGGTAAAGTACTTTTTATTTCACAATTTTTATTTATTACTTGCTTGTAATTTTTATTTATTCAGTAGGACTCCATAAGTTAGGCACTTATGGAGTCCTACTGAAATTGAAAGAATCTTCAAAGAATATCACCTACTAAGCATAATTTTCTATTATGTTTATAAATAATCTTCAAAGAATATCACATACTAAGCATTATTTTCTATTATGTTTGTAAATAATCTTCAAAGAATATCACCTACTAAGCATTATTTTCTATTATGTTTGTAAATAATCTTCAAAGAATATCACCTACTAAGCATTATTTTCTATTATGTTTGTAAATAATCTTCAAAGAATATCACCTACTAAGCATTATTTTCTATTATGTTTGTAAATAATCTTCAAAGAATTTCACCAAATTTGCATTATTTTCTATTATCTTTCTAAATAATCTTCAAAGAATATCACCTACTAAGCATTATTTTCTGTTATGTTTGTAAATAATCTTCAAAGAATATCACCTACTAAGCATTATTTTCTATTATGTTTGTAAATAATCCTTCCGTAACCGCGAGCTATGGAGCTTAATTTATGGATATTAGATTAACAAGGAATTTATTTTTTAATATATTTCGACATTCTTTATTGATATAATTTGAAATGTGTTATATTTTTAGTAAAAATTTTCTAATAAATAAAAATAAAATTTATATATGAAAATAACACGGCGACACAAACTATTTGAAACATTCAATACTATCGGTGTGCGCAAATACATTCAAATCTTTTCCTTTAAAATGATTTGCCTATACTGGGTATTCAGATCTGGTCACTAAACATTTCAAGCATTGTTTCAGTTCTCAATGGTTGTCTTTCACCAGGGCAATACTGATAATATCTACCACTCTGAAACGTTCCGCAAAGTGATCATATTGTGTATGTTATTTAATTTAAATAGTATGTTAATCAACCCCGCCATGAACTTTCTTGAAAGAGGAGATTATAGGCTATGATTTCTCGTTCTATATTGGAATTTATATATTCAGCCTCACTCGACACAGGTAACAGTTTTTTTGCAGAAAGCCAAGTCTGTAAAATTAGCATTTATATTTATTCAATTTAAATTATTTAAAATTGTTTAATTAAATCATATAATTTAATAAATTTTATTTGTTTTAATTTAAATTTTTAAATTTAATTATTTTAAATCATTTAATTTAATTATTTTAAATTATTTAATTTAATTATTTTAAATTATTTAATTTAATTATTTTAAATTATTTAATTTAATTATTTTAAATTATTTAATTTAATTATTTTAAATTATTTAATTGAATTATTTTAAATTATTTAATTTAATTATTTTAAATTATTTTAAATTATTTAATTTAATTATTTTAAATTATTTAATTTAATTATTTTAAATTATTTAATTTAATTATTTTAAATTCCATACAATAACTTTACATAATTTAAAACACTTGATAATGCGGTCCTCACTGGGTGCTTTATTTCCGTTCTGAATGAAAAATCACACAAATATTGGGCAACAATGCTCGATAAACAATCTTTTGGTAAACAAATGGAATATTTGATAGAGAAGTGACCACACTGTCCTGAATAGTTTAGCATTTAAATGTATCAACCAAAACAGAGCTCAAATATTATGCCGGTGTACAAACCCGTAGAGGGTACGTTATGTGGTTGACTGTTTGACAGTGAGCTTTTAGTTTTCAGGGTGTCATTTTTGTACAATTGAAATATTTTAAGTCTGTTCTGTTATTAGTGCAAGCGATTCTGATATTATCCTCTATAGAGTTTTCAAGGCATAAAAGTTGGTATTAGAGCGCTCATATATGAGCGCCGAGTATTGTTGTCGCTCACATGTGTGACAAAAAGCACACAAGCACCAGTGAAAGCCGTTCAACTTGTTAATGGGTCACCTTCTCAATATGTTCTACTTTATAGGAAAGATATACAATTTAAAATAAAATTGTTTTAGGAGTCACCAGGGGGCCTAATCTGTATCTTACGGGTTAACAAACCAGTAAGTTCGTAGTTTAACTTTCCCTTGCCGGTGCTGTCAACTGAGTGAACAACGTCTCTAATTAATAAAATATCTCTGTAAATATACTAAACATAGAGTTCAAATTTAAGGCATTCCTCCACAATACATTTATATATTGCATTAAGTAATTACAATATATAAATATTTACCGAGTGTATAGCACTGGAGGACGAGGAATTTTTGCACACCGTAAGGGAAGGGTTTCTGGAGAATTACATTCCATATTTAATGGCATATTTGTGTGTCTCTCTTTTCTGCATAACGGATGCTTCGATGATCTCCGCCTCTATTTTCTTTGGGCAACTGCCCACCATTTTGGAAGTGCCTTGTGACGACACCTTGTACACGATCTTTTTTTATTCTAAGTATGCCCAAAAACGCACTTTGGCATACGCGTATAAGTTTCCCGGGTGCATTGCGTACGAAATACTTTGTTGATAAATTTTTCTTTTTACTATCGGTAACTCTGCGGGTTTGCACGTTTGTAGTGACAGTATACTAAACCCTTTCTGCTCAGGTTCATACAGCTGAATGCATTTTTTTTCTTATGGCGGCATGTAGGCATTTTCGGTAACGTTTTCGACGAGTACCTAAAAAAAAATTACAAAAATCATTCTCCATAACAATTAACCACAACGGTTTCTACGAAATACTAACAAATATAAAATTCAATGATATTAGTATGTTCCTGGGATTAATTTGGAAGAACTTTCTCATTTTCATTAAACAATAATACCCCAATACCCTCAGCCTCACAACATACCCCAATTGGGGATGCCATAGTCTCACTGGCTCCAGACGGGAGCAGTTGGGACTCTTGTGCGGTATTACTGTAAAAAAAAAAAAAAAACAAATCTAGCACATCAAATCACCACCCGTCACTGTGTCAGTTTCATAGGAAGAAAAGGGGTTATTTAACTTACATTTTTTGGCAATTCTTATTAACTTGCCAGGTTTCAGGCATTCGCATTCGTATCCTGGCTTTGTTATTAAGTAATAAAACAACATTTTCACACAAATCACTCATTATTTCACGGTAAAGTTGTTAAAAAACGGGACAGCTAAACACTCACTTGACGTATGTAAACACAATGCTCGAGCGTGGCGTCAGAGCGGCGGCCATATTGTATTTTGGCAAAATAACTGCTTGTGATTGGTTGAATCCGACATAGCGCCTTTTGATAGTAACTTTCTGTATGATATAGCGGATTTGGTTTCCCAGTTTTGCAGTTTTCCAGTGTCGCAGTTTTAACATGGTTTTTGGTCCTGATAAGGAGAGTATTGAAACTCAATTTTAGGCTCCTCTTGTTGCTCGCAAAAATGTGAACAAGATGTCATACTAAGATCATTTTGTCAAAAAATCGGATATAGCTGGTATAGAAATTATAGGATTCATATGTTAGATTCTTACTGTTTACCCAGGTTACGAATATCGTGACAATAATTTGAAAATCTCCTACTAGCATCACAGTAAGCGGAAAATGTTGCTTTTGTCGTGATGGAGGACTTAGCCAGCCAAGGAATTGAACTAATGATGCACAGAATCAAAAGTTTCATCTTTGTTCTACATCCACAACAGCACTGTAATAATGTCTGTTATACATACACAAAACCCAATAACGCATACATATATTATAAGTTGTGTGTTATATAGCCATTGCTATATGTTCACTGATAACAGTTTTCTTGATAAGTAAAATCAGCTTTGTTACACTTTATTTGTTTGCAGATAGTAAAAGATTAGTATTTCGTTCCTTATTTTGCGGCATTGGGTTCAAGTTAACTACTTGTCATGGATGGTATGTCAAAACATTCAGTCATTTATAGTAAATAAGTGTTAAAAGATTTATTTATGAAGGCATTTATTGTAGGCTGGTGGAAGAGTTTAATGAAATAGTTTTTTTTTATCAATGTTTTATTTGGTCTAAAAGAACTTTACGGAAGAGATAATAAAATATGTAATGTTGTTTTTACATACATAGTAATATATCATCACAGGAACTGTAATACTAAAAACTAAAATGTTACTCCAGTGTGGAAAAACAGAATTTTTGAAAAAAGTATTTAAAGGCAATAAAATTGTTGTTGAACCACAGGATACAGATAATTCAATGCAGAATAAAATCTAAAAAGCTATAAAATAAACTCCATGATTGTGAATATAAATTATTGTTACTAACAAAAGTTTTTTTTCTTCTTTTTTTCCCCTCAATGCAAATTTCCTAAATCATTAAAAAAATATTCCAAACAATAAAATTTACTGGCAAAATTTTGTATTACTTTTGCAATGATTTCTTTTTTATAACTCTGTATTTTCCTTATCGAAGTTTATGACTCATTAAACCTTGTTTGATGTAAGATTAGCATTTACCAATCAGTTGAATTAGATTCCACATACAGCGGCCGTGTGCTTTTAATTTTACAAAGTGGAAATAATGTGACGTAATGCTGAACGAGTGCATTTGGAAAGGTTTAATTTATATATTATTGTTGTTTGTTTGTATTGTTTCGTGATTTATTGCATGTAAATTCGATCCCAGGAGTAACACAAATACCCATATGTTAAAGTCTGATCTAATTTTATCATTCATGTAAGGAATGATAAAATAGTATGTTTTATTTGCATTTGTATTTGCACCAAAAAAGGTTTGTAAGTGGGAGATAATTTGAAGGTGTTTTTTAAATTGTCAAGATTCGTGGTGGAAATTATTGAAAGTAATAAGTATGTAATCTAAATACGATTATTTATAGGTTATTGATTCTCCAAAAACAAAAATACTGATAGTTATTTATTTATTTTATTTAACCCCACCATGCTTTGCTGTGGCTAAGTCTGTCTGTTCAGATAGAAAAAATAATAGCGCGTTTTGCTTTTACGTCCAACATATGGCGCTGTTTTTAAAAAAAGCAAGTTTTTACCTGTCACAGGAATGCAACGTTGTGTCAAAATTTAAAAGCAATTGGTGAAGAACTTTTGGAGATTTAACCCTTTCGTACTTTCATCACATTTGTACACTTTGCAATGTTTTCTGTGTATTTCAAAGGCGCTACTTATTTTTTAATTTTCCGTAAAAACAAATACTGTTTGAGAAATCAGATAAAATTATCTTTCCGTTGTATACATTTAAAATAAACATTACTATTTCTAAATAATTAAATTTTAATGTCAAAATTGAAAAATTTTGTCAAAACCACCAACCACATTTTTACTTTAATTTTTACTCCAATCATAGAAAAATTGAGATAACTCGATATTTTGAAAACACTTTCGTTTTGTTTGTGGATTTGTAAGAAAACTGAACCTTCTATAAAAAATATAATAAAAAATAATTTTTAAAGTTAAACCGATTGTTAAGATAACGGTGCGAAATATGATTTACTCATTTTGGCTATTTTTAGGATTTTATTAATGGATTCCAGTATAAATATTTGATGCAAACTGGAAAGAATTATTATTCCTCATTCTAACGTCAAACAAATTAAGTATTTCGGCATGATAGAAAAGAAGATAAAAATACTTTTATAAAATATAAACGCCCGGTCATATATGACCCTCAAAAGCTGGAGGGTTAAGATTATGAACAAATGAACATTTACATTTTTACTATACAGAATTTTAACATTAACAAAAAAGTAGTCACGCAAGCTGCTACATAGCAGCTTATATGCAGGTTCTACCATTTTTATTTAAATTAACTCATTGGCCACATAAGCTGAAAAATCACCACAGACTCATTTTTGTACCAAAAATTGCAAATCTGCATTGGTGTACTAAATCTAACGTAACTCTTAAACCAGATGTTAAAATTAGTTGATTTCTTTAAATTTACTTACATATTGGATTAAGGTAGATAAAAAATATAAAAAAATGGAACACTTGTGTAAATAATGACACAAAAATAACTTTTTTTTTTTTTTTTCACATTTTTATTTACATACAAATAAACATAATATTAATAAATCTATCATATTTTTTAACGTAAATATATACTTATATCTAAAAAATTTATTAAGTATGACAGTTCTCAAAGCAATTGGGGATGTGAAGGGCCACCTTGCAACTTTTGCATTCCCAGCGCGTTTTAGAAGTTTTTTCCTCGCCTGACATACCTGGGCAATGTCGCGCTTGTAGTTTCTTCCCTCCAGGGTCTGGAGGAATATATGCTGGGGAGTGGCCCCCCTGACATCCCTGAAGTCTCATTGGACTATCTCCCACTGAATGTCACCCTGCTGCACTTTAGGAAAAGGTACTTGTTAGGAATAGGAGCGGACGAGCCCTCTTTGCTTGTCGAAATATCAAAATCTTCAACGTCCTTATTCGCAGATTCCTCACCTCGGACTCAAAATCTGATGGCATTAAATGATCACTGATATTGTCCTCATCCGATTCAGCCAACAAACTTTGTAATTGGGTTAATGTGAGCCGCCTAGCACGCGATTTTTGCACAAGCTTGTCAATCCCACAACCACTCACAATTTTGAAGAAATTAAATAGGCGGCTGATTGCTTACAAAACGTTGAATGTTTGAAATCGGGAAAAAACTTTAGAAACATGTTATTGCCAATACTATGAAATTAATCCTTCATTTTCTATATAGCGTTTGGCTTTTAAAATTTCGTTCAAATCTGTCACTGTTTGTTTTTAGGCCGACCTACTCTGTCTGAGACGGGGTTTGAGGTTAAGTACTAATAATCTTTTTTACTTCTACCGTCATGTAGAATCACCTCCCGAAGTTAGTGAACTTTCTGGAGGGACACCCTGCAAAATGAAATTATTTGTTTTTATGCATCATATATTTTATTTAGTGAGAGATCATCTCAAATGCGCTTAATATTTAGGTAATTTGGATCAGTACATAATAATTATTACTTCTTCAATAATTGCAAAATTACTTTGTGGCATCATTTTAAATGTAATTAAAGTTGGTTATTTTCACTTAATATAATAATTAGCTTGATCATCCAATAGTGAGATATTGCCAGCGGGTTCATGGAGTGACTATTGTCTAGGCGGCGGATTCAGCCCATATACTGTGTGGCGACGGGCCAGATTTGGAGAGACTGGTTGAGGTAGATCTTTTTACGGTGACCGGATAAATCATCAAAATGATAATTCATCACATCTTTAAAAAGTTATATAAAGTCATGGAAAGTGATGAAACAAAAACTTTATTAACTGGGTTAAGTAGGTTAGGTTAGGTTAAAAAAAAAAAAATTTTCATCTTTTTTAATGACATTATATCACTTTTTAAAAGTGTGTTGAATAGTCACTGTGTGGAGTTAGCATGGAACCCTTTTTACATCTCCAGCAGGACTCTCTCGACCTATCGCCTTGCACCGCAGTGAGGTCACTCCTGGACACACTGACCGCCTGATTCCTACCAACCCCTCATACCCTTTTCCTTCCTAGAGAGTAATACTGAGAATATCTTCCACTCTGAAACGTGCTGCAAATATACCTTACATTATTTTGAATGATTAAATTGTAAAATAATGTAAATCAATCAAATAAAATTTAATTGTTCACCCCGGGTTCGTAGTCGAGAGCCTGAACCCTCGTCATGGAGGCCGTTCACAGCTTGAAGTAATGTTTTTGTTCCAGTTCCCCTGCAAGGCAACCTGAAGGGGCGCGCTGCTAAGCGGCGGCCGGAGGGGGGCACGGGTGCGGGCGGGGGCTCAGGAGGCAAGAAGGGGCGCGGTGGCGGACAGGGCCAGGGTGCCGGGGACGCGTCCGCCGCCCCCCGCCTGCCCTCCCACGGTTACCCCGCGGATCATCCCTTCAACAAGGACGGGTACAGGTATATACTAGCCGAGCCTGACCCACACGCCCCCTTTAGACAGGTAACACTGGAAATTTATATAATATGTATATATTATGGGTACTTTTTCCCTCGGTTTCACAGAGGGAAAAAGTACCCAAGATGCCATTGCAAAAATTTCATCTAGTATTCAGAGTACCCTGGACAAATCAAATAAATGTATAGGAATTTTTATTGACTTAAAGAAAGCTTTTGACAGCATTTCCCATGAAAGACTTATATTAAAATTAAAAGAAAATGGCATTGACCACTTAGCCCTTAAATGGATAGAAAGCTACTTAACAGAGAGACCTCAAATTGTAAAATTAAACCAAACTTTTAGTACACCACTAACAAGTACATTCGGCATTCCTCAAGGCACGGTCCTCGGACCATTACTATTTTTAATGTATGTAAATGACATTTTCCAACTGAAAATCAAAGGTGAATTAATCTCTTATGCTGATGATACTGTTTTATTAATAAAAGGTCAAACATGGGAACTAGTTAACAAACTTGCAAATGAATGTATTAATATCTTAAAATCATGGTTTGATAATAACCTACTCACACTTAATGCTAAAAAAACAACATATGTATTATTTTCACTACAAAAAATACCTAAACACAAAGTAAATATCATAATTCTATCATAAATATCATTACTCGCTCCGCATCGAAGGAGTACAGTCGCGTAATTTAGTGACAAGTAAATCAAGTAATATAGTTTACATTAATAACTCGCCCACCCGGGCGCTCCATTCCATCCAATATGGAAACTCAAGAAATTATTAAAAACATTAAAGATTTAATAAACAAGATCACTTCAGTGAAGGACTCAAAAATAAAATTAACACTGGAACAGAACATTATATCACTGGAAGAAAAAATTCAACATGAACTAATAAACCTACAAAAAAAGATTATAGAATTACAAGAAACTAATATTAAAAACAATCATCACTACGCACAGAAACTAGAAGAAATTCATAATAATAACAAAAGGACATATGCAAATGTATTAGGTGACAATAAAAACTTCGTGAATACAAGTGCACACATCCCAGAACAGAAGCACGCCATCATAATTACATCTAAAAACACCTTGAAGGCCGAAGATATAAAAATAAAAATTCAAAAAAACATTAATTTAATTAAAATAAAAGTTGGAGTAAATGGAGTCAAAAAAATCGGAGAACAAAAATTACTGATCTCATGTCAAAAAAAAGAAGATGCAGAAAAGTTAACCGAAGAAATTAATAAGGTAATTGGAAAGGAAATATTGGCCGAAGAAATAAAAAAAAAGAAACCGTGTTTAATGTTAAAAAGGCTGCAATGCCAATTGACTGAAGAGGAAATTATAGATGGGATTGTACAACAAAATGAAGGATTAACCCTGGAAGACAAAAACAACATCAAGCTTATCAAAGAATTAAAAAACAAATACAATGAAGGAAAAGAAAACGACACCACTAACTACATTATTGAAACAACCGGTAAATTAAGAAAAACGCTACTAGAAAAAAACAAAATAAACATCAAATTCCAAAGAGTATACATAGAAGATTGTAACCCGCTTAATCAATGCTACCACTGCCTTAAGTTCGGCCACACAGCGCAAAGATGTCTCGCCAGGACGCAGCCCCCCATTTGCCCTCATTGCACAAAGGAGCACATTCTGTCTAAATGTGAAAATAAAGAACAACCTCCAACATGCAACAATTGCTGTGTTCAAAACAAAAGATTTAATATGAATTATTCTACAGAACACAGAGTTGATAGCATGAAATGTCTCTATCGGCAAAAAATGCTTCAACTAGCTAGAGAGCGCATCGACTATGAATAATACGGTAAATTTCATTTCTTTAAACTCTAATCTAAAACTTAAAAAATGAATGATTTTTTATGTAACGCATTGGATAAAAAAATGTATATTGAAGAAAATTTATGTCAATCTATGAAAGATTTTAACTTAATTTGCACTGAAAAAGGATTTACTCTATTTCATGTAAATATTAGAAGTTTAGAACGAAATATTGATGAATTAGTTATAACATTAAAAGAATTAAATTTTTTCCCGGGCCTGATTGTCTTAACAGAGACACACTCTGCAGGCGAAATCAATTACACTATTCCAGGCTACACATACCATGCGACAATAAACAAAATAAACAAAAACTCAGGTATCGGATTATTTATTTCTAACCAGTATAATGTTCTCAATATTAAAGAAATAATTAATGTTAGTAATGTTAACATATTAAATATAGAATTTAAAGACGTAAATAAATATTATAACATTATTGCTATTTATCGGACGCATACATCGATAGTACCTCAATTTATAGATGAATTAAAAAATATTCTGTTAAATTTTAGAAATAAAAATACTATTATTGTTGGAGATATGAATTTAAATATTGCAAACGACTATTCTAGTAAAGATAAAGACACATATCTAAATATGTTAGCAGAACTCAATTATTTATCGTGCATAAATTCTTATACTAGAAATGTTAAAGGTCAACGCCCCTCATGCTTAGATCACATTTTTACAAATATTCCTGATATCCAAAATATAAAATCAGCTGTCATTCATACAACTATCACTGATCATTATTCATGTATTTTTAACTATAAATTAAGCAATCCAACTTTGCCATTATTTAAACAAAATAATTACTCAAAAAAAGTACTTAATATGGATACATTAAAACACCAATTAGAATCAGAAAATTGGAATAAATTATTAAAATGTAATGATGTCAATATATGTTGTAAAATGTTTGAAGAAAAAATATCTAAATGCATAAATGACTCGACAAATAATAATATAATAACCAAATCCAAAGTGTCGAACTTGAAACCTATAAAACCATGGATTACTCATGGTTTAGTAGTATCTGTACGACATAAGCAAGCTCTTTACAAATTAACTACTCAACAACCAAATAATAAAAATTTACTAAATCATTTTAAAGCATATAAAAACAAACTTTCATATATTATAAAAAATACAAAACAAAAGTATTATAAACAAAAGTTGAATCAGGCTGAAAATGATAGTAAAAGAGTGTGGACAGTTATAAATGAAATAATTGACAAGAAAAAAAACAAGAATAACGACATCGCTACTATATTTCATGACAACACGAAAACATGTTGTAAAGAAAATCCCTCAAAAGCTGCAAACATATTTAACACCTTCTTTGCGAATGTAGGGGAAAATCTTGCCAATCTCATTCATACTGACCCAAATATAACATTTCCAGACTGTAGTATTAATACTGACAATAATATAGCAACATTCCAAGTCACCACAGAGAACGAAATAATATCAATTATAAACGGTATGCAAGGAGGTTCTGCCCCGGGTTTTGATGGAATAACAGTTAATATTTTAAAAAATATTAAAAATCAAATTTCTAAACCGTTAAAACACATAATAAATATAAGTTTCCAAAGCGGAGTGTTTCCATCAATCTACAAACAAACTACCATTACTCCAATATTTAAATCCGGTAACCCAGAAGAAGTTAGCAATTACCGACCCATATCAGTAATCTCGAACATAGCAAAAATTTTTGAAAAGATAGTTAAAAAAAGGATAAACCAATTTGTAAAATGTAATAAATTAATTAATGAAAATCAGTTCGGTTTTATGGAAGGTAGAAGCACTCAAGATGCAATTGCAAAATTAACTAGTCTTGTTCATAATTCATTAGATAAATCATTAAAATGCATTGGAATTTTCATAGATCTAAAAAAAGCTTTTGATAGCATATCACACGACAAACTTATAAGTAAATTAAGAAACATTGGATTAAGTGGTACAGCTATAGAATGGATAAAAAGCTACCTTTTCAAACGCCCTCAAGTCGTAAAAATCAACGATGTACTTAGTCAACAAAAAACAAGTCACTTCGGCATACCTCAAGGTACAGTCCTGGGACCGTTACTGTTTATCATTTATGTAAATGACATATTCAATCAAAGATTAAATGGAAAAATAATATCTTATGCTGATGACACTGTCATAATAATTGAAGGTACTGATTGGAATAATGTTAATAACTTAGCAAATACTGATATTAATATACTGAAAAATTGGTTCGATAAAAACCTCCTCTCATTAAATACTGAAAAAACAAAATGTATCCCATTCTCTATCAACAAATTTAAATTAATACCAGAATTAAAAATTATAATACATCAACTTAAATGTAACAGAACTAATTGCAATCAAGAATGTTCTATACTTAGTCTAACTTCTGAAATTAAATATCTTGGTATATATATAGATCAACATTTTAAATGGAAAAAACAAATTTGTGAACTTGTCAAAAGAATTAGAAAATGTATTTATATATTTATAAGACTTAGAAATATTCTTAGACTAGAAAACCTAAAAAGAGTGTACTATGCAATTGTACAATCTATATTACAATATGGTATTATTGGCTGGGGAGGAACTTATAACAATATATTAAATCCACTTAAAATAGTTCAAAGATTGATAATTAAAGTAATATTGAAAAAACCATCCAAATTTTCTACTGAGGTTCTCTTTTCAATATTCAATGTACCCACAATAGACAATATATATAAAAAATATTCAATTCTACAAATTTATAAAGAAATACAGTTAAATAACTTACAATTTAATTCATCAGCAAGATATCAAAAAACTATCAAAAGCCCAAAACTTAATACAAAGCACACACAAAATACCTATCTCTATCTAGGTATAACATATTTTAACATCCTTCCATTATATCTAAAAAATATTGAAGATATTCAGGAATTTAAAATAAAATTAAAAAATTACCTAAAACTACTATAAAAGTCCATATCTTACTCTTATTATTATTTTCTTCAAATCTTGAAACTGAATTATTGATAAATCTTGCCTATTTCTTACTTATCCCTTTGGTTTTGCAAATATATTATTTTCTTACTTACATGATTCCATATAATTGAGCTAGGATTCACTCACCAAACACAAGAGCCTCGTCTCTTTATGGTGAGGAAAAGCTATTATTATTTACCTTTGTAACACTGTATAATATGTATAAATTGTATATAATTATTGTAAAAAACATACAAATATTAAATTAAAAAAAAAAAAAAAAAAAAATACATGATGAAAATTGTGACAATGTCAACTGTAAACTACTTAATCCTATTTGTACTGTAATCAACTCTTCTTCTGAAATTAAATATCTTGGTGTGATCATCGATGAAAATCTGAAATGGAAAAGCCATATTATAGAGTTAGTAAAGAGAATTAGGAAATGTATATATATATTTGTTAGGTTAAGAAATATTTTAAATGTGAAAATACTAAAAAATGTATATTATGCTCTTGTCCACTCCCTGCTTATTTACGGAATCATAGGTTGGGGAGGATCTTATAAAAACAACCTAAACTCAGTAAAAGTCTCGCAAAAAATTATTATAAAGGTAATACTTAAAAAAAAATCAACTTTCCCAACAAAATTGCTTTTTAAATTGTTTCCAGTACCAAATATTGATGATATATTTAAGCAAACTTCCATTATAAAAATGTGTAAAGAAAAAAATAACACAGAATATCAAGAATTTTACAAACTCATGGAAATGGAAATCAATTTATTACGCCAATCTTCAAAACAACTCAAATGCAAAACCATTATATTTACCAAGCCATAAAAAACTACAATAATCTCCCTTCCGAATTACGCTGTATTACGAACCAACAAGAACAAATAAATAAAATCAAACTTTTTTTCCAAAAAAACTTATATTAAAAAAATATATATATCAAACTTCAAAATCAATTTTTTTTTCCAAAAAATTATATTAAAAAACATATATATCAAACTTTAAAATCAAACTTTTTTTCCAAAAAAACTTATATTAAAAAAAATATATATAATAACATTGAATCTAAGTAAGAATCGTGGCTCCCTTATCAGGCACAAGAGCTCCTCTTTTCTGATAAGGTATACATGACCAATTATGAACCTTAATATTATTTTCTGCAAAATATGTATTAATGTAACTTATATGATATATATATTAAAATAATAAAAAAAAAAAAAAAAAAAAAAAAAAAAAAAAAAAAAAAAATTATGTTAATTAGTGTGTCCAGTGTCTGAAAACTTGTAGTACGAGTGTGAAACTGGTGAATGTACATCACATAGAGCAGTGGTCTCCAAGCTTTTTGTCACCGCGGACCGGTCAACGTCTGATAATTTTACTGCGGCCCGCTGAGGGTTATTAAATTAAATGTTAATATTCTAGAATGTCATGTGTCAGTACGGGTCGTGCGGCGTTTTTTTTGCTTCAACGGTATTGTGTCGGCAGTTACTTAGCGTAAAAATGTTTTCAACAGAATAAGTTTTTTTTCGTGGCCCGGTACCATTTGCTCTACGGACCGGTACCGGTCTGCGGACCGGGGGTTGGGGACCACTGACATAGAGAACCCCAAAAAACATTTTTTTTCGATCTTAGCATTTAGATTTTTTTTAAAATCGGTTTGTGGAATATTTATTAAAAAATAAATTTTTTAAAAAGTGTATAATTTTTAAGGAACTGGTTCAATTTTTCTACAAAATTCTCTAGTCAACCCCCATAGTTTTTTAGTTTTGCAGAAATGGTTTAAAAAGTAACTGGATAAAGAATTGGTTCCACATTGATCTATGGAATCAACCATCTCTACCTCCCACACTGGGATCACTTATGTTAATTTAATGAAGAACAAAGTAAAAATGTTACGTAATTCTAGGAATTCGACGAGAGCAACGAGTGGTCTGGCAAGCCCATCCCCGGCTGGCTGTACCGAGCCATGGCCGGGGGCGGGGGTGTTCTGCTGGCGCTGCACGATCGGGCGCCCCAGCTGCGCCTATCCGAAGACCGTGTGGCCGCCACCGGGGAGAAGGGTTACTGCATGGTGCGCGCCTCGCACGGTTAGTCTATCATTTATTCAATGAGAGAAACGAGTGGTCCTATAACGATCAGGGAACCTCAGTTAGTCTGTCCTTCATATCATGTAGAGCGGATGAACTGAGAAAGGCGAACAAGTAAATGGTACAAGAAGTTGGGATAAATTCTCTAGTCCTGAGCATCTCTGATTCATGATATAGTCCAGGCACACACGAGCAACTTAAGTTTCGGCGACTATTTCAAAATCCATCCTAACTAAAAAAGTTTTGATGCAGAAACGCAATTGTTGCCCGTAACGAAAGTCATTTGTGTGCATCTGGACGTAATCAATGTTAATATATTTTTGCACTTCATTAAATCAACAGTGTATTAGTTAATTTATTTCACGATGGTAGTATTATTAAGTTGTTAAAATTAGTATTTAAATGAGCCGGTTCTTTAGCAGACAAAATTGGATCGATTCCAAATTAAAACTCTCCCACCTCCAGATCTTAATTTTTATTTTTATAATATTTTAAGTGACTCACTTCAGCGATTAGTGTTATTAAAATAAATGAAATGATTTATTTATAACAGCGGATGTAATCCTTGATCTTTTGATCAAAAGATAGGTTTGTTCTTCCAGCCACTAAAACACATTCTAATTGGCTGAAATCACTCAAGCCAATTATAATGACACCTGTTAAATGAATAATAAAACGTTAAAAACTTCACATTGACCAACAATGTTGTAAAAATATTTAAATTGTGTACTACTTGCTGTACACAATAATTATTAACGGCAGTTAGACAATATGGCTACGAGAGCGAAACTGCAGAGTTAGACCAGCCCATTTTGCATATATGTTGCTCCAACGGTGCCTTATCTTCTTCTGTGTCGCCGTATCCAATAGGCAAAAAAAAAAAAATCATTTCTTTGAACTATTCTGCGCAAACTACTATGGTAGATTATAGATAATAAAAACATTATCTGGTAAGAGGGTACAATTTCCCAAAACGTAATTTTGCAAAAAACAAATAAGTTATTACGAAAATAGCATCAGCTGGCGGACTGTGAAAATTCAGCATCGGCACACATTCGTTAAGGATTTTGAATTATGTGAATGTGGACACATAAACTACAGAACAAAACATAAAAGAGTTTCCAGCTTGTAATGGGGGATTGGTGCACAGTTAAACTCTCTTAAAAGGTTTTCCAAGGGACTTAAAAATACTTGTCGGAAAATTTTATACAGGGTGTCCGTGGAAGTGCACAAACTTCTTGAGGAGATTCTACATGATGATAGAAGTGAAAGAGATAAATAACTTTTTTCAAAATTCCATTTTTTTCCCCATATAAAAATATTTTTCCATAGAAGAATATTATTTTTTCTATGCAGACAATTCAACTTCTGAACCTTCTCAACTTCTGAACCTAAAAACTACTTTACTTGTAGTATCATTTAAATCACCTCCCGAAGTTTGTGCACTTTATCCCTCGACACCTGTATATGTGGGATAAATTAGGCTATACATATTTTAATTTCAGTCTTCAAGGGACTGAAACTTATATTAGGTTTCACTGTATGTACAGTGCGTTTTTAAACTAATCATTGCTTATTTTACACTCAGTATTGAGAAGTTGAATGTATCTTCCAGGTGTGACCCGTGGCAATTGGTATTGGGAGGCCACCGTCGAAGAGATGCCGGAAGGTTCGGCCAGCCGTATTGGATGGGGCCAGGCCTATGCCAATCTCCAGGCACCATTGGGTTATGACAAGTTTGGGTACTCTTGGAGGTCACGCAAGGGAACCAGGTAATAAATAAACCTTTGAAAGTTGTTCCGTATCATCAACTTCTTGTTTTCACAATACTGATTTTGTGTTGAATTTGGCAACATTGAGAATCGCTGGAATATTACTATGTACATACCAAGTCAGGGTTTGGTTTATACTCCATTAACTCAGGAATTATCTGATTAAAATATGTTTAATTGTACTTGTAGATTCCATGAATCTCATGGTAAACACTACAGTCCGGGATACGGCGAAGGAGATACTCTCGGCTTCATGATTTGTTTACCCGATTCCAATGAAGTTGAGCACATACCCAACACTTACAAGGACAGGGTAACTATTTCTAAAAAATACTTTACACAAAAACAAAAAATGCACAGCTGCGGAATTTATGATTTTTGTGTTATACAGTGGAACTCTCTTACAAGGTTTTCCAAGGGACAGAAAAAACCACTCATGTGAGATAAATTGGTGATAAATTTAATTTCTGTCACAAGGGACCAAAAATAAAAAAAACTTTGTAAGCATGAAACTTTCTTATGTGGAAACCTTGTAAAAGGGTTTCACTGTATTTATAGGATTTCGGGTATTGCTTGTGGAGATGCAGCATTCTAGGTCCAGAAACCTCTCTTAACCTTACCACTATAACTTTATAAGCATGAAAACTTCTTATGTGGAAACTTTATAAGAGGATTTCACATATTTATAGGATTCGGTAAGACTTTTGGAGATGCAGTATTCTGGGTCCAGAATCCTCTCTCAACCTTACAACTATACGAGATATCAAATAAAAATATTATTAATAATAATATATAAATATATTTTATATTAATTTTTTAATTTTTTTCAGCCCCTTGTCAAGTTCAAGAGCCATCTCTATTACGAAGACAAGGACAATATCCAAGAATCTCTGAACAATCTCAAGTCCCTCCAGGGAAGTAAGATAATATTCTTCAAGAATGGAGAGAGCCAGGGGGAGGCATTCCTAGACATTTACGGGGGCTGCTACTACCCCTCCGTCTCATTGCACAAGAATGTGACAGTCAGTATTAATTTTGGACCTAATTTCAAATGTGCGCCGACGGATTTGGATATGGAGTACAGAGGGGTAAGTTGCAAACTGAATTACACATTATTCTAAAGGGTCTGCAGGAACATGAGTGCGGACCGGTAATGTAATTGAATTAATGGAAATCGAATTTTCTGCAACTTACAAATTTATTTATTGATATTTCAAAGTTAACTCGACTTTCAGTGTCTAAAAGTTATCATATAACGAGGTTAAGAAAGGATTGCTTTGATAGTTTAGACATGTAGAGCAGTGGAAGGAGAAAGGAGTCTGAATCTAATGGCAGAAGAAGTTGAGGACGTCTCCAGTAGACATGGCACAATCAACGGAATCATATATGCATTTAAGTCGAGTCCATCCTCTCTGCCTACTCCTGCGGAAAGTAGCGGCTGGTTGGTGGGGGTGCGCAGTCCATAGTGGTTGGAAAGCTGTGCGGACTCCAACCAAAGAAGAAAGACAATAAATCCAAACATTCCCAGATTACAAATAATCTGATAGTATTTGAATTTCTATCTTAAGGAAAGGAACCGGCAAGCTGGGTAGAAACCTGATGCTCTGACAAAAGTGATATTAGGGTCGATTCCTTATATGTAATAAATTTTAAGGGCGGGAAATTTGTGTTTGATATTATTTTGCACCGAAAACTGTATTTTGTTACTCTTGTTGAAAATTCAGTCCATTTCCAAAATCCCTCTTATGCATTGCTTTCAAAATTCGTTATTTACGTAATTATTTCCAAAATCTGTCTTGTTCTTGAAGATTCAAATTGTTAATAACTTATATTAATTAATATTGGCAAAAGTTAAATGTTTTCGTGTTCCAAAAACCTAAATTTGTTTCCAAAAACTTTAATTTGCTGCACTTCAATTCCATAATCTGCCATATTACAAATACTGCTCCAAGATCCATGTTATGAAATCTTAAAAAAATGTACCAAATGACTTTAGTATTTTGATAGTTGAAAAACTTTGTTTAATTGGCTTTGTGGTCAACGAATGCCCACTCCATTTATCCCTGGTGGAATTTAAGAGATCCACAGGGCGACTCTTGAGACCCTAGACATCCTAGACTCGACCCTCCTACCATACATAAGAAAAATAAGCAGGGAAAATCTTAAATAATATTCTATGATAATTTTTTTTTTCTAGATGTATGACAAATGCGAGGATGCCATTTGTGAGCAAACCATGGCGGACATGCTATACCTGACTGAAAATGAAGGCAAATTACGACTGGACAACTTCAACATTTGATGGTTTGATTAACAGTGGTTTCAGGTAATAAATGTTTTAATGTCAGACTTGTGGATCTCGTACTGGAGGGAACGCAATCTATAACATGGCATTGGCATTTTACTTTGAACTTCTGTTTAATGTCTTCCACTTTTATGGATGCTGTTAAAACTCCATATGGAGCAAGGATAGTGTTTGTCTGGCGTCTTGTAATTGAAGAGATTGCACAATCAGCAATGAATTTAATATTTATTTTGTTTAAAACTACGATTTTTTATTAATTTATTGACCGACCGGTTTCGTTTAGCTCAAAGTTCATAAGGAAATTTTATTTTATTTTTTTATTTCATTATTTTAATATTACATTATTATTAATAATATTACATTATTACCAACAATCAACTCCCACTAACGTCAAGCCACTTTACAATCAAGACATCCACAACCACAATACTCAAAATAACAATAAAATCCGCATTCCTCAAACACACTACAAAATATGGAATAAAATCTTTAAACTACATTGCCTACACACTTTATAATTCGCTTCCAGAAATGTACAAAACCATTGAGAAAAATAAAAAAAACTCACAATGATGGTTAAAGAAATATTTTTAAAAATGAAAATCAGTAAATTCATATTTGTATATCTTTGATTGTATTTGTTTACTCTTATTTTATTTTTTTTTGTTCTACTTAACCTGTCTTTTAAAAATTATTATGCAGTGTTGTATTTTTGATATTTTGATGCCAATGTATAATTGTTTATACTGACTTCTGTATGTATTCTTCTTTTGTATTCTGTTCCGACTTATGTATTGTAATTTCCTCCCGTCCTAAAATGAGTTTTGTAACTCATCGGGATTGCACTAGCAAGAAATAAAAAAAAAATCGTATTGCCCATCTCACTAGGTGTGAAACGCCTGTGTTGAGATGGCAATTTACAGGGTGGTTGCTAGCTAGGTTTTTTTTTACATGATATTGTTAAAATGACAGATAAAATAAAATCGGTATTTGTTTTTAGATTATCCAATTTAAGTATGAATATATACACAGTAGGCCTAAATAAAAATATGGTGAGAAATACTCCCGATGGATATGTTTATTGGAGGTAATCAATGATTTTACTTTTAAAGGAAGTTTTGGTTTGCGTGTTTCTAATGTCAGTAGGTAGAGAATTGAATAGCTTAATAGCATTGTTTTTAAAACTTTTTTGTCCATAGGAGGTTTGACAAACCGGGATGTTAAAAGATTTTACGTGTGACTGTCTCAAGGCTCTAGTGCTTATTCGTTCTTCATACATATGGGTATTTTTAAATTGATGAAGCAGGATATTTTTTGAATATAATTTTTTCATGTTAGGAACATTTAGGACGGGTTGTTTCGGAGAATTTGAAAAATTCATCAAATTTCAACGTTCATTTTCGGGTTCTGTAAAAGTCCTATTCAAGTTCTGTTATTATATCATTGTAGGCTAGTTGCTTGAAAAAACTGAAATAAAAACAGAACTTGAAAATGAACGTTGAAATTTGATGAATTGTTCAAATTCTCCGAAACAACCCGTCCTTAGTTTCTTAAAAATAAAATCCGTACTCGTTCTTAAGAGGAAGCTACAAGCCAAAAATGTGTATATTCTTGGTATTTTAGCTAGTCTTAAATCTTGTATTCGTCTAGGATAACTTGAAACTTGTAAATTTGACTGTCCTGAAACGGGAATCCTTCCTAGTTGGACAGTCAAAATCATAAAATGTAATCAATATTATGTTATAAAAAAATAAATAAATTCCTTATATCGTAAGTAATAGGCATTAAAATCGCTTGACAAACGGAGTCTAGTAACGTCCGATTTCAAGCAAAAAACAGGTTTTTATTTATTTTGTAAATAATTTTATAAGAAAGAAAGTTAATATATTTGTTAGTCAAGTGAAACTGTCACAGATAATCTTAGCTATAACACTGTATTTTTTAAAAGTTATTTCCTTTATGCGTTCATACATTTCTATTGAAAAAAATTTTTTTTAGTAGTTTGCATTTATATTTTTTATTGAGTAATTTATTTTTTTATTTGTATTTTACTCAAGCGAAGCGATAGAAAAACCTTCAATTTATCTAAAGCATATTTTTTGGTATTCATAATGTACACCAATTCGTTATAAAGATTAATCAAAATAGTGATTTGGCATTAAGCTTCGCCTTAACGGGACTTTTAGAACAACCTTCAAAATTATTTTTTGAATCTTTGCTAAAGGCTCCAGTAAAGTATGTAATTATGTCTAGTAATTAGTGTATATTAATTAATAGGGTGTATTAATTTGCACTATGATGATGTTTGAGCTAAACTAAACCGGTCGGTCAATAAATTAATAAAAAATCGTGGTTTTAAACAAAATAACTGTTTTATTTTATTTAATATGTCAAACTACAAAGTGATTGCTTTCTACAATAATATTTATTTTATTGTTTTTTTAACCTTACCCTCTATATACCAACGCTGAATCAGAGCATAAGAACCTAATAAGTAAGATAAATATTAATTTTATAAAAAATAAATAATATTATGTTGTTTATCTTTGTTTGTGCAATATCTTTAATTATTTTTGGCCAATTTAATGTTATATAATGTTTACCTGTAAAATAATACAAACATAAAGTAACTTGTCTAATTCTGTAATAATGAATAAATGTAAAGATTTGCTTTATCATTTATTTAATTTAACAATATCATTTTAATGGTCATATTAACATTTGTCTAATAAATATATTATTTGAAGTAAGTAGGTATACAATTGAAAAAGATTCTGATTAATTGAGAAGATACAAATTTTCCATTAAAAATTATAATTTAGTAAGATATGTAAATTTTTGAAGTAGCTATTTTTAAAAGCGGTTGCTAAACAAGTTCATAATATATGTATTGTTTTTAGGATATGTGAATGATTTCAAATAAATATTATTTTTAAAGGTTAAAAATATAAGCTACAAGGTCAAGAATTCTTGGAATGCAACGAAATTCTTGGATAAAATTAAATATTTACATTGTGTAATAAAGTTATCACTAATTAAAAACGTCTACGTATTACTGTTCGGAATATATTTGCTTTGGCAAAATATTTGTTATCTATAATTAGCAGAGGTGTTTTATCTTAATGTTACATGCTACAACCCGGATTTCATAACCTAATGAATAAGAATGTGTACAACTGAATCGTAGAGATACTAAATTAATTTTGAAAATGTGCAAAAAAATTGAATTGAAAACAAAAAATCTTATTATTAATTACCCTTTCCTGTTTCGATCCTTCACTTAGTTATTTCAAGTATTGATGGAGGACACAGGTGGAAGAAGGATTTAACCTCCTTTAGGTTTTTCATCCGGCCAATGCATATTTACCCCTTACTAATAAATGTGTTTTAAATTTTACACAAACAAACGACTTTGGGGGTGGTAGTGAGAGACGAATGAGAGATGAGTAGAATCACTGTGACTTTATTGAAGTAGCCAGAGTTCAAATAGAGTAGCCAGTCTAGTATTAGTTGATAATGAATTACTCCGGACCGATGCTCGATGTAATAATAATATAATATATGGCTAATTTATATAGCGTCGTAAGGACGCTGTACAAATATATTTATTAAATAATAAATACTAAAACTACTGACCTAAAACTAGTGACTTACATCTGAGACTTATATTTAGTGACTTACGACTAAGGCCTACTGTCTTAATGACATGTATATTTACATATGTAGAAAGAAGAGGAGATGAACAGTAGTGGAGTGTGGTCATGGTGATGAAGTAGGCATCTCCACAATGTCGAAGCGCCGACAAGACTGAGTAGCTAAATTCATTACTGGTGGTAAGACTGATAGATATAAGATCTTGACGGCAGATGATGCGAGCACGAATGGGTTCGCAGTGTGGGCGTAGGCTGGCGTAGATGTCGCGAGGCCTAAACGCAGGCCGGCAAAAGTATCGCAGGCCTATGCGCAGGGGGCGCAGGCCGGCGAAGTGATCGCAATTCCCAGTTCTCGCGGTGTACAGTGAGTGCTAAGGACTAACTCACTGTGTAGCTAAAATAGCACTGCGCGCTTTGCTTATATACAACTGCATGTGTCTTGTAAAGGGGGGAATGTTCCAGTCGCGAATTTTGAGAAGTGCTGATTAAATCAATTAGCACTCGTAATTTCGAGAAGACGTTGCCGGGCTGTCTGGAAATGATGATGCTGCATAGGTGTTTCCTTGAATGTTCTGCGTGTTATCAGTGGCGTGTCTCTACAAAACCATTTGCGATATATTAATGGTTGCTAATCAGCTGTGTAAAATTTAAAACACAGTTATTAAAGGCCCTTAGGGTACTGCATGCCATAGCCAAAACCGTACAAAAAATAGACTTTCCTACAGCAAGAATATCAACATGCCTCTTAGTTGCAGCTATAAAAAATCCCCACCGTTGCCACCATTATCGTCATTCTTACCTCACTTTCATATGTCAGATTGCCATTAGTTAAAAGTCAGCATTTCAGTAACAGCTCATAAGATTTTATTCATTATTAATTTAGATTTTTTTTCAGTTCCTTGGAAAACTTTATAAGAGAATTTTACTGTAATTTAAATGAATTAACAAACAGTATATTTGCGCTTTGTTCCAGAGCGAATGGTACTTTCAGTACTCCCCTGTTAAGAAAACTCCATTCAGAAATGAAGCTTTAACTACTATGTTTAGTAACCAGATATGGACAGCCAGGTAATTCTTAATTTTCCTCGTTTTCTCCCCTCCTATTTCCTTACATATGTGCTGAATAATTTTACTATGCTACAGGGGGCGATTCTTTCAATACGGTTAAGAAACACTGGCGTAATACGACTGAAGTCGCCCAAGACTTGTTATCCCTACGATTCATAAACTCGATTTGTGTAGTATTGGAACAACATATTTTTTAAAAATTTAAGGCTCAGAGGGTTAACTTGGACATGATAAAGATTTCAATACCTAGAAGCTAGCGCTCGAATCTTTCCCAACTAGCAGGTAAGTTAATAAATAATTGACCATTAATGGAAAGGCCAGAGAATATTATTATATTCGCAATAATTGTTTTCATACAATTTATTATGTCCTTTTGAGTGCTTAATTATTTATTTGCTCGTTGGTAATAGCTCGGTGCGTAATGCGGACTTTTTGAACCAAATATATATGCGGACAGTCTGGACAGTGGTAATGATTGTTGTTTGAGTGTTAATAATTTAAAAACAATTAAAAAAAGGTAGAAAATGATATTTTGCGTTTGTAAAAATGTAGAAGTAAATATATATTTTTATTGTTTATCATTAATGACATTCACATTGTATTAAAATTAAAAGTTGAACACGAAAATACTTGTTTTACTTTCCGAAGCCCCCCCGACACCGGGGACTCGGATCCATGGGAGCGTTATTCTCCACCCACTGGGCGGGGGTCTTGGTTATAATGGAAAGGGCATGGACACCATTCTTCAGCTCGTAAGATAGAACCTCGTTCACAAGACGATGCCTCTGAAAGTAAACAAACAATAATTTTAAGAACAAATGCTTATTTAAAACACTAAGGACCAGTTGTTTTACAGTTTATTAACAATTCATCAAAGTTAATGTTCAAGTTTGTATTATTTCAGTTCTGTGTAGCAACTGGCTCATAAATATAGGTAGAATAACAGAATTTGAATAGAACTTGAAAATTAACTTTGAAATTTTATGAATTGTTTAAATTATGTGAAACAACCAGTCCTAATAATTTTTAGCCATGTAACTTGACGTAGTTTTATTTTGAAAATGGTCTGCCAATGTAAGCTATATCTATGCACATTTCAAATATAGAACAAAAATAATTTTCTGCCCAAATATGTTATTAAGTTTTTGTAGGTGGGTAGGTAGGCACTAGATCAATCAGTTACAATATTTAAAACTTCACACTTTACGAATGGACGTACTCAAAGAAAAACATATATTTTTAGTTTATACTTTTTGCCAGACAGGCGGACCTAAGTACATAAGTCAAAAATAAAATTTATTTGTTATGGTTTACGATGTGGCCTTCTTTCATCAACTGGCCTGCCAAACTAACGTCAAATAAAAGTGAAAAATTGAAATAAACAGTTGTTTATTTTAACAAGTGTTTTATAAACTCAACTAGACATTGTTTAATAAAATGCATTTTTGACTTAAGTGACTTAAATGACTTAAGTATGAGTATTTTTCTATAATTTTATCATACCTAAATTTATGATGTAAGTTTTTTTAAATACCCTTTTTCAGATTGATTTTAAAAACCCTCTTTGCACTCCTCTACTTCTAAAACCGCACTATACAAAGGGTTAATCTATATAAATAAAAAAGTAATTGTTCGTTTGTTCAAAATCTTAAATCTCCGAACGTTGTTCACCGATTGCTTTGAAATTTTGACACAATGTTCCATTCGAATACACGTGTTTTTGTGTACCTATATTATGTAGATGTCAATTTAAAAAAAAAAAAACAGTGCCATCTGTTGGACGTAAAAGCAACACGCGTTATTATTTCTCTATCTGCATGGACAGACTGAGCCGCAGCAACGCGTGGCGGGGTACAGATAGTTTATATAAATCATCAAAATTTCTTCACCAATTATTTTGAAATGTTGACACAACGTTGCATTCAAATACGTGTGTTTTTATATACCTACATTATATAGATGTTACCCGTGACAGCTAAAAACGTGCTTTTTTTGAAAAACAGCGCCATCTGGTAGATATAAAAGCATTACGCACTATTGTTTCTCTTTCTGCACAGACAGACTGAGCCACAGCAACGCATGGCGGAGTACAGCTAGTTCACAATAAAAAAACAAGGCTTATTCCTAATATAGAGTGCTTGGCATTTGTTTTGACAGTTGTACAACTTATAAATACTTGGAACACAGTATTATTATGTCCATTGCGGCCAAAGGGTTAAGCTGCAAATTAAATGCTAGATAGATCTACGTAACAACAAGATGGTTAATTTATTTATTTTCAAAGATTGTTTTTCATCGGGAAGCATTTTATTATATCATCAAGACGTTATCATTAATAGACGTGAAACATGACGGAAAGGTGATTCAGAAATGATCTAATAGGGTGTGATTAAATTATTCACTGACTATAAAACATTAAATTCAATAATCTATCTTTTCACGCTAATATATTCTCATAATAAAATTATTCACTGACTATAAAATATTAAATTCACTAATCTATTTTTTCACATTAATATATTCTCAGAAACCTTTCAATGAAATCTTTTTTTATGTTTAAACTAAATTAAACACATTAAATAATTATACAAGAACATTTTTGTAAGTCTTCTTCCTCAAGTTTGTACATCTATACGAAGAATTGATCTTTAAATAAATAGTTTCGGAAGCTACGAAGTGCATAAATCCCAAAGATCAAATGATAGTATTTTTACACAGTTATTTTTAGGAATTATACTAGAGTTTTTATTTGTAGATCATTCAACTTGGCTCCATTATTTTTCAAGGATTTCGGGTATATTATTTATAGTTCTATTTGGAACAGAGCCAATTTGCCTATCGATAATGAGAATGCATTAATTATCACTCGCTTTTGTGCACAAACAACGCAAAATTATTGTAATAACTTCAACACATTGTGACTGGCAAGCAATTTAATTTATCTTTGAAAATACATTTCAGAGTTACTTATTATTATCTTATTTTCTAGACCTCTATTCTTAAAATTCAATCTGATTATTTTAAATACTAGGTATATTATTTATTTCAATATGTGACAGCTTTTTAGCAATAAGGAAGTTGAGTAAAAAATATTTTGACTTATAAAAAATATGTTCATGTAGATCAAAAAATATCGATTCTAAATATATAAATATATTTCTATATTATTATTCTTAGAATTAGTTAAACGTTCTTGAAAAAGCATTGAATAGCAATTGACTATATACGCTCCACGATTGGTCGAAAGAATTCTGACGTCACATGTGTCGTGATTGTACGTACAACAGATCACCTATGGTGCATCTCTTTCTATTACATGAGAGATGGTCGGTTTAGATGAGAGAGGTGTATAGGCCAAAGATTTATTTGGGTTTGTCAAATATATGTACGTATTTGTTGTTATTATTATATGAAATGGATTTCTAAAGATACATATTCGTAGAGTGCTTTATAATAATATGTTGTTTATTGCATAACTTAGAAGTTTTTATTATTATTCATGTCACATAGCATGTGATACACTTCAGGCCGCCGGCCGCCCAGAAAAGTCAAACAGTGAACTGGGCTGTAAACCGTTATTTTACTATTGGTCTTTACTTTTCTGCGCGGTGGTCCTGAATTCGCGCGGGGAACGTCAACAAGTAGCGACGGCAATACCGTACAAGTACCGTACTGGGCGAGAAAAGCAAATATTCTAACTTAAAATATTAATTTAACTATGAAATCTTAATCAATTTTCTTTTTTTTTTAATAACATCAATTCTAATAGACGGTTAACATTGGTAAAAAAATTACTGGAATTCCTTGTTGAAGAATTACAAATTTTTCGATACAAAATGCTTATGCGACGTGGTTTTCACAGTTCTAATGACGTCACACCACACCCGCCTCTTACCGCTCGGATTCCGCTCGTTTTGGCGGGCTTAATAAAATTTAAACTTTGAGAATTAATTTAATTATGAAAACAAACTTTAAAAAAAAAAAAAAAAATACCAGTATTTAAGTTTGAATGCGAACATTGATAAAAAAAAATAAAAAAAATGGACTCAACTTCCTTATTATGTTTTGTAAAACATTAAAAAATAACTCGTATATTTAAAGCAGTGTCTGCCAAACTGTGTGCTGCGAAGGAAGATGACACAAACTGTTTATTTTAAATAATTGATATTCATTTAAAATTTCTTCAATATTTACATATTAAAATAAATATTTGTCACATTTGTCCATCGTGGTCGTCGCGACCCAGAGACAGTACTAATAATATGTGGCTAATTTATTTAGCGCCGTTTTTGTGAAAAATCACCTCAAGGGAGTTGAACAGTGATTCAGGGTAGTGAGAGTGAGTGAGCATTTTAAATTTAAGCCTACAAGGAGCGAATGAAAATGTCATTACAATCGTACCGTGGCTTATCTTAATAAAATTAGTCATGACCCATTGCTAGTGCAGAGGACATTAGAACTCCTTTCTAAACATAAATATACAAATTCTATAAACATAGTCCATCTGCTACATGCTATCTGCTGAATAAAACAGGTGAGAAACAGCCCACCTGGCTGATGCATCATAATAATGCATCGGTAATGTCGGTTTTAATATTTAAACTAACTAACTTACCATCACGCCGTTTCACCGCAGGGGTAGGCAGAGAGGACGGACCGCCAAACAACTCGGTCTTGGCACACACTCCTTGCCTCATTCACATTCATACATCGTCTCATACATACTCTTCTATTGTTCTGACTCTTGACATGGCCCGTATCAAGTATCTGATTCACTTGGTCGTGCCATGTCTTCCTCGGGCGTCCCCGACTTCTGCTACCATTCACATTTGCTCGTTATTAATATTTAAATATCGGGTAAAACCTAAAATGATCGTGATAGTCTTGTATCAGTATATATTTATTTGTAATCATGCTAATTTTATGTTCAATATTGATAAATGCAATAATTTTGTAGAGCACACACATTATTTTAATACTGTGGATCAAAAATACTGTACTTTTGTTTTTAAACCCACCTATAAATAGGATAATTATTGCGGACTGGCATCGGGTATAAACTTCAGGTGAAACGAGCACCAGTACTAGAAAACTAAATTAACTATCCAATTAATTTATTAATTTCATTGCAAACACACCTGGTGTCGAAATTTTATCAGTTGTTATTACTTGCAGAATGTATTAGGTTACCTACAATGACTGCTATAACAGATTGAATTTCACTGTTGCAAAATACTTAAATTATAGCAAAGTCCAAACCTACTATTTATTTTTTTACAAAGAAATACAAAACTCACAAATATCGTCTGGTTGTATAAACAACAATATTTGTATTCTCTCTACTACTCGACTAGCAGAAGATTAAACCCCTGACAACTGGGTGGGAACTTAGCCATTTGGAAAACTTGGCCATTAACTGGTTTAGAATAATAATGTATTCCACTTTGAAAACTAGATAATAAATAATTCCCAATGTACATACATAGGAAGGTCATAACTTATTTTACACCATATGATGCAGTTGGTGGTAAAAAGTTTAAAAACAATCATGAAAAGCAGTGAGCTTAGAAACGGGTAATTTATGCACAGCCTTGTAACAAAAAACCTTAAATAGCTTTGAACATTGCGGTGTTTTATTCCTAATATGCTGAAAGTATAAACAGACTGCACCTAATAAGGTTCATAATAATTGTAACTACATATTTAAATGGTGACCAGATAAATCATCACATCTTTAAAAAGTTATATTAAGTGATGAAACAAAAACTTTATTAACTGGGTTAAGTAGGTTAGGTTAATTTTTTTTTTCACCTTTTCTAATGACTTTATATCACTTTGTGTTGAATTGTCACAGTTAAGTTATCATGGAATCATTTAAACATAAGCAAAATGCCTTGAAATATTCTACAAGATTTCTGTAAATCTGTAAAGCCATTTATGCAAGGTTCAAATTATTATACAACTATGTGACTGCACTTTTTTTTAATAGTATTGCAATTATATCATTGGGGTAAGTCCAATACTGCAGAAAAACCATTTGCAAAAATGTTCAGGAGTGACAAAAACTGTCTAGGGATATATAGTATATTGACTTTAACTGAGTATAAGCGGTCTATTGGTCAATTTCAAAATTAGAAAGCACCAATCAATGTGGCTTGTGCCATTAAACTGAAAGCGCCAAGAAAAATGTAATTTGAAATCATTGGCTAATACGCAGTATGGAATTTACATAGACCATATACATTGTAACTTAATTAAAAGCGAAATACATATTGATGGGGGAAGAGGTACAAAAAAATTATGTTTGAAATAGACTGGAATATTTCACCCATAATATCTACGATTGCAGAAAATCAATTTGATATAACAAACACAGGTCTTCCTTCCTTTCAGCATTTTATACCATTCAGGGTATTTCTATTCTCATATACTGGTATTTCAATAATAATAATAATATTTGGATAAATAATTAAGTATGTTAGTAGTGTTTAATTTTTTTTAAAAGACAATTCTAGACTCATGAACAACCTTTCAATATTTGATTTCTTCCTACTTCTATCGTAAAAAAGTCGATTCAATATTTTATGCAGTCTGACAATGAAAATAAAAGTTCTTCTATCGATAGTATCAATTCACATTTCTGTGAAATTAATTAAAGAAGATTGAACCAAAAAAAATTTTTTGTTCCAGTTCAATGATTTATGAAATTCTATTTTCTCTACTTTCTGATTGATTTACATTTCAACAGTAAAACATCAAGCTTGCTTTGAAAAGACAGGCTTTTAAGACTCAATAAAAAAATGGTTAGTTTTAAAATGATGTATTTTTTGCACAAAAATAAATCTTGTAAATGGTTTATTTCAAAATTGGTATTTAATTCCGGTAAAGACTTTAGACCAGTGTCTATATCAGGCGAGACTTGTTACACTTGTAACATAATCCAAATCTCCTAGTGGCCAACCAATAAGTCAAGTGTTTTCATGCATGGATTGATTTAATACCGACTAAATGGAGGGTGAAATACTAAATTACGTTATGTAACGTCAGAGAATAAAGCTCCCGGCTATTATTGGCAACACTAAATATACATGTTATGATGTAAAAAGTGAAATATTGATATGTTTTTAAAATGCTCACCCTCAATAGTGTGAGATCCTCGAATTCTTTGGAAACAATCATAACCTTGAAGTGAGTTTCCGCGTTCTGAGGAACATTATGCATGTGAGATTCGTTGACAACTTCTACGTGGAGTGGTGCCAGGCGAGCTGTCAACTTTTCCTTGATAGCATTCTCTACTGGATGGGTTGACATCCTTCTAAAAAATAATCCAACATAACCTACAAGAACACCATTTGAAAAGTCACTGTACTACCGAATAATTGATTTGAAACGTAACATAAAGGAATATGTACCGATTCTTTGAAAGACACTCATGAATGACTATTTGTCTATCGGTCAAGTTGGATGAATAATTAATTTTAAGTCAATCGTTCTTGACAACATACGTAGTCTTGCCATTTTAAAATGGTACCACAAGGTCGCTCGGTGTGGCCAGTCTTTAGGGGTAAAATTGATAGGAAAAGTTTGAATGAAACCGGGGACGGTTGTATAAATGTTTGGATTATGTGTATAAAGGTTTTTTTAAAAATTCTTTTTCTCCTCTTCAAATATCATCAGTGTAAATAGCATAATATAAATTAATGCCTGTGAATGTTTAATAATAATTGTTGTATTCGATATAGCTGGTGGAAGTCGAATAATTCAGAATGAGAGTGTAAAATACCTACTGATTGCTCACAACAAATCGATGCCATCTAATCGAGCGATAAGAGCTTTTGACCGAGGCTTTTGATAACTGTTTTTGAGTGAGAACATCAGTGAAATATTGCGGCAGAGAAAATTTAAAACAAGGAATAATAATTCAGCTGTTAAAATGCTGCGAGTAGATCATAATATTACGTTAGTGTTAATTTGCAGTTTCGTGGGTTTTCTAGCTTTTCGTTTATTCTATATCAATTGAACTTCAGATAAACAAGACAAGCCGCCTACTTTTACGTACGATTTTTATGATATCGCTTATCAGTTCATATAAAATATAATAACGATTAACGAAAAACAAGTATTAGCAGGGAACCAGTAACTAGTTAACTTAACTGTTAATGCACCTCGATCGGCTACCTTTCATATTGAACAATGCGTAAAGATAAAAGATAAATAACATAATACAACATCTAAATATGGTTTTCATCGAGTGGAATTCAACAAACATCGCTTTTGGGGTACCTACCTATGAAAGAGATAACATATCTATAAGATTAATTGATAAATTGTGAAAAATTCAATATTATGGTTAATCCGCGGTCAGTCTTAAATAGGGTTCATTTGAACAATGTTGTACTTAGAGTGTGGTGAATCATTTTAAAAAAGTTATTTAATTTATTTCTGTGATCTGAATAGTTCAAAGTTGCCGTCATGAAAAAAAACTCAATTTCTGAGGTAAACTATGAGAATTTTTTTGTATTAAATTAATATTTTTTCAATCTATGCAATTTTGTTAAAAATTAGCATTATTTTAAAAATAAATCGAACATTATCTTAACGCCATATTTACAGAGTATTATTCAAATTGGAAAACTTGTACAAATTTAACACGAAATGTGGAAATTTACAATTTTAGTATGATCATGAAAAACAAGATTGTTCTGAAATATGATTGTTATGAAAAATAGAAGGGAGTTAGTACCCAATACAGAATGTTTGATTTCATTGTTCGTTTGATAAACGCTTTTTTGATAATATAATATATAATTTTGATAATGTACTAAGTATTTAGGTAATATTTCCCAAGTGGATATCAGCTTTATTCATAGCGCGATAACGGATGTCATTTCTTTCACCTAGTCAAATGATATTAAAATATCCTGATTTATGTTATAATATAATGCACCCACTGCAACTCGCCTGCTGCTCTGATGTGTTTGTTCTGTGTTCAGGACCTCTGGTATATTTACTTTTAGAGGCCTATGTCAGAAATTTACAATAATTACGCTTGAATAAATATAATGAAGTTAGGAAAGGATTTTCAATTTTTATTGGATTTAAAAAAATATATTTTGGTAATAATAAAATAAAAAATCTCCAAAGATTGTTAGGTTAGAGTTAATAAAGACGATTTATGTGTTTATTGTTTATTATTATTATTTTATTTAAGGAGGTGAAAATTATCACTTAAATATTATAACATTTTTTTACTATATTGGGATATTGAATTCCGTAAGTCTAAACATAAACTTCAAGGCTTAGACTCTTATATTTCGTTAATAACACAATTGTTGCACATACATTTATTATGGTGGTGTGTGGGCTGAATTTAGTTTTTATCCCCTTTTTACTCAATTCAGTAGCATTTCACTCCGTTTATTGAGCCTAAAGGACCACGTTTTTCCTCATTTTTCCTGAATTCATTAGCATTTCACTCCGTTTGATGAACTTAAAGGACAACGTTTTTTCCCCCTTTTTACTGAATTCATTAGCATTTCACTCCGTTTAATGAGCCTAAATGACAACGTTTTTCACCCTTTTTACTGAATTCATTAGCATTTCATTCGATTTAATGAGCCTAAAGGACAACGTTTCCCCCCCTTTTACTGAATTCATTAGCATTTCACTCCGTTTAATGAGCCTAAAGGACAACGTTTTTCCCCCATTTCACTGAATTCATTAGCATTTCACTCCGTTTGATGAACCTAAAGGACAACGTTTTCTCCCATTTTTACTGAATTCATTAGCATTTCACTCCGTTTAATGAGCCTAAAGGACAACTTTTTTGGAATACAATAAATAATAAAGACAATCGATAATTATGACGTCAAAATGATAAATTTCATAATAAAGGAGATAAGATTGCATACCAGTATACTCGTATATATATGCCTATAAAAACTATCCGCGGCAATTATTATTTATTGGATGTGTATCTTCATAGATTTTGCGCTGCGATATTAATTGATATTTCATTCTGAAAGAATTTTTATCCTCAGAAAAATTTTGATAGTGAATGGCATTTATTATTTTTGATAAGAGTTATTGAGCATTTTAACCTTGTTACACGCAATAATAAAATGTGATTTAAAAACATTAATTATTGATTGGGTAGACCGAGGCTATAAGGATCAGGCTGGTTAGAAAAATGGCTATTTCTGGGCTATTGTTACGAAATAAAAATACAAAAATGAACATAGCGTCACCATATATGGGATAGCAGTAAAACTATCGATATTACAGTTTGCATGGGTTGACAGCCAAAAATAGATATTTTTGAAGATCGTACAAGTTACGTGGAAAATGAATGGGTGACTTAATGTTTTTCTGCAAAGGTAAGCTATTTAGTCATATTAAAACGTGACGTGTTTACCATTCAAATGCATAGTAAACGGTATGAAAGTGGAATACTTGCATTTTTTTTGCACTTTGATCCGAGTAATCCCACCACTGATCCGAATCACCACATTTATATTTAAAAACTAACAATATTCAGTAAAAATTATTTACAAATATCTAAGTTCACAACTCAATCATATCATAACAACAAAGCAACATGGTTTTACAAAAGGCAGAAATGTGGATCGTAATCGCGTTCTTCTTACTGAATTCATCGCCGATCACATGGACATTGGACAACCGTACTCAAGTAGATAATATATATACAGATTTTGTCAAAGCATTTGATAAAATTAATCAAAAATAATTACAAGAAAACTTTGGTCGTTAGGTATAAGTGGTAATTTATTTCGTTGGGTTACATCTTATATACTCAACAGATCACAGGCAGTAGTAATAAAGGGATTTCTAATCAGATTTCAATGAAATTTCCTCTGGGATCCAACAGGGTTCTCATCTCGGACCATTGTTTTTCATTTTATATATTAATGATTTTATTAATGTTGTAAAATACTCTGAAATAGAATTATTTGCTGATGATGCTAAGCTATACAAGCCAATAAAAAGTCTAAACGATTGTGTCAATTTACAATATGATTTAAACAATATATCCACCTATTGCCAACAAAATCAACTATTTTTGTTGTTTGTTTTTGGGGTGTTATGCCGTGTTGCGCTAACTCCTTCTTTAGCCGACGTTTCGGACATCGTTGCAGTGTCCATCATCAGGGCAGATCCGGTAGATCCGAAGATGTCCGAAACGTCGGCTAAAGAAGGAGTTAGCGCAACACGGCATAACACCCCAAAAACAAACAACAAAAATGCTTTTGGCCGTGAAAATCTAAAAACTTACCCAAAATCAACTATATCTAAATGTTTCAAAATGTCATCACATTGTCTTTCTGAGAAATAAAAATAAAATATTATTTAATTATTCTTTAAACAACAACAACATTGCAACAGTCTCAGATATTCGTGATCTCGGAATAACCCTCGATCGTAAACTACAATATAACCTTCATATACATCAAATCACAAACAAAGCTGATAAAATGTTAGGCTTCATCATAAGAAACACAAAACTTTTTATAGCATCGATATCATTAAGCAACTCTACTTTGCCTACGTAGGAAGTCATTTGGAGTTTGCATCAGTTGTTTGGTCTCCATTTTACAAAATCCACATAAACAAAATCGAAGCAATTCAAAACAAATTCCTAAAATATCTTTATTACAAGTCATTTGTAAGATTTAATAATTATGCAGAGGCAGATTCATACTTTAAAATTGATTCACTGAGTGTACGGAGCATAAGGAAGCACTATTCTTGTATAAAGTTGTTAACAATAATATTCACTGCCCAGAGTTTCTAAACAACATTCCATTCAATGTACCTACGCGTTCAACACGCTCTTGTGTCCTGTTCAGGGTTGATCAATGCAAAACGAACTCTAAGCAGAATTCTTGCCTGAATAGACTACGCAATAATTAAAATAGCGTATTATCCAAGGTTGATATTTTCAGTTGCGAACTTACCAAATACAAGAGGTCCATAAAATAATATTTCTCTGATGGTTTGTGAATAATGTTTATGTCTCTATTAATTATATCTCTATTATGATTTGATTTATATCTACAACCTCTCTCCATGGCTATACATGTATTGATAAATGTTTTGTTTTGTAAATTTTTCGTTTTACATAATCTTTTGTTTTGTATAATTTTCTTTTCAATATTTATTTAATTCATATTCCTTTCTTACAAATTTAATTCACTTATTCCACATTATGCTGTCTCAGTAGAGGTAAATTCACAAGGAGGAAATCCATAATTGGTTTTATTTTGGCTATATAATACTTATGTACAAACTGATTAAATGTAAACTGTCGATTTCCCGAAAAAAATAATAAATAAATAATTATGAGGTATACAGGATTAATCATATGTTTTTTCAAGTATCTTTATGTTATTTCTTAAATAATTAAATCATATAAAAATGTTAAACTTTTAATATTTAGTAATAATTTGTATCATTTTCACAATTACATTTTTTTAAAAGTAATATTAAAAAACTGATCCGAATAGCATCGGTCTACCCTGTTGGTCTTGTGAATGTTGATATTTTTTAGGATAAAGATCGTCGATTGAACCGGAAAAATAATAATTTAATTGACCAAATCTTCTTTTGTCTGAACACGTGTTTATTTTTAAATTATGATGTGCATATTTCGAATAAAAATAATTGTCGAACAAAACATAACGTTCCGCAAAGTACCAGAGGTATATTATATTAAACGATTTAATTTTTAAATAACACAAATTAATAAAATAAAATTTACTTTGGCAAGCCGGATTTGAAACCGTGACCTCCAGATTCGTATTCGAGAATTTTACCCCTCTACCACGGAGGCACAACACCGGCGAATGTGAATCGAAATAAGATGCGTTTTTATTTGTGCACTGCTTCGCTTAAAACGTTGCGCGACTCGAGAGCGAGTTTGCACGAATGTCTAATATTCTCCCCTGCCGCTCAATACTGTCGCAATTCCGCCCGTCTTCTCTGGAGATGCGACAGAGATATTTGGCCTGTTTCTGCACTATTAAAAGGTTTTCAAGGCTTCATAGCTTATGATTGAATTGACTTCAGAATAGTTGCCTTTACCTTAATTTTACAAAATAACCTGTGCACATTTCACCACAGTTTGAACTTCATACAATAAATTTTCTGCTTTCTTGGCCGTTATTTAATGCGATAACTCACGCAATATCTTACACGTTTTAAAACTGAAATTTTACACATTGTTAGAAAAAGGGATCGTTTTAAAATATTTATAATTGAATGAATGAAGACGTGAAGTTAATAATAGCTGAAAAACTTATTGAAGCAAAAGAAAAAAAAAAACTGCTTAAATCTAGTCCCAGCGAGAGCTCGTACGAACGTCATCCTCTGCCCTCTCAAGCTTCTTGTTTGAAAACGAAAAAGACAGAAGATACTAGAACGCTTGGACTAGTATACGCCAATATAATAGATGTAAACCAATTATGGTTTTCTCCAAAGTGGTTTTGTGCAGTGAGTTTCTATAAGAAAATAAGAAAAACATATTATTATAATTTTACCACACTAACAGCGTGCTATTCAAATCCCGTGCTAAAAATTTATACAGCGACTATGGGATTTTCTCTTCTAAAGAATAGTTCATACAAAAAATACTAGGTGCAAGTGTGTAAACATTGGGAATCTGTTAGCTGCCTGGATGCGCTGCGACTATGAGATTTGTTTACACCAAATTTTGTACGGAATGGTATTTTGCAAGAATCAATAAAGATTTCAGAGATTATCGTATTTTCTTATGTTAATTACCTATTGCATATGTTACTTTTTATATAAAACAACGAACAGTTTGGTGCGTTAATTGTAAAATTTCGTATTTAAACCATTTTTTGTAACCTGCTATTGAATCATACTGTATTATACTATTCATTATCGACATACATTTTTGAATCGCCAAATTGTATCTGTTGCTAGGTCGCTAATCGTTGGTGCAGTGATATTACGAAATATAGTTAAGGATGAAGGTATTTTTTTCCGTTTTTTAATCACCGATTGAACTCCAAATGATATAGACCACATACCGCCAATGGTGTAAACCAGTGGAGAGATGATACTCCCTAGAAATGTGATCTACACCGATTTGAAAGAAAACTGATGTCGCCGATTTATATAAGTCTTTCAACTTCTAGGTCCCAGACAGGCCCAGAATTAAATTGGTTATATCTTCAAGAAAAATTTTATTTACCTTAAACTTTCATCATAAGAAAGGAAAATTTGAGTATTCTACGGATAAAACGTCACGTCCACAATACACGTAATATTTTCAGTTGTATAAAACAATATTATATATTTAAAAAAAATATTAATTTACTTAGCTTATAAAATATAATTATGATTGATTTTTTAATACCCGTCTCACTCGGAAATTATTATTCTTATGCTAAGGTTAAAACAATTTTATGTATCACCACAATTTTGCGAAACTTGTCAGAGAAGCTTGATAAAAAATTTGACGACCCGATAAGAGCGAACACATGTATACAACCGTCATTATTTATACAAGTAGGTAGTGCATTCATTATCAGTTCACGAAACAATCATTAAGGAAAATACAGGTTAACCTTGAACATAGATTATGATGTCGGTCCAGTTTGCCGGATTTATCATAGTAAACGTGAAACAAGGGCTGAAAATTTGAAATTACGATAGCAAAGTAGTGCTCGCGTATTCGGTCTCGAACCCGGACCCGCACTTGGAACTTGGACATACGCACCTAATTTTTTAAATATTATTTAAAAAATTATACAAAACATAGTTCCATACATTAATATAAATTCCCACACGGAGAGAAATGAGTATTGCTAATTTAATAAAATCCTGTTAAGAAGATGATGGTAGGCCATTTTCTAAGAAACTCTTAATACATTCAGAATATACCGGAAGACGTGATCATGCAGCTGCGTTTATCCTAAATAATTTAATGACGAAATTCGAAAATATTAGAGTTTTTACGAAAACGTGTTCCGACATCCCCATAATACATTCGCGTTACTGATAGTTTGTTTGGAAACAAACATTCGTTAAAGGCCTGCAGTCCCGTGTTTACCGGAATACGAATAATTTGTCAAGATTTAAAATTAGCAAGATTTTATATCAGTAAGTTTTCTCCGTGCAAGAGTTAAGAAATTCATTTAAATGAATCAAAAGAGTTTAGAAATTCATTTAAATATATCAAAAAAGTTAAGAAACTCATTTAAATGTATCAAAAGAGTTAAGAAACTCATTTAAATGTATCAAAAGTGTTAAAAAAACTCATTTAAATGTATCAATAGGGTTAAGAAACTCATTTAAATGAATCATGAATCAATACTGAAACTGAAAATCAGTGTTATTTTTACTATCACTCAAATAATGTGTTGCTAGTATTGTGTCTGTCGATATTATTATTTAACTAATTACCTCATCGGTACCGAATAAGAAACCCACTGTCACAAATAACTCCAATACTATTGAACAATAAACAAAACTTCCACTCACCATAAAGTCCGTAAACAGAATTGTTCACTATTTAAGCAAAGTTGACGTGTTACCACTCACCGAAAAAAGGAGTCGGAGTGGGATCCAACAAGGACTCGGATTCAAAAATTGACTCCGGCTGAACTTACGCATCGCTAATACAAATTAGTTAGAATTTTTTTACATTTTTGATATTGTCAGTGTGCACAAATATATTCGAAGGTGTCTTCTTAATGATTTGAATTGAACCTACTCACCCCAGCATAATGCTAGACAAACTTCTAAAATAAAATAGCCCCATACATGAAAAACATTAGCCGATAGGTAAACGAAGGCATGATTAAACACAATGATGGAATTAGTTAGAGCTATGAACTGAGGTTGCAATGCAAATGTTACGATTCCTTTGGTTTATTGCTGAATGTATTTTTTTGATTGTGCTCCAGTATGAATCAGGAGTCCACTAGTGCTGTCATCCGGCTGGTTTCCAAGAGTTTCCGGAAACCTGTATTTATGCGTTTTTGAAATATTGGTAGAGAAATGTAGATATTTAGGAATGATAGTTGCTTGTAAAATGGTAATGAAATCTAAGGTGTTAATGTGTGAAGTGAGTCTTTAATTATTTTTAATTACCCGTTTATTTTACTCCTAAAACAACTTTTGTCATAGCCATTTCTAAACGGCCCTAATGTTCATTGATACCCAAATTTATAGTAAAATTGTACTTAATGATAACACCATAACGAAAATTAGGTTACCAATAATTATATGATGAAATTATGAATTTCACTATAAATATTCAGAATTATAGTGAAATATAATATAAATATTCGTTAATTAATTAGTTTTTTCATACAGCTGCATTTCGTGCGATGTAAACACTGAACATATTTATTATAATTCCAAGACGTATGATCTATACTGATTTGAAAGAAAACAGTTGTCACCAATTTACATAAAATCTTTCGACTACTAGGACCGCCAACGACAGGCCAACGAATTTTGTTTTCTGTTCAAAAAAGAATTTCGGTATTTGAAAACGTTTAGTCAAATTGAGCTAACATCAGGCAAAGATAATAGAATTTGTATTCAATTATCTTTGGACACATTGGAACGCCAACTATGCAGTAATTCTGTGGGTGTTATTGTACGAAATGGATTTAATGTATGCGAAAAGCTACGATAACTACTTGGAAATCCGCATGTGGGTGGGTTGAACTCTCACGTAACCTCAGCCAGAAGCCAACACGATGGCTCCCCGTCCGTTCTGATATCGCCCCATCCACAGTCATATAGCAGACAGCAACCTTTAGGGAATACAACCTTACAAGACTCCGAAAACCACCCAGTCTGTTGCCTCACAACCAATAAGCCCCTCTTTACTGAATTTGCTATTCTGCTCGAGTCCCCTAAAGATTCGCGGCGAAACCAGCGAGCGACAGGATTCCCACTGAAGAACATGTATCTTATTGTGCAATCCACAGTTAAAATGAAAGAGCTCTTTCTTATCGAAACAAATAGTCCATAAGGTTTGCCCTCCTGCAGTCAATCCCTCAATTTAGTATGTAAAATCACCATTTATGTATGTTTCATCGATATTTTCTTCACATGTTTCATCACTAGTTTCGTTGCATGTTCATTTCTGTTTTCATAACATGTTTCAGCCTTGGATTCATCACAGATTTCATTGCTGGTTTCAACGCCTGTTTCATCACTATTTTCATCACTGGTTCCATCGCATGTTTCATCACTGTTTTCATAACTTGTTTTTTTCATTTTTTTCATCACAGATATCATCGCTGGTTTCATAGCATTAAATGTTTCATCATTGGTTTCATCGCATGTTTCATCGATATTTTCGTCACTAGTTTCATCACATGTTTATTTATCACAGTATTCATCGTACATTTCATCTCATGCTTCATCTCCGTTTTCATAACATGGTTCATCTCTGGTTTCATCGCTGATTTCTGTCGCTGGTTTCATCGCATTTTCATCACTGTTTTCATCACATGCTTCATCACTAGTTTCATTGCATTTTCATCACTGTTTTAATCACATGTTTCATCAGTAGTTTCATCGCATGTTTCATGTCTGTTTTCATCACATGTGTCGTTACTGGATTCATCACATATTTGTCTGCATACTTGAAATGAACATGATTTATTGGTTTATTCTGCTATTTGTCTAATTCCACAATCGTATTTCCGCCCCATGTTTTAAGCCATGAATGTGCATCGCCGTGGTATTCTGATTTAATATTAATAATAAGAGAATCTAAAAGCATTGAAAATCCAATAGGCAATACGCGTTTACAGCCCATGCGGGATAATTCGGAAATATAACGGATAATTCAATTTGTTCCGTCAACGGTTCCATGATAAATCAACACATCAACAATTCAACACACCTTTAAAAAGTGATATAAAGTCATTAGAAACGATGAAATTTTTTTTAAACCTAACCTAACCCACTTAACCCTGTTAATAAAGTTTTTGTTTCATCATGACTTTATATAACTTTTTAAAGATGTGATGAATTATCATTTTGATGATTTATCCGGTCACCAATGATGAAATATACTTTTTTTAAATTTGATATAAGGCGTTTCTTTTATGCAATTCTTTGATAGATGGTACATTAAATTGTCGAAGTATCTCTAAAGTAGGAAAATCGTATGGTTTCCTAAGATGTTATTGCAATGAAAAAAATATTAAAACTCCAACGATTCTCTCAATTCCAAATTTGGGTGGTCGAGGTGTAAGGCCCTCGACTAGCAAGCCGGAATTCGCGGGTTCAAATCCTAGTGTGCGCAAGTAAATTTTATTTGATTAATTTGTGTTATTTCACAATTTACTCATTCAAAATAATATATAGTATATTTGCGGCACGTTCCAGAATGGAAAACTGTCAGTGTCGTACTGCCATTTAGAATTGAAACGTTGCTTGAAAATGCTTTTGCCGTCTTTCGTGACAAAATTTGATTAGCCAGTTACTTCCCCACCTTCCTTTTTCATCTTCTCCCCCTCTATCACCAGCCTTACAACATATACTAATTGGGGATGCCACAATCTCACCGATTCCACACGATTGGGAGCAGTTGGGACTTTTGTGCGGTTTCACCTAAAAAAATCTTAATGACAGTACAGTTTAGGATTTTTGCACTGAAGTGGCGCCCTTAATTGTTTTGAAAAACAAACGTTGAAGTCTTCAAATAACAAACGGCACCGACGGGTTTTTTTTATCTACTAGTTTATATCTAATATCCTTCAATATTTTGAATTTAAATGTGACTAAGTACATTTCGTAGTACAGATTTACATCGTAATGTAACAACATTAAACATGCACACTATAATTACTATGGTCGTTGACGTTGTGGGCTGCGGTGGCTACTTTATGATTGTATCAACTCTAATGAAAAGTCTTCGCCAAATCAGTGACCGAAATAAGACGTTTTTTTAAGGTCATTCAAAGGCTGTTTTCGAGGCACCGCGCACTGCTGCATTGGATACAGTCTCAGGATACCCAAATTTGTCCTCGTTTCGAGAGAAGAAGATTAAATAGCATTATTTGCGGTAATAATAATTGATAAACGATATAGATAACTTACTGGGTAACCCAATATATAAATGTAATGACCTACTTACCTTCACGCATCTAAGAATAAAATTAGGTATTTTATTAAAAAAATCATAAAAAACCGAAAAATTTGTTCTCATGTAAAATGTAAAATAATTGTTGAGACGTGTGCAGATTAAACGTATTATTTCTGAATTGCAATGAACAAGCGTGGTTTGATTTAATTGATAAAAACGTGTCTGAATAAATTCAAGAAGTATGTAAAAAAGACAATTTAAGCGATATTCTGTGATAACATCAAATGTATTTCATATCACAGATTATTTATTATTAAAAATTGGTTTCGATTTTATCTCAACAGATCCTTTATCCCTTTGTCAAAAGACCTTAGACCAAGGGTCGAAATTATTTTTCAAAATCAGGTTGTTATGCAGATTTAAGGAACAAAGACTGTTTCTGTCTCACTGCAATCTTGATTATATCTTCGATTACTTTACAAAATAGATTAAAAACGATACAAATAACGATTACAAATAGATTTTTTTAATCAACGAAGTGTGTCAAGCATTATTTTTTAAATTTACATCGGTACGTTACGTGAGTCATTTTTAACGGTTTCATTCCAACGATATTCAAATAATCGTTATTAATATTTCACACAGCATATAACGGTTAATTTAATTTAACACTTACCTGTCTCTATCAGAAAAACTTCATATTTTACCCTTGAAATTCTTAACTTTTGCTTGTAAAAAAAAAAAACTTTTATAATGTCATATGGTAAAGCAAGTAATTTATTATATCACTCTTTTCTAACAAAACAACTCAAGGCACTGTACAGTTAGTACATTATAAAACTAAAATATAAATCAATACTTCATAATATGTCTTACAACCTACCATCCATATATATAAGTAAGTTTTGTAATCAAAAAGAAAATATAACTAGTCTAGTTTTTGCACTGTTAATTCGTGGTGGAATTCCATTGTAATAGAATTAAAATTAAAAAACTTTTTCACTTTGTTCCACTTATTTATTATTACCAGGACCGGTTTCATTCTACTACGGACATTTTCAGACTGGTAGTTGAAACTCTTATGCTACTGATTTTATACAAACTTAGGCAGGGGTACACAACATTGTTTATATATAATGAATGATTCTATTTTGTTAATTTGAGGTAGGTATTATGAGTTATTTTGTTAATTTAGGGTACATTAGGTAATTATAAAGTTTATTTTTACAAATTATGAATGATGTTACAAAGCAAGTAGATATTTATTTTCATTTCATATGAACTATAATTTATGTACTTATAACCCCCAATTTGGGTATATTACGAGGCCAAAAGGAGTGGGGAAACGAAGAGGAAGGAAGGAGAGTACTTGGATATTTAGATCTGGTCACCAAACAAGGCTAAAACCATTTCAAGCAACAACGTTTCTGAATTGTGGTTTTACACCAGGGCGACAGAGAGTATCTAGCAATCTGAAAAGTTTATTATTTTATTGATTTTATTATGTGGTTTTCCAGCGAGCCATATACGAGTACAAGTATTCTGTAGTAAGGCAGGTTCTAAATATGGCCACCGTGAGATTTCCCACATGGAAAGATTGGTACAAGTATTGAAGTAGCGCAGAGGAAGGTCTCGTAGAAAAACTCACAACATGGCTCCATTACTTTCAATTACCTCTATCGTGCATACTCGACTGAGCTAATTAACGGTAGGGTTAAATACATTTTACATTATTGTTATATTTCAGAATATTTTTAAATGCTTACAGATACAACGCCAGCCAATTAAAATTAAGTGGTTCTAAGCCAAGAACTTAAATTTAGTTATCTTAACCCTTAACTGTCGAATGCCGCGCACTGTGAGACATTGTCGTACTACATCAAATTATTTCGTTGAACGACTCGCACTCCGCGACATAGCATCTTCCGTAAATAAATAAATTGTTTTTAGACGATCGGAATAAAATTTTTGTGCATTGATATAATAAAACCGAAGATAACTGTAGAATCTTATTGAAATTGACCGGGTTTTGATCGGGTGACTGCTTAAAAAAATTCTTCAAGTATTATCTCCAAGAGATATATTCCCTTGTTTACTTACTCTCCATAGCCTACATGTAGGTACACATAACAGATTTTACTATTTTATCTTGCCTAAAACTGGTTTTTAACCCATTAACGTTATTCCTTTTATTTGTGCCAAATGACAGTTTTTCTGCTTTTTATCACTCAATGAAAGATTCAAGATAAAATATGGTTTCTTATCGAACTGTCTCGTGTTTTCGTAGGTACATAATAGATAATTAACAATGCCAACGGGCATCAAAAAGTGTTGAACTGATTGCATATCAGGTGAAAATGATAAGTAAACAGTTTGTTTTATCTGCGCTTTATGCACTGTTCGGGGTGAAATTGTTTCCTTTGAATAATTTATTTTCTTGAAAATCTGTAATTCGGATAACCAGATACAAATTTCAACAAATTAATTATTGATGGGCTTCGGCTACGCTGTAATAATAGTAATAATGTTTGTTTATTTTATCTGAACATGTATATTTATATAATATTTATGTTTTTCATATTTTGATTTTATCTTTATCTGTGTTATCAACTACACATATTTGTATTTATATCGTCTCGTATGAAACGGTAGTGACGTATTTTGATTACGAGCTAAGGTGAAATATTTATATAATATTAAATTAATTTATTTACTTTATATATTTTTTGGGTCCAAAAAATAAGCTTTTTTCTCCACGTAATTTTTATTATTATTTGAATAAACTGAAGCTTATTGAGAATGTGATGTAATATTTAGCTTTTAAAATGGTACAAGAGATACATTTAAGAAACTAAACATTTCTGGCATACAAACATTAATACATTATTGGTGCTCTTCGTTTTTGTATGGAAAAACAACCCAGGGTTTACGAATACTTAGTAGCGCTTAAAGTGTTTGTTAGTTCAAAAATTCTAGAAAAAAACTATGTTTGACTTTGCGACAGTTTACACATATTTATAACACATTGTAACTTGTAACACGTTGTGGGATGACTAAAGAATATTACTATATGCAATGCCAATGCAGAGTGCATGGTGGTGCGCAAATCCTTCGTTCGAAATTGTGCGGGGTTGGTTGCGGTAAGTGCGATAACGACTTAGACAAAACAAAAACGAATTGAATTTGCCTTAGTGTTTGCAAGAGGAAATGAGTGAGAAAGGCCAAAGACTCACCCTGGTCTCGTCCTCCGTAGCCGCTGGTTCATTTTCACTTATCAGCTTGCATACAATTAAGGGCAATTCCCTTTAACATTCGCTCACTCAACACAAAACAAAACAGTGACAATCACTGCGGCGGGTAAAAACGTTTCACTGGACGATGTGTGCTCCAAAACAATCACAGCCGAGTTCAACATATGCGGGTATTCACAAAAAGGTGACACGAATGTTCGCGGTGACCAAGATGCAGCGATAACAATGCTCCTTGTCGTTTGGCCCGGTTCAAGGAAAGGGGACAAGGGGCAAAGGGGGGGTGAAGGGTACACATTTTAAGGCTATTCAATTTTAAAACATCACGCGAAACTAGTACAGTTGTGTGAACACGGCTACTGCACTCAATGTGAAGCTAAAAACTGTTATGTTTAAAATTAATAAATCATGTTATTAATAAAGGCAACCTAATATCCACAGTTAAATTAAATGGTACATAGCTTACTGTAGACTGACAAGCTGACAGTAATCCACTATAAAACGTTAAGCCTTTTGAAGTGTAAGCTCCAACATTAAAAAAGCTGTTAGAATTTATAACCATTTTAATATTCTCGAGCAGGCATACTGCTACTTGTTGGTCGTCCAACCAGTTGCTCGTGGCTAATTTTTGCGGTTTCTTTTTCGAGTCCTCGTCATTCGTAAAGTTTTACGCATCCCTTGTCCGGCAGGGGGATGGCAGTGGGGAGGAGAAGGAGACAAGGGTGGGAGTGACAACCTATTACCCTCGCACTTCCCCTCAGGGAAATTATTCTTTGATCGCAGAGGACCTGCAGCGAGAAAAGTGAAAAGAGAATTCAGGAAAAATCGACGAAGTAGGAAATTGAAACTCCCTGTTAATCAAAAACATTTTACCAACAACATCGATCTTTATAAAAGTAAGCACTTTTAAACTCAAGGGTTGCCATACAAAAGTTTTTACCCAAAACGAAATAGGTAGGTAATTTCTAGTAGCTTTTCTTTAATATTTGAATTTGTTAGATTTTATTGTACCAATTAAACAAATGGGAACACACAGCTTAGGAGGAAAACTGTAGAGTTACAAAAAGGTTTGAGATTCGTCGAGGCTTATAGTAATGTGTAATGCAAATAATTAAATACATATATAATTGTTACTTGGTTAAAAACACGATAAAGAGAGATAAGGAATCTAAAATAATGTTTATATTTATTTTATATTATACAAACAAACATTACATTGGTTACATTGATGAAACGATGTACAGATATGTTTCCGTGTAATGTCTCATGTGTAGTATGTATATTTAGTAATTACCGGTTATCGTGCGCGTTGTATTGGTGTATGTTTGTTTGTATGTACGTTTGTGTATGTGTATGTTTGTGTATGTGTATGTGTGTGTGTGTGTGTGTGTGTGTGTGTGTGTGTGTGTGTGTGTGTGTGTGTGTGTGTGTGTGTGTGCGTGTGTGTGTGTGTGTATGTGTGTGCGTGTGTGTGTGTGAGAGAGAGAGAGAGAGAGAGAGAGAGAGAGAGAGAGAGAGAGAGTATGTGTGTATTTGTATGCGCATTGAAAAGTTTATATCATTGACATGATGCTCATTTTAAATTTCGTCAGTAAATCCGAAAAGATGTTAGAGTTTGACAAATATTATTGAATGTATGAAGAACTCGGTTAATTGGCGAAATATTACGATTGTACTGAATTACATATTTATTTTTTCTTTTTAATATTATAGTGTGACATTTAGAAACGTTGATGTCTAAAAAATACGTTAATCAGAACATTTTGAAATAATTATTTTGTTTAGGATCTTATTGAACACCATAATCATTTTTTTGGAAAAAAAAATTATGATGCATCATGTGAAACTATTGATATAGTAACTAGTGATAACTATCCAATCTCGATTCCAAATAAATTGAATAATATTTAAAAAATAACATTAAAATAGTCGAGATGATGATATCACGATGATTACTCAGCAGCGAAAAGTCCACTGGGGCGAGCATTTTTTCAATTTTTCGCAGAAATGAGTGTACCTATTTGTTTGTAGTGTATTGAGTTAAATGAGTAATGTGTGTGTAGAGTTAGAGTAAAGTATAAAAACGGTATTAGTTGAAGGATAAAAATAAATAAAATTAAGTTAAGAAATAATTGAGTTAATTTGTTTTTTTTTTGTATGATTTTATTTAGTTTTAGAATTAGTTGCATGTAGGTACAACATATTTATATGACATTTAGGCAAAATTTAGATTTCATCTAGATCAAGGCTGCCCAACCCCAGGCCCGCGGGCCACATTGTGGCCCGTGAACGAATTATAAGCGGCCCGCGTGAATCATTTTCAAAATACGCGCCAATTTGAAAATTACTTGAATCGAAAAATATATTCGTATATATATATCATCCACCAAGAGGCGTTGTGTGCAAAGGACATAAAGTTGAATGATATAATGGAGCCGGTAGTACGCTGCATAAATTACATACATCCAAAAGCTCTTCACAGACGTCGGTTCAGAGTTTTATTTGAAGAAGAAATCAGCGAATTTGGAGAGTTACAACTGTATTGCGCTGTACGATGGCTTTCAAGGGGCAACATTGACATAACAAGGGGCAACTCCACAAAAAGACCCTCCACACAGCATCCCCAAAGATGACATAGGCCCTGAGGGAAATTATTTTCTTCAGGGCCTCCTGTGTGGAGTTAATATAAAAAAAACATGTTACAACTGTATTGCGCTGTGCGATGGCTTTCAAGGGGCAACATGTTAAAACATTTCAAGTTGAGAGAGCAGGTGTTGGAATTTTTAGAAGAAAAAGGGGCGTTACCTTTGGAAAGCGATTTACTCCAGAAAAACTAATGGTTGAGTGATATCGAATTTCTTGTTGACATCACCAATTATCTCAATATTTTAAATCTCAAATTACAAGGCAAAGATTGTTCACTTCCGACTATGTTAAGCCAACGAAAATATTGAACTTTTTCCCATACTCAATATTGCCACCATAAACTGTACTAAGTACAAAGCTAAAATTAGATGCTTATTACAGTCGTGTGAAAGCAGATTCCAGGACTTTGAAAGTACAAAACAATATTTACAATTTTTTTTAATCCTTTCACAATCAGTTTGAATGAAATAATTAGTTATCCTGCCAATATCCAGTTGGAACTCACTGAACTGCAAAATCATTCTGCACTGAAAAACCTTTTTGCAGAAAAAATAATTTCAAAGTCACAAACTTCTTCAGAAGAATTTGGAGATTTCTGGAAATTGGTGCCAAAGGAAAACTGGCGTTTCAATTTTTAATAGTTTTGGATCAACGTATGTTTGTGAATAGTTTTTTTCTAATCTTAATTTTGTAAAAAATAAATACCGCACATCTTTAACTGAGCAACATATTTACAGATTTGTTGCTACTGTCAACATCTGAACTGACTCCTAACATAGGAGAATTATTAAAACAAAAACAATGTCAGAAATCACATTGATTGTACCAATTACTTGGATTTAGATCTTTGTTGCATAAAATATTGTTTCGTTATTTTGCAGTAGATGCTATTTATTTTATTATTTCAATAAACGTTAGTGAAATTTCAATATTTTTATTTGTTTGTTGCATAAAACAAGACATTAAAAAGCTTAGGTAACAAAAATAGGAACCGTCAGTAGTGGCAGTGGCCCGCCAGTGACTTTTAAATCGTCAATTTTGACCAACTCTTAAAAAGGTTGGGCAGCCTTGATCTAGATCTTATTCTTTATAGCATTTAGGCATAATCCACGAAAAGCTGCAAGGATTTTAGCTTCTTTAACATCCGTCGGTAGTTCATCTTGAATCATTTAAAATAATAGTTAATATATAAATATTTGTATCCGGCTCCGGTTCCGAGCCATTAATCTCTAGTCTTTGGTCCATTTTTCTTCCACAGTTAGCGCCTTCTTTCCCAGGGATACGCAAGTATCCGATATCCACGTTGCGTACTCATGTCGCAAAAAACTTGTGGCGCACAGTCCGTACACGTCACCATTGTTGAATTCTCGCAACATAAAAATTAGAATGCTTTCATAAGAAAACTCACAACCAAACAGTTGCTGTAGCTGTAATTTTTATATTCTGTCATTATTTGTTAACTGATTTTGTTCCTAGCATTGATCTAAAGCGATCGCATTGTTACAAAATTTCTGACACAAGTGATGCCATGTTTAATCTTCCAGGCCTATTAAACGTTCTATTTCGTTCTAGAACGTTGTAGTACGTTCTAGATGCTTCCAGAATGTCGGAGAATTTGTGTGCATTTCCGCTTCTCAATAAAATCCGAATAAATGGGATATTTATGAACGTATCCGAAAATTAAAATCTATTTTGGAAAGACGATGAAATACGATTTTAAAATTAAATTTAGAAACAGTATCACAGAGTATCTGATACTTGTGAAACCCTGCGGAAGAAAGACCACTTCCTCGGTCTGCCTCTGGATCGATTCCAATGGGGTACTCACTTACTTCGTCAGACTTTTTAGCATTCTTTTGACATGTCCATATAGCCCTTCGAACATAATCTTATGACGGTTTCATGCTTAATCAAAAATTCAATGTTTTCAATAATCATAATCGAGTTTCCATTTGACAGGTTGTTCAAGATGGCGCAATTAAATATTACGACCGATTTTCTGGGTTGCGTTCTATCAATAATTCATCGTTGTTTTCAGTTGATTAATTATGCTATCATCCAAACACGATCCGAGAGATAAAACTACCATATTATCGCTGTTTCATAGAATCTCAGTAAAGGTCTTATAGGAAAATAGGATTATCATTTCTTATAATTGACAGCAAAATCCATATTAGAATTCATAGGAGATTGTACTTTAATTAATTATTGACAGTTTTAGTCGATGATGCATAACATTTCATCTTTAATATTTATTACCTACTAATATAAAACAGTGATAAATAGATCAGCCAAAAACAGAACAATTAAAATGTTTTTTATTTTTTATTTTATTTTATTTTTTTTTTTTTATATTTTCGTAGAAAGCAATCACTTTGTGGTTTAACATTTTAATGAAATAAAAACAATATTTTTTGTTTACAACCACGAATTTTTATTAATTTTAAGACCATATTTTTTGGGTCTTAAAATTAATAAAAATTCGTGGATTTAAACAAAAAATATTGTTTTTATTTCATTAAAATGTTTTTTCGTGTTGTTATGCAGTAATTAACCAACTGTCCAATACTTACTGATCTTTTTTATGTTTGTAATCAAAATTTCATCTACATTTTTTACTCCAAATTTAATAACGCCAGGAATCACAGTTTTAAAGTAAAATTGGTTTTACACGACTTCATCACTTATGTCTTTAAGATTCCCACATTATTTTAGAGATCTTCTACGGCAAATTCAACCGTACGTCTGTCCAATACATAAGAGCCGCGCGTCGCTAATTTTTGTGCACGGCTTCGTCACTTACGTCGTTAAGATTCCGACTTTATTTAAGGGTCTGTCTTTCATTATTCCGTTTTAACGTTGTTCTATTTTAACATGTTTAATCATGGAACCGTTTATTTTAATGTATGCAATAGGGTAGCTACGAAGTTAATCTTGTCAAAGATTGGAAATTTGTGATGCAATTGCAAATGTAATATTTACTCGTAATTCAGGATATGCACGTTGCGCAGTCTGAATACAAATCGTGGTGGTTTATGTAGTGGGCAGGTAGGTACTCACATAAATAGGTCTTAAGCCCAATTTATACGAGGCGGTTAAATTGCTCAAGATGTCGCGTCGGTCCTAAAGAGATATTAATGTATCCATTTTTCTGGACGATATTTAAGAAGTGATTCTTAAAAATTATATTTAACAACCGTAGTTTTAAGGGATGATGTATTATGTTGGGTATTTTATTTTTGAAAGTGTTAGTGAATCGAAATATTGCTTGAAATGACATTAGCCAAGTTAAGAGACAAGATTAATAACCAGGTATCTTTCGTCTCTTACAACATCATCTTTTCGACTTGATGTGAATTGGAAAAATGTGGATGAATATTTTTTTTTTTTTTTTTTTTTTTTTTTTTTTTTTTTTTTTTTATTAATTTTCAACGCCCTGATGGGCTTTTACATGACAAGTTCATAATACAGAGACGGTTTTATAAATAAAAAAGATAACTATAAAAATATAACTAGTAAACATCATATGAAAGGTATACAGATAAATTTAAGCAAAGATAGTGCACAATAAAAGAGAAAGATTCTAAGTTGTAAATGGCATAGAAATAAACTAGTATGTATGTTAGTAATTATTATTAGAAACTTATAATTATTTATTATAATTTAATTATTATGCACAACAGTCGCAATTGCTTCCAACCATCCGGAGTCAGTGGTACTGTGTCATTCCCAATTGTATGTGGTTGAAGGGAAGGAGATGGGGTACCTGGTTATTCAGATCTGGTCACCAAACACGGCTAAAGCCCATTCCAAGAAACATTTAAATTCTGAATGGTGGTTTTTGGCCAGGCAATAATGAGAGTATCTTCTACTCTATTTCCCCCGCACCACAACTTTTTAGACTCATAAAATTCAAAATGTAACATGTGTCATACTCCCGCTGGCTCCGGGATGTTGGGTCTCTTGTGTGGTAAATAAATCTTTTTTTTATTTGTGAGAACCTAATCAGGTAGTGTTATCTCTAGAGATTACTCGGTACAGAAGTGTTGAATTAAATCTAAACTTCAAATTGATAAGAAAACGTCAATCAATTGGGTCAGATGATTTTTTATTACGATTGTTCTACATAGAGCGTATTTAATATATTTTTCTATAATTTTACTAATTAAATAAATATATAAATTTAATAATTTCATACAAAAGACAGAAAAAATGAGTAATCACTCTCATTGTACTACAGGGTTTTCCAATAAGAGGTGTTATTTTGAATAGCCCGCTATCTCGGTAGATGTTACTTTTGAAGCTGTCATTTTTTGACATTTGACAAGTAAAAACTACGCCATTAATAAAAACGGAAAGATACACGCTTCAACAACGCATTGAAATTATTAAAATTCACTTGAGTGAATCAAATGCAAATCATCTTGAATGATGAGGCCCATTTCCACCTCGGTGGCTTCGTCAACAAGCAAAATTGTCGCATCTGGGGCTCGAATTGGATGATATTGATTTGGACAACGTTTTTGGACAACAATTTCAACAAGACGGCGCTACGTGCCACACAAGCAACGAAACCATTGATCTTTTACGATTGAATATCAAAATAACACCTCTTATTGGAAAACCCTGTACTTGCCTGAAAATTATTGTTAAAGGTGGAAAAAGATGATACATAAATGTTAACCTAGTTTGGAAAGTATTTTTACGAGAGATAGTAATTCTGTAAGTTCGGTAAATGCAGGAAACTCCATTAATGGAGGACTGAATGCAGTTGGCGCTAAAAAAAAGTGGCCAATGAAGCGAAGCTAGGAGTCCAAATCTAAGTGTAATGAGTAAGATTCAGAAAGGGACACTCAGATGCTTTCGGCATGTAGAGCGAATGAACGAAGAAAGGAGTGTAAGGAGTGATTGATAGAGATAGTGACGAATGTGATTAGTAGAAGAAGTCGGGACGCCCTAGAAAGGCATGACACGATCAAGTGAACCAGAAACTGGAGTCGGGTCATGTCAAAAGTCGAAATAACAGAAGAGTGCTTACATATGAATGTGAATGAGGCAAGGAGTTTATGCCAAGACCGAGTTGTTTGGCGGTCCGTCCGCTCTGCCTACCCCTTCAGGCGAAACGGCGTGATGGTTAGTTAGTTAAAGCTAACCCGGTGATTCAAATCTAGTTATTCAAATGAAGTTACTCTAAGCCAGGTTTCGAATATGATTAATGTAATTGGCATTACTGAGAATAAGCACTTATCTTCCACCTTGAAAAAAAACTCGCCAAATAAAACTTGTTGGTTATTTATTTATAAAAATATATTTTTAAATTTCATTTAACTACACACGTCTCTGGTCTCAGGGAGTTTTTTCCTCTCTCTCTGCTAAGGAGCCTGACAAAATAATATGATACCTAAATATTGTGGAGTTAGTACGTAATTTTTGAACTTTTCTTTAATTACAAACACGGGAACATTTTTTAAAGGAACACGTTTATAATTTATTTATTCCCAAGGAGTAAGAATAAACTCATTCTGGAATTAAAGTTAATTAACGTTTTGCCATTTCAATATTTGATTGTATGATTATCATATTATTCGCATACAAAAATGTCTCCCCGCTACGTGCCCGGCATGCGGACTAATTTCGCCCGGTTCCGCTCCGGCCCTGCACGTCTTGCCGTTGTTTGTCCGTCCGCTGGATTATTTACGTTCCGTGGGCCGGCCTGATTACTCTCGGGAAATGCTTTATTTAATAATACCAAACGGGTCCAAGGTGGGCGGGGCTCCCCTACATTGGGGGAACTTACAAAGCCTGCGCAATGGCCACCCAAGAACACCAGTCCTGTTAGTTGTCGGAATGTATTTCAAAAAGGTGCGAAAGTGAACTTAATCTAACACAACTCAACCTAACCCTACAAAAACTAACAATTAAAACTAACCTAACCTAACTGTATCCAACTTAACCTTACCTTTACCAACTTACTTTTTTTTATTAATTTTGTTTATTCGACATTTTTAAAAACATCATTAATTAATGTCGATTTCACCCTTTAACAAAACTCAATAAAAGATAGTGTGAAATAATAAATTGAAATGTATTAAAATATAATAAAATACAATGAAAAAGACGGTAATTGTATATACCTACAGAAGCATGTATTCTAATGGTATTGCGTATTAATGCTTTATTAGTTTACGTTATAAAATTTGTGTAATTTTGCCTTTTATGTTCATTAATCCATCTTTTAATTTTGTATTGCCTGGTAGTTGTGTTGTCTTTGTCCAAAACTTGTCTTTACCGTCGGAGTTTTTATGTTTTTTTTGAAGCCTTGTGTAACTGGTTAATGATAGTTCGTGTTTGTTGAAATTTGTTTTGGTTAAAAATGTAGTTTAGCAGTGTTTTTATTTTTTATGTATAATTGGCGTATATCTAGTACTTCAAATATGTTGAATATCTGGTCACTGTCAGTCAATCTATGTTTTTTATAATTAGAATGTTTTTAAGTAATTAAGATATTAACCATCGAAATTAACTAAAAGTAACTTTTACCTTTTTCCTACCATGTCGCACAGTTTGAATTATTATTGGTTGTGTAGTAGCGGTGTTCGTCCATTGTCAGTTCTTGCTGGACATCATTACCATATTCACGAAGATGGTTCATCTTGCGTCATTTGACTCTTGGACAAGGCCGATTACAGTACTCGCCTTGGTGCACGACTGATTTTTAAGTGTCAAGTGATCAAGTCAGTGCCATCGAGCAAGGCAGCTTGAAAATGACGGCAATTGCTGTTGATAATAAGTAAACAGAATTTTTAGACTATTTTTAACAGTGAATTTTAGTTCGTGATTTGGCGGTCGCGTGCTCAGGCCTGCACTCTAGCTTGCTTTGAATCTTGGTAAAATAAACCAACCGGAAGAGAGCGCAGGCACTCGGGCTCTCTCGGATGGTCTCACCAACAATAAGCATAACTGGAGGGAGACAGCGTGAAACCGGCAGGAATGAAAGTTTTTGACGATAATAAGCAAGATTAGACCCATAACCGATTTCTACACGTGTCATGTGCCTACTTGCAGAGATGTTGACGGTTTGATAATATAGGTACTAACTCACAGATTATTTGAAAATTTCGTAGAAATTATTTTTCTAGCGCGCCCCAAGGCAATCCAGGAATTGATTAAGAAATAGATACTGCTCTATGAAATAAATTAGGATTTGCCTAAAATTAATAATTATTTTCAGGTGTTTGGAAACTATTGAGAGATTGATATCTTTAGAGATCGGTAAATACAGCATTTTAAAATATTGTATTTCCCCGAAAACACCATTGTTTTAAATAACCTATTTTTGTAAGTGAGGGAAAAATCCTCTTGATAAATATTTACTTTTACTTTAACGCTTTATTAAACAAAAACAGTTATTTTGCCTGTTTTTTATTTTTATTTTTTACATTAGCTCCACACAGGAGGCTCTGAGGAAAAAAAGGGAAAAAGTTTTGAGGGGTGGGTAGGAATCTGGGAGTTAATGTGTCCAGGAGTGACTGACGTATGAATCCATTACTCTCACTGCGGCGCAAGGCAATGGGTCGAGAGAGTCCAGCTGGAGGGATCAAAAGCTCTCCCTCAATCAGTCTCTTCCAATCCGAGCCGCCACGCAGTAGGTGGGCAAACGCATCCCCCGTAAAGACCTAGATAAACCTCACCCCACGAACCCGGGCACCCCTGCTAAGTCACCAAAGATAACCAACACCACTGCCATAGGGGTGACCTATGGCAGTGGTGTTGGTTATCCAATAAATGGTTCCCGGGCGGCGCTACTCATACCCGCCTCCCAAATTATTACTATTATTTATGCATAAAAAAGTAAGTAATTTAATTTTAAATGCATATCTACTTACTATACGTTCTAATAATGCCTTTAAGGTATTCGTATATACGAACACATCACATGTATGTATTCGTATATACGAATACGTCACCTGTAAAAATAACAAAACTTTACATTTGTTGCTAATATAGCTCATCAAAACAATTATTTTTTTTTTAAATATTACAATTGCTGGATTTGTGAAGCTGAGAGTATTAAAAAAATAAATAAAGACCTCAAATTTGAAAAATTACAAAATCTGTAAAAAAATATGCAAAAGAATTATACATGTCAAATGTAGAATCATTCTTTAATTAATTATAAAATAAAATAATTTTGGGACATACATTTTCCTGAATTTTTCCCACAATTAGTTCCAATTTTAAAATAAATTCATCGAAAATCTAAGCTCTAGAGTTCATTGAGGCAGACTTACCGACAGAGGTACAACTGAAATTAGTATCAATATTTTTAATAATTAATTTCTACGGGTAATTTTCTTAGTCTTTTTCTTGCAGAACGCTCCAAAAACTGAAAAGAATTTATACGACTTTTCTTTTAGGTTTTGTAATTTAGCCCACCACCTCTGTTTTCATCCTGTATGAAGCCAGTATGGCTAAGCTCCATGTTTAGATGTTGTTTTCGTATACCTGCATTCTGGAAATTTCATAGAAATCTTGTTTTGAATACCTTCGGAGAGATTACACCGAGCTTAGGTTATTGAAGATGTGATAACATAACGATTTTAATGGAAACGAGACTTAATCTGGCTCGCTTCTGACTTGTGACTCATGACAATGAAATGACATTTATGTACCGAACGCACTTAAACTATATAGGTTCTGCCACACGTACACTTCGGAGTGGCGGTACCACGCGCCACTCCAGGCCGCCGCGCAGAAAATAGTCCGAAAGGAAGGTAACGGTTTGCAGCGCAGTCCATTGTTAGATTTTTTTTGCGGAGGCCTGGAGCGGCGCGTGGTACCGCCGCTCCGAAGTGTACGTGTGGCTTATATATTTTGCAATTTTGCTTACGTCACTCAAAAGATATTCAGTCTCGTTCTGACACCGCTACCGTCAACACCTTACAAGTGATCGCTCCGCAATTACCTGTGCACCTGTGTTTTTCCAAGTGTTAATCCTGACCGCAACTCTGGGTAATCTCGCCCGCTCACTAATTACCGTTCCTACCCGGCTTAGCAACCAACAGTGAAAATTCCCGCTCGCTCGCTAATCACCGTTCTCACCTGGCATAGTAACAATCAATGACAATACAGTTTCAAACACAAGTTCGTAGAATTTTCCGCCCGTTACCAACTCGTTAAAAACATTTATTATTTTACAAAAGTGAAAGTTACCAACCACAGTTTTATACGCGTCAAAGGTCCCCTAAGTGATCTTAGTGAAAAATAAACAATATTATAACAATCAACAGCGCCGCCAACCTCACGTTTCCGTTTGCCGCCGCTTTGTTCTGTGCCAACATACAGTCCACCGATTGCCACGAGCCCCTCCCGTGTCTATAATCGAAGTTTTTAAATAATCTAAGTAATCAAGTCATCGTGCCTTCACGTTTTTATCTGCCACATAAAGTTTTTTCGTGAAAGTGCCCACCGCCGCAGACATTTTGTGCCACAGTTTATACAGTGACTTTGAACTTTTGTGCTGACCCCAGTGTTTGTAGTCTATAGTGCATTCCGCCTGAAAGAAGAGTAGGGCCATCACTAGCCACCAAACCTGTGCGTCCCACAAAATCAGCGCTGTGTATCTCCACCGATCAGTCCAGCTCTACCATCGAACTCAGTAAGTCTTTTGTCTTTTGTTATATTTGGCATACAGTCTCTCCAAGTTGTAAACTCACTTTTATTCCTGTTTAAATTCCATACTAAGTTCATTCAATTTCTCCTTTAATTTACGTCATGGCTTCCCCCCGCTCTCAATCATCCAGCCCCACAGAGATGGAAAATGAATTGATCGACCTTGAGTTGGTTTCATTCTTAGATGCACGTCCAGATAAAAATACTATTTCTTTAGAGGAAAAAATCCATGTATTTAACCTAACACATCGGCAATATGAGCTGGCACGCTCACCATCCAACTCTTCCCCAAACGCAGGGAATATTACCCCAACTAATTCCATCATCCCCCCTCCTCACCCAATTGCTACCTCCTCCGGCCACTATCCAGCATCCCCAAATGTTAGCAACCGCAAGCGCCCCACCTCATTCTCTTCTAATGCCAGCGAATGCTCTGATGCTGACGAATCGGCATCAGAGTATTCGGAATCGGACTCATCCTTTGGTACCGAGGACATGCCATGGGAGACGGTCAAACTCTCCCGTAAAAGAAACAGAGATAGGAAATCTCCCACAACCTCCCCCACCAACATCGAGCCGTCCTCCCCATCAAAAAAAAAACAACAGCTCTTACCAACCACCGTTGAGGCCGTCCAAGACATGCCTTCCATCCATCCGACTACCATTTCACCACCCCCCCCACCCGCCACCCCTCCCCCGAGTTCTCCCATTCCTCAATCTACCCCTCAAGTAGTAGTCACAAACTCTAGAATCCCTCCAGTGGTGCTCCACTCGAAAACCGGTTGGGCAGCCCTGGAGAAGTCCCTCTCCGACAAGGGTATAGACTTTTACGCCAAGAATCTATCAAAAACCCTCAACATTCACCCGAAAACCCCTCGCGATCACCACCGTATCACTAAAACTCTAACAGAAAAAAATATAGACTTCCACTCCTTCAAACTCAACGAGGTCAAACCTCTCAGGGTCGTGCTCAGGGGCATCCCTGAAGAAATAACAAGCCAAGAGGTCAGCGACGTACTTGGCTTAACATACCCTGTTCTCTCGGTTCACCGTATGCGGACAGGCCCTAACCGCCGAGAGATTCCTCTCATGCTAGTAAACCTCACTAAAAATGAAATATCCAAAAAAATTTTTACCGATCTAACCCAAATTCTCCACCTTAAAATCGTAGTAGAGCCCCAGAGAAAGAGACTGTCCGTTGGACAATGTCACAGATGTCAGTTTCACGGACACTCGTCTTCATGCTGCAACGCGACTCCGCGTTGCGTTAAATGTGGCGAAAACCACCCAACGAGCGCATGCACAAAGCCCCCCACGACTCCCGCTAAATGCGCTCTTTGCGCAGGGCCTCATCCGGCCAATTACAAAGGTTGCCCCCAACGCCCTGCTCCCCGTTTTTCCAACCGGTTCCAATACGTAAACCCTCAAAATATCCGCCCCCTCATGCAATATCCAGTACGGAACCCAAATTCCTGGCCTCGTCCTTCCTTCACAAACTTTAACACTCCTAGGATCCCCCAAGCCTCCCAACAATACCGACTAGAAAGACCCCCCACAACCCAAAACATCGAACCTCTATCTCAAGTTAACCCCCCCGTCGCATCTACCTCAGCACCTAACCCCCCGCCCGTGACCACCGTCACCTACCCGCCTCTACCCGAACCCACTACCCTGCCCCAAACCTCACCCAACGCCCCACCGCCCCCACCCCAAAACCTCCCAGCTAATCTTATTAAAGCCCTCCAAAACGCTGCCGCCCAACTCAAAACTGCCATGGAGATGAACTCTAGGCTGCTCTCCAACGTTCAAATACTTCTCAACTCTATCCAGTAATATCATTAAAATAAAATCTCTTTTTGTATTTTTTATTTTTATTTAAATTCATTATAAATAATAATTAAAATCTCCAACAACCATTAAAATCTTTAAAATGTCCAGACAATGTAGAAAACCATCAAATCTTCAAGCTGCATACTGGAATGCAGACGGTAAAGTAAAAGATTTCCGAGGAGAAATCCTTCAATTTCTGATGGATTTTAACCTCGATGTTCTCCTAATTAACGAAACCTGGCTAAAACCCAGCAAAACAATTAAATTTCCGAATTACATAACTTACCGCACCGACCGAACCCACTCTTCAGGCGGTGGCACCGCAATCATTGTTAAATATTCAATCGACCACTGTATCATAAACTGTCCCTCTTCAGAAAATATCGAAACTACCGCTATAGTCATAAATACTCTAAATAATGGTCCAATTAAACTCATTTCCGCGTACAGCCCCCCCAAAAGAAAATTCACTGCCCCGGACCTCGACAAACTCTTTGATAACTCCTTACCCACAATAATTGCAGGCGATTTAAATTCAAAACACGGCTCTTGGCATTCCCGAACCACTAACACTAAGGGTAGAATTCTTTTTAATTACGTAGCCGACAAATCACTTATAGTATCTGCCCCCGATATTCCCACATTTTTCGCCAAAAACGCAAATCACGACCCAGATGTCTTAGATATAATAATAATGAAAAATTGCCCCTTACTCTACACCCTTCAAACTGTTAAAAAATTATCTTCTGACCACGATCCTGTACTCTTGTTTTTATCCGACGGCTCCCTACCTTCAGTACCTTCACATAGATCCACACGTAAAAAAATTCAATGGCAAAAACTCCCCAAACTACTAGAATCAGTAAAAGTTCAAACATCAATTACCGACGAAGAAAGCCTCAATTTAGCCACTAAAAATTTCACTAACGACATAAAAACAGCCGTAGACCTTGCCACCGTCGAAGTCGCGAATGATAAACAAAGACCCGACCTTCCCGCAGATCTGAAAGAACTTATAAGAGAAAAAAACTTCGCCCGAAAGGAATGGCAAAGATTCTCAAACCCGATCGATCGCATTCGTATGAATCGTCTCTCTCACCAAGTAAAAGTCGAACTCCAAAAATACAGAGACGAGCAGTGGCACGACTTCATCTCCACTCTCGACGACGACAGAACAGCCTTTTGGAAACTCTCCAAAACCCTTAGAAAACCCCCGACCAGAATAAGTCCCCTTACGGGCCCAAAAGGCACAGTGTATTCCTCTAGAGACAAAGCCGAGACTTTTGCCGACAGTCTCGAAGAACAATTTTCCCCGACCACGACCTACGATGACCCTCAATTCGTTTCTACAGTAGAATCAACAGTCTCATCCATCCTGACAGAAACCCCCACAGACAATCCAATCCCGTTCACAACCCCTCAAGAAATTTCCAAAATTATAAAATCTTTGAAAACAAAAAAATCTCCCGGTCCCGACTTAATATCAAATAAAATTCTAAAGTGCCTCCCCTCCAAAGCCATTTGCTCTTTCACAGCCATCAGCAACGCATCCTTTAGACTTCGTTTATTCCCAAAAGACTACAAAACTGCAGACGTTATCCTTATCCCTAAACCTGGTAAAGACCCCCTTCAAGCCATAAACCACCGACCGATTAGCCTGCTTCCCTGTGCAGGTAAAATTCTTGAAAAGCTTATCCTCGCTAGATTGAAAAAAATAGTCGACGATTTAAAAATCATCCCCGACTTTCAACACGGCTTTCGATCGGGCCACTCAACTCTCCACCAACTTCTGCGGGTGGTCGAACAAATTACAAACGGATTCAACTCTCGCCAACACACTGTAGTCCTCTCCCTAGACGTCTGCAAAGCATTCGATAAAGTCTGGCACAGAGGTCTCATTTATAAAATGTACCTCCTCGGTATCCCCCTTTCAATGCTTCAACTCATAGCTAATTTTATTAAAGACCGTAAATTTAAAATCAAATTAGATGGAATTTTTTCCACAGTGAGATCGCTAAGAGCAGGTGTCCCTCAAGGCTCTATTCTCTCGCCAGCTCTTTTCAATATATACCTAAGCGATATCCCCCGCCCTAGCATTCATAACTTTCGCACCAAAAAAACCAAAATAGGCAAATTTGCAGACGACACTGAAGTCATGTCGACTTCAGTAAGCGAAATGACCGCTACACGACGCGTCCAAGACCACGCGTCGAAACTAGAATCATTTTTTAAACAATGGCGAATTAGCATCAATCCCTCAAAAAGCGCCGCTTGTGTTTTCTCCCGTAGACGCCCTAAGCGACCCCCTAACATCCACTTGTTCGGCGAAAACGTACCTTGGAAAAAAAACATTAAATACCTCGGAATAACTCTAGACAGCAGACTAACTTGGAAAAAGCATATAACAGAAACTCTAAATTCAGCAAATAAAACTCTTGCAGCCCTTTATCCCATGATATCTAAAAATAACAAAAAATTATCTCCAAGGAACAAACTACTAATATATAAATCCACTATAAGACCTAAACTCACTTACGCTAGCCCTATATGGGCACACGCTTCAGAGCCCCAGCTAAAAAGACTACAAACATTTCAAAACAAAGCCATACGCATTGCCCTGGGAGCTCCTAGATGGATGAGGGTTGCGCAACTACATCGGGACTCTGAAGTTCCCCTCCTTAAAGACCATATCTTAAGTCTCGCGGAAACATTTTATGCGGGCCTCCCCACCCATGAAAACGCGTCCATCAACTGTCTCGCACAGTACGATGAAAATACAATAACTACCTTTAAAAAACCCAAACAAATCCTCCGTAAGCCTTAAATCCCCCATATTGCAGCCATGTTTCCTTGCAAAAATATTTTAAAAACACAACCAAAATTAACTTAAAATTTATCCTACAACCAATTTTAAAATCATGATGAAAGAGAAAGGGGCCTTTTTGGCCCGGAGCTCTATATGCCAATATTTCAAAAGTCAAAAGTCAAAAGATATTCATTTTTATACAAATATAATAGGTATTGCAATTATTGTGTCCTGATAATCGCCAAACATCGGAAAAGTTAATATTGAAATATGAATTATTAAGGACGGTTTGTTTCACAGAATTTTAACAATTCATAAAAATTCAAAGTTGATTATCAAGTTCTATGAAAGTTCTGTTATTACATCACAATTGGCCATTTGTTACAAAAAACTAAAATAATGACAGAACTTGAATAGAACCTTTACAGAACTTAAAAATTCGATAAATTGTTCAAATTCTGTGAAACAACCCATCCTAATAGTTTTCTAGAAGTATGAGATTGTTAAAAATATCTTTATATCTTCAGATCTTACGAAGATTGTTAGAATTGTTGCAATAATTTAGATATTTTATTTATTTACTGACATTACGATGCAGCCTTCCTCTTCTTTTAGCCAACGTTTCATAGAGTCTTGCAGCGTCCATCATCAGGGCAGATTCTACCTTTATGGTGGACACTGTAAGATTTTTTTTATTTTATTTTATTTTTTTATTTTATTTTTTTATTTTTTTTATATATTCAATAATATTATTATTGGGTTTATAAAAACAGTTTATTTTTAAAAAAGTTCTGCTGTGTAATTATTATTACGCGTGACAGCTGTTTCGCCTTCTGAAGGCATTATCAAACTGTCAGAAGGCGAAACAGCTGTCACGCGTAATAATAATTACACAGCAGAACTTGTTTAAAAATAAACTGTTTTTATAAACCCAATAATTATATTATTGAATATATAAAAAATAAAAAAATAAAATGGAGTTCTACAAATTAAACTTAATAACAATAAAAAAAAAAACTGTAAGATTTTACGAAATGTTTTTTTTTCTGTATACGACATAGACAAGATGCCCAGATTTGGATAAATTAATCTTTAATATGGTTTTTATAAAAAATAGCAATAAATTCAAATTAAGTCCCTCAATTGAATGTGACTAAAATAAAGCATTAGCACAATATTAAATTTGATGGCTGTTAATATTAACATTCATAAGTAAAACTGAAGTACACTAGTTTTAATTTTATTAGCACAAATATCTCATAACATCATACAATTAAGTTCATATCATAATACTTTAAAGTTAAAAAAAATTATTTATTTAAAGAATATATATCGCTGTACAAACCTATAGGGTGATTTATATTAAATTAATAAGTAGGTACCGACTGAAAAATAAATATTATCACAAAAAATATTTGTACAAAAATAAAGTTTTTGCAATCACTCATCTTAGTCGACCCGTTTCAAAAATGACTTTATCGAATTTGAAAGCAACCGATGATCGATGTTCAGAGTGAAATTAAAAAAAAAAAACAGTATTAAAAAATAAAACAAACTACATATTTCGTTTATGCTTAAGTTCGCAGCATTTATTTTACGGATCAGAAATCATTATCTTATTGTTTAATATTCCTGTAGCCGAAAACTAACACAATATATTTTACAAATTATGACTTATTCAATTAAACTTATTCAATGTCTACTATATGCAGTGGTAGAAGCCGATACAATATTACCTGGAGTGGTAAAATGCCAAGAACTCATTAATAAACCCATTTCTAAAATTAGTATTAAGCCTGTGACAGACCACGCATATTGCTTACCATACATTTCCATTGGTAGTGTATGGCGAGCGATATGCTGAAATAGGCTAGGCCATGATGCGTATAGCGTAATGTGTCGGCACCCTGAAGTATACGCATAAAAGCGTTTTTTATAACACCATATCGCTTGTCATACAATCCTATACAGACCTGTCATTCCAGACAGATGATGTATTATAAGTGTGGGCGTGGTGATGATGATATGCCGTGATCTGCTAGCTAGGCGATATTTGAAAATGATGCCGTAGGCAGGAGAGAGGGTCAAATCAATTATGGGAGCGCCAAGTTCACGCAGCTGTCAGTTGTCAAGGTGAAAGATTTCGTATAAAGAAATGATACTCCGCGGCAGCTCCCCAATTGATCTGACCGCCTCTCCTGCCGATAGAAGAGGAACATTATTCATTGTAACAACCCAACATATAATCTGTACAGAACATGCCCAAATATGCGTTGTTGATGCGTACAGCGTAATGTGTCTCAGGTTTTATGTAGTTATTCAATAATTTAATTTTTTCTATTGTCCATTGTGGACAGTGTGGTTCAGGTTGCCTGTATACAAGTGTATTCTCACACTAGAAAATTGTTTAAACACTGCAGCGGATAGCCATATTGTTTGCCTTTATTTGCTTTTGGCCAACTTGGTGGAATTAATATGCTAATGGATTTGTTACTTGAAATAGCACATGCTGTATACATCCAAAAATAGCAAATTGAAACCGCCTTGCTTTGTACACATGAAATTTAGGTAGAATCACATAAATCCACTTGTGTATTCATGAACAATCAGAACAGAGTTTCTTTGGTTTATTTTTAGTGTTAGGGAAAAAAACTTTTACTCCATCAAATTAATGTTTTACCAGACTAATCAAGTAGTTTTCTGAGAAGGTTTTATAATTTTTTTGATAGGCAACTAGGCAAGTTTTTTTGCGTGGAAAACAATAAAGGTACTTGAAAAAAATACCCTTGACTCTGTACAGAAACGGGCGGTCCGTTTGATAGATTTTTGGGGATCTGGTGAGAAGGCACGAAATGAAAGATGTTGTGAAGGTCACAGTATTTTATTGCGTCAGGATGCCCTATATGAGATAACTTAAGGACCGATGATGAAGACTCCGGATGCAGGCGGTGAAGTGTTGGTCAATGTGCGAGTCAGTGAGTCGACGCCGCGGCCGCTGCTGGTGACCGGACTCGTTGACGTATCAGGTACTGGTGAAGGCCATGGGCATTTTGGGTGCTCCAATGTTGAACAGGGAAGCCGAAGGTATGGTGGACCTAGTCGGCGGTTGTGCGGGAGATACATAGACCAGCGAGGATGCCGCGTGGTCTAGGTGCGTGGATGTAGCGCTGGTCAGATGTGCTGGAATCAGGGCGCTGTGTGATCCGATGTAGCGTTGGCCAGGAACGATGGGGCCAGGACGCTGTGATCCCGTTATTGACCTGCGCGCAGCGGAGGTGCGCGGGTTGTCACTTGTTGAGACTTGCTAATTGTTCGCTGACAATTGACAATGACTGACTGACTGACTGCTCGCTGCGTCGGGCCTGTTTAAATAGCCTGGCCGATGGCATCAGTAGCTGCTCGAGATCGCTGGTAAACTACGGGTCACTTGCTTCAGCGAGATTCGTCTGGTAGTTTCGATGGCACTGGAATTATACCTAGGTAATAGGCTAGAACTTTCTAGTAAAAAGCGCGTAATGTGCTAGACCAACTCGCAATGTATTGTCGCAGGTAGCTCTAGACGTCGGTAGCCCGTAGACAGGTAGGTACGTAGGAACGCTTCGCATTATGCCTGGCGTGTTTTTTCACGATGCTTTTGTATTGACAAGTCATTCTAGATGAATCTCGTAGCATCGCTACAGATTCTCCTGTCTTGATAAACGGACAGGCAATAACAATAAACATACAATAAAGATGACGGAGGCCTCAGGGAAAGTGTCGTGACGATATTCAGCACCAATTTAAATCTATTATCTAATCAATCTAAATATATAGCAGAAAACTACTGTTCTTGCACGTCTTCTTCCATCAGGAATGAATAGATCAAAGCATTTCTACCATGCTATGAAACTTTAAAATAACATTATAAATCATTACTGTAAAAATTGAGACAAGACAACACTTATTCAAAAATGTAAAAGTATGAGATTGATTAAAATGTGAAAGTATGAGATTGATTAAAATGACGAAATGTAATAAATTGGCGATAGCTCAATTAGTAGAGTCGCAAGTCTTGGTAAGACTAAAGGATCTGAGTTCAAGTCCCAGTTGCGACCGTTATCTTTTTAATTTTTTTTTTCGCTTTCATAAATATTCATCGAGAGTTGTCGATATTTATTTATTTTATTAATTATAAATGTAGTGACAAAAGAAAAATAAATAAAAAAAAGATTAAAAATTGTATATATATATCATAATACATAATTTACAATTGAAAGATGAGAAGAATATAAAAATATATGCAATCGCTTGATGCTATGCGATGCCCCTAAATACTAATATTATGGCTACATAAAAAATATATGCAATCGCTTGATGCTATGCGATGCCCCTAAATAGAAATATTATGGCTACATACAAAAAAATGCAATCGCTTGATGCTATGCGATGCCCCTAAATACTAATATTATGGCTACATAAAAAAAATATATATGCAATCGCTTGATGCTATGCGATGCCCCTAAATACTAATATTATGGCTACATAAAAAAAATATGCAATCGCTTGATGCTATGCGATGCCCCTAAATACTAAAATTATACAAATAAAAATATCATACTTGTTTCGCTTAAATACAAGTGAACTTATATTAAATGTGTTGATACTTGCGGTGAATTTCGTTCAAAGCGTATCAAGGCGAGAAATAGGTGTGTGGTAGTTAAACGTTGGGATGCAGAAATTTAGTAGGAAGGTAGGAATAAAATAATCTTGTTCAATGATTAAATATATTACAATGAATTGTGCTTTAAAGACGGCCTTCTTGGTCGAGGGTAAAGCTCTCGACTAGCAAGCCGAATTTCGCGTGTTCGAATATTTTATTTATTGATTTGTGTTATTTCAAAATTTATTAATTAAAATAATATTTAGTATATTTGCGGCATATTCCAGAGTAGAATATACTCTCAGTATCGCCTTGGTGTACGACCACCATTCAGAATTGAAACGTTGCTTTAAATGGCTTTAAACGTGTTTGGTGACCAGATCGTATAAACAGGAACTCCCAAAATTTCCTTTGCCCCATCTCCTTCCCCTCACCACAGCCTTTAGCCTCACAATAGACTCCAATTGGGGATGCCATAGTCTATCTGGCTGCAGTTGGTTGAGAGCAGTTGGAATTCCTGTGCGGAATACAGAATAAAACCTTTTAGTAATAAATTAACTATTATTGAAAATGGCGAAGCACTAGAGCGAACAAATTAAATGACAAGCGGAAGACTCTCGTAACATGGTAGTAAAATTACTTACGTATTTCAAACATTCATTCATATTCATAGCCATTGAAGAATTTAATCCTCCTTGATGATGACGACCCACTTCTACTACCAATTACCTTTTTGTTCCCAGTCATCATTCGCTTCTATCTCTCCATGTCACCCAGCAGGTTGTTCATCAAATATTTTATTGGTCTATCCAGAAGCGAAAGGACCATAATCTATTTTAAGTGCCATATTCTATAAGTAAAGTGCTCATTTCAGATATTTCCGAAACTATTTCTACATTTAAGTATCTGCGCACTTAAGGCGACAAAGGACTCTGATAACGAGGGCTTGCTTGATGTTCACATTTCAATTATTTCTGATGAAGGTATTACTAAAATCTCAAATGTATCTAGAGGGATCCTTACGGATACAATTTATTTATATTTAAGATTAATAAAAACAGGATCCCAAAATTATTTTTTTTTTATGTAAAATGGTTTGAAACTTTTATAAAACGTTATTCAACTATAAAATTAGCGGCAAGTAAAAGATTTTATTTTTCTAGACGATGAATTGAATTAGTAACTTCCCGAGGGATCCCTCCAGAAACATTTGAGATTACAGTAATACGTTCATCGGAAACAAAGATATTAGAAGAACGAGATGTGCTATGAGCAGTTCATACTGTGTAGAATTGTTTTGCCGAGTGTCGCCGGTTTTGTTCACCAATACTATTGCACACCTTCGCTTACGCTAAGGTATCCGCACTAATACATAGAACAGATTTCTGTGCGTACACGTCCCGATACCGTTCAAAGTACCCTAATTAGGTAGTACTCCGCCTACGGTCCGGCGGCCAACATAGCATATATCGTTCTTCTAATATCTTTGATCGGAAATATTTAAAATAACACCCACGCAAATATCTTTTCTAGGCCTGCTAGGGCAAAGTCGACCGTAGGACCGTCCATTAGATCGGGCATTGTTTTTACACGACTTCGTCTCCTCCGAAGTCTCTGTCTATGTTTCTTTGTACTCTGTATTTTTGTGCAGTAAATGTTTTTTGAATTTTGAATTTTTTTAAATTGAATTTGATGTAGTTAAGATTTTCACTTTATTTTAGAGAATTAGATAAGGCAAATTAAACCGCAGGTCTGTTTTTGCAGAAGGCTGCTTCACTTACGTCGTTAAGATTCTGGCTTTATTTTAGTGTATTGACTCGTCTTAAGGCGAAGCTTAATGCTAAATCACTATTTTGATTAATCTTTACAACGAATTGTTGTAAATTTTGAATACCAAAAATATGCTTTAGATAAAAGGTTTTCCTTTCGTTTCGCTTGAGTAGAATACAAATAAATAAGTAAATTACTCAATAAAAAATATAAATGTAAACGACAATTTTTCTTTTTCGATAGAAATGTATGATCGCGTAAAGGAAACAACTTGAAAAAAATACAGTATTATAGCTAAGATCATCTGTGACAGTTTCACTAGATTAACTTTTTTGCTTTCTTATAAAATTATTTACAAAATAAATAAAAATCAGTTATGTGATTGAAATCGAATGTTTCTAGACTCCGTTTGTCAAGCGATTTTAATGCCCATTACCTACAATATAAGGTATACCAAGAAAATACACATTTTTGGCTTGTAGCTTCTTCTTAAGTGGAAGTATGTACAGTGATAATTATCTTCACTACACTATACTTCGACTGCCTACTTTATTATATCCTCTACAATATAATCTATTATCTACACAATCTGAAAGCAGAGTGTTACATAAAATAGATAAAAAGCCTTTGTTGTCCATTAGTTGCTCTATATCTAACACGAGTTGATTAATATTTGATCCAGGACGAATTGCTCAACATCCATGTACATCTACAGGATAGGCAAATCAATATACCACAACAAGGATTTTTGGTGAAACGTTACACAGACTATTATTATCATTATCAAAGTTAAAGCTACTTTCAAACGTATATAGTTATCATTATTCATGTTTCTAATTTTGCTGAGAAAGTAAATATAATGAATGAATGATAACATAGATGTTAAACAGAGATTTAAAAAAATATATGTCAGAAATTGTGTAGAATTCCACTAGATAGATTATTTATTTACTAGTCTGTCTAGTATCTTTCTTAACTCTAGTAAAAGTGTAACGATTTCTAATATCCAACCGAAGATTTATGCTATTATTCGCTAGAAAAATCGCACAAATTTCTTCATTTTTATTTTATTTATTACGTCCTTAACTTTTTTCCATAAAGTTTCACGTGTATTAAATGCTTTACTATTATGAGAACACTTTGGATCGCAGGCTGTTACCCAACGTTCTCCAGTCTACTAATTTAATTGTTTTAGAAACAAACATTACGCAGATAAAATGAGTGGTTAACAGTTAAACAAGGATATAGAAATTATTACAAGGGTCGGTACCAATAACATGTTGTCTTTATAAAATATCTGGTAAGTGATTATATACATTTTACGGGTTATATTTATATACTTACGATTTATAAAAAAATGTATGTGGTGTATAATTGCAAATGTGTGCATGAATTTTGGATAGTTGTGAAACGTTCTGAGTGCGCATTGAACACTTCATCCCAGTGAGAACCAAAAAAAGGAAACTCTTGGTTTCTTAATTAACTTTCAACAAATCTTGCGCTATCATGTTTTCTAATAGGATGTTTAAATCCTTATTACTTTAAGAAAAGTTTTATTCTCTGTGCAAACCATGGCCTCCGGTATTTCTCGAGTTTTTTTGTTTAATAATATTTATGAACGTAAGCTTGATCCCAGAGTTGATCTTAACTTAACTTTGCTTTCTGCGAAAGGTTATTTTCTATTTGAAATAAGATGGACCGATGAAGCTGAAGATCTGTAGCTAGAGAAAGGAAATGGTACAATGAATTGAGATAAGGAGAGGGTGTTTTTATCATAGGATAAAAACACACTTTCACTCTGAATGAGAAGGGTACTGTTTTGTTGGTGACCTTTTTTCTAGATTAGTTTTGACACATCAAAAATCAGGGATTGAAAACTTTTTTAACACAATATAATATTCATTAATTTACCTAGAAATATCTAACAATATTAAGAGTATAGAAGAAAATTTTCAGAATATTTTGTTAAAATATTTTAATAATATTTTGTTAAAATATATATAAAATAAAATTTCAAATATACACGGTGTCCGGAAACTCATAGTACTACCGGAAAACTGATGAATTTACGTCACATAGAGAATCAAAAAAAATTTCCTCTCTGAGCATTTTGATAAAAAAAACGTCATTTTTTTTCGTATATTCGGCAACTAAAAGGTTCACATACTATTGTAGCCGAGTTTTTGAAATACACTAAGAAGCTTATGTTAACCCTCTAGCGACCGATTTTTTAAAAATTGTATAAAATATTCCAACTTCGGACTGGATTTACTCGAAAAGGAAAGCACAAATGAAAAGGTTATATCGCGAAATCTACTCCAAATGTGATATCGTTTCCCACTAATCTTCCATAATCGTCATAAAAGATAAATTAAAGGTAGGTACTCTAACGCTCGTCTAGATTTGTTAGGATTCTTTTAATAATTTGAATATTTTTTTAATACATACCTACAGTTCTTCAGTTCCAATTTTGAAAATGTCACACTTATACGTACCTACGCACAATGGCAACACGGTTATTAAAAATCATATTAAAACGCCCCTGACGTCATTCTACCCCGTTCGCAACATATTTTCTTGGAAATTTGGAAAAATTGAGAACGATTGTGACGTCATCTGAATCAAAAAAGTATTGCACTTTTAATATTAAATCAGGCCCGTTTTAAGAAGTCAAAATAAAATAAAGCATTACAAATATAATATACTATGAAATTGGGCTTAAAAATAAACTGATTTTTAAGTTAGGCGGTAAAAATCGCATATAAAAAAGTCATGAAACCTCCAAGCCAGAACTAGTCACATAAGTATTCTCCTGATAATCGAGAATGTTCTGCGGTGAACGGATTATAGAAAGAGTAGGAGAAAGGGCTAAGAAAATACACGGCCTTTTGGAAGTAACGTTAAAGTCATTTTCAGCCAAGTTTTCATTCTGAATAGAGCTCGTTTAGAAAGGTAGGTACTTAATTCTGAAATCTGTGTGCTGAGATGTAAATACTCTCGAACGATGTGCTCTGACGTTGCAAAATTTTACACAGAAATTTTTGTTTCAAATTTCTGGGTAAACGCATGCCAGATCATATAGTAATTTAAATATTTATTTTACTAGCAATACGTCTAGACCAGTCACAGCCATAGTTTTCTACCCTTGCTAAGCGAACTTGAGGGGATTTTCAAATATAAAACACCCAAAAAACACATAAAAACGATTGTTTTATTGACTTAACTTTATTAATTGAAATTTGCTTTGAATTAAAGTGCTATTTTCAAATTTGAAAATGATTGTGTGTAGTATTTTTAACAGAAAACTATTTTAAATGTCGTTGTCAAATTTTAAATAATTAAAAAAAAAAATAATAATATCCCGTGATTTTTCACGCGTCTGCGCCAGAGATGACCAAGAAAAGTTTTGTGGATATCTGTGGATTGTAATTGGGCAATAAAAATATCTTTTAAAATTTTTATTTTATATTATTATTTTTTTTTTTTAATATAAAAAATAGATGATCACGAAAACCTCAATTTTATAAAACTAAGTATGTTACTGATATTAATAATTCAAATATTAGTAGATGTGGTGTTATTCTTTCATTTTCTTTTTTGAGCCAGGCAAGGAATTGAACTCACGATATCTGGATGTGAACCTGACTCATTTGCAAACTCATCCACTGACCGGTCAATTTAATTATAATTGATTCATATATTCCTCGGTGACCGGATAAATCATCACAATGATAATTCATCACATCTTTAAAACTTTATATAAAGTCATTTATCTAAATCTTTATATAAATGTGATTAAACAAAAACTTTATTAACAGGGTTTAGTAGGTTAAATTATTTTTTTTTTCATAGTTTCTAACGACTTTATATCACTTTTTAAAAGTGTGTTGAATTGTCACTGTGTTGAGTTATCATGGAACCATATTTCTCATTTAATTTTAACAGAACAAATTTATTTTACCTCACGGTACAGACTTAATATATTTATATAAACATCGATTAAATGATACAAAACGTTTAATATTTTCCGCAACAAGCCTGTTATCCCAAGGTTCATAGGGCATGTGGCATAGGGGTCACCAACACTTGGACTATTATTATGTCAAATAAGATTGTTCCCAAATGACAAATTTCAACCCTCCAAACCCTTTATGGTGGGCCACATCTAAATAAATATGAAGTGCCCACGGCGATCATATAAAGAAATTTATACAGTTCAAACTAAAAGTAGCAAGATAGGTAGGTTCCTGCTTATATTTTGGAAAATGGTATTCATGATTCGTAGAAATATCTCTTTGATTTATTAGTATATGTTCTCTTTCTTGTTGATTTGATGGAAACGTGCACGGATTTTTTTTTTTTTTTTTAAATTTATTTATTTCATCAAAAAATTACAGAATATATATAATATATCATTAGTAAGTTGTATAATTATATGTCAGTTAGAAACAATGAAATTGTTGAAAGAATAATGTTACAATAATACGGCAGTTTCTAATATAAGAAAAAATATATATGAATGTAAGAGTGTTATATAGAAATGGCATAATATATTATATTTTAGGTTGTGCATAACCTGCCTCACTAGGCGAACCTGTATTGAGGCAGAATTTTTAGTTAATTATTTCTTCATTTTGTCTATGGTTTGCCAATATGTAAATGTTTAATATGGGTTCCCATACAGCAATCCATTATTTTAGGTTACATTATTGTTTACATATTGAAGATACAGATAGAATAAGTTTAAACACAATACATACTATAATAACTCACTGTGACAAGGCATTTGGTTACTTTTCATTATTGTTTGCATTTACACAATACGTATATAGTAAGTTTTAGCACCGTACATACTACCGTACATACTACACCGTGCATAGTACGATTACAAATATTGCGCACAGATTAATCCACACACGATGATTCCGCACATTGGGCATCCGCTCTCTGAATACAGATTGTTTGAAAATTATAATTATGTTAAAATTTGGTTTGAATAGATATCTCTTTTTGTGTTATGTATTATTAGTTAAGGTTAGGTTAGGATTAGAAAACGGTTTTCATTGAAATGAAAGTGTTGCTTTCAACCAATTATATACAAGTATGGATAATTTAATTTTGAGAGAATGACACCCGGTATGTGGTAAATCTTAACCCAAATAAATAAGGGATCCCTGACTTAAGTTATTTAAACAAGAATGAATTATTTAAAATTAAACAATAACTTTGTAAACATCACTTATAGGTGATCTATAAGTGATGTTTACAAAGTTATTGTTTAATTTTAAATTATAATGTCACATCACAAAGTAACCGCTTCATATGAAGAAATTTTTTTTTTTTTTTATTTATTTAATATTTGTATGTTTTTTACAATAAATATACAATTATACATATTATACAGTTTTATAATGGTAAATAATAATAGCTTTTCCTCACCATAAAGAGACGAGGCTCTTGTGTTTGGTGAGTGAATTCTAGCTCAATTATATGGAATCATGTAAGTAAGTAAATAATATACATATTTGCAAAACCAAAGGGATAAGTAAGAAATAGGCAAGATTTATCAATAATACAGTTTCAAGATTTGAAGGAAATAATAATAAGAGTAAGATATGGACTTTTATAGTAGTTTTAGGTAATTTTTTAATTTTATTTTAAATTCCTGAATATCTTCAATATTTTTTAGATATAATGGAAGGATGTTAAAATATGTTATACCTAGATAGAGATCGGTATTTTGTGTGTGCTTTGTATTAAGTTTTGGGATTTTGATAGTTTTTTGATATCTTGCTGATGAATTGAATTGTAAGTTGTTTAACTGTATTTCTTTATAAATTTGTAGAATTGAATATTTTTTATATATATTGTCTATTGTGGATACATTGAATATTGAAAAGAGAATCTCAGTAGAAAATTTGGATGGTTTTTTCAATATTACTTTAATTATCAATCTTTGAACTATTTTAAGTGGATTTAATATATTGTTATAAGTTCCTCCCCAGCCAATAATACCATATTGTAATATAGATTGTACAATTGCATAGTACACTCTTTTTAGGTTTTCTAGAATTGAAATGAATTATTTCATTTTAAATACAGATTTTTTGATGTGCATATTTCGTTTTTGGAATTCCCACGTAAGAAAACATCGTGTGTGGAATAATCTGTGTACAGGATTCCTGGCCGTAATGGTCCTGGTCGGAATAGTCACCGAACCGAATCTAGTATATGTAATAACACAGTTCAAAATTGAAGTGCCATAAAGTTAGCTATTTCGCTATCGGAACGCTATTTCAATATGCCGCTCCGCATGCGGTGACACTTATTTACAATCGATCATCTGATCTAACACCTGCCACTGGGCGGACAATACAAATACATCAAAATGGATTGTTATAGCCGGTAGTCTAAATCATTTTTTTTCACATATATCACGTTTCATTGCTATAAAACTCTTTAAAAAAACGCAAACGGACTAGTTAGGATGTAACCATGTTGAATTGTGAACTGTAGAGAATCAGCTTGTAAGGTGTGATGGAAATTGTGCTACAACTTAGGAAATGGAATACTTTGTTCTATTCAAGCACTAAGATTAAAATCAGAGATTTTACTTCTTGCCACTGATTTGTAAACAATGTTCGCCTCTGTGCCATGGGTTTTAAACCGAAAAAGCAGAGTTCTATGAACACCATGTGACATTAAATTGTCCACCAACGCCATTTTTAAGTCAATTCTAGGCCCGTCAGCATTTGGTCAAATTTTGGTTACATTTTCTATATCTCCGATATTTTGCCTCTCTTTATAACAATATATAATGTTATTGTTTAACCCCTAAAGCTACTCATATTTTGCAATGTACTTCTCTTAGGAGAACTGTCAGAATATAGATTCCGCCGAAAAATATTTTCGTATTATATTTGATTTCACATAAATTCGCTGTTTTAGACGTATTTCAAAAGAAAATACAGATCTCAAAACCAGATGAAAGACTTTGTCAGATTTTAGTACAGTTTTTAGATTAAAAATATTAAAATTTTAATTGCAAACAAATAAAGTGTAAACTGTAATTGCTACTTTACACGAAACTAAATTTTTATATAAGTTATTGCCACTTCACTTTTTTGTAACATAAAAATATTTACAAAAAAATTGCTACCCCTGACAAATATTTTCAAATGCTAAATTGTTTTTTCATAGAATTATTTTTAAATTTTCCCGAGCATTTATGGAAATTTTTTAATGCGATCGGAAAGCGCGGTAATCGTATTTCATATTTATTAAAACACATTTCTTACCGTGATAAAAAAATGTCTGTTATGATATCGTGTCAGGCTGGGAGATATATCTTTGTTGTCTGTAAAGAATATCTCCAACAATTGCTAAGGGGTTAAATAAGTATCTGCAGAGGAAATCAGAGAATCAATATATTTTCACATTGTTTAGTGCTCCAACCTCTCACTAAGCAATTTAACTCCATGGAAAACTTTATCTTCATATTAAAACTGCTGAAATATTCATTGATAAATTTTCCCAAAACCATTAAATGCTGTTTTATTTAATTAATTTTAATACGAGCTCATTGCTCACATGATAGAAAGAGCTTTCAAATTCAGATAAATTAATAATGAGATAAATTATGGTTTCTAATGAACAGTTTTCTTGGCATGAGTTGAAATAATATAATTTTAAGACTCCAGATGGCGGCCATCTTGTTAAACTCATTTCGCGCTGTAAAATAAACTCTCTTAACCATTACTTTATGTAATTTAGAATTTTCAAATATCTCAGCACCAATGATAGAGAATACAGCAGATTGGATCTTACTGCAATAATCTTCCGAGTAAAAACTTCTTGTAATCAAAATTTTGAATCCGGAAAATGATTTAAGATGTTAAAGACGAAGAATTATACAACATTACTGACCGGTCAGTGGATGAGTTGCTTTTCATTAAAAAAAATAATAAAAAAGAAAATTAAAGAATGATCAAACAAAAATTAATTAAAACCTACTCCGCCTCAGCATTGGAAACTCTTAGTTAAGAGGACTTAGAAAAGTATTGAAACGAAGAAGAAAAAGAAGTAAGGTGTTCGAAACTTAAAAGTTGAAGAAAGGAAATCGTAAAAAAAAAGAGTCCATACGCTTGACACGGTAAACTTTGCAGTCGGTGGTGTCGCAAACCTATTCATATTTTCTAAAATCGTATTTTTTAATAAAACTTTCACAAAACTGCTGAACACTAAAAAAGTGTAAACAAATACTTTCGGAACGCGACAACGGTTTTCTTCTACGGAGTTTCAAAGAGAATTTATTACAAAACCCTGATGTGTTAAAATTCCAGTTGAGGATTCATCTGTTGACGCATTTCGAATGAAAGTGTGAGTGAGTGTTAATTTCCGAGTGGAGTTTAGATTCTAGTTTAAAACCATATGCCGCAAACTTCCAAGGAAAACCATTTACTTGTTCCGCGTGTAAAGATTATTTAATCTCGCGAACTGTTATGCAAAATTACTTTTAAGTTTAAACCAGGTTTGTTTTTTGAAAGCAACTTGAAATTCGGTTTTCGAACTCATCTGTAGACGCAACTCAAGGGAAACCATTCTCGCGTTCCGAGTACAGTTATGAATGTGAACATGACGTTTGGCAACGCATTTTCCATTTTTGGATAAATGAGGTTATAATAATATATTGGAGATTGCGACACCAAAACAAATCTTTAATGGTTCCTCTGATCCATACCCCGTTTTTATTATTGTTTATGGGGCAGGTAGTGTAGTTTAAACCAATGTTAAGAAGAAACCTTGAAAATTAAGAAATCGACCGTATTCAGCTTAAACTGTGTAATCGTGCTAAATGAGTAAATTTTCAATTTAACGCCGTTAAATATTAATACGGTAAGTTATGGAAAAGATATTCCGAGAAAGTTTTACGAGTGGAAGGCGATATTTGCAAGGATGTCGAAAAATAATTTTCTCCAGATTCTTGTTAAAGTCTACGAGTACCTCGCTAGTACAACATAATATTACGAATTCTCTTACAATATTCTGTGTTTATTTGGCTTTATTTATTTTAAAGGTAAATGATTTTACACGAAAGTTAATAGGTACTAAGAAAATATCGTACCGTAATAAAACACAAGAAATTACACCAGAAATCGTTTTGGGTATTTTATGGAAGTCTAATGAGGATAACAATAAAGAATTTTTTTTGTGGGTCTTATTCAGATTGCTAGTAATAATAATAACTGGCTTGCACAGCGCCGTTTTTTAAAATATTAATTTATATTACTAACTTTCCAGTTTTTTTTTGTGAAACCGCATAAGTCATAACTGCTCCCAACTGTCTAAAGTCAGTGAGACAATGGCATCCCCATATAATATTTTAAATAAGTCATTTGTTTAATAACACAAATTAAAGAAATAAACACACGCCGGAATTTAAAGCCGCCACCCCCAGCTTGCTAGTCGAGAGCTGCACCTATTGACCACGGAGGCAGCCAAGTATTAATCTTCCGAAACATGGACCGGCTGTGCGGCCGTTTTCATACAAAATATGAATTTGAATTTTAGGCCAAAATACCCATCCGAAGCTAAGACTTTATTATTTGACTAGCTGTACCCCGCCACACGTTGCTGTGGCTCAGTCTGTCTATGCAGATAGAGAAACAATAGCGAATGTTGCTTTTACGTCCAACAGGGGGCACTGTTTTTCAAAAAAGCATGTTTGTTCAACAGATGGCGCAGTTATTTAAAAAAAAACATATTTTTACCTGTAAAAAATCCCATATATATATATATATATATATATATATATAATATAAAAAACATACGTAAATATTGATTAAGAAGTAGAAGAATACTTGGGATCTATAACAAATAACAAATTAAATTAAATACTTTTGAATTATAACCCATGGCAAATTAACAGTAACTTAAAAAGGCTATGTAAAATTGCAACAGAGGTTAACTCCTTAATTAGGATAAAGGGAAAATTAGACATTTAAAGAAGGAGATTGATCTACAACACCACTGTATAGCATCGCTCCTGAATTATTGTACAAGTGTAATTTTTCTGAGCAATAAAACACAAGTTAAAATAAATAACTCAGAATAGAGGCATGAGGTCTGTATTGCACTGTAGCTGTTTAGTATTAGTAACAGCCCATGGCTATCCTACGAGAAGCTCACACATTATCGGCAACACAAAGTAATATTTATTATTAAGGTTTTAAAATGTTCAATGAACTCCCTATATGGAAGCAAAGTCTTTCAGTTTATCGTGGCTTATGTCTCAATGCTGTGAAGTCCAAATTTAGTAGGTACGTAGGTAGAAAATAGAATATTATTATAGAAGTCTTAGAATAGATTTAATAAAATGAACTTTAAAAAATATTCCCACTAGTAGATAATATATTCTTTTAATGACTAGGTAGATACGTACTGGCTAGTTTACCAATGTATATTAGTTGTGCAACTGTACCACCTATGGCTATGATTTTATGAAGAGATGAGTTTGCTTCGCTCTGAATTCTTTAATCGATCGTGCTTTAGTTTATTCCAGGATTAAAGTCCTGACTTTAGATTGAGAGTACAGAAACACCGACCACCTTATACGTCAATGACTCTGAGAATATTGTAACAAATAAAAGTTGGGGGCTTCAATTGCGGGTGCTATAATTTCACAGGTTCTCAACAGTGGGAATATAATTACAGTAATAAGGAACTTGAGTGTATAGTATATATTTAATATGTTAAAACTATGATATTTTATATACGCCGAGATGTTTTCGAATAATTGTTCCTTCCTCAGGGCAAAATTGACTAACTTAACATTACAGAACAATGGGTTAACATAATTTATTACCGTGTTGAAGTGGGGGTGGAGGCGTGATGAGGGATTAGTGAAGAGTCGGGGCAGTAGATGAAACAGACGGTGAAGGGGAACTTGTATAAGATGGGACTCTAAGATAATATTTTTTTATTAATATTTATCTTACAGACTTAAAAAAAAATACCGGTATTTAAGTTCGAAGGAACTCATGAACCATCAAACAGTTTTTCCGCAGAGGATGGATAGTAATAATTAACATTATACCTACAACTCTTTCTCTAAATATTATCATAATAGCTTCATTCATGTAAATTAATTTTTCTTCTCGTATACCATTTGAATATCCACTTGATTTAATGTTCCTCTTCTATAGAAGCTAGCGATTACTTACGCCACGTCTTCCTGGGACGTTTCCGACTTCTTTCAGCCATCTGCGCTTCTTTTCTCTCTACTATCTTTTTTTAGACCATCTGCTGTAAATATTAAATTTATGTTGGACGGGTTGTTTCATAGAATTTGAACAATTCGTCAAATTTTAAAGTAGTTTTTCGAGTTCTGTGAAGGTTCTATTCAAGTTATGTTATAATGTTATTATTAGTCTGTTGTTTCACAAAAATGATTTATTTAGAAATATACTTTGAAATTGTTCAGATTCTGTTAAACAACCCGTCCTTAATTAAAAATCTGAATTGAACCGCGAGCCTAAATTTAAACGAAATTTATGAACGTCGAAACGTACCTAGTATATTTAGGCATTTGCTGGGTAAGATGTGACTGCGGGCGTGTATTACAAATAAATTCTAAAAACTTTTTGAAACTTTCCATATTTTAATTGATTTTCCTGTTATTGTGGAGTTTTTGGAAGGAGAACGAGGTTTTGTAATACGGAATGTTCGTTTAGGCACATTTAATCACAATGCACAGCTTTCATAATATATTCGGGGTGACTGCCAAACTAACTGATGCCATTTTCTTTACATTTCAGTCCCAGACTTCAGCCCGTTCTTCTGTCAAATCTTCTGAAAAGGTTTCCCCCTCAGCACCAGCCTTAGAAGCGGTTGCGGGGGACGCGGAGGTGGGGGAGACGAATAGGGGAGGATGGGGCAGTCCCATCGAGTTCGTCCTGGCCTGCCTGGGGTACGCAGTGGGACTAGGAAATGTATGGAGGTTCCCGTACCTGGCGTATAGAAATGGAGGCGGTAAGTTTTCGTTTTCTTTTATAAAAAAAATATTTTTTAACTTTTTTCAAGGAAAAGGGCAATTGACTCTGCTTGCCACTTAAACCGTTTCTTCCGCAGCGATGTGTAAAACATATCCCATGATACTTTTAGTCCGCAAAAACCCTAAATTGTGTGAGTCCCATACTTCATTTTATGGTCCTGCAAAATAAAGAGGAATATAAAAAAATGCGATGTTGGCATTGTCAATCGGGCCTTAAAAATCCAAAACAAATCTGTCTTTCATCTTTCGTCATTATGTAATTCAAATAGAATGGCTAAAAAGAGAAAGAGAGCGCCTGCTGCTAAAATTTGCTAGGAACAAAAGGTATTAAGTCAGTGGCAACATTGATTTCCATTCACATTGACATCCCATATACATTTCTTGTTTTAATTAGAGTACCTTTATAATCTTAAAAAATATCATGTTTAAATCTCTAATATATTAAATTCTTAAGTTTTTAAAGTTATTAATAAGTTGTCCTCTCCTAACCACAAGTGTCAGCTTTTGTAGGAGAGTGTATAAAATATGCTTTAATATGTTATATTTTGTAAAAAAAAATATTAATAATAATTACTAAATTCTACATGGAAGGCATTTTTAGTACCTATGTATTATCTGTTCAGTGATTAGTAATTTTTTTTGTAGTACATTTCTAAAATGTGAATATTACTAAAAAAATATTTTAGAGTAATAATCACTCCTCTCCCATATTCAAAAATCTGTCAAGTCTAAAAGTACTTATAATTGAAACTGAAAAAATTAAGTGAGGTTGTAATCTAACCGTAATACGTATATTTTTGGAACCCAGACAAAATGATATTTCTTAAACAAAATTCCGCCATGCATTGACGACCCAACATAGCTTCAGAAACGACTAGGAAAACGAATCCTAAAAACGACTCTCGTTTTTTTGAACGAACTTCAAGCTTTTATGTATGCTCCCTCTTACAACAAGGGTCTCTTCAAGATCTAGGCTTACCCCTTTAATCCAACATCTGTCTTTGATCCATCAATTAAATTTCATAATGAGTGCCATACGTCCACAAACAAACCTTAAATACTCACCAATACCAATATCAAACCAAGAAAGCAGCGGCATATCAAAAGGTACGCTAGCGATTATAATGATCAGAGATGCCTTGAGATTGCTAGTTTGATCCTAATTTACCTTCGAAATATGTACGACAAGATTGACTTTGATGGTGTAAAAATTAGTCTAATTTTGACACATATTGTTAAAACTTGGAAGAATCTTAACATCAGTCAGAAGTCAGTGGTCTCGGATTTAAATGTAAAAAGAAATCATTATTTCTGGTACCTGTAATTATTTTTACAAAACTTAAATAGCTTCATGTTCAAATTATCGATTGTGGTGTAACATAGAGTACGCGAGATACGTTAACCAACAATTCTTCACTTGTTGTGCCGGCGCAAAATTTTCGCGATGCACTATCTGATTTTATTTCCGTCGTAACTTACCTAGTTTTTTGCAAAATGATATTTTGTAAATTGTATAGTTTTACCAGACAATGTCTTGATAAATTAAGTTTCCCCAAAATAGCTGGATATATTCAGATATTTTTTTAAACGTATCAAATTGCCTATAACTTTCTGCCAGTTAACTTGCACCATTTAGTCACTGCCCCATTCTTGTCTTGCCACCAATTCTTCTACTGATTTCATTATTGCTATCAAAGTACTCGTATAGACTCATATTTTTGGGTATTTGCCTCCTTTCTGTAGAATATTTTAAATTTTTGCTCTATCTCTACTGCTTTCTTCCATTTGATCTTTTTTCTTCTGGTCTACAATTCAGCAAGGGTTTGCACTAATTTTTATCCTCATATCGTCTTCTACCCATTTTCATTTCAGTTCCATCAGTATTTTTGAAATTTCTTGTAAACCTTGGATATATTGTGAAAAAATATTAAACAATATAATTTCGTTTGTGACTGTGAGCACGTAAATTTCGTCAATACATAATTCTTATTATTTTCGGTCCATAATATAGTGAATTTATGCCACTATTCTTACAACAGTAAGTGGTGTAGTGGTTTGCTTAGTAGCCTTCCAAGCAGTTGATCAGGGTTCGATTCTCGACCGTAGCAAATGTAAAACATATATATGTGAATACTTATTATATTTCCCATGTCTCATAACATTATTTTTTATTAAACGAACACGTAAAATGTAAACTGTAATGGCACTATTCTTCTTCTCAAAGATTCCGAAACTAAGATTGTAAAAAAAAACAAATAGCCTTGAACCATTGAATTTTTATAAAATTAATTTTGATACGTGTCACAAAATGGTAAAACTGCCCCCATGACTTTTTTATACTTACATGTACCTCAAATCTGTAGTCTTTGCCGTAGTATATTGGTGCGTAACCGTTTTACGGAGAACATGACTAAATAAATAAATAACAACTATTAATATATATTTAATAAAGTTTCATGAAAATATTCTGAGAGCAATGGACTCATCTAGTACGCCGTATGTGCAGGTTAAAATAGGTAAATATAGTAATTATTATTACTATCGACGAACATAATCACCCGAAAACAGGGTAATAAGAGCAATATTAATAAGCTGGAGTATGAAGGCAGTATGTGGGTGCGCAACTTGCCAGAAATTGGCAAATGGCTTCGTACCGATGTTTTGATGGTTCAAATTACCTTTGTTGTCGGATATTACTTTGCCGCAATCAATGGGAAGGTATTTATAATCCTAATCTGCGAACATCTATTTGAATCGAGAGGTATTCCATGTTGCTCCACCACGTTTCATATTTGTGAGTCTATCATTGATCGCTATCGGTACGCATCGCTATTGTAGATAATTGACAATAAATTATCGATAAATTATAGGTAGTTAGTAGATTGGTGTCAGATAAAATCATTTTCAAAGTGCTTTTTTTCACTGTGTGAATAGAAATGGATATTATAATTACGATACTTGTACAGCATTGTAAATTTGTAATAAAGAACATCATTTATTGTACGTTTAATGTTAAAGTCAAAATAAAAATATTTGAAGTAGACTGAATGCTGTAGAAATGAGATCCCTGCGGCGTATGTGTGGTAAAACCATGTATGATCGTGTTGAAGAGGCCCGAATTATATGAAAGAGGAAAAATAAACGGTAGCTCGTTCCACATACGAGCCGACTTACACAAAAACGAGTTGTAGAAACTTCTCACGAAGCCAACATCAACTGTAAATGGGTGTCCTGCTCTTCTATCAATGCTCATTAGAGTAGGCTCCATTAAAATACCTGTAGAACAGACTCAGCATGCCTACATTGCGCCTTCGCATTAGGGACGGCAATCGGTCTATTAACAACCGCGCTCCTTTTGCAAAGAATCAAGTAGGTTTATCAAGTATTGTGGGGCTCCACTTGAGAGGAGAGTAAAGAGGTGGCCCATAAATTCAATTGCTGGGCATATTTGAGTTTTGTATGCACGGAGAAAAATAAGTATTGCTGATTTATTAAAAGTCTTCAAATTATTCGTAATCAGGTTAAAAACGGGATTACAGGCCGTTTCTTGATAAACTTTTAGTAAATTCTTCAAATTTAATAAAACGTGTTCATTTGCCTTGATAATATATAATGACGAAATGTGAAAATATTATGGTTATGATAACACGTCGAGATAATAAATTCCTCTTTTACTAAAAGTTTAACAGACAACCTATCAATTCAGTCGCTAAGGGCCAGCAATCCATTTTAACCGGATTACCAATATTTTGAAAAGATCCTTAATAAATTAGCAACAATAATTTTTAGCAGCTGGTCACTATTGAAGAATCTTCTAGCCCTATACAATACGCCCAGTTTCTTGGAACCCGAATTACTCGGGCTTCTTTGGAGCAGAGATACTTGAGCCGATCTGATATTCTTATACTCCAAGTATTTCAATGGCGTCTTTATTGAGGAGGGTTGTTACCGTGGGATTAAGTGGCAACAAATGAATGTAAGGAAGGGTTTATTATATACAAATAAAAAATATTTAATAATACTAAAATGTAATAATAAAAAAGAAATTAATAAGCATTCTACTATTACATCTGTCTGGCAAAGGGCTTGCATAGGTAAAATGAAGGTGTGATACCAGTTTGTTCTTGATGCGAAGTAGTAGATTACGGTTCTTCACAGCAACTGTCCCAGTTTATTTTAATTTTTTTTAAAAAGCGGAGACGGCTTACGCGTAGTTCCCGTGAGCACTTAGGCCATAGGCCCATTGTGCTATCTCCCATTTTACCTCAATCCTTTAACAGCAACCCGGTCCCTTTAATAAAGTTCACCAGGGTTGTCATTGGGTATGTGGCTATGTCTTCTGGTTCTACTGTATGTCTCCCCAGGTATCTAAGCCTAGTTCCCACCAGGGCAGGACATTGGCAACATAGGTGAATTGGAATCTCTTCATCCTCTTCACATTTCCTGCATATATTGGTGTTTTCTACTCCCAATATCTGCATGTGTCTCTTGAGATGGTAGTGTACCGTTAGTAGTCCTACTAGTTCCCTCAGTGAGTTTCTGTCCATATCGAGTAGTTTCTTGGTTCGTCTAGGGTCTGGTCCTTTTATGAGTACTTTGGATTGTCTCATTCCATGTGCCCTCTCCCATTCTTTGCGGTGCTGGTCCCAGTTTATATTTTATCCAAAAATAATGCTCTAGTCCATTTCAAAATAACCTCGCGCTGCTGGTCTCCAAAAGGGTCCCTCTTCACCAATCAGGATCGGCAGATGTCATCCGATTCAATCAATCTCATAATCAATGCTCCATATGCAAAAGCTGATGCTCACAAAATTGGCGAATGTTTTCGTCGAACCTCAGCCAAGAGAAATGCCCGCTGCTCTAGGCTGGTGATCAAAGAATGGCCACTGCTTCCAATGCAAAGCACAGATTCTAGCTCCCTCAGGTTTGGCAACTCTCCAAATCAAAATTTCAGGGCTGTCAATTTGACCAATAGCAAAATGACAATGTGTAGGTATTTAAAGGTCCCATACACCAAGACCATAGATGGTATGTAAGTAAAGTGATGCACACACCTTGTTACTAATCTTATATGTAACAGGGTCTATGTAGAATGTGTAGGAGTCAAGATACTACCAAGCTGAAGAGGGATGAAGATAACAAGGATATATTGTAAGGACATAATTATATGAACTAAATTTACGCCCAATATACTAAAAAAATCGTCATCCCACTATAATAGTAGGTGATGCGTTTGGCCACAGTTGAACTGTGATAATTTAGTCCAAATTCTAATGCCTTCTGTTGAACTTCCTCCAGTGTCATCACTCTGGGAAATTCTTCCATCTAGGTGGGAGCCGTCGGTTGGTAACCCAGTCAATTCTATGGATCAGCATATTTAGTGGACATTAGTTTCTTGAGTTTGATGAATTCGATGTAAATATAGAAACAGTGCATGTGCAGTATTTGCAACGAGTTTTGATTTATAACCTCATTCGTTAACATTTGTAATTCTAAAATAATAATAATAACGAGTTTATTCTGGAATGTGGGGAGGTTTGTGCAATACCACATATACCATAAAACATATACAATAATATTACAATAATAAACAAAGATAATAAGAAAAAAAAAAGATAAGCATTAGATTGACGGGGTCAACAATTTCTTTAGTGTGCTACAATGCTTGATACGATAAGGACATTTTTGGAGCTATTTGCCCTTTCCCTTAAACCTGCTACCCGGGTTTTTGTGAGGGCTGCAAATCCTGGAACTGTCTGGGAAGGCCAAACATCGTGCTGTAAGCATTGCTATACTGCACGCGTAGCCTTTCTATGCTGCTCGTTGTTCCATGCTCCACAAGCTCGCACGTATAAAAGGATGTATAAAACATAAGGAAGAGCTTTCTTCATTCTTTTTACATTTGGGCTGTAAAGGTGAAACATTCTACTGAGGATATTCGACTTTATGCTGAGCGCTCGTCTTTACCGGTCGATGTCATCGTCGTCTGTCAGCTTACTGTTGATGATGTGCCCTAGATACGTTGTTTCTTGAAAACTGGTGGAATGCTGGTGGAATTTGTATCTGATCCCAACAGTGCTATTTTTTTGTGGTTAGATAGATTAGTATGTTTTAAAAATATATTTTTATTAAGGTACCCCAGGACTCGAATTTAATGCGATTTATGATTTTGTAATGTATGAGGTGTTGATATTAATCGAGTAGACAAGAGTTTAAAAAAAATTATATTAACTGGAGGACCCGAGGAAATATAATTATTTCACGGTATCTTTGGGGAATCTGTGTGGAGGATATTTTCGAGAAATGAAGTATCTAGATTCAAGACACAGACCCTTCGAGACCCTTGAAGAGACTCATGTTGCAGGTGGGAGAAAACACAGAGGAAGTTTATTTTTTACTTGTTTTAGAAATTATAAAGCGATTCAGAACGGAAAAATTCATTTCACGAAAAAGGTTCACTTCTTTAGAAATTCAGTTTTGTGGAACTTACTTAACAAGAATGATATTGTTTTGTAATAATTGGTACCCTACGTATTTATTTTTGCAATGGATTATTTCGCTGCTGTAACATCAGCATTCAATTTTTTTCTTATCAATTAGAAATGCTTAGTGAGTAGGTACATAAAATAATCATCTAATAAAGACAGATACCTTTTTACAGCTCAGTCGCTATCAATGATAATGCTGAGTAGATAATAAAAAAATAGGTTGTTAACTAGACAAAATATTAAGGCTCGTTTGTGACGATGCGCTGCTGTCATGCGGTCCTTATCTAATAAAATAAAGCATCGTATGCGGTATTCCCACGGGTCAGTAAAGAATCGACAAAAACCGAGTGCGGTAAAGATGCGGGAAATGTTGCGCGACGTATGTTGGATGGTCTCTTCACACGGAAGATAGGCTGTGTAGCTTGTAGCTCAGTAAAATGTAAATTTCTTTTGTTCGTATTGCAAATTTATGTCACTTGATTTTTATGCTTACGTCATCGTATCATAATCTTGTAGTTTGTAATTATATTGGAATAGATTATTATTGGAAATTATATTAAATTGTCTACGAACCTTGGGCATGGATACCTCTTGGCCTCCATTATTAATTGTTCGTTTTTATGCAATAATGACAGTTGAATAAGGAGACGACAGAATGGCGCGTAAACACATACACAATCATAAACGACTGTGAATCAAGTCAGTCAAAGTGACGACGAGGTTGTGGCATTATTAATGTGCCTAAATAATAAATTCTAATTCCAAACGAAAGAAACTTTTATTGGTAAAATATAAATTAGAAGTTAGTTACGCTATATCAACGGTGTCGCGATGGATATCGCTTCCTCTCGCCCGCGCCGCCCGACCCATTTGCACTGTTTGTTTACCCCAATACAAATATATTAATCGGTGGTATACCGCACTCGGTTTTTGTCGATTCTTTCCCGTCCCGTGTCTATTATCTTTGGTCCCGTAGGATAACCGCCGTAGAAATAATTCCAGCACTCGGGCATTTCGATCCTCTGAACCATTTTTTCAATGTGAATAAACCATTAGAGTCCAAACTGCTCCCAACCATCTAAAGCTAGTGAGGCTAAGCCATCCCCAATTGGGGTTTGTTGTGAGGCTGAAGGTACTGGGGAAGGGAAGGGATGGGGAAGAGGAATGTGGGGTGAACCTGACTATTCAGATCTGGTCACCAAACACGGCTAAAGTCTTACACGTGGGCGACACTGAGAGTATTTTCCACCCTGGAAAACCTAATTGCAATTATAAATAATTTACTGTTAGAGATTACATTATGATAAATGTCAGGTATGAACTCAAAATAAAAATGAAACTGAGCTAGATTAGGACGGATTGTGTTAGCTGGATTTTTTTTTTTGATTTAGCTAGGTTAGATTATGTTATGTAGTAGTACAATCAATTTATTGACGCAATGACACACTACTTGACGAAAGGTAATTTCGTATATTGTCGGTATGCCTTACATCAAACACTTAACAATCAAATACTTTATCTCAGTATCGCTCCGGTGAAAGAACACCATTCAGAATAATACGTTTTTTGAAATGGCTTTAGCCGTGCTAGGCGACCAGATTTGAATATTTTCCTTCCCTTCCCCACTACCTTCAGCCTCACAAAATACCCTAATTGGGGATGCCATAGTCCTCCTGGCTCCGGTTAGCAGGGAGCAGTTGGGACTCTTGTCCAGTAATCACATTAAAAAATAATTTAATATATATTTTTTTTTGTCTGTATAAAATACCTCTCTAGACTGAGCCCTGGCTGAGCCTGTTTGAAGGTGGTAAAAATTTAATTGAATTTAAATATCTTAAATAATAATGACGGAAACACTTTATTAAAGAAATAAATAAAAGAAATGAGAAGAGAAATATACAGAATAAAATATATATGGAAAAAATAAAATAATTAAACTATACATAAGGAAATGAAAGAAAGAACTAAAAAAAGCTGCGAAAGATATAATTGTTGTTATATTATTGTAAAAGTTCTAAGTATGTGTCCGCGGTAGATAATGCCTTTATTGGATACCCCTGTATGAATTTTGTATATAAGATATACATTAGTTTGTATCAGGTGAATAATGGAATATTTAATTTCAGGTGCTTTCCTCATTCCTTACTTCGTGATGATGATGGCCATGGGTCTGCCTATCTTCTACCTGGAGCTGTATCTAGGCCAGTACACCGCAGTGGGTCCTATCGAAGTGTTCTTCCGCCTGGCCCCCGGCTTCTACGGCCTCGGCTATTGCACCCTCATGGTCATCTCGCTGATCATCGTCTACTACATGATCATAGTCGCCTGGACGCTGTATTACACCTTCATGTCCTTCAATCCGAGACTTGGATGGGGATTCTGCGATAATTCCTATAATACTGATGGTAAGTTCCTACACTTTAACCGTCTTACTCATAATAGAAAATACGTAGGGTTAAGAACGGGTTAGTAGAAAACGTTACTTATAATGGTAGTAGTGCTCGACAGATTTTTAAACCGCCCGACCCCCAGGATTAGGGACGTATTACGATTGGGATCGTAGACTTTGTTAACAATCTGGTTGATTTGACAAGTATCGATCAAAAATGTAAAAAAAGTAGTAATACCCATTTGCAGCACTATCAGAGGAATATTTAAAATTTAAATATCGATTTACCAAAGCAAATACGGAACGCATAATCGATTTCGCCAAATTTCGAAGAAATTCAAAACAGACAGGGTCAATGACATCGCAAATGTCATCTGAAGAAACGTGAAGATAGCAGTCTAAAAACATCTTGCATGTATGTTAAAGATTTTAACCCGAGGAGTATACAGCTCTTTTCGCCGTATAGATAGATACCAATGCTGCAGCGTCATATTAGGCAATCTTTATAAGTAACACTTTAACTGTCTTATAGTGTCGTCTTATAAATAAAATAATTACGTTGAAAAGCTCGGCTATCCGAGTCAAGCCTATTGTTCAATCATGTATTATTACGCATCGTTTCAGCGTTGGTATAGTTACGGTTATACCTAGGACATAAACCCAAGACCCTTGTAATGACCCAGAAAATAATTAAATAGTACAATTTGAAGTTTTACTCATTAAGTTATTCCAACAATAAAATATTCATCCTAGAAAAAGTCATTAAAATAAAAATAAGATATATTTATCTAAGACACTGTCTAGATTGCAATTAGTTACATATAGCAGCCAATAAAAATGTGCGGTGAGAAAATGAAGACAGTGGTAGTTCTTATTTGAAGTATGATACAGTTTAATATGACCGAAGAAGATAGGGTGCCATTAGCTCAGTTGGTAGATAATAATAATAATAATAATAATAATGTTTATTTCAGCTGGACAGAGCGGTGTGTGCAATGCTCTGCCTGCCATAAAAGTTTACATTTAAGTTAATACATAAAAATAAAATGAATAAAGAAATAAATAAAAATAAAAAAAAAAATAAAAAAATAAATAAAAATAAAAATAAAAATAAAAATAAAAAAAAAATAAAAAAAAAATAAAAAATAATAAATAAAAAATCAATACATTGATGTGCACATTAGGTCTTTATGGTGGCTTGAGTGAAATTCTCCATCTCCGGTGTAGAGGCGCTCCCTGCCACTGGGCAACGGCCTGGACAAGAGTGTTGTCCGATCTCTGGTAGCGCTGCCTCGTCCCGGCTATTCTGTGGCGCATCAAAGCAGCGAACCCATGCACCCTTCCTTCGGTGAACATCTGTGAGGCGCTGCATCGCCAGGGGAGGCCAAATAGGGCTCTGTATGCGTGGTTGTACTGTACTCGGAGTGTGTTCATGACGCCTTGTGTGTATGTCGTCCATAGCTCGCTAGTGTAGAAGCTCATACAATATGTTTGGAAAAGTTGCTTCTTCACCGGAGGACTGCATTTGTTGAATCTCCTGGCAATCATGTTAGCTCGCACACTCAGTACTCTTCTTTGACGTTCTATGTCTTTTTTATCATTTAGGTCATCGGTGATGACATGTCCCAAATATTTGATTTCGCTGCAAATTGTCAGGTTGGCCCCGTCGAGACGTATGGGTGGAATGACAGTGGGACCAGTATTATCAGTAGAGCGGTGCCCCGGCAAGGCAAGGGTCCTGAGTTCATCTCCTAGATGTGACAGTATCTTTTCACGATTTTTCTCTTTCGAATTTTCGCTAAAGAATCGCTAGTATTGTCTTGAGGTTTTACTCATTAAGTTAAAAATAAAAATATACTATCGAAACACTGACATTGGCACTTACGGAAGCAGAATTTTTAATGAAAATATTCAAAATACACATGTTTAGTACGATGATCGGAATCTTAAAAATAATAGTGTTGTGTTCGCACAAACAGTTCTCCAACTCGTCGTGGAAGGAGTTTATAATAATTGGTTCTTTTAGAATAATCAGGGATTTATTATTACTCCGCGTAATATAATGGTGACTCGATAGTCGACCTAACTAGAAGCTGGCTAATTGGAATCTGGGCCAGTGAGATACTCTGAGAGCCTTCGCACTGTCCATGGTGACAACTGGCCACTGGCTCCATCTTGCGGACTTCCCCGCAAGCTCTATGCACTGCCATCTGTGCGTGCATCTACAAAGCTTCCTAACAAATACTAATAATAAATAGTTTGTGAAAATACTATCCATTGACTATCCAGAATTAAAAATGTTAGAAGACGAAGCTTTTATGACGATGTTACGATGGGCAGACGAGTTCTTACTGTAGATGAGAGCGTGTGTATCTTGCCTCGTGTGTGATCATGATTAATTTTGATAATAAAATGATTAAATTATGCATTTACAATCTAGTAGTAATATTTTCTTATCATTAAATATTGAAATACTTCTATAGGCACGTAAGTAATATTAATTAACATCGGGCATAGATATTTCATTGTGTCTAATAATTTGCAAATATTAATATGAAATAACTGTTTGCTATTAGTTATGATCAGGCGCCGATAATATAATTATATTGATTATTAATGTCCATTTTACTGTTATATCCCGAGTACCTACTTCAAAATTACTTTAGAAGAGGTATTGAATGTAGTTACTAGGGAGGAATGAATCTAATCTTCTTTGATTAAACATTTTGTGCGTAGGTTTGGCAATCTTAATTATTTGAGGCAATTATTTTTTAATATGAATTTGATCTGCTTCATTCCCGTACATCACTTTAAGTCCTCTGTCTCCTACAGTACTCTAAAATAAAGTCAGAACCTTAATTCTTATATGCGACGCTTGGCCCTGGTGTATTGGACAAAGCTGCGGGTTAAATTTTCCTCTTTGGAATCTATAAAATAAAGTGGGAATCTTAACGACATAAGTGATGAAGTGGTGTAAATATAATATTCGGCGGGTGACCGGGCGTAACGGACGGACTTATGGTCGACTTTGCCCTAGCAGGCATAGAAAATCGATTTTTCCATGGGGATTATTTGAATTATTTCTGAAGAACATATTACTAAAATCTCAAATGCTTCTAGGGGGATCCTTTGGAAAGTTACAGTTTTACATAAAATATCTGTAGCGTAAGGTTCCATTTTTAATCATCTAAAATATACCTACATAACTTGCATCCGTAGGGATCCCTCTAGAAACAATTGAAATTTTGGTAATACGTAAATCAGAAATAATTAAAATGTGAGCGTCGAGCAAACCTACGTTATTAGATTCTTGTGTCGCTTTTACCTTAAGTACTCTAACCGGCGAAGCTTAATGCCAAATCACTATTTTGATTAATCTTTATAATGAATACGTTTACATTATGAATACCAAAAAATATACTATAGATAAATTGAAGATTTTCCTATCGTTTCCCTTGAGTAGAATACAAATAAAAAAATAAATTACTCAATAAAAAATATAAATGTAAACTAAAAAAAAAATATTTTTTCAATAAAAATGTACGAACGCTTAAAGAAAACAACTTTAAAAAAATATAGCTAAGATTTTCTGTGACAGTTTCACTTGATTAACTTTTTTGCTTTCTTATTTATTTATCGTTTCTTTACATTGCATCTTTTTTTAAAGTTATAATTTTTAACCTAACTAGGACAAGCCTGTGTTGAATATAAATATAGAATATAAAATTATTTACAAAATAAATAAAAACCAGTTTGGTGCTTGAAATCGAACGTTTCTAGACTCCGTTTGTCAAGCGATTTTAATGCCTATTACCTACAATTTAAGGTATAACAAGAATATACACATTTTTGGCTTGTAGCTTCTTCTTAAGATGTTTAATAAAAAGGTATTTAGGTACATTTTATGTTATAACAAGAAATCAATATCAAATAACGCACCTTTAGGTAGCAGAGTTACAATTTCGTTTTTTAGCGAAGTCTTGTTTTAACTAGAACATGTGGCATTTCATGTATTTGTATTTTTGTTATAACGTTTTTGTTGTAATTTTGTATTGAATTATGGATTTTCCAACACTTTCACAAGAGTTTGGTCACTAATATGGAGGGCTTTTAAAAGTAAAATATTATTTTAAAACTGATGGACGACTAAGGATTGGATTGAATCAGCGAGGTCTTGTTGAGAACTCTGCGCTTTAGCAAACTCGGCCACGAACCGTTCTCTAATATTCTATTAATATTGGGTACAGTGGAAATTGGATAGAAATGCTCAATTTATATTGTATCAGTAATAATAATATAGCCTTATATAATGCTGCGTATACACAGGATAAAAATACGCGTGTTTGAAAAAAAAATTAATTATGTAAAATTTATTTATTATTTCGATTATGAAGCAGGATTTGAGAATATATTAAAATTCTGTCCGATTTAATTCTAGCTGCATTTAGTCATTTATGTTTAACATCTAAAAAATTCCTTATTTGATTATACATCTAGTGTCTACATTTCAAATTTTTTTTTGTCAAATTCACCAAACTTATTATATGGGACCTTCTTCATAAAAAATGAATCTCATTTAGTTTTCACCACTTTTATTTTTTTAAATTCAGTGTTGATTAATATTGAATACAACTTTTTTCCTTGCACTTATATCGTAAACTGTTATTTCATTGGTATATGATGTAAATTCACCCGCTTTCAGAAATTTATTCTAATTTATATATATACTACCATTTGATAGTGATATGAAAAATATTCACTTGAACAATAGTGCTTTTTTAAAAGTGTTTCATTTTTTATTCAATTATCTTGGTGTGGCCGTTTATTTCCATTTGTGTTTTGACGATCTGTACAGTGTACGTGAATGACAAGCAGACTTGCACGGAAATCAGAAAGCGCACGAAACTTATACCTACATAATATGTACGAGATAGGTAGGCAAGTGGTTTGGTACTTTGATCTGAGAAGCGATATTATTATCATTCCTGATGTTCAGGGTTCGGTAAAGAACAGCAATAACGGAGGTTAAATGAAAATATTTCCCGAGAACGCGGTATTCGGGGAAAAGGCCGGGAATATGGCGAGGACTTACCTGGGAGCGCCTGGAACCCTCGTCTTCTTTGCCTGCCAAATAACTACGCTTGACATCGTGGAATACTGTTTCATCTATTATTATTCGCATGTTTTGGACCAGTGATGTGCAAGTGGCAGCCCTTCGATCATTTGTCTGTGGACTTTTTTTTACTATTTTTTTATTTCGTTATTAGTTTTTATTTCCTTTTTTTTTTTCAATTTGTGTTTGAAAAAAAACAAATAATTTGTTTTTGTTCTTTTTTTAATTTGTGTCGTCAAATATTTAGATTAGGAAAAAAGTAGAATAAATAATATTGCGTTTGGTCTTATTTTAGTACAATATAAATATAATGTTGACAGAGGATTACATGATAAGGTTTTGTTTAAGTTGAGGGATCTTATTTCTACAAACTGAATGCTTTACGGCGTAAGTGTGGTAAAACCATGTATGTGATAAATGTCTAGATCCGAAAAAATTGCAAGACTGATGTAAGCGTAATGAGTAAGAAAAGGACGCTTAGATGGTTTTGGGCATGTAGAGTGAATGAACGAAAAAAGGTGTGTAAGGAGAATATATGACGCAAATGTGAATGGCAAAGAAGTCCGGAATGCCCAAGGAAAATATGGCACGATCAAGTGAATCCAATACAATCAAGTGAGTCGGGCCATGTCAAGTGTCAGAATAATAAAAGAGTATGTATGAGATGATGTATGAATGTGAATGAGGCAAGAAGTGTGTGCCAAGACTGAGTTGTTTGGCGGTCCGTCCTCTCTGCCTACTTCTGCAAGGAAACGGCGTGATGGTTAATTAGTTTAAGTTCCATTTGTTAAAAACAGATATTCACCGTGGTGGTTTTTATGCTGAATTTTTTTCTTCATGGACATGAAGAAACAAATTATATATGTATTATTATAATTGTTACTGCCTCAGTTACAATCTTTTGTATTTGTTATGTGATAAATTTAAGATGTCCACTGACTTCCACAGTAATTTCCTTCAATAACGGCCGTTGGTCCCAACTTTTCGAACGATAAATCTCTGGCTCCGATCAGTCAAGTGATTTGTTCAGTAACGTTCGATTCGCTTGTTTCCAAACAGTTTCTTTCCCAATGATTATCTTAAGTGGCTCCGCCTACTCAGACAATAAAATGATAAAGTAAAAACATTCAATGTTAAATTAATATTGACGAAATAATTAGTGTATTTATTATTAATGCATATGATATTTTTAAATACTGCACTACATAAACCAACATTTTATATGTTTAAACAAACGTACGTAATATGTTAAAAATAAAGTGTTAGCTTGACTTTAATGCTATTGAGGCAAGTTCAATACAGTAGTTTGGCTTCCTTAAATTGGTTGATTGCTCAGTCGTCACCTTACTGTTGGAAAAAGCGTGGTTTTGCGTTTGAGCAGTGTTGAGCCAAAATTTCGGCTCAACAGTTGGTATTCTGGGCAATGAGGAATACATATGGTAGTTGGTACCAAAATTTCTGCACGGAAACAAATTCCGATTAACAAATTAAATCCAAAAGCTTATCATTGAAAACAATTCTGGACTATTAAATGCATCATTTAGAATTTTATATAGAAATACCAAGTAAGTGAAAATCCTGCTGTCAGCCAATTTAAGCATTTTAATTTAATTTAAAAGAGTGTTGTAGTTCAACAGAATTGCTGGAATACTTATTTTATAACATAGAAAACGTAATAATTTATTTTGTGTTATTTCAATAGCTTGTACATGAATATAGTAAAGTGAGATCCAGACGGGAGAATTATACTCAAGTCGATTCTAACAATGACAAAATATAACAGTTAATTTGTGTTAATGTCTCAGGAGTATTGTTATGAATGTTGTAAAAGATCACTGGATTTTTTATTACAAATAATCTGACTATTCGACATTTTGAGATATTTTAGTACAGTCTGTTTTCAATGCGCCAAATTTTCAAATAAGAAATCGAAGAATATTACAATGATAAATATTTTGAAAAGTTCAAAATACAAAAAAAAACAGATTTTGTTTTTTGTATTTTGCAAAATCAACTACGAGTAACATTAAAAGCCTTTGCCTTGTCTTCGTTTATTTTACCGGGAAATCGGAGTTTATGGAATTTATTAATATTTGGCTGATTTGTGTAAAAAATATCTCAAATGAATTGTGATTAAATGATAACATTTATAGTTAAATACATTTATATCTTTTTAGTAAGTACTTTTAAAAAGAAATGATATTGACTTGCTTTAATATCCGGTTTGGCCTAAGATTTTAATTTTTGAAATAAAAAAAATAACTATCATAAATCTTTTTATATATCAGTCTGTCATCAACATTTTGTTTATTAAATATTGGAAAAACGTAGACGATGGTTAATAAAAAATATTTTTTCGATGTTTTTTATGGCCACACCAATATAGTTAAATTGTATAAAGAAGTAACTCTTAAAAAATCATTCACTTCTATATATATATATATATACACGTTGTTTACAGATTAGTGGTACATTGCGAAAGAAGGTGATAATCAAACTAATTTTTGAAGGTGAGATTCAAACTTGTGATTTTTTTACATTTTGCAAGCAAAAATTGTTTTTTTGTTTGTAATTTTGAAAATGCACGTAAAAGAAGCTATTTATTAAATTTAGCCATCATTAAAGGTACATGGGAGAAGAGCGCACTTTACGCTTCAACATTACGTTTAGAACAATGTAATTGAGATACGCCGTTTATCTTGTCAATTGTCAAACATTTGAACGCCATTTGTTCGAAAATCAGTGTTGATAGTTGCTACAAAATTGAAAATTCAACTTTATTGAGTTTCTACACTTTTTGTTAAATTGTATCAAATATATTCAAATCCTAAGCCGTGGTTACGCACTGGTGTCACGTGCTTAAATGTGAAAATTTCCCCTTCTAACCTGACGTCCCGCTGCGAGGGTGCGTAATTTAATATTTCATCAAAATGAGCCCACCATAATATTGTAATAATGCCATTTACATATCACTTGAACATGTCGACAGCACGGATAGCGCGCTGATAGCTTTATATGCATCAAATTGGCCATTGGAAGCAATCCGATGACAATTCTCAGAATGCGAAAAGACGTGAGACGAAGTATCTTGAGTTTATCGCGTCGCAGGTATAGTCCTCGCAACATGGGATCTGACAGCACCCTCGTCAAACAGCCCGCCCAATATACAAAGAACATGTGCGGGATTCAAGGACACTGACAGGGGCGCTTTGGGCCGAAGCGCCGCAGGCGAAATCTCAGTGGGCCGTAGTAAAATTTAAAAACTTCTAACCCTGAAACTAATGACTTTTTATATTTAATTATAAAGTTTATTTTTTTATGTGTGTGCTTAGATGACAAGAACTTTCAAATTTTTGTTTTCATAAAAAAAGGGTTTTCAGGAAAATAGTATCATGAATCAAAATAGTATCAAAATAAAAGTAAAATAGTATCATGGGGTGGTTTGATATCACAAAAGGTGTTAAACAAGGCTGCGTAATGTCGCCATGGTTATTCAATCTATACATGGATAATTGTATGCAAGAATTGAAAGAGGTGGGATTGGGCGCGAATTTGAATAATTTGAAAGTATGTTGCCTGTTGTATGCTGATGATGCGGTGCTGATTGCTAATAGTATAGAAGATCTACAGTCTCTCGTGTCTAGGATGAACGAAGTATGCATGAAGAATGAGTTAATGATGAATGTAAGTAAGTCTAAAGTAATGGTGTTTGAAAGAGAGAGTACGAAAACAGTGTGCAATATAATTGTAAATGAGGAATACTTGGAGCAGGTGGATGAGTTTGTGTATTTAGGAAGTATGTTTACGAGAGATGGGAAGGCTGACAGAGATATTGAAAGAAGGGAAAAGCAGGTAATTCCGTTAATGGAAGACTGAACGCCGTTGGCGCTAACAAAAAATTGTCCAAAGAAGCGAAGTTAGCAGTCCACAACGGAGTGCTGGTACCTACCTTGATGTATGGAAGTGAGGCATGGAACTGGCAAAGAAAGGATGAAAGTAGATTGAATGCTGTTGAAATGAGATCCCTGAGGCGTATGTGCGGTAAAACCATGTTTGATCGTGTGAGGAATGTGGAGATCCGCAAAGAGTGCAAGGCTGATGTAAGCGTAATAAGTAAGATTAAGAAAGGGACGCTTAGATGGTTTGGGCATGTAGAGCGAATGAGCGAAGATAGGAGTGTAAGGAGGATATATGATGCAATTGCGAATGGTAGCAGAAGTCGGGGACGCCCGAGGAAGACATGGCACGACCAAGTGAATCAGATACTTGAGTCGGGCCATGTCAAGAGTCAGAACAATAGAAGAGTATGTATAAGACGATGTATGAATGTGAATGAGGCAAGGAATGTGTGCCAAGACCGAGTTGTTTGGCGGTCCGTCCTCTCTGCCTACCCCTGCGGGGAAACGTGCGTGATGGTTAGTTAGTTAGTTAGTTAGTTAGTATCATGAAATAAATAAAGCAATAGAATTTTTCATCCAAAACCAATTTTTATATGTATGATCTATTTAAATTTTTTGTATTAAAAAATGAACACTCGCTGGCAAACAAAAAAAGTATAACGTTTGATGTTCGGAAAATCACAGAAAAAAGTTAAATACATAGGTATAAAAAAAATCACAATGGTAGTATTTTTTTTGCAACAAAATGCCGCCTGGTTATATTTCGTAGACGATATCATGATATGGTACAGTTCTATTATCACATGTATTTTATCTATTATATTAACTATAGATGAATCTTCCGATCGTTCATAAAAATAGCAGCCAATAAAAATGTGCGATGAGAAAGTTTATTAGGAAACGTATAAATTCATTTGTTAAAGGCCCGCATTTCCGTTTTTAAATGGATTACGAATACTTTGAAGAGATTAATAAATGAGCAATATTTTATACCAGTAAGTTTTCTCCGTGTATCCAATCTTTTTCCCCTCCCCACTCCCTTTAGCCTAATAACATTTATTTATTACAAATAGTCCATTAGCAATATAATATTTTTACACGAATTAGAAACAGAGATGGAGAGTGAAAGGAGATCATATATAAATGATGAGCAATGACAGTATACATATAATATAAAAAAATACACATGGGAAATTACAAGTGTTACAAGACAATTACAATTAGAATGCATGAAGAAGGTTTAAAAGGCTTTAAAAATTAACATACCCTACTTAGGAATGTCATAGTCCTATTGGCTCCATACAGCTGTAACTCATGTCCGGTATTCATTTTATAATGTTGGTATCTGCAAATTTCGAAATTATCGCCCTTAAATCCATTTAAGGCCTCATTTGCTCTCGGATAACTGATTTATTTATTTATGTCTATTCTTGAATACACATTTTACAAACGATTACAGTGGTTTATATTGTAGTATAAAGAAAAAAGTGCAGAAAAAGGAATAAAAAATAAAGAACATAGGTTGATATAGGTAACTGTGTGTGGGTGATATTCCATGTTACGTGAACACCTAACTAGGAGAACCTGTGCTGAGGTGTTAACGTGTTTGTGATTAAGTGTGACAGGTTTATGTGTTGTAGTATAGACATATATTGAAACATGAAAACACACATTTATATGTGAGTGTATGTATTTTTGGATGATTCTTGAAGAACGTATATGATATTTAATTTTACTTCATATCTGTACATACTTGAGAAAATTTTTTTTCTAAGGGGTTTTTTTTGTATTCTCGTTTTGTTATTCTTAGCCAATCGGCCCCGAGAATATTTTCCAAAAAACGACCCCAGATCGGGTCAACTGCTGTGGTTCAGGAAAATACAGGTTATCTAGGGTTACTGAACGTAATATCACGGCCCAAGTCGTGGATAATTCGCTTTGAATACTTTTATTCTTAAAAAAGGTGTTGCAATGAAAGCCATAACCCAAAAAGGCAGTAATGTGTTCATAATAATTCAAAATATTATGTTTTTGTTTGATCGGTGATTAACGTTTATATCATGCATAGAATATAGAAAATTGAGACATGAATTTTCAAAAAAGGACTTTATTAAAGGTTAGTTTTTTTCATCGGAAAATTAATGACATAATTTTCTTGAAATTATTACTGTACACTTATTTCATACTATAAATTAGTTTAGTATATTTTACTAAGTGATAGGTGTTTTATTCTATTTAATGTGGATGACTTTATATTAAAACACTGATTGTATTTTATGAGATAGACTTTTATTCTTGTGACGGTTATACCGAGAGCTTGTTAGCGTGACCACAGACGACAATACAATGTGTTACAATCACCTCTAGCACTAGTGATGTGCGACACCAATAGTGATGTTACATCCCCTTTCTTTATTTATAAAAACAATAAAAATTCAAATACATTGATATTAGACATTATGCTTACATACAATACAATAAAATCTTAAATACACTGACATTAGACATTATACCTATCGGGTTGTTTGACCACTCTACCATATCTGGTAATGTAAGGGTTGTTCAAATTATTATATTCTCCCACCTGTCCCTCATCTCCAGCTTCTGCCTCTTCAAGTGCCGGATCAGATCGCATGGACAGATGGTCATTATTAACATTTGTATTATATCTCATTTTTAAGTGAATTCTATTTCGTCTGTACGTGTTACCATAATAATCTTCAACAATATAAGACCTGTTACATTTTAATTTTTCCTTGACCACAGCTGGTAACCAATTACTTTTAGGGTTTTTCTTAAAATACACATAATCTCCTGTTTTAAATATAGACATAGGTTTTGCATTGACATTATAATATTTAGAATTTTTTGAATTATTTTTTTCAACGCAGTTTTTGTAATCTGAGAATCTTACAACCTTTGGTTTTAATTTAATTTGAGTTAAAGGAATATTCATTCTTAAAGTTCTAGACATTAATAATTGAGCAGGTGACGGTAAATTGGCTTTAGGTGTGTTTCTATAATGTAATAGAGCTATATAAGGATCTGTATTTGTTTCTTTTGACTTTTTTAGAATATTTTTTATAATTTTAACAGAACTTTCTGCCTGACCATTAGATTGAGAATGATATGGACTAGTAACTACATGTTCTATATCCCAATCGTATAAAAATGATTTGAATTCAATAGCTTGAAAAGGCGGACCTCCATCAGAGACTAAAGACATTGGTATACCATGACGTGCAAAAATAGATTTTAAGTGAATTATGACATTTTTTGCAGTAGAATTATTATTTAGGAAAGCAGTTTCAATAAACTTTGAATAGTAATCTGTTACAATGAGGTACGTTTGATTATCAAAATACATTAAATCAATACCTACTTGTTGCCATGGAAACTTATTAATTTCATAATTTATCAGTGGTTCCTTCTGATTAGAAACTTTAAATTTATTACATATTTGACATTGCTCAATTAAATTTTTTATATCTACAGTGATACTAGGCCAATATAAAGTATCTCTAGCTAATCTTAAACATTTGTTTATTCCTTGATGTCCTTCATGTATTTTGTTTAACATTTCTTTTCTCATAGTTTGAGGTACTAGCAATTTATTACCCTTAAATATTAACTCATTAATGACATGAATTTCGTCTTGAATATTATAATAACATTTTAAAGTGTAATGAACTTTATCTTTGCTATTCGGCCAACCTTCATAATAATATTTTTTTAATATTTGCATAGTTTCATCCAAAGCAGTAGCATTACTCAATTTTTTACGATATTCTTCACTAATAGCTAAGTTCATATATATTGAATTTACATGACAATGTAGATCAGACTCATAATCGGGTATATAATGATCTTTTAAAGCTGCTCTAGATAAAGTATCTGATATATACATTTCTTTACCTGGGACATGTATAACATTTAAATCATAAGATTGAAGAGCTAACATCATACGTTGCAATCTAGCTGGTACATCATGTAAAGGTTTTTTAAATAAATAGACTAAAGGTTTGTGATCAGTTTGTACTGTCACTTTGTTACCATAAATATACTGATGAAACTTATTACAACCAAATTGTATGGCAAATAATTCTTTTTCAATTTGAGCATAATTTTCCTGCGACTGTGTCATTGTTTTTGAACTAAATGCAATTGGACGGTTATTTTGCATAATAACTGCTCCTATAGCTGATTTTGATGCATCGACTGATAAGGTTAGTGGTATTTTTGGATCATAATGACTTAAAACTGTTGCATTTGAAATAGCCTCTTTCAAAGTTTTAAAACATTTTTCACAATTTTCATCCCATGACCATATAACATTATTTTTTAATAAATTTCTCAAAATTTGTGACTTATTTGATAAGTTTTCAATGAATGGGCCCAAATAATTTACCATTCCTAAAAATCTTTGTAAATCTTTGACATTTTTAGGAGACGGCAACTCTAAAATAGCTTTGACTTTCTCTTTGTCAACTTTTACTCCTTCCTTACTAAAAATATAACCTAGGAAACATACTTCCTTGACTAAAAATTTACATTTCGACTTATTTAATTTTAAGTTGACTTCTCTAGCCCTTTCCAAGACTTTTCTTAACCTAAAATTATGAATTTCTTCAGTTTCTCCATAAATTAAAAAATCGTCGACAAAAATTAATATACCTTCCAGATCTCCAAACAAATCTACCATAATCCTATAAAAAATTTCCGTTGCTGCGTTTATTCCAAACGGTAGTCTTAAATACCTGTACCTTCCAAATGGAGTTTGAAAAGTACATAAATCACTACTTTCTTCATCTAACTTCAATGACCAAAATCCAGAATAAGCATCTAGATGTGAAAAATATGCAGCACCTATAAGTTTTGATCTAATTTCATCGATGTTTTTTAATGGAAAATATTCTCTCATTATGCAGTTATTTAATTTTCTAGGATCAAGACAAATTCTTAATTTACCTGACTCCTTGACAGTTATGACAACAGAATTTACCCAAGAAGTAGGTTTAGTAACCTTTTCAATGACCTTCATCTTGTCCATGCGATCTAATTCCTCACGAAGTCTGTTTTGTAAGGCAAATGGGACTTTCCTCGGAGGATCAACGCACGGAACGGCATCTTGACGAAGTTTGAGATGAACGACAGGTGGTAAACATCCGAGACCCTGAAATATGTCATTATATTCAGTAAATAAGGTGTTATGATCATATTGAACATTAAATATTCTTTTTATAATTCCAAATTTCTGAATAGTTGGAAGACCTAAGACTGATTGACATTCTATATTTGTGACAAAAAATATTATTTTACTTATGACATTTCCATTGATTTGACATACAATATCACAATGACCAATAATAGGTATTTTATTACCTCCAAATCCTGACACTTTTGTAAAAACTTTTTGTAAAATTGTATTACATAAATTTAACTTTTTAAAGTTTGTCAATGACATTACATTTATATCAGCTCCTGTATCCAAGATACAGTCTAATGTTTTATTATTAATTATTATATCTATGTGCCATGCTTGACTTGAATAATTGTTATTATTAATATTTCTGATTGTTGCAATAAAATGACCCTCAGTGAAATTAGCACTGTCATCATTGGGTTTTGATGACTCTAAGTTTAAATTTCTGACTTTATTGTGACAATTATTTTTAAAACAATATTTAGCAAAATGACCAAAAGAATTACATGACCTGCATTTGACATTGACTGCTGGGCACTTGTAGCGATGATGCTGACCACATCTTCCACATGGATTGATATGACCACTTGACCTTGGCTGTGATGATGATGATGGTGACCCATGACGACTTGAAGATCCAAACTGACTTGATCTTCTTGAAGTTGACCCTCTTAGACTTGACTGACATGATGCTCTCGACTGTCTTGAAGTATTTTTATTATGACTGATTTGAAGAATATTTTCTGTGTGTGTTTGTTGGTTAATTTTCTCTGCATTGCTTTGTGACAATAAGATGGTTTTTGCAATTTCAATCGTTTTTTGTAATGACAATGTAGAATCTTGTAATAAGCGTTGACGGATATGATTTAAATTTGCACACATATTTGCAATAAATATGTCTCTTACCAGAGATTCTCTTAAATTTCCAAATTCACAATCCAAACTTAAATTTTCCAAGTCCAATAGAAAATTATTGATGTCTTCTGAATTATTTTGTTTTCGTGTAAAAAATGAATTTCTTATCATTGTTAAGTTTTTGTGAGGTGCAAAATATTCATCAAACTTTTTCTTGACTTGTCGTAGCGTGCTTGATTCCATATTCATGTTAAATGATTTGAAAATTTCCATACCTTTGGAGCCAATTGAATGAAGCAGAATTGCGATTTTTCTTTGTTCTGTAGCTTCTTCCAAACCTGACGCTACCAGGTATATTTCGTAGTCTTGCCACCAATTTTTCCATTTTGAATCATTATTCATATTATTTGACAACACTTGCAGATTTGACAGGGCATGAAAATCATGTTGTATGTGTGACTTTTGCGCGTCCTTCGCCATTTTTAATTATACTTAATATTTTTCAATTTATGTTATTAACATCCAACTTCCAGTATTATTATTATTTATTATCGAGATCGCACTTCTGACACCATGTTTTATTCTATTTAATGTGGATGACTTTATATTAAAACACTGATTGTATTTTATGAGATAGACTTTTATTCTTGTGACGGTTATACCGAGAGCTTGTTAGCGTGACCACAGACGACAATACAATGTGTTACAATCACCTCTAGCACTAGTGATGTGCGACACCAATAGTGATGTTACAATAGGTACAGTTTACTATTTTAGCTCTTCAAAAATAGAGACATTTCGTTTCATGCCTAGATTAATTTTAACACATCGTGACATAGCTGTAATTTAGTTGTTCTTGTTGTTGTTTTTTTATATATTTTTTTTTATTTAAAATCAAATTTAATAATATAATTATTAATTTGTCCAAGTATTTTTTGGTTTTTGTTATTGTTACAGCTGTTTCGGCTTTCAAGGCCATTTTCAAACTGTCAAATGTCAAACAACCAGATGGAACAATAAAAAACAAAAACCAAAAAATACTGCATACCTTAATAATTATATTATTAAATATGATTTTAATTAAATTAGAAAAAAAATTAAATTGAGTTCTACGAATTAAACACAAAGACAATAAATAAAAAATGTTATTTAGTTAGTTAATACTATGTGAACACCACTGTCTGGTATATTGGAATACGAAGAACATGTCTAGATTATAATATAACTCCATAGTATGTGCACGTTTAGAATAAAGTGTACCGGAAATGAAACGTCACCGGCCTCCATGGTTCAGTGGTTAATATCTATTTCTAAGAATTCAAAGGTTGCGGGTTCAAATCTCGGCGTGTGAAAATCTATTTTATTTGGAATAATTTGTGTTATTTCAAAATTTATTAATTCAAAATAATATATAGTATATTTGCAGCTAGTTCCAAAGTGTAAGATAGTTTTATCATTTCCACTGTGAAAAACTACCATTCAGAATCGAAACGTTGCTTGAAATTGCTTTAGACCTGAATAGCAGGGTACTCGCCCACTTTCCTTTTCTCCATATTCTTACCCTCCCCACTACCTTCATCCTCACAACATACCCCAATTGGAGATGCCGTAGTCTCACTGGCTCCAAACGGTTGGGAGCATGCTAAAACAATTTAATCGTAAAATATTTGTTTCAGCTTGTTACAGTGGACAGTACGAGACGCCATGCAGGGAAAACAACACAGGGTCGTTCACAGACAAAACGTATTTCAACAGAACGTGTGTTACTATAGGCGATATCTGCACATCCCTTAATTTAATTCCAAACGACGCCAAAACTTGTTTGAATTCAACAACTGGCGATTTTGTCGCTTGGAACTCTAAAATAACTAGGACCTTGGCATCCGAAGAATACTACAAGTAAGTATTTTTATAACTAAAATTTATTTTATTTGATTCCACACTAATTACTTTGTACATTCTTCAAATTGCAAGCACTAATTGTTTCATGATATAGTAGCAAATATTGAATTATTTAGCAGGTTTGGAATAAACCGACGTAGCTTAGTGGTTTAGAGCAGCTAACCGGCAATCAGAAGGCTGCGGATTCAATCCCCGTGGCAGAATTTATTTTCATTCGGGAGGTTTTTCAATTTGTATCGGTATTTCAGGCGAATAATTATTTCTTATAATAATTTATTTCCTTTGTGCTATGCATAGAAACCTTGTCTTATAAACATTAGTTTATCCTTAAAAATAATAATTTTTCAGAAATTTAATTATAATTATTTTATCTAAATGATAACCAATGTGTATCAGAACACGCTTCTTGCACTATTTTTTACGATTTAGAGTGAGGGTATAATTTTAGATCTTTACGTCCAAAAATATTATCGTGAATTATTTTTGGGTTACTATGCCGTGTTGCGCTTCTTCTTATACAGGGCTTAGCTTAATAGTTCTCGGTATCCGGTATTAGACTGCTACACCAAAATTAATCGCAAAACACCACACCCTTAACATATGTGTGGATCTAAAATGAGTTATAAATTATTAAGTTTTTGGTAACGTTAAGTATTGAGTACAAAGAAAATACTATATAGAAAATCTATCCCTAACTCTACTGTATCAAAAATGATTAATTACATTTTCTTCTGACGCCCTTTGTTCAGCGTAAAGTAGATATGTATTACAATACCCTCTCATTCGATCGGATACACTTTGTACCGGTTTTATTTATCGATATTATCATGAGTCGGTACCTCTTTTCATCCTTTAAGTGCCCTTAACATTCAATATGTAAATATGGAAGGCAATATATTGCTTTTAAATTACCGATGTATTACTGATGATACTGGATATCTCACATGAAAAGAAGGTCTCCTTTATTTTATTTGTTATATTCAATTTCTTCTTCTAAAGTGATTTCGTATTCTTACGATACTGGAGTTTTATGTTCGACATGTATATAGGTAATATGACTAAATCGGTTTAGTCAGGTAATCTTCTCATTCTTTCATAATAATAGAAACAAAAAAATATGTATTTACATATCAACATTCTTTATAATTTGTATTTTTCAAAATACATTTTTTTCATATTATTGAAGAATATTAAAAAAAAATAATAATGAAAAGGTTGGCGACACATTACGCTATGCGTATTACGGCATGGTCTATTTTAGAACATAGCTCGCCATACACTACCAATGGGAATGCATGGCGAGCGATTCGCTGAAATAGGCCATGCCACGAAAATATAACGTGGTCTGTCACAGACTTAATCGTAAATTTCAGAAGGAGATCGTGCTCTTTTTTTTCTCTCTTGAACATATATTATATATATATATTTTTTTACTAAGACGAATTTTAAAAAAAATCTGCAGTCAATAAATGGGATGGGCAATACAAAATATTAAAAGATTTGCAAAAATTTCCAATAGAAGGATAAACTCATTAAACAAACACTAATCAGGGTGTTAATGGACGTACTTGACTTATTTTAAACCAGTGATTCCTGACATTATTTCGAATAAAAAAGTCAAAGAAATTTTGGAATCCGGTAACTTTCTGATGTTTTTTAAATTTTTTTTACAAATAAAAAAAAACGAAAAAATGGCAATGGATTCCAAAATTTAATTTTCATTTTTTACTCCAAATAATGTCAGGAATCACTGGTTAAAGTAAGTCAAGTACGTCTTTTAACACCCTGTATGTACTTATGTATATGTGATCGGAAAGTCAAACCCAAAGATATTAGAAGAACGAGATGTGCTATGCGCAGTTTGTACTGAGTGGAATTGTTTTGCCGAGTGTCGGCGGTTTTGTTTACCAATACTACTGCACACCTTCGCTTACGCTAAGGCATCGCTAAGGTATCCGCACTAATACATAGAACAGATTTCTGTGCGTACACGTCCCTATACCGTTCAAAGTACCCTAATTAGGTAGTACTCCGGCTACGGTCCGGCGGCCAACATAGCATATCTCGTTCTTCTAATATCTTTGGTCAAACCCATAAATTAATAAATAATAGACTGAAACTTGACGTAAACCTAATTTTCATAGGTAAGCTAGCACGTTAGTACCTAATTTCGCTTATATATTCAATATTATATTAGCGCTAGGGTGAAAATTACACTGTACTAATTTGTATTACATTAACTGTATTACAAAACATTCTACAGCCCGCAATTTACAAAAAAAATATTTTTTATTTTTATTATTTACATTTGTAAATAATTATTAGCGATTGATTCGTGCCTACTTTATGTAGTGGTATCTTCTTATGGTTATTTTGCCTAAAATTTTTATTTATTTATGTTGTATCTTTGTTAAGCGCCCTCTGTGCAAAATCAATTAACAAAAATTTGTAATGAAAAATTACCACCCAATTATTACTAGTTGTTGTCGCAACTATATGCATCTCTCTTTAACATATATTCTTACATTCCTCCACCCAAACTATTACCCAATTACCTGTCCCTGTCTGACAGTGGTACCTTCATCAGTGACATTCGTAATAATTTAATTATATCTGACCAGTCTGTTAAAAAAACCTGTACGTTGTGTAAGTTAAGTAAGTTAATTCCCTTATTGCGTTTAACTCGAGTCTATTATGGAGCTTGTACGGTGATGATCACGCAATGTCCCTGAAATCTATAATATCGACTGAAAAGACGAAGGGAAAGTCATAATCCTTTCCAATTCCTTCTGTTAACCACAGTTACCCAAATATTTATTCCAGTCCAAAACAAAATTACGAACTGATTCGCATACAATATTGCGACGACACTAGTCTGAAAATAAACCCACTTAAAAATATAAGATATATATATAAGATAGGTAAACTTGGTATTTAGGTACGGTTCTAAACTCCATTGAGAACATTACTTTTTATGAAGATGAGTTTCGAGTTAAGCTCAGAGTCTTTTATACATCTTTGTTCGTGTCTATTCTAGCCTTTATACCCCGACGCTCCCAAAGTGCAAACAATGTGGCTTTAACCTACGGAACTTAGTTATACACATAGTTAACATGTAATTAAGATTGAGAAACAAAATAATGAGACCTGATGCACTTTTCGTGTACCGCGAAATAAAGTGAAGAGAATTATTTACGAACACCTTCCGAGCGTACAAAAAGAGCAACTGATGCACAAGGCACAAGGATCGCAGTAGCATTAATTATTATTGCAGCTAATTTGGCCGAAGCGTGTTCTCGATACTAAACGCAAGGATAAAGTATCCTGAATGCAATTTTGTAAGTTACAGTAAGTCGAGCCGTGACTTTTGTTTCCTAGGTGAATTAATGCAGCCAACCGCTCTGTGCTAATTCAGTTGCAGCGCCTTCCGCTGCAAGCCTCGCTGCACTTTTCTCCGTAGATTGTACCTAGCCTGGGTACCAAGCCACCCACCTACCTACCTTCCCACCTACCTGCTGTACCTACCCATGATGGGGTATGCAACGCCAAAAATTCGCTTTAATATTTTCAACACCGTAAAAATTAACTGCTCAAAATTGTCCGTAGACAGTATAATATGGCATCCCAAAATGGGGTAGATTATGGGCTGAAAGAATTGGCGTAGGGAAGGACATAGGGATGATGGAGGTTAGGAAGTATCTTTTTATCCTAATCTGGTCGCCAAACTTAGCCATTTCAAGCACCAACTTTTCGATTCTTATTAATGGTTTAACTAAGGCGATTCTGAGAGTACCTAACACTCCGAAGTATCTCACCTAATTAATCTATAACTGAAGTTAACAAGGGCATACTTAAGTGGTCGCAAAACGATCAATATTTTGTACAGATCGTCCAAATAAGGTACAACACACATTACCGACTAGGAAATAAATAATTAAGCCGTAAAAAGGGCAAAATTAAGTGGATAAAATCAATTGTGCCTAATAATAACATTTTCGGACATTTTAATTAGTGTGCAAGTTTTTCTCGACACTTGTCTAGATGGTTCGTTGTGCCTGGAAGAAGTATTGACGATACTATTGACAATTGGCATTTATTGTCTCGGGTCGCTTTAATTGTGCAGGCTGCAGCTCGGAACAACTCGTATCTCTCGCGGTACTTCAATAATACCAGTCAGGTAAATTCCGAACACAATCTACGTGATCAATCTTTCCCTGGATTATCGGTTGGGTTATATTGTTTACCCAGATATTAATTTATCTAATTCATTTATATTTCTTTCGTGTTTTTGTGTGTGGAACAATTTCAAACCCGATTTGGGTGATGTTTTGAAAGTGGGGGAGGGTAGATGGAATATTGTGATAAAACTGCATTTAGGATGGTATCGCATCGATTTTTAACAATGGTCTACAACCTGGGCTAAACTGAGAGATTTTTAACAGTGGTCTACAACCTGGGCGATACTAAAAGATTTTTAACAGTGGTCTACAACCTGGGCGATACTAAGAGATTTTTAACAATGGTCTACAACCTGGGCGATACTAAGAGATTTTTAACAGTGGTCTGCAACCTGGGCGATACTAAGAGATTTTTAACAGTGGTCTACAACCTGGGCGATACTAAGAGATTTTTAACAGTGGTCTACAACCTGGGCGATACTAAGAGATTTTTAACAGTGGTCTAAAACCTGGGCGATACTAAGAGATTTTTAACAGTGGTCTACAACCTGGGCGATACGGAGAGTTTTCCTACCTGTGACGAGGTTCAAATTTAGTATACATTACAAAAAAATGTATTTAAAATACTCATTAAGAATAAAAGTTTTTATTCCTACTACTACCGTTTTTAACACGCATTTAAAAAAAATTGAATCGTAAATGGAAAATAGTACTATTTAATATAAATTTAGTTTACATAAAATACAACTTTTACTTAGCCACATTTTAGAGTCGTTTTTAAAATTGTTTATCTCTATGCTATTTTAAATTTAATTTGAAAGTTATATTATGGATAAAATATTTATTAAATTTCATCAAAAGTAAAGAATATTGAGTTCGCTTTAGGCAAATGGCCAAAACACAATTCTCTCGGTTTTTCTCCGATGAGTACCCACCTCATTGTTTTAGTACCCCTGATTTAGTCCGAAGTGCAAGGAACACGCCACCTCCCAGTGTAGTATCTCCTAACTACCCTAGTGTATAGTGCATAGTGCCTTGTACTATCCGGTGATGCTCCCAACTAACTAGTGACCGTTCTGCCTCTATTATGCATTTAAACCGGGCCGGTTACAGAATGAATGAATGGACACATTCTCATGGAGGTATCGAAGGATTAATGCTTTCTAGTTTTAAACGGCATAATTAATTTTCTTTCTTTAAAACGTAAAAAGATCATAAAGATTATATTTCCTTATGATTGAAAGCGTATTATAATAAATTAAAAATCACATAGGTAAAATTATAATAATATGTTCATAAACTTACGATTTTACTAACCCGATCTACGTAACAAAGGAATCTTGATTTAGTGCTTTGTTTGTTGTTTTAAATTATGCATTGATAACCATTTTTTTCGTAGTTTGTGATGTGGGTATTTAAGTCGAATTTGGATAACCTAAAAATACCCAACAGATTTAATTATCTGTGATCGACATTATTTTGTTTTAAGTTCTCCCGCTGTATTTTTTGGGTGACAGTTTTTTTGACCCTTCGATGGATTAATCTAAAAATAAAAATTTAAAAAGCGCTTAAAAATTCTCAACTGATTTAATTATTAAAAACAATATGTACTCACGAATAAAATAGGTGAATATTGAATTTTTAATATTTGTGCTGCTTGATTTTCGCGAACATGTTTTTGGAGAAATATTATGATAGTAAGTGTTTGGCTCCAATTTCAGATTTAATTAAATGGTTTTTCTTTTTCCTTTCAATTATTTTCTGATAACAGTGTAATCTACAGAAAGTATAAAAATAATTCATAAGTCAATGTTTTACGTGTCCGTCATTTAAATTACTGTACACAGAAAGAAATATACAGAATTTCAGGAGCAAACAGGATGAAAATAAGACATTTGAAAAAAAAAACTGTTAGGCACTTTAGTGTCCCTTACCTAAAGTAAATATTGTAAAAAAATTATTCTTCACCGATATGTTAGAAAAAAATGTAGACCGCAAATCGAACCACAATGCAATATATTGAGTATAAATTATATTAATAGCTTCATCTTTATTCCCAAGTCTTTTCTGTTATCTATGTCAGAGCATAGAACTGTATATTAGATAATGCAATTATTTTCTGTTATCTATGTAAGAGCATAGTGTTGTGTACTAGATAATGGAATTGTTTCGTAATAGCATAGTACTGTGTACTAGATAACGGAATTGTATCGCAAGCATCATATTACATTATGCGCAGGTAGCTGGCTTCTAAGGGAATTCCGCAGAGCACGAGTACAACGTGAAAACTGAAACTCGCGGCTTCAGATATAAAAATGCAAATTAGAAAAGTTTCGCTCGTTTTTCGTTCGTGGCCGACAGCGCGCAGGTTAGTACCGTCACGGTGGAGAACCAAACTGCCCTAGCCATGAGGTTTGCAGGTTCGATTGCATACAGTTTATGCGCGACGCGCCCTTATTCGCCTTTGCTAAATTAACGAAAGAAATCTGCAGGCAGTATTTATTGGTACAGCAGACTGCGTGGATTATTTACCGGCTTCTCGGAGCGGGTTCTCCGGATTCTCTCGTTTCGCCCGTCGGAGAGGCTGAGGTAGCCGGGCTGCAAGCTGCATGCAAATACATTATGCATTCGGATAATTATGCAAGTTACCGTTTTATTGCTGAGAAAATTTATTTGCCTCAGGAATCACTCGCGCATTGAATTCTGAAAACTTATTTCTATTCTCCTTTTATGTGTATACCGAATAGTAGTCAGGCAAGTATACGAGTTAGTTTCAGGAGCTACTAATGACAATACCAAACAATGTGAACTAATGACTACCAAATAGTGTAAACTAATGGAAATATCAAATAGTGTGAACTAATGAATATACCAAACGTAGTTTTTATTTAGTACAGAACAGAATCACAACCAAACTTAATTTCGGTTTTCTGTGATGTGGGTTGTTATTTCTTTGTTTAATCTGGTTTAATGAACTCAAATTTTTCTTTGAATTTAGTTGTCATTTTCGAAATTGGAATTTTTTATAATAATAGTTCAAACAAGCGATAAAGTTGGTACTTACCGTTTTCATGTGTGAAACCGCACAATAGTCCCAACTGCTCCCAACCGTCTGGAGCCAGTGAGACTATGGCATCCCCAATTGGGGTATGTTGTGAGGCTGAAGGTTGTAGAGAGGGGAAGAAGATGGAAAGAAGAAAGTGTGGAAGTACCTGGATGCTTAGATCTGATCACCAAACACGGTCAAAGCCATTTCAAGGAACGTTTAAATTATGAATGGTGTTCTTACACCAGGGCGATACTGAGAGTTTCTTCCACTGGAAAGTGCCGCAAATATACTAAATATTAGTTTAAATACCACGGAGGCCGTCACTCGATACTATAAAATTATTTTAACTGTCTTTATCAAAATTAGAATCTAAATATTCCGTGACTTTACACAGGTCTGCGCTAACGTATTGCAATCATTTTAAGAACAAGAGTTTTGATTGAACATCTAGGAAGATTTTTCATTTTAATAACTAGCTACACTTAAAATTGACATAACTGACCACTACCCCACTTTCTACGGCCACTATTTTCCAAATATGCCCATCCATGCTGAACCAAATAATCTTAACAAAATAATTACCAAAATCAACTATTCAACTCTAGACAACTTACTGACCGAAGAATCGTGGATCGCCGTCTTATCCACCTATAACCCAAATTTAGCTCTGAATAATTTCTATGAAATAATACAAAAATATATTCTAAAAAGTCAAGAACCAATATCACCACCTAAAAGTAAGCTTAAACACATAAAACCATGGATTACGCGCGGACTTATAATCTCAATGGAACACAGACACAAACTTTTCAAAATCTATAAAAATCACCAAAAACATTGCACATCCAACAATGTAGAACAGAACCATTCCAAACGTAATGAATATATTATATTTAGAAACTACTTAAACACAATCACAAAAAAACAACAACAACAATACTACTCTACACAACTACACAATGCGCACACCGATTAAAAAAAAAACATGTAAAGACATTAATGAAATTACAAATAGAAATCAAAAGGTCCACAAAATTCCTCAAAAAATCATTACTGACAGTAACGAAACCATCGAAGACGCCGAGAGCATTGCTAACAATTTCAATCACTTCCTTACAAACATCGCCTCAACCCTTATGGATATTAATCCCAATCCTAGTATTCACTCAAATAAAACTCTTCCCGGCCTTTCAGAGACTAAAAACACTACCTCTGAGCTTTCTATATTCAGGGAAATAAAAAAACCTGAAATTTTAAAACAAATTGATAATCTTAAAGAGAAGTCTGCAAATGGCCCGGATAACTTAAGCAATACCACAATCAAATCAATTAAAAAACACATAATCATCCCATTACATCACATCTTTAACAGTTGCATCAGACATAGCATATATCCCGACAATTTTAAACTCTCCCACATCATTCCAATACATAAATCCGGATCCCAATGCAAAACAGAAAACTATAGACCTATCACTCTAACTTCGCAACCAACCAAGATCTTCGAAAAGTGTTTAAAACAACAAATTATGAATTTTCTAGAATCTAATTCAATCCTCTCAGCTAATCAATATGGCTTTAGAACAAACCTTTCCACCAACGACGCTATCTTTAGTTTAACCAAAAACATATACTCTAACCTAGACTCTAACGATTTTCCTAGACCTAAAGAAAGCATTTGACACGGTCAACCATAAAATTCTATTAAAGAAAATCTCTAACGTTGGTATCAAAAACAAAAGTCACATTCTATTAAAAAGCTACATATTAAATCGCCAACAATCCACAAAAATAGGATCAACCTTAAGCGCTTACGGTCTAGTAAAACATGGTGTTCCACAAGGAACAGTCTTAGGGCCACTACTCTTTCTAATCTACATAAATGACCTATGCAACATAGTAATACCAGGTAAAATTCTCTCTTTTGCCGATGATACTGCAATAACAGTACAAGGTAAAACATGGGAAGATACAATAAGTAAAGCCAACAAATGCATTGCAATAGTCAAAGATTGGCTAGATAGAAATCTTCTTAGTCTAAATTATGAGAAAACCGTTTTTATTCATTTCTATAATTCTTAAAAGGCATCCCCTAAAAATAATCCTAACCCGAAGTTCCATAATGTTAATTGTAACCCTGAGACATGCTCAAACTGCGAAGATGTAAAATTAGGAAATTGTATCAAATACCTAGGTGTAACTATTGACTGTCAACTCAAATGGACTTATCACATAGAAAAAAACTGTCAATGAACTGAGGCACCTAATTTACATATTCAAACGCATGAGCAATATCGTTAACAAAAGAACTATGAGGCTTGTTTATGATGCATTGGTACTTTCATCCATTTCCTACGGAATAATCGCCTGGGGAGGAACATCCAATAACCATGTGAAACCTCTAGAAATTATTCAGAAGTCTATCATTAAGATAATGCACCAGAAGACCAAGACATATCCCACCGATAAATTGTTTAAGGAAACTGACATTATGGAACTAAGGCGGATCTACTGTGTCCAATGTCTTAAATTTGTATACACTCGTCCTTATAATTTCTGTAAAAATCTAAATCGTTCTAGCCAGAAACACAACATATGCATGTACACAGTGCCTCACTGCAAAACTAGGCTAGCCCAAAGACACATTAATTATATTGGCCCAAAATTGTTTAATTCCTTGCCGAGTTTCATCAAGATGTGCCAAAACCTAAACTCATATAAAATAAATGTACAATAAACTTTGCTTGCTTATGTTTATAAAATAATAACACCATAACAATAACCCTACACATTGTTATGTAAGTTCATACTCAATTTATTATGCTATGTAATTAAAATATTTTATAATGCTACTGAACAACAAAACCCATAACATGTATATGTAAAAGCCTTCTAGGCGTTAATAAAATGAAATAAATAAATAAAAATAAATGTAAAAAACTTGGTAAAAAAGTATCTGGAAGTGAGAGAATTTTTTCTATAAGTTATACGAATATGATACCTATATATGATAATATGTTACCATCTAAATTTAAAAAAAAAGAAAAGTTTAACTTCTTTTAAACTGTTTTTTTATTAAATACGCAAAAATAACTAAATGTACTATATAATTTTTTTTTCTTTATTCATATCTCTTTTTTCATTTAAACCATAGATAATGTAACCACCACTGTTTTGATTTTCATCTTATAATGTCCACGCACAGGCTTCGCCTTTGTGCGATTTTTTTTGTTATTGCCTTATATTTTGTATAATTATATATGTACCAAAATGTACGTATCCAAAAAATTGCGAATAAAAAAAAAAAAAAAAAAACTAAGAAAGTGGCCAAGAAAAAGAGGAATAGGTAATATTATAAATTTTATGTTTACTTGTTTGGATGTGTTGTTTCACAAAATTTGAATTATTCATCAAATTTTATTATATCATTGTAATACCCATCTTTCTTTTATAATGTCTACTGTAGGAATTCCTACTTTTATACCTATTTATACTTCTTTTTATACCCATTTAAATTTCTTCATTTATATACCATACCAATTTTAATGAGTTAATTTGTCTTCTTGCTCCATTACTCTTCTGGTTAAATACTCGTAAATGTGAACCTATGTTTTTAGTTATTATCTTTCCTTAGATATATCGACTTTTATTCTGCTTTTATAAATAATAAGGTATCTATGTTATCTTGTATCTATATAATAATATTTAAGATATAAATATATATATATATATATATATATATATGTTAACTGGTAAGTTCAAAAAAAGAAGAGATGATGTCACCGAAATTAATTATTTAAATAATAATAATAACATTCCCCTCAGCACAGAATATCTTAGTGAGGAGGGCTAAGAAAATATTACATATATCTTTTAGATTTATATTTCATAACATATAAACTATGCATTTCGTAAAATGTTAAAATTATAATATAGTAATGAAATTTTATTATTATAAGTATTGAAATATTATTATTGCAATACAGTAGTAAAAAAAATCAAATCTGCAAGAAATATTACAACAAAAAAATGTAATTAAATGTACGATATACGCATGTGAATTAAGTGTATATTAAATATGTGTTTGAGTTATAATAAAATGAGATTCGATGCAGATAACATTTTTGAATAATAAAATAAAACAATCAGTCTGATAAGATTAGATTTAAGATTTGAGGCAGTGTGATGGTCTGAGATCATCAATATTATGCTTTTTTTATTGTTTTGAAACTTTGATTGTCTAAAATTATACTGCTAGTAGATAGTAGTAGTAGATCTTTGTCAAAACTTTCACCCAGCATTTTTATTAGTCTACTAACAAGTGTAACAAATTACTTGCTTAGCGGGTACACATTTCAATTATATGAAAATATTGTTATTATATATATAAAAAATATAAATAAAATGTATTCAGGGTGTTAAGAAACGTACTTGCTTTAATCTGTGATTCGTGAAGTTATTTTTAGTGAAAAATGTGGATAACACTTTGCCCTCCAATATTTTTTTTTAATGTAAAAACATTAAAAAAAAACATTAGATGCCGGGGTTAGGGATTGGGCGGTTACTCATCTGGCCAGTGACAACATGTGACAGATTTTTTTTTAGTTTGTGTTAAAATGTCACCAACATTTTATTTACTCCAAATAATGTACGGAATCACTGGTTAAAATAAGTAAGGTATATCTCTAACAACCCATATATAAACAGAATTAAGTGTCTGTAAAAAATGCTTTAAAGCGTCGTGTTTCATATTTAAGAACCTTTTTTTTGAAAAAATTGTCATTTTTTTAAATTGATTTTTTTAAAAATAGTAATTTTTATTGAAATTGACCTTTTTCGAAATTGACCTTTTTTGAAAGTGACTTTTTATGAAATTGATTTTTTAATAATTTGAAAAATTAAGTTTTTTTAGACTTTTAAAGCATATTCGAAAAGCATTTCAAAATATGTGATGGAAATTCACAAAATAAAATGATTAGGCAACATTTTATTTGTTGCAAAACGATTTCAATGCCATACCACTACAAGTAGTATATAATTTCTTTTAAATCCCAAGGAATGTTGGGAAGAGATCTTCTTAACAATACCGTTGATTTTTTTGTTGTTAAAATGCATCTTTCTTATTTGAAAACATTGAAGCATGAGCAAGTCCATACCCCAGACAGTTATGGATGCTTGGTGTCGGTTGAAAGGAAGATCTTATCTAATTTAAAGTTAATATTTGTCTAGCGAACAAGTTCTGGGGATAAACGGAGCCACTTGGGAGAACTTTGGCAGCATCCAGTGGCACCTCGTGGGCTGCTTGGCTCTATCGTGGGTCATCGCCTTCTTCTGTGTTATTAAGGTAAATAAATCATAATTTTCTTTATTAATAGACCATTATAAACAATTGAATAAGGTAATTAAATTTAATTGGTGTTATAAACAGCCCTGATTTAGGTACTCGTAATTTCGCCATAAAATAAATAAATAATTATATAATTTAATTTACCTTGTGCGTACGAGTGTACATTTTGAAAATAGTAATTGATGTACATATAATAATAAAAAAATCTTTTCATAGCCAGACCAGCGATAATTTACGTACATGATATATTTTCAAGGCCATTATTTTTATTCTATGTTTGAAATGTGCTTCTGTATAAAAATACTTTTCAGTTATAATGTTGGCAATTAGCATGAATTAATTATTTACTCACAACAAGATGTTATTTAAAAATCTCTTATAGTATATACACGGTGTCTGGAAACTCCTAGTAAAAGCGGATAATTTAAAACCCAATTTTGCAAAATAACAACAAAAACAAAATCTACTCCAAATGGATGACGCATATTCACCAATTTCCCGCTTGTACTATAAATTTCCAAACACCGAGTATGTATTAAAATTATACCTTTTATGTTGGATATTAAAAATGAGTTGTATTTTTATTAAGTTCTAAAATTAGTGTAATGTTGTTTTATTGATTAAATTCTGCAATTACCGTAAAATTTTCGCATTACACACGATATCTAATTTAAAACCTAAAGCAGAAAATACCTTTCGCGTTATTTAACGATGCATTTTGACTGAGATAAAGCACCAATATATTGCAATTTTTTCACGGCAGTCGTAAACAAAACTCGGAGTTATAAAAATACCATCCGAACAATAAATTGTGAGCGATAATTTATGATCCAAATCATATATCCGAGAGAGGTCCTAAAAGTAACCGGATCCCTCTTTTGGAGGATTTTTCTATTTTAATAATAAAGTTCTCCCGCTTGTTTTATGTTCTATTTTTATGTTGCTGCTTCCAACTACCTGGAGCATGGTTTTAAAAAATAAATGCACATTTTTTAATACAGATATAAATAGGAAAATCATTTACCTCAGTGCATATGTTATCCTTGGGATGCTGAGTATAGGAGTCACCTTGAAGAGAGGAAAGAGTGAACATGGGTTTTGAACCATATTCACTCCTGAAAGAGGAAACAGGACGGTAAACGTTCCACAGCCCAAAGAAAAAATAACAAACGAAAACTATCTAAATACTTATATAATATTCTCGGACTATATTTTATTTTTATTTTTTTATAGTGAATACCTCACAAGAGTCCCAACTGCTCCCGTCTGGAGCCAGTGAGACTATGGCATCCCCAATTGGGGGATGTTGTGAGGCTGAAGGTAAGTGGGGAAGGGAAAGAGGAAGGTGGGGAAGTACCTGGCTATTCAGATCTAGTCATTAAACACGGCTAAAGCCATTTGGAGCAACGTTTCAATTCTGAATGGTGGTCTTACACCAGGGCGATACTGGTAGTATCTTCCACTCTGGAACGTGCCGCAAATATACTATATATTATTTTAATTAATTAATTGTGAAATAACACAAATTAATCAAATAAAATTTATTTGCGCACGCCGGATTCGAACCCGCGACCTTCGGACTGGCAGTCCAATGCGTTACCACTGGACTATGCCGGCCGTCAATTTTGGCCGCCAAGTCAATATTATCTCCGATTAGAGCATGTTTTGAGGCTCAAAGACGTGGGGAGTGGAAGGAGATAGGAAAGAGGAAGTTGGGTAAGTACCATTTCAAGAAACATTATGGTTTTTCACCGGAACGATAGTGAGAGTTACTTCCACTCCGAAACGTGCCCCAAATACATAATACTACGTATATTATTTTCAATGAATTATTTAAAAAACCACACAAATTATTTGAGTTAAATTAATTTACGCTTGCTGGCATTTCTATAAATCCTTTTTTTTTCGACAGCAAACCTGCAAAAGTTGTTATGAGGGACAGAGTTCGGCTTCAGTATATTTTAAGCTTTTTTCAACGCGTTTGTCGATTTCGTAATTTTCCCCCGGAATGAAAAACTCCTCGAGTGGTAGCAACTTACCGATGGCGTAGAAGTGAAACAAAAATCGACAGAAGCACTAAAAAGCATCAAATTGGATGAGTTCAAACAATATTTTATGCAATGGAAACGTTTATATAAGTGCACAGCATAAACGAACATAAATTTGAAGTTAAAGATGCAAAAATGATTTAAAAATTTACAAAAAACATAATTCTGGTTAATTTGTGTTCCATTACGTATATTCTGCTACATTTTACTACATTTGCAAAACAAACAATATAAGAACTGAAAGCGCAAGCTCTTTTCGACTTTAATTGCTTAGGTGCCTATAGTAAACTTCGACTAATATTCAAATGCATAACAAACTGAGAAAATCGGCATTTATTCTTTCTCGAAAGATTTCGCATTGGTATTTTGTGCGAATAATTTTACTTAAAATAACTTGTTATCCTTTGTGCTATGCATACAAAAACCTTGTCTAATAAACATTAGTTTCTCATAAAAAAATTCAAATGGATCTTTCGCCGGAACTAATTAAGTCCCCAGTGTTGTGATCGCGTGGGAGCAGTCATAAAAGTTTTGACGCCTTTCATTTTTATGTCTTAATATTATCAAGTTTTGTTGTTTCCAACGAGCAATGAGTGAATTTTGTGAAGGCTTGCAGGAATAAAGTATGAAATTTTGTGTTCATTGCAATGATTAATTTGTATCAGTGGTTAGAAATATAATTACACCATTACAGTGAATTCTTGACTTTTGCGTTTAAGCAGACCAAAATGAATTCTGAAATTGTCTAGTATAAGATACACCTATAAAATAAACGTAAATGAAAACTTACATAATAATAACAACGAAATTTCCCAATCAGCGTTGTTGTCAGCTCCGTAGAAGCCCGTTTCTAGATTATTTTTTAATGATAAACTAATGTTTATAAGAGAAGGTTTTTATGCATATCACAAAGGATAAAAAAATATTATAAGCATTACTTACTCGCATGAAATATCTATACAAATTGAAAATATCTCCCCAATAATTGAATTGAATTGACTTAATCGGGAGATATTTTCAATTTGTTTGGATATTTCAGGCGAGTAATTAATGCTTATAATAATTTTTATATAATATATCCAGGTGCAAATATAAACAGGGAAGAATATGTATGAAAAATAGAAGCAAACATCAGTAGCATCTCTTTGGTCCTGCACACTTAGAAATATCATGGATCGATCAGTACTAAGTAAAAGTAAGAGATACATAAGAAAAATCACTAATTCCGTTTGCATGAATTAAATACCTCTGTTTGGATTTGTTTATTTTAATAAATACTCTACTCCTTGTGCATTGGGTTAGTTATAAGAAATATGAAGTATCTATGAGCTATATACTTGTGATATTTATAATCACTGAAAACTAATTGATTATTGAGAAATATGATAAAGAGTTTTATTATGTGACATACAGACACGCCCATAACAAAACAAATCTCTTCATCTTCTGATGTGATACCATCAGTGGTCAAGGCTGGATCTGAGCAAAATGGAACCTGGCGCTAATAAAAACCTTAAGGATAACACCGCTGTGTTAGGTGTTAGGCATTATCAGCGCCTTGCCCTATTAATTGCACCTGCACAGGACCAGCGCTGTCATAGGTTATAAACATATTGATTTGTTAATTAGCCAAAAATAAAAAAATTACCTCATTTAATCCAGAATAATAATATAATAAATATTTAGCTTTCCTTTCCATTAATTATATCTTAATTATTATATTTTTTTCGCTTTTAAAATGTACCATGTACCATATGAACCCTTGGAAATTTGAATCCGTAGGCATATTGTAATCCGTTAAGTAGGCATATTGTAATCCGTAGGGATATTGTAATCCGTTAAGTAGGCATATTGTAATCCGAGCGAACTAATTTAGAAATTAACGTCAAAACCCCAACCGGTGTCAAGTGACAGCAGATATTAATTTAGTTTATTCGAAATGGCATTAACGATACCTAGATGGAAATGTGCCATTCCAATCGAATTTGACAATTTTGAGAGAGAGATTTTAGGCTAAATGAGAAAGTTCTATTTAAAGTTTCTTGTGGGGCATTTGGATTACACAATATTAATTAATCATTTATTAACAAAAAAAAGAGTCGTCATATTGTTATCAGTGGCAGCTGGTGACTTTTCGGGTTAAGATAAAAAAATATTATCGATGAAGATAATTGTAACATTTTTTTAAATAAACTAATGGAAGGTTGTTTTTTAATGGAAGTGTTCTTCGTGAAAATTATTTGATATCAATTTGTTTTCTTCTTCGGGTTAAGAGAAGTATTGCTTGTATGTTGATTTCAACGCTCAAATATTTTTAATATTTATTCGCAACAAACGACCTTATTTATTTTTTATTTAGTGTAATTACACAACCATTGTTGGGAATAATAGAAGGTTAATCTCTTTCAAGTATGAAGATGACGTGAAAATTCAATATTAATATATTTTACTCAATAAGCGAGTTCATCATGACAATATTATTACTATTTATAAGCCGCACTATAAACCTTTAAGCCCTGAAAAATACTGGGGTCCAGCTTATCTCAAATATTGTTATCGTTATTTGACGGCAATGACTAATGACGAAGGTAAAATAATAAGCGAATATTTAAAATAACAATATGCGCGTATAACAGTAGTCATGTTAATATTGAAGTTCTTCTACAGTCATCGATCATAAATATAAGATCTTAGATAAAGTGATGAAATCCGATTTTTTAGAGATTGGTATACCTACTATCTTCTAAGACTGCCAAATAATTCTGTGTTATTTATATAGAAAACACCTGTTGTTGTATGATTGAAAACAGGCTACATAAAAAAAGATGATTGAAACGTCGTCGTATAGGTTTACGACGTTTCAAGAGATGATTGAAAAGTCGTCGTATAGGTTTACGACGTTTCAAGAGATGATTGAAACGTCGTCGTATAGGTTTACGACGTTTGAAGAGATGATTGAAACGTCGTCGTATAGGTTTACGATGTGTTGCTTATTACTTTTGAAACGCCTTGTTGCTATTTATATATTGTTAAAATCTTAATTTGCTTTTTGTCAACCGCGCATTCAATGATTTATGACCTTTTGTTCTTTATGATAAACATTAGCAACTATTGGTTCATTCTTCCTAATCACTGCGTATTGAATTCCTACTGTTGTTTGTCAAACAGATAAATAAATACATGACTTTTATGCAAGGAAAATCGACCAGGATTCTTATTGATAAAGGTATAAGATAATAGTGGAATTCGGTATGTTGTTAACTTGATAACTTGTGCGTACTTACATTTATAATGATTAATTGGGCAAATGGAAAAGATGGTAAAATGGAAAACATAATTTTAGAGCAAATATGCGAAAATAAAAAAGGTATAGGTATAATATTATGGTTCCATATTTTGAGTGTTATGAGAAAACTCAATATCACTTTCAGTTAAAACTGCAACTCATTGTTCCGTCTCTTTTTATTTTATCACAAATTAATAATTATTAAGTCATTTTCATAGTGCTTTACTGTAACCTTCTGCTTAAGTTAACTTATCTAAAACCATTCAGTCTTACTTACTACTAAAGATTCCTTATTGGTACTTTTACATTTGCCAACCGAATCGCGAGCCGTGTCACGAATTACGGGAAAGGAACGAGGCAGCTGCAAGCGGCGTTCCGCGCCATTTGCGTTTGCGTCGTTCCTTTCCCATAAGTTGAGTTTCAGCTCGGCAGTTCAGCTGGCGCATGTATACGTAGCATATACGCTGCTTCAGCGTTGGTACAGCATTACTTTGTTCCAAACCTAAAAAACACGTCATTTTCGCATTTCGCGTTTCTTGCTAGCTTCACGTTTCTTCAGATGACATTTGCAATGTCATTGACCCGGTCTGTTTTGAATTGCATGGAAATACGGCCAATTCGATTATGCGTTCCGTATTTGCTTTGGTAAATCGATATTTAAATTTAAAATATTCCTCCGATAGTGCTGCAAATGGGTATTACTGTTTTTTTTTTCATTTTCATTGCGCGACCGATATTTGTATATCGATTTTTCATCATACCAACATATTTATTTAGTTTAGTTTTCTATACAAATTAAATTTTTGTTAAGAATATTGATAAGATAATCGCCAGAAGTGTGGTCTATACCGATTTGAAAAAAAACCGATGTCGCAAATTCACGTAAGACCTTTTGATTTCAGGGCTTCACGTAATCCAAAGAAATTACTTTTGCTCTCAAAAGAATTTAAATATTTAAAAATGTTAGATTTGTATTGTTTTTCAAGTGTTTCTCCTTGAACCTTGAGACTGAAAAAGAGATTGCAACGAATTAGTCCCACAGTAATCACCTAATATTCAATCAAAACGCGTTTATTTCTTGGCCACTGATAAAAAGAGTGATTAAATTTCTAATCAAGGGAACATATTGAAATAAATAATTAATTAAATCTTGCATCATTTATTAATTTTAAAGATGTTGGCAATTGAGCGATTTCTTCGACAAATGAGAGGTAGAGTGAAACCCTCAATTAATTGGAATTGAAAACATCGAAAACAATGAACTATAAATGAGGCACCTTGAACACGAACTTGAATTAATAAAGAACGTGATTTTTTGTGGAAATGCAAATATCTCTTGCACAACATCTCCACAACATCGTCAACATAAACATTACAACATTTTAACCTTTCATAATTTATGATTATTTTGGCGCATTGGCGCAGTAAAAAATAATATGGGACAAACATAACTTGAAATGCTAATGCCTGAATTCCACGTAACAAGCGCTCGGCCTAGACAGTGCGTTCGGCCGAGTGCTCGGCTGATGTAGCCAGTTATCGCTGTACTCGGCCTAGTAGCGGGCAAGTGATTCAGGTGAGAAAGTGGATAAAGGCTAGGCCTAAATGACTCGGTCGAATAAGTACCCCCTCTATCCGCATACTCAACTCTTCGCTTCACTCGCTCATCATTGCGGTCAGCCGAGTCAGTCAGTGAAAGAAAAAAAATTATTAAAAGTTCAAATTTTTTACACGTGCGACGTTTGTTGTTGTAAAACTCTCTTAATTTTTTTCTTTTTCTATCGTCGCAAAACCATGTTAACAGCACTTTAAACTAATCTCATTGAACTGACTCGCTCACTGTCTCTTCTACATGTGATCACCTTTAATCTTCAATAAGTTGCCGAGTACCCGGTAGGAGTGATTCGTTCTTAAGGATGAAATATATTACAAATAAAAAATCTCTCTATGCATTAATAAATATATCTTTTACAACATTTATTAAGTTAGTTGTAACAATTTTGAAAAAACTATGAATCGTAAAATGGGGGCACGTACTTGAATTGGAACACAAATAAAAGTGCACTCATCTCAATAACTTGGCCAACATAAATATTGTTTAGATTAGGTATTACTAGCTAGGGGAATGCCAGTGAAAGATAAAAGTAGCTGTATTTAACCCAATCTTGAATACATTGTTAACGCAAATAATAATGCTAATATCTTTTGTACGACATCTCAATAACATAGCCAACATAAACATTACAATTTTAAACCATTTAAAATACGAATAGTCAAGCGAATATCAATGAAAGATAAAATGGGGCACTTTAAACTCGGGCTTAATTTGCCAACTTGAATTAGACGTTTTAGGGTGAACGAGGGAGGCGAGAAGAACAAAGGTATAAATACCCCAACCCCAACCCCGGCCAGACTTCTGAAGAGCTTTGGGCCACTTGAAGATTTATTTAAAAAGTTTAGCCTTTATCTCCACCACCGCAGACACAGTGTTAGTGTTAGGTTAAGGGACCCATTGCCCACCATGCTGGAAGTGTATTAGAACTGATCTGCTCAGAAATTAATTTAACCTCGTTCTTGCGGCGGGACAGACTCGCAAATTATGAATACGGAAAACGAAAATCAACTTTCGTTCCTCGTTACCTACACATTTTCGAATCTTTGTGAAATTTTAGGTAATTGTAAGTAAACATACTAACTTCGGTTGTCGGTGCATGGGTGATGTAAAATATTCCTCAGTATTCCTGCGTAATGCGTAACATAAATAAACTTTTAATTTTCAAAATTGGAACTGATAGGCTTAAAATCAACCCCAAACATGTATAAAATATGCGAGAAGATCACAGTATGAGCGGTTCCACCGGAATCCGTATTGACGGTCGTTAATAATTTTGTTAATTGCAAGGTACTCGTACGTCAGTAGTTTTTCGTTGATCACACATTCCATCACCTTGGACAGAGCTGGGGGGCGGTAGTTGGCGGGATTGGAGCGGTCACCTTCCTTGGGAATGGGATGAATGAAGGCAGAGAGCCACACTTAAGGGAGATTATGAAGAGCTTCGTTCATTGGAGCTATTTCTGCAGCACACGTCTGCAATACCAGGGCAGGTATTCAGTTAGGTCCCCTAGCTTTGTTAACATCAAACCACTGATAATGATATTCCGATACCAGATGTTCAGTTTTTTTAAATTGAAACCACAGCGAGGAACTGACGGGCGGGATAGCACCAAAATAGAAAATATAAAAAAGTATTTTTTATTTGAATGTTCATTTTATCCACTTCGACGAAAATTGAAGTAAACCTTTGCATACTGTGCACTTGTGCATATTGCGGAACAAAAAAAAGTGTGAAAATTAAATAATAACACATTCAATTAGGTAGGTATATGAAAATATTGTGCCAGTCACAATGTTCACTATCATTTCATTCGTTTTTTGAAATCATTTCATTGGTTTTTGGAAATCATTTCATTCGTTTTTTTAAATCATTTAACTCGTTTTATGAAAACATTTAATTCATTTTTTAAATCATTTCATTCGTTTATTTACATCATTTCATTCGTTTTTTTAAATCATTTCATTCGTTTATTGAAATCATTTCATTCGTTTTTTGAAATCATTTTATTCGTTTATTGAAATAATTTCATTCTTTTTTTGAAATCTTTTAACTCGGTTTTATTTTTATTTGGTTTTACGCCCCGTCGGGCTTTTACATGGATTTTAAGAACAAAATATACCTAGTGAGCAATCGAATACTATACACAAAGTTTTTAAAGCCTGAAATAATTATTAAAAACATCATAAATATTACAAAACATATTGAATAAATAAATACGTATATTTAAAATTATCAGCGTACCGAACAAATCTAATATTTTAAATCTAATTTTGATTATCGTATCAATTATTGCATTAAAGAACCGAAAATTTTATTTAAAAAATAATTTGAGAATTTATGGGAATAATTTAAGGATATAAAAATATGTTGGCATTAATTTTGCAGCGGAAAGGGATAAAACCGACCACAAAACGGATTTTAGATAATCTCCCAAAAGATATAAAAACCTTTAAATACATTCAAATCTTTAAATTGTGAATTTATTACGGAAAATTTAACGAGTCTCGGAATAGGAGTGATAAAGTTTTATTTAAAAAATACGCTAAAAAAGGGACCATTTTGGTTACGAAAGCTTAAAAAATTGGACCAAGTATTGGCAGTTCGCAACGAAAGCTCTTGCATAACTACTAGTATTAATAAACATGGAAAACCTCCCAAGAGCAATAAATGTTTTAAATTAAATTTAAGCAAAATAGTTGATTGACAAATCTCAACAATGCGTGATAAAAACAAAAACCCAAGTACATTTTTCTTTTCTATAATAATATTATAAACATATTTTATTGGTCTTAAGGGACAAAAATGAATGGTGTATAACTGACTAGAATTTGTCTGAAGTGCTTGAAAATTTACAACCGAAACACAAAGGTTTGAAAATAAAAAATAAAAAATTTACGACCCGATGTAGGTACCGAGATCTTAGATAAAACTTATTAAAATAAAATATTGCTAATTTATTAAGAAGCTCTTCAAACTATTTGTAATTCGGTTAAAACGGGATTGCATGCCTTTAACGAATGAATTGGTAGGTTTCCTAATAAACTTTCAGTAAAACGCGAATGTGTATTTGCGATGTCGAACCACGTGTTCAAAATTTTTTTTTCGCATTTCGTCATTGAATATCATCAGAACAAACGCAGGTGCATGAACACGTGTTTCGATATATTAAAATAGTACCAAAAGTTTATTAGAAATCGGCCTGCAATCCCGTTTTTAGCACGATTTTAATTAATCAGCAATACTAGTTTTTCTCCGTCTGGTAACCAGAAAAAAACAATATGGTCTTCACTCCTTGAGCTTAACCTTAAGTGCACCGCTGAGCGAAGATTTACACTCAGTAATGTTGGCGGCACGGAGTTTTTTTAAAAGCACATTTAAAGTTCTGATTTTGACCACAAAAAACTACGCGTCAGTTCAACTCTTTGCAGTATTACGCCCAACTGCATTGGTGACATATAAAATAGTTTTTGAAAAAATCTTTCTTCTCCTAACATTTTTCTTAGCGAATTTCCTCACGTCGCAAGCATTGTATCGATGCTTTTGTGTCCGCAGTACTTACGATAGTGCATTATAGTACAGATAACGAGCAAGTTTCGCATGCCACTTATTAGATGACATGAAATAGAATTCAATGGCCCGACATTGATTGATTATTCGCCGTGGGTTTGACACGGATATAAATTGATATGAATCGAGCGCGCAGCGTGGCAAGTTAATAGAATTACCACCTTCAGTGCTATTTTCGTGTTTTTTGCTAAAATATTTTCGAAGAAAGAACCTTCAGATATTTTGTACATCAGTTGGCACTGTGGTACGTAAGTAATTATTAATGAACGTATTAGTTCTATGTTTTAGATGAAGTTTGATATGATATCTCAAAACATATCGAGTGCGACCGTAATTCTATACACAACAGAATTATAAACATACCTACATACTATTTAAGGAAACATTATATAAGAACAAGAAACGAAGTAGAAAAAATGTGTAATGGTACAGAAATAAAGAGACAATAATAGTAGGTATATTTAAGCTGGATATAAACTGCCTCACAGGGAACCTGTATTGAGAAAGAATTTTGAGCAAAATTATTTCGTACCTGTCTATGGTTTACCATCATAGGATAGTACCTTTTTGAAACAGCAGAATAAATTAATCATGATGAACAATGTTTTTTTCTAGGGCGTGCAAAGCGCCGGCAAGGTCGTGTACTTCACAGCGCTGTTCCCTTATGTCATGCTGACAGCGCTTCTGGTGCGCGGAGTCACACTGCCGGGCGCTGTGGACGGCATCCTGTACTACATTACCCCGCAGTGGGAAACACTCCTAAGCACTGATGTCTGGGGAGACGCTGCTTCTCAGGTAAGCGACCTATAAATAGTTGTGCATAATAATGTTTGATTGTGTCAGGCTGAAAGCGCTTCTAGATGTGTAGTCACTTCGCCCGGCACCGTGGATGGAATCCTGCATTAGCACTGATGTCTGGGGAGTTGTTGCTTCTCAGGTACGCAACATTTAGTTCTGGATATAAAAGCGCTTGGATGGTGGTTCACTTCGCTGTTTCTTTAAGTCATGCTGACAGCGCTTATAATGCGTGGAGTCACAATACTGGGGCTGTGCTCAGCATCCGATGCTGTAGGTACATTTCTTAAGCACTGATGATTTGGTTAAAACTGGTACGCAACATTTATAGTTCTGGATTTAAAAGACGCGGGAGAGATGGTACACATCACAGCGTTTTTGGTCACTATGCCAAGTGGACAGGCACTTTTGGGTTATACTCTGTGTCCATTCAACTCATTATTTTCCTCTGAAAAGTAGTAGCACATGAAGTTAATCTAAATTTCTGTCTAACAAGTCGTCTCTTTAATTCACAGTTGCTGAAAACTTCATTAAAATTATTGCTTTTGCCATTGGGTCAATTCAGCTTAAATTGTCCCCTGCAAAGAAATAATACATTTGAAGTGAATCTAAATTACTCGTCCTAAATTATTATATACTCCCTGTAAAAATAAAAACAATTTTTAAAGTTCTTAATTTCCATTTTGATTTTACTAAGCACGCCCGTTTATAGACTGCTAGTTCCCGAAAGCAAGTAGTGAGCATGCAATATTTATCACACTGGGGCTTGCGAACGCGCATGCTAATGAAAACACGCCTGTGAGTGCATTTTAAAACCCGTACTTATAGAAGCCAATACATAAAAAAAATAAAAATGAGATTCGTTTTTTCTAGATATTCTACTCCTTTGGCGTCGGTTGTGGGTCATTGATAACACTGGCCTCATATAACAACTTCAGGAACAATTGCCACTTCGATGCGTGCATAGTATCATTTGCTAATTTCGGGACCTCTATATTTGCCGGATTTGCCATCTTTTCCGTGTTAGGATTCCAGGCACAGGAAATGGGAGTTTCTGTTGATGGTAAGAATAATTATACTTATTAAGTGTTATTTAAGCAAATTAGCATTTCAAAAAAAAAATTATTAGTGTTACATAAAATAAGAAACGAGTAATGTTAAGTCAATTAAAAACGGTTGTTATTTTTTACTAACTTGTTCACAAGTTTTCTGTTTATTATTTTATAGAAAACTTGTATAAGAATTTTTAACTATTTAAGCTATAGGCTTATTTAAATAACTTAATAATGTTGTAATAATAATAATTTGCAGGCAACCCGGTCGTTTATTGTATTGAAAAAAAAAGTTTTTGACAATGTTGGTAGGTAATAAATAAATAATATAGAAGAGATAACCTGATTTGAAGGAGAAATATTACTGTTTTTTAATGATAAACTAATGTTTATAAGACGAGGTTTTATGCATAGCATAAAGGATAACAAATAATTATAATAAATAATTAGTCACCTGAAATATCAATACAAATTGAAAATATCTCTCGAGTAAAAATAAATGCCGCCAACGGGACGACATAGCTCAGTGGTTTCAGAGCACCTGACCGGACATCAGAAGGTACGGGTTCGATTCCCGTTGGCGGCATTTATTTTTACTCGGGAGATATTTTCAATTTGTTTTGATATTTCAGGCGACTAATTATTGCTTATAATTATTTGAGAAATATTACATAGAATTTATACAGAACAAATTTGATAGAATATAGTGATCAAAAGAATATAATATGTCTCATTTGAGGATAGATAAGTAGTACATCATAACACCAGCATATAAAAACGTGTAAAGACATATTACATAAAATGTACAGTCAGATCAATAGTAAAAGTACGAATATATAAAATAGATTCGTACCTTTTATTAAATTCGGTAGGTTTGTTTATTTTTTATTTTTGTGGCAGCTGTTCCTGCGGTAAAACTCATTATCAAATTGAAATAAAAAAAGTGAACCAATAAAAAATTTTTTTTTTATTTTTTTTTAAAATAACAATAATAGTAACAATAAGTGCAAAACTTTTAGTACCCTATTGGTGGAAGACCACCATTCATAATTGGAACGTTGCTTGAAATGGTTTTAACCATGTTTGGCGACCAGACCCGAATAGCCAGGTATTTCCCCACCTCACTCTTCCCCATCTCCTTCCCCTCCCTACTACCTTCAGCCTCACAACATACCCCAATTACTGGGAATGGCATAGCCTCAGTGTCTCCAGACGGTTGAGAGCAGTTAGAGCTGTTGGAGCGATCTTGGTCAGTTGGTTCGGGACTCTTGTGAAAAACAAACTTAATAATAACACCATGAAATTATATTTTTTATCTAGTTCTACAAATTAAACAGAATAAGAATAAATCGGTTACAAAAATTACTTATTTATTATTTATTTTTTATTAAAACACAAATAACTTTGTTTACATCACTTTATTTCGATACAAAATCTCAACATGTTTCATGAACCAAGTTCACTTCATCAGGAGCACAAGTATACAAGTATATACTGATGAAGTGAACTTGGTTCATGGAACATGTTGAGATTTTGTATCGAAATAAAGTGATGTAAACAAAGTTGTTTGTGTTTTAATAAAAAAATAAATCATGCCATCACAAAGTGAAAAGCAGTTAGAAGAAGTTTTCTTCAAAAAAATATTTATTATTTGATTACATATCTGTTTCACAATAAGTTTATGGCGATGCACTACGTCGTGTAATATTTTGAATCGAGCCGCTATCAATAACACACCTTACGTAGATGGCGATAAGGCTTAAATTCCCGCTTCACACCATCCACCTGTTTTGATTTATGCAAGAAAAAAACATGGCCGAAAAGAGATCATTTTATAAATAACTTAATTTTCCACATTATACAATAAAACCATAACCGAAAATGGGTTCGTAAGTAGGAGATTTTGAACTTTAAAGCAGTTTTCATAGGCCTTATACATTATTTTTTTCTGGGATTATAAAAAGATTTATCTAAAAAATACTCTATTATTTCAGAGGCCAGGATGTATTCTACTCGCAGTATTTGTTTAAAGCATCTGAAACATTTCAAGGCGACCAAATTTTCAAACCAAAAACACATGATTTTAAATTACTACGTAGTGCATCGCCTTAATTTGAATTTATTGTTTTTTTTTATAAAAATCATATTAAAGATTAATTTATCCAAATCTGGGCATCTTGTCTGTTTCGTATACAGAAAAAAAAAACATTTCGGAAAATCTTACAGTGTCCACCATAAAGGTAAAATCTGCCCTGATGATGGACGCTGCAAGACTCTATGAAACTTTGGCTAAAAGAAGAGGAAGGTTGCATCGTAATGTCAGTAAATAAATAAAATATCTAAATTATTGCAATAATTCTAACAATCTTCGTAAGATCTGAAGATATAAAAATATTTTTAACAATCTCATACTTCTAGAAAACTATTACGATGGGTTGTTTCACAGAATTTGAACAGTATTTTTTCAGTATATTATTTGTTTTATTTTATTTATTAATTACCCGTTTAAACTACCATGTAACTGTTAAATTTAGTCAGATTGGCTATATTTTTTTACACAAAGGTTAGTAAACAACAATGAGGTTCACAATTGGATAAAATTTAAAAAAATATATAATATTCTTCACATTTTCGGAATATTTTTGAATTTTGACATGAAAGATTTATTTATTTATGTTTTAAACATTGAATTTGTTATGTTTAATAGGTGTATTGCGTGTGTCAAATAGGTAGGTACTCTTACTTTAACTAGACTTAGGAGTTTAGTCGTCCAACTAACGTCGTGTTTGAATTTAGTTCTTTCAATTCATAACATTTTATTTAGAAATGTTACATCACTAACGTACTCACATCTCATATTCGAAATATTATATTATAAACCTTGTTTTTGAGGTTTAAAGTTCTGAAATGTGATCTGCTTTAAATCCCGGCCAACAACTAATTAACTCGTTTTAATTCATGAAATACTAATAAAGACAAGTTTCAATATTTGTAGCTTACTGCGAGGAGCAAGTGCCTTTTAAAAGTTTTTCAAATTATAATCCCAATTTGATTAAAATTGTAACTTAAAGGGTGGTTTAAATCCGCTCAATTAGTGATATTCACGCAAAAAATTATAAAAAGTGATATTTTGAAGTGGTATTTTGAAATGAATTTTGAAGTGTATTTTGAAATTTTATTTTGAAATGACTTTTTGGAGCGGTATTTTGAAGTGGAATTTAAAAGATATTTTTTGAAGTGGTATATCAAAATGATTTTTTGGAGTAGCATTTTGAAGTGGTATTTTGAAGTGATGCTTTCTGAGAAAACGGCTATTGGATACAGATCTTATATATCGATGTTCTTGAATTGCTAATTAGAATTCACTAACGGCTTATAATTTTGTAATATCTCATGTACCTAGTACCTACCTTTTTATATGAATGTGTCCCAACTCATAACCGTCTGAAGCCAGTGATACTTTGGCATCCCCAATTAAGGTATGTTGCGAGGCTGAAGATAGTGGCGAGGGCAAGGAGATGAGAAAGAGTGGGGGAGTACCCGGCTATTTAGAACTGGTCGCTAAACATGGCTTTCAAGCATCATTTCAAGCAGCAGTTCAATTCTGAATGGTGGTCATCAGAGCGATATTGGGAGTATCTTCCACTTTGGAACGTGCCGCAAGCAAACAACGAAAGTACTGCCAATCAAGAGCCTTGACCCTCGGCCATGGTGACCTATATCTATGAAACTATTGATGTGATTTTTCATTTATAATAGTTTGTCATATAATTCTTAAACTACTATTTATATTTATAGAATTCTGTTAAGTTAACCCATTGATTAACTATTGATTTATCATCTTTACTATTATACATACATATAGTTTGAAAATGTACCACAGAATTTATTTATTTATTATTCTTAACTTGTTGTATATTAAGACATTGTATATTGTTCTCCACGCTAGGAGTTCACCTGAGTTGTGAATTACTTTTTTAATGGTAAATTTCTTAATAATTACGGCGGTGTTATTTACAGCATATAAAATGTGGACTTAAGACATAGTGATAATATATAAATATACATTTCTTCATATGAAGCGGTTACTTTGTGATGTGACATTATAATTTAAAATTAAACAATAACTTTGTAAACATCACTTATAGGTAAATACTTAATGTCGACCGGGTTTCACTACAACCGTAGCTTCATCAGGACTGTATAATACAGGTACTGTATAATACGGTTGTAGTGAAACCCGGTCGACATTAAGTATTTACCTATAAGTGATGTTTACAAAGTTATTGTTTAATTTTAAAATATAAATATACAGTTTATTATAAATATGTATCTGCTGATAAAATACAAATTAGTTAAGCAGGTTTGCATAATAAAAAGGGATTTTTTTGTAGTGATATTTTGAAGTGGTTTTTTGAAGTAATGTGTTTGAAATTGACCTGAAAGATGAATTCTGAAACGAACGTCGAAACTTGTTCCATCGAAATTAGATAATAAGAAATAAAATATCAGTACTCTCACATATGATACATATGATTGCAATAAATACTTATCGTTTTACAAACATAGCACAGAACAATATGAGTTATTTTCGCAACTAATTATTTTTGCTTGATGAGGACGGACAGGTTTTAACCTTTCAGGCCTATGGCATATTGACTGTTATATTTCTTAAAGATGCTTTCAGAAAGTCGGGAAATTTGTATGTTTACGTTTTTCATTAAAATTCAAATAAATGCAATATTTCTGAACGTATCCAAAAACTCCAAACAGTTTTTGAAAGTGATAAAATACGCTTCAAATTTTATTATTAAAAATAAATATATAATTTTTGAAATATTAAAACTAAATAAAAAATAATGAAGGTTTTAAAAATGGCTCACTTTACGTTTTTTCTCCTAAATCTTGAACTGAAATAAGTAATTCCAAAAAATCACAAATTTTACTGGACATGTTTTATAAACATAACTGCAACCGGATTTTTAGTCGTTTCATATATAAAATGAAAATTCTCAAATTTTGGTGTACATTTGAATTATTCTGTGGTTAATTTCTATATTTGAATATAAAGCTTGGTATATTTTCTCTTTCTATCACCGTTTAGTTAATATTTTTAATTATGACGGTAAGGGAGACAGAACCATTTCTATGAGATCTAATGAACTGTTCCGAAAAGCGAACAAATTGACTCTACGGGAAAGAGTTGTTTGTTCCCAAAACCGAACAAATTAGCCTGAAGAGTTAAATATATCGAAAAGATCTGTATATGAATTGGCAGTTCGGTGAAATAAATAGTTGGTACCACGGTTGTCTCAGTGGAAAAGATGGTGGAGTTAAGTATATTTTACAAGGACACTGATATTTATAACACTTGAAATTTGAGGGCAGTCTGGAAATATATGCTATGCAATCTATTTAAAACTGAAAGATCCAAATTAATGCTTGGTTAATGGAGGAAATCGGAAACTCATGACACTCAAGAATATGAACCTTATATAATGAGCAAGATTATGAAAAATATGCTTAGATGGTTTGGGCATGTAAAAAGGAGTTTAAGGAGAATATATGAAGCAAATGTGAACGGCGAAAGGAGTCGGGGATATCCGAGAAAGACATGGCACGATCAAGTGCATAAAATACTTGAGTCGGTACATGTTACGAGTCAAAATAACATTGTGTGCCAGGCGTGATGCTTAGTTAGCTAGTTATACTTCATCATTCAAAAGACATTCCCAAATCTGTTGCCTTAGAAATCAAAAACGTTTTCAACATATATTGTTTCAAATTTTTTTTATGGGGACACCCTGTGCACTTCTGTTTGACAAATTTCTGGCTGACAAGTCGTCTATGTAATTTACAGTTGCTTAAAACTTCATTAAAAGTCATTGTTGTAAGTCTAGACTCCAGATTATATATTCTGTTAGTTGACTACGTAATTTATGCCATGTGCAAATATAAGTTTGAGATTCACAAATTTAGTGTGGAGCGGGATTTTGCAAACTAATCATTTCACAAACTCATTACAACATTAATTTTAAACGAAAAATATCTACACTACAAACTAGGTGATCGCAAAATACATTATTAAAAACACGACTCGCGGCACGAAGTTGTAAACTTTTTCAATTATAATTACGAAATGAAATTAGTTTTTTAACGAATATTAAAATTGAACTTTTAAGCACACTTGATTACGTATACTTTGGTTTCGGTCCTCATCGAAAAAAATAATAAGTTTTTATCAATCTGGTAAAGTAGTAATCATCGAGAAATCTCATTGCAGAATTTCTTATAAACTTATTCTGGTTCATTCTATCGAAGGTTGGCTATCAACAGTATTTACCGTCCATTTCATATTGATCAGCACGAAGTTAAATTGTCTCAAAATCAGGACGGATTCGTTGTTTGTTATTTGAATTCAAAGCCATGTTTATTTGAATGCCAAAAAGATGAAGAGACTTATTAAGAACCACTAGTGTTTCGATAGCTCTTTTTAATATTTCCAACCGCAGTTTCTTATGAACTTGAAAATAGTCTATGAAGGAAGTATGATATATTTCTGTAGAACTTATTAAAATGTGGGGTCTTAATGTATTGTTTAAATTTTATTTATTTTTTAATTTAATTTAATTAATTAATTTATTTAACGCCCAGAGGGCTTTTACATGTAGGTGGTACAATTTTAATGGCAGAAAATTTTGAAACATAAGAAAGAAATAATAAAAATAGAATTAGATACATTAAAAAATGCATGCAAGCAACAAAAATAATAAAAAAATACAAGGAAAAAGAATAAGAACATATATTTTAAAATACAGCGATTTGACCGGTTTACAAAATACCTACAACTTCTATTTAGGAATAGTATTGGAATAAATCTTTTACGTGATCCACAATATTCCCCAAGTTATATTAATAATAATAAAGATTGGATTATTTATATAGCGCCGTTTTCGTGAGAAAATCACCTCAAGGGCGCTTTATTAAATATATCGACTAAGCGCCCCTGAGGTGATATCTCACAAAAGCGGCGCTATACAAATTGTCCAAATATTATTATTATTATTATTTTTTTTTTTTTTTATTTATTTATTGGCTCGCCAACAGAATACATCACATAATTTTAACAGTAATTTACATTTATACATGGTTATAATGATGTTTCTAATTATAGGTGAGCACAACATTCATCTCAATATTATTTGTGTAATAATAATTGGTTAGTTACAGTAATAATAAATTTAATTAAAAGAGTGTATATAAAAACAATGAGGATCGAAATCAATTATTAGGAAGAAACTTACATACTTATTAATATATTATACATATATATGTATACGCATACATGCATACATCTAAATACACATATAAATACACATACATACATATATACACACATACATAGATGCGTACATACACATTTAAATACAAACACACTCATAAGTGTGTACACTGTACGCATATTGTATGCAAACATATATACACATATGCACGCACGAATCATATATAGTGGAGCTAATGCATAAGTAGGTGATTGGTAAAGAAAATGAAATCATCAGGTATAAGTATGTGTAAGTTCTTTCTGAAGGTATTAATTGAGTTTGAAAATATATCTAAATCTAGAAGATTGCAGTATCTATTATACAATCGAGTCATTCTCGATGTTGGTTTGAAAAAACTTGTATTACTACGACAAGTATCTATCCAAAAGGTTTCAGGGTTTCTTGTGGATTTCGGTCTTATATTAAGGTTAATTTGATTAATTAAAGATGAATCATATACATTGTTAATGATTTTAAACAGAGAGATTATATCTGATACGTTTCTTCTTTTGGCGAGTGAGATTTCTTTAAAGTGAGTAAGTCTTTCAGCATAGTTACTGAGATTCCGATGTACTCCAGATTTGTAAGCTAGTATTCTTAAGTATTTTTTTTGAACGGACTCCACTTTCCTGCTATGAATTGCATAATGTGGTGACCAAATCACAGAGCCGTACTCTAAGATGCTTCTTACATATGAGTAGTACAAGATTCTGAAGCTACTGGTGTTCTTAAATGATTTAGTGACTCTGGTGATGAAACCGAGCATTTTATTAGCCTGATTGACAATGTTTTGGTAATGGTTTCTGAAGGTTAGCTTCGAGTCAAGTAAGATTCCCAGATCTCTAATGGAGTCTACTCGTTTTAGGATTTCATCACAGATCGTGTAAGCGAAATCAATTTTACGGACATTTCTCGTGAACGAGATGACATTACATTTGCCAATATTTAATTCCATGTTATTATCTATACACCATTGAGACAATGTGAGGAGGTCTTTTTGCAAAGTTTTGCAGTCTTCTTGTGAATTCACGGGTTGAAAAATTTTTAAGTCATCCGCATATAGTAAACATTTACAAAAAAGTTTTGCCGTTAGATCATTTATGAATATAATAAAGAGTAGTGGTCCTAAATGGGATCCTTGAGGGACACCAGATGTGACAAGTTTGGGAGAGGACTCATAACTATTAACTTGTACATATTGACTCCTGTTAGAGATATAAGATATGATCCATCTCAGGAGGTTGCCATGGAAACCTGTTCTTTTTAGTTTTTGGATCAGAAGAGGATGACTGACTTTATCGAAAGCCTTTCGGAAATCAGTATAGACTGCATCTACTTGTGTTCTTTTGTCAAAATTGGTACATAAAAAATCTACATATTCGATTAAATTTGTGGTAGTGGATCTTTTGCATACGAATCCATGCTGAACAGAACTTAAAATATGTTTAAAATGTGTAAAAATGCTTTTATAGATTAAGGATTCGAAAATTTTCCCAAAACATGAGAGTATACTTATTGGGCGATAATTAGAGATGTCACTTTTATTCCCAGATTTGAAGATAGGAGTGATACGTGCTGTTTTCCAAAGATCAGGAAAAACACCTTCTTTAAGAGATTTACGAAATATAACATGAAGAGGATAAACAAGAGATTTAGCACAGTTTGATATAAATAATGGTGGAATGGCATCTGGACCTGGACCTTTGTTTGAGTTTAGTGATTTCATAGCGTTGAATATTTCAGTCTTTGAAATTTCGACATGACTGAGCTCATAGGTACTTTCTTGAGAATCATAATTTACATGTTGATTTGATACATCATTTGTATTAAAAACAGAGCAGAAGTAATTTGAGAAAAGTTCACTAATTTCATGACCATTGTTTGCTACAGTTTCATTGAAGTGCATTATTTTAGGAATTAAGTGAGTCATACCTTTTGATTTTGCATAAGTCCATAGTGGTTTTGTACTATGATGTAAAGTGTCTTCGATAGAATTAATATAAGATTGGAAGCATTTGTGAATTCCAGTTTTGACCCTTGATCGTAGGATTGTGAAACTATCATAGTCTCTAGGATTCCCAAACTTTTTGAATTTTTTTCTAAGTTTGTCTTTTTCTTTGATTTGATGGATAACAACACTGGAATACCAGATAGGATATTTGTTTTTATTCACTTTTTTTGGTGTGTGTTTCTCTATAATTGGCCAGATGCTATTATATAGGAATTGAAGAGACTCATTGCAATTTAGTGTTACCATTGGGGTCCAGTCGATTAGGGATAATTCATTGGTACAATTAAGATAATCAGTTTTCTTGAAATTGAATAAAGGACGTTCAAGGTTATCATTAAGATTGTGCATTGTATTAATAGTTAGATCCATTTCAATTGGTGGATGGTGCACGTCAATTTTAGAAAGAGCGAGGGCAGGTTGAACATTAAGCGTAAAATCAGAGAGAGCTAGATCAAGTATTCTACCGTTAACATTTTTTGTATAGTTATACTGATGTAAGTTAGAGAAATGTAGAAATTCTAATAACAATGAAGATTTTTGATTAGCAAATGATTCAACATAATTACTATCATTGTTGGCGTTAACTGACCATTCAATGGAAGGGATATTAAAGTCTCCCAGTATTAATGTATGAGAATTGATGTGTGATTTAATACAGATATCTTGGCACTTGTTGATGAAATTAGTAAATGCGTCAGTTGCAATATCTGGTGGAAGATAAGCTATACAAATATTTATAAATTTTTTATTTGATCCGTTTGATTTAATTCTTACCCAAATATGTTCAATATTAGAGGGTTCATCATATATTTGATAGGCTACAATGTTTTTCTTGATAGCTATTAAAACTCCCCCTCCGTCTTTCTTTCTGGATGTTAGTTTTTCTCGGTCTTGTCTGAAAATAGTGTATCGTTTATCCAGTATCTCTGCATCTTGAATTGAGGAATTTAGCCATGTCTCTGTTAAACATATAACATCATAGTTTGAGGAGAGAGTGTTTAAAGAGATTTGATCTAATTTGCTTCTCATCCCTCTTATATTCTGATAATATAAAGACACTTCCATTTTGATTATCAGAGGGATGTAGAAATGTGTATATGTATGCAGAAATTAGATTTTCTCTAACACGTCTTTGCTACTTGCCCATATTGCCGGGGAATTCTCATTTTTTCGAATAAATATTTTCCCATTCCGTACCCAAATGAATTTAATGTTTTTTTCCTTGGCTGCGTGACGTACTGCGGCGTGAAGTTCTTTATTGTTGGGAGTAAGTTGTTCCGATACATATACAGGGGTTTTTCCAGTAATCTCCAGATGTTCACTGTTGAGTTTGCAATTTGGGTATTTTTTTATTGTAGTTTTTTACTGCAGACAGTAAAGCATCTCGGGTATAGCTGCTAGGTAGTTCCACTACAATATTTTTAGGTCGAATGGAGCTTTTGTTTGATTGAGGGACACGATGACAAGCTAATATCTCTTCTGTCCGAATTGGGAATGAAACTGCTGAACAAAGTTTTTTAAACAGGTTCACTGATTATCATCTAAGTATTGGTTTCCCATAGTGTGAAACCGTTGTATAAGGGAGTTCGCAATGTAATTGCGTTTATGTGTGCTGCAGTGGAATAGTGTATTTTGTCGTGATGTTATTGTAGGTATTCGTAAGTTTATGAGCTGCAGAAATTCGCAACAGTCGAATGTAGAGTGTAGAATTTTGGATAAAAAAGTTAAGTCGTTTATTTTACGCCTGTCTTCCAATGTGTATATTTTTAGAGTATTTAAAAAGAAATGATATTGTGAGTATTCTAGTATTTATTTAAAATTTATAAAATGTAGATTTTTTTTTGTATTTGCTCAATGTTGTTAATGGGAATTTTGTATTAGGGAGACCAAACTACTGAGTTGTATTCAATTATGCTTCTAACTAGAGATATGTATAACAGTTTAATGGCTTGTATTGAGTTAAAGTTTTTAGTTGTTCTTAATACGAAGCCTAGTGTTTTCATGCCTTTGTTTACAATTTGGTGGATATGATTTGCCTTATTCAGTTTTTCACCCAAAATAATTGCACGATCTCTCATTTCCGTGACTCTTTCTAAAGCCGTATTGTTAATGGAATTTTCAAATAAAACATGATTTTTATTTCTGCAGAAAGTCAAGGATTTACATTTTTCTACATTTAAAAATTGATTATTTTGTACGCACCAATCTTTAAACTTACTAATGTTTGGCTATTTGGCAATGATTTAAATCAGTTATTTTTTTAGTAAAGCTTGATGTCACCAGCAAAGAGCAATACCTCGACATTGTCCAAGAAATTTGTTATAATATTATTACGGAGGCACTGCTGAAAACCAGCTGCATTCCTGGAGAGATCCGGAATGCATAGCTGAGCAGTGACCTTTTTGTCAATAGAATTTATGTTAAAAAATATGTAAAATTCATCTATTGGCAAATAAATATTTTATTATTATTATATCGTTAATGAAAATGAGGAACAAAACCGGACCAAGGTGACTACCTTGCAGTAAGCCACTGGTCGCACAGAAAGCTTTCGAAAGCAATGATTTGATAAATAACCATTTAAGGAAGGTTATATCTTATTCCTAGGGCAAATAGTTGTCATGGTACAATGATGATTTAACATGATGTTTTCATTGTCAAGATGTTGCCGAGAGTGGTCCCGGCCTTGCGTTTGTCGCCTATCCCGAGGCTATCCTGCAGATGCCCATCCCACAGCTGTGGGCCATTCTCTTCTTCTTCATGCTGTTCATCCTCGGGCTCGGCAGTCAGTTCGCTGGTATAGAGGCCGTCAACACCGCAGTCATCGACAACTGGCCGGCCTTGAGGGCGCATAAGTGGAAGGTACTCAATTCTTTCATTCTTATTAAGTAACATTTATGACATCTTACTGCGGTGCAAGGAAATGGGTCGAAAGCGTCCTGTTAGAGAGGTCAAAGGGTATTCCTCAACCAGTATCTCCCGATCCGGCCCTCCACGCAATAGGCTGGCAGATGGATACACTGCCAAGACCTAGACAAACCTCACCCTATGAATCATTCTAGGTCACCAAACTAGGAGAACCACTTGTGATGACATATGGCTAAGGTGTTGGTTTTCCAATAAATGGTTCCCAGGGCGGCGGTACTCATACCCGCCTCCTAAGTTGATAATTGGATTTTAGAAATCGACGAAATCAATTTGTATTTGAAATAGACTTAAAATTATTATCGTTCATAACTTTTATTCATTACTCAAAACTTTTTTTGTTTTTTTATTTGACTAGTTTCTTCTGAATGTCACTAGAGATTTGCATTGAGTCGGGATAAATTGGGTACTAAAATACATCAAATATATTGATTAAAAACCTATGATTGCTTACGCAAATCATTTAATTTAATTAAAAAAACTATGACAATTACCGATAAATTATAAATGTTTTGAGATAAAAAAGTGACTGTCTTTCAAAATATACTCGTTCCATATTTAGTTCGTTGCGAGATAAAAATTTTCCCAATAATACACTTTTCTACCGTTTTATTCCTTAGAATTTAGAATTGTTGTAAAAGTTTCACGAATATTCCAGCACTTACTCTGCCCTTGAAAAGGATTTCCAGGTGGCTGAGTAAAAGTGTTTTATTTGAGTTTTTAAAAGTTTGTAATGTGTGCTGTTAAGTCACGCAGATCCAGAATACCAAACACTTAAAACATATGAAAACGCCGCCAGTTATTCGAGAGCACTTTGTTAAACGTCTGTTATGTTTGAAATATTTATGTGTTATTGTACTATAAAATTGTGTTTTAAAAAAAAAATCTTTTGCCATGATCTCCTGGCGGTTAATCACGTTTGTAATAATTCGGATTACAATAAAAAATGTTTCAGATTTTTATTGCTAATATTTATGTTTATTCCAACTATTAAACTGAGCTTATCTTTTGTGTGAAATATTGGCTTGACCGGGTGGAATGTACATGGGCCGTTTTAAACAATTATTCGATTCGCTTTATGTTCTAAATTAACCCATTGAAAAAGTAGCCCCAATCAGACAGATTTTGTTGGTTGAACAAAAGCAAGCTGGATGCCATTTATTTATTTTGTTTGAATCGCATTAAATACTATATCTCCATTGACAGGAATTTTACCAGATTGGCTTTCACTGATACTAAACATGTGAAAGAAAAAATCACAAAAAAGTCACCAAATTCTCCAAAATGGAACAATGAAAATAATGCTTTGGCGAAATAATTTTTTAAAAGTAACTATGATTTATAAGGGCTAAATTGGCTAACAATGAAAATTATACTAACATTGGAAGCGATGAAATTTATACATACAATAATAAACAACCTGTTACCAAAATAATTTTCAAGTAAATAATTAGTAATTATTAGTTTTAATTAGTAATTTGCAAACTTAAATGAATAAATAACTAAAATTGTGATAATGATGTTTTCTATAAGAAGCGATTGTTATAAATTAGGGTCCTTTTAAATTATACTCCGTTATTGAGAGCAACGGAATCACTTTATTTAACAATAAATATACACTATCACATGATATGACTAGGCACTTTTTACAGTAAATACTCTAGATACAGGCTAGATCCTGTGGTTCTTTAGGAAAGGTGAAACTTTTGGTTGTTTTTGAGCAAGAGAGAGTTTTTAACGAAACCCAACCTTTTATATGAAAAGACAGTTGACAAACTTCAAATTCAAAAGGCCGCAAAACAGGAATCGGCCATGCCGACGCGACTTAATTACTAACAAATAGCAGAGGCGAGAACCTTTCATAAACAATATAATCTACACAGGTGGCATTAGTGGTATATAATTGATCCAAAAATAATACAGGGATTACATTGAAAGAATAAAAGAAAGTAAAGTTAACAATATTTATTAATTAATAATTTAGAAACATGAGACTCAATAATTTTAATAATGGTTATAATAAACTCAAAGCTATGTGCTAGGTCGAAGATCGCTAGCAACTTGGAATTTAGTTGTAACATTATGAATTACGCAAAAGTGACATAAAATACCAGGAGATCAACTAACCTGTGATAAAGTATAGGGCGCCATGCGGAAATGATTAATCTCTACAAAATTTAGTAGTAATTTTAAGAAGACAGTGTCCAGTCAAATAAAAGTGAAACTAACTAACGCGACCGTTTCCGTCCGAGATCCCACGTCTAGTCCTTCCAGAATGTCTTCTCCAGCCGCTTGCCCGCTTGAAACTGAAGTTCCCGTTGCCGGCCAAAAACCCATCCTCTCGCGTTCAAGTCTTCTTCCTTTAATTTACGACGCCAGAGCGGCGTTAACAGCTTAGTGTTGGTATCGCCAGCCAGCAGAGATAAACGTAACATGTTACAAAATATAATAATATATATAAAAACGTATACAGTTCAAGAGCTAAATCTTACCGGCTTTAGTTAAACAAACACACATTTTACCATGTTTGTTATGATAATGAACACTGTATTCTCCGACATTATCTGTATTTAGAGGCCCTAGATCTAAAAACATTTTTCTATCGGGGATGCTGGCGACCCTGTCCTTAGATACATCAGCGGTCTCTGTCCAATGTAGACTCGCAGTCTCTGAAGTTGCTTTCCCAAAACTTTTTCCCAAAATAGCGACTGAACGCACTCCTCACTGGAGTTAATGGTATTAATTATTGCCAGTGAATGACAATCTTCTGGCATTCATATTGCATGACCAAGCCAAATGGATATTGACTTTTGTATGAAGAATAGCTGGGGTTCAATGTGAAGCCCATTTCGGACCGTCAAGCTTCTTATTGGATTCCATTTTATAACTTCTTGCACTCCTCTCAAAAATTTCGAGTGTACCCTGGAGGCCCAACACGGACGATCGATAAAGCCCTATGACAATATGATATTGAGGGAATCTCTCATCTGCGGTCAGATAGAGATATTTGCGAGCACGTTCAAAATATGATTCCGACAGTCGGTAGAAAAAAGTCGCTAATTTTAGGGCGGCCCCCAAGGTGTCGGATAAGCTGTCAATAAGCACAACTTTTTGCATAATGCCGTCCGTTATGCAAAATAACTGGCAAAATCGTGTACACGATCCATAGACTTAATTAATTTATCTAAGACACGGTCAATTGATTCTGTTCCAGCATCGAGAAACAAAAGTTGTTAGTTATGATTAATCACCTCGTGAACTCATTTTGTGTTAAAGAGTATCGACATGCGGACTGCCAATGTATATTAAAGTAAATATTTCAATTGGAAATTGTCACTTCATTAGTATTTTTTGCTTTTATTTAGTCGTCTGACGTCAATTCATTTTATCGAATCGGTATAAAATCATCGGTGGTTATGCTTATCGATCCAATATTGTAAATTTATCGATTTCATTGTGCAATATACCCTGGAACAAATTATCTCATTTATAGTCCATCTAATGCATTTTATTTCAGTGTTTGTTCCGATTCGAGGTTGTCAGTGAAAAAGCTTATCAGGAAAACTCTCGTTAATAACGGCCTTTATCTGTGATGTACCGACACGACTTTATTGCTCCAGAACCACAACTGTTCGTGTATGGCGGCATTAGCCTCGTGCGAAAGCTCTTCGCCCGGCTTTGCAAATATTGCCCGACGTTATGTAAACACGCATCGGAAAACATGAACCAACCCTAAAGCACACGCGAAGGGGTGTAGGGTGGCCAAAGGGAAAGTGGAACGTTTCATTAGAATTAATGGTAGTTTTCAACAATAACAGAAATATCAACATGATAATGTAATATTGGCTTGTCATTTAAACCTTACCTGAATCAGTAATTCCTTACAAAATATAATATCACTAGAGGACTCCGCGATGGTTCGCATTGCTAACTTCTTTCACAATTCACTACTGTATACCACAATGTTACTGTTAAAAACAACATTACATCGACTTTAATTCAACTCTGTATCTCATTCTGATGCATAGATATTGCGTTAAGTATTCCTCGGTCGTCCCTGACTTCTTCTACCATCAAGCCACTTTCTAAACACTCTTGGCAATAATAAGAACAAACTTTGCGATTTTCTGCAATATCGGTATACTAATTTTCGATATCTTAGAGAGCAAACATACGCAGACCAATTTTTTATATATTATGATATCTTTAGGGTTAAGAATACCTTTAAATTAATTAATGTTTCATGTTATGTATTTGTAATATGGTTATCTTAACTAAACACTTTTAAAAAGTACCCAAAAATCACAATTAATTAAATCTCACTAAATAATTCATACAGCCGAAACACGTATTTAAAATTTATTTATTTAATTTAAAAAAAAACCTTTCTTTATCTTTTGAAAGTTATACCCATTAATTTAATATATCATTGAAGAAGAAAATAATACTAACACATCTAAACGAAACATGGAACAAAACAACACAGAAAATAAAAAGGTAACTGTCTCAACTGGGAACCGAACATAGGATCTCAACATACTATCTGGGTAATAAACCAATTAAAGAAAATTTCTTCTGAAAGCTTATCACTTTGTGATTGCATTATTTTGTTAAAACAAAAAATAAATTTGTTAACATCATTTTATTATATACAACCTCTACATGTTTCGTGAACGAAGTTCACCTCATCAGGAGTAAGTATACACTAAGAATTTTATGTGTTTTGTTCTGTTTCATGTTTCGTATAGATTTATTTGGGTTATCTTTTTGAATTATTTATTTTTCATTTATTTATTGTAATTTTTTATATTAAATTTTATTTTAATTATCTTGACTACCATACTAGGGTCATTCTCTTTCTTATCACAGTAGTCCTAAATAGATTACAATATAACGCAATTGCAATACATGTACAAAAATAAGAAATAAATAAATATAATAACATAACTGTACCACTGTACCCTTAAATCGTTTAAAATCAAATTAACCTTACTATGTACCTAAGTTAAAAATATTACTTCTATATTGTTTAGTATTCTCTTTTTAATCATTTTTCACACACACTATGTACTTTATTACTTTTAATTAATTTCTAGCTTTTATAAATATTATAAATGGAACTTAACTGTTTTAAATCATGTTCTATATTTGATGTTCAATTTTTTTATTTGTAAAATTGTATGTTTCCTAAATAAACTAAAATAAATAAAAAAATAAGAAATAGCTGAATTAATAAAATTGATACTTTATGGAAAACAGAAAGCATAAATAATATTAAAATACAAGCAAAAGTATATTATATCATTTGTGTAATATGAAAAATAAAACATATACCTACACTATACATTGTAAAATTATAAAGCAGGTTAATCATGGTACATATCTAAAAAAACTATCTAATTTATAGTTAACATGTTGTTTATGTTTTATTTTTATTTTAGTGTATTGGGGAAACAAACAGTTTTATATAAATCATTACATTTTACATATTGCATTAACCAGTGAAGTTTCCACATTAAATTCATGTTACATACAGAAAAAAACATTAAAACACCTAAATGAAAATAACTGAGACATCTCAGATATCTTACACACATTAATGAAAACACTCTAATGAAAATAACTGAAATATCTTACACACAGCAGGGGGAGAAGGTCCGTAATTAGATAGATAATAGATCTGTATTTAATATATATATTTTTTTTGGTTATTGATGGGAAAATAGCCTGCGGTGGATTGCATGAGAATAATTCAGTCCAAAAGGGGTTAGGTTCGGGTGTTGGTTCTCTCTATTGGAGAGTTAAGATTTTATTACATCATTGGATTGAGCAAGGTCGACATGAGTTTTTCTGTCTGCTTACAAAGATAACCAATAAACACTGAATAAACAGCGATTACATGAGGAGGGACGCGGAGAAACATGAAGAGACAAGACCAAATGTGGTCAAACATTGCAAATAAATGGCGAGTAAATGTCGAACGAAAGCGGTACGCAAACATTAAAACACGGTATTTATAGAACCCCAATAAATATAACTAAACCTACAGATTTGTTCTACCTGGAAGCTATAGTCCCCCAGTCAGATGAACGAGTTACTTAATATTTTAACATTTCAAACAATAATTGATTTTTTAAAAAGAAAACTAACAATCCCGGGTTGCGAAAGCATGATAATATATAAATTATTCACGTGAAAAAAATTATTGAAATATACAGACGAAGGATACCAAAAAGATTTTAAACCAAAAATGTTTATTTACCAGACAGAGCGAATGAATTGCAAGAAACTTGTAGAATAAATCAAATGGAAAATAAAATAAAATGTTTACGTCTTCTAGAAAAAATGTGCTTAAATAAATAAAACACTGGATTTTATTTCTAACGTCAGTATTTATGATTGTATTAATAGGAATTTTAATTGCTTATCTTTCATTCGATCATTAGATCTGTCAATAAGTATTTATTATGGATAGAAGAGTGATTATGTTTTTAAAACATCAACAAGATAGATTTTCAATAAAAACTTTGATTGAATCATGAATTTCGCTATACTTTTGATTATTTTAGTCGCTAATCTGGAAAGCCCTTACTAATAATAATATAAATTTTAAATTCCTTGTAATTTTGGTTGTGGGTTGTTTCTTTGGTTCAAAGAAGTCGGATTTGTTTTAAATTTAAGTGTCATTTACAAAATTAAGGAATTGTGTAAATAATTCAGACAAATGATAAAGTACATTTTATTTATTTATTTTATTTGGTACATTATTTTGTTACAATTTATGTTTTCCAGTAATGTAGGCCTCACTGGGTGGCTTGCCCGTGCTGAGGCCTTCATTTTATAATATGAAAATCTAATCTACATATTACATTTAAAGAGAAGATAGTAAATTTGGAAAGAAAATAATAAATTTAAAATTAAAAATAAAAATACATAATAATACATTTAAAATTAAAAAATAATACAATGAAAATAATCTTGTGTGTTTGTGAGTGATGTGTGTTTATGTTGGTTTTGTGTGTTACGTGTAGGTTTTATTTTTATTTTATGCTATGACATTTTGGTAATATTGTCTTTTTTGTTGTTTAATCCATTTTGTAATTTTGTGTGTGAATTTATTTTTATTTTCCTCAATTTTAATTTCAATTTTTAGATTGTTGAAAGCTTTTATAGCATGGTATTGGTAGTGTCTTTGTCCAAAGGTTGAATTTACTGTTGGAGTTTTAATGTTTTCTTTGTACGCTTGTCTAACTGGTCTGTTAGTGTTATTTTGTGTATGTTGAAATTTATTTTTTTTGTTAAAAATGTAGTTTAGTAGTGTTTTAACGTATAATTGGCGAATATCTAGTACGTCACAGCTGTTGAATATTTGGTCTGTATCGGTCAGTCTATGTTTTTTTAGTATTACCTTTAAGATCGTTTTCTGTGCGGTTTCTATGTAATTGATAGCCGAGTTTGTTGCTCCTCCCCAAGCAATAATTCCATATTCTATTATTGATTGGCAGAGTGCAAAATATATTGTTTTCAATTGTTTTATTTTATATATGTTTCTTATGTTAAGGAAAATGTGTATTGTTTTGAGAAGTTTATTTGTGATTTGTTTGATGTGAGGTATCCATCTAAGGTTATGGTCAATTACGATTCCTAGATACTTTATTTGTTCTGTTTTTTCTAGCGGATATATAGTACATCGTAGTACCTGTCTATAATGTGATGTTTTATAAGAAAATTATTTTAATTCTATATTTGAAATGTGTATGTATTTTGTTTAAATTTCTTTGGGTTAATCTGCATAACTAAAGTCAAATTTCGCGATCAAAACTATCCTATATTTCAAGGTGGAACCAACCATACATATTTACAAAATTGCATTGAAATCGGTTCGGCGGTTTCGGCGATTAGCGTGTACGAACGTGACACTTGATTTTTATATATTGAGATATATATAATTATAACGTTATTACTCATATAAATTGTAATATTTTTTGTGTTAAAAGTGTTGGTAATGAGAAAGCGATAAAACAATATAAAATAATATGATTTTAGATTTTCACGATTGAAATTATTACAGTGATTTATTTTTGGGGTATTATGCCGTGTTGCGTTACATTAAAATGTATTATTTATAAACACGTGGCGAACCCATCTTGACACCTGTTGTGACACTTGAAATGTGAGAAAGGACGCACCCTAATTCTTGAAATTCTTTTTTAATTTAGTTTTATTCTATACAAGTTGTACCCCGCCACGCGTTGCTGTGGTTTAGTCTGTTTGTGCAGATAGAGAAACAAGTTTAAGCCCAACAGATGGCGTTATTATTAAATCTATGTAATTTAGAAATATATAAAACACACGCGTATTCGAATGCAACGTTGTGTAAAAATTTCAAAGCAATCTGTGAAGAACTTTCGGATATTTAAGATTTTGAACGAACGAACATTTACATGTTTTATTTATATAGATTGTTATTTTATATCAAGCAATATATCTATGGATAATAACTACATATTTTCAAATCAATATATTTAAGATCCATGTGTCAATTATTGAACGAAAATAAATATTAACAATGAAATAAAAAAAAAAATTACACAGATAAGAAAAAAGATTTTAGGTGCCACCTACGATTCTGAGATTATATCCGTATAACTTATACTTACTATAAAGACCAGGGCGTTGCAAAATCAAAACAGGCGGCCGGTGTTAACCCTGTGTCTATCTGCAAGAGATTACGAATGTTACATGTCGAGGTCCATTGCCTTATAAAAATATATATTTGAAATAATTTACATTTTTAGGTTACCATGGGGACGTGTGTCTGCGCTTTCATCCTGGGACTTCCCATGTGTTTCAGTGGAGGAGTATATCTTTTCACTCTCCTGGAATGGAACACCGCTTCTTGGGCCATCCTTCTTATCGGAGTTGCTGAGGTACTTTTTTTACGTTTAAATTTTTATTTTGCTATAAACATTATTTTATGGCCTATAATATATAATTTGCAATCAAATTTTTTAAAATAGCCTACATCCATTGCATACCTGATATTTGATATAACTTATGATTTAAAAAAATCTTTAGTTTGTCGTAGTATTTTTGGCCTCAAATCCAAATATAGATTTGGCACGAAAAAGACCTCTCAGTAGGTCCTTATTAAAAATATTTACTTATGAATGTACGTGGCGTTAAAAAGCGATGGCACAAATAAGGCTTTTTTTCTCTTCGAAGAGTGCCTTATGTAACATTTTACCTTCCAGTAACATGATAATCAAAAAAAAATTCAGTATGTATAATATTTTTGTCTCGCATTTTATATAATTTGGAGGTAACGTAGTTATATGGAAGAAATAGAATCGAAAATATAACCAATAGTAAGTCGAAAAGCAAAGCTTCACACTCGAAGAAAAATGATACTGTTAAAAAATTGATAGCTTGCTACTTTCCTGATAAAATATTAGTCATTAAGAATATATCGAGAACACTTGTTGTTTTCCTAATAAATATCACCAAGGAATGTGATAATATCAGTAGAACAATATCAATATTTGTATGAACACATGTTCCACTGTTCTAATAAAACTTTCGCTTTTGATTGATACTTTTTTACGAACTCTGTTAATTCTTCGTTGAAGTCCTGCAGTACCGTTTTAAACAGGAAAACGAATAATTTGACCAGATTCTTGATAAAATAACAGCTTATATTTATTTCATATCAGTAAAATTTCTCAGTGCAATTCTGTGAGCAGCTTCATCGTTTACAGGATTATGTTTCCTTAACATTTTAATTTTAAACATCCTTTTTTTCTGTGGTCATAAACTATCACATTTGATTCCAGTTTTCATTGTCAGTGGATAATAGATTTCTTTCTTGAGGAAGCTAAGATATTAGCGAAACCGTTAGGCGACCAATACTAACATGGTAGTTGTGGTTTTTAGTGCGCCACAGTGGCGTGGTGCTATGGAGCCAGGAGGGCGCTGTCGGACCTGGAGTTTATGGGCATGAAACTGAACATCTTCTTTTGGAGCTACTGGTGGGTCACGTGGACCATCATTTCGCCTCTCGTCAGTGTGGTAAGGCTTTCAAAAATATACTTTTAACCAAGTAGAGATTTAAATTAAAAAAAAGTGTATATACTGGTTCATGATTGTACTGTACATTTACACTCCATTACATTGGGTACAACAAAACGTAACTTACAGGCATTAACTGGGTTCAATTAATTTGGGCTCAAGTTAAATTTTAATATTATTTTTTTAAAACTAGTTACTACTAGTTACAACTTTAAGACAGCCCAGTAAACGCATTCTCAGCACCATCCCTTAATATCCGTTGCAGCGGCTAAAAGGCGGTGCTTACTAGTACGGGAGTCACATTGGAAAACCATCTGAAATACGACTAAACTGGGACTTACCCACTTCTTACTATAATTATGTACTCAATTTAAAAAAAAAATCATGCATTTTTTTTTTTTTTTTTACGCACCCTTACGCTGCGGTTCAGATGGAATAGTAATTTAATTGTTTCACAGAATTTGAATTTGAATTCGTCAAATCTGAAAATTATTTTTCAAGTTATGTGAAAGTTCTATTCAAATTCTGTTATTATTGACCAGTTGTTTCACATAACTGAAATAAAAACAGAACTTGAAAACAAACTATGTAATTTGATGAAACTTTCAAATTCTGTAAATCAACTGTCTTTAGCGTTAGGGATAGTTTATAAAGTCATAAATTGGCGTATTTATGCTAGTAATTTTCATTGAGATTATTTATTGATCTTTTCCAGTTTGTATTCATCTTCATAATGGCCACTTGGAAACCAGCCAGCGTGGGAGACATGGTGTTCCCAGGGTGGGCCGACGCGCTAGGGTGGCTCATTGGACTGTCCACCCTGGTGCCAATGATCATCGGATTCTTATGGACATATTTCAAAACGGGAATCGTAAGTATTTGATGAAATGCATTAAATGTAATATTGTAGTATTTGTCATATAAAAATACTTAATATTCTACGACAAATCAATTAAGTACCTTCATTAAATAATATCGGTCGAAGGCTTCAATAATTTTCTTTTCTGAATAAAATTTCGAGTCATGAATTTAGTTGCTGTTTAAGATGATAAAATTAAAAGTTTGATATGGCCTTAGATGAAATAATCCGAAATTAGGGAAACCGTTCCGACTTGATATTAATCTGGCCGGGCAAAGATTCCCTAACTTTAAACTTTAAATGGGGAAATAAATTGAATTAAAAATGGTACGCTGAAAAGGGGGGCAAAGACATTTCTCATAATAAATTTGATCTGCGCAATTTTCGAAACTTGACGACCTAATTTATAAAAAAAGTATTTCGAAATGTTCAAAGAGTGGTTAAAATAAAGCAATAAAAATGGTACTTCTGTAGAATAACGTTGATTCTGATTATATCTATTAATTTTAAATGGTTATCCTTTAATTTAAAAGATCAATCTTGAAAATGAACAAAAAATCTGAATGCTCTTGCTTGACTCTGACAAGGCTGGACAAGGCCGATTACACTACTCGCCTTGGCGCACGACTGATTTTGAAGTGTCACTTGATCAAGTCAGTGCCATCGAGTAAGGCATCTAGCAAATGACGGCAATTGCTGTTGATATTAAGAAAAACAGAATTAGACTATGTTTAACAGTGAAGTTTAGTTCGTGATTGGCGGTCGTGTGCTCAGGCCTGCACTCTAGCTTGCTTTGAATATTGCTAAAAAAACCAACCGGAAGAGAGCGCAGGCACTCGGGCTCTCTCGGATAGTCTCACCAACAATAAGCATAACTGGAGGGAGACAGCGTGAAACCGGCAGGAATGAAAGTTTTTGACGATAATAAGCAAGAATAGACCCATTAAGAGGAAGCTACAAGCCAAAAATGTGTATATTCTTGGTATACCTTATATTGTAGATAATAGGCATTAAAATCACTTGAAAAACGGAGTCTAGAAACGTTCGATTTCAAGCACATAACTGGTTTTTATTTAATTTGTAAATAATTTAATAAGAAAGCAAAAAAAAATAATCAAGGCAAACTGTCAGAAATAATCCATTTATTCCGGTAGATCCGAAGATGTGTCTTCGAATGTATTTGTATTGCAGTCAAGTCCCTTGCATGTTTTTTCTTTCTCTGGATACCGACGGTGAAGATGGCTGCCGATCTCGTTAAAACAGAATAATTATTTCTTTCAGTATTTTCAATTCAGTGTTTTAGAATTACGTAACTCATTTTTTATCAGTGAAATTAAATATGTAGCAGTGCAATATAATAACATTTTAGGCATTTTGGAAATTTTTAATGTAAGTGCAACTTGATATAAGTGATAAAAAATTGAGTTATGTAATGACACTTGTGTAAGTTCTAAAGTATAGTGTAAATATAAAGACATTTTAAAATTCGTTTTCAAAATGCTTTAAGTTATAACTATAAATGCTCATAAATTAAACAAATAAAATATCAATTTTTAAGGAAACAGTTTTAGTTCTTATTCTAATTTTTTCATCTTGTGATCAGAAATCGAAATATGCATTAAAGGTGGCTAAAATAGGTCCAAATGTGAGTTTGGTAATGTATATAAATTGCTCAATGCATTTTAAATGTATTTGGCTGCTAATATATGGAGGGCTGTTAACGGTTGGTTTTCAACGGTAAAATATTACTATAATTTCTATCAAATTAATTACTTCAAGAAACAACTATTTACGGCGGGAGCGATTGAAAACATGCAATTAAATTAGTATTCGGGAAAAAATATTATAATCCGAATTCATCCTTAGAATTGACTTCATGTTTAACTAAATGGTGCCATCTCAGCGTGGCAAATAAGTGTATTGTGCCTTCGGGTATTTCCATCTCACCGAAGACTTCCCAGGATATTTCTCATTGAGCGATATGGAATCCGCTCGCACTACATGATTATGACACGTGATACAAAGAACGAAAATTTAAGGCGGTTGATATTTTTATAGTATTACTTTTATTATTGTTATTTGCTTTGATTTTTGGTTGCTCAAGCCGTGGACCTTCTAATGAACAAATCAATTATTCTACGTTAATATCGTTACTTGTGCAATCAGTTTTATAAGGTAGAAGGTACTTACTGAGGTTGAGGAACATTCACTTGTTGGGATGCTACTTTCACTATAGTTTTGGTTTAACAACTTTTATTTATTGCGATATGTTTGTGATGATTTTCTGATTGATATGCGATGCTTTATTGGTGGTATAATGTTCACTTCGCGTCACGGCTGTTGTTTTTTGACTGACTGCCCGGGCACGGGGTAGAGATATTAAGGAGAGGAGAAAGGGGGGTCGGGAACAAAATTCATTGCCAGTAAACTTATTCTCTATGAATCAACAATTAGCCGTTATTGGCGTAAACATTGGTGGTAAATTGGTTGATAATTATTATTTTTAGACTGACCGAAATTAGGAGAGTGCGTAGCTCCAATGCTTCTCAGTGCTAGTCGCCACTGGTTTTGAGTAAAATGCATTCAAAGTGTTTTGAAATACAACATGGTGTCAACTGGAAAGAGCAAATTATGCATATATTAATTTTAACAAAATTGCAACTTAAATGCTTTATTTTTCTCCCCCGACGTTCATAGTTTTTCTTTTTCTAATTAAGTTGAAAGAAAGTGTTATTTCAACAACCTATGCATATTAAAGACGGGTTGTTTCGGAGAATTTGAACAATTCATCAAATTTCAACGTTCATTTTCAAGTTCTGTTTTTATTTCAGTTCTGTCAAGCAACTAGCCTATAATGATACAATAACAGAACTTGAATAGGACTTTCACAGAACCTGAAAACGAGCATTGAAATTGAAGATGAATTGTTCAAGTTCTCCGAAACAACCCGTCCTAAGAAAGAGTTGGAATAGTAGACTTTTACTGTTTTAAACAATAATATTGTCTTGGCATTAACATCTTCAGGTGTAATTACTTAGTATAGTATTTATTTTTTAATGTTTTATATTATATAGATTTATTTAGAGTTATCTGGAATGATGTACATTTATTTATATACATTCTATTAGTATTCCAAATAAAAGCAATGCTCAGCCAAAAAAAAAAAAATAAAATAAAATATGAAAGCGAGCGAAAATTCACTGGTTTAAAAACATTTTCAGGAAATAATCTTTAAGCGTTTTAACTAATATTTTTTTGTTAGTTACTGAGTGCTTTATTTCATTAGGTAATGCATTGTATTGTCTATATGCAATATATTGTAATGAGTTAATACCAAATTTTGTTGTGTGGGTAGACGATGCTAGGTGTATTAGATTTTGGGACCGTGTTTTGTGCTGGTGTATGTCTGAATTAAATGCTGGTTTGATGTTAGTGTGTGAGGATCTATGTATGATTTGTAATATTGTACAAGTGATATTGTATTTAGGTAAAACCGTAAAAGGAAGTATGTTTGTCTTTAAATATATATATTTGATATGTGTATCCCACGGTAGACGGTAGATATTCCTTATTGCTCGATTTTGAATCACTTGTATTTCTGATATTTGTTTTTTAGTAATAGTGCCCCAGATACTAACTAAATAACTCAGATGGGAGTGAATCATCGCATAGTATGTGGCCCGTAGTAGAGATATAGAGAGAAGACCTTGGAGTCGGTACAGTACGCCGGTTATTGGGGATATTTTAGATTTCACATGCTCAACATGGGAATTCCACGAAAGTTTAGAGTCTATTAATAGCCCTAAATATTTCGTGACTTCTATATTTTGGAGCTTCTCAGTTCCAAGTATGATATTCATGGGCACATAATCCTTATTACCGAAAGTTAGGTAGTGCGTTTTTTTTATATTGAGGCTCAATTTATTAATACGCAGCCAATTAGCTAGAATTGAGACATCTATATTCATTTGAGACTCCAGGTCACTCAGGCTTGTATTGTGATAATAGATTACAGTGTCATCCGGATAAAGTTGGAGGTTTCCAGAGATACCACATTTAGTTATGTCATTGACATATAGCAAGAAAAGCAGAGGCCCAAGAATTGATCCCTGTGGCACTCCACATGTGATTTTACCTAAGCCACTCGAGACACCTTTGACTTCAACAAGACAAAATCTATCATCTAAGTAGCTTCGGAGGAGATTTAGGGGCTTCCCAACAATTCCCAAATATTCCAATTTCTTTAAGAGTATTTCATGATCGACCGTATCAAAGGCTTTTTTGAGATCTATAAATATGGCTGCCACATATTCACCCTGGTCTATATACTGTTGAAGGTTGGAGATAAAATCAAAGGCGGCACATTGAGTACTAGAATTTTTCCGAAAGCCATATTGTTGTGGTGTAAGGATATTATTCGCAGATATGTATTTTAGGAGTCTATCTTTGATTATGGTCTCAAATACTTTTGAAAAAACCGATAGAAGTGATATAGGACGGTAGTTAGAGATACATGTTTTACAGTCTCCTTTGTGTATAGGTATTATCTTCGCTAACTTTAATTCATTTGGAAACTTTCCCGAGGACAGTGACCAATTAAAAAGTTCTGTAAGGTGACCCGCTAATTCTTCTTTACAAGTCTTAAGAACTGATGGTGTTACTCCATCGAGTCCCGGTGCTGCTTTCAGCTTAGTTTTAGAGATGATCCTCAGTACCTCATCTTTGTTTGTCCTAGCCATGTACAAGGATTGGCAAGCCTTCGGTTCCACAAATACGGTATTACAGTCATCCGGGAATGACGGAATGGTAGCTGCTAGCTTTTTTCCTATTGAGAGAAAAAACTCATTAAATGCGGATGCTATTTGGCTCGGATCCTTAATTACGCAGTCATTTACCACGAGGGATTCTATTTCGTTAGTTGGTTTATGTGTTCGGTTTGATAGAGTTTATGATTTTCCAGGTTTTAGTGGGGTTATTTTGGTATTGTTGAAAGCTGTTCGCATAATATTTGTGTTTTAGATTTCGCCTATAATTAGTAATGGTATTTCTCAATCTCTTTTTAAGTGTTACAAGAGTAAGATTACCAGGGTCTTGTTTCCACTGCTTGTGAATCTGGTTTCGTTCTTTGATTAATGTATTTAATTTGGAATCAAACCACGGAGTATTCAGTTGTACCCGACTTCTTAATCCTGTTTTTGGTGTAGTTGTACCTGATTTTATTGCCTTTTTAATGTGATAATTGAAACTTTTAAAAGGGTCTTCTGAGTTGCTTAAGTTGATCGTGAAATTGTTATCAAGAAGATAGGATTTTACTGACATACTGTTGATGATAGGTCTCGTAATCCGGGATTTTGTTCTATTATTAAAACATTTTTTTAAGTTGTTCTTATAATCAACAATAAGTATATTATGGTCACTAAGTGGATCATCAATATTCGATATAGTAGTCTGAATGTTTTGCCTATTTGATAAGATGTGATCTATTAAGGTGCAGCTTGTATCAGTGACTCTCGTGGGAAATGTTTTGTTATGTATTGAAAAATTGTAAGATTGTAAGATGTTGCAAAAATTTAATGAAGAGTGTGTGGATATGGATATGTCAATGTTAAAGTCTCCGAATATTAATGTATCTTGTCTACTTTCGTTCAGTATTTTTTCTAGATGTATTAGAAAATCCTGCATATTTGTGTTGGGTTTTCGATAGATAGCATAGATGTTAACTGGTTTCCTATCACTGCTACTAAGCGTTATTCAATAATTGCACACTTCATAGTATCAATCACATATATTGCTAGGCCGCCTCCTCCTTCGTTGGGGCGAGAAGCAAAAACACTTTTGTAACCATTCAGGGAGTAAAACTTTTCCTCTCCAATCTTAAGCCACGTTTCCGTAATGACGAGCACGTGTACAATGTACCGCGAACTTCTTACTTTTTCTTCGATCTCATCAAACTTATTACGGATGCTTCTCGCGTTCATATACATTATTCGTAGACAGTTCGTCACGGGATTATAATTCTCGATGGTGAGGCACTTATGCTCATGTATGTTACACTCCATAATCTATAGTTGCAAGGTCGTTCTTGAGTGCAGCGATGTAGGCCGGGCAGTTGTCCCTATCTCCAGTTGAGTGATCAGCAGGCTTACCAAATCTGGTGCATGTCGCTCAAACTGGTTTGATGGTGGAATTTGGGCAGGACTCACCAGTATGATTCTGTTGAGCACAATGTCCACATGTGGGTTTGGTATCTCTGCAATACTTGTATGAGTGACCAATCATGTGGCATTTGGTGCAGACAGTAAGGCCAATAAAATCTCGGACGCGGCAAATAGTCCAGCTTATAAATACTTTCTCTTGCTCGACTAGAAATTTACGTACAGTAGCGGGTACTGCATAGATACGGTGACAAGCGTTACCTGTGCGAGCACCAGCCAGGTGACTTAGTTTACAGCCTGCAATAGTTTCTTCAATGTCTTCAACGTTCGGAATACCAGTGAGAGCCATCCTTAAAAAATCTTCGTCGGTCAGGTCCCGGGGAACATTAAAGAATATCAGTCTCGGTAGACGCTTTGACGGTAGTCGGGCCTTCAGTTTGCTCGAGTTGTCGAAGCAAGGTGCATTTAATAGCTTTTGTTGTTCGCCCGTGGTTGCCGTATTGATCAAGATACCTTTATTTCTTATTTTTTTATTCCCGTGACCCGAACGCCTAGTTCAGATGGCCGAATTGTATCTTCAATCATTTTTTTCGTACCGTCACTGTCCTTTGTGGCGTCCGCATCCGTTGGAAAGATGCAAACGGCAGGTCTTGGTGGTCCGACGCGATGTCCTTGTTGAGTGATTGGTGGGGGTTGGTGAGCATCATATGGCTGTTTTCGGGCGATGTCAGCAAAAGAGAGGGTAGCCTCCGTTGCCACTGCCACTCTCCGCATTACAGGCCCGAGATCAGACTCTAATTGTATGATTTTTTGCTCAAGGTGCCTTTTTTCCCTCTTCTCGTGGCGTATTTTTATTTCTGCCATTCTAAGTTGTGCTGTAACTGTAGCTAAATTCGCACGCATCGTCTCGCGCTCCAACAAGAGCTGAGATACGGATCTGAAAACTTCCGATACGTTTCTAGCGATCCTCAGCTGCTGGTATTTTGAGACCTTAGATTGCTTCTCTGCTAACACAAGTTGAAGAGCTGTCAAATGTGTTTGGGTTTCATTGAGCACATCTACTCCTGAAGCGCAAGGATATTCCGCTTCGGTGACGTCCGAGCCTTTGGATGACGTAACCGAGCTGTTTTCATCCGCATCCTCAATCGTGACGCACTTTCCTCCTATATCCTCTGGACTACGAGACATCATGGTGCTTATGTGTCGTTTTTTAGGACGATTCATTATTAAACACTACTTTATAAGGACACATAAATAAAAAAAAACAATGTTTGAAACAAAGTATTAGTTCTGTTCAGCTTTGCGCCTGAAAATTCGTAGGTGGGCAATCGGTCTAGCTCTATGTAAATCAAAACAAAAGTCGCCGTATCGAGTTTTTATATCACGACTTTTTTTATATTTGCACTAATTGAGCACAAATAACTTTAAACAGTTTATCACTATGAATGTATCTACGAAATCCACTATCGGTTTTACCGAAAAGTTTCTGTTTTATTCACGAAATTATCGGATATGTTTTTTTGTAGGTTTTGGATAATTTTATTTAAAAGAAAAAATACACAAATGTATACTAAAAAGTATTTTGCGAGATGAGAGTAATCTCTTTCGACGCACAATTGTCACTTTAAAAGGATTTAATACAGAGAATTTAGATAGTTTCGATTGTAAACAAGGGGTATCACAAATTCACAACACAAACGCAACCAATAGGAGCCCTGAAAGGTGAGCTCATAATTAAAGCGGCCAATCCGCGCACTTTATCCGTTGTACACAACACTTTGGTTTGGGATGCAGTGAATTTTATAGTTTATATTATTAAAAAAACAATGGTAAAATGTTAGAAAGTCACTGGAGAACACTACCACGTGTTAAACTTTCGTTGTTTTTAACGACGATTACGTTTTTTCTTCCGTCGGATTAATTATAAAGTTGTTTACTATTATTAACGATAGCTTGACAGAGCACGACGCTTCGTAGGTACTTCTTTTGAATATTAGAATAATTACTACAATTTATATAAAGCATATTTTTTGGTATTCATAATGTACACCAATTCGTTATAAAGATTAATCAAAATAGTGATTTAGCATTAAGCTTCGCCTTAAGTTGTTATTGCATCCAGCACCTCATTTATTTGCGGCAGAGATTCATAACCATGTGACGTCGTTTGAGGCTAAATCACTTCGGCACCACTTCAAAGTAGATTATTTTTGTGAGACAAAAAACAGGACAAAGAAGAAAAATCCTTCCAGCTACAAATGAAAAATATGCAGGAGATGATTAAGACGAATATTTACAAAATCCAAAATACAGTCGATACGATAAAGTGTTTTGATTATTCATAATTTTTAATATTTATTTTTTTTAAAGAAAGACATACATTCCCGGGTTACGAATAACCTGACAATATTTGAAAATCTCCTACCACCACCACAGTAAGCTGAAAATGTTGCTTGTGTTGTGATGGAGGACTTGGCCAGCCGAGGAATAGAACACACTACGCCTTGGTGGGACCCAAACGCGATGTCAACTCGGCCACCAACCGGTCAATTTAGTATTTATATATTTTTTTAATTACAGAGAGGAAAAGATTTAATACGTGAAACTGAAGACTGGGGACCCGCAGAGACAACTATGCAACCCTTAGACCACGTGTCCACCCTGGGAACCTACATGGGAGAGGACAACCCTGCATTCATCGGTGAAGCTCCCTCGAAATGATTGTGGAACCATTACTTGATGGTTTATGAAGAAATATTCTATGTTGATAAACTTACCTTCAAACATCTGATGACGATCACTGAAGGAATTCATAAGTTATCAAAAATTCTCATAAGCGAAGTCACTAAATATTAAGAAAAATGTAATGTTGATAAAGTCATGTTTTCATTGTGGTTGTTATGCCGAATATAAGTAGGAGAAAGCAACTGCGAGCCGAGCCACGCGAAACGCCGCTTGCGGTTGCTTCGTTCCTTTCCCATAATTCGTGTCTCGGCTCGCGATAGATTTTTCCTGTTTATACGCAGCCTTATTCGTTATTTATAATATATAGCTGATTGTACTACCACCCGGCTTTGCCCGAGTTTTGAATTCTTGTTTACACGCTGAACAATTTTTAAATTTTTTATTTTGATTTTAACGGCTCTCCACACTATCCACCTATTTATTTACCACTATCTAATATTCAATTGAAGATTTACGTGGGCACACTTTTAAATCGATTTCTATGTTTTTTTGTTTATTTACATGGGATACCTGCAGACTTTTTCTAAAAATCGGATATGTTAATCTAGGTTACAACCAATTCTTTAGAAATTTGTAATCATTCAAAAAGCTAGCTGCCAAAAATATTAGTTGGAAGATAAAATTGATAATTCTGAATTTGAAATATGAGATGGACAAAAATGACTTAAGACTGAAATCCTGGGTTTAAGTTCAAATTTCAAGAAGCAGAAACTCATCGTTTTGAGAGTTTTTCCTGCAAAATTCACACTTTTCTTCGTTCATCGTTTTTTCATAGTTAGATAGTGCTATAATTTTATATTTATTTATTAGGATTCATATGTGAATATTTTTTTTAATCATAAAAATCTACACATTGTTTAAATAAATAATTTTTTAATCCATTAGTTCATGTGTTGTACTATAAATGTATCCACAATGTGGCATGTATATAATATTAGACATTGATAGATACATAATTTTTTAATGCCTTAATCTAAGCCTTAATTACGTATATACATTATGTTTTTCTTACTGCTTACACATTTATGTTCCTACCGATAGTAAAATGATTGAAGTCAAACGATACAAACAATAAATTTGTGATAATATTCATAGCAAATAAAAACTTGAACACCTTGAATGTTGCTGATTTTCTTTCTTCTACAGTAAAGCCCTCTTCTTTTATACGAATTCTACACAGAAGGCCTTGATGAAAATAATTTCTCTCAAGGACTACGTCGTGTGCAAATCGTTCCATACCTGGGTATAGATTCTCCATTCCAGGCCGCTGGCGATCGCTGTCGAAAGTACATACATCGGTTGACATTCTTATTCTTGAGTCTCGTTAAAGGTACACACTTAGGCCAAACGGCAAGAGACATTCCACTCGTGGGTGAAACCACTCGTTCCTTTCCAATAAGTCGTGATTCAGCTCGGCAGTTCCCTTATAGATATTATGATGACTTGTTTTATTTTTAATTTTTCATTAAATAAAAAAATAAATTAAATTGCGTGACAGCTGTTTCGCCATTCGGAGAAATCGTCAGTCTCTCAAATTGACAGCTTTGGGAGAGTTAAAAATATAAAACAGAAAGCCCACAAACTTACACTGCCGAATGGAGGTTGTCAAACGAAAACTTTCTGTATTTTTGTTTTAATTCCTAAACTACTCGAGTTTGCAGAGAAAGTTTCACGAATTATCAAGTTTTGGAAACATGCTGTTGTTGTTCCCCACGGGTGTTCCATTATTCTTCCAAAGGTTCGTGTAATCATTTTAGCAGGGTGTTCTGAAATCAAGAGCAAATTTCTAAAAATAGTTCGCACATACATCATTCAGGAATAAAGTTACAAAGCAGGCTTAGGCGAGATCCAGAGACACTTGCGTATGTAAATCCGAGTTTAATTAAATATGTGGTGTGTCCATTGGGATACCGTTGACTAGATGAACCCTTCAATACAATCTTGAATATGTATATAACCAACATATACTTCTCATCTGTTGGCTACAACAGGAAACATCGTTACAAATTATTGGTAATTTGGTTTAAAACGTGATTGCAGTCCGTTTCCTGATACACTTTTGGTAAATTCGGAGTTTGGATCATATAAAAAAAAAGAAAACCATTAATGCAGAACCTTTTAGCGAAAAGATAATTGGACGTCATTTTTATAAAAGTTTGTATCGTTTCAGCTAAGCGATGAATCACTTCAGAATTTCATCACATTCTAGATCTTGCTTTGTCTAAAAGGGCCCATCTACTACAAGCGGAGCCCTTCTTCCAACAAAACAATACGACGTTAATACGCAATTAGTGGAAGACGGAACTTTTCAGCTTTGTTTGAGACAAATAATTTCTCAAATACATCACAAGAGGCATCATTTGTCGACATTTCTCCGCTTGCCATTTCGTGAAACCACATACATACAGGGTGTCCGGTAAGTTGTGGATAACCATCTGTGGACTGTGTCTTGCAAAAGTTTCATGGTATTCGTGGTATTTCGACTTTTTTGTAATTTTCTAAAAATGATACCAAGCTCACTCTGTTCGGTGGTGTTTGCACCGCGAGAGCTCAAACCTTGGGGGAACATGGATCAAAACACAAATGTAAGGTTCAAGATTTTTATAAAAAAAAGTAACACCAGTAATGTAAACATAGTAATGTATTTCCTGTATAACTACTATTGAAGACAATTAACAAGCAGGCTGATAACATTTCTTTACAAAACGTGATATTCTAATTTTGGAACAGCCGCCCCCATCGTCCCAATGGTTTCCACCCACAGTTGAAAGGTTATCCACTACTTACCAGACAGCCTGTGAATGCGCATAGCAAAATTTTACTTAAATCATTGTATTGTATTAAACAACTTTACAAAAAAAGAATAGTAAAACTAAAAACACGTTTTGACCAAAAAATACATATTCTTGAAAGGTAAAAAATAAAATTTATTGTAGTGATCATTAAAAAGATGGTCAAGACAAAATGATGACACTCTGACGTTGTCCAAATTGTTGACCAAAGAAAGATGAATTGGAAAACAGCATAATACATAATACAACGTACTTTGTTCATTAAATTTAATTAAATTATCTGATCGTAGAATTATTTCCGATTTAACCTGTTTGTATAAAGTCATTAATTCAATGTTTGATACCCCTGATTTATTATATGTAATCTCTTTTCATACTCCAAGCAGGTCGGTTACAAGACAGTACCTACCATATTATTGTAGAAATTCTATATCAACGTCCCAATATCACACTCCTATGCGACGGATTCAACAGCTAGGAAACAAATACTACGATGTTGTTGATATATTTAGTACATCAATTTCAATATATAAGCATACCCTATTGAAGTTTTTTTCATCAAGTAGTGGAACATTTTCATAAAGGTATTTAATTTGACTAACACATAATAATTTTGTCAACTGAAACAGAAATAAATATTTTGTACTTTTTATGTTTTGTGCCTGCATGCTGTGTAAATCAAGTTCAGTGATATTTCGACTTTTTATTTATTTTTGTGCAATTGTTTTAAATAGTCGTTTCCTGCTTTATTTTCGTGTATAATTTCGTAAATATTTTATATATATATGTATGTAAAAGCCTTAATAGGCGTGAAATAAATAAATAATAACCCGGAAATTAATCATGATTATGAATATGTATACAGGTTCATAAGACCCCTGCTTAGGAGTTTCACAGAGATATGTTTACTTTTGGAAAACGGTTTGTAGCACCTTACTACTCAAGGACTTGGAAAAACAGGTAGCAAAGAGCAAACTCCCGACAATGTTTTTTTAAGACCCATTTATTCATTTAAATTACAAAATTCATAAATGTTCATGTAGCAGATAATTGATATTTACACTATAAGTTAGCTAACACAGTGTTTACACACGTTTTCCCCTCATAATGTACGTTATTCATGTAACAATTATTTCAGAGATAGGCCTCTGTAACCAATTTTCTTTTTTAAAATATCTTAGGCAAATTTAGATCTTTTTTGCCAGATAACTTTTGTTAATTAACAATAAATCTAAAAGCATAAAAATTTAAGAACACATGTAAAATCTATTATGGCTTAAAAAATCATTATCAAACTCAGTCAATTAACAAACGCTGATGCATAAAATCAATAAATCGTCATTTAAAAATGATTTATGCCGTAATATAGTTAAACGTCCTGTGATTGGTCGGCGGGTTCTGACAGACCGTGACCCTCACGGGTCGGCCGCATGCATTAAAGATCCCGTAATATAGTTAAACGTCCTGTGATTGGTCGGCGGGTTCTGACAGTACGTGACCCTCACGGGTCGGCCGCGTGCATCCCGGCAATTTTATATAATGTTGCGCTGCATGGACTCGCTTACGGGTTTACCACTGCGGAGTAAAAATTCTATTTCAATTTTGATGCTGGCAACCCCGGCGTTTATTTTATTATAATATTTGTTTACATAGTTTCTCTATCCGTCTCACTAGACAAACTCTGTTCCGAGGCGGGTAATTTACATACATTGTTATTATTATACTAAAGATATTCCTGGGTAGAGCGCACACAGTTGTTGCATGGGAGTTGGTTCAGGATTAAATTAATTGTGAAAATTAATAAAAATTACGAACAAGCAGTACACTAAATATTTTATTACAGTGTGATATTATGTATTTTCGTTAAAAATATGAATATAAAAATATGTTATGTCACTTCGTTTTGGATATTCAAAATTATTTGGGTTGATATAAGTTTTCGTTTGTATTAAGAATATATTGAATATGTGTGGGCCTTCGTAGTCGAGGGGTAAGGCTCTCGACTAGCAATCAAAAGGTCGCGGGTTCAAATCCCGATGTGCGCAAATAAATGTTATTTGATGAATTGGTGTTCACAATTTATTAATTTAAAATAATATATTGTGTACTTGCGGCTCGTTCGAGAGGGGAAAATACTCTCATTATCGCCCTGGTGTCGGACCACCATTCGGTATTGAAACGTATTGGTACGGTAAACGTACGGTATTGTGACCAGATCTGAGTAGCCAGGTACTCCTCTTCATCCTCATGGGGTATTAATATAAAAATGTGTGGTGCCAGATAAGTTAGATTTTAATGATATATTGAGACAATAGAAATAAATTTCCCAATATTATTTTATTTTAGGCTGAGGAAAAACGAGCGTTATTTTGTGAGTTGATATGAATACTTCACACAAGAACCTTTTCGCCATTTTAGAAAGAGATATATACATCGTTTTCGATTTACCTAACACAATATAAAGACATATTATTTTAATTGTAGGTTCCTAATCGTCATGGTACAGTTACTAATTCAATAAATCGTTATTTTCGAATCAGTTTAGGCTACGAGAACCATAAATATCTCAAAATATCATCACATTTTACATTTGACAAGGCATACATCATATTCAAATATAAGCACATCGCTAATGCAGATAATTAATGTACAGTGCTTTGGATATGGCGGCGTTTTATGATTGATGACATTTTCATTCCATTTGTCATTTTCAGTTCATTCTGGCATTGCATCGCTTATTGAAAGAGTAGCGGCGTTCTTTGTGCTTGTTGCTAGATCCATATTCAGCAACGGTAGAACGCGCCGAGTGATTGACCACTGTTAGTTAAAATGGTCTTTTGTAGTATAAAGCGAAATAAATAACGAATGGGGCTTTATAATTAATTTTAGTTGGTTCACAATGAATTGCGAATATTTGCGGCACGTTCCAGATTGGAAGATACTATCAGTATCGCCCTGGTGAAAAACCTCCATTCAGAATTAAAACGTCGGCAAAGTAAAAGTTTAAATGACTTTAGCCGTGTTTGGTGATCAGTTCTGAATAGCCACGCGCTTGCCACCTTCCTATTTCTTACCCCCTTCCTTCCCTCCCTACTATCTTCAGCCTCATAATATACCCCGATTGGGGATGCTTTAGTCTCACTGGCTTTAGAAGGCTGGAATCAGTGTCCCTCAAGACCATAATCCTTTCGCAATTCTGACTGTTAACCACAGCTACCTCAATAGTTTCGTCGAACATTGAATACAGACAACAATCAAATCACAAACTGAATCGCATGCATTGTTTGCGACTTCACACATGAAAAAATGGAAAGACAATTTTTTTTTTTAAATGTGTTTATTTTTAATCGATGGATGTTGGAATAATAGGGGACTATAAAGGAATTAAAACGAATGCGAAATTAATTAATTTTGTTGGAATTGGGTGATAGAATATGTTAGGAATGAACAAGGTATGAAAATAACGAAAACAGGATGACCAATGACTTTCCCAAGTAGGGGCTCACAACATAATCACAATAATTATAATGAGTTACACACACAAGCTATGTCCCCATTATGTAGTGTTAATCTGCAAGGTTTTATGTGTGTGTAGTTATCTGCGAAGGTTCGGAAGTAATCCTATTCAGTTAAGTTCAGTTACTATTCAGTAATTATTATACGTTAATAACCCTGCGACCTGTACAGTAATTTTAAATAATTTGAATTGTATAAACCCATCTTAAAAATTACTGGAACGTGCAAATTTTTTATGATAATAGCCAATTTCCGACAAGGAGTGTAAACATAATTATGTATTTGAATTTGATAAACTTAAAAAAACCCAGGGTTGTATTAAATAATTGACTTTCCGTAATATACAAAAGCATTAAATCTCAGATACGGTTTTCCAACAGTCTCCTATTTCTCGGAAATTAAAACGTGTAATTTTAAAGCACGACATTCCGAATATATGAAGTATTCCTAAAATGCATACAGCGACTGTGCAAACAACGGAAAACAGCGAATGAATGTTCGACGGGGGAACAAAATGAGAAAATTATATGGACTATAGAAAGTTGAAACTGACACAAATTTCATTATAGTTTGACGCTTTCTCGTGCGAGTTCTATATATAGATATGGTTTTATGATGTTTTGACGACACCATAATAAAGTGAACAAATGTTTTCTGACCATACAGTTATATTATTCGTAAATATTTATGGGGTTGTTTTTATTAATTTAAAATATCTGATTATACATAATTATGTGTATTTTTTTTCGAATTACACGATTTGTAAAAGATTTCTCATTGAATGATGTGTAAATATTTATTTTTACAAAATCAAATCCCGTTGCGGTCCAATAACACAAATCGGAACATGAACTATTATCGAAAAATAATTGTATATTCATTATCGGCATGCAAAAGTTTGTTTCTGAAGACATTATACATGTTTCAGAAAAACACAACATTTGTAAAAAAAGGTTTGAGGGAACTGTTGGAAACCCGTTGGTTGAGAGTACCATGGGCATCTGGCTATTCGCTTTGTTTATCCAGTAAAAAATAGTTAACGACACAGATATTGACATTAATATCCCAATCCACGGTGTTATAATATGCTGATAATATCAGCATATATTATTATAACGATATTATATTGTTATCAGCTCTAGAACATAGTGCTTTTGGGAAGAGTTATTGTCTGGAGAATTAACTGTCAGATAAGCGGCTGATTGATATTATTAGAGCTGTGGTATAATTATTATTCTGGCTAAAATGCCATTTAAAACTTTAAACCGATCTGGTATCTACTATTATTTTTGGAATTCATGACATCAATGAATTTTTGACGTTTTTCAACTGTAGTTCACGAGATGTACACATTTTTTTCCTCCTTCATATAATCCGGGCCTGTTCGAGACCAACATTAATAAACCCCTTCCTAAAGTCCGTACCTCAACCCGCCCAACCTGGAGGTGACATAGCTCTCCTGCCTTTACACTGTACAGACTCGTGTGAGGTGTAACATAAAAAAAATATTGCCCTGATAATGAACACTGCAAGGCGAGAGAGACAGCGCAACATGGCTTATTGCGCTAAAAAAAAATCAGCATACTACATACTGTTGACCGTGAGAACCTTACTTTGTACTGAGAGACCGATATTTTGAATTGGGCAGGGCCACAATGTTTTTGTTTTCCGTGGCAGTAGGAAAACCCGTTGTTGCTGATAATCCGACTTTAGACTTAGTAATACTTTCACAAAAATTTGGTTGCTATCGTGGAGGGCCGTAAAAGATTTTTTTGGTCACAATTAAATCGGATTTCAATCTGTGACTTCTGAATCGTGCGTCGGTGATTCTGACCAGTACTTACCTTACGGGTGCCGTTAATTCTCTTGCTTTCTGCATTACAATCTGCGGAAATCAAGTGGATATTCCCCATCCATAACCCGTGGCTCGCACGCATATGGAAGAGTGGAAAACTATGTTTTCCGCCTGCAAATGGCAAAATAAAGCGAAGAAAAAGATTAATGTTTATTTTGTAATGTTTTCCTTATACGCTCTACATGTTATTGCAATTTCAAAAAGAATTCTCTCCACAAATAACGGAGCGCCGCAAGATTGAGAGAATCCCAACAAATGTTTATTTTATATTTCCCATTGTGATTCTTGTCAAAATAAAGGGACGGTTCTGTTGAAAAATTTCCACGTTTTAGAAAATTAATTCCGTGGTCGATTTTAACAAATGATATTTTAAACAGTGAACTGTGGAATACGTTTAATTGGAGCATTCGAATGGTAGGCATGGGGATATACTCGTATGTAACTCTACACGAATTCGCCTTGGCACACTTCGTGCTTCATCCATAGTTACACATAGTCTAATATATACCCTGACTATTACAACCGACACGAATGTCAAATGTGTGAATCGTTCAATGTGTTACGCTGTCGGCTTTGTGTTCTTTTCAAAATTTCTCATTTTATGTACCGTACATATAGCTAAGTTAAATTATAATATTCAAAGACAAAATATGGTTATTTGTAATAAGCATTTACTTTGTGGCTCGTCAAAATTTACAATAAAAGATATACATTTGTTTTAGACCACTTTAATTGTAATTGCACTCTACCGGTTTCGGAAGCACCCTTCCTCCGTCAGGAGTTTTAATATTCTCCTGACGAAGGAAGGGTGCTTCCGAGTAAAATATTGTGATATTATAATATCCGATGTTAATATATACTGATATTAAAAAATTCAATGACAATATACAATGATATTATAATATCCAATGTAAATATACAATGATATTATAATATCCAATGTAAATATATAGTGATATTATAATATTCTATGATAATATATAGTGATATTATAATATTCAATGATAATATATAGTGATATTATAATATTCAATTATAATATATAGTGATATTATAATATTCGATGATAATATATTTTTTATTTTTTTTTTTATATATAAATATATATAAATTACAAACAAAATGAACATTTGTCTGTCCAACTGGGAAGGATTCCCGTTTCAGGACAGCCAAATTGTGTATTTAGAACATAATATTCTTACAATGGAATGGCGATGCTGTCAAAACAAATTTTGAGAACATTGTTGATTGCATTCGAAGTGACAGGATGGTTTCTTTATCCTTAAAAGAATCGCAAAGATGTAATTTATTACCAGGGTCAATTTGAATAACATTAGTAATTGCATTCAGAACAGATTAATGGTTTCTTTCGGGACATCACAAGTCTGAGATTCTTTCCAGGGCATTTTGGAGAATATTTACAATTGTATAGTTAGAATTTCCACATTTATAAATCAGTATAAGACATATGAAACCTAGAGTACTATATTTTTAGAATTCCTTAGGTGATAGAAATTACACATTACTAGACCAGAATATATGCCGTATGAAAAATGAATTTCTAATTTTAAAATTTCAAATCTTTATTTATTAAATGGCTAGTCATTATTATACAGTGATCGAAATAAAACCGCACAAAAGATTCGTAAATTTGAACTTATATAATAACAACAATGAAGATCAAGTTATAAAGTATAAAATCAAGAATAAGAATTAGATCAAGAATAAAAATAACATTTTTAAACTTGAAATAAAAAGTGACTTTAGATCCTTATCTCTCTTAAGTATAAAATAGCCTTTTGGAAGATAAAAAATAAAATTTAACATAATATTATCAATGCTATTATATATTTTTTTCTATCTAAGTACTTAAATAAATACAAAAAAATAAATTTAATTAACATTTTTTTAAAATTAAATACTTATTAGTTCATATCAGATATGTCAGTTTGTGTTTTATAGTATATAGTGATATTATATTCAATGATAAAATGTAGTGATAATATATTTATAAAATCGTGAAATATGAGATTGTTGAAAGTTTATTCATTTTTAAATAAATTATAATTAGAAAAAAATAACAAATTGAATACATCTTTATTGAGCATATATTTGACTTGGTTTTACAACCCACATTATGTTTTTGACGCCGGGCCGCACAGAAGTTCCGTCTTTAAATTTTAATGTAGCTGGGATTTTCGTTACTGTTTAAGCAGGCCCCTTTACAAATTTTGTAGATAGCATAACATGTCACACCTGTTTTTGGCATTTAGAACTCGGACAGTTTCCTTTTCAGGAACAAGATATTAATTTCAGCATGGCTTCAAAGTGAAGAGTTGTTCAGATTGAGAACAAATCAATATTTTGAAGAATCTAACCACTGTTGTAGATCCGGTTTATTTTCTTGCCATAGTTTTACTAGAAGGTGCGATTTGAATGTTGGGTGGCAGAGTTGGAGGAAGTGATTCCATTTGCCAACGCTTTTTGTAACTGTCCTCTGAAAGATGAAGTAACGCAGTTCATCATGCGTTTTATTTATTCCACCTTTGGAACGATAGAGGCAGAGGAAACGAGTTTATTTCGCTTTTTAACTTTGCTATGGGTGATTGTACCATCCTGAAAAATATCAATGCTATATTAAAAATTACTTTGAGGACAGTAACTTTGAAGTAAGACTGTCCTCTGAGAATGCTGACCTACTGATTGTATATACAGCCATTGAGAAACACTGCTGTACCGTTTTTTTGTTTTTGTTTTTTTTTTATATTAACTCCACACACGAGGCCCTGAAGAAAATAATTTCCCTCAGGGCCTATGTCATCTTTGGGGATGCTGTGTGGAGGGTCTTTTTGTGGAGAGGAAGGAGTGAACATGGGTCTTGAAGAGTCCCATGTTGTAGGAGGGAGGAAACACAGAGGCCGGCAGTTCGTTCCACAGCCGAGCTGTTGAACTTAAGAACGAATCGTAGAAGCGACCCGTTCTCATGTGACAAATGTCAACCGTGTACAAATGTTGGGCGCGCGTTTGGCGTGTATCCCGACTATGCACCGGTGCCGAAGGGATCAATGACGCTAGTTCCTCAGAGCATCTTCCATTGTAATACCGATAGAACAAGGACAGCATACCTACCTGACGCCTGTGCTCTAAAGATTGCAGTCCGCTTGTTACGATTGGGGAATCTATCAAACGGATCGCCCGTTTTTGCACAGAGTCAAGGGTTTTTTTCAGGTATTTAGGGGCTCCGGACCAGAGATGGCTACCAAATTCGAGAGTAGGTACGTACGCCCAGCTTCTGAGAGGCCAACTTTACTCTGGCTTCAATGGAGCCCCCGTACCTGAGCTGGTCACTTATAGTTTTATTTTATTTTATTTTATTTGGGAAACAAACAGTTATACAAATATATTTTAATACAAATCATTTTTACCAAGTTGCATAAACCAGTAAAGTTTCCACAGAAGATTCATTTATATATAAGTAGAAAAACAGAAAAACATATGAATATAAATAATACAATACAATATAAATACTAACTAGTAGAAAAGGAAAATCTCCAAAAAAATAAAAATAAAAAGACCTCAGATTCAACCCATACAAAAACAATACACACACTAACTCTACTAAGTTTCCCGCAACGATCGAACGCTACTCTCTTAGGAATGCTATGAATCCTGCGAGGCTCGTATTGAACACATCGATATTTGTGCATAATCTATTAAAGGTGCTACAGCTTCTTCTTATAAATACATTTTCAACATAATTAGTTCTTAGGAATATAAAATGTGTCCGGAGATCGAGTTACTCTTAATGGACATCTGAAATGAATATTTTGTAAAAGGTATGGGCTATCAATAAAATAGTGGATTATCTTATATAGCATTACTAGGTCTCTGATATCTCGGCGTTGATCAAGAGTTTTAAGGTTCATGGACACATTGTTTTCATCATTTCGCATGCGATAAGAGACATATTTCAAAAACTTTTTCTGAACTCCTTCTATGTTTGATTTATATGTAGAATTATGAGGGTTCCACACTGTTGATGCATACTCTAGGTGGCTTCGGACGTAAGATATGTAGAGAATCTTAAATGTTTGTGGATTTTTGAAAACTGAACATACTCTAAGTATAAATCCCAGCATTTTCAAAGCCTTCGACGTAATATGCTCGATATGAGATTGAAATAGAAGCTTACTGTCCATTAGGACTCCAAGATCTCTAATCACATTTACCCTGTTTAAGAGTTTGTTTTTAATTTTGTAGGGATATAATATTGTGTGTTTCTTTCGAGAGTAAGATATGACGCTGCATTTGTCTGCATTCAAAAGAAGGTGATTTTTTAAACAATATTCATTCACCAGAGAGTCAAGGTCATGCTGGAGTTCTATGCAATCCATCTCAGACTTTATGATTTTGACTATCTTTTTGTCATCAGCATATAAGTATAGCTGAGAATTACGGATAATTATGCTAACGTCATTCATAAAGATATTAAATAAAAGGGGCCCAAGGTGAGATCCCTGGGGTACTCCTGAGGTTACGGGCACGAAACTAGAGCAAAACCCTTGAACAGTTACAGCTTGTGTACGATTGTAGAGGTAAGAGGCTAACCAACGAAGGAGGTCACCGTGTATACCCATTGCTTCGACTTTCTCAATTAAAATGCTGTGTGGGATTTTATCAAAGGCTTTGGAATAGTCTGTGTAGACTACATCTATTTGATATCCGTTATCCATAGCAACAAGGACTGTGTCAACAAACTCACAAAGGTTAGTTTCTGTTGATTTTTTGGTCATGAAGCCGTGTTGATTCGGAATAATGTGTGGCCGTATACAAGGAAAAATATTATCATAAACAATTTTTTCAAAAAGCTTACCCATTACATTTAGTTTAGAGATCGGTCTGTAATTTTCAATATTGTGCTTGTCTCCTTTTTTTAATATAGGTACAACATATGAGCTTTTCCATTGCTGCGGAAAAATGCCAGAAGACAGTGAGGTTTTAAATATTTGACTTAGCGGATAACATAAAACACCAGCGCAATTCTTTAAAAACACTGGGTGTATACCATCAGGCCCACTGCCTTTGGTAGGGTCTAATGATTTAAGATATTTACAAACTAATTCAGCGTCCATATTAACATTACTTAGATTGAGTACTGAGGTGTTTGGATTATATACTCGAGTGGTAGACGAGGTGCACGGGGTGTGGGATTCGAAGGAGGATTGGAAATGTATATTGAATAAGTTACTTATAGCTTCCCCACCCGTTACATGCTGAGAGTTAAGATACATATTGTTAGGTAGTTCAGAGCTTTTTTGCTTAGATTTAACAAATGTCCAGAAATGTTTGGGATCGGTATTAATATTAGATTCGGCCATATTAATGAAATTGTCATAGCATACTTTCTGCATGCACTTTTGTCGTTCTCGAAGAAGAGAGAAAGTATGATAGTCTGAGTAACGGTTATAAATTTTGTATTTTTTATGAAATTTAAGTTTTTCTTTAATTACTTTTTTTAAGGCAGAGCTGTACCACGGAGGATATCTAGAGTCTATGTTAACTGTTCTGGATGGTACGTGTGCGTCAATTACCTTATTTAATTCAGAATAGAAACGCGCTGTGAGTGAGTCTACATTACTGCTGTTTAAGGTCGTTGTCCAGTCAACGGCTGCCAAGGCGCTATTAATCAGTACATAGTCAGCGCGGTGATAGGAGCGGACCGTGCGCGATCGCGGGGTTTGGAGGGAAGGCTCGCGGGATATGCGCAGCGCCAACTCTAAGGAGCGGTGATGTGCATCTTCTGGCACTAGTGGAGTGTTGCAACCACTTACCGTGCACACGTTACTCGAGATTACCAGGTCGAGAATACGTTCGTTTATATTAAGTTGGTTGTTGAATTGACGGAAGCCAGTAAAGTCTAAGAAATCAGAGAGAGTTGAAGTAAGTGCATCGATTGAGGATCCGTTAAGTAATAGAGCACCGTCTGCGGTCAAAGGCAGAAGCCATGGGGCATGTGATATGTTGAAGTCTCCTAATAGAAGGAATTCATCATTGGGGAAATTTGTATACAACGCAGATATAAATTCAAAAAAGTCACTTAAAGATTTAATCTGCTCCGCGCCCTGCACGAAGTATGAACAGTATATACGTAGTTTAGAAACATGCCCACTAGGGCCTAGTGCAAGAGTTGCTGTCGCTATTTCTGCGCGTTGGACAGGAGGGAGAGAGGTTGAGGGGCACGTCGGCAGTTCGCGGCGCACTGCAATCAGTGATCCACCGCCGAGCGCCTGTCCCAACCGCACATAGTCGCGATCACAACGATACACTACATAACGGTTATCAAATAATTCCGAGTCAAATATACTTGGCAGAAGCCAAGTCTCAGTCAAGCATATTACGTCATAATTGGCATTAATAACGCTGGAAAGAAATACATGAGTCTTAGTTCGCAGACCTCTAACATTTTGATAATATATATTCAATTCACCGAGAACATGCATTTGAATGGAGTATATAGGTCAAACATATGTGTAAACAATAATAATGGAATATGTTGAATTTCGAAAACATAGAAGAGATTAATTGAATATGTAGAGATATAATTGAAATGTTGGTATTGAAAAATGTATAATAGTATTAAAAAAATTAAAAATTCTAAAGAGATCCTAAGTTTAGAAATCCAAAACATTACATTTTCATGGTTACAATAATAATACACATTTGTAGCGATTGCAATAGACTGATACAAAGATAAAAAACCGGTTAAGTACTTGCTATAAACTAAAAGATCTGTCAGTATACTAAGAGTGAGAAAAATAAGAGTAATCACAATCTTTTCTAAATACTCGTAAATATTTTCAAAAAAATTATTTTCATGGATAAATTCCTTTAGCCAAGTTTCGCATATAAGATAAATATCAAAATTGTTCAAAAGGACCTGATTTAAGAAGTTATGAGTTTTTGTGGGAAGACCTCGCACATTTTTAAAATATAAGTTAAGCATTTTATATATTATGTTTGTGAAATTGGGTGGAAAATATTTTATAAATATAAAATAAATATTTTGTGACTGGGGGTAATTTTGAACATCCGAATTATGTATTTGTTTCTGGTAAATTATATTGTCTATGATTCCAAGAGACTTTAGTTTTGACAGATTGATAGGTATATCTATGGACATATTCACATGATTAATGAATTGTAAACAAGCCCTAAAAATAACAATATTACTATGACTTAACATTATTTCATAAGTATTTGGTAGTATTTTGTACTTAACACATGGTGATAATTCGTGTTTTGCAACGAATGACAAATTGTGTACAATATTCAGATATTTCCATCCTTGCCAGAGATTATATTTAACATGTAAGGTTAATTTTCTAAAGGGGCCGGCGTTTGTAAGGCAGGTTGAAGTGTCTTCAATTTGGAGAGTCTGTTGACATCATCTTGATCAAAAATTAACATTATAGGGGTTGAATCACTTACACGAACGAATATTTTGGAGTTTTTTACCCAGCAGTAGCGAATTTTTTTTTCCATTTTTATATCTCGACATTGTTTTAGAAGATGTTGGTTTTTAGAGGTTAAGTGGTCATTAATGTAAATTCTACTGACTCCAGGAAGCTGCAATTCTGAAACAAACATCCCTTTTCTCTTCCTTATTGCAGCTAATAGTTCATCTTTAAGATATCTGCGCGTGAATTTTACAACAATGTTCCTCGGTTTTCCATTTGTTACGGTACGACTTATTCTGGGGGAAATTCTGCTGGCAAAGTCTACTTCATTTCGGGTGATTTTGCATCCAGCTGTAGCACCGATTTTAGATAGAATGTCATAAACATTTTCATTTTTGTTTTCCGGAATACCACTTATTATAACGTTGTTTGAGCGATTATATTGATCACTGTTTTCAATTTGTCTTTCCAATTGTGTTACTTTCTTCTTAAGTTCTTCGATTTCCTCCTTGTACTCCTTTTTTATCACTTCAACTATAGTTTTTTTAAAGTCTGCAAACGATTTTTCTAGGAATTCAACTTTAAAGTCGTCGAACTTTTTATCCAGAATTTGTAGTAGTTCCGGACTAAAGTTACTGGTGGACTTGGAGCTTGAACGTGTAGTCATTGTTATTTTATAGGAAAATTGTTTTTTTTTATTATTATATTATTGAAAAACAAAGGAAGAGCAAAATTTGACAGTAGTTACACCAAGCATATCAATGGAAGGCATGTTCGGAAGATTGCTTCCGTTGAAGGAGACTAGATTGTCATTTGGATCCCTTTTAGACGTAATCAGACAGGATTGGGTCTTTGAAACATTAAATTCGACGAGATTATTTTTACCCCAGGAGGAAATACTCTCGAGATAACCGTCCATTCTCTGCTTCAAAGCCCTCCGAGCCGTTGGAGTTTGTGTGCCCTTTGGGGGCTTGTCAAACAAAAAGCTATCATGAACTGTACTGTCATCCGCGTAACAATGAATTGGTGCACATGTAGGTCATTGATGTGCAACAAAAACAAAGTCGGAGACAGAACCGATCCCTGTGGGACGCCAGCATTTATGGAGTGTAAGGAAGAGGTGAAACCGTCAGCAACCGCCTGAATCGACCTATCCCTTAAAAAGTCAGCAATCCACGTACACAGGGATGCGGGAAGTCCGTAAGAAGGCAATTTGTTGACAAGTCCTCGGTGCCAGACCCGGTCAAAGGCCTTGGATATGTCTAGTGCGACCGTTTGGGTCTCACCGTGACGTTCCAGGCACCGCCCCCAAATATGCGTCACATACGCGAGAAGATTACCGCACGAGCGGTTCCGCCGGAATCCGTATTGACGGTCGTTGATAATTTTGTTCTTCTCGAGGTATGTGAGCAGTTTGTCGTTGATCACACGTTCCATCACTTTGGATAGAACTGATGTGATCGCTATGGGGCGGTAGTTGGCCGGGTTGGAGCGGTCACCTTTCTTGGGAATAGGGTGAATGACCGCTTTTTTCCAACCAGAGGGCACAGTGCCACACTTCAGGGACATTTTGAAGAGCTTTGTCAAAACTGGAACTATTTCCGCAGCACACCTCTGCAATACCAGGGCAGGTATTCCATCAGGTCCACTAGCTTTGTTAACATCGAGCCCCCGTATAACGTGGAGTACATCCCGATGCCGGATCCTTAGCTTTTTCATAAAGAAGCCGCAGTGAGGAACCGACGGCGGAACAGCACCTCCGTCATCGAGGGTCGAGTTTTCCGCAAACATTTTCCCTAATAAGTTAGCCTTTTCGGTGGCGGTGTTTGCTAGTGAGCCGTCAGGTCTGGTAAGAGGTGGCAAACTGGGTTTGCAAAAATTCCGACCTATTGAGCCCGCAAGCGACCAGAATGCTCTGCTGCCATGCGGGCAGGCAGCCAGCTTTTTGCTGATCTCCAGGTCGTGTTCGAATTTTGACCTATTAATGATTCTCTTGCATTCCTTTGCCGATTTGTTGTATGCTGATCTGCTTTCGGACGTTCGAGATGTGTTGTAGGCTCGGTAAGCCGCGTTTTTTCGTCGAACTGCTTCGGAGCATTGTCGACTGAACCACGGCTTTGAGCCCACACCAGTTTCTTTAGTAGTCGATTGTATAAAGCCATCCATCGCCGATTTGATGACTTCACCAATCTCCTGGGCACATCTTGAAGGGTCCGAAGTCCGAAAACAAACAGCTGACCACGGAAAAGCGTTAAAATGGGCCCGCATGCCGAACCAATCTGCTGACCTATATTGCCACACTTTTCTCCTCAGCCTCTCATTGGTTGGTCTGAGGTTAACGGGGATTGATGTCGTCACCAGGCAGTGGTCAGATGATCCCAGAGGCGCTGTGACGTCAATCTTATAACCGTGTGGCACAGTAGTTAAGAATAGGTCTAACAGATTGGAGCGGTGAGTCTGGACATCAGGAACCCTTGTAGGCTCCTGAACTAGTTGCTCTAATCCGTAGCAAATGGCAAAGGATTCCGCCTGTCGGCCAGCCGAGTCCGTTGGGCCTGAGAACTTCAACCATGGTTCGTTATGAACATTGAAGTCCCCCAGAACAATAAACTCGGCCGAAGGGTAGCGGGGCAAGAGATCATCAATAGTATCGCTCAAATGTTTGAAGAGTTCGGAAGTGTCTGATTCGTTATGGTTCGGTGAGCGGTATAGACATGCGTAGAATCTTGCCGTACTGGCAAGATTGACGCGCACCCACATTACTTTATTTCATTTTATTTTATTTTTTTATTTCATTTTATTAACGCCTAGAAGGCTTTTACATATACATGTTATGGGTTTTGTTGTTCAGTAGCATTATAAAATATTTTAATTACATAGCATAATAAATTGAGTATGAACTTACATAACAATGTGTAGGGTTATTGTTATGGTGTTATTATTTTATAAACATAAGCAAGCAAAGTTTATTGTACAAAGTACGTCGGTTGAATATTTTACAGAACATAGGTTAAACTAATACATAAACTTGAGAAAAATATAACAGATATAGGTAGGTAGTTAAGTAGATACAATTCAAGTATATAGTTACGGTGTTATTGGAATTTGGACAATGAGTTCGATAAGTTTATATAAATATAGTGTAGTTACAAGAGTACAATAATGTAAGTAGGTAATACACACAAGACAAGTAAGTTTGTTATTATTATTATAAAGATAAACACTACAGTTTGTTGTAAACCATCTTTGTAATCATCAATCTTTATTTTGCCCGATTGGGAATTTTACAAAACAAAGCTTAGTTAATGAAACAATAAAATATGCGTTTGAAAAAAAATTATGAATCTGTTACAAACATTCTAGTATACTGTATTTTAGTTTGTATACTAATTGGTGATGATAAACATCAATTGAGCTATACTTATTACCGAGTATGTGAAGTCTTTGAATAGGTGAGTTTTGAAAATAATTGTTAGCAGATATGGGAACATTATATAGAGCGGTCTGTCGAGTGTCGCGCGTAGGTACACGGAGCGATATAAGACTCGTCAAATCAATGGCGTCCAGTCTGCCATTCGAAATTTTGAAAAGAGATACTAAGTCGCACACTGTGCGTCTCAATGATAAATCGGTTAAATTTAGTAAGTTCATGAGGAAAGTGTAATTAAGATATTCGTTTGGAATTCCTAATTTATAATTAATAAATCGCAGAAATTTATGTTGCACTCTTTCAATTTTTAATTGGTGAATCTTATAAAATGGAGACCAGATTGTTGAGTTATACTCTAGATTACTTCTAACTAAACCAGTGAATAGCAGTTTGAAGGAATTTAATAATTTAAAATCTTTCGCTGTCCTTAATATAAAACCCAAACATTTCATGGCCTTGTTGGTTATTTCGTTTATATGAGGAACAAATGTTAGTTGCCTGTCAAAAATAATACCAAGATCCTTAATATTCTCAACTCTTTTTAGGAAAATGTTGTTGATGCTATATTGATGCGTAATGGGATTTTTGATTCGGGCAAAAGTTATCGTTTGACATTTATCAATATTGAGAAATAGTTCATTGTGGGTGCACCACTCTTGTAGCCTCACAAGATTAAATTGTAGTACGTAATAGTCATGAATATTTGTAATGGTTTTATAAATTTTGAGATCATCTGCAAATAAGAGAATCATGACTCCATCAAAAACCGTAGTTATATCATTGATAAACAATAAAAATAGTACTGGTCCTAAATGAGACCCCTGTGGGACGCCGGTAAAGACTTCGAACTGGTGTGAATAGTGTGAGTTGAGTTTAACACATATTTTTCTTTTATGCAGATAACTCTTAAACCATCTCAAAATATTCCCTGTTATTCCAAGGGCACTAAGTTTATGTATGAGAATTTTATGTGAGACTTTGTCGAATGCCTTACTAAAGTCAGTATACACTACGTCTGTTTGAAGACGCTTTTGCATTGTATTAAATAGGTATTCCTGATAGATCATCAAGTTTGTAAAAGTAGATCTTTTTGCCATGAAACCATGTTGACGATGTGAAATAACTTTGTTAATCTCAGGCGAGAGTTTAGAAAGCAGAGCAGATTCAAATAGTTTAGGGATTGACGATTGGATACATATAGGTCTATAGTTAGAGATATCTGATCTATTTCCTTTCTTAAAGATTGGAAATAGAAAACTGGTTTTCCATTTTTCTGGAAAGGTACCAATTTTTAGAGACAAGTTAAAAAGTTTAGTTAGAGGTAATGTTAAAACTGATAAGCATTTTGATAAGAAAATTTGAGGAATGTTATCGGGACCAGCCGATTTATTAATATCAAGGGATTTTAATTTAGTTCTAATATCGCTTTCTTTGAATATACATTGGCTAAAATCGATCTTGTTGTCATTGTTAGCTGTAGTTGTATCGAATAATGGAGAGTTGTTTGCAGTATCATAGACTTTGCTGAAAAATTCAGCAAACAGATTGACGACTTCTTGGGGGGTATCGGCCATTTTATTATCTAAATACATGTTTGACGGAATACTAGAGTCATTATTATTGAGCATGTTCGCAAATTTATAAATGTTCTGAGGATTAGCTGCTGCCAATTCTTCGCAGTTTTCGATACACCTTTTGTAACATAACTTGGACATATTTTTAGTTGTCTTTCTTAGTTCACAAAATTTTACATAATCTTTAGGATCACGTGACGATTTATAAACTTTATGAGCAATTTTTTTGTCTCTAATTATTTTAATAAGGTCGTTGCTAAACCATTTTGGGTAGTTGTGCACAGTGATTTTAGTGACGGGTACAAACAATTCAATTGCATTATTTAAAATTAAGTAAAATTTGTCTACCATTACATTTAGGTTTTCTTCAAAGTCAAGAAAGTTCCAGTCAGTAGACAATAGAAGATTTGTGATTTGCTTAAAATCAGCTTTGAAAAAGTTTAATTTTGTTGATGGAGATGGATTTTTTTCTATTTTTGAACTGTAGCATTCAATCGTTAAAGGAGGGTGATACTTGTCGATTGGGAGAATATCTTCAGCAGATGCGGATACTTTTACAGAAGAAGAATTGGAAAACACTAGATCGAGAAGACGAGCGTTAACATTGTAGACATAGTTTAACTGCCGGAGACTTAAAAAATTTGACATCTCGATTATATCATGGGAACCATGATTGATGTTGTCCGTGCATGAAGTTTTATTGTTTTCTGTGTCCCACGTTACATTAGGTAGATTGTAGTCTCCTGTTAATATCAAAGTGGCATCTGGAAATTTTCTTCGTATTGTTTCAGCTTCGAGGTAGTGGTCTTTGTATAATTGAGCATCAGAAGAAGGGGGTATATATAAGCAGCCAACAATAATTTTTTCCTTATTGGTAGACACCATGATGAATAGTTGTTCCAGATGAGTGTAGATGCATTTGAGTTTTCTTGAGTTGAATTTCTTATTTACGGATATTAACACACCACCTCCTCTAGTTTTATTGCTATTGCTTCTATCTTGTCTGTACACTGTGTGTTCAAAGAAACCCAATTCCGTAGTATCAATGTTTTTGTTCAGCCATGTCTCAGTGAAAGCGTAAGAATCATAATCCAGAGTAGGTAAGGTTGATTTCAGGTCCTGTAATTTTGTTCTTAGTCCACGTACGTTTTGATAAAATATTTTTATTTTAGAATTTAGTTTTTTGGGTTCGATTTGACTATCGACGGATTATTATTTATGTATTTTATCGTGATATCCGTTTCACCAGAAGATTTTCTATTTTCCAATTCTTTTCTTAGGTCACTCAATTGTTTCCGCTGCATAAATGACTGATCTTGGTAAATACGTATATTATTTTTTAATGCGTGTTTCTTGCTTAATAGTATTTTCGGCCATTTAGCTTCCGGAAACTCGATTTTAATTCCTCTTGGTTTATCGGCACGCCTTTGACCCAATCTGTAGATTTTCAAGTCAAGATTTAATGTTGACATATCTTAATCTGAAATTATTTTTTTCACTGACACTATGTCGCTATTTATTGATTCAGTCTGAGATAACGATGTATTCTCCGGAATATTATGAATAATCAAATTTTTATCTCTGTAACTTTGTTCTTTGATTTCGGCGAGGATATCACAGACACTCTGAGTTTGTGAAACTGAGATTACGTCGAATCTGGAGTTTTCCAGACTCAATAGTCGCACACAGTTGACGTCAGCTCGACTATAGAAGCAGACTCCTCCTTTGGGTCTGAACTTGCTTGCAAGGGTAAAGCCCGGGCAGTCCAGATAGGAGGAGTCTGGCGGCTCGGCTATCTGAGTTTCGGATAGGAAGAGAAGGTTGGGACGTTGGGATAAAAGATGGTGATGAACGGAATTTAGATTTGTGTGCAGGCCGCGAATGTTGGCAAAATTTACCAACAGTTTTGGCCCGCACCGGGGACGCCTGCTACTCGCCGCTGTAACGATGTTAAGTTTGTATTGTTGTAAGTTCATGATTTTAAGTTTTTTTTTTTTTTTTTTTTGTAAGGGTATGAGGTGAAAGGAAGGTCTGGAAAGGAAAGGTATGAGGGGTGGGTAGGAATCTGGGGTTCAGGCTGTCCAAGAGTGATGAGCGTTTGGTTCCAGCCCACCCACTGCGGTGCGAGGCGATAGGCTGGGAGAGTCCGGCTGGAGAGGGCATCCAATGCGCCCCAAACGCTGCTGCTGGGTCCCCTCCGGTCACGAACCGGCACAACAGCAGTGGCGGGGTTTTTTCACTCGCTGATGGGGCAGCCCACCCTTAGTCGTGAGCCTGAGGGTCGGGCCCCTGTACTATCGAGCGGCCCGGACAGCGGTAACCGGTTGTAAAGGGTCTCCCTCAACCAGCATCTCCCAACCGGCCCGCCACGCAGAAGGTCGGCCGACGCACCCGCCACCAAGACTTGGGCAAACCTTAACCCATGAACCCGGGCACCCCTGCTAAGTCACCAAACGTAGCGAATCACTTGGGGTGACCTGTGGCAGAGGTGTTGGTCATCCAATAAATGGTTCCCAGGGCGGCGGTACCCATTCCCGCCTACCAAATTAATATTGTGTATCGTTGTGAGTCAAAATACAGACATACTAGTAGTATTAATTGCCTTCGATCCCTGAAATCAGGAATTGCTTAAATCAAAGATTAGTCAAACGAATTCAAAAGTTCTTTCTTCTGGAAGCCTCCAAAAACAACATTTGAATGTCAACACATAAAAAAAAGTATAATAAGCAGTAATTGTTGATTGAAGTACTAGTACATGTTGAATTATTTGGCGTGTTGGAAATAAGCCGACGTAGCTCTGTGGTCAAGAGCACCTGACCGGACATCAGAAGGTGTGGTTTCAATTCCCGTTGGCAGCATTTATTTTTAATCGGGAGATATTTTCAATTTGTATGGATATTTCAGGCGACTTAATTTGTCGTCAACACGTACATTCTCCTCGTAAATTATTTTAGTGGTTGCGATACAACTACATATGAATGCATGGTAAGATGAAGTGTATGTAATGTACGAATAAAGGATTGTAAGGAGAATGTATGACATGTAAGTGAATGATAGGAAAAGTTGAGGGCGCCCGAGGATGGTAGGAGAGTGGGGGAATTTATGAAAAATTTAGTTCTTCGAAAGTCGAAGTGTGTGCGTATGATATTTATGATTTAAAAAACATATATTAAGGGGATAAAACCAAACGTTGAAGAGAAAAATAAACTTCAAATTCAAATGTGTCCGTTTAGCTGTGAAACCTGTCAAGTAAAACGTATGGTAAAATGAGATGTAATAAATATAGAAAGGGTTGTAAGGATAATGTATGACGTGAAAGTGAATGGTAGAAAAGTCGAGCACACCCGAGGAAGACGTGACGCTATCTATTTCAGAGTATCCCGTGATTTTTAACGGCGCTAGTTCATTACTAATAAATAACGATGCTTACAAAAATAATTGACAGCCAGAATGTAAAGTTTGACAGACGATTATTTTGGACATAGATAATGCATTGAGATCATCTTTCATTAACGGAATCTGGCGGCGGATGCTGGCTGAGCCCCCTTCCTCATCCCCCTGCCACCTCGTTTCACGTTAATAATGGACCAGGAGGCTAGGAGGCCGGGAGAGGGGCACTTCTCTGCCGCCTCTTCTATACCTCAGCAGTGTCAGCTCAAAGACAGAAGAACCATAAAGAACTAATAAGCTTACACGAGCCTTATTATTATTATTATTGTTTGTTTTATGAAGGATCTCTAAGGCACAGTTGTTTAGCAGAAATTCACCCCTGACAAAGTAATCAAATGGTCACTCAGCGCCATTTCGTTTTTATGACTGTTGAAAGTTCCCCGTTAAACTCCGATTCTAGGAGCGTTTCCACTTTTTATCAAATTGTAATAAGCTGACAAGCTAAACAACAGGATATTTCTCCTCTGCTGATCACAATTTGTTCAAAGGCTGAAACGAACTTAGGTCGGGTTGTTTCACAAAATTGGAACAATTCATCAAATTTCAAAGTAACACAACTTGAGCAAGACTTTCACAAAATTCCAATTTTGCATTTTTTTAAATTTTAAAATCGTAGATTATAAACCACAGTACTTTGAAAATAAAACATTTAGTGTGTGTGTGGGAAAATAAAATTGCTTGAGCTTGAGTGAAGTAGTGTTAGAGTGAGACGGCAATAGATAATGCTTTATATGCAGTAGTGCGTACTCACTGTCTCTCCTTCTATCCTCCGATCTTCTCCAAGTAGTGTTAGAGTGAGGCGGCAATGGATAATGATTTATAAGCAGTAGTGCGTACTCACTGTCTATCCTTCTATCCTCAGATCTTCTCCAATTAGTGTCAGAGTGGGACGGCAATAGATCATGATTTATATGCAGTATTGCGTACTCACTGTCTCTCCTTCTATCCCCAGATCTCCTCCAAGTCAGACATTTGTCCGCTATACTTAAAGTTACCTATTATTTAGTATTGAATAAACCACAGATTATGTAACTGAAGAGTTATTTCTATTGTCACAAACATCTAAATAAGAGTGTTGGTGACGCGAAACTGAGACTTCACTCTATTAGTTGGTGTTGCTGGAATAAGCCCTACGCAACACACCCAAAGGACCAATCCTAGAACTATGTTAATTCAATGTTATGTGGGATTATTTATTTGAAATGCTTCCGCTAAATTTTATAGACATATGAATATTAAATTATATTCACAGTGATTTAATCCACAGTTGTCGTTATGTTATTAAGGCAATCCTCCATGTTTGAGGTACTATTTTATACTATATATAATATTCCGCGGTCTCCAGTAAATCAAACATCCGTCCGAGGTGAGCATACGAGCACTGAGCACACTGTCACCTTTATTGACATCTTGCAACAACAGCCGGTCATGGTGACATTTTGGGATGGTTACATTGGGTAGGTAGGATAGTTGCAGGATTTGAGATTTCCTTTCTTTGCGAATTCTCAAAGATATTGCGTATATGAGAGCATATTAGAGCTTTAAGTTCGAAAATATTTTTATTTCAAATTAAGGAATTTATAGAAGACTAGAACTTCTTCCATCGGTACGTTTTAGCTCGCGAAATTGCGACAAAATAGGAGATTTTTTTGAAATCAAGAAAGTATCTTACTATAAGATGATTCCTTTTCATACAATTTTTTTTTGTCTTAAAAAGTCTCAGAAGTACATATTATATTAGCAACATTTACTGATGAAATTTGGTAACCGTAGTTCGTAAAGAAATTCACCTTATGTATGTGATGCCATTTCATTCGATCGGAATGTTTCCATGTTGGTGCTGCACCCGCCACGGATCTGCAGTCCTCGCGGCAGCCCGATACTCTGTAGTTAAATTTCCATTATTATAACAGTAGACGTCTCATATTTCCATTACGGCGCCGGCGTCTATTGTTTTTGACACTTTATTAGCCGTGTTTCCTCATTTTATATTCCAGGACCTTTTGTTTAAGATGGGAGCTAAATTTCCAATCAAAATTCACGCCATCAGAGAGGCACTCGGGATATTTTCTTCTCTGGGCTAATAAATCTTCAAGGGGCGTCATTTTCCCGTTGAAATTCGCAAATTGTTTCGTCGGTGTATGGGATGATTTCGTAATAAACTTTTCCTGATACCTTAATTCGGAGTTGAAGATAAACGACGAGACATATTTTTACACTATTTTGAAAATATTTGTTATTTTGGGTAATACTTGGCAGTTGTTTAAACTTGGTGGTTGGCTTTCCGTTACAAGTCAGTGAGAAATTAATTGTTGAAGGCACTCCAAATTGGTTCACAATCTTTGCTTTGATTATTTATGAGAATATTAGGCACATTTTTTCTTAACGATGAAAACTTTCGAGACCGAAATTCAATGGATAAACTGAATATATTTTTTTATTAAATAGTCGTTATCTATTTAATTTGCTATTCTAACAATATTTTTCTGTCTCAACATTTCAAATATTTATGGGTGCTATCAAACTAGCCCATCTTTTTTGTATCGTGTAGATTCATCTTTAGTGGCGTGAAGTTAAATTATTAACATTCATTAAAAAAGTGGATTTATTCGTAATTTTTCAATCCAGATAATTTTTTTTATAAAAGACTGAAATTGCGTTTTGTTTTCTTCTAGATGTACGAAAATTTGTGGAAAATCCACACAGTTGAAGCGACAAATACGCATTTTTTTGTAAAATTATCTTTGGCACCTGCAATTAAGGGTAATTTGAGATGAACGAACCAATGAACGCGATGCTTCATTTAAATGCACATATATTATTGTTTATTTACATTTTGCACAGGCTGATAATTTACGGAACCAGACTTACCTGGGAGGTCATATGAGATTGACACCGTTATTTGTTTATTAGAGAAATTTAGATACAGAGGACATTATTTGGAACACGTGTGTACCGGACAGCAGGTCGATGTACCTAAATATAATTAAAATAATTAAGGAAATGAATATTTACTGTTATCACGCATTTAACGACGCCGATTCCCCTTTGAAGCTTATCACCGGACACGTATCATGTGTCAAATGGGATTTAGCCGTAGTAATTAAAATTTGGTTATTTTTATTGGTTCCTTATGCTCTCATGCATCCTGTTTAGAGATAAGAATAATTGCTGTACATTAACACGTGTTGAATTTGAACTCAATAAATATGCAAACAGCTGGCACAACCAGTCAGTTGTCCGACGACATTCGCAAGTTGTGTTTCTTTGCAAATCCTTACCCAAGGTACCCCCGAGAGGAAACCGGCATTTACAGTCGATGTTACTGGCGTAGATGTCCAGTACAACGTGTTTTTAGAAATGCGGTTATTTAATCTTGGTATCTATTTTAATAATGGATATTTTCTTTGATTAACTAGTTTGTGAAAAGGAAAAAAAAAATTTAAGATGGGTGGTACATCCCTCGGTAAGAGACAAATTGAGGTGTATAGTGTTAACACAATTACTATGTTGATTTCATTTAACGAAGTTTTTTTCCTATATTTTCTTCCGTGGAATTTTGTGATTAATTATTATTATTATCAATTTGGTACACTTATTTCACTCTCGTCAGACGTTTTGTTTCCCAGTATATATTATTTACGCTTGTTAATATATAGGTACCATTAATATGAGATATATGCATTTCATCATAAAGATAGGAGCATATTTTTATACTATGTTTATACATTTTGTAAAATTGTAAAATTTACGAAATGTATAAACATAGTTTATTTATTTATTTATTTATGTCTATTCTTGAATACACGTTTTACAAATTATTACAGTGGTTTATATTGCATTACAAAGAAAAAAAGTACAGAAAAAAGGTATAAAAAATGAAGAACATAGGTTGATTTAGGTAAAACTGTGTGTGTGTGATATTATATGTAACGTGAGCACCTCACTAGGAAAACCTGTGCTGAGGTGTTAACGTGTTTGTGGTTAAGGGTGACAGGTATTTATGTGTTGTGGTAGAAAGTTATTATTATTATTTATTTTTTTCACAGACATATATTGAAACATGAAAACACACTTTTATATGTGAGTGTATGTATTTGTGGATAATTCTTGATGAACGTGTATAATATTTAATTTTACTTATTATATTTTGGTTATGTTTGGTTTGGAATTATAATCTTTTGAATAAAGTGAATATCTCGATTTTTTATCCAGGCTATGATATGTTTTTTGAGAAAGTTTGTAGATGTGTTTGTAGTCATTAATTGTTTCAAAGTAATGGGCATACTGTTAAAAAGTTTGGTTGCGTAGTATTGAAAGTGTCTTTGACCGTGTGTGGTGTGTGTTATCGGAATGTTCAGTGTTTTATTTGTTGAGGACCTGGTTTTTATTATGGCTTTTGCATGATTTGTAATATGAAGATTATTATGGATGAGGTGTAGGAGAGCAGTTTTGGCGTAAAGTTGTCTTATTGACATGACGTCTAGTGTTTTGAAGATTTTAGTTGAGTCTGTGTAGAATGGTACTTGCAGTATCAGTTTTATTATTGCCTTTTGAACTTTTTGAATTGGGTCAATTGTTGTGTTTGTAGCGCTTCCCCAAGCTAATATTCCATAAGTGACAATGGATTGACACAGTGCAAAATATATTGATCTGAGTATTGTTAGTGGGAAAATGTTTTTAATGGATTTTATTAGGTGCAAGACTCGTTTTAGTTTATTGGTAATAAAAGTAATGTGTTCAGTCCATTGTAAGTATGCATCAATAATAACTGGGTACTTTATTTGTTTAACCCTTTCAATGTGTTCGCATTGGCAATTGGATGATGTTTGTTTACATTCATGCAAAAACAAGTCCAAGTTAGAAGGAGGTTGACCTCTTTGTGTAATACTATGTGTGATATATTTTGTTTTGACTGTGTTAACGGTAAGAGTATTTCTGTTTAGCCATTTTATGACAATAGAAAAACTTTTTTCAGCTGTTATGAATAAATCTTTCCATGTGGCTGCTTGACACAGAAGAACTGTATTATCAGCGAAGGTCACGAGTTTACCATCAATTTCAATGTCACATAATTCGTTTATGTATATGAGGAATATTAATGGGCCAAGGACACTCCCCTGTGGGACTCCGTATGTGATTAAGAGTGGTTCACTTGTCTTGTTATCAATTTTAACTTGATGTGTTCTGTCAGACATGAAACTTTTCATTAATTCAAATTCTACTCCATTTATGCCAATGTTTTTTAGCTTCTTGAAAAGTTTTTTGTGCGAAATTGTATCGAAGGCTTTAGATAAGTCTAAATAGATTGAAATAACTTTTTTTTGCATCTAAATTATGTGTAATAAACTCGGTTACAGTGGCAATTGCGTTTTCTGTGTTCCTATTTTTTCTCAAGCCATGTTGGTTAACTGAGAGTATTTGCATGTTTTCCAGATATTGTTGCAGCTGTTCTTTTATTGCTTTTTCAAGAATTTTTGACAACGTGTTTAATAGTGTAATGGGTTGAAAGTTGTTTACATTATTTTTAGGTCCTGATTTATCTTATAAATTGGGGTCCTTAGAAATAATAACTTGTTTTCTTGAGAGTTAAACTGAATCACTTTTTATTTCACAGGTATGATTAAGCACTTTTTAATAACTACTCTGGGTACCGGTACTAGTTCCCGTAGTTATTTCGGAGAGGTGAAACCTTTCATTGTTTTCTTATGAGAGCGCGTTTGTAAGCAAAGACCACCTTTTTATAACCTGACAAAAGACTGTTGACATTCAAATTTAAAAGGCCGCAAAACAGAAATCGTCTTTGCTGACAGAATTTAATCAAGCAATTAGCAGAGGCGAGAACCTTTCATGAATAACATAATTTAGCTTTCATAGATGTCACTAGTGGTACATAATTACCCTGAAAATTATACATGCACCCCCCGAAAGAAACTTAATTCACCAATTAAGGTTCTTTCTAATAAAAGAAAAATTATATAACTACATAATATAAACATTAATATTAACCAAAATAAAAAATAAAAAATTTAAATTCTAAAATCATTGAAAGAAAAAACAAAATACATATAAAATATAAAGGATTCAGTTTTTAACAACACAACACAAATCTTGATTGGCTTCATCTTCTAATTCCATCTGGATGGGTTCCTTGTTATGATTTACATGAGAATAACCTTGTGCACGAGGGGTCATCAGTTTTGCACGAGGATTCATCAATTTGAGCCACGGTCATCAATTTGGTTACATCAGTTTTGTGGCGTGCAATGAAAAAACATAAATTGCACGATCGTGGTGTTTCTTCATATCGCCCTTTGTTAAACGAAGCAGTCATTGGCGTTCAAAGTTGTCTTCTACGGGTAGCAGACAGATTTTGGTAATTGGTCGCACGAACGTCCCTTGTGATGTCCGGAGGGTGACTACCCTTGTGATTCCATCAGCTCCAGGATGGCAGGATAGTATACGAGCCATTTTCCATAGAGTGGGGGGTAAGTTATCTTCCTTCAAAATAACTAGATCATTTTCCTGGAGGGACCTCTGATTGCTGGTTTGCCATTTGTTTCTCCGTTGAAGCTCTCCCAGATAATCCTTTTTCCACCTGAACCAAAAGGATTGAATTAGTTCTGTCATTTTTTGATACTGATTTAGTCTGTTGTATGGTACATCTCGGACATCTTCTTCTGGAATAACAGATGCATTTGTGCCCATAAGGAAATGGTTAGGAGTCAGAGGATTTAAATCATTAGGATCGTTAGACAGTGGTGTTAAGGGTCTGGAGTTGAGACAGGCTTCGACTTGACATAGTACAGTATAAAAAAGCTCAAAAGTTAAAGATGAACAATTAGTAATTCTATACAAGTGATATTTGGCAGATTTGACTGCGGCCTCCCACAGACCTCCTTGCGTTGGTGCGCGTGGAGCGATAAAATGCCATTCTATTGACCTATTTGCTAAATACTCCTGAATTTTGTCATCATTTTTTCTCAAACTGGCATAAAGTTCCTCCAGTTTATTACATGCTCCTTTGAAAGTAGAAGCATTGTCGGAATATATTTTCTTGGGTTGACCTCTGCGAGATATAAACCGTTTCAAACAATTTAAAAAAGTTTCACTAGATAAATCTGTTACTAGCTCTAAATGGACAGCCTTAGTAACAAGACAAACAAAAATACATAGATACGATTTAATTAGAGGAGCTCTCTTCAGAACTCCACTTTTGATTTGGAGCGGACCCGCGTAGTCCAAACCGGTTACAGAGAAAGGCCTGCTAGGAGTTATTCGGTCCATAGGCAAATTACCCATAATTTGCTGGCCTACGACGGGGCGGCATCTAAAACATATTATACAGCTATGTAATATTCGTTTCACTGTGTTTTTACCGAATATCGGCCAAAATTTTAACCTTATTTCGGCTAGTAACGCTTGTGCTCCTGCATGTAAATTCGCATAATGATAGTGACGTATTATTAATTCTGTCAACTTATGCCTTGCAGGTAAAATAATAGGATGCTTTTGTTGAAAAGTTAAATGTGTTGCTGTGGACAATCTCCCACCAACTCGTATTAATTGGTCATGTAAAAACGGGTTGAGAGCCTTTAAAGAACTATTTTTATTTACACATCCATTTTTTATTAAGGCTTCTCGTTCTGCCTGAAAACTGTATTTTTGTGACGATACAATTAAATATTTCAAAGCTAATTCAAGTTCTTCAACGTTTAAATTTCCTGATATTTTGGTCTTTAACTTATCACAATTATTTATAAATCTTAATACATAAGCAGTTACACGTTTTAGTTTTGTTAAAGAAGAGAATTTCTTAAAGATGTCCCATTCTTCCGGATTAGTTACAATCAAAACATTTTTTCCTTTAATTTCCGGAGGGTTTGAACAAGATATTTTCGATAGCGGCCAAGTGTTGTTTTCTCTAGTCAACCACTCTGGCCCATGCCACCATATTGAGGAATTCACTAGTTGATCAGCAGTAGCTCCTCTTGATAATATATCTGCTGCATTGTCAGAAGATGGCACATGACGCCATTGTTCTGGGTTACTAAATTCTTGAATTTCAGCGACTCGATTCGCTACGAATGTGTTCCAACGTGCTGGTTGACCTTTTATCCAACATAACGCTATCGTGGAATCACTCCAATAATATGTATCTACTTCCATCATACCTAATGCTTGTTTGACATTTTTTATTAGTTTTGCTAGTAACACAGCGCTACATAGTTCCAGCTTGGGTAATGATATGCATTTTAATGGCGCTACTCTGGATTTTGATGTTATTAAATGAGAATGTTGCTTGCCATTGTGATCCATTGATGTGATATAAATGCAGGCTCCATAAGCCTTTTCAGAGGAATCACAAAATCCATGTAATTTAATATTACTAGCGTGCTTGCATACAATTTTCCTTTCAATCTTCAATACATTCAATTGGTTTAATTCATTTATATAACTTCTCCATGGCATCAGTATTTCATTTGGTAATACTTCATCCCAGGAAGCCTTGGATTGCCATAACTTTTGCATTATTAATTTTGCCACAACAATAACTGGTCCAAGTAACCCCAATGGGTCAAATGTTGATGCTATGCTTGACAATATTTGGCGTTTATTTTCACTATGCTTTGATGGTTTTGTTATAACACAAGAAAAATAATCTAACTCATTATTCCAGATTAAGCCCAGAATTTTTTCATTCTTGGGTTTGTCAGATAGAATTTTTTCACAATTGTTCTGTCCGGCAATTTCAGCTTGGCCCGACTCGGATGACAAATCCAAGATATTAGATCTCCATTTTCTTAACCTCATGCCTGCAGACAGCAATATGTCAATTAATTGACCTTTTAAATTTCTACAGGATTCCAAATTATCGTCTCCGGTCAATAGGTCATCCATGTAAAAATTGTTTTTTATGACTTGACTAGCTTTAGGAAAAGTAATTTGGTTATCCATACCAACTTGTTGTAGGCATCTTGTAGCTAGGAAAGAGGAAGGACTTAACCCGTACGTTACAGTTTTCAGCTTGTAATGCTGAATCTCATCTTCCGGTGATTCGCGCCAGACTATTTTCTGCAAGTTGCGGTCAGCTGCACTCACATTTATCTGCCGATACATCTTCTCGATGTCAGCTGTCATGACATATTGGTGTTTTCTGAAAAGTAACAATTGGGTATATAAATCCTTTTGAATGACAGGTCCTACCATCAAGGCGTCATTCAGGGAAATTCCTTTGGAAGTTTTGGCTGATCCGTCAAAAACAACCCTCACCTTAGTGGTGGAGCTCGATTCCTTAATGACGGCGTGATGTGGTAAAAAATAGGAGTTATGATCTCCTTCTAGTTTATCACATACCTCCATGTGACCTAGTTCCTGGTATTCTCGCATAAATTGTACATATTGTGATTTTAATTCTGTATTTGAAGATAATTTTCTTTCTAAGTTTTGGAATCTTTTCTCAGCTGTTGTCAATGAGTTTCCTAATTGATCAATACAAGGACGGCGTGGTAAAGTTACTGTAAATCTACCGTCTTCTTCTCTTGCATGAGTAACTATGAAATTAGCCTCGCAAGCTTTCTCCTCATGATTTTGATATTTCATGGGGTTGACTTCTTCAAGATTCCAAAATTTTTCAATTTGATTGCTTAGTTTATTTATGGATAAGCTACAGAATTGTGATACTGGCCTTTGGTTGGGATATATGTTGGTCGGTCCTGACACGATCCATCCCAGTTGTGTTCGTTGAAGTGTGGGACCGGTATCCAACTTCATTCTATCATTGGTCAGGATGTCCCAAAAACCTTCAGCCCCCAACAAGATGTCGATAGGCGCTGCGATGTTGAAATTCGGGTCTGCCAATTCTAATCCATGAGGCAACTTAATCTGGTTTCTTGGTATTGATGTTTGCGGCAGACTTGTGGTTATTTCCTGTAATATCAGACAAGATATTGTATTTTTATAGTTGGTTCTTAAAGAATTAAAGTCTACCGACACACTTTTCCTTATGTGTGTAACATTATTGTATAGGCCCGATACCGGCTTATTTATGTGATTAAATTTTAAATTTAATTTTTTTGCAAAATCCTCTCTCATAAAATTGGATTGTGCTCCAGAGTCTATTAGTACTCTTGCCTTATATAAATTATTGTCGCTACCCACGATACCTACTATCGCCGTAGACAATAATACTAAATTTTCTGCCTTACCTACGGCAGAATGATTGTTAACTGAGACATCTTCTGCCTCAGTTCCTAAATTTGGAGATTCTACTCGGAATCCCTCTTTATTAAGCAACGTATTGTGATCCTTACTGTCACATCGTTTGCATTTAAAGGTGATCCTGCAATCCTGTGCAAGATGACCCGGCTTCAAACATTTGAAGCATGCTCGGCTCTTTTTCAAGGCTTCTATCCTTTCCGATATTTTTAATTTTAGAAATTTTTTGCAGTAAAAGATCGGATGATCCTCACTGCAGAATGTGCATTTTCCCTTTTTTACAGATAATAACACAGTTGATTCCCTATTATTAATCCCTAAATGTGATTTAATTTGGCTGTGCGGTTTTTTGTCCGTAGTTTGCATAAGTTCTAAAGTTTGAGCTCGTGAAGCTAAACATTTCAAGAACTCTTTCAGTGTTGGCAACTTCCCTTCAATAGGGCTTTGTTCCCAATGTTTTCTAGTAATCTCATCTAATTTGTTTGAAATTATGTAAATAATTAAAGCATCCCATTGATTTACTTGAACTCCTAAGTTGTGTAAAGCCTTTAAGTTAACGTTAGTTCCATCTATCAATCGCCGCAATGCGACTGCATCTTCCTGCTTCATTTCCTTCATTTGGAATATGAATTGAATATGCTTATGTACAGTTGCCCTTAAATTAGAATATCTCTCATGTAATAGTTCCCATGCTCCTTGATATCCAGAATCAGAGATTTCTAAATTCGAAATGATTTTAATTGCTTCTCCCTTTAAGCAAGATTGCAAATAATAAAATTTCTGTACATTGCTTATCGATTTATTATTGTGAACTATATTCTTAAAAGTTTCTACAAAGGTGTTCCAATTTTTCTGATCTCCGTGGAATTCTTGTAACTTTAGGTCAGGTAATTTTATTTCTACCCTCGATTGTTCTACGGATTCTAATGCACCTTTGGCCGTTGCCATTAATGAATAATATTGATTTTCAAATGATTCTCTCTGAGAAGCATTTTCGATTTCATTTACATCTGAGATTTCCTCAATTTCATCCTGAATAACTTCAAATTCATCAATTATAGATTTAATTCTGTCATATCTTAGTTTTATTTCGTGAGCTGAAAGAGTATTCAATGCATCATTGAATCTGGTTAATTTTCCCCTTAAAACTCCGCGTTTGTTTACTAATACTTTCAATTTCTCCATCGTATTATGAATCGCGACAATAAATGTCCGATAATTAAATGATCACAAAATAATTCACTAAAACTGGTAAATTATTCGCGTATTAATACTCCAATTTGAAAGAAATGATGACAAAATCCTTACAATGTTTACTATTTTTGATAAAATCTGCACATAAAACACGTAGGTAATATTGTTATTGTGAAATGTCATACAAAATTAAGTTATGACTTGCAATTTTTATGATGTTGACAAACAGTAAATCGGAATATCTTGTAACAAATTATTTTTAAAATTATTATTTGAATAAAATAATAAATATATTTTGGGGATTCTAGATGTGATAGGAGTTGGATTTGGAAGGATTGGACTTATCTGTCTGATGCGATGGCGTGTTTCCAGGTTCTCAGACTTCCAGCTACTTCCAGCTTGATCTCTCAAGGATCTCTTCAATATTTTTGGCCGCTTGGTTTTTGTTTAAATTTCTGTAATCTCGCTTGGATTACAATATCCGGATCGCTAGGACCATGTTATAAATTGGGGTCCTTAGAAATAATAACTTGTTTTCTTGAGAGTTAAACTGAATCACTTTTTATTTCACAGGTATGATTAAGCACTTTTTAATAACTACTCTGGGTACCGGTACTAGTTCCCGTAGTTATTTCGGAGAGGTGAAACCTTTCATTGTTTTCTTATGAGAGCGCGTTTGTAAGCAAAGACCACCTTTTTATAACCTGACAAAAGACTGTTGACATTCAAATTTAAAAGGCCGCAAAACAGAAATCGTCTTTGCTGACAGAATTTAATCAAGCAATTAGCAGAGGCGAGAACCTTTCATGAATAACATAATTTAGCTTTCATAGATGTCACTAGTGGTACATAATTACCCTGAAAATTATACAAATAGGAATAACCAAATAGTATATATACTTTGGCTGTAAAACAAGAAAATTCCCGTTTAAGGCGGTCTAATTGACAATACTACAATAAAAGTAGGTACACAGCTAACAATTTTCGTTATTTCTTTGATAGGAATACACCACGATAAAGGGATGTGAAGGGTCGTACTTGACTTAATTTAACCAGTGATTTCTGACATTATTTGGAGTCAAGAAAGCTAATAAAATTTTCATCTCCAGTGAGTTTTTTGATATTTTTTTCCATATATTTTTTTTTTCAAAAACAATCTTAACAAAATTCTTCCACGTGTGGTCATTGTTCACTCAGCCATCGGTCCACCGCCAACATGATTTTTCAGTTTTGGGAATAGAAAATAAATATTAAAAAATAAATAAATACATGAGTGACAAAGTAGATTTCAGGTATGGAGTACCGCAAGGCAGCGTTTTGGGCACCATACTATTTCTGATCTACATAAATAAATAGTCCAACTGATATAAATTCAGGAAAAATAGAGTACGAAGTAATCAGTTATGCTGACACAGTAATTTTGTTCAAGGCACAATCGTGGCAAAAGGACTCCAAAAACACAGAAAGATAGCGGAGTGAAGAATATAAGGTATGATATATCAGTATGCGGAGGAGCAGCAGATACTTACCCCTCAAACACATTAAAATTAGAATCATATTTAAAAAGCCTTACCAATATCCGACACGACAGCTGTTGATTCAAATTAAATTACTAGACGAAGAAAATCATCAATAAAACTGTATAAAAACATCACCTCAGCACATACCTCACTCGCAAAACACAAGAGCAAAAATAAACAAGTATCTACCCTATATCAAATCAACTTTCGCAAAAAAAAACATCAAACTCTTATAGCACCATACATATTCAATGTCATCCTAAAGCCGCCTCTCCAGCGACCGTTTCCACAACAATACAACATTACGACGAATATTGCCTCAAACATTCAAAAAGGGGGCGTTCCCAACCACATTTTTTTTGAAAACGCAATCTTCGTGTTCTCCTTGGCCGATGGAAAATTCTCCGTGCATTCGAAAGGGTAAGGCAGGGGAGGGGATTATTTTATTTTGTCTGTTACGGAGCATAAACCGTACGAATTTTTGAGATTATGTGTACTGAGCGAGCATAATAATCATGAGGATAATAAACAATGTCGCATGGCGATCATTAAATAAAGTCTATTTTAGAGGGCTCAACAAACCTCCCGACAGCTTCTGTTTTGAGATTCGCAATATCAGGCTTGTAAATAAATTTCCAGTTATAAGAAATCGTAATGTAAATCGCATTTCTGGCAAAATGACGTAGTTTTTCTTAATATGTGTCCGAAAAAAAAAAAAAAATAATTCTTCGAAATCATTTTCTGAGACGTTGAAGAAATTACCTTTACCAAATATGTCTTCTATTTTCAATTCATGATAAAAATTAAAATTTCGAGGTGAAACCGAAATATGTATTTCCTCCCTAGTGCGATAATTTCTGCGATCACTAAAACTGCAAGAACGTTTTTCTTCTCAGAACTCATCTTAATAGTGAGAGCGAAAAACTAACCTTAAAAAAAACAACAGAGAAGAAGTCTTATTTCAAACTTGCCCCACATACTTCCCAGAAATATGTTCCTGTGTCCTTGAACAAAATAAGTTAGTACAAACTGTCTATTTTCCAAGTTTTGAAGTTCTAATAATTTAACCTTCTTGATAAAATTATATTTCGAGTGCAGAACCCGTTTGGTCCGGTTCGACGTGTGCCGCAGAACGTTAAAACAATTCCCAACCCGCAGCCGCGAGAATGATTCAATTAGCAGCCAGCTGGAGGCTGGAGGGAAGAGAAAAGATAACTTCTTAATTGTTATAACCGCGGTGACAAATAGATATAGTTCATTATTTTAATAAGATTACTTTTGGCAATGAACGCGGGCGGTTTACTTTGAAATTTCACTGTTTTAACCGATTCCGTTGCGGTTTTACCCTAGGGATTTGATGAGCGAAGTATGCAGAAAGGCTACAATATTTTATTTACAAATAAAATGTGGCTTTCAACCATCAAGTGTATTGTTCTTGGCCGTCGAGTATAAGGGTTGTGCAGATAAAAAATAATATTTGAGGATTGTTATGTTATAGTGGCAATTTTTCACCTCCATTTAAAATGTCTTTTTTTCTTCATTTTTTCAGTTCTGGTAAACCATCATAGTAAACGGACGATTATAGCTCTAAATAGTAGATAATATTTTTACCAACATATCTTATACTGTAATCCGCAAGTACACATAAAAAAATATTCCAGTTTGACTTTTAATTTTGTGTTATAAATATAAAAAAAAACAAATCTATATTATTTGAACAAAACTTCAACGAAATATACCACATTAAATAGGGCATGCATTTTAGAATGATACGGAGAATGAAAAGATGCCCAAAATTCCGAATTTCCAAATCATGGTGGTCATATAATACATACCAACTAATTGAGCGACGAGTTTGAAACAAATTGAGACGTTCTAGCCTAAAGCAGATTGGAGATGATAATATTATAATAGTGAAATAGATGCTGACCTTGAATGCGATGATATTTATGCATAAAATAATACATAACCAGTTGACAGAATACTTTTCAAACAAAATTATAAACTACGTGGACATTTAGAGACAAAACAGAAGGACTTATAATACAGGATTTTCCAATAAGAGGTGTTATTTTGATATTCAATCGTAAAAGATCAATAGTTTCGTTGCTTGTGTGGCACGTAGTGCCGTATTGTTAAAAGTAAACGTTGTTCAGATCAATCTCATCCAATTCCGGCTATAAAAAAAACATTAATCATCTCTCGATAGCGCAATCCATTCACCGTAACTGTTGCTCCAGCCTCATTTTCGAAAAAGTAAGGTCCAATGACTCCACCGGACCATAAACCGCACCAAACAGTCACACGTTGAGGATGAAGAGGCTTTTCAACAATAATTATTGGGTTTTCCGAGCCCCAGATGCGACAATTTTGCTTGTTGACGAAGCCACCGAGGTGGAAATGGGCCTCATCACTAAAGATGATTTGCATTTGATTCACTCAAGTGAATTTTAATAATTTCAATGCATTGTTAAAGCATGTATCGTTCCATTTTTATTAATGGCGTAGTTTTTACTTGTCGAATGTCATAAAATGACAGCTTCAAAAGTAATATCTACCGAAATAGCGGGCTATTCAAAATAACACCTCTTATTGGAAAACCCTGTATAATCAGACTGGCAAAAAGGACAAAGCTAATAGGAAAAACAATGTATTCTAAAATGATGGAAAAAAATTAAAATTAGCTCCCGTAAGCCATTAAAACTACAGCAATAAATACATTCAAAATAGATTGTAGAACCACATTAAGTATGATAAAATGTGATAAGTTATAATCAGTAATTTATAAACTTAAATTTATAAAAAACCAAAATAAACAATTAAAGATAACAAGCGGCTTGTGTCCGTGCCTTTGGGAGACAATATAATGGACACGAAGTTCTCAGATTTGTGTATATATCATTGATAAGGATAAGAAAATTACTTTTCATTTGATCTTAGGTAGGTACTCTTCTTCACAATGTTCCCATATTTTAAAGGGGCAAACTAATAAAGTATACTTTTTTGTAACACTATAACCATGCTTGTTAATTTTATATCACTGGTAATAGTGATAATAACAGTAGAAGTGCGGTTTTACTTAAGATTTGCTGATTACGCAGCAGAACGGCGAAATACAAGGAAAGCGTCCGTAAAGAAAAATCATTAGAACTGGTTTTCACTTATTTGCACACGGTATCTTATATTATAATAATTAAGTTTGTATTTTTTTTAATTTTATTTTATTTATTTTTATTTTAATTTTTATTTTTATTTTTATTTTTTTTTTATAAGCAATAATTGTTCGCCTGAAACACTCATCCACATTGAAAAAATCTCCTGATAAAAAATACATGTTTGTATAATTGAGTTTTTTTTTCAGATTACCATGACGATATATTCATCAATTTCATTCATGCAACTATTTTATTTTTTTAATAGCTCCACGCAGGAGGCCCTGAGGAAAAAAATCCTCAGTATAAATGTCATCTTTGAGGATGCTTGTGGAGGGCCTTTTAGGGAAAGAAAGGCGAAAAAGTTCTGGTAAGAAAAAGTTATTAGGGGTCGGAAGGAATCTGGGGTTAATGGGTCCAGGTGTGACGAACGTATGATTCCATCCTTCCCACTGCGGTGCAAGGTGATGAGTCAAGAGAGTCCGGCTGGAGAAGTCAAAAGGTCCCCCTCAACCAGTCTCTCTCGATCTGGCCCGCCACGCAGTAGGTGGGCAAACGTATCCATCGCCAAGACCTAGACAAACCTCACTACACCTAACTCGGGCACCACACGTAGAGAAATTCTTGTTCTTTTAGAGGTGTTGCTTATTCAATATGGTTTCCAAGGTGGCGGTACGCATACCCGCCTCCCAAATATTAAGAATAACACAAAATTTTTTAACAATTTTTTAGGTTGGGGGTGTGAAATCGTTTTTATAAATTGATTGTTTAATTCCTGTTACTTTTGACGTTGGTGTGTGAAATCATTTTTATAAATTAATTGTTTAATTCCTGTTACTTTTGACGTTGGGGGTGTGAAATCATTTATTTAAATTGATTGTTTAATTCCTGTTGTGGGATCAAGAACCGTCAGCCAGCCTAAAATAATATTCTAATACGGAAACACCGTTTTGCGGATAGCAACCCGAAAACGGAGCTCGCTGCTAGTTCCGTTACCGACCGACATTCCTGTTTCTCTGATCTACCTTGGCGGTCGACATTTCTTGATCCCTACTAAATCCTTCTGATATTCAAATCGTGTAATAGTGTAACGTGTTTGCAATAAACTTAAATTATCAACTACGTCTTCTCACTTTATCACAACCTACACTATACACATTTATTGGCCGTTATACAGGTAAGTATAACACACACAAATCAAACCTTTACCAAACTGTTACTTTTGACTTTGGGGGTGTGAAATCGTTTTTATAAATTGATTGTTTAATTCCTGTTACTTTTGACGTTAGGGGTGTGAAATCATTTATATGAATTGATTGTTTAATTCCTATTACTTTTGACGTTGGGGGTGTGAAATCATTTTTATAAATTGATTGTTTAATTCCTGTTAATTTTGAAGTTGGGGGAGTGAAATCGTTTTTATAAATTGATATACAGATTCTTGTTACTTTATCACTAGAAATATCATAATACTTATTAAGTTACCTAAGATCGAATAAAATAGTTGTGCTCTATGTCCAACTGGTGTTCAAACCACTCAATAAGCTTTAGCCGTGTTTAGTGACTAGATCTGAATAGCCAGGTACTTCCCCACCTTCCTCTTTCCCTTCCCCACTTACCTTCAGCCTCACAACATCCCCCAATTGGGGATGCCATAGTCTCACTGGCTCCAGACGGGAGCAGTTGGGACTCTTGTAAGGTATTCACTATAAAAAAAAAATAAGCAAAAATAAATATGTTACTACCTACCCTATAATAAATATATATATTCTATAAAGTGTCTAAGTAATTTCCTTTATCACAAATAAAACAATCAATCATACTCCAAAATATAAGTTTATTAATGCACTATCTTTTCAATGTTCTAGAACATTACAAATTCTCTCAATCAACCTAAACCAGAGTTTAACGAGCAGAATTAAAAAAAAAAAGTGAAATTTCCTTTAAGCTTTTCTGAGAGTAACTCTTCATGCAAGAAGACTTTAGCATATTAATAGATCCGTGGAACGGGATATTATAGACGAGAGTCTATAATATTAATATTCTATTGGAATTCATTATAAGAGCTTGTAAGGGATGTTCAAATGAAAGAAAAACTGTGAAGGGGTTATTATGTAAGAACATGTTGTGTTCGTTTTGTTCGCAGAAAACAGAAAAATATAAACCGGAAATGTACAATATTAAAAAAAGTGAAACACCACAAGAGTCCCAACTGCTACTGCATACGGTTGTCTGGAGCTAGTGAGACTATGGCATCCTCAATTGGGTTATGTTGTGCGGCTGAAGGTAGTGGGGAATTGAAGGAGATGTAGAAGAGGAAGGTAAGAAAGTACCTGATTATTCAGATCTGGTCACCAAACACGGCCAAAGCCATTTCAAGCAACGTTTCAATTCTGAATGGTGGACTTACACCAGGGCGCTACAGGAAGTATCTTTCACTCTGGAACGTGCTGCAAATATACTGTATATTATTCTAAATGCGTAATATGTGTACGCAAGTAAAATAAAATTTACTTGCGTACGTTTGGATTTGAACCCGCCACCTCCAGCTTAGTTAGTCGAGAGCGTTACTCCTCGACAACGGAAGCCGTATATACAGGGTTTCTGCGGGTAAAGTGCGCTAACTTCGTGAGGTGATTCTACACGATGGTAGAAGGTAAAAAGATTAACAACTTTTTAGAAATTCCAATGTTTATTTTCCCATACAAACCATTCAATTTTTTTTAGCTAAAATCATTTCGAATAACCCCCCCCCGAAGTTAACGCACTTTACCCCTAGACACCCTATATAATGTATTTTTAAAACTTTTTTTATGAATGCTAACAAATTAGTACTTTCTTTTAATTTACGTTTTCCACAGCATTAAAGCTTTATATATTTTATGCTCCAACAAAGTTAATAATTCATATGACATTACCCAGACTTGGGAGCGTTGATTGAAAAATTAATTGCAAATTTGGATAAAGATCGAATTATTATGTTTAAAACCAGTAAATATGCAATTAATTTCAGCCTAGAGAAATTTTTATTTGTAATTAAAAGTTAGAATGTCAGCGTAGCGGCTAAGGTAGGGTATGGCCGTTTTGATCTTCATCACTTTTGATGACAATAAAATCAACCACCAGCGCCAATTACATATTTTAGATTTTTGACAGCCAACAATAAATATTGTTATTAAAATGCCTTAATATTGTATAGTGCCTTCATGCTCCTCGAAAACGTCTGGACATAGGTTTTCATGTGATAAATATAGACCAATAAAAATGTTGTATTTGAAATAAATATTTTGTTCCATCAGACTATGTGATGCCTCTGAAATCCTTTGTAATCGTATATATTGTCTAATTTAAAGCTCTATTTGAACTGCAATATAAGCATGCTTATCCTTGCATATCATTTGCATATCCTTACAACTTTCTTCTTCCGAGATATTGTTATTTTTCTCGCACAGCTCCAATCTCAAATTAAACAGCAACAATTATTTGTCACATATTTCTGCTAAAATATGTGTAGTTACACAACTTACAAGTAAAACCACCTGAAATAAGTTAAATTATTAAAAATAATAATCAAAACACAACAAAATTACATTTTTGACAAAAAAAAAGATTTTAACGAACACAAACTATCACTAGAAGACCAACTAGGCATGCGTAGAAAAAGACACCACAGCTACCAAGAAAATGAAACAAAGTGATTCTTTTATTATTTTTGATATTCATTAGTTATTATAACACCCCGGCCTAAGCTCCTACGCCTAACGAAAATTCAAACGTTCACACAAGGTCTATACTAAGAAAATGACTTGTTTATGGACATAATTGTATGTCTTTTCTGGCGTAAAAGTAACTAATATCACGCGGTCGCTTATGATTTATCTGTACTTTGGGCGTGACGTTGTCGTCTTAAATAATTATTTTTGGCCATGCGTTTTGGACCCTCCTGGGCTTTCAAGCCTCCTAACAATACCCAAACAGAAATATTAACTGCCGTCATGTGATAAAAAAAGACTTACATATTTTTTATAATAAAATCAATCAGGTACCCCAAAAGCCCATGTTTAAAAATGGCTTTATTTGACATTTGATTAAATTCAAAAGCTTCCTAATAATTAAACTAATTGAAAAAAATTAATGATTTTAATTAAACAAAAAAAAAAACAACAGTTATTTGCAACTCCAATGTAACCACTTTATTTTTATAATTTACAATAATCCACTTAGTTGTTTTTTAAACAACGACGGTGATTACTTCTTATCCCAAGTTTTATGTTCATTATCCTTTTTTGCTAGTTTCGTTTAATATAAATTTAGTGAAGCGTATATAATTTTTGCCACTATTACTTTTATTTTTTAGCTATTGACAAAATCAGTGTTTCACTAAATGGTTTTATAAAACATGTGAAAATGTGCTTTTTTGTAAAATTTTAACTTCATCTGCCTTAACGATGGACAATGTAAAGGTACTCGATTCATTGGTTAAAGAAGGAGGAAACGCAATACGGCATAATATCCCAAAAATTATGATAATACTTTTTGCTGTGAATGTTTCAAATAATTATAAATTTTTTTATTTTATTTTATTTTTTTTATTTTTTTTTATTATGTAATAATTAAACAGTTTACAATGTATAATAATATTTGCTAACAATAATGATATATAAAAATTAGTAAACACAATTTTTTTGATGTTTCTCTTTTATGGAAGCAGACGCTTGTGTTTAAAAGAGATGTTGAGTATCGAGATGAACATTATTTATGTAAGTATTCTTATTAATGATTTAAGGAGTTAAGAATATTAAAAATATAAGTGTATATTTGGATGAAAAGAGTGTTGATCCTCGGGCGAAATCTGCAAGTAATTGCGAATTGCTTTTCATAGTAAATACATAGATTAATTAATCATAATCATAATTTTGGACAGAAAATAATTTATTGAAAAGGACTGCATTTTTTAAATTCGCAAAATAAAAGCAAAAAATTAATCTCGGGAGACTTGATTCTAATGAAAATAACATAAAAAGTGGAAAGGCAGCCAGCAAGTGCATAAATGACCAGGCTTAAACGATGTTCCATTCCGATCACGCTCGGGCGTACAACGAACAGGGTACGGGGTAGGGTATAGAGTACAGGGTACAGGGCGTACGGCGTACGGGCAACTCACCATGCTACTCTTAAGGGTACTTTTTATTTTATGAAAAAATAAATAGACGTGCCTGAATTTGTAATGTCGACTGTGGAACGAATTGCGAAACTTATTATGTACGGTACACATGTCATCTAAAGCCTAAATTAAAAATATTACCGTTGTTTTACGAAGTACTTCGCGTACGGTTTTATAGCAACATGGGTATGTACATATAAAATTTCTCAAAAAACATACTGATATAAAACTCTGTTCATTTATTAAAAATCTGGTAAAATTATTCGTTTTCCTGTAAAAAACGGGACTGCAGGCTTTTAACGAATGAATTGACGGAGTTCCTAACAAAATTCAGTTAAAAGCGAATGTTTTATGAGGACGGCGGAATACGTGTTCATACAGACACTGTTTTTGATACTGACGCAAATAATAGTGGCGCATTCCGTCATAATATTTATTTATTAGATACTAGAAAATTAATTTCAGAATAATGAATTTTTGACTGTTCAACTGGGAAGGTTTCAGGAAAATTAAATTGATAGGTTTAGTTCATATGAAGTATGTAATATAACACAAATACATAATAATGAATTCATATTATTGGAGAAATTACTTTTTACATAACATTAAATTCATAAAAATGTGGAAGCTACTTTTCACATAGCATTAAATTCATAACATTGCGGAAATTACTTTTTACATAACATTGTGGAAATTAATTTAATGTTTACAATATAAGACATAAGTTAGGAAAGCATCTTAATATTTTTCAGTGTTTCTATGATGTGTAATAATATATGTGCAGAAATTATTATTTAAATTGATTTAAGACATGTTTATAGTACATATTATTTGAGTTTGTGAAGTGTGGTAGGAATTTTAGGTAGTGGCCAAAAATATTAAATAATTATATGAACGTACTAAACATTTGTTTTTTATCTGTGAGTTAGCATACGTTCGCTCTCAACTCTTCCTAAGTCCAGAAGCCAATTGTTAAGGGTAATATTAAATGAGATACATGATAAATTATTGTCTAAAGAAAACCAGATGGGCTTTAAATGTAGATTATCCACTAATATGGCAATATACACTGCAAAGCAAATAAAAAATTCTACAAGAAACGAAAAACTACGGTATACGGGTGCTTCTTAGACCTAAGTAAAGCCTTCGACAGGGTCCGTCATAAATTCGGTCCGTCATAGGTCCGTCATTATTTACTGATGATGCTAAGCTATACAAGCCAATAAAAAGTCTAAATGATTGTGTCAGTTTACAACATGATTTAAACAATATATCCACCTATTGCCAACAAAATCAACTATTTCTAAATGTTTCAAAATGTCATCACATTGTCTTTTCGAGAAATAAAAATAAAATATTTTTTAATTTTTCTTTGAACAACAACAACATTGCAACAGTCTCAGATATTCGTGATCTCGGAATAACCCTTGATAGTAAACATATTCATTAAATCACAAATAAAGCTGCTAAAATGTTATGCTTCATCATAAGAAACACAAAACTTTTTAATAGCATCGATATCATTAAGCAACTCTACTTAGCCTATGTACGAAGTCATTTTGAGTTTGCATCAGTTGTTTGGTCTACATTTTACAAAATCCACATAAACAAAATCGAAGCAATTCAAAACAAATTCCTAAAATATCTTTGTTACAAGTTATTCGTAAGATTTAATAATTATGCAGAGGCAGCTTCATACATTAAAATTGATTCACTGAGTGTATGGAGGCACCATAAAGATGCACTATTCCTGTATAAAGTAGTTAACAATAATATTCAATGCCCAGAGTTGCTAAACAAGATTCCATTCAATGTACCTGCGCGGTCAACAAGCTCTTGTGTCCTGTTCAGGGTTGATAAAAGCAAAACGAACTCTAAGCATAATTCTTGCCTGAACAGAGTATGTAATAATTAAAATGGCGTATTATCCAAGGTTGATATTTTCAGTTGCGAACTTACCAAATACAAGAGGTCCATAAAAGAATATTTCTCTGATGGTTTGTGAATAATGTTTATGTCTCTATTGTTTGTATCTCTATTATGATTTGATTTATATCTACTACCACTCTCCATGGCTATAAATGTATTGTTTTGTAGATTTTTCATTTTAAATAATCTTTTGTTTTATTTATTTAAAAAAATTTATACTGCTTTCTCACAAATTTTAATTTAATTTACTTATTCCATATTATGCTGTCTCAGTAGAGGAAAATTCACAAGTAGGAAATACATAATTGGTTTTATTTTACTATATAATACTTATGTACAAACTGATTAAATGAAAACTTTCGATTTCCCGAAAATGAATAAATAAATAAACAAAATAAATAAATAAATAAAACATTATGGGATAAATTGAAAGCTAGGAATATACCTACCAAATACATAAACACGCTATCCCGATGGCACTCCCAGCAGGAAAATGTTGTACGGTGGGCAAGTGCATACTCCCAGCCGATATATTTACGGTCAGGAGTAAGGCAAAGAGGGTGTATGTCCCCCATCCTATTTAATGTAAACATGAATGAGTTGTCAAGTCGCCTGGACATCAGAGTGGGCTGCCGTGTTAACAATGTATGTATAAACCATATAAGCTACGCGGACGACATGATCCTCCTAGCTCCGTCGATCAAGAGATAAAGACTACTGCTAAACATTTGTGAAGAATATGGAAAAAAGCATAATATGATGTACGACCCGAAGAGGACGGAATTGATTGTGTTCCACCACGGAAAAAATCCAGAAACAAGTAAGATGCTCCCCGTATACCTTAACGAGGCAAGAATAAATACATGTTCGAACGTAAAATACTTGGGGCACATTATTAATCAAGTCCTATCGGACGATGGCGATATCGAACGACAAAGTAGAAGCCTAAGCATAGTGTCTAATAGTGTCAGATTTTGTAAATGCAGCACTACTGCTAAAAAAATACTGTTCAACGCATTCTGTATTGACCTGTATACGTGTGAGACATGGTGTCACTACCGAACTTGTTCGATGGAACGACTCCAAATTCAATACAATGACGCCTTTAGAATCCTATTTGGATACCGAAGATACAGCAGCGCATCGACAATGTTCATGGAATTAGGACTAAATGGATCTGCCGGCCTGATGAGACACCGGGTCACTGGAGCCAGGATGCGGCTAATGGCCTCCGCTAACACGTTGTGACCGCAACCTACCAGCACCAAGCGTCCCTCTTGAGTGTGCGCTGGACCCAATCTCACTCAAGACAACTACCTAGCATCTAATTATTTTCGTGGCATGAGCAACGGACCGGTACCAAAAATCCTACGTATTGGGAGAGCCGTGTAGCGGGGGAGTCGTGTAGCGGGGGAGCCGTGTAGCGGGGGAGCCGTGTAGCGGGGGAGCCGTGCCTCGGGAGCCGTACCGGGGAGCCGTATCGGGTGAGCGCAGTATTCTAATTGCTCATACGCTCTGAGCTCAGGGCTTCCGTTAAATTGAGCCGTCGTTCAATTGATTCGACTCTTTTAGCACTACGAAATATTGGTAACGTGGCTACTGCTCTTAATAAAATGAGTCATGACTCATCGCAAATATAGTAAACCAGCCACATCACTCGTAATACACCACATCAAATTACAAACTGCGTCTTCAGCAAAAACTTGAAAGGAAGAATAAAATTCGAGTCATAATATACGTTGGAAAACGAGCTAGGTAATATTATTGATGAATTCTACCCTATTTGCGGTTGGCTTTTGGTGGCCGCCATTTTTGTAAGTCGAGACTTTTGCGGCTTACTATATTTGCGGCGTGTGCCAGAAATGGTACGAAATAAGATCTAATTTGAATGGCTGTCAATGAAAAAGTTTTATTCGAGTTCATCTTAACGATATAAAAATTCATAAATTATTGTTATTACCCTAAACTACATCAAATTTTTTTTTGAATGGATTGTCATTTACATTGGATTATTCTTCTTAACGCGGCCATTTTGATATTATGACATTTTTTTGATCATTTCTTTAAACCACCGGAATGATTGCATCGAATGCTGACAGTACTAACTTCAAGCAGTTTGGTCCCTATTATCCCAACAATTAAAACTGAAAAAATTTCGGATTATTGGAATCTTTAAAAAAAACACGATTTTCGAAACATTTGAGGGCTTAAAGTTTTCCGGAACCTTTTAACCTAGATGTAACAAAGTCAAAAAATACATCCTTATTACCCTTAATCAGCCTAAATCAGGTGCTGTGGATTGGCAAGTTATATTCCTTCGCTAACTTCACACGATTCTCTCGGGCCGGTATTTCAGTTACTTTTAAGCTTGGCTTGTTTGGAATGTCGCGCTAATCTCATAAATCCGTATATAGGTCGTAATTCGTAAGCATAGATCACCAATTTTACAGGTTTTGACTCTGATTATAATTGAAAAACATGCTTCTTTGCATAACAAACTGTAGTTTATTTCTACGCGATTTAATTAATTAGTTAATTTTTGATAAAATACCTCACTTCAATCACCATGGTGCTACTTGTATATGCGAGGATACTTTTTGCACTATTCTTGAAATTATAACGATTTCATCGCTGAAAAGAAATTGTTCTCACGTTTGGAATTTTTAAATTACGCTTTTTTATTCAATAGCTAACGCATTGTTTATTCTACCCATCGACCCCACAACCCGGTGGTTCAGATTGTAGTGAGTGTCGATTATAGAGTCTATATTGTATTATATAAATTTTGGCATTATAAACCAATGTTTTCAGGACAATTCTTTAAAAAAATGGTATTTTGGGAGTTGACTGCTCTTAGAATAAAATAAAAGTTTTAAATGCTTACAAAATCTTTGTGAAAGTCCGGCAAGTGTAGTTGGATACCTAAGTCTCTATGGCTCTGGGTATCCATTCTCGAATCCAGGCCGCTCGCAAATCCCATCGAAAGTACATACATTGGTCGACATTCTTATTCTTGAGTCTCGTCGAAGGTACACAATTACGTACGCCAAACGTCATAAGTCATTCCACTCGAACAACGAGTGGCTCGAACAACTAATCACTATTTCTGTTTATTATTACGAGTGGGTCAAACCACTAGTTGTTCGAGTGGAATGACTCCGTCGAGAATCAATGCCCTGGTGTGTGACCCGTAGGCCACTTAGGTGCGTTTAAAACATACAATGTCGGCATCATGAATGCATGTAAAATGTATCACTCGTCAAGAGAAATTAAACTATCTTCGAACATCTCAGACGTTCATTCTGTTCGCGTTTTCTAATGTTATGTATACATTTGCGAACCGAATGGAGAACCGAGCCACGAATTACGGGAAAGGAACGAAGACACTGCAATTGCAGTTGCTTTGTTCCTCTCCCATAAGTTGAGGTTCGGTTCGGCAGTTCGGCTCATAAGCACAAAGTACACCGTATTTACATGGACGGAGAGAAGTTAAAGAGGAGGAGCAAATTATATTCAAAAGTTAAGTTTAACTTTACAGCACTATGAACAAGAAACATTGCGGAGGCCAAGTGTACGGCGTTAAGTACAGTCAGAACTAGCGCAGCGAAATATTTGCTCCGAGAATCATCTAGAGATTGTTTTTTTTTTAAATTATTTTTATTTATTTATTTATTACATTACCTTAGATAAATATATTTAACAAAAATGACAAGATAATAATATTGCAATAACTGGATAAGTAGGTATATTAAAAATAAGTACAAGTGTTATTATGATTTCTAGATCGATATTAGTTCCTAGCTAGCAGATTGCCCGTTCTAAGGAACCAAATGCTGTTAAAATTTGCTAAAAATTTATTTTGTAAAATTAAATTGTTGTCGTTTTTTTTTTTACTAAAATTGAATATATATTAAGTTTTTACTAAATGAGCAATTAATAGGTAACCATGTAAAATTTAAAGTGACAAAGTGACATTATTTAATAGTTTTTCAGACTCCACCCTCCCCAAGCCAATCAACCATTTAGTTATTATTGAACCGATGAAGGATATTTTTCATGTTTTAATATTTAATTCTTGGGGAGTTGATTAGATAAAGATATGTATACGACTTTTGATCTTTTGCCGTATTGCTCTCTGTGACTTCTTGTGATTAATGATAATTTTTTTCTAGGGTTTTGTGTACGTGAATAATAACCCTTTTTAAGTAACTTTGACGAATATCAAGTACATTAAATTTTATGAAGAGCTTATCGCTAAAGTACCTATAGGATTTACGCAAAATGACCCTAATAACGGATTTTATTTGGAGGTCTCTATTTACATTTTGTTGAAACATTGACTGAGTAAATGGCGATGAATTATATTAAGATGAAAACATAATATTAACTTTTTTTATTCATTTATTTATTAGATACTAAAAAATACAATTACAGAATAACGAAGCTTTGACTGTCCAACATGAAGATTTCCCGTTTCAGTACAGCTAAATTGATCATGATCATTTCATATTGAGTAGGTAATGTAACACTAATGCATAACAACAAATTCATAACATTGGAGAAATTACTTTTTACATTAAATTAAATTCATAACATTGTAGAAATTACTTACATGTTTACAATATAAGAGATAAGTTATGTAAGCATCACTGTTTGTACGATATGTAATAACATGTGTGTAATAATAATTATTTTAACTGATTTTTTAATTTTTTTTATTTATTTCTATATATAATTTACAGTTTCACATAATTATTTACGTATCATACGTATATGATACGTTTCAAACTTATAACTATAATATGTTGTGTGTAAGGTAAGTTTGAGAAGGTGATACTGTATGTGAACACCTCACTAGGAGAACCTGTGCTGAGGTGTTTACGTGGTTGTGTATAGGTGTGACAAGTATTTATGTGTTGTTGAAGTTTTTATTTTTTATAAGTTTTAATTTTATTTATTTTTTATTTTTTGTAAATTGAATATTCATAAAATTTTAATGGTTTTTGTAAATGGAATATTCATAATAAATATGTAAAAAAATAAAATATTAATATATATTAACATATATGTAAGTGCATATATTTGTATTGTAAGTGTGAGTATAGTTGGTAAAATCTCGAAAAACGTGTTTATTTATTTTACACTTTTTATGGTTTAGTTATGTTTGGTTTGGAGTTATTATGTTTTGAAAAAATAAAATATCTTGGTTTTTGATCCAGGCTGTGATATGTTTTTTGTGAATGTTTGCGGATGTATTTGCAGTTAGTAGTTGCTTCAGTGTAATGGGCAGACAATTAAACAGTTTTGTAGCGTAGTATTGAAAGTGTCTTTGTCCGTGTGTGGTGTGTGTTATCGGTATGTTAAGTGTTTTATTTGTTAAGGATCTGGTTTTGATTTAATACGTGTTTATAATAATAATATTTGGATGATTTGTATACAAATATACGATTTATATATCACCTTAAGGGCGCTGTACAAATACATAATACATTTCTACAATGATCTATGTTATAACTAACTATACACTAGTCAAACTCTTATTAATTGCATCCACCTGTTGTCGATCACTAATACAAAGCTATATATACTATGATTGATGAGCGTGATGCTAGAATGTACATATGTAATTATTCTTATTTATTAATATTTTATACAGGCACATAATATACAGTACCATACTTATCTGGTAGGCCACTTGAGATTAACACTATTTATTGTGTGTTAGAGAAATTTATTAGGTACACATTATTTGAGTTTGTGAAGTGTGGTGGGAATTTTAGGTCTAGAAAATATTAAATAATTATATGAACGTACTAAACATTTTTTTTTTGTCTTAAGTTAGCTAATGTTCGCTTTCAACTCATAGTTGCATGTCTTTATGTATGCAATTTAGTTTATTTTAACGAATATAATTTTTCTCCTTATATTTCGCTGACGATCTATGTAGTAGAAAAACTGTACGTTAGTACAACAGATTCATTGGTCAAAGGCAAAGCTCTCGATTATCAATCAGAAGGTAACGGGTTCAAATCACGGAGTGTTCAAGTAAACTTTATTTACAGAATTTGTGTTATTTCAAAATTTATTAATTAAAAATAATATATAGTACTCTTGTGGAAGATACTCTCAGTATCGCCCTGGTGTAAGACCATCGTTCAGAATTGAAAAGTTACTTGAAATAGCGACAATGTTTGGTGACCAGTTCTGAATAGCCAGGTACTCCCCCACCTGCCTCTTCCCCATTTAATTCACCTTCCCACTACCGTCAGCCCAACAACATTCCCCAATTAGGGATACCATAGTCGTACTGGTTCATAATATAGTATTTGAAATATTTATAGTTAATTCATTTAAAACAAATTTTATGTGCACTGAAGTTTATTTATGCATCAGGTAATATCATAACACGCACTGTTGAATGTAAATGCTCGACCACTAATAATAAGTACTTAAAATAACTCATGTTCAAATGTTCCGGAAACGGGTATCCCAATCACAAATTTGAATGTAACATGATGTCAAAGGTACAAAAACAGCAAAAAAAAAATTAAGAAAATAGTTGAACAAACTGAAGAATATTTTTTTTATTCAAAAGTTTTTTAAGCTAATATCTAGAATTTGGCCTCAAATCCAAATTCAAATTGTGTAATAAAATAAATAAATAAAAAAATATATCACCATTCCATATGAATTTCATATGGTATATAATTTCACAATAATGAAACAAAGTTTGTATTGGAAATTTGAGGCTCATTTGGCTATACTTTTGGATATGTTTATTGGTATTATATTTGTGAAGAAATGCACTTCATGGAGAAGATTTGCTAACCCACAGCATGTTATATAAGTATATTTTATGGTATAGTAGCATTGAAAATACTTATTGGAGCAATGGTTTTTCATGCTGGAATGATCCAACGTTAGTATTCGTACGCAGCAGCGCATGGAAGGATTCAATTAGTATTTAAATTTACAGCCCAATAAATGTTTGAAAAGTTTTTTCTCGGCGAGGAATATTGATTTACAATATTGCAAGAGTTATGGATGATGTGTGACCGAAGCCACGGAATAGATAATAATAATAAGGTTGTTTTTTTAAATTCAAGAAAGCAAACGTAAGCCAGTAACTAACTAATAATAATACCGTTTCTCCGCAGGAGTAGGCAGAGAGGAAGAACTGCCAAACAAATTGGCAATTGGCACACACTACTTGCATCATTCATATGCATATATCGTCTTGTACAGTACCTTCTGTTAGTTTAATTCAATTTTTGTATTCATCATTCACAACTACATTGCACACTGTTTTCGTAATCTCTCTTTCAAACATCATGACAGTCATTATTAACTCATTCTTAATGCATAGTTCGTTCAATCGAGACTTTCATACTGTTAGAAACCACCACCGCATCATCAGCACACGCCAAGCAACTTTCAGATTACAATTTTGTAAAATGAATTCGAATGTATTTATTTGAAGACCACTTGATTTATTTTTTAACTTTCGTATTCCTAGAGTTAAACCTTAATAATAATAATGAGATAACTTGAACAGAGCCGTTTTTTTGAAAAATCTCTTCAAGGGCGCCGTACAAATTCCTGGAATCTATCTAATTTTATTATTTACAAAAAGATTCAGAAAACCAGACTAATTATTTACAAACCGAAAAAACGTACTTTCGTGGCTGGTCAATTTAACACACTTTTATTAAAAAGTTTACGACTTTGCACGCAGAGAACACTATAAAAAAAACACTGGACATTTATTTAACATTTGCTATTTTACTTTTGATTGCTATTGATATTACATTTATTTAAAATTTGCTATTTTCCTTCGATTGCTATTGATATTACATTTATTTAACATTTGCTATTTTCCTTCGATTACTATTGATATTACATTGATTTAAGATTTGCTATTTTACCTTCGACTACTATTGATATTTCATTTATTTAACATTTGCTATTTTCCTTCGATTACTATTAATATTACATTTATTTAAGATTTGCTATTTTACCTTCGATTACTATTGATATTACATTTATTTAACATTTACTATTTTACCTTCGATTGCTATTGATATAACATTTATTTAACATTTGCTATTTTACCTTCGATTACTATTGATATTACATTTATTTAACATTTGCTATTTTACCTTCTGTAACTATTGATATTACATTAATTTAACATTTGCTTTTATACCTTTGATTACTATTGATATTAAATTTATTTAACATTTGCTATTTTACCTTCTGTAACTATTGATATTACATTAATTTAACATTTGCTATTTTACCTTCAATTACTATTAATATTACATTTATTAGAATGTTAGTGAAAAAAGTAGAGTTGATATATTTTTTTAAATATTGTAGAATTTTAATGAAATGTCCTTAAAAAGCTTACATATTTTTAATTTTTTTTTATACGTTTAGTTATTTAGAATGTTGCGGACTGAAAAGGTGAAAAGTTTCTGACTTTATGGATACAGCATTATCTGGTATCTGACTAAAAAGGTGAGTTTTGAGTTTAGCTCTGAACTGTCGAGTCTGTAATCATTCTTAAATCATGTGGCAGTCTATTTCTATTTAATTACTGAACTCCTTTGAAATGTGATACATTAATTAATACAGATAGTACTCATTGTGTGAAACGATTTTTAATTTGTAAGAAGCTCTCTGTGAAAGCTATTAGAATACATTATAGTATCGGTTTTCTTAAAAATACAAATGTTTTAGAACTGGCTGAAATGAATTTAGCAAGTTTATAAACATTTTGGATATTTTAAGTAATCGACACAGTGCCCTGGGCCTTTGGGATTTATGGCATATCTAATCGCAGGTAATTTGTATCGCTCGAGTCAGCCGTTGGCACTAGTGAGTTTTGTTTATTCCTCTGCATTTTTACAAAACTGTAACAATAATAGTAATTAAATTCCCCCAATTTTGCACTATGCATTTATGATGAATAGTGCCTTAAAAATATGTAAAAATAAATCGACAAATTTCTCGTATTTGCAACAAACATTTTTTTAAATCACGGTATGTGATACCAATGAAATCTATTCTAATCTCATGTAAGTAATCTACAATACCAATCTCATTTAAGTGCATTCTACGTTAAGCAAACAAGCATTTTCAAATTTGAGTTAACCTCACTTTTCAACATTCTGCATCTGAGGAAATCATCTGAAATCGTCTGATTTGTGTGGAACGCCGCCAATCTGAAATTTAACACTGAAACATATTTCCCATGTCATTCTGTTAATAGTTTAGATGCGTACGTTAGAAGGATATCAATCAGATTTTTTTTTAGTTAGTTATTTATTAAGTTAAAAGAAATACATATTTCGCTTTGTTAACTTAAGTGTACATTGATGAAAAACAAAAATAATATTTATATAAATAATTATGGTTTACTACCTAAGTAACATATTTTTCTTAAGTAAGAGCATTTTGGTTTTGCTCATTGATCTTGAGGGCAAACAGTTTTTTCTTAAATATATTTATTCTATTTACGGTTGTCAGGCTATCAGGAAGGAGATTATATATGTGTACAACCTCATGGCCTATGTTTCTTTTACCACACTCTGTCTTTGCTGAATTTGTGTATAATTTATTATGTTGTCTTGTGTGGTGGTCATGTACTTGTGATGTTTTCATAAATGAAGTATTTGTGTGTATGAGGCCATTTTGGATTTTGTGAATTAATAGGCATATGTTGTATTCGTACAGTTTTCTAATTTTAAGTAAGTTAGTTTCTTGGTATACTCTTTTGGTGGGGGTATCTGGTCTATAGTTAAAAAGTTTTTTATAACTTTGTTTTGTATTATTTGAATTTCGTTTAGATATGTGATGTTTGTGTTTCCCCATATTTCTATGAGATAATTTAGGTTAAATACGGGTTCCAAACAACTAAGTCCTCAGTTTTGCTAATCACTTTTTTACGGCCTCCGTGGTCGAAGGGTAAGGCTCTCGACTAGCAGGCTGGAGATCGCGGGTTTAAATCCCGGCGAGCGCAAGTAAGTTTTATTGAATTATTTGTATTATTTCATTCTTTAAAAATGATATATAGTGGAAGATAATCTCAGTATCATCCTGGACCACTATTCAGACACGAAACGTTGCTTGAAATGGCTTTGGCCGTGTTTGGTGACCAGATCTGAATAGCCAGGTACTTCCCGACCTTCTTCTTTCCCATATAATTCCGCTCCCCACTATTTTCAGCCTTACAACATACCCCAATATGGGGATGCCTTAGCCTCACTGGCTCCAGACGGTTGGGAGCATTTGAGGCTCTTCTGCGGTTTCACATTAAAATTGCAATTCTATTTCTCAATTATTTATTTTAACCCCCAACCACTCATAATTCATAATTCCTTAAAAATATATCTTTTAACCGGTTCCATGATAACTCAACACAGTGACAATTCAACACACTTTTTAAAAGTGATATAAAGTCATTAACATAACCTAACCTAACCTAACCTACTTAACCCAGTTAATAACTTTCTCATATAACTTTTTAAAGATGTGATGAATTATCATTGTGATGATTTATCCGGTCACCTTTAAGTGAGAGTGAGGGAGTAGAGTTGTAAAGGAAATGAGGTACATACTAGTTGTAAAATACCTGGCCAGTCAATCAAGTCATCAATTCGATTCGTATTATATATTTGAATATCCATCAGTTTGCCGTGAGACGGGAGTGATGCTTCATGATTGTGTTACATCCTCTACAGTTATTTAGTTGAAGTGCAATATGCAGTTTCACATTATTTTATGCTTCTATGCGTGGAGCAAAAATCATTATCGAGTGGAATTGGTAGCGGAGGCGACACCCATTGAAATACGAGTGGAGCGTTGCAGCTGGGTGATGTGAAAAATGCAATAGACGTCTAGAAATAATGCAGTTTTTTTTAGAAAATGTCGTACAATTAAAAAAATGTCAAGAGATCATGCTTGTTGGTTTCTTTTCTGAAGGATGATGTCGTTGAAAAATTTATATCATTATTTTATTTCTATGTTGCGCTATGGTACTTGTGCATATTTTAACCTTGGAATTGCCACACTGATGAATAAATTTTATATCAATTATTAAAAAAAATATTTGCTTACAAGATATACAGGGTTTTCCAATAAGAGGTGTAATTTTGATATTCAATCGTAAAAGATCAATGGTTTCGTTGTTTGTGTGGCACGTAGCGCCGTCTTGTTAAAAGTAAACGTTGTCCAGATCAATACCATCCAATCCCGGCCATAAAAAATCATTAATCATCTCTTGATAGCGCAATTCATTCACCGTAACTGTTGCTCTAGCCTCATTTTCAAAAAAGTAAGGTCCAATGACTCCGCCAGACCATAAACCATTTCCAAACAGTCACATGTTGAGGATAAAAAGGCTTTTCAACAACAACTTTTGGGTTTTTCGAGCCCCAGATGCGACAATTTTGCTTGTTGACGAAGCCACCGAGGTGGAAATGGGCCTCATCACTCATGATGATTTGCATTTGATTCACTCAAGTGAATTTTAATAATTTCAATGTGTTGTTGAAGCGTGTATCCTTCCATTTTTATTAATGGCGTAGTTTCTGCTTGTCAAATGTCAAAAAATGACAGCTTCAAAAGTAACATCTACTGAAATAACGGGCTATTCAAAATAACACCTCTTATTGGAAAATCCTGTATTATTGTACCAATGCATCAAATATACAGTTTTATTAATTAATTTATTTATTTACACCCTAAGAGCTTTTACATATTAGTAGTTTAGTTTTCATTAAACCAGTGTGTGTGTTAAAGATAATATATACAAAAATAAAATAATTTTTATAATATTTAACAAAGTATATTTTTATTTACTTTCAAAATTTGTCACATAAAATGATAAAATGGGGGCCTCAGCACGTGTACAGCACCCAGTGAGGCTCACGTTTACAAATCATATTTTATGAAAAAATACTTCTAGTGTTTCAATAAAAAAGAGAGGAACAAAATGAATCAATATGATACAGCAGAGTATAAGACAGGAGGAAATAATTACAATTACCTAGAGTACATTGCAACAATCAACATTAAAAATACTTGTTTCGTTTGTCTGAGCATTTTTATCAACTCTAGATTAAAAACCTCAAATTTATTTTGAATTTGAGTGTATTATTAAAAATTAGAACTGACTGTGTGAAGAATTAATATTAGCCGTAAATTACATAATTATCTTCTTATCAGAAAATTGTTTTCATTTTCATAATTACAGCTGATTTTTTTTAACAAATATTTCAAAAATTCAGACTATCCTGTGATTTTTTCTCCAGTCTGTGCAAGTAATTAACTATTAAAATGAATATAAAAAATAACATTAGTCAAACAAAACATTTGTAATTTTTGATTAAAATTTTAAAATAGAATTAATGAAAATAATAACGAAAATATATTTTATTTTCAATTTTTTGCCTTTGGACGGGAAATGAATGAAGAAGTTTGCTTACGACGAATTAAAAAAAAACAAATCTATTAGTCTCGTGTTATGATTTGGTACTCGGAACACTTATTACCTTTGTTAAGTGGGGGTGTACTGTGTATCTTTCGGGTTAACAAACCAGTAAGTTCGTGGTTTAACCTTTCCTTGCCGGTGCTGTCAACTGAGTGTACATCGGCTCTAATTAATAAAATATCTCTCTAAATATACTAAAAACAGAGATAACAAATTTTTGGAATTCCTCAGCGATACATTTATGTATTGCATTAGGTATATGACGGCCGGCGTGGTCTAGTGGTATACGCTTTTGACTACAGATCCGAAGGTCGCGGGTTCGAACCCGGCGTGCGCAAATAAATTTTATTTGATTAATTTGTGTTATTTCACAATTAATTAATTTAAATAATATATAGTATATTTGCGGCACGTTCCAGAGTGGAAGATACTCTCAGTATCGCCCTGGTGTAAGACCACCATTCAGAATTGAAACGTTGCTTGAAATGGCTTTAGCCGTGTTTGGTGACCAGATCTGAATAGCCAGGTACTTCCCCACCTTCCTCTTCCCCATCTCCCTCCCCTCCCCAATACCCTCAGCCTCACAACATACCCCAATTGGGGATGCCATAGTCTCACTGGCTCCAGAAGCAGTTGGGACTCTTGTGCGGTATTACTGTAAAAAAAAAAAAAAAAAAAAAAAAAAAAAAAAAAAAAAAAAAAAAAAAAAAAAAAAAAAAAAAAAAAAAAAAAAAAAAAAAAAAATGAATACTTACCGATTATATAGCACCGGAGGACAAGGAATTTTTGAACACCGTAAAGGAAGGGTTAATACGGGTTTGTGACGTGGCTCAACCGGCGCCGGCGGCAGGAAATTTTGGAAAGATAAAGAGTAGGCCCCCAGGTGCCTTTTGAGCTATTAACTGATTTGAATAAAATTATCAATTCGCTCATGGTTCTTCAACAAGAAAAGTCGGTTAAATTAAGTGATTTCGTTAAATTAACATACATCAATATTTGTCGCTTATTATATTCGGTTGAAGGTTGATTTATTTTACAAAAGACATCCAAGAATAGTGCAAAAATTCGGCCTATTTATATTTTTATCAGTTCAACCGATAATGATTGTTACACATCAACGTTTTATTTTTTAACACATTTCAAAATTTTTGAGATTCACTGACTTTTGAGAAATTAATAAAATCTTTACTCTTCTGTTGTAAAAGTTTTTAGTTTTAAATCTAATTTATAATTTTATCTGGTGACGAATAGAAGTTACTTTTAACCGTAAACTCGTCTCGAGTTGATTTAAAATTTCTGTTTTTGGGTTTTAATTAACATTTACTTACAAATATCCTCGATGTATTTATTATAACCTTATTTGACTAAGTACCGATCTTTGATTAAAACCACACCCAGCAAATGAAAATGGTTTACTTCAATTTTCGCAACACACAGTGTGCTAGTAGAATTTTAAAACTGCTCTTCAAACACAAGAATGGTTTCCTTTTTTAATGCGTCTGCAGATGAAATACACAAGTGTATTTTGTACCTATAAGTGAGTTCTCCGTTTAATTAGTATTAAACTTATAATCTTATAACACATTTAATTTCGTATTAGTGAAATAGTAAGAAAATAAAAATTTCTGTTGGATCGCCTTTTATTTGTGTCTAAACAGCTTTTTAGTAACGTAGGTGCATAAAGGTGACAGGATAAATCATCACAATGATAATTCATCACATCTTTAAAAAGTTATATAAAGTCATGGAAAGTGATGAAACAAAAACTTTATTAACTGGGTTAAGTAGGTTATGTTACGTTAGGTTAAATTAAAAAAAAATAATTTTTTCATCGTTTCTAATGAATTTATATGACTTTTTAAAAGTGTGGAATTGTCTAAAGAGCTTTTTAGTAACGTAGGTGCATAAAGGTGACCGGATAAATCATCATGAAACCGTACATAAATACCTGTGAGCTATGTTGTACCTTTCTCTGAATTTTATAATAATCTTAAAATAAACCTGAAACACGGTGAAAGAAATTCGTCCTGACATTCTGAAAGTAAATTTTTTTATACTCATTTTGTTGTGGTGAGCAGGCCGCATCGAAAGTGTTCGCGGGTCGCACCAAAAAGCCTCGCGGGCAGCGTGTCCCCCACCCTATGACCTAGGTTCGTGCGAGCAAGTATCTAGCAATAGGTGAACATTAATGCAGTTACCCAAATTATTATTAAGGTCTCATATGATTTAGTTTGCACTTTCGACTGCATTTTTTTGTTGCTCGTTGGGAATTGCGTGGACACTCTGTGTGGACAGAGCTTATGAAATTCGTTGAACTGAAATTTAAAATTATTCGTTTTTCCACTGCATCCTGCAGTTATAAAATCTAACAAGACTCTTCCTTGGTAATAATTAATTTGCGTGAATATCTGCAATAGTTTTTCCATTAAGGATTGCCTGCACAAGACTCGGCTTAAGGCCCAACAGCGAGATCAGAAGGCAGAGTGACAAGACGGTTTAATTGGTGGGATTAAAAGATTACTTTCTAGATTGCATTTGACAGGAATAAAGTGGTGTGTTGAGTCCTTTAAGTTGAGATTATCTTTTAAGAGGAAGTCAAAGTTTTTTTAATGCGGTTAAACTTCATTTCAGATTAGCTTTTTAGTAAGAAATTCAACAATTTCTTTGCTGGAACTCGGCAGGAATAAACCGATTAAAATTTTTCTCAATCTTACGAATTGAAAGAAGATTAAAATAAAAAAAAGGAAATCAGTGGTATTTATTTATCACTGAGCTGAAAAGGTAATTTTATCTTAATTTTTTAAAATCAAATTATCAGACTATTAGTTAACTCACCGGTTAACTAACATAACCAACCAATCACAGAAAATACAGTATTTATTTTATTCTGAATGTTATCGATATTTTACATAAAAATTGGGAAAAAAGCTTTTGCGAGGTTTTCTTATAAGCGGTGCAAAAAGCACATCATTTAATCGAGCTCTACGTTAGCATAAAGCCCGGTTATATTTGTCGATCGAAAATCTATTTCCGATATCAAAATGTATTCATAAATATTCCATCGCATTTAGTAAAGCTTGTAATTTAGGATATCCAAATATTTACAAAATATCTAAATTCCATTCGAGCAAAGGGCTTGTCTAGATTATCCCGAATCAATTGCAAAAGCCATTAAGATCAAAATATGGTTTCTGTAAAGTGGTTATTCTGTCATAATTAAAAGCTGTATAATCAAAAAATACGAACAACTCATTTCGCCTTTCCGACCCTTATCCAAAATTGAAGCCCTTTGACTCGCCGAAAGGGCGCAAGTACAAAACGACCTATTAAACGCTTCAGCTCTTCAGCAAGGGTCCGGGGCAGAAAGGGAGGGAGGGCGGGAAGGGATGAAAGCCAACATTTCTTCTGGGTCTTTTTATTTTGACGAGATGCCCATATCTGGCGATCAAATGCTCATTTACTCCCGGCATTAACTTGCTACATCTACAGTCCCTTCTGTCTATAGCCGGACAGCTCCGGACCGATTTTCCAAAATTATTGCGCTTTTTATAAATAAAAAGAAAGATTTGTTTAGACAAAGCCCTTTAGGATAGCAATTAAAATACGTTTTTCGAAAAAAAATTTTTAGGGATATTGTGAACATGTTATATCCGCTGATTGGGGCTTAAAATATCATTCAGGTGATTGAAAAAAAAAATCCAACGCATACCCATGTTTCTCAATTTATTAATGACAAAAATATCTTCTCAAATCTGTGCAACGAAGATAAGATAAGAGATTCTCAACGTTGCCTGGGTTTTACAAAGAGTTTTTGAAATAAAAAGTGATTTTTCTCTAATATGAATGTCAAGTGAGCAAAATTTCATCATAAAGTACAAAAATTCAGCTTTAACAGATTCATTTCAATCAATACCATGGGCGGACCAATCATACGTAATTATAATGGAAACAAAAGCTCCTGACATCGAATGTGCTGTGAAAAAAGCAGGTGAGGACGGTTTTTAGAAAATTCATGTAGTTAGAGTTCTTCCTGTTTCGAAGGTCAAAAAAAAAAAACAAACCCATAGCAGGACATATTCTTTATATTATATTGGCTTACGTGTATCTGGAATTTAACGGTTTGGAGTAGTGTCTTGAGCGTTCTTCAGGCGTCTCCAAGTTCTTCTAATTACTCAACTGGATAAACTATTCAGTGAAATCTGTCGACTAGTTTTGAGTCTATAGGGCAAAAATATAATACTATTTCCATTTATTTATATAGATATCGGTGAAGAATCTTCCATGCCTGCAAATATATAATTTGAACGCCGCATATTATGAAAAGATTTTGTGATTGTATTTTTCTACATCTTAAAAAAGTAATATCCCTATGCGCCTATTGACCTGTCGACTATGGATGGGACACCGGTGTCCTCCATACAAAAATCGATTAAAAAATTTTTAAGCGATTTTTACCCAAATGTACATAACGTAGAAACTGATGAAGAATAAGTTCAGAATCGCTTACGCTAAGTATTGTTTTAGAAAATACTTTTTTTAATGTATGCAGATTCTCTGACTGCTATGGAATAAATTATTTACGTCAATTTTCATGTCTCATTTTCATTTTCAGGTCTCGGACGTCGCCACAGTCATCTGGTTAATAAATCTTTAGGGGATATAAAAAATGACGCTATATAAATCATCCCAATATTATTATTTTTTCAGTGAGTCAAATGACTAACAAAAACACATAGAATTATACGCAATTAATTTTAGTTTCACTCGCCGAATTAAGATTCTTAAAGGCCAACGATGTTAGTAGGTCTTTCAAAACAATATAAATTTAACGTTTTTCTATTAAACGTTATAATTATCTTCTTTTTACAACCCTAGCTTAGCCCTGGAATAATCCCCACCCCTGACTTGGCCGTTTACTGAAGGGGGTGGAGAGAGGGGGATGGAAAACCTAGAAAAAAACTACAACCCTTAGCAGATAAAGGCAACACCCGTTACCAGCTCGAGGGCAAATCCCTTCTTGAAAAATAGCTGGATTGTTGTTAATTGTCGTTTTTCCACGACTTTTCCGTGGTTTTCCTACTTCAATCTAACGTTACGTATTTTTTACACCTTTTTGAAACCACCCTATTTGTGTTAAGAGTATAATGAACACTATTTTTCGCTTAGTGTTTCGTACAAAACCACTTCATGTTCGTAATAAAGATTTTGTTTCATTTTAGGGAATAAAGTTAATTAGTACCTATATGTTTTAAGAGCCTTTTTAAACATATATTTTTTATAAAATAAATTGTTTCGGTCATAATTCGTGAACACAAAGCGCGCAGCACTTAGGTTAAATAACGAAACATTGTTTATAAACTAGTCCCAGCGAGAGCTCGAACCGACGTCATCGACGTTTGTCCTTTTCTTGTAACAAAAAAAAAACAAATTTACTAGAACGATAATATCACGTACGATATCTTGCTGCGACTAGTATAATCAATAAATCGTTAACAAATATTTTAATCTAGAAATCATAAGCCAGTATTATAATTGGGTTGTTTGTAAAAAAATATTATAACTGGCATTTTTCATTAAGTAAAGAAAAAAAAAAGGTTGTCGTGACCGTAATAACGGTCTTTCTGGATGCATTTGATTCGATGTTAAAAAATCTAATACGCAACAAACGGAGGTTGTAATTGGCAGGACAGGTCACTTGTGGTATTTCTCGAATTACTATTATAAAAAATGATATAAAGTATATTTTCGGCACGTTCCGGAGTGGAAAATACTCTCAGTATCGTTCTGGTGTAAGATTACCATTCAGAATTGAAACGTTGCTTTTTGACCAGATCAGATCATTTGATGACCAGATCAGAATAGCCAAGTACTTCCCCTACCTCTTTTTTCCCTCCTTTTTTGGGTTCCATAGTCTAACGGGCTCCAGACGGTTGCAAGTAGATAGGACTTCACATGAAAAAGTCAAATAAAGCAAAAAAAAAACCGTTTTATAAAATCTGTTTAAAAAAATGCATCATAGTCTCCCGGAAAATTTATGAAGCCCCGCTTTAGTTTTTTCTCGGCTTCTGAAAATGCGAATTCTAGTTTATGTGGCTGACTGTACATCCCGTATCACGTGACACACATAGATTGATCAGTGAAAAATATGTGGGTGATTTACAAAAATAGCGCCCTGAACGAGATTTTGCGTTCCGCTCTTTATGGAAGTTAAGACCTTATCTCTCAGACACTGATACAAGAAGCCCAAGACGGAGTTCTGCAGAATCAAATCGACTCCATATCTTATTCTATATGAGCCCCTTAATTATAAAAACCTGATCGCCAAGTTTCTTTTTCGCTCAGTTGCAGTAACGTTTTTAAGTCAAACTTTTTGATGCATATTAAATATCCAATATCGTAAGTTAGGCAGTTGATCAATAAATAACATTATTAAATCTTTTTATTTTAATTTTAGTAAAAAATTATGTATTTTTGAGAATTATTTGTATGGTTCCTATAAAATACATTGATTTAAATCTTTTTGGGCTACACAAAATATCTCATAAAATGCATGAAATTTTTATTTTATTTATTTTAAATAATTTATCTATCTCTGGTAGAAGCATCCGCAGAGTCCCTCGAAAAAAAGCTATGTTAGCTTCGTTGATGTTATTTCTGAGTAGATTTAGCTGAAACACAAAAACCAAAAAGATTTGAGTTCAGTGAGGTTGTGGCTACTGTTTGAACTAGAATTATGATTTTTAAGTAAAAATAACAAAATGTTGACTTTGGAAAAAAAAAGTCTCCAAAAATAAGGCTATTTTGAGTGATATTCTAATTTTTGAAAATTACCTTAAAACCAAAGTTTTCAAATAACGACGACGAAATTCAGGCTTCGTTAAAACGACAGACTGGAAATTTGTCAAATAAGCAGTAACAATAATTTCAAGTTCTTTAGGTGTGTATTGCTCCATTGCTTGTTGTCAATTAATTCTCTATCTGTCTGTATCAAAAATGTCAAAGCAAATGACATTTAACACCATTTGCGAAAATTATATCGCATTCAGATTCTAACACTACTTTTGTTCCATCTTGTATTTTCAGCAACCAGGATGAGTAAAATATATTTTTACTAGCTTAAGGTTGGTTACTGTACTACTGTCAAAGTTTTCTCGTGAGCAATTTAATTAATATTTCTAAGCCTTAAATGAAATCAGTAGAAATGCGTACATATTCGGAAAAAATGTTAAAAATACTTTGGGTCCAGGGAATAAAAAAAAGAAAAAAAGAAAGAAAAACATTCCCGGGTTACGAATATCCTGATACTGTTTCAACACCTCAAGCATGTTTGTGTCATGTATGACCACTGACCAGGCGTCCATCTTTTATGACATATTTTATTTCATCCGTATTATATATCACATTTTTTCCACATGGGGAAATACGTAATTTTTTCAACGTTAGAAAGAAAAATAAGAATTATTTCCAGTTTGCCTGAAATATTTATACTAGATGCCATGAATTAAATCCTAAAAATAGCAAAAAAGAATAATTCATTTTTTTCGCCGCTAATATAACATTCATTTTTACTTTAAAAATGATTTTTAAGTTTATTATATGAAAGAGATAAAAAGTGAAGTTACAGTTTTCTTACAAATTCCCCTAAAAAAACGAAAGTGTTTTCGAAACATCCAGTTCTCTCAATTTTTCTACGTTTGGAGTAAAAAATGAATTAAAAACGTGATAAGCGCTTTTGACAACAATTTTCAAATTTGATATGAAAATTTTATTGTTTCGAATTAGTAATGTTTATTTTACATACATGCGGAGAGATAACTTTATTTAGTTTTTAAAACAGTATTTGTTTATACAGAAGATTAAAAAGCATTACAGAGTGAACAAAAATCTTGAAAGAACTGAACGGTTAAACCTCCTAATACTCCCGTTAAAAGCGGAAGATGTTGCTTGTGTAATAATGAAGGAGTCAGCTAGCTTAGGAACTGACGATCTATCCCAGAGTAGGAATCCGACGCATTTGTTAATCCAGCTACTAACCGATATTCTGAACAGATATCACCAATATATAACTGTGTCTGACAGTTGAACGTAAAACATAACTTTAATAAATCTTACCTGCAAATATAGTTATAATTTATTTTTGTTTATAAATTTTATTTTAGCCATTTCTACAACCAAGTTTGTAATGTCTAATTTATTATTAATTAAATTCAAACATTATGATAATTTAAGTATTTTTTACATTTTATTTTTATTAATATGGCTCATGTAATCTAGGTTGAATCTATCAATTGGTGCAGACTTAATGGTTTCCGGCAGCGTATTATAATATTACTTTCTATAGTAAACAATAGAAAAGTATTTTAGTTAAAGGTTGTTTATTATTTTATGTATAAATATCATCGCATTACGATCAACATCTGTTTCACTTTTAGTCAATTTAGTTTAACACTTTACTTATTTTTGAAAATCTATTCCGCCTAAGTAATATTGATCTATTTTGGATAGGCTCACCTAGCAAATTCTATATCATTGCGTTATTTTTCTTCCTTATAAAAGTTTTGACTTTATCTGCTTCAAAATTCACGTTTATTTGTGTAATCTCCACAATACGCGCAACGTATAAGATGGAAAATCTGTTTGATAAATTACACCGGTTCGTCATCCCCTCGGATAGGTACGGGATGCTGGGTACAGAGCACAAGACTGGAGCCGTACACTCTATTTAGAAAGGTAATGTTCTATTTATTTATTAAGGCAATAAATATTTTACGGGCCACATGAAGTTTTCAAGATTGATTAACGAAGGTTGAGAAAGTGATAAAATTTGATGTTAATCTTCTTGGAAGGTTCTGATGTCTTCCCGTGTGGATTTAGAAATGCGTACTTACAATTTCATGAATTGAATTTTATAATTTACAAAAAAAATTCAATTTAGGTACCGACTCGTATATTAAGATTGTATAAACATTTGGGGATCAATGGTGAGGCACGAAATGAAAGAAGGTTGTGAAGGTCACATGTGTTTTATTGGTGAGTCAGTTGCCGTGACGAGGAGATGATGTAGGACAAATGTAGAATACTCCGGTTGCTGCTGTGATGTGTTGGCAGGTCAAGCGCGGGTCAGTGAGTCGACGCCGGGCGCTGGTGACCGGGACTCGATGGAGGTCAGGCACTGGCGAAGAACGTAGGTCTTCAGGCACTCCAGTGCTGACGAGACGGCCGAAGGTGCGACGGACCTTATAGGCGGTTGAACGGGAACGATGTAGACCAGTGAGGATGCTGCGTGTCCTCGTGGTGGTCATGGTTGCGTGGAAGAAGCGCTGGTCAGAGACGCTGGAACCAGGGCGCTTGTAATCCGAGTAGCGCTGGCCGCGGACGTGGCCGAGGCGCTATGATGATGTCCCGATAGAGTCCATGATGATAGGGGCGAAGCCGGGTACGTGTCCCTCGCGCTAGTAAGAAGAACGCGGGTGATCACTCGTTGAACCTTGTAGACTGGTGGCAAAATTATGACTGACTGACTGGCTCGCTGCGTTGGGCTTATTTATACTACTCGGCCGACGGCGGCAGTAGGTAGATGGATGGCAACTAAATTCTAGGCACTCGCACAGACTGTGTGTTTCGGGAACCTTCGACATTGCGGCGATTATGCATAGGCCGTAGACTCGATCCTTCTGGCGAGTTCTGGTAGTATCCCGGACTGAGTGCGCGTTAGTATTGTCGCGAGTATGCAAGTAGGTCTTGAAACAGGTAGGTTGCTTTGTTTTGATTTCGGCTGCAAATACGTACCTAAGTAGCAAGTAGCAAGTACGTACCTAAGTAGGTCGAACGGTTTATTATTAATTATTCAATGGATTAATATCGACGCTACAGACACCCCCTTCCCAGCAGCTTTGCTGAGGGCTGCGATAGAAGAAATAGCTCGGAGACGAATGTCTTTTAAACTGTGACACTTCATAAAAAAAAAAATTTTGCAAAACACATGTTCACAACACAGGTTGAAGATTCACTCAGATAACCATGGTGGCACTATTATCCGCGCTTGTGCGGAGATGGTCTGGTGCATGCTGCTCCGTGCTGCCTTTACTGATCACCCATTTTGAGACGGGGTTACCGGTGAGTCGGGGTAACACTATCACGTCGGGCTGCAGAATCACGTAGGGCTGCAGATCACGTCGGGCTGAAGATCACGTCGGGTTGCAGATCACGTCGGGTTGCAGATCACGTCGGGGTCACCACTTTGGGGATCAATGGTGAGGCACGAAATGAAAGAAGGTTGTGAAGGTCACATGTGTTTATTGGTGAGTCAGTTGCCGTGACGAGGAGATGATGTAGGACAAATGTAGAATACTCCGGTTGCTGCTGTGATGTGTTGGCAGGTCAAGCGCGGGTCAGTGAGTCGACGCCGGGCGCTGGTGACCGGGACTCGATGGAGGTCAGGCACTGGCGAAGAACGTAGGTCTTCAGGCACTCCAGTGCTGACGAGACGGCCGAAGGTGCGACGGACCTTATAGGCGGTTGAACGGGAACGATGTAGACCAGTGAGGATGCTGCGTGTCCTCGTGGTGGTCATGGTAGCGTGGAAGAAGCGCTGGTCAGAGACGCTGGAACCAGGGCGCTTGTAATCCGAGTAGCGCTGGCCGCGGACGTGGCCGAGGCGCTATGATGATGTCCCGATAGAGTCCATGATGGTACGGGCGAAGCCGGGAATGTTGTCCTTTGCGCTAGTAAGATTAGCGCGGGTTAACACTCGTTGTTCCTTGTAGACTGGCGGCGAAATTATGACTGACTGACTGGCTCGCTGCGTCGGGCTTATTTATACTACTCGGCCGAGGGCGGCAGTAGGTAGATGGATGGCAACTAAATTCTAGGCACTCGCACAGACTGTGTGTTTCGGGAACCTTCGACATTGCGGCGATTATGCATAGGCCGTAGACTCGAACCTTCTGGCGAGTTCTCGTAGTATCCCGGACTGAGTGCGCGTTAGTATTGTCGCGAGTATGCAAGTAGGTCTTGAAACAGGTAGGTTGCTTTGTTTTGATTTCGGCTGCAAATACGTACCTAAGTAGCAAGTAGCAAGTACGTACCTAAGTAGGTCGAACGGTTTATTATTAATTATTCAATGGATTAATATCGACGCTACAGACACCCCCTTCCCAGCAGCTTTGCTGAGGGCTGCGATAGAAGAAATAGCTCGGAGACGAATGTCTTTTAAACTGTGACACTTCATAAAAAAAAAAATTTTGCAAAACACATGTTCACAACACAGGTTGAAGATTCACTCAGATAACCATGGTGGCACTATTATCCGCGCTTGTGCGGAGATGGTCTGGTGCATGCTGCTCCGTGCTGCCTTTACTGATCACCCATTTTGAGACGGGGTTACCGGTGAGTCGGGGTAACACTATCACGTCGGGCTGCAGAATCACGTAGGGCTGCAGATCACGTCGGGCTGAAGATCACGTCGGGTTGCAGATCACGTCGGGTTGCAGATCACGTCGGGGTCACCACTTTGGGGATCAATGGTGAGGCACGAAATGAAAGAAGGTTGTGAAGGTCACATGTGTTTATTGGTGAGTCAGTTGCCGTGACGAGGAGATGATGTAGGACAAATGTAGAATACTCCGGTTGCTGCTGTGATGTGTTGGCAGGTCAAGCGCGGGTCAGTGAGTCGACGCCGGGCGCTGGTGACCGGGACTCGATGGAGGTCAGGCACTGGCGAAGAACGTAGGTCTTCAGGCACTCCAGTGCTGACGAGACGGCCGAAGGTGCGACGGACCTTATAGGCGGTTGAACGGGAACGATGTAGACCAGTGAGGATGCTGCGTGTCCTCGTGGTGGTCATGGTAGCGTGGAAGAAGCGCTGGTCAGAGACGCTGGAACCAGGGCGCTTGTAATCCGAGTAGCGCTGGCCGCGGACGTGGCCGAGGCGCTATGATGATGTCCCGATAGAGTCCATGATGGTACGGGCGAAGCCGGGAATGTTGTCCTTTGCGCTAGTAAGATTAGCGCGGGTTAACACTCGTTGTTCCTTGTAGACTGGCGGCGAAATTATGACTGACTGACTGGCTCGCTGCGTCGGGCTTATTTATACTACTCGGCCGAGGGCGGCAGTAGGTAGATGGATGGCAACTAAATTCTAGGCACTCGCACAGACTGTGTGTTTCGGGAACCTTCGACATTGCGGCGATTATGCATAGGCCGTAGACTCGAACCTTCTGGCGAGTTCTCGTAGTATCCCGGACTGAGTGCGCGTTAGTATTGTCGCGAGTATGCAAGTAGGTCTTGAAACAGGTAGGTTGCTTTGTTTTGATTTCGGCTGCAAATACGTACCTAAGTAGCAAGTAGCAAGTACGTACCTAAGTAGGTCGAACGGTTTATTATTAATTATTCAATGGATTAATATCGACGCTACAAACATATATTCTTTGTAGTAAAACTATTTTTTTAAAAGTCTATAAAACTAGTAGGTATGCTTCGACTGTGCTATGTGCTATTAAGTAGGTACTTAAATACCTATCTACTTAACCCCATGGCATATTTTAGGAGATATTCTTCACAGACAACAAACAGAATCTTTTTCGGATATATTTATTCCAGCCTGACACGGTTTCATAAAAGTTATGCTATCTCATTTTGTATTTCATTCACAAATATGATTTTAACGGTGTTAGAAAGAAAACATACCACGCTTTCAGTTTGCGTTTAAGATTTACCGTAAACGCTTCTGAAAAAAATCAATGAAACAACATTTAGCATTAGAAAAATTTTAGCTAGATTTGCAGATTTTTTAATAAATATTTTTACATAAAACGAAAAAACTTTTATAATATACTTTTGTAACCAAATATCGTTTATAAGATTCGTGCAAAGTAATAATTACAGTTTACCCCACAGGTTCTCAAACTTATTTAGAGCACCGCGCCCACTTTGAGATTAAAAAAAAAATCTAGTCCCCCCAATATTTTTAACCTGCCTTTTTATATTACTACCTGTTGCGTATCTTAAAAACAGTTATTGCAAATATAATTTTTAAAAAGCATTATTATATGGATGGTATAGATAGGGTGTGACCCAGATCATATTTCTGAAATCACAGAATGTTTCAATGGGAGGAAATAAAACTCACACTTAATCATATTTAGAAGTGTTTTTATTAACATTAAGAGAAGGATTTGAATTAAAAAAATATCTAATGTGAAGGATAAATCTGATAAATTTTGTTAATATTAGGCTCGAATTCACTTAAAACTTCAGTAACTTGCAGCCGATTTCTCTTTTTAGTTAGTAACGTTGCTGCAGCACTAAAACCACATTCACACAAATACGACTGTGGGAATGCTTTGTTGAAAAACCGATCACAACTCAGGGTCTAGTTGGGAGATTCGCTGCTGCAGCCATCATTCTTGGTAGTCATTCATGAAATTAATTTTTAATTCTTCGTTTGTTGTCAGTTCTATAAGTTGTTTTTCTAATTGGGATTAACCTGCTGTATTGATATTTGAGGATCTATCACCCAGTCTAGTATGTCCATGTAAAAATTTCTTGGAATCCTTCCTTAAAATCATCTTGGAAGTTCTCCAAGTGGTGATAGTAAATAAGCAAGTTAACGTTACTGAAAGATACCGCTGATAATTAATAAATTCATGTTTGTCGATATTCCCTTTGTACAGTATTTTGTAGTTTGTAGCTACAAAAACACCAACGTTTTTTAGTGTTTTAATTAAGTTTAAGTCGTCGCCTTAAAGCTGGAGATTCTGTAACTTTGTTTTCCAAGAACTCTATATCACAGAATCAAACAGATTTTGAAATCGAGTCTGACAAATGCATTTTGATAGCATTTAGTGCACATCTGTGTGAAGCAGCAAGTGGTTGGAATCATCATCATTGGCAATGCAAAACTCACTGAATAATCTGTCGTTTAGTGAAGTGTTTCTGATTTTATTAACAGTTCTGTTTATAATAGATTTCTCGCAACCAAATGCTGGTGATAAATGACGCAAGCACGCCTGTATTTTTATGTTTTAAGTACGAGCCTTTCAGCTTTTAAAATACCCTGTCATAGCCGGAGCACCATCTCCAGCAAATGACATAATATTATTGAAAGGAATTTCCCTTTCGTCACAAAAAGTTTCCAGTGTATTAAATATAGTTTCTCCCTATGTGTCTGTTTCTAATTGTCTAGGAAATAATAGTTCTTAACATATTTTCTCATCATTGATAAACCTCACGAATAACAATAACAATTCTTCATTAATTGATAATGTGGACTCATCCAACTGAATTGATAATTGACTTTGCACAGAACTATTGCTTAAAGAATTTTTTCGGTTAATATATGCTGATAGTTTATGGAGCACAGTAGTTAATACTTATTTTACTGCTGGTAACTTTAAGTTATCCCCTATAGTAAAGTGGTTGCCCGGTTTTAGCAATTGACAATGAGGTATTGTACGAAGTAAGAAGTCCGTCATTGTCTTGCTAGGAAGCTACTGAAAAATGTTTCGATATAGTTGGCTGAACTGTGTACTTCTGTGTTTCCAGGTCTTGAAAATAGATCGCATCTTTGCCTTTTTATCCGAGTGCACTATATTTAAATGATATTGTATCCTTTAATAAGGCACATTGGCGATGACAGAATTGTAGCATTTTCGATAAATCTGTATTTAATATAGTCCACACTGTACTGTCGTCTCTTCTTCGTTGCTTTCGACAAAGTTTAGACATGAGCAAAGTATCGCTTTAAAACCTGCTACCAATATGATGATGCGATACGTGCCAAAATGCCAATAAAAATAAAATGAACAATCACTGCCCTTATGTAGATTGGAAATCTAATACGCACCGACAGGAACAAAATAAACTTGCAAACACTTGTTTATCTCATGTGAGTAACCGAATTCGTACTAAAAAAGTTATAACAAGTAAGATAGTCATGTCAATTCATACAAGGTTGTAAAAATCGCGTTGTTTAGCAAAAGCTTGCGAGAACTTGCCACAAACAAGGCACGAACTGAAGGTGGATAGTCCTATACAGTTTTCTATACAAACTTTGAGGAACCAATGACGGTGATAGAATGAAAAAAGATATAATTCCATTGTTACTATTTTACTTAATTTAAAAACTGACTAACAAAGTGGCGAATACTCATTTTTTTTACAAAAATGTTTTGTTATAAAAAAGGAAAGCAAACTATTATTATTTGATTCAGCTTGATCCTTCTGTCTTTTTGCCGTCGCCTCTCTAGATTTCCTTAGCGCCCTTTAATTTTCTTTTATCCTTCGACTGCCTCCCAGAAAACCTCCAGCGCCCAAAAGGGGGGCGTTATAGTCAAATTTGGTCTGAGTCTGGTTTACACGATAATAACCATCTGCAAGCCATTTTAAACACTTTATCTTTGTTTGTGTTCAAAATGTTACAAATAGCACACGTCGATTTGTAATACTAAAATCTGAAATAATCTTTCATCGTTTTTTGAAGAACAGAATATTATTTTTAAATACTTAAAGCAATTTTTTCTGAAATCGAATGTAGTGTGAAAATATTTTCCGTGTGATCTGCTTTCTGACAGTTCTCTTACATTGCAAAATGTCACAGGCTTCAGCCGTTAATGATAAATCCTATATATCCCATGTAACATTTGTTAAAATTTAAAATAAGGAATTACACAAATTGTCCAAAGAAACGTCATTATCTCGTTGACATTTTTTTTATCGGACTCTCTTAAGGCAGGTGGGTACCTACCATAATATTTAATATTCCGATTTGACAGCAAGCTCGTAGAAGGATCCATCCATACTCATGAGAACTCTGGTGGAATAAAACGTCAGTATCGATTTTTTTAGTTTTTACGAGAACAATTCGACATTCGCACCTTTCTGACAAATTTTCATATTTGTCACTCGTTTTTTTGGTGTTTTGTTTTATACTTAAATAATAACATCATATTAGGTACATTCTAAATATTAATTTGTCTATGGTTTTGACAAGCATTCATACAGATAAAATGGAACGCAGCTGACTTACTTGGATACTTACTGTATTTTATTTTTCGATTCAAGAAAAAGGCTTTCCACCACTTTTTTTGCTGTTAAATCCAATAGTTAAAAGTTTGTTGCAAATTACCTACCTACCTACCTACATTATTTAATTAATTAAATAGTTTTTATTAAAATAACATCGGTTTTCCTAAAAAACTCCACAACAAATAAAAACGCTAATTTTGCACAAAAATAACGCGTATTTCGCCGAAAAATAACGCGATAGTTCTAGGTGGTGACCTAGAACTATTGCGTTACAAAAAATAATATAATATACCTACCTAGATGGCACATTGTACTCTTAGTATCGACTTGTGTATGATCACCATTTGAGATCGAAAGTGTGTTCGAAATGGCTTTATCTATGTTTATTGGCCATATCCAAAGAGACGAGGCAATTCGAAAACCTTCCTGTTCTTCATTTAATTCTCATCCTCACTTCCGCCAGCCATAAAACATCATAATGAAAGAAATACAAAAATCCCACAGACTTAGTTTGTTAATTTTGTGCGGTGATCTAAAAAAGTAATATATAATAATGCACACGTTTTCCTATAAAAAATTATATTATGATGCTATGAAACCAAAAATAAAACCAAGTGTTCCTATGAGAGGCACACTTAAACCTAATGGCGTATTCAGGAGTTTAATAAAAGCAGCCAAAGCTCAATTGAATTGATCGCGGCATTTATATTGTAATAAATATAACACCGAATATTTGACCCCGCACTCAAATTAATATATATTTATAGGGCCTTTGAAATGTAAATGGAATAAAATCGACAAAATCCATTAACGATAATCATTCGTATAAAGATATAAAATATGTATTCCGGACGATACTTTTATTAAGGGCAGCAAAACATTTATTACGGCCCATAAAACACGGGAATAGAATAATTTTGGATTTATGTGGGGTAAGGGCAAGGGTGGGATTTAAAAAATACATTAAAGGATTTTGAGGCGGATTTCATCGATAAATAACTAGCTACTGGATAACGTAGATGTAGGAAATAAATGAATCGAATGAACTTGTTATCTTGTAAATTTTATTGGAAAAATAAATGTGGCATCACAATTATCAGATAAAAAAATATTTGTTAAGAGATTATTTTTGAGGTACTTATGAAGCGTCGTTTTTCAGAAAAATTTCCAAATTACGTTGAATCTAAAATGAACGCTTACACTAATAAAAGTAAAATAAGAAAAGTTTTTTTATGCATGAAACAACGGATAACAAATTAATATTAGCATTATTAGCCTGAAATATCCATACCAATTGTAAAAATAAATGCCCCTGACGGGAATTGAACCCGAACCTTCGGAATGCAGGTCAGGTGCTCTGAACCACTCTGAACCACAGGCGAATAATTATTGCTTATAATCATTTGTTATCCGTTGTGCCATGCATAAAAAACCTTGTCTTGTAATTCATTAAAAAAATATTAATATTTCACCAGCAAATTTAGACAAAATAACCGTCAACGCCATCTCCATAATATGTCTCAACGCCATCTCCATAATATGTCTCAACGTCATCTATATAATATGTCTCAACGCCATCTCCATAATATGTCTCAACGCCATCTCCATAATATGTCTCAACGCCATCTCCATAATATGTCTCAACGTCATCTCCATAATATGTCTCAACGTCATCTCCATAATATGTCTCAACGCCATCTCCATAATATGTCTCAACGCCATCTCCATAATATGTCTCAACGTCATCTTCATAATATGTCTCAACGTCATCTCCATAATATGTCTCAACGTCATCTTCATGATATGTCTCAACGCCATCTCCATAATATGTCTCAACGTCATCTCCATAATATGTCTCAACGTCATCTTCATAATATGTCTCAACGCCATCTCCAAAAATATAATAAGCAATAATTGTTGAATGAAATACTAGTAAATATTTAATTATTTGGCGGGTTGAGATTAAAAAAATATTTATTTTGTTTTTGGAATAACTTAGTGAGTAAAACCTTAAATTGTTATATTTAATTATCGAAGACAATAAAATCAGAAAAAGATACGTCGCATTTAGGACTTGAACCGTTCCTTGGGATTACTACAGTTGGTGGAGCGGCGCCCCGGCAAGGCGAGGGTCCTGGGTTCAAGTCCTAGATGCGACCGTATCTTTTTGATTCAATTTTTTGTTAAAGAATCGCTTAAGTAATTAAAATTATTTGTTTTCATAGGTATGTGGGAAAAGTAACAGAAGAAGGTTTTGGTTGTGATCGAGACTGGGAACTCGGGGAGTAATGTACCAATTATTAATTAAAATTATTTTTATCAAACTTGAAAAATATTCAAATGATTTTGTTAATTTTTTTCCTCATGTTGTTATCCATTTTTATATTCGTGTGCTTTAAAAAAAACCAAAGATCATCACATTCTCTTCGAACACAATTGCAAACATAGGATAATGGTTGCCACCCGAATCTTTATTGGGCGTGGCTCATACATATTATAATACGTTGTAGCTTCAAACGGAAGCTATAATCTTGCTGTCCCCCCTGGAATTTGCTAGGAGAACTGTGGGAGAGCACGGAATATTATTTATTTTGACCGGACCTGTCACCTTCACAGGTGACGGTCGCGTGATCGCGGTAACTCCCTAATTCATCTTACAATGGTAGCATTATTTTTAATTCTTGGCTAGCGAATGACGGGACGGTCGTTCGCGCTGTCAGCGATTACTGAATGCTTCATGTGAAGGTATAGCTGTTACAATGTAAATAACATAAATGCACTCTCCAAAACAACAATGGCAGTGAGTTTATGATCGTTAAACATCGTATGACCACGCAGCCTTTAATACCCACCGAATCAAAGCGTAATACGCGCTTATAAAAACCATACTAATAAAGGTGATTCTCTAAAGTGTCTGGTGGACCAGTTGATTTATTAATCTTTCTTAGATGTGGTTGCTCTAAGATGTACATATAAACGTGTTCCTCCATTAGAACGTAATAAGCGGTGTGCACAGACCGGATTCAGTAGTTTTAGTTTTGCTTCAGGTCTCATCTAAATATAATACAACAATGATTTTTGAAGTTTGTGGTCGGATTGCGAATATCTGATTAATATGGTGATTGAAAGCTGGAATAAATAATTGAGTAGAATAAATAGAGAGAGAGAGGTGCTGATGATATGGAATCAAGCATGCGTAGTGATATAAAATACGGTCTATAAAAACATCCGGATAGGCCATGATTGGATCCTCTCAGTTTCTGAGGACATATCGATATAATGTGTGCGTTAGGCATTTTTATAGAACTCTTTGGTGATTTTTTTATTTCAAATCCACAGAATTATACCATTGAACAATATAGCGTAAAATTTAAATATACATAATGCTTGGGTGTGATTTGAGATTGTCACGGCCAAAAGTCTTATAGTGATTAGTTTTTGGGTATTATGCCGTGTTGCGCTACCTCTTTCGCTAGCCAACGTTTCGGACAGCATGTCTTGGTGATGGACACTTCGGATGCAGTGTCCATCATCAAGGCAGATGTGTAATCTCGTAAGTAGCGCAACACGGCATAATACCCCAAAAATAAATCTCTACATAATGCTTGTTCTTATTGTATTTCCAGTATGTAAAATTAATTTAAGACGCTATTTTCTTAAAATACTTGGTGGTGAAGGGTCAGCATAGTGGTTTCAAGCAGTTGGTAGGGGTTAAATTTATGAACTTTTTGAACAATTATTTTTAAAAATTTAAATTTTTATGTATGGTTTTTTAATTTTATTTCGAAATAATTTCATTTTGATAAATAAAATAATCTAGTATTACAAAAAGGTTTACTAGGTTAAAAAATAGTTTTAAATACGAAAATCACCACTGACGTGAGAAACTGTTTGTTTTTTAATATAAAAAAGTATCAGTTAATAATTTATTTTAATAATCAACACTATGATCAAGGATTTTTTTTATTGATTCTTGCAAAATTCTAACCCGTATAAAGTGCTGCGTGCCCAGGTAGTTAAATAACGACTACCGCTCTGGCACCACTAGAGTGTTTTGTATGATCTTTAAGATAGATGACGGAAAGTTCCATAGGTGCTGATCTTTATAACGCACCTATGGGATATGCGATTCATTTCCGACTAGTTGCGCAGCACGAAAATCATTCGGATGGGTCGATTTTTAGAGTGTTATTTGAATGGTGCGTGTAAAGTATAGTAAAATTCGAACACAAGGTTGTCTTAATTTCTTTTATTTTATGGGAGCTTACTGCACAAAACCTAAATCGAAATTTCTATCAAATGGATAGAGTTATCGAAGGAGAGCTGTGAAATCAATAAAATATAAATATTCCCTATCAAATGATCTGTCTGAGTCGATAAAACCCGCTTCCATTCGGGGTTTTTAATACCTTCAACTTGATCTCGACTTATATTTCATCTTTCATGAGTGGGGTAGATTTATGGGAGAATTAAAACAATGGCATATTGGAGCTGCCTGCTATCCACAACCCTCAATCCGCACCCACCATCACCCGAGACTGCAATATTATCTGATGCAGTGGCGAAAAAAGTACGAGATTATGTATCTTATAATTACGTTAATGCCGTCATAAGGAAAACTTTAGCTACTCGAAATATCTATATTAGTTCGTGGAAAAAAGATGGATCAAGTGTGTTTATTGTAGATTGTAGTATAAATGTTAATTTGAGAAATGTCTTTTCTTTAGGTAGAGGTATGTATACTACCAGATGTAGTTCTTAACAGATTTGTTTATTGCGTGAGTGCGAAATATTCACAGATATATTCATCTCTGTACTTCGTCCTATTTAATTATGCTGTCCAAAGAACAATGATATCTAAAGTACTAGACGCGAACCATACTACTGTCATACTGCTTTGTCATCGTCGTTTTCAATTAAATCTTTCCGTGAAGGTTGCTCTCATATCCAACAGCTCAACTATTCGTAGGGCTGCGATTTTGAAAATAATTCCCGAATGTAGGAAAAAACTTGAAAGAAAAAACCAATCCGGTGCGATAAAGATGATAGATATTAAGTATATCAAATGGCGTCCAATGTGTAAAAAGGCTCACGGTGGCGTGTTAAAAAAACTAACTATCAAAATTATAAAAAAGATAAGTAATAAGTGTAACAATAATTAACACATATATTATCTACATAAATATGGAATCATTATTTGGGAGGAGCAAAAAACTCAACTATAGGTCATATGGAAATCGAAAACCATCTTAAAGGTGATACATTAATTTTTAAATTTATCAATGAAGTAAAGAAAACATAGAATGATTGACACAGACCAAATATTTAATTTTAAAAAAATAGTATTAAATTATTTTTATTTTTTTTTATTGTTAACAGACCAGTTAGACAGGTGTAAAAAAACCTTACATCTCCGACTGTAAACACAAGCTTTGGATAGAGACAGAACAACTACCAGGTTAAAAAACCATTCAACAATCTTTCACTCGATACAAAACATGAGGGAAACGAAAATGTTTAGCGTACAAAATTAGTACATGGATTTAAGAACATGAAAGGCAAAATTATAACGTAAAATAATAAAATATTTATACGTAATACAAAATACTATTACAATGCATGCTTCATTATAGATATACAACCGTACCTCATAATTCATAATATTTAAGGCTTTTTTTTCCGCTTTATTATTGTATTTAATTTTATTTCATCTCAGGTTTAATTTAGTTTATTTGAATTTATTATTTCATAGTATCTTTTAACTGAATTTCATTAAATTATAAAATAGGGTCCTCAGCACGGGTGTGAAGCAAAATTTGTAAAGTTATTGTAACGAATGTCTGTGGGTAGCGTTGTTATTAATACAAATCTACGGTTTTCTTCGGAGACTGATGAAATTTTACACATTTCAATTTCAAAACGAGAGGAATGACTACATGAGATTTAGAAGAACCACCCACCCCTTTTTGCCGCCTCTTGAAGCAAAATTTTGATTTTACAAACACCGGGACCTCAGATAGTTGAAAAATAAAACTTTTCAAAAACAAATTGTCTAGAAATTGTTACAGAGTTAATGCCAAACAAAGACGAAATACATATGCCTATCCTAAGCTCGACGTTGATGAGCGCATCAGCCTGGATTCACTCGAGACTAAGGCGAAAATAAGTTCATTGAAGCGCTCATCGATATACATACCTAAACCTTAATCGTTTTTAATATGTCTTCGATGATTTGGAGGTGACGTATACAAAAAATACACCCCCTTTTTCATATATTTTCTTGTATGTGAACTACGTTGCAAATGGGTGGGCAGTGTTGTGACGCGGATAAAGGAAGGGGGTGTTGGAACGGACTTGATAATGCAGAGCTGGAAGAGATCCGGATTAACTAAAAGAGAATAGATAGGTGCTACCACATTTATACGACATGAGGTGCACGGAGAAAAATGAAAATTGCATTTCTTCAAATTATTGATATCATGATAATGTATTTGTTACTTATCAGGAGACCTGTTATTTGTTCGTAAGGTCTGCAATCCCGCTTTCATCAATCAATCAACAGTAATACCAATAATTTGAAGAGATTCTTAATAAATAAACCTTTGGTAATTTTTCTCATTGTGTAAAAAAATTGTGTAAATGGCGCTTTCAAAAACACCCAGCATGCAACAAAGTCACACCCTGTTGAATGCGAGCCAGTCTTTAAAATGAATTTACACTTCACTAGGAAGCAGTTTATTCCGTTCGTAGATGGTGTAATAACTGTTTCTTTAATTACGAGACATAACGAGAAATTATTTTTAAATTGCTTGATTGAAGATGATATGAATAAACTTGTGAAAATATTTTTTTATTTTTATTATCTGGTTCTCATAACAAAATAGTTTAAATAAAGTTAGTACCATAATAATAATAATAGTATAATGTAATAATTTTTTACTTTATATTTTTAATACATTTATTTACTGACTGGAATGATGAAAATTGTAGGAATGTAGCTAACATTAGTAATATCGGACCAGTCGGTGGCTGAGTTGTCATCGCGTTTAGGTCCCACCTAAACGTAGTGTGTTAATTCCTCGGCTAGCTTAGTCCTCCATCACAACACAAGCAACATTTTCCGCTTACTGGGGGTAGCCCGGAAATGTTTGTCTTTCCTTTAAAAAAAAATCTAAACATAAATATATGTAGTGGTACGCCACTACTTGATTCGAACGGCATTCTAGAAGTATCGGCTTTTTCCAAACAAGCTTCTTGGATGTTCTTTTATTCTTTTCAATTTTGTTTTGGCAATATCTACATAGCAACCAAATGTTCGAGAAGTTTCTTCACCTTATAAAAGCGGCAGCGTGAAGGAACTCGTCAGTCAGTCAGTCATCAGTCCGCCGTCAGTTTACAAGTCTTGCGAGTGTTAAGCCGCGCACCTTTGCGCGAAGGACAATATTCCCGGCTCCGCCCGGTTTTCAACTATAGACTCCATCGGGACATCATCCTAGCACCTTGACCACCGTCTCTGGCCAGCGCTACAACGGATTACAGCGCCCTGGTTCCAGCGCCTCTGACAGCGCTTCATCCACGCACCATGACCACCACGAGGACACGCAGCATCCTCACTGGTCTACGCAGCTCCCGCTCAACTGCCTACAAGGTCCACCGCACTTTCGGCCTTCCCGTCAGCACTGGAGTACTGATTGCCAAGATCGCCAGTGCCTGACAGTCAACAAGTCCGGACACCAGCGCCCGGCGTCGACTCACTGACCCGCGCTTGACCAGCCATCACAGCCTGCATCCGGAGAATACTACATCTGCCCTACGTCAACTCACATCACGGCTACCTGACTCACAAATAAACACTGTGACCTTCACGACACGTCTTTCATTTCGTGCCTCTCGCCAGATCCCCAAATATGATTTATAATGATTTCTGAACATTGTTTTTATCAAATGCATGATTCATAAAATATTTTTTTTTTTGGTTTCAGTGAAGTCAGCCTTACTCTCTTCTACGAAACTACTTAATAATAATAATTGGATAATTTGTATAGCGCCGTTTTTGTGAAAAATCACCTCAAGGGCGCTGTACAATTTATTTCCTAGGATCTACATTTGTTATTTAGACCAACTGTGCCAGCACGAGGTTCGTCATCCGTTCAGGCATGTGTCTGCCGCCAATATAGCGCTGACATGTGTCTGCTGCCAATAAAGAGCGCTGACACAACATCCTCCCATAGACAACAAACCTTGGCAGCACCGCTGTGACGCTCGACGAAGACAGCAGATTTGGAGACTCTGCTGCAATAGTCCTAGGTAGTGAAGGAACTGTACCAGCTGCTGCAGGGAGAGAGACTACCCCGTCCACCAAATGTGCCAGCACGAGGCTCGTAATCCGTTCAGGCATGTGTCCGCCGCTAATATAGCGCTGACATGTGTCTGCTGCCAATAAAGAGCGCCGACACAACATCCTCACATAGATAACAGACCTTGGCAGCACCGCTGTGCAAAATCACCTCATCCTAGTTTACCTTAGTCTCTCCAGTCACCTCCCAGCCTTTCATGCCACCTAGTGCATCCTCTCGACCCTTTCAGACTCCTTCCTGGCTCCAATACATTCTTTCTATTGTCGTGATCCGACGATTTCACACCTCTGTCTCAGACCCTTAGGGCTCGCTTATCGCAGGCTATCATAAGCAAAATATTGAACCAAAGTCAAAGTGAAGTTTATGTGTGTCATCTGTAACAAAATACATAAACAAAAACAGAAAATAAAAACAAAAACAAAAAATTTAAACAAAATATGGCTTATCTGTCCTCCAGGCAGACATCCTCGGTTGAAAAGGTCCCGTAAATCCCGACACCACTTGACACTTGAGTCAGGTATAAAATCTTCGACTGCATTGAGAAATCTTTGTTCTAGCTTCACTTTTAAAATTTAATCGGTTTAAAATGCTATAATAATTGCAAATTCCGGCTAAACGGTAGAAGTTACGCGCATTTCGTGAAATAAGAAGGTAAGCACTATATAAAACACGGATGCTGAACAATTTTCAGCAATCTCTTAACAAGGGAAACCTTCTGAAAGGATTAAACAAACCGGAGCGGTTAAAACACGTCCGCAACTAACAAGCGAGTCGAGTTGTATATGTAGAAGTAGTTATACATAATACATTAATCTTTTCTAATTTTTCAATCCAAAGGAACAATTTTTCAATGTTGTACACAATGTGTTTAAATATATTTCAATTAAATCCGCACAAGTGTAATTATATCATGTCAGGTTGATATTAGGGTAGCGTTGGTAAATTAGTTTTAATGATTTGTCTTATACGTAGTGTTGTTGTAATTTCTTTTTTACTTTATGTAACTCTTACGTTTTACTAATATTGCTTCATATTTAGTTTTTTTTTTTTAATTTAGTTTTTTTAAAAATTATTTCTTAATATTTTCTCATTATACTTGTAATCACAATTTTACAATAGTGTATTTTGTACCTTCTTTACAATGGATTACATCTATTTACTGTCAGTATCTCCTGTATAATACAGATATTCTCCTATGTACACTGCATCATGTATCACTTCTATGTAAAAGCCTTTTAGGCGTATATATATAAATAGACAAATATTTTTTTTTAGCTAGGCAGATTCCCTGTTCTAAGAAACAAAAATTCTCATCTAATCTCATTAATTTCGTATATCTTTAAACGTCGTTTTAGTTATATCCTGTATTCAATTTGCAAGTAAGTATTCATTTTAGTTACTTTTAGCACCGTCATGGTGAAAGACCACCATTCAGAATCAAAGCATTATTTTTAATGCTTTAGACATGTCTGGTAAAAATATCTTAAGAGCCAGGTACAACCATTTTCTCTTCCCGTTCGTAATCCATCCCGATTCCCTTCAACCTTCGACAAAATATTCTATTTCAAGAGGCCTTATTCCGCAGGCTTACGACAGTTAGGAATCTGGCGCGGTATTCATATAAAAAAAATCGTACTGATTATATAAGTTTTTAGCTATCATTGCCCAGAAATACCAAGAAAACTGCTCTAGTATTCAAATAAATGTCTAAAGATGCCGGCTAACAAGCGAGATAAATAATTTCCTATTAGTGCCTGTATTGTATTGCCCGTCAATAGCCCTGCCAAGTATTAATAATAATAATAATAATAATTGGATGACTTATATAGCGCCGTTTTTGTGCAAAATCACCTCAAGGGCGCTGTACAAACTTATAATACATCTCTACAGTGATATATGTTATTAATTAACTAATTATGGAGATAATATATTATACAGTACAATACTTACCTGGTAGGTCACTTGAGATTAACACTTAATTAACATTATATAATTGTTTATTAGCGAAATTTAGATACAGGATTTAGGACATAATTTGAAAATTGAATATAACTGGACTTTCTCTTAGGAGTAGTATATTTAATTTAAGGATACGACAGCTTAAAAAGGTAAGTTTTTAGTTTAGACCTGAATTCTGTTGGACTTGTTATGGATCTTAGTTCTGGAGGGAGTTTATTCCAAGCCTTCGGCCCAGATACTCCAAAAGCGCGATCACCAAACTTAGTATTTGGTTTGCGCATAAGTTCTATCAGTCTGCCTACAGCTGATGATGTAGCTGATCTAAGAGTTGACTGCCTCAGACCAGTGTTTTCCGGGACGCATAGTTCAGAGATGTAGGGTGGGGCCATTTCATTGATGGATTTAAACACCATCCAGCACAGTTTGTACTGGATTCTTTCAGGGCACTTGAGCCAGTGAAGGTTACGAAGGTGTTCTGAAATGTGCGAATATTTTGAAACCCCGGTTATGAGCCTTGCTGCTGCATTAAACACTGATTGAAGCTTGTCAATTTGATATTTTGGAAGGCTGGCATAAATGCCGTTGCAGTAATCAAGACGTGAGACTACGTAAGAGTAGATAAGTAGTTTGGTTGCTTCTGTAGGGAGGTTTCTTCGGACAGACTTGAGTTGTCTTAGGTGAAAAAAACCGGTGCTTACAGTCCTATTTATTTGACTTTTAAACGAAAAGTCTGAATCTAATTTGACACCGAGAAGTTTGACTGTTGTTTTTGGGATGATATCGCTGCCGGAAATAGTAATAGGTGAATTGTCTATGAAATGTTGACGTTTGTTTGTGGCTCCCCAGAGAAACTCGGTCTTAGATGGATTGAGCTTCAGCTTGTTTGAAGACATCCAACGAGTTATTGCTTTTAGACATTCAGTTATACGGATCTTGAGACTATTGATTTCATTTGAAGCGCAGTAAAAATAAACTTGCTGATCGTCAGCGTAGCAGTGAGACAAGAGATCAAATGACTCGATTATTTTGGCGACATCATTTGTAAAAAGGATGAAGAGAAGTGGACCCAAAACGGATCCCTGGGGTACCCCTGAAGAAAGTGTTGCGAAGTTGGACAATTTATTTCCAACCCTCACGGCTTGTAAGCGATTGGATAAATAGGATACCAGCCAATTTTTTATGTCGGAATTCAAACCAAATGTTTCCTCTAATCTCCTAATGAGGAATTCATGATCAATCGTGTCAAATGCTGCACTCATGTCTAGGAGTGAGATAAGTGATAACTTACCTGACTCTACGGCCAAAGTTATGTCTGATAGCATACGAAGTAGTCCGGTTTCAGTTGAGTGGAACTTTCTGTACGCAGATTGACGTTTTGCGAATAATTTATTTGAATTCAAGTGACTGGACATCAATATTATCTAGTTACGTCAAAATTGCAGTAATTTATAACTGGACATCAATATTGTCTAGTTACGTCAAAATTGCAGTAATTTATAAAACAATTTCTAAATACACACTAAACGATCTCCTGCAATAACTTCACTCTAATGTCCTATATATATAAAATACTCAATTTATATACTATATATAATACACTCAACGTATATACTACCTATATATAATACACTGAATTTATATACTATATTTAATACACTTAACTTATATACTATATTTAATACACTCAACTTATATGTAAAAGTTGGCTAAAGAAGGAGTTAGCGCAACACGACATAACACCCCAAAAACAAATAACAAAAATAACTTATATACTATACATAAACTTGGAAGTAAAATAGTGAAATCCAAATTATGACAGCTTTTGATCGACACGGACATATTTATGTAACAGAATGAGAAGGAAATATATATGGCCTAGAGATATATCGTAATATAAATACAGGAATATAAAATAATAATAAAAAAATAAAATATAAATACATGAATTTAGGAATCTCGCAAGTGAAAACATGGCTAAACTGAAACATACTTACACAAAACACATCGAAAACAAAATTCACAACATACAGAAAAAATAGCACGGGACAGCCAAAAACAACACAAACACCATAAAAATACACGAATGTTTAAACACCAACATCTGCGATTGCCCTCCTCTAGAAAAAACAGAACAAACAGCAAGCATCTAGGAATCGTAATTGACTTAGATAGATACCTCATAAACATAAGAAACATATATAAAATTAAACAATTGAAAACAGTATATTTTGCACTTTGCCAATCAAATTGAAAATGGAATTATTGCTTGGGGAGGAGCAACAAACTCAACTATCGATTACATAGAAATCGCACAGAAAACAATCTTAAAGGTAATACTAAAAAAACATAAACTGACTGATACAGACCAAATATTCAACAGTTGTGACGTACTAGATATACGCCGATTATACGTTAAAAAACTACTAATCTACATTTATTACCAAAAAAACAAATATCAACATACAAAAAATATCACTGACAGACCAGTTAGACAAGGGTACAAAGAAAACATAAAAAAAACTCCGACGGTAAATAAAAGCTTTGAACAAAGACACTACCAATACCATGCTATAAAATCTTTCAACAGTCAAATACTAAAAAATAAAATTGAGGAAAACAAAAATAAATTTAGACACAAAATTACAAAATGGATTAAAGAACAAAAAAGACAATATTACCAAAATTTCATAAAATAAAATAATAAAACCCACACGTACACACAAAACTAATATAAAACACACATCACTGACAAACACACAACATATAATATAAATATACCGATTTTAACTTTATTTTATTTTATTTATTTTAATTTTATTTTACTTTAATTTTAAATCTATATTTTTAGTATAAATTTATCTTACGTGTTATTTATCTTTTTTTTTCTTCACCAAAATTATATATACGAGTATATTTTGTTTAAATGTATTATGTAAATATATTTTTTTGTATTATTAAATGGAGGCCTCAGCACGGGTAAGCCACCCAGTGAGGCCAACATTACTGGATTGTAGTATGAAATGTAAAATATTGTACCAAAAAAAAAAATATATATATATCGTTAGCCGATCGAACTCACCTGTAAGACAGTGCATCGACAAGAATAGGCAATACTCCATAATCTTGCCCGAAAATACTGAAATCTTGCTCGTTTTTCAAAGCCTTCAGTCATGAGGTAAGAACATTACAACCAGGAACGAAATTTTTTTTGAAAATAATTTAGTGATGCTCGGATTTAGGAGGGAACATTATTATTAGATGAAGTCTATAGCTTTCTAGGAGGAAAATGTCACTTTTCAATCTGTGTATATTTGTTCATAAACACATAAAAACGACAAAAGAAAAATGACAACATCCTGTGTATGTTTTAAGGAAACACAAAGGCGACTAAAACACCGTTAGTTATAAGCGGAAAGAGAATCACACATTAGTTGTTCGGGTCAGTCTAATCACGGGGTTAGAGGTTTACAAGCCAGTAAAAAATACACACGGCTTTGTTCCCCGAAGGCAATATATGGGACCGGTTTATGGGTGGTAGTTTTCTCCGTATCAGCCCACAATAGGCCACAATAATAAAGTCAACGGGAAGCAATTAAAACCCGTATAGCGGCTGAAAGAATTATAGAAGATTGGTGATAGTTTCGTAAAAGAATTATAAAAGTTGTCTCTATTTGTTACATCTGTTGGAAAGAAACTACACACCTCACACCTCACACCTCACACCTCACACCTCACACCTCACACCTCACACCTCACACCTCACACCTCACACCTCATAGTGGTAGATACTATATATATATCAGTATATCCCCGGTGAAAGTTTTTTTTATTTGCTGGTCGTGTTTGGTGACCGGATCAGAAAACTTCTGATTTTGTCTTACACCTGGGTGCGCTTTCATATCCACATTTCAAAGGCTCGGAAAATCGACCGAGAAATGTTGTTGAACATTATTTCTTGTGTTTTATAATAATTATTATTCATGGTGGAATTCCATTTTCGGAATTTATTATTAAAAGTCCTTTATTTAACATTGCAATTTTTTAATGTTTTACTTTGTTTACAGTTTTATAATCTAAGAGAGCGCATACCACAACACCGTACCGAGATTTTGCCCGTTAAGCTGTCATATCCACAGGACCACAAGCGTTCCACTAAATTACTAAAGTAATTAGTTTTTCTGTATCGCTAACGTATCAGTTTGCGGGTTCATTTTGGCTCAGAAACTACTTAGACAGTCTATGGCAAACATGGATTTATTTGTATCCTTAACAAATTATATACGATTGGGTTCAAATGATGGAAGTATGTTAATGGAAGAATTTCAACTTGATCCAGCAGTGCAATCATTAATCGGGCAAATAATTAGAACAATAATTTGGTTGATAAAGGTATTTTAATTAATCAATTGATACGAGCATGCAATCTTATTTATATGTCTCGTAGAGAATATCTACATATGTTTTTATCGGCATTCCAGAAAAGCGACAGAATTGTCTTTGAATGTAGTGCATTATTTCCTAAATTCGTTTTTCGTTATTATTTGACAGACATGATTGCTCGAAACGCATATAATGTTAAACCATTACTGTCGATTAACATATTGATGCCTTCAACGGGGAAAAATCACTTTATTGTATCTGATACCCCCGCATTTATTAGTAATTATAATAATGATATTATTTCAGTCTAAGCGACTTCTGATGTAATAAAAAAATGTGTAAAGATTCAAAAACATCTGATGTGTATTTATAACTCAATTCCAAGAAATCGCTTTCAAATCTCGCTAATAATGTTTGTCTTGGGGCGAGGATAATATATTTGGGAACCGCAATGATATCTCACTGTTTATAGAACGTAACATTTTCAATAATCTATTATTTTTGTTTTAATTTTCTCGATCTTAACCTTAACTGGAGTCAATTTTTCCGCCTTTGGAAACAACTCATATGCTCTCATAGAAATCGTTTTTATTTTATATTAAAAAATATATATTTACAGACGACATATTATTAAGTGGCGGAATCGAACCCACAAGATTCCTACTTACTACACCGCTACTGAGGTCGCCTTATGCATTGGTACCTACAGTACATTTACATATAACATCAGAAGTTGGATTTATCCACGGATCTCAAATCTGAACGATAATTAAATAACGTTTTATTTGAATTAGAACTTAGAATTAGAAGGTACCAACGAAACTTTACCAGTTACCCTTAATGTTTTCAGAATGATTTTTAAGGAATTTCAGAGTAAGTATGTAGTATGGAGGGTGAATTAATGATACAAATAAAAGACGAGGAAAATCCTCTGAACATACAAAAGACAAGAATATTAGGCGTCAGTTAGGATTAGAGGTTGCCGTAACCCTATTCTCAATAGAGCCTTAACACAACACGTTAGAGTTGCAAATACCTCTGCTTTGTTACGTTATCGCAGTGCGTGCGCTTTTGGCAGGTTATTGTATCACGTGAAACCACCGCGTTAAGCTGTAAGGAAGTCGGCGAGCTTCCAGAATAAGGTCCCGCCATCGTGGCGGGTCTAGTGTACTGTCTGAATAATTAATTGCAAAGCTCATATGTTGCTACTTCGTCGACACCACATCAATATAAACTTAAGGGGAATACAAACATAATATGGCGTTGAATAATGATGCCAGGGAAACAACTGAATGAGCAAATTGATAAGAAGATTTATTAAAGGGAAACAGACTTAAATTCTACCGGGTTTTGTCGAGTACAACGCACAGCGCTGTCGACACTTCTTCAAGAGGAGCGCGTGTGGCATAAAGCATGTTAGTCGGTGTAGCAATTATTGTGCGAGTACTTTAGTACAAGTCTCACATATATAGGCAACACAAGGGTGCGATATTTCGCACTGGATTTCTAAGCCTGTTTTCGAAATAGATCTTGCTTCTTCGACATTAATTTACGCGGAGCGCTGATCAAGATGCACGGATGTGCTACGCTGATGTGTAAAAGGAATTCTTTAAGCGCGATGCTAATATTTGAATCATGACGTAGAATGGAATCTGACAGGATTTTGAATTTAAAAACATGTTATGAAAATATGTTTTTCTTGTTAAACAACTATTAGGAATTATTTATTTCACTGTCGGAAATCGACAGTGGCTTACAAGTATAATAGGTAATATCTACGTGTAGAGTAACCAAAGTGTTCAAGGGATGTATGTTATATTTCTGCAGAAATTCTGATTGCGGGGTCTTAAGCAATAGATTCTTAGACCAGACATAACACATGGTACAATATTCATCACCTCATTTTACGAGGAACAGTAGGAGAAACGATTAAATTATTTTTCAGTCATCCTTATTATTACTGTCCGGTTAAGAAATACCTTTACTAAATTGATTTTCTAATTGTGTAAAAGCTTAAAAGGAAAACACGTAAAGTTCTAAAAAATTTCGCGATTATAATTTTTTGTGGTTAAAACTACCGTTCCTAATATTAATTCCGTACCTAATACTGTATCCAATACCTTATCTAATACCATACCTTGGAAAGTATGTTTAAAAGAGAAGGAGAGGATGACAGAGATATTGAGAGAAGGGCAAATGCAGGTAACTCCATCATTGGAGGGCTGAACGCAGTTGGCTCTAACGAAAAATTGACAAATAAGCAAGGCTAGCAGTCCACAATGGAGTACAGGTACCTACCCTGATGTATAACAATGAGGCATGTAACTGCCAGAGGAAGGATGAATTTAGATTGAATGCTGTATAAATGAGATCCCTGAGGCGTATGTGTGATAAACCATGTATGATCGTGTGAGAAATGCGTTGATCCGCAATTAATGCAAAGGATTATGTAAGCGTAATAAGTAAGATTAAGAAAGGGACGTTTTGATGGTTTGTAAGGAGAATATATCACGCAAATGTGAATTGTAGAAGAAATTGAGGATACCCAAGAAAGAGATGGCATGATCAAATTAATCAAATACTTGAGTCGTGCCATGTCAAGAGTCAGAATAATAGAAGAGTAAATATGAATGTGGATGAGGCAAGGAATGTGTGCCAAGTCCGAGTTGTTTGGCGGTCCATCCTCTCTGTCTACGTGGCGTGATGGTTAGTTAGTTAATTGTGTTAATTATAAAAAAATAATAATAAAAATATTTTTTAGACAGTAGAGGGATTTAACATGAAATTAATTATAATGTAGAGGTAATAACAATGGTAGAATAAGTACTTGTATTGTTTTGATAAATAAACAAATCGACTTCGAGGAGTAATTTATTTTAATAAGACCTTATCGTTATTTCACAACAGTCTTCAACAATGATACAAATAATCCATGGAAATCTTGAGATTACACCATAGAGAATGTAATGTGTTGATCTAGAAATGAAATTGAAACCTACATATATACCTATCATAGGTAAACAGTAACTCCATAATTCTATTCAAGTCAACATTGATTTGAGATAATCAGAATATTAATTATTTCCGAAGTATATTTGCCAAAAGCAGAGTAAAGCCCTCACATCTTCATTTCAATCAATAGAGCTTTAGATTATTTGGTGAAATTAATGTCTCATCAAAATATTTGCGAAGTTACATGCTTCCCGATAATGTTCTAACTAATAATAGCAATTTGATTTTTCAATGATCAGTTTCTAAGTATGTATTCAGGAAGAAAATACTAACGAAGATGGTGGCGATATTATTAATTATTTTATAAAATTTAAAAAAAATTAACGTAGGTACATTAAAAAATAAAGATAAAAAAATGAAAACAACAAATAATTACCACGGCTGAGAATCTAACCTCGATTAACTTCTTGGAAAGCAACTATGCTAACCATTACACACCAACTACAAAACGGCGGCATGAATTCATCATGCAGGATGGAGCAAAAGTAATCACCCGATGTTATTTTGCTGTAATTTTTTTTTTATGATAAACTTTTGTACTGATTGTGAAATTTGTTTTTTTTTCCAGTAAATTGATTCACGTCTTGTCGATTTGTATTCTTCGTTTGTTTACTTCACAAATGTCAAAACCGAATTGACATTTGGCGCCATTTGCAAAAGTTAAAGCGTTTTTCTATAGGGTAATTACTTTTGCCACACCTGTGTGTAAGTGGGTACTTAAATTATAAGAAGTAGGCATTTTTTAATTTTCGAATGTTACGTACTAAAATCACATTCAAAATAACATTGTATAATTTACACCATGAAATAGAATTGTTTAATTTACCGAATTTACTGAATGAAAATAGATATAAAAATGATTTTGAATTGGTATTGTTTTAAGCAATCAGAGTTTTTAAATAAAAACTCATATTTTATTATACATCTAGCTCCACAGCGATCACTGATGTGATAAACCGATAGAAGTGTGTTGAGGACATGTCAGTGTTCTCAAAGTGAGTTCAATTTAATCTTACTTAGGGTGTAATTAATAAAATATTACAAATATCGAAATCCATAATACGTTACATTGGCATAGGAATTGATAGGTCTTACGAGTATATTAATTGACGACAAGGACGACTTTTAGGCCACACTTCCCGGGATTTTGAGGTTCAGTGGGGGAGATAATATATTTTTTTATAGAGTTTTGTCCTAAAAATGTTTTATTTTATTTTTTATTTGCTTGTGCCTACTTACCTACCAAATAAAAAAAGGACGTAAAATTTAAAAAAGATTAAAAATGAATTGTTGTTTTCGATTTTAAAATGCCATGTTTTTTCATAATTTACACTTCAAAAGATTACAAATTCATTAGTAATTTGTGTAGGCTTTTGAAATTTAATTAATCATAATTACTGTAATTAGTCACATTAAAAAAGACTTTGTGGGAGAGTTTTTTTCCAATTAGGATGTAATTTGTAGTCTCCGATCCGGAAAGAGGTACAAAATCTAAATCACCCTAATTTGGTTTAACTCCCAAATAGCTTACAGTTTTGAGAGATACAGATTAAGAATATGTTAATTCAATAATAACCAATGTGAAAATGTATTGTTATTTGTGTAACAATTATAAATTTAACCAAATCTGTTAAATATTTTTCAAGCTGGTAGGTAGATTTGTAGGTACAATAATTTAAAGGAAAACGAAGTAGTTTAATCGAATAATATTTAAAATGTAAAAAAAATCTAAATGTTTTTTTCTTCTGAAAAATCTCAAGATACGATACAATATGTTAATAACTAGGTAGTTGTATCATAGTTTTTTTTGCACTTATCTTTCTGATGTCATGTTTGAAAAAGATTTAAAATGTTGAATTAGGTACTTTTCTATTTTTCTAAATTTATCTTTCCCCTTGTTTAGCAAAAACGCACAAATATTGTTTTTCAATTTTTTCTCTACATTGCATCATTATTTACATTTGAATTTATAACCTCACAAGGAAAAGCCTTTGTTAAGCTTTATAATTTTATACAATAATAAAAATAACAAAATAGTATATTGAGAAAACAAGATTGTTACAATTAAGTTTTCTACAAATAATGGGTATAATAATAACATGGTACCTACTAATAATTATTACAATAAAGTAGTAGGTACTATATGGTACTTTCTACAAATAATGGGTATAATAATAACATAGTACCTACTACAATAAAGTAATAGGTACTACATGGTACTTTCTACAAATAATGGGTACAATAATAACACGGTACCTACTATAATAAAGTAGTAGGTACTACATGGTACTTTCTACACATAATGGGTATATAGTAATAACATGGTAACTACTACAATAAAGTATTAGGTACTTTCTACAATTAATGGGTATAATAATAACATGGTACCTACTACAATAAAATAGTCGGTACTACATGGTACTTTCTACAAATAATGGGTATAATAATAACATGGTACCTACTACAATGAAGAATCCTATTTTCAGCCAATTCATTTTAATATAATATAGTAAGCATGTAGATTGTAGGGTGACCATGTGTTGATATTTGATTGGAAAAAATACTAAGCTATTTAATAATTTAAAAAGGACCAAGATGAAAATAAAGAGAAGATAACCAAATTGACCAAATGAAGATTAAGGACGGGTTATTTCGGAGAACTTGAACAATTCTTCAAATTTCAAAGTTAATTTTCAAGTTCTGTGAAAGATATTTTTGATTATTATTATCAGTTGAGAAATGCATCAAAATAATCGGTTACTAGGCGATTCAAACCGGAAAAAAAAAGAATATTGAACACCTGACGCTGATTCATACAAACACCTGCGATTAGAACAGTAAACAAGTTTTTTTTTATGTTATTGATGTCACAAGAACGCTTGTTGTAGAAATTATAAATACCCAGTTAAAACAAAATATTAGGGGATTACAATTTCAAAAATTACCAAGAGTGGATGGAACACCTCCAGTTAAAACGAGATCTGTTAATTATAATTAAAAATTATAAATTCCTGAGTGTCAACTGAAATCTGTAGTCTCTTCTGTTCCTCCATCACGGCACAATCATTTTAAAGATTACAACTATTTGCAACGAGCTGTTTAAGGCCGGCACTCTATCAGCTGAGCCAGACGCATCTTTCATCATTATAATAATGGGGCGTCTCCGTGTGCCGGCTCTTATAATCAAATGACCATATCGCCGCTGAATTCCTGCGACTGAACCAGCCACAGATGCTGACAACCTAGAGGCTGACGAATACCTGCTTGCTACCGACTGAACTGCCCACTGCCACTGATCACCTAGAGACTGGCCAATCCCTGTTGCATTGATGCTGATGAATTCCTCCTGGCTACCGACTGAACCAGCCACAGATGCTGACAACCTAAAGGCTGACGAATACCTGCTGGCTACCGACTGAACTACCCACTGCCGCTGATCACCTAGAGGCTGGCCAATCCCTGCTGCATTGATGCTGATGAATTCCTCCTGGCTACCGACTGAACCAGCCACAGATGCTGACAACCTAAAGGCTGACGAATACCTGCTGGCTACCGACTGAACTGCCCACTGCCGCTGATCACCTAGAGGCTGGCCAATCCTTGCTGCATTGATGCTGATGAATTCCTCCTGGCTACCGACTGAACCAGCCACAGATGCTGACAACCTAAATGCTGACGAATGCCTGCTGGCTACCGACTAAACTGCCCACTGCTGATCACCTAGAGGCTGGCCAAACCTTGCTGCATTTTTTTTATTTATTTTTTATTTTTTTATTTATTTATTTATTAATTTCATTCAAAATACAGTTTTTACATAAAAAGCATACTCTGCACATCTCACTAGGGCATTCCTGTATCAAGATGTGCAGCTTTACAATAATATCATTTTAAAAAATACATATATGTAAATTAAAAATAATAACAACATTAAATTAAATTTAAACCAAAAAAAGAAAAGTTTATGACACGGACGTTTCGAGACCGGTAGACAAAAATAAACAAAATTTTAGTAACAAATGTATGAAAAAAATAAAAACAAAAGAAGCATTATTAAGTAAGTTGGCAACAATAATATTCTTCTGTTAACTAAAGTACAAGGTACCTGTGCTGGCTTATCAGACACAAGCATAGGGTAACCATACTAACAGTTACAACATGGAAAGTATGAATAATAGATTATAAGAAAAAATAAAAATAACTAAATAAAAAAAGGTAAATAATAACCGATAGGTAAGTAGATAATATTATAATAAAAAGTAAGTAAGTAAATAATTTAGCTAGACAATAATTAAAGTAAATATTAATACGATAATTAAGTAGATAATAATAATAATAAATAACCAAAAGTTATTTTAGAAGTAAATAAGTACATGCGCAGTAAGTAAATAAGGATTGTATCGAAACAGAGCTTCCACAAGGAATTATGATATAAGCGACAACATGGGTGATCTAAAATCATCACTCTCAGCTAGTACGGAGATTTTGACCATTTTCTTGAATGAATTTAACGTACCTATAGTTTTTATATTTTCTCCAAGCATATTATATAGCAACGGAGCTTTATATGAAAAACTCCTTTGTCCGAAGGATGTTCTGGTATACACCGGCTGATACATTAAAGAAGAACCCATTCTAGTGCTGCGCACTTGTTGAGATCTTTTAGCAGTAATAGTGTTGTTGAAAAATTTACAGAGAGCCTGTATTATGTACAACTGCCTTATTGTCATAATTTTGCTTTCACTATATAATAACTTTGATGGATACATAAAATTTCTCTTATACATTATTTTTAAAATTAATTTTTGTGCAACATTCAAAGGCTCTAAGGTAGTCTTGTTACAAGAACCCCAACAGACAACATTATATGAAAGCATTGATTGAACAAGAGCATAATATACAGTTTTTAATGTAACTTTGTCCAATATGTTTCTTAGATTTTTGAAAATGTAGGCTAGCCTTCTTATTTTGTTTCTTAATATAGTAATGTGATTGTTCCATTTTAAATTTTTATCAATTATTAAACCCAGGTATTTGATGTTGTCTACTCTTTCCAAAGATTGACAGTTACACTCCTGCACACAACAATGTAATTTTAATGAACGTTCCAAAGATGGTTGATTTACAGAGGAAATGCTAAAAGTAATATATTTAGTTTTGTTCATGTTTAAGGTTAACAAATTTTGATCAAGCCAATTTTTGACTGCCCTTAATCCTGCCTCGTACTGAGCATACGTTTCGTTCCATGTGTCAGCAGCAAACACCAAGACAGTGTCATCTGCAAATACAATTGAAGATCCAGAAAATTTCAGTTTACAGAGGTCGTTAATATATAACAAAAATAGAATTGGACCCAGAACACTACCTTGAGGAACACCATATACAATTGATTTATTTGAGCTAATGTGATCATTAATTATTACTCTCTGTGTTCTATTTTCAAGATATGATCTGAACCAATCTAAAGATTTATTAACAATACCCATTGAACTGAGTTTTTTTAAGAGTAAACCGTGGGATACGGTATCAAATGCCTTAGACAAGTCTAAAAAGACGGCCATTGCTTTATTGCCAGTATCAAGAGCTTCTACGACTGTGGTGATCATTTTTAATGCAGCATCACTTGTTCCCATGTTCTCTCGGAAGCCAAATTGATTATCTGAGAGAATTTCATATCTTTTTACATAAGACATCAACCTAATTTTAGCTAATTTCTCTATTATTTTTGATAACGTATTTAGCAAGGAGATAGGTCGATAGTTATTTACATCTTCGTTATCTCCTCCTTTAAATAAAGGAATAACTTTGGAATTTTTGCAATGATTAGGGAACAAGCCATTCTCAAAACTAACATTTACAATGTGTGTAATAGGTATTACTAGTTCAGAAGCATTTTGTTTGTAGACCATTGCACTTATATTGTCATTTCCACTCGAAAAACATGATTTTAGCTCATTAATCACATTTAAAACTTCATTACAATTCGTTGGTTTGAATTCAAAGCAGGCATTTTGCATAGATTGTGTTGGATTATAATTTTTTACTAAAGATTCTTCACGGGTGCTATTTGCACTACACAAAAGATTAGCAAAATTTTGACCTATATCACTAAAAAAATTATTCACATGGTTAGTAATGACTGTTGGATTATCATTTATGGATACAATGTTATTATTTACTTTCAGTTTATTTATGGGCACTGATTCCTTTTGCAAATCCAATGCTTGTTTTATTATTTTCCATTCTTGCTTTATGTTTCCTTTTACCTCGTGAAGCTTCCCTTTATAATATGTTTGTTTGGTCGTTTTTATAATTTTAGAACACCAATTTCTGTATCTTTTATAATGTGCAAACAGTTCGATATTATTTGGTTCTTTACGACAACTCTTGTGTAATTTGTCACGTTTAATGAGGCAGTTAATAATTCCAGAATTCCATTGATGCTGACAACCTAAAGGCTGACGAATACCTGCTGGCTACCGACTGAACTCCCACTGCCGCTGATCATCTAGAGGCTGGCCAATCCCTGCTGCATTGATGCTGCAACCTAGAGGCTGATGAATTCCTCCTGGCTACCGACTGAACTAGCCATTGAAGCTAACAATCTAGAGGCCGGCCAATTCTTCCTGGCTACCGACTGAACTACCCACTGCCGCTGATCACCTAGAGGCTGGCCAATCCCTGCTGCATTGATGCTGATGAATTCCTCCTGGCTACCGACTGAACCAGTCACAGATGCTGACAACCTAAAGGCTGACGAATACCTGCTGGCTACCGACTGAACTGCCCACTGCCGCTGATCACCTAGAGGCTGGCCAATCCTTGCTGCATTGATGCTGATGAATTCCTCCTGGCTACCGACTGAACCAGCCACAGATGCTGACAACCTAAATGCTGACGAATGCCTGCTGGCTACCGACTAAACTGCCCACTGCTAATCACCTAGAGGCTGGCCAAACCTTGCTGCATTGATGCTGACAACCTAAAGGCTGACGAATACCTGCTGGCTACCGACTGAACTCCCACTGCCGCTGATCATCTAGAGACTGGCCAATCCCTGCTGCATTGATGCTGCAACCTAGAGGCTGATGAATTCCTCCTGGCTACCGACTGAACTAGCCATTGAAGCTAACAATCTAGAGGCCGGCCAATTCTTCCTGGCTACCGACTGAATTAGCCATTGATGCTGAAAACCTAGAAGCCGGCCAATTCTTCCTGGCTACCAACTGAATTAGCCATTGATGCTGACAACCTAGAGGCCGGCCAATTCTTCCTGGCTACCAATTGAACTGGCCACTGCTCCAGCTGTCGCCTACGCCATTTGCTGTATCGTATGGCGCGATGATGCACAATGTGCTCCAATCTGAAATTATCGCTTAAAGAATTCCGATTGTCTCAGTTTTCTATCTGTGTTTTAAATCCCAGTTGTATTGAAATACATATAATTATTTCTTGTGAATTGGGTTGGCTGTAAAAAATAGGAAGTACCTATAAGCTACACCCCTTTGTACGTTCTGTATACCAGTACAATACTTGTAAATAAAATGTGAATTTTGATTCGAATCGTCTTTCTTTTATGATGGTTTGGATAGAACACCTCACGGTGTTTTACTTAAATCATTACCCAAGTTGAGGACTGATGTGTGCCAGTGCTTATTATTTACAGTCTTTTATTGTGCAGGCAAACATGTCCCGTACATCCCCACTCCCCTGATATGTGAATTAATTTTATGGGCATATCTCAAGTCAAATATCTGGAGTATATGTTGACAAGCCAGACTGCATTAAAGATCTATGGACGAAAATCCAGAAGAATCCTGGTAAATATATATTTTTTTTAATTAAACCCATTAGTTGTATACCTTACTTATTATTTATATATTTAGTTGTAATTGTATATTGGTACCATTCTTTGGGGAGTACCAACGTACTTCCAGTGTTGTAGTGTATGTATTTTTAATATGTTACAAGCGCTTAGTGTACTAGGCGTGTACTGGCAGTATAATCAGGTATGCGCGACGTTCAAGGTGGTACAGCCGCCCGTTCTCGAAGAAGATATCTGACAGGATTATCGGCAAGGTATTTGCGGCAATGCATTGCACTGCGCAAGGCTGTGAATACAGAAGAAGGCTTACCGTACACCGTACAGTCCTGACTTGACATATAAATTACACTGCGCACACTTAGTGTCGCCTATTTAAATTCAAAGTACATTTTCTTACGTTGTGATCTTTCAGCCGGAAAGTGGGCACACTTATTTCAGGGGCTTAGCTACATTAGTGCTGCACCTTGCAGCGACGAAACGCTAAACGGAAAATGCGTTTTTCAGAAAAAGACTGTAATTTATTTCTAGTGCATTTTACATATCGTAGACAAATACAAACACAAATCCACATCTAAAGTGCAGATCTGTCTAAATGAGCATACAAACTATATTTAAGTGTTGAATCGTTGAGACACTTATAATAAAGCGGCTTTGCAAATTAAAAAAAATTAAAGCAAGTCAATTTATTCAGTGACAAACAGGTGCCTACAAAATATTTATAATAAGTGCTTTTATGACGCAGAAGGCTATAAAGAATGGAGTACATTAGCAAATATTAGATTTTAAATATGTCACAGACGATGTCACCGTCTATGTTATTTAAAATAGATATTGGTTCATCTGTTTTTGACACAGTTCATTCAAGAACACAAGGAAAACATCAATTAAGTGATAAAAATATGTAGATATAAGTAAAAATCAGAAATAACAGAACAGGATTATGCACGGAGAACACTTGTATGGATAATTTATTAAAAATCTTGTCAAATTATTCGTGTTCCTGTTAAAAAGAGACTGCAGAACTTTAAAGAGTAAATTGACATTTTTCCTAACAAACTGTCAGTAAAACACCAATATGTTATAAGATGTCGGAACACGTGTTTATAAAAAATCTAATAATGAGGTATTTTGTCATTATGTTTATCAGGAAAACCGCATCTTCTTGAACACGTGTTCCGATATATTCTTAATGGATTATATATAAAAAAAAATATTTTTTTGGAAATGGATTGCAATCACGCATTTAACAGTATTTTATTATATCAGCCATATTTATTTTTCTCCGTGTGAGAATCAAATTCTAAATTCTAAAATACACATAGAAAGCAGACAATAAAAAGTATTCGTTAGAATAGAAATATAATATTATTGGTTCCTAGTTGAAGTGTGACACAGTTAAATATGACAGAAATAGTGTTGAATTAGCTCAGTGGTAGAGCAGAGCCCCGGAAAGGCTAAGGTCCCGGGATAAATTCCTAGGTGCGACCGTATCTTTTACTGATTTTTCTCTTTCAAATTTTCGTTTACAAATCGATAATGTTGTCTTCAATGATTAAATATTACAATTTGAGGTTTTAATCATTAATTTATACCAATAATATATAAATTTTTAATTAAGTACAATCGACTCAAATATTTTTTTTATTAAAAACGTCACCAAGTTATTTCTTGTGAAGATATTTCAACCGTGCTGTTAGATTTGGAATTACAATATTATCTCAGTAAGGCTTTTCTCAGTCTTCCATTATCGCCCTTAACGCTTGAGGTACAATAATAATTATATTGTATGGGTGAAACCCATTGAATACTTTGATTATTAAATTAATTTCATTGGGTAAATTTGCTGATTAGGTTACAGACACTATCTTATACCTAAGTGTTAGTTTGTCTTATCAATAAGTGCTTAGCTTGGTGACAGGATAACCGTTGGACAAACTAACGCCGTGAAAACATATTAAAATTAATACAGAAAATTATTTTTCTAATAAATTTTATATAACTCGAATCATCTAAAGGATGAGGCTGAAACAAATCCTCATATTATCAATAAGAAGAGCATACTAATATTATTAGTCATTAACTATCCCGCAGCCAAGTAGGGGAGTAGGTAGTACCCAAAATTACTATCCTGCTTATATTAGCTTAAATACTTGACATATCATTTTAGAATTTTTCGTATTTCTGCACAAATACATAAGTTACCATTAGAAATTGACTAAATAATTGGGATTTCTATAGTTAAAAAGGCAGAAACATGCACGGGGTCGTCGAAAGACCCACTTGGTTACAAAAGTTTTGTTTGGCATCTTGGCCTGTCAAGAGTTAACATGTAACATATATATATATATAGGGTGGTCCATCGGGTACGCCGGATTTCAATTTCCCTCCATTTTTTTTTGCATATAACCCTAATGATTGACAGTTGTCATTGAGGTTATTAAAAAATCAGTCTTTATAAAAAAGAACAACGAAAAAAATACATTATTTTTAGTTAATTTTATCGTTAATGTAAACTTACCTGGATTATACGTTTAAAAAAGGTTTTGTATTTTTAAAACGACGTCAGAAGTAAAATTATGGAACTCAAATTAATACTACTACTTTTACAAACATTCATATATTTTTTCTCTTTTATAAATAATTATTGAATTAAAAATCAAATCTCGAATGCTGTAGAAATGAGATCTCTGGGGCGTTTGTGTGGTAAAACCATGAATGATCGTGTGAGGAATGTGGAGAACCGCAAATGATGCAATGCTGATGAAAGCGTAGGTAATGAGTAATGTTAAAAAAAGGGACGATGGTTTCGGCATGTAGAGCGAATGAACGAAGAAAGGAATGTAAGGAAAATATATGACGCAAATGTGAATGGTAGAAGAAGTCTAGGATGTCCTAGGAAGACATGGCACGATCAAGTGGAACATCTGTATCATATCGTGTATCTATAAACAAAATGGTGGTCCTTATTTACAATGGTTCGTTATCGAAAATTAAAAGTAATTCGTTTGTTAGACTTTAAAGAAATCAGCCTATATTTTAAAATATATCAGTATACAGTAAACATTAAAAAAGTGGTAAATAAATAACCCAATAGATAAATAATATTATTTTAATTTAGTGACGCCAAGGACAATTAATTAAAAAAAATCATACCTCAGTCATTTATTTTTTTGAGGTTTTTCGGTATTCTTAAAAACAAAAATTATTTGTCCTTATTTGAAGCCATCAAATAGATGAATCCGAGAGACCCGTAATCCAGAAAACCGTCCACTGCTTCAAAGTTTGTTGTTCACTAAATTCATACAGTTGCGTTCGTTAAAATAACATTTCCGAAAATGTTACTACTGTATCCGTGAAAAGAAAAGACTGGTCTAGAATTCATGGGAAATTTAGTTTTGAACTTAAATGCAACTTCCTTAAATGAACTTCTGCTTTCTAAGAAAGTGGCAAGTAACCTAATATGCACTCAAAACTAATAAAGTGTCAAAGAATCTGGCCGTATCGTATCGTAAGGTTATTTGTATCTCTCTCGTTGGGCATAGCCAGTGAACAAAAATCCTTAGAAGTGTGATTTACTGATTAGAATCCGATTATTATTTTACCGATAGAAACTGATTCTCGACTGATTCGATAGGACGCAAACAGGCAAATGAAATTGAATATCTCTCCAAGAAATAATTTTGGTATTTGAAAACTAATGCTCAATCTAGAAGTAAATGAAAATTAGGATTACACATGGACACCCTGACAACACACTCGATCAGAAGAATGAAATTTACCGATTAAGAAGAAAACTTATGTCGCCAATTTGGATAAGATCTTTCGACTCCTAGGTCCAGATAGGCCAAAAAACAGTTTTCTACTTTAGTAAGCTATCATATAAAGAGTGACGGGTAAAAAAGCTTACATATCCATCGACAGCCTTATTCAAGGAAACACAATTATTAGATGTAAGTCAGAGGTACAATGAGCATAATGTATTTATACGTCTTGTAGTCGCTACACGACAAGACTAAAATCAGAACAAAGAGCGATATTACCAAAAATGAATACAACGTTTTTATATATTCTTTGCTTAAATATACAATGGATTCAAACAACAATACAGTAAGTATAAAACAGACCCTCTTAAAAAGCAAAGTACATTATGGCTGATAGAAAGTGGAAGAACAGAATCGGAAAGCTTCCAGAATACAATCATTGTCTGACTGAAGAAAGATCCACTTTGACGAAACGATGTGGAAATCGGGGAAAATATATTTATCCATCGATCGGTGGGAATAAATTAATGCACCCTGTTATTGAGAAGTGAAGGAGATCACTATACGAAGAGGACTGGACTTGAGATCTGGACTGGATAAGACTGGACCGGACTGGACTTCAGGACTGAAGAAGCAGATTTTAGAGCTTGCTGTTATTTAATATGACATCTCAGGATTTGCCTACCAGCACCGAAGCTCCCAAATCCGTTAGCCAACAATAAATGGACAGCTTCCCTAATAATGGAACGGGAAGTCGACTCTAAGTAGGCAAAAATAAAAATAAAACGTTCAAGAAAGAATTTGCAATTTGAGTGAAAAATATTTTTGTTTAAGAATATATATTCATATAGAATATATATAATATTTTATTTTACATATTTACACCTAGAATTAATAAATCGTCATTTAAAAACGATTAAATCCGTAAGACCGTAAGCAAGTTAATGTTTTTCAAAAATCTTGAAAGATATATAAATTGTTTTTTTTATTTTTGTTTCGTACCTACCACAAGTGGGATTTTACCTTACTGTTAACCGGTTAAAACAGACGTGTTTATGACATCACGCGCACCCCATCAAATTTCGATCGTTTTGTCGGGTCTTGAAAAACGCAAACTTTGAAAATACTGATATCTCTGTATGAAGGTGAACATTCATAATAAATAACTCTAATTCCTTACTTCGATATTTGAAAAGTATTCTCAAAGAACCAGAAGTAAGATAAAATTGGCCTACTTTGGGCACACAAAACAGTTCTGTTGATTTAACACTTCAGTGGGAAGGACAGGACGTTTGTGTCTGTATTCTGTAGTCTGTAAGGTATGGGGTTTGGCTTGGTTCGCCTTTCGCTGCACTATGTTTTGTCTTTGAGGCGGTCCAACTTTGCCCTTTTGGAAATGAAGAAGTTTTCTTCCAGTCACCCCGTATTGGGAGCTGAGATACATTTGAATTGCAAATCGACCATTCACTTCGCCTTTTGATAAATTATGTGAGAGTTACAGAACATCCAGTGGCCACTGGGAGAATTCAATTATAATAAGAACGGTGATCCACTGAATGGAGCTGATTTTCATAGAATTCAATGCGAGAATTCTCCGGTACGGAGGGTTTTTGTTTTATTTAATGTTTGTATAGGAATAGAATAATTTAAAAAAATCAAACGGCTAACATAACGCAAAACAAAACGCTCGTTGCGTTGAGATATATGGTGTCTAATCCAAAACAAAATTAGCAGTCTATGAAGGCAAAAGACTAGGAAAATTTAGCACACATAAATATACTTGCGCACGCCGGGATTTAAACCCGCGGCCTTCGGATTGCTAGCCAAAAGTCTTACGCCTCGACCACGGAGGCCGTCAAATGTATGAGACTATTTGACGGTTCTCGGTTTGAAAATTTAAGTAAAACGTACATACAAACCACTACTAAACAATTATAATCAAACGTACATCTACTAATTTTCTGTTTTCTGTGCAGCGTTACGTTTTCCAGCGTAATGCGTAAAATTATTCACGTTCAATGAACTTTTAATTTTTCAAAGATATTAATCATTATTAAGACATTAATCATATATTAATTATTATTAATCATATAAGACAAAAATATTTCAAATATAAATTCTATAAATGAGTATTTCTTTTGTTAAAATTTTCGAAAATTCCCTTATTTTTCACAAATTTAGTGATGGTGTTAATTCTGATGTCTCTCTAATTTGTCATAAGAAAGAATTATTTTTATTAAGAAAATTGGTAAAATTTGTTGGAAAAATATAATAAACATTCTTATATTCAGCTTCACCCACAATTATAATATCCTGTGATTGTCGATGCGTCTACGCTAGTAGAAACTAATATTGAGTAAATCATTAAAATGATTTGAAATATATTTCAGTAAGACGAGTAAATTGTAATGTCTCATTTAACGGAACAAGATTTTTATTTTATTTTATCTTATTAAAAAATTACAAAACATGGATACGTACATATATCATATTGGTAAATCAATGTTCCACAACTCATGATGGAAATGAGACTGATGTACCCAGAAATTTAAGATCGAAAAACATTTCAAATTTCATGATTATTTATCTTCATGCACGAAGAAAAATTAGATTTACGAATCTTTTCAAATTATTGGTAACCCGGTTAGAAACGAGATTGCGGGCCGTTTCCTGATAAACTTTTAAAAAAATTCCTAATATATCGGACCACGTATTCATATTTGAAACGAAATACGATAACATTAGGATAATAATGAAAACGTTCCGACATCGTGACAATATATTCGTAAATTACTAAATGTCAGGAAACCTACTAATTTTAAGAGATTCTTAATAAATTAGCAATGTAATTTTTCTCCATGTGCGGATATTTTTAGTGTTTCAGTTAAGAATATAAGCGATTCATAAATAGTTAACCTTTTTTCAAATTGGAAAATAATTGGATATTGGAATATTATTTGTTGTAACTATAACCATAAAAATTCTAATGTCCTGTTTCCACAAACCTTATATGTTTGCAAATACCTTAAAAATTAGCTCCTGAACGACCCCAAAGTTTCTGTCTCTTTTCTCCATTAATTCCGTTTTCCCTTCGAATAAATGTTAACGGTACAATCTTGTAGGTTTGTCCGAACCATTATTCGGGTGTCCCGGAAAGTAGGTACCGTGTTCTGAATTGTACTATATCCTGAATCGTACCGTGGCGGCTTCAAACGTACCGTGTCCCGTACTTCGGACGCGAGCCTTGTAAAACTATTAAACTATGGCCCAATGGGACGGGATATTAGAATTTAGGATACGTTTACGGGATATGGAGCGATCCGGTGCTTAAAAACCTCTGCGCTCTGTGTGCTAGGAAAAAATCTTAGGAATCTAACGTTCTACAATGTACACATTTTTTTTTGTTTTACCTAGACTGAACATGTAAAATTTAATATGTTGGGAAGTGAGTTAGGGAAGAGCTTCACAGATGCACTCATAGAGGGCAGTGAAAAGAGCTTGCTTGTAAGTCCGCAAGATGGCAGCTAGTAGCCAGTAGGTAGTCACTAGGGCCAGTTAGGCTGCTTCCAAACAAATATGGTGTTTGCAGACCACATTTAGCCAGCTCCTAGTTAGGTCGACTCTTGTAATACCAGAAGTATTGAATAAATTTCTGATTTAATATAAAGAACTTATTCTCTAAAATCTCCTTCCACGTCGAGTTGAGAACTGTTTGTGGGAACACAACAAAAACTAGATTGCTGTTGTTGTTGCTGTTTGTTTCATATAATATGAAACAAACAGCAACTACGGTGACTTTTTTGTTTTTTTTTTTCCATTTAAAACATTAAAAAATCAGTAGGTGTAGTAAAGTTAGAATCGGGTGGGGGGTCAGGTGGTTACTTGGCCGAGCTTCGAGTGAAGTCACGTGGAAGAATTTTTGATGTTCTGTGATTTCATTTTTTTTTACACCAAATAATGTCAGGAATCACTGGTTAAAGTAAGTCAAGTACGTACCATAACATCGTACGTAATTTGCCTTCAACAATTTAATTTCATAGATTTCTGAATGTAAAACGTGCAGTATAAAAACTGCAGTAGTGGACAAACATTTTTTTTTGAAAATATGAACATTTTTTATCAATGCGAAATGTTGCGAAGGTTTGTAAGTTAACCTTTCGATCCAGTTTCATTTCATTTTCCAGCATCGCCTACTTATTATTATCATGCGCACAATATTCCTATATCAGCCATGCGTACCTTGTTCCTGCCTGGAGACTGGGGACATAATATACACTGAGGGGTTATTAGTAAAAATTACTTTACTATGAGCCTGAGCCTGTTTAATATTTACATGAAAAGGACACAACATCTCGCGGCGAATAGTAATGTAGATTAAGTTAATAACTTTCTTTAACCCCCTTGTGTAATTACACTTATCGTGCTAAAGAGCTGAGCTTAATTTTTTTTATTTAAATTTAATGTTTGTAATTTTTACACTCGATATACAATTTTTACATGCTTTACAGAGGAAAATAAAAATATTGTTTCCTCACCATAAAGAGACAAGGCTCTTATTTTTAATGAGGGAGTTATTAATTATATAAAGTCATGTAAGTAATTAATACTAAAATATTAGAAAAATAAAACTTTAAAAATAATATTAACAGTTTTAGGTAATTTTACAAATTAAGTTGAATTTCTAGAATATTTTCGATATTTTTTAGATTTAAAGCAAGATTATTAAAATAAGTTATTCCTAGATACAGAAGGGTCTTTTTAATGTGCTGGGTATTCAGTTTTGGGATTTTAATGTTATTCTTATATCTTGCTGATGTATAAGATTGTAAGTTAATTATAATTTTACCATAAGAAGCAATTACTTTGTGGTTAGACATTACATTTTTTTAAATAAAACAAACACTTTGTATTTAACCACGAATATTTATTATTTTACACATCAACCGGTTTCGCTTCAACCAAGCTTCAGCAGGATATAATAATAACTAAATACTAAGACAGAGTTGTTGGTTACACATATTTTTCTTTTCACTCGTTCTAAGTGAATATACATATTAGCTTTCAAGTAGATTAATATCTTTTCTAATTACTTAACTAAAGTTCAAGAATTATTATTCAAAGCAGACTTATCAATTCACGCTAGAACGAAATTATTGTTTAGTTTAACTTTTTTTTAGGTACAAATATTATCCTGACATTGGAAGCTTGTTCTTTAAATACCTATTTGTTCACCGTGTTTCACGCCCATACTGCGAAACTTCTGGGCGTGATTCAAAATTTAGCAGAATGTACCTTTTTTTTTCATTAGTACTCATTTTCATTAGTTTACAAAACGTTCGCAAAACACCATTTTGTTATTATTAGTTGTCGGCCCTCGGTCAGCTGTTCTATTTAAAATATCAAATGTTAGATACTCGTAGATTATCACGAATATCACCCCTTAAAGATTTGTGGTAGAACACAGTTAATATTAAACCTAGAGTAACCTCGATACAGGCTATGTCCTAGTGAGGTTAATTTTTACGAGAAAAAAAGTGATTTATGTATAGTGAGATGCAATAAACAAATATTAAGAGTTATTTTAATTAATCAAGAAATTGAATCAATCTATCCACATTTTTTTTCTGTAGTAACAAAACTGAGGAAAGAATAGTTCAGCAATGGGTAACGCTAATTTTGAAACAACGTAAACTCAGATGTGAGAACATCTCGCGAACATTTGTTTGATATTTGACAGTAAAAATGGAAAATTACTTTTTATTTACAATAATTTGGACAATCAACACTGAATGTTCATAGGTTTTAGTGTTTTTTTTATCAAATGTGATCCGATGACAAGTACAACACGCAATTACAATTAGATTAAATGAAGAAACTGAATGCCAATGGACGTTTAAAGGGAACCATTCAGATTGTCGTATTGATGGTCATAAAATGTGATGAAGTTTGAAACACTCCACCCTTAGTAATATTATTTTATGTGACATCACGCCTCATGCGCATAATACGGAGTACTCGCGTTAATTTCTTCCATGCATCAAAGCATAAATGTATTCATAGCCAGTTTGGCCCTAGAGCCCGAAACAATGTTGAAACTGGCCCCAAAGCCCAGTGATTAGGTTTTGTATGCAAGACATCTATTTTGAGCCCAGGCCGGATTTGTTTACCCCAATCGACCTTATACATATCCCTTAGGGGTCTTCGTTAGTGTCATTATTGATTCAGAGCTAAGCGATACAGTTCGGATTTGCTAAGTGGCATAGGTCGGAGGCCGGTAACTGGTCGGCGTGGGTACTTGGATTTTGGATGTACTAAGCCCCATATATGCACATGTATTTGGCAAAAGTGTAGGGGCAGTTTGTAAAATCACACTTCTCTCAGAATTAGTTTTTTGATAGATGTACAATTGTATAATTTTTGCACAATTTTTTTGGAGAGGTGGGAAACTTTTTACTGTCGGGAGCCGTTGGGATGTTTGTGGTATCACCCGCGGGCCGCACTTAGATTTTAAGCCGAAATGACGGGAGGGGGAATCAAATTTTAATTTGCACTTGGAACACGTGAATGGTTTCCTTCCAAATGTGTCAGCAGATGAATCCACAAATGGAAATTAATATTTATATTCTGAACGCAAAACTTATTCAACATAGTAATAAGAGTTATCTATAAAATGATTTTGGTTTTTGATTAGAGTTAATCTGTGTACCACACTCCAGTTTCAATTAAAATATACCCAGAATACAAAAATGATTTTCTTCCAATGGTTACAGTACGCAGTCTATAATAATTTTATAATTGCAATTGGAACACAATGTTATTCTTCAAAATGCATCATCAAGTGAATCGCCAACTGGAACATCGTCTATGCATTCTGAACACAAGACCGGTTTGAAATTTTAAGCCACACCAAAAGTGATCACTGGCCGCAGTTTTCTGATCCATGATCTATTGTAATCGACAAGCTCATATCGAAAGAATGGAAAGAATTCAAAAAAAAAATTTAAACACATAAATTAAAAAATAAACTTACACTTCTCAAATTATACCGAATCCATTAAATTTCATAATTCTAACTCCCTCCAAACACGACGTCTAATTTTTGATCAAATCTTATTGTTTAAAATATTAAATAATGGTCTGGACTTACCAGAACTTACCAATTTAATAAATCTTCATATTCCGTCTAGATCAACCCGACAATCTGATTTATTTTATCTACCCTCGTGTAGAACAAACATTCGAAAAAATTCCCCAATTCCTCGTATATGTGCACAATATAATACAAAATTTTACAGCATTGACATTTTTGGTAATAACCTAAAGAAATATCGATATGAAGTAATGCGTACGATCGATTATTAATATGAGGGTGTGGAATGTATCGGGAGCATCTCCTATCCTCTTCCTATTTTCCTCTTCCTCTCCCCTTCCTTTAACACCAACTTAATTTTAAGATATTAAAACTTCATTTCCAATGAACTTTAGCATAAGAAACTTCTGTGGCTTGACTTCAGTTAACTTGTATATTTATATCTATATTATATAAAAGCTGTTTGTTTCTTACAAAATAAAGAAATAAACAATACATATTTAAATGAATACAACTATCCGTTTTGAGTTTGCGTTGAAACTTCTCCATACTACCAACCAAATTTACGTAAAAGTCCTTCAAAATCTGTGATTCATTAGAAGGTTATAGTAATAATCAAATCAGCAACAAATTGAAAATGCAGTTCTGCAATCAATACCTACACATTTAAAAATCGATTTTTATGTTTTAATTTGCCTTAGCATAAAACCTTATACTGAACATCTTAGCCGACTGAAATTTAAAAAAAATAAATGATTAACAAATGCAAATCAGAAATAAGAATATGGAATATACAATGGAGTATCCAGGGGTAAAGTGCGCTAACTTCAGGAGGTGATTCTATATGATGGCAGAAGTAAAAAAGTTAGATAACTTTTTTAAAATTACAATTACAAATTACAATAGTTTTTTACTTCAAATTACCATAAAAAGTTGGAAATTCGAAAAAGTTATTTATCTTTTTTACTTGTACTATAACTAAGTTTACACCTTATCCCCGGACACCCTATATATTTCGCAGTGATTTTACAAGAATTTGGTTATGAGTGTGGAGGTACGTTAAAAATAAAATTGCTGGCAGCCGCGGTACAGCAGTTAAAGTATTTACCCAGAGTCTATGGTTTGATAACCAACAAACGTTTTATTCCAGGGTATACAATTTTATTGCTTTGCACCTCTCATTTGTGAAGCTAAGATTTAAATTCTACAGTTTACTTGAAATGATTAATTATTAAAAGCAAGTGGAAAATGCATACGTAAATAAACGTGATTCAATTATGTACCAACACATGTCGTGCCGTTATTTAATAACTTACTTTATTCAAGTAGGGTTGTTTTGCATTAAAACAAACAGAGAAAATCAACATTATTGAGGCCAGTCACCAAATACGTCGTAGAATTAGTCCGATTTGGGGGGATTTTCCGATAAAACTTTTCATGACCAAAAATTGATACAGTTTTGAACAGAAAATAATGTGAAATAAAGACGTGACTCATATGAATCTTTGATCTTTTAATCAAAACAATGATTTTTACCTTGTTAAACGAAAGATATCTACTGCGAAAATCAGTGGGAATAATGCGTGTCACAAGTCACAAGCGGAAAAGTTCTTACATGTTCATGCAAATGATTATTTAGGGGCGATTTTCGATAACGCTATTGTTTTTCATAACAAATGAATAATCGGCAGTAAAGTGAAATAACGTTTCGTGTAATTATATTTTCGTCACCAGTAAATTACACAAAATAAAAACGCTGCAATCGTTTAACTTGATTTTATTGACTACGACCAGGCTAACATAAAATGGTGTAACTACTTAATAAATAATAAATGCTATGAAATATATAAATGTATCAAATATTCACACTGTGTAGATACCTACACCAGAAATTATTTTTACTCTCTGAAATAAATGTTTTTACATCGTATTCCAATACATTTAAATATTTAAACTTTTTAACGCTTTAGAAACGAGTTAATTGCAAAAGATTTGCTGTTGCATAATAAAGGAACCATTTAATTATGTTAAACAATATAAGAAATGGGCTGAAAAACAAACTATATTTAGAAAATAAATAGAGTTTTTTTATAAAACGGCCTTTGCGGTGGAGGGGTAGCAAGCGGGTTCAAATCAAGGAGTCGGGATTTCAACAAGCAAGGTCGCGGGTTCAAATCCGGTCGTTGGCAAGTAAATTTTATTTGTTTAACTTGTGCTATTTCACAAATTACTTATTTAAAATAATATATTTTATATTTGCGGCACGCTTCAGTATAGCCCTGGTGTAAAACCACAATCCAGAAATGTTGCTTAAAATGGCTTTGCCCGTGTTTCAACATCAACACAATCTTACACCTAAAAAAACTTATAAAGCGCATAATTTGTAACAACATTACTATCGGCATAGTAATGAAAAATTTTACTACCACTTTATTAAATTTCTAAATTTCATCGTTTGACTGTGCTCACACGAGAAATGTCGTATTATGGGGCTTTAAATCATGAATGCATGCGTTTATATTTTTCTGATTGTTTTTATGATTTTGTTTTGTTTTTTTTTTGTTTCCATTTGAGTCATGGAACGGTACTTAAATATAGTCGGTTCGCTAGTTACTGGATAATTAATGTCTGATTTGGTACATTTAGTTAACACGAAGTGGGCTGATGTAGGTCTTAAAATGTCGGAATTGTAGCATTTTACACAAACAAAGAAGGTGTTTTATATTTGTTTTGCATGTATTATAAATAACACCAAAATTTATTGCTTTGTTTTTTAGTGTAGGTGCATGATTTCATTTAAAAAATAACATATAATCATAATGTATCCCTTATTTTTTCAGATTCTTATATTTAAGTCATATATAAGGTAGATTATATGTGAAACAATAATAAAAATTGTTATGAAGAAATAAATGCAATGAAAAAAATCAAAAAGAATTAAAGTGAGAGAATTTTCAATTTCTATCCAGAAGGCGGGTATCGGTTCTGCCGCCGCAGGAACCATTTATTGGTTAACCAATACTATGTCACCCCAAGTGGTTTGCTGCCCTTGGTGACTTGAGGGGACTGGGTTCATGGGGTGTGGTTTGTCTAGGTCTTGTCGGCGAATGTCTCTGCCTATTCAGTGCATGGCGGTGGTAGTAAGAGATTTTCAAATATTGTCACGTTATTCGTAACCCGGAAATGTTCGTCTTACTTTTTTAAAAACAAAAAAAAAAATCCTATAAGAAAACAAAAGTTTGACAGTAATGTTCAATTATTCAGGATATTTAAAAAAATATACATCAAAACGATTGTTTTGTGACCTGTGAATATGGTTTGTTTTCCAGAAGGGCAGGAGGGCAAACAACAGGTGAGACACCTAGTAAGGGATAGGTTTAGGGGATGAGATTAAGCTAAATCCGTATACAGAGTACTGATCGCCTCTATTGTAAAAAGTATAAAACATAGTCTCGATAATGGTAATAAGTGTATCGGAATATTTTTAGATCTATGTAAAGCTTTCGATACAATTGATCATACATATCTTCTAGAAAAACTCAAAAAGATTGGAATCGTAGGTCGTGAACTGAATCTCATTCAAAGCTACATGTCAGAAAGGTCACAGTTAGTCAGGATTAAAAATGAATCAAGTCAACCAATACCAATTCAATACGGAGTTCCACACGGCAGTGTCTTAGGGCCGATTTTATTCCTGATATATATAAATGATCTATGTAATCTAAACTGTCACGGCTCAGTAATTAGTTTCGCAGATGACACAGTTCTACTCTTCCATGGAAAGTCGTGGGAGACTGTATTCCTAAAAGCTGAAGAAGGGATGAATCAGGTAAAACAATGGCTTGATACAAATTCACTAACATTAAATGATACAAAAACTAAATATATTAAATTCAAAATTTACAACAAACAGACAGATAATGTCAATTCAAACCTAAACATAAAAATTCATAAAAACTGTTTAACCGCGAACAACGAAATTCCTTGCAACTGCCCAAAATTGATTGAAATTCAAACAATAAAATACCTTGGGATAATTATTGATCAAAACTTAAATTGGAACTCCTAAATAGAAAATGTGAGCAACAAATTAAAAAAACTCACCTATTTCTTCAAAACAATAAGAAACATTTTAGATAAAGAACAACTAATTCAAATTTACTACGCACTAGCCCAATCTCAACTACAATATGGTCTTATCGGATGGGGAAGCTCATGCGATTCCACTATAAAACCAGTCCTCATAACACAAAAGGCAATTCTAAAAATTATACTTAGGATCCCCATCAGAACTCCTACCGACTATGTTTTTAAAACCCTGAATGTAATGACACCAAAACAATTATACGCAAAAGATATACTAATTTACGCATTCAAAAACCAGGACAACTTTACACAGACAAACTCAGACAGACTCACAAGATCCACATTACAACGTATGTTATACCAACCTACAACTAAAACAACTTTTGGACAAAGAAATATGCAATATTATTCTATAAAATTATTTAATGTCCGCCCTATTGACATAAAAAACCTTAAAAAAATAACTGACTTCAAAAGAAACATTAAGAAATGGATTATGGATAAGGGAAGGATGAATATAGATATAATTTTGCAACCCAACAAAGACTAAAGCTTGTATTATGTTTTATTTTTCTCTAAATATTGTTTTTTAATTTTCTATATAGAATTTTAACATATGTACTTATACTATTTCAAACACACAACCATGTACAATGTGTCCTTAGAACGGGGTACCCCAGTAAGGACACATTATCTTATATAAAAAAATTGTTAAATAAAAAAAAAAAAAAGATAGCCGTGGGCACACCTGATAAGCCTGAATAAGGCAAATGAGAATCTATTTATTAAAATTACAGTTTTTTTTTTAATTTGAAATAAATCAAAATTCAAATGTGATTTTTTTTACATTACTCCACATAGGAGGATTTGATGAAAAATTTCCTTCAGAGCTATGTGATCTATGTTTTTTTTTTTTTAGTTTTGGGAAGGAAAACAATATTAGGGGTGGGTAGGAATCTGGACGTCAATGTCAGAAGTGACGTATGTACGAGTCCATCTCTCCCACTGCGGTGCAAGACGATGGGTTAAGAGAGGGTCCGGCTGGAGAGGTTAAAAGGTCTGCCCAAGCCAGACTCTCCCGATTCGAAACGGAAACCACCACCAATAAATCGACGAATCCGGCCACCCCTGCTAATTTCCAAACGTAGCGAACCACTTAGACCTAGGGTAGACCTATGGCAGGGGTGTTGGTTATACAATAAATGGTTCCTTGGGCGGAGGTACCAATACCCGCCTCCCAAATTGCGTAATTATTAGGTTCAGAAAGTATTTTGGTTTTAACTTTTATGGCATCCGTTTCGTGATCAAAATTCTATATATTGATTTTTTTTTCACAATCCTACTGAATACACATTTTTGTAGTGATTAGTTAAAATGAATATATAATATTATTCTCCTTAGTAAATATTTGATAAAGTGGTTTTCCAAACTTTACAAATTGCTAGAGTAAACTCAATTTCGAATACGTTTCTATTTTATTTTGTTATATTTGGCTATCAAACAATTGTATTATATGCGAAATAAACCTAAGAAAAATCTATACCTACGATCAAACTGAATTTAAATAATAGGTTCTCATTTTCAGTAAAATTTACTTAAAACACAATTGTCGAAAAATCTTAAAGAGTCGGCGATGTGTGAATGTGGTGCGGTGCAGACCACCGAACATGTGGTCAACGAATGCCTGCTCCATTGATTCCCCGGCGGGATTGATGAGGTTTACATGGCAAAGCCTGAGACCCTAGACTGGCACGCAGACCTAGATGTCCCCCTCTGATCCCCCACCATTCGAAATAAGAACAAACAGAACAATCGTAATTCTGTCGAAAATGTTTATTACTGTAAATTACTATAAAACCAAATATTATAATACAAAAAAAGTAATAAACAGTAAAATTGAGTATAATTTTTGCATCGCATAATATATTCATTTAGTTTAACTCGAGGTTTATGTTTTCAAGGAATAAATGAAAATATATAAATTTCGTATAGGTATATATACACGATAGTTCACAAATTTGTACAAGTATAAAGCATCAATGATTTTTCTACGTTTATTTGGAATAAATTGATGATTACTAAGGCGATATGACCGATGTCTTGTAATTTTTTCGTTGATGTGTTCAATAAGATCAATGTTGGTTGGATATTTATATATCGACGCTCACTTCAAGGAATTTAATGTACTAGAGATAGTGTTATATAAAAAAATATTAATCCATGTTCATAAAAATAAACACAAAATGAAAACAGCCGAACACGAACATCAAACAAGAAGTAAGGGAAGAAATGACCTTTCCGTTCCAACAAGCAACAGAGTAGCTTATCAAAAACTATTCTCATATCTTTATCCTAAAATCTATAACAAAATCCCCTCACAGCTGAAACTGTGTGAATTGTCATCCTTCGATACAAAAATTACAAAATGGTTATTAGATCTAGAAATTACTGATTCCGAAATATTACTAAAAAATGTAATCTGATAATTATTTATCACGAACGCCTAGTTGTATGGTAAGTTTTTAGATTCTCACGGCCAAAAGCATTTTTGTTGTTTGTTTTTGGGGTGTTATGCCGTGTTGCGCTAACTCCTTCTTTAGCCAACGTTTCGGACAGCGTTGCAGCGTCCATCATCAGGGCAGATCCGGTAGATCCGAAGATGTGTTAATTGTCTAAAGAAGGAGTTAGCGCAACACGGCATAGCACCCCAAAAACAAACAACAAAAAAGCCTAGTTGTATCTTCGCTTTTACATCTCTATTATTAAATCCTGTATTCCACTAGGATAATTTGAAACCTGTTAATTTGACTGTCCTAAAACGGGAAACCTTCCTTGTTGGACAGTCAAAAACTTCCTTGCATATAATGTAATGAAATTATCAAAAATAAGTAAAAAATAATAAATATTTTAAATTCCAAAAAATTACAAAAATCAAAGGCATGTTGTGATCTAACATAATATGCCATAAAATATGTGTATACCGTAAAGTGAATTACTTTTAGAACATAAATATGTAAGTACCCTTTTCAAAACATTTAGTCGAATACCATAAGGAGTAAAACCAAATTTGTTTAATATTTAAGCAATATAAGCCACTCTTAAACTAAAAGACAGAAAAGATTCTGTTGCAGGACCTCTGCTTTGCCGCTGAGCTAATACGACCATATCGACTTCTGTCATTTTTAACAGTATCATACTTTGAATATGATCTGCGAACATTATCTTCATTTCCTTAATGTTAACATAAACAACCCTTTCTGTCTTTCCTGTTTCACATTTTTCATTTGAGAGTGATTAATACTGTCTTCAATGATTTAGTACATATTTTATTTATGAATTAAAATTAACAACACAGATAAGAAGGCACGTGCATATGCACGATAATGTACATAAAATGACAGAGAATTGTGTTTATATATTAATGCGTACTACCTTGGAAGGTACATTTGTTATATAATGAAACCTTGCCACAACTGTTTTGTATAGTACAAACGAGTAGTTTTGACAGGAGTTGAGTAGAAGAGGACAAACTCAAAGACTGACTAGTAGCGTTTCCGGGCGCAGGTAATGGGTGGGCACCGGGCAACGGACACCGGGCACCGGACACCAGGCACCAGGCACCGGGCACCGGATACCGGACACCGGGCACCAAGATCTGTGGTACGCCGGCACGACAGGTGCTAGACCTAATTGAATAATCAGTTTGTTATCAAACTAAAACAGAACGGAGAAGTCGGGATAGTGTTCTATTTGACACCGTCCGCCCGGGTCGGTCGCACACTTTCACTAAAAGAATTGGTTCCTAGGCAAAGGTAGAAAATCGGGAACGGAATGTTAATCTCTAGAAATTGAATCATGGATTTTGTCTAAGTGGATTACTTATATCGTATGTTGAATGTGACTGAAACCGTGTACTTTCACTATCCATTAGTACAATACACATTTTTAATGCCCGTATTTTAATATTTTTCCATAGAAGAATATTTATTTTACCATTCAAACAATTCAACTTTTTTTACCTAAAATCTACCTTAAAATGTTGAAATTTCTAATAAAGTTATTTATCTCTTTTACTTGTACTATCATGTAGAATCACCTCCCAAAGTTTTCGCACCTTACCCCCGGATAACCTGTATATATGCATTTAAGATTTCTTTTGAAATATTTTATATCATGCATAGTTAAAGTGTTTATAACAAACATGTAATTTGTTAAATTTTTTTAATATATAAACGAGTACCCTTTCCTAAACTCGAGCAAATGCCTACATTAGGGTATAATACAATAATACTTTAAATTGTATAATCCAAAATCAGTTGATTATGTTAACAAATAATACTACCTCTTTTAAAACATATAGCCCGTATATGGTTTTGTGTTAGTTTGAGGTACCATAATAATCACAACAAACAAAACAAAAATATAATAAAATACTGGGTTGTTGAGTGACTATAATAAGGGGCTGTCAAAAAATATATTACCGCGCATAATAGTAATTATTTGGACTCCGAAGCAAAGTCAATCTAAAGTAAGTGGTAACATCTTTTTAGACAAACCCTTATACTAGCACTGAAGTAACTACGTTATTAAATACTGAAGACGTCCTTAGAATCATGACTCCTATAATAGAATTAAGCCAAATGAACAATCGAGTTAGTTCTTCAGATGTTGGTATGTTTAAAATGAATTAATAAAATCAGATAATGAAGAGACACTTACATTTTGCAAGTCGAATTTGAAGCAAAGGTTTTCCAAGCAAATTAGTATCAGAGAAAGCATTGACGTAATATATTTAGATGAGACATAATGCGAAAAATAGTATTAAAATATATATATTCAACTATCCCTCTCTAACTAAAAGTACCGATTCTGATCTACGCTCCCCGCTTACCGCTCTCTAATAGTGGAACAAGTTTCGACGAGATATTAGTACGCAGTAGCACCTCTAATTACAGCTCTATGAGAGAAAGTCTAAAAATATCACGTTTCTATATATCAGATTTTAACAAAAAATCCATTTTTGGAGGAAGCCAAAACGCATTCATGACAAAAATCATTTTTTCGTCAAATATTTCATGCAGAAAAATTGGTTTTAATTTTAGCGCGAGCCTGCTAATATTATAGTTTAATGGATTTTACACAGACTTTTTCAAAGCAGAAAGTCTAAAACAACATGTGCATTAAAATATCAGTTTATTTATATTTCCATGTTGATATTTTTGATGCCAAAAATAAATACAATTTTACTAATCTAATAAGTCTTTTAATAATTTCCTATTTGCTCACCTTTTCTAGAATTAAAACATTAAAAAAGTAAGCTGTTCCTAAGTTTAAAAAGTTAAGATTCGCTATGTAGAAATTTCAAATAATTTAACGTATTGCATCTTTTAAAAAATATATTAAACTGTTGAAAACATAGGATAATATTTGCTGTACATTTTTTGGTCCGAATTTTCGGTGCACCTTGTCTAGATTGAATTTAGTTCGGGTTGAATCTTGCGATCATACATAAATATAGGTGCCAATAAAAGTGTCCGGTGAGAAAAATGAAGACAATGTTGGTAGTTCTTATTCGAAGTATGATACAGTTAAATATGACCGAAGGAGATAGGGTCCTGGGTTTTGAGTCCTAGATGTGACCGTATCTTTTTCTGATTTTTCTGTTTCAAATTTTTGTTTAGGAATCGCTAATATTGTCTTCAATAATTTAATATTGCAATCAAAATCCATTTTTGAAAATGATACTTAGACAAGTTGTACAGACCACATTAATTTCCATGTAAATTAAGAAATAACTTTAATTTAAAAATATTTTAATAATTATACGGGTCAGTCAATTAACAAACAATTTTTTTAGAAAACATATCATGGGAAGACCTAACATTATGTAACCAGTTTTTTAAAATATATAGTTTTTTATTATTATTTATTGAGTTAGTTTATATACGTCCATAAATTAATTTGCAAAAGATTACGTTTCATTGTTTATAAAATATATTTTTACAGCAAGATTAACAACTTAAAAAAGGTACATTCAGACTTACTTCATTCTTCATTCTTCAGACTTTCAGGCATAGATATAGATAATAATCGTAGATAACATATTATATTATATATACAATTGATCAAAAACCCTTTTCAATGGTACTAATACAAACGTATTTACCCGATTTGGTACTCGTGCTTAAGTAAGTTCTTAATTAAAAAGTCGTTGAAAGTATTGAGAGACATATTTTACATTCTAACTTAGCACATAATTAAAAGAAAACGTGTTAATCGTGTAGGTTAATTTTGCAAAATGAAACGTGTAGTTTAACACACTTCAAGTCATTAATACACGCCTCACGTGTTGTTTGAATAATTAGGTCTCCCTATCAAGTTCTCTTCGATGAATAAATAACCTTAGTAGTTTGCTTTTGAACTGTTCAACTACTGAAGTTACTTGAACTCCGTGGATTGTAGTCGTGACACTTGATATTGTAGTGGGATTAATAACAATGGGATGCTTTCTTTGTACTGAAAATCAACAATCAAACTATGTTTGCCATTTCACCCAAAGTCACAAAGACATGTATGTATCACCTGTGTGATAATTGTATTTGCGACGATTAACCAACTTAAATATTAAAAAAATATGTGTTTATATTAAAACTTCATTTATTAATGTTTTTCTTTAAAAATAAATACAAACATTCGCAGGTTTCGAATAACCTAAATATATTAAAAAATTCCTACTACCACCAAGGTGAGCTGAATTTTTTTTCCTTGTATTGTGGTGGAGGAATTAGCCAGCCGAGGAACTGAACTCACTTCGCCTGTATGGAACCCAAATGCGATGCTAACTTGGCCACTGACGTTATATTTGTACATTAAATAAGTGATATAATTACACCGGTAGGTTTCTTTTATATGCATTCTCATAACCTGACAAACGCTGTAGTTCGTTTTTAAAACACAACTAGGAAAAATTAATGATATACTATTATAGGAATAAATAGTTGTCGACATCAAAAATATTTCTGTAAATTTCATATTATCTGCAAACATCATTATATTAACATGGTTAAAATTTTAGTCTGTAAAAATAGATATGTTTAATTGTATAGGACCAAGATGCGAGCCCTGGAGCACACCGCGTAGCTTTAAAGGTGAATGAAAATTAACTGATAATTGATGCAGCTGTCGGTTTTATAAATAACTTTTATTCCCGGATAGAAAGTTCACGTTTATTTATAGGTTTTAGAATTGATGGTGATAATTTCATACAAACCTTAGCAGAAATATAGTTTTTATTAGTACTTTTGCCACCTACAGAACAACTTTTTAAAAAATATTTAAGGCAATAATATCGGTTCTTAAACGAAAATTTGAAACAGAAAAATCAGAAAAATTTACGGACTCATCTAGGACTAGCAAAAATTAAATATTACAATTTGAGGTTGTACTCAATAAGTCATTATTAAAAACAAAAACTTTTTACGGAAATAAGTTGTAAGAATACAGGTTTCCATTTTAAAAAGAGAAATATATTTTTTAAAAGTTCTTTTTGTTCACAAAAAACTAACCGCTTCTGAAACTAAGGCCGTATCAAATTAATATTTTATTTGTTTATAGGAAGCAGATACTTTGTGGTTGCACATTATAATTGAAAATAAAACGATAACTCAGTAAACACCACTTTTAATTTTTATACGGCCACGGCATTAAGTATTAAAAATATATGTTGTGCTTACTACTTAATTGTTTATTTTAAATTATATTTTAGTATTTAATAATTTAGCTTTACAGGAAGGTCGTAATATTATTTGAATTTTGTGTTCCAGGTTAATGTTTTTTAACACCCAACACAAAAAATAAAATAACGTAAAAAAGCTCTCACGTGCGCATATTTTACGCAAACCTCCTTTTGCGTAACCGTTCCGGTGACAGATAATTAAATTACGCGATTCTATTGCGGCTTTTGGGTGCGAAAAAACCTTGGATTTCAAAGTCAAAGAGGAAACAGCACGCTATTCATTAAAATTTTACAAATTTCGTAACAATAAAGAATTTAGAAATCTTTTGAATGTTGTATATTCATAGAGATACGATTAGATAAGCTACTGTGTACTAATATCTCGTCGAAACTGGTTCCACTATAAGAACGCGACAAGCGGTACGCGTAGACCAGATTCGGTAGTTTTAGTTAGTTAGTTTAGTGTTAAAACAGTGACCGATTTCTCCGCAATTTTTTTCCTGGTTCGCTGCCTGCAGGATGAACATTTCTCTGTTTAATTATATTTATGTATTAAACTTTTGTAAACGGACTGCTTTAATTTGACAATATTTTATACCACTGGCATCAATGTTAGACCATATAGCGTCCTAACACCACGGTTGACTACTGCCCCCGTCGCGTCGTTACACCGCGAGCTCCGTACAATATTTTATATCACTGGCATCAATGCTAGACCAGTAGCGGATAACCGTGACTAGCAAAATTCATTCTGCATATAGCGTCCTAACACCACGGTTGACTACTGCCTCCGTCGTTACACCGCGAGCTCCGTACAAATTCTCTGTAATAATGATTCTCGCAATAAATTCATCGTCAGTAAATTCGAGAGGTTTAGATTTCCCCAGCAACAACTGAACACTGATTTACGGATTAGAAAGTTCTATAAATCGCTAGGTTATATTCCAACCTCTCTGACAAAAGTAAACCATTGTACATTTTTAATAATCTTGATCAAAATTTTTTATAAAATAAATATGGTCAAATATTTATTTTTTAGGCATAACTTATTGAAGCTTATAAACCTCATTGTAATATTTCAATCACTTACAAATTCAAATATGAAAGAGATAGACATAGAAAATAAAAAAAGTAACCGTAGCATCTGGGTCCAACGAAGATAATATGATTTAATATTATTAATTAGGTCTTAATGGTTTTCTAATTACAATTTTTTTGGCCACAAACCTTTTATTTATTTCATTAGTTTAAATCTCCACAATTACTTACACGTATGAGTACAAAATTATTTTTTTGCTACGTCTTTGCCTGTTTTCAACTACCTATGTGACATCCAATCTCTGTCTTCTTGTACAAATGTTTAATATAAAATAAAAAAATAAATACGTAATAACACGTACCTACACCGAATATATGTAATTTTTTTGGTTTTTATTTTTATATAAAAATTTTAAAATTTCAATTATTTGTGATTTTCTCAACTCCCATACTAGGATCATGTCAGTTGTATGATTTATATAAGCAAAACGAAATAATATTTTGTAGGATAAATAAAAAAACATAATGAAAAGGACATGTAATGGTAAAACAAAAATATGTTTTAATATAATAACCATATTAGAAATAAAAATAAAGATTAAACTGATTGATAAGAAACATAGATTTTCATAAACCTCTTGGTGAATAAAAAATATTTATAATATTTTATTAAATATTAATAACATTATATTGAATAAACTAAAAGTGACTTAGTACTTAGTATTGATTTAGATCGTAAGACAATATTCAATTTAATCTCTCATTACATTTAAATATATAAAGTATAAACACCTATTTTCTTGTTCCGCAATTGCAGAAAAATCCTAAGCTATAACAAATAATACCATGATAAATACAAACATACTTTTGGCCTGTGAAACTTAAATTAACCGCAGTGAAAAAAGTTCCGGGCGGGAGTTTGGTAAAAAAAGCTCTAATTGTTGGCACCGGCTGTTGCAGTGGAGAGGAGCTGTCGCATTAGTAGCTACCCCTCTCTATTTTCTTTCCGCCACATGTGGCGCTAGGGATATTTTGTGCTTTCTGAAAAATGTATTTGCACACGCAAAGCAGAAATTTATTTTTCGTTTTGCGAATTACACAACAATGTGTCACCGTGTGTGGCGGGCTTTATGCGTTTTTGGCTGTTGATTTTTGTTACGTTTCGTAATGTGAATTTAATTAAAATTCTGATGCTTCGTGCTCAAGGTTAAAGTTGAAACATTTGTCAAAAAGAAAAAATAACATATTTCTTCAATGTGGCCCGACGAAAGTAAAATGGGACAGAAATAGAAAGTTTGAATTAACTTTGATGAAAGTAAAATCAACCAAAAAAGTTTGAAATCAATTTGATTGAATGGAAAGCCGGATTATTGGAATCCATTGACGCAAAATTTCGTTGCCCATGCTAACTAAAAACATTGTCTTTCACTCTAAAAATGTTGAAGAAAAATAAAACGATCTCTTTAAAATTATTCGAACTAAATAGAAATATTTGTATTCTTTTAAGTCGTTCATTTGAATAAGCCGTCGATTTTTATCCCTATTTCAGCTGATCTACTCCAAAATAGAAAGTTTTTTTTGATTTATTTGATTTCGATTGATTTACTTTCATAATGTATAAAAGAGTGTGGTTTTTTTCGATTAATTTACTTGCATTGTGTATAAAAAGAGAGTGATTTTTTTCGATAGATTTACTTGCATTGTATATAAAAGAGAGTGGTTTTTTTCGATAGATAGTTGTATTTACTTGCATTATGTATAAAAAGTTTGGTTTTTTTGATTAATTTACTTGCATTATGTATAAAAGAGTGTGGTTGTTTAAATTTTTTTTCCAATAGTTAGTAGTAGTAGTCCTATTACAAAAAAACATAAAAGTACCGAATTTTTGAAACCAAAATAATAACATTGAAGAAGAAGATAATATGAAAAAATAGAAATGAAACTTGGAACAGAATAAGACAAGGAAAATAAAAAGATAACGGTTCCAAATGGGAATCGTACCCAGGATCTCCGTATTTACCGGAACAATGTAATAAGCAATAATTGTAGAATGAAAAATACTAGCAAATATTGAATTATTAAATATGCCGACGTAGCATAGTAGTTAGAGCAGCTGACTGGAAATCAGAAGGCTGCGGGTTCATTTCCCGTCGGTGGCATTTACTTTTTCTCTCGACATTTTTTTCAATTTGTAGGAGAATAATTAATGATAATTTGTAATAATTTTTTAAAATTACTTCTAATAGTTAAAGACATATAAATATATTAACAAAAATATGTACCATTAAAACATCTAACAAGAATGATTTACATAATATAGGAGACAATAACACTTACTATCTTATTTTTAAACAATTGTTTACTTGTATAGTGTTCGTGTATTTGTGACGTTTTTATAAATGTTGTGCTCCTGTGTGTTTTTTTTTTTATTTCGTAGATAAAAAGGCATAATATGTTATGTTCCTTTTATTTTATAATTTTCTAAAAGTTAATTTCTTGGTATAGTATTTTGTTAAAATGTTTGATAGACATAAAATTGAACCACTTCATCACAGCAAAATTTTAATTAACTATACCGTAATTTTAAAATTTACATTACAACTAGTTTGATGTTGTAATTTATTTGGTTTAGTAAGTTTTTATAATGTTCTTATTTTACCAGCTTTTATTTTAATTTTTTTTAAACATTATATACATATGATTTTTTTAATTTCTAAAAATGTGTGTACTTAGGTGTAAAAAAAAAGTTTTGGAAAAATCGAACGAAAAAAAAAATTTCATTCAAAAGTTAATTATTCTAATTATTTGACAACAACCAAAAAATGTTTTTGATGGCTAATGATCTAGAAGGATACATTTTATTAATACTTTCAGCTCATCATATCCCCTTATTTTTCGTAGGTTTTTCGCAAGTATTGCTACAAAGGTAAAACTATTTTAATGGTTTTCCAATACCAAAATTCTCATGCTAAAAAAGTCTTCCAGCGGTTTTAGAATGAACATTTTCAGAAAGAATGAGTTAATATCAGGGAAACGTTGAATAGAGAAGGGTTCTTAATCACGACTTGAAAAAAATCTACATTGAAACGATATGTAGATCATAAAACCCGTGTGCGGATAATGCTACCAAAAACCTAGGATCTATTGTTCCTCAGATATTTCCAAATGTAAAGTTCTCGTTTCACTGGCGTAGGTATATGCATATTAAAAAGGGTAAAAAAGCCCAAACCGAACCAATGCGATGCTTTCGAGGGAGCGCTAATTCTACCGTGAAGTTTCAACAACAATTTTTTCCTGCCAAAAAAATCCTAAAAACGGACACGCTTGCCCCACCATGAATGGAAAAGGACGACGAGAAATGGATTTCGGTTTAGTTTCTCAAATAGTGCCCGGCCGTCGCTAGGAGGTACTCGGAGATTGAACATTGAAAACAAATCCTCAAATTTCCACGAAAATTCACGAAATCGTCGATTATTTTCATGAAAAATGTGCTATGTGGAGTGGAGAAAAAAATTTAGCAGTTACAGTTGGTATTTTATTGAATAACGACCAATTAAATTTTCGTTATAGATTCAGGAGTTTTAATTATCGTTTTTCAATATCGATTAATAATAATAATTTATTCCAGAATGTATGCAGGGGTAGTGCAATGCAATATATTCTATAATTTAGATAAAACAGCAAAACATAATTAACTTGATATTGTTACGGTTTTTGTCAAATCATTAAGGACCGGTTGTTTCGGAGAATTTGAACAATTCATCAAATTTCAACGTTAATTTGCGAGTTCTGTGAAAGTTCTATTCAAGTTCTGATATTATATCATTATAGGCTAGTTGCTTGACAGAACTGAAATAATAACAGAAATAGAAAATAGCTTTCACAGAACTCGCAAATTAACGTTGAAATTTGAAGAATTGTTCAAATTTAAAAGTTAAGTTTAAAGTTCTGTGAAAGATTTTATCAAGTTCTGTTATTATTTCAGTTCTGTCCATCAACTAGCCTATAATGATATAATAACAGAACTTGAATAGGACTTTCACAGAACCCGTAAATGAACGTTGAAATTCGATGAATTCTCCGAAACAACCCTCCTAAATCTATGTTGTTGATGTTTTGTCAATATCATTAAGGTTAACATCCGGCAAGGCCCGGTAAATTTGGCATTCGTTTGTAAATGTTTTTCCTTGAAAAATGGTAATCATAATATTGGTTATTCTTAAAATGAAATACGCGATTGATAAAAATCACGGAAAATAATCAGTAGTTTTTAATTTTTTGAATTTAAAATAATTTTCATGATTTTCATGAAGCGTTATAATATAGCTCAGTGGTCAGAGCGCTGTACCGGTAAGTCAGTTCGGATTCTGGGTTCGATCCTTAGTTGCGACCGTTATCTTTTTTTCGGTATCTTTTTCGATTACAATTATCTTCCTTTAATGATAACATATTACATTCATGTGTATAACCTTCGAAAGTTGTTAAAATAAATTAAATATAATATTTTGTTTTAAATTTTTTTTTTCGGCTTTATTCTTTTCATTGGGTTGTGGGTTGAGGTCTCTTCTGGGTTCTTCTAGTATTTTGCGGTTTGTTGCCAGAACCTTCCAATTTAGTCCTCGTTTTTTTTTTAAATCATAGAACCATTTCTGTAAAAGTCCTCTCGTTTTCAACCTGGTTCCGTGGTCTTCCCAATATCATTATTTTAGCAATACCCGTGACTTCTACATCGGTATTGCATTGAAAGCTTTTCTTATATTAAAAAAAAAACAACATCGATATACTTCCTTTAACCATTATGTACCCCCTCATTTTCTGTTTTACTACCTTTTTGGAAAAGTAGGTTTTTTTTCTCTATTCTGTAATATCATTATTTCTAAACGTTTATTAATTGATATTGGGCACTTACATTTTTCAAAAAATAAAGCGGAGGATGTTCTGGGAAGATTAAAGTTATAAAGGTTGGGTAGGAATCTAGGGATCAGAGTGTCCAGTAGTGAAGTACTTATGAATATCCTCCCCACTGCGGCGCTAGGCAATGGCTGGAGAGACCAGTTGGAGAGGTCAAAGAGTCTCCCCAAACCAGCCTCTCTTGATCTGGTACGCCACGCAGTGGCGTACCAGATCCGCAGTACCCAAATCCGCCTCCCAAAATTTCAAAATATATCATTAAAAAAAATTTGCAAATGTACATTATTATTACTTTTAACGGCAACTATGTTATCTGTGAAAAATAGTTAGGTTGCGGCGAATTCTCGTATTAATATTGTTAATTGTCTTGTTTATCTGTGTTTTCTTCAATAAAAAAAATGTAAAAATCTTTCAGAGGATTTAATTTCATCGTATTTCTTTCCATGTTAGGTTGGTTGTAATAAAATTTATTTTGTGGTGCAGGTGATAACTGGAAGAATGCACTAGTTAAAAAGGATACGGGATAAGAGTCACAACTGCCCGTATTCAGTGAGACTAAGGTATCATCATTCAAGCGGGAAGGGGAGGAAAAAAAGTAGGACGATGGTTGGGAAGTAGGTACCTAAATATTACAGTTATAGCTAATTTTATCGATGTTTCATTTCTGAATGGTGGTCTCTCACCGGGCGGTACTACGAGTACTATTTAGATACATTTTATGTTTTTTGAGAGAGCCAAGGACTTGACTGCTTTACTGCACAGGTCGTCCGTAATATTTATTCTATTTATAAATGTATTTTCTTCAATTCCTGTTGAAATTTGTACTTATATTACGACTACGAAACTCACCAAAGAAAAATTATATTTTTACTGAAATTAGTCTGTAGAACATATTTTTTATTACTAAATCGCTCTAAAAAATAAATAAAAACACGAATTCCCATAAATTTACTTAAAATAAATTAAAAATAGTACCTCATCGTAATATTTCAGCAATTTGCATATCTCTGCCGGAGTCAGCCGTTGAATCAAGTTTTATTGCGCGTGTACACATTTCAATGGTGTTTTTATTATTCGTACGAGCAACCACCAGTAAACTGGCCCCAACCCACCAGGCTTTACTCCACTGAACCGCTTACTTTTAGGTACCCACAACACTGTCTGGGTGAACAGGGGGTTACCTTGTGAAACGGGGTGAAAATGTTAAATATTAAAAGTGAAAAAAAAAAACTATTTTCCACGAACGTTGAAAAACTATTAATATCGGATTAATTTTATTTATTTGAGTTAGTTCATTACACAATGTTTATATATCCATAAATATAAATATATAAAAAACAAAAAAAATCATTTTTAGAAAACGAATTTTATAAAATATATTATGATAAAACTATACTAACAGACCGAACGATTAGTCATAATAGACCCGATATAGTTTTACATGACAAAATTTAAAAAATAACTTATATAATTGATATTGCTATTCCAAATTCCTGTAATATTCAAAAATCTTCTAATGAAAAAATAAGAAAATACACAGATCTAGGAAATGAAATAAAAAGAATTTGGCATTCTCAGACTATAAAAATATTACCATTCGTTATTTCGGCTACTGGCATTATACCTAGCTCTCTCATTAAAAATTTAGGCGTATTAGATCTATCAAAAAATTTATATATAAAGATGCAAAAGTCGGTCATTTTGAATACATGTAGGATAACGAAAGATTTTTTAAATATTTATGTTGAGGGATCAGTAGGATTTATAGGCCCTGTTAGAAGTTCTACCGAGCCGAACCCTCTGATATGAAAATATCTGGAGTCGGTGAATTATTTTCCCATTTGATCTCTGGTGAGTTGACATGTTGTTCTTGTATTTATTTTGCTTATTTATTTATTTAAAATTTATTTATTTATTAATTTACGGACAATATGTCCATTAAAACCATAATATTGACACGAATAAGAAAACATAGATGACAGTGAATGGAGAGTACATGAATGTGAAGGGCAAAGACAATGTAAAATAGAAAATGTACATATAGAAAATAACTACAAGTCAGAGCATCATTAACGATTAAGTTGTGAAAAATTACACATTACGTATCACTTTTTGAAAGTCATTTAGACTTACACCAAAAAATTCAATGCTCTGACTTGAGACAAGTTTCGACATTCTGGACAAAGAAGAATGGTAACCATAGTTAGTTGAGTGGTGATTGAGGAACAACAATTCATTATTTCGGAGTCTACGGGATGGGGTGTTGAATTGAATGAGTTGTAGCAGTTCAGGTGAGTCGGTTATACTGTTGATTATTTTAAATATGCAAATTAGATCGGAGCCTTTTCTACGTTTTTCTAATGAAGATAGGTTTAAAGTTTGTTCAATTTCCTCATATGAGTAATCGCCTTTTTCGAGTCCTAACCTCCAAGCAATTCGCCGTAGGAAGCGATGTTGGACAGATTCGATGTGACTAATGTGGACAGCATAGAAAGGAGACCAAATGACACTGGCATATTCAAGGTGAGGGCGAACCAACGAACAATATAGAGTTTTAAGTGTTCTTATATGTTTAATGTCTGAGGTAATTCTATGAATGAACCCGAGTAGTTTAAGTGATTTAATTAAATACAAATCGAGAGAGTACCTACGAAGCGTCGTGCTCCGTCAAGCTATCGTTAATAATAGTAAACAACTTTATAATAAATCCGACGGAAGAAAAAACGTAATCGTCGTTAAAAACAACGAAAGTTTAACACGTGGTAGTGTTCTCCAGTGACTTTTTAACATTTTACCATTGTTTTTTTAATAATATAAACTATAAAATTCACTGCATCCCAAACCAAAGTGTTGTGTACAACGGATAAAGTGCGCGGATTGGCCGTTTTAATTATGAGCTCACCTTTCAGGGCTCCTATTGGTTGCGTTTGTGTTGTGAATTTGTGATACCCCTTGTTTACAATCGAAACTATCTAAATTCTCTGTATTAAATCCTTTTAAAGTGACAATTGTGCGTCGAAAGAGATTACTCTCATCTCGCAAAATACTTTTTAATACATTTGTGTATTTTTTCTTTTAAATAAAATTATCCAAAACCTACAAAAAAACATACCCGATAATTTCGTGAATAAAACAGAAACTTTTCGGTAAAACCGATAGTGGATTTCGTAGATACATTAATAGTGATAAACTGTTTAAAGTTATTTGTGCTCAATTAGTGCAAATATAAAAAAAAAATCGTGACATAAAAACTCGATACGGCCACTTTTGTTTTGATTTACATAGAGCTAGACCGATTGCCCACCTACGAATTTTCGGGCGCAAAGCTGAACAGAACTAATACTTTGTTTCAATTTTTATGTGTCCTTATAAAGTAGTGTTTAATAATGAATCGTCCTAAAAAACGACACATAAGCACCATGATGTCTCCTAGTCCAGAGGATATAGGAGGAAAGTGCGTCACGATTGAGGATGCGGATGAAAACAGCTCGGTTACGTCATCCAAAGGCTCGGACGTCACCGAAGCGGAATATCCTTGCGCTTCAGGAGTAGATGTGCTCAATGAAACCCAAGCACATTTGACAGCTCTTCAACTTGTGTTAGCAGAGAAGCAATCTAAGGTCTCAAAAGACCAGCAGCTGAGGATCGCTAGAAACGTATCGGAAGTTTTCAGATCCGTATCTCAGCTGTTGTTGGAGCGCGAGACGATGCGTGCGGATTTAGCTACAGTTACAGCACAACTTAGAATGGCAGAAATAAAAATACGCCACGAGAAGAGGGAAAAAAGGCACCTTGAGCAAAAAATCATACAATTAGAGTCTGATCTCGGGCCTGTAATGCAGAGAGTGGCAATGGCAACGGAGGCTACCCTCTCTTTTGCTGACATCGCCCGAAAACAGCCATATGATGCTCACCAACCCCCACCAATCACTCAACAAGGACATCGCGTCGGACCACCAAGACCTGCCGTTTGCATCTTTCCAACGGATGCGGACGCCACAAAGGACAGTGACGGTACGAAAAAAATGATTGAAGATACAATTCGGCCATCTGAACTAGGCGTTCGGGTCACGGAAATAAAAAAAATAAGAAATAAAGGTATCTTGATCAATACGGCAACCACGGGCGAACAACAAAAGCTATTAAATGCACCTTGCTTCGACAACTCGAGCAAACTGAAGGCCCGACTACCGTCAAAGCGTCTACCGAGACTGATATTCTTTAATGTTCCCCGGGACCTGACCGACGAAGATTTTTTAAGGATGGCTCTCACTGGTATTCCCAACGTTGAAGACATTGAAGAAACTATTGCAGGCTGTAAACTAAGTCACCTGGCTGGTGCTCGCACAGGTAACGCTTGTCACCGTATCTACGCAGTACCCGCTACCGTACGTAAATTTCTAGTCGAGCAAGAGAAAGTATTTATAAGCTGGACTATTTGCCGCGTCCGAGATTTTATTGGCCTTACTGTCTGCACCAAATGCCACATGATTGGTCACTCATACAAGTATTGCAGAGAGACCAAACTCACATGTGGACATTGTGCTCAACAGAATCATACTGGTGAGTCCTGCCCAAATTCTACCATCAAACCAGTTTGCGCGACATGCACCAGATTTGGTAAGCCTGCTGATCACTCAACTGGAGATAGGGACAACTGCCCGGCCTACATCGCTGCACTCAAGAACGACCTTGCAACTATAGATTATGGAGTGTAACATACATGAGCATAAGTGCCTCACCATCGAGAATTATAATCCCGTGACGAACTGTCTACGAATAATGTATATGAACGCGAGAAGCATCCGTAATAAGTTTGATGAGATCGAAGAAAAAGTAAGAAGTTCGCGGTACATTGTACACGTGCTCTTCATTACGGAAACGTGGCTTAAGATTGGAGAGGAAAAGTTTTACTCCCTGAATGGTTACAAAAGTGTTTTTGCTTCTCGCCCCAACGAAGGAGGAGGCGGCGTAGCAATATATGTGATTGATACTATGAAGTGTGCAATTATTGAAAATTTCTCAAATGAAAATTCCTTTTTAGGTATAACGCTTAGTAGCAGTGATAGGAAACCAGTTAACATCTATGCTATCTATCGAAAACCCAACACAAATATGCAGGATTTTCTAATACACCTAGAAAAAATACTGAACGAAAGTAGACAAGATACATTAATATTCGGAGACTTTAACATTGACATATCCATATCCACACACTCTTCATTAAATTTTTGCAACATCTTACAATCTTACAATTTTTCAATACATAACAAAACATTTCCCACGAGAGTCACTGATACAAGCTGCACCTTAATAGATCACATCTTATCAAATAGGCAAAACATTCAGACTACTATATCGAATATTGATGATCCACTTAGTGACCATTTATTGTTGATTATAAGAACAACTTAAAAAAATGTTTTAATAATAGAACCAAATCCCGGATTACGAGACCTATCATCAACAGTATGTCAGTAAAATCCTATCTTCTTGATAACAATTTCACGATCAACTTAAGCAACTCAGAAGACCCTTTTAAAAGTTTCAATTATCACATTAAAAAGGCAATAGAATCAGGTACAACTACACCAAAAACAGGATTAAGAAGTCGGGTACAACTGAATACTCCGTGGTTTGATTCCAAATTAAATACATTAATCAAAGAACGAAACCAGATTCACAAGCAGTGGAAATAAGACCCTGGTAATCTTACTCTTGTAACACTTCAAAAGAGATTGAGAAATACCATTACTAATTATAGGCGAAATCTAAAACACAAATATTATGCGAACAGCTTTCAACAAAACCAAAATAACCCCACTAAAACCTGGAAAATCATAAACTCTATTCTATCAAACCGAACACATAAACCAACTAACGAAAAAGAATCCCTCGTGGTAAATGACTGCGTAATTAAGGATCCGAGCCAAATAGCATCCGCATTTAATGAGTTTTTTCTCTCAATAGGAAAAAAGCTAGCAGCTACCATTCCGTCATTCCCGGATGACTGTAATACCGTATTTGTGGAACCGAAGGCTTGCCAATCCTTGTACATGGCTAGGACAAACAAAGATGAGGTACTGAGGATCATCTCTAAAACTAAGCTGAAAGCAGCACCGGGACTCGATGGAGTAACACCATCAGTTCTTAAGACTTGTAAAGAAGAATTAGCGGGTCACCTTACAGAACTTTTTAATTGGTCACTGTCCTCGGGAAAGTTTCCAAATGAATTAAAGTTAGCGAAGATAATATCTATACACAAAGGAGACTGTAAAACATGTATCTCTAACTACCGTCCTATATCACTTCTATCGGTTTTTTCAAAAGTATTTGAGACCATAATCAAAGATAGACTCCTAAAATACATATCTGCGAATAATATCCTTACACCACAACAATATGGCTTTCGGAAAAATTCTAGTACTCAATGTGCCGCCTTTGATTTTATCTCCAACCTTCAACAGTATATAGACCAGGGTGAATATGTGGCAGCCATATTTATAGATCTCAAAAAAGCCTTTGATACGGTCGATCATGAAATACTCTTAAAGAAATTGGAATATTTGGGGATTGTTGGGAAGCCCCTAAATCTCCTCCGAAGCTATTTAGATGATAGATTTTGTCTTGTTGAAGTCAAAGGTGTCTCGAGTGGCTTAGGTAAAATCACATGTGGAGTGCCACAGGGATCAATTCTTGGGCCTCTGCTTTTCGTGCTATATGTCAATGAAATAACTAAATGTGGTATCTCTGGAAACCTCCAACTTTATGCGGATGACACTGTAATCTATTATCACAGTAAAAGCCTGAGTGACCTGGAGTCTCAAATGAATGTAGATGTCTCAATTCTAGCTAATTGGCTGCGTATTAATAAATTGAGCCTCAATATAAAAAAAAGTGGGTGTGTCAAGCCTACGCAAGACAGAAGTGAAACTTCTAGTATTCCTCTCTCTCTATTTTCATTTCATCATCTCTATTTTCTCTCTTAGGTTAGTTTGAAAATTAGAGGTTAAAATGAAATTCTGTACCAAACCGTATGAACCACAATCAATTACGTATTTCACTCGTATTACACTCACGACGCAGTATACTAACCAAGCAGCTGATGCTTGGCGTGGCGCAGTTCGCTGGTGTCTGAGAGAGAGGAAAGAAGAGAAGAGAGAGAACGTTCGTGAGCGGCTCCCCCACCTCAACATGCGCATATGGTGAGAGAGGGACAGTGAACGGTGAGCGGTGGTGGGGGTACCCGCATTTTCGTGTCGATCCTGACTCGGTTTTACTCCGTCCCCGAAAATCCATTACGCGCCTAAAGAAGTTTCACTTCAACAATATTTATATACTGGAATACGAATGGAACGGCAAAGCGCGCGACGCGAGCGCTCTCGACGGACGACTAAACCAGACTGAACGGCGGACGGACGGTACAGGAAAGCCCTGTCCACGTCTGTACCACAGCTAAGGCATGCGCCAAACAAAATTATACTACCGAGTAAAAAAGTACTTAAATAAAACACATAAAAACTTTTATGCGCATGCTAATGATTTGTTGCTTTTACTGAAAACAGTGAACGGTGAACGGTGAGCGGTGGTGGGGGTACCCGCATTTTCGTGTCGATCCTGACTCGGTTTTACTCCGTCCCCGAAAATCCATTACGCGCCTAAAGAAGTTTCACTTCAAAAAAACGCACTACCTAACTTTCGGTAATAAGGATTATGTGCCCATGAATATCACACTTGGAACTGAGAAGCTCCAAAATATAGAAGTCACGAAATATTTAGGGCTATTAATAGACTCTAAACTTTCGTGGAATTCCCATGTTGAGCATGTGAAATCTAAAATATCCCCAATAACCGGCGTACTGTACCGACTCCAAGGTCTTCTCTCTACATCTCTACTACGGGCCACATACTATGCGATGATTCACTCCCATCTGAGTTATTTAGTTAGTATCTGGGGCACTATTACTAAAAAACAAATATCAGAAATACAAGTGATTCAAAATCGAGCAATAAGGAATATCTACCGTCTACCGTGGGATACACATATCAAAGATATATATTTAAAGACAAACATACTTCCTTTTACGGTTCTACCTAAATACAATATCACTTGTACAATATTACAAATCATACATAGATCCTCACACACTAACATCAAACCAGCATTTAATTCAGACATACACCAGCACAAAACACGGTCCCAAAATCTAATACACCTAGCATCGTCTACCCACACAACAAAATTTGGTATTAACTCATTACAATATATTGCATATAGACAATACAATGCATTACCTAATGAAATAAAGCAATCAGTAACTAACAAAAAAATATTAGTTAAAACGCTTAAAGATTATTTCCTGAAAATGTTTTTAAATCAGTGAATTTTCGCTCGCTTTCATATGTTGGCTTACTATGTTTCATGTGTATAGATGTCTCTCAGTATTTCTAAAATCTCTATTCTTAACAATGTATTTTTCCTTTTTCATTTATTTTTCTTTTCCTTTTCAATATGTTGTATTTTTTTAAAAAGTGTAATATCCTTGTAAAATGTATTTTATGTGTCTGTACTTCCCGTAATGAGTTTTATCTCAACTCATTGGGAATAATGTGTTACTTACCATGTTTTTTGTAATACATTATAATAAAAAAAAAATTATTTACGATGTTATTTATATGATCTCGAAAAGAGAGTTTGCAATCAAGAGTGACCCCAAGGTCCTTGATGGATGTGACAGTTGATAGACAATCACCATTTAGTTTATACTCAAACTGAATAGGTTTATTGGCTCTGTAAAATGACAAAACTTTGCATTTATCAACATTAAGTTCCAAGCAGTTTAGTTTGCACCAATCATTAAATGAATCAATATCAAGTAAAATAGTAAACAGTCAAGAAAGGATTTAATTATCTTAAGAATCTTATTATCATCAGCAAAAAGCCAGAAGCGTGTGTGCGAAAAAACTTTAGTTAAGTCGTTAATAAAAAGGTTAAAAAGAAGCGGTGCCAAATGGGCTCCTTGGGAAACACCGGACGTTACATCAATGTTAAAGGATTCAAAGTTATTTATTTTAACTCTTTGTTTTTTGTCACTCAAGTAAGATTGAAAAAATGATAACATAGGGTTTCTAATACCTATAGCATAAAGTTTGGCCATGAGGATTGAGTGATTTACTTTGTCAAAGGCTTTAGAGAAGTCGGTGTAAAGGACATCAGCCTGAGAGTTGTCTTCTAAAGCTTTAACAATGATGTTTGTAAAAGACAGTAAATTAGTTGTTGTAGATAATGCTTATATAATGCACTTGCATAGTGTTGATTGACTAGATGATCATTTGTGGAAAAGTGAGTGGAAGGGTTTAGTTTTTCCTATGGGGAAGATTTAACCCGGACATAAAATCGGAAGCAGAAATAAAAAATATATAAACTTTTACCACCGATTTTATAATATTTTTACAGTAAGCACAACACTTATTTTTAGGCACACTCATTATGCATGTAATATTTACCATTCGTTGGTATAAACAAAATTTTTATAAAAAGAGGACAGGGTGTTGACCTTCGTAACATGCTGTAAACTGTATTTCCCCATGATGTTCCCATTCCCACTAACTTCAGCCTGAAAACATACCCCTATTAGTGATGCCGTAGTTTTATAAATACTTTTTTATTTTTTATTTAAGGCTCTGATGTCAACTTGGATAACATTTAATTGTAAAATACACATCCTCTGTTTCTAGATCCTGAATAAAACTATTTTTCTGACCAAAGTGTTTTTTTTCTGCTGGAATCCGGAAATAATAGTATGAACAAATCGATTTAACGTTACACGCGATGCTCGTTATATTCTACGTGTTCATAGGGCGTTAATCAATTATATTTTTTATTAAATAGTATTGCTTTACAACATTTTTTTATTTGCGCCCGTACATTCGCAATATTAGTATGAATAAATAGTTTTGTCTGTAAAAAAAAACTCAATTCTTTCAAGAAAGGCATAAAAATACAATATTGGTTTGAATCATCGACACAATATTGTATTTGTATGCCTTTCTCGAAAGCATTGAGTTTTTAGGCGAACTAAACTAGTTATTTATATTCATATAGCGAATGTACGGGGCAAACAGATGATTTGTCTTAATATTGTAAAGAAATACTTCGCAAAAAAGGTATTTTATTAAAATAAATTGACTAACGTCATCTATGAACACTTAGAATATAACAAGCGTCACGTTTAACCTTAAACTCAAGTACATGTTATGTCTGAACTACGGTCAATTTCCCTTTACTTGTAATTGAAACTGAAAAACTTTTATATTTCGAAATTCTTTTTTGAACAGATAATCTAATGGCTAGGAGGTGAAAGATCTTAAAAACTTGTGACATGAGTTTTCTTTCAAATCTGTATAGATAGCACTTCTTCGGATAATTTGTTAAATGGGTCTCCACGGAGTTGCGGATTCCATTCCCAGCGAGCGAAAGAAAAATTTATTATATTTCACAATTTAATAATTAAAAATAAAATAAAGTATACTTGCGGTACGTTCTTTCAATTTGAAGTAAGGCCCTAGTGTAAGACCACCATTCATAATTGAAATGTTGCTTGAAATCGCATTAGCCGTGTTCGGTGATTCGATTTGAATAGCCAGGTACTCCGTCACTTTCCCCTTCCACGTCTACTTCCCCGTCCCCACTAAATACCCCAAAACATTCAACTTCACAACATATCCCAATTGGAGATGCCATAGTCTCACTGGCTCCAGACGGTTGGGAGCAGAAGGGAATCTTGTGCTGTATTCACAGTAAAACAATGGGTTCATATACTTAGATTTATAAATCCATCGCAGTAAAAAAAACTTAACTATCCTATTTTCTATAATTTCTCGTGTCACTATTTTATTAGTAGGAAGTTTATGCCCTCTATAAAGAAACTACACGTAATAAATGTCACATGTCTGCGTGCTTGCGTGTCATTTAGCCATAAAAATATGTTATTGAGAAATCATTGCTGGTTTGGGAAGCAGTAGTTGACGTTAAACATGTCTAGTAATAAAACGATGTCATCAAATATGGAAATCATTATATGTTTTTTTTTTAGTATGCCACTATTGACGACAGCTTTATTAATAGTTTTTAACGTAATATTTCTTGTTTGGATAAACTGTGTACGAAAGTATTAGTTCATTGATTTAAACAAAGAGATGTGTATAAGTGGAAGCAGACTTTAGGCCCATTGTGTTATATACTGTTACTACACAGCATTGGATTTCAGACATATTCAATTTACTTTATCGGTAACCGGATAAATCATCACAATGATAATTCATCGCATCTTTAAAAAGTTATATAAAGTTATGGAAAGTGATGAAACAAAAACTTTATTAACTGGGTTATGTAGGTTAGGTTAAGTTAGGTTAAAAAATTTTTTTTTTGTCATAACTAATTACTTTATATGACTCTTTAAAAGTGTGTTGAATTGTCACTGTGTTGAGTTATCATGGAACCTACTTTATCAACAAACACCACTCAAGCGTTTTCAAGCTAACGTGTCGATTTTGAATGGTGATATTTCTCCAGGGCATCTGAAAAACTAGATTTCCACTGTCAAGGGTAAACACGGGATATATACGAGTATATACAAGTGGGCCCAGGCAAACGTTGTCGTGTGTGTCACGACATGACCGCCTTCCATGTAGACCGCCTTTCGTCTGTTGTCGTTTTCGCAGAATATTTTATGAATTTAATAAATATAGAATACATGCGCAAGTCACATCTATCGTAGATATTATTTTGATATCGATCATTTCAGCAGATTGTGATTATTGTTCAGTAAGATAGAAAATAATTAAAGATGCGACCGGTACAGGTCTTTACTCTTAAAACTGTCTTGAAGTAAATGTCTTTCACAGTGTCATAGATTGCCGTATGAATACGATCCATAGAAAACATTTTCGATAAACATTTTTATTTATTAAGTGTAATAAATAAAACGAAAATTTAATCGATATTGGATAAAAAATAAACGTTATAAATAAATTGTATGCATGTCAAATTCATAAAATATCCGACAACAGCGACAACAACAAATCAACTCGACTCCACCACCTTTTCCACAGTGACAATCATAACTATTTGTATCATTCACCGTTGGCGCGTTTTTACCGCACTGCCAACACGTATACAGACCTTTTTGATATTTTCAAAACCTCACCGTCTTGCATCAAGGCAAAAATACTTGGTTGTGAATGTAACTGATATGTTTGTCAAATGTTAAATGTCTGTTTGTACTGCATCATACAAATGTGTAACATATGTATGGTGTTCTTATAAATATACATTCCACATATATACATATATGTGAAACGTATATGTATAGCATCTATATAAACTGCTTGCTTCAGATGTCTTATAGTGTTGGCTAACGGATGTATTATTTTAATGAAAAATGTTATTTTCAATTGTCAAGTCTCTGACAGCCCTGAATTGTTGAAGCTACTTTGCCATACCCGCCGGCCATAGTGGCCAAGTGGAGATAAATTTGATTGTAACAATAAACTCACTACTATTTGCGCTATTATAATATTTTGCTAGATTATATCTGTTGGCAAGTCACCTTTTCTGTATATTTTATCCTGTTTAAATGAAGTGCTTTCTATTATTGTAGCATTCTATGCCTTAAGAAAATTTCAGCTGTATCACATTCAATGTCGTTTTGTATACATATTGTTGTGTTCTTAAATGTAATACTAATATTCGCCTATGTACCACTGTGTACTTATAATCTCATGTATCACATTATTGTAAAAGCCTTTTATGGCGTTTAAAAAAAAAAAAAAACAGAAAAAAGGCGATCTACATAGAGGGCGATCTGCAGCAGGATAACGTTTGCCCGGGCCAACTAGTATATTATTATTAACATATATCCCGTGTTTACTCTTGACAGTGGAAATCTAGTTTTCAGTTGCCCTGGAGAAATACCATCATTCAAAATCAAATAAATACCTGAGATGGCTTGAGTGGTGTTTGTTGAAAATGTAAAGCGAGTTTTTCTAAATACCAATGTTGCGGAGTAAAATTTAATTTCTCGGTTAATTAGAACGAAAACATTTTTTATGTTAGGGGTGTGTTGCTAATTGCCATTTTCACGCCATCTAGCAATTAAAAATAAGTTAAACTGAGGCATTCATAAGAAGCGTATTACATTAGTACCGTTTCATAAACGACGCTCTGAATTCATCCCGCGGTGGTGCCGACCAGCAAAAAGGGAAGCTTCGGTCGCTAAAATACGTTATCCACAATTTCAAAAAGACATCGTTCATTTCGAAATATAATGTGTGCCTTTACTAAACTTTATTCAGACAATTTTTCATCCCAGCTTATGCTCTTTTTTCATTATCCATACTTTCTTTATACTTTACGTTTCCACGAATATTTTCAGGATGTTCCAATTTAACTACGTTATATTTTTACAATATTCTTGTTTTTTTTTCGTCTTATTATTATTTGTTCTACATTTTCACAAACTTTTAAAGAATTGTTTATTTTAATAAAATCTTAATAACATACACTTTTAAACTTTTCTCTTATTTGGTTTTGACACTATTTATGAAGGAATATTTCATAGAATTTTAATTATTCAGTAAATTTTTAGGTTAATTTTCCAGTTCTGTGATGTTCTATTTAAGTTTTGTCATTAAATCAATATGGGCCAGTTGCTTCATAGAACTGAAATTGAAAATTAACTTCAAATTTTGACTAGTTTTCAAATTCTGTGAACAATATTTCTATGTGTATTTTGTTACAGAATTCGTTTGTTTTGGACATTGTGTAACACCCCTTCTGCAGAACAAATTGTTTCGTGTCACATTCGAAGCATGACAATTTGAATTTTGATTGAAAGCATCTAGGAATTATTTTGTGAAAAGTTTGATTAAGAAATTCTAATTAAAAATTACGAAAATAAAATGATCAATGGGACAACCTGTACCTTTACGCCTGAAGCAAATGAATATCGGTAGAATTGAACGTATCCAAAACTTTTCGCACCGGCCGAGTTTCAATGCATACAGACCTAAAAGGAGGGAGATAATCCTTTTTAGGGATGATCAACTGAAAAAACCCTCCAACCGAGCTGAGGTCCCGCCAACCCTTCAAATTAGGGCCAACCAATGGACCAGTAAAAAGATATTGGATCGGAAAGATGTATTTTTAAATTCTATTTTGTTTTTTGTACCCGCCTGACTGTGATGTATGAGATGAAACTATTCATCGTTTTCTTTTTGTACTTTTAGAAAAAAACACGATAAATTTATTTTATATTAAATTTGGTTAAAACAAGGAGTTTCTAATTTAAAACAATTTGAAATAATTAATAATGATAATAAATTGTAACAAAACTAGTCCAAATGGTCAAATCTATAATAATTGTAATTATAATTTTGGTGAAGAAGCAACTTTTCCAAACATATTGTATGAGCTTCTACACTAGCGAGCTATGGACGACATACACACAAGGCGTTATGGACACACTCCGAGTACAGTACAACCACGCATACAGAGCCCTATTTGGCCTCCCCTGGCGATGCAGCGCCTCACAGATGTTCACCGAAGGAAGGGTGCATGGGTTCGCTGCTTTGATGCGCCACAGAATAGCCGGGACGAGTCAGCGCTACCAGAGATCGGACAACACTCTTGTCCAGGCCGTTGCCCAGTGGCAGGGAGCGCCTCTACACCGGAGATGGAGAATTTCACTCAAGCCACCATAAAGTCCTAATGTGCACATCAATGTATTGATTTTTTATTTATTATTTTCATTTTTATTTATTTCTTTATTCATTTTTTTATGTGTTAACTTAAATTTAAACTTTTATGGCAGGCAGAGCATTGCACACACCGCTCTGTCCAGCTGAAATAAACATTATTATTATTATTATTATTATTACATCTATGAAGAAATAGATGTGACCTTTTGTACTAGTTTGTTACATAATGTTTATTTGTATTTTCATTATGCGATTTGTATCTTTACATTCATACTATTCTGTTAATTTAACCCATCGATCTAAATGTTGACTTATCGTCATTATTATATATACCTACCGTTTCAAAACAGCGGTGGCTGGTGTCTTTTGAGTGTCTTTTGAGTGTGTATTTTGAGCTAGTGTCTTTTGAGTATGAAAAATTCGACAATATTGATGTTGTTTAGTCCAAAAAGAATTTAAAAAAAAAATTTAAATTCTTTTTTTCTAAGAAATTTTTCAGGATATTTCAGTTTCCTGAAAATATTCATACTAAACAATTCCGATTATTCATCTTTTTACATAAAATTTTGTCAATACGTACCTGTTGACAAACGTAGTTTAGCAGGTTTGAATGATAATAAAAAAGTGTATCTTGCATAAAAACATTTCTTAATAATAATGTATTAAGAGAGTTTAAATAAATGTTTAAAGTTTTTATCGTAAGTTCTTTCATCCGTTTCGTGGGCCATAGAACTAAGTGATTTTGAATTTAGGACTTTACGGTGGATTAAGTATCTTATCTGTGAGTTAAGAAGACGCATCGACATGAAATCCACAAGGTAGGATTTTGGTTGATATTTCAAATAGATTAAAATTAAATTAATTTTGTTGCCTGATTTAATATACAATAATATTAAAGTGAGCAACGAACGACCAATGGGAGAAACTGGGTATGGTATTATAATACACCTTTTAATTCATAGAAAAAAGAAGAATACAAGAAAAGCATTGTGATCTGAATATTTTGTTAAATTGGGATTAAATTTCAAATACAAAACTTTTATTACGAAATTCAAATGGATTGGAGATTACGATGTTAGGCGAGTGTAAGACGTTTTTCACAAAATTTGAACAATTCATCAAACTTTTACAGCATTTGAAATTAACTTTGATGAATTTTTAAAATTCTGTGAAACAACCCGTCCTAACTGTGGATTAATGGAATATTTTTTTCTATTCAAATTTGTCTGGAAGGCACTTTTAGTTTTTTTCTATGTTTTATAATTTTATAGAATGGATAATTTTTCCGACATGTCTTCCATTGATATGCTTGGTGTAAAATCTAAGTAACCAGCTTAGGCACTGAGGCCCCATCGAAGCAAGAGTTAAGATCCTCTCAGAAGCTGGGGGTACTGCACACGGCCCGCAGATACTTTAATAACCCTCCTGAAAAAACTGAAAAAACTAATAACTGAAAAAATCCTTGACTCTGTGTTGAAACGGGCGGTTCATTTGATAGATTCCCTTATCTTAACAAGCGGATTGTAATCTTTAGAGCATAGGCGTCAGGTAGATATGCTGTTCTTGTTCAAACGGTATTACATTAAAATGGAAGTTGCTCCGAGGAAATAGCTTTATTAAGATGTTGTGAGGTCCTAGCAGCGTCTTTGTTGAGGTAGTCGAATTACACAGTCCAAATGGTAGCCAGAGTTTTCACAGTTATTACTGACGATGAATGACGATGTCGCCAAGGTAGTTGAGGTGCATCACGATGGGATCCATGTTGGTCACATCAGCGTGGAATGTGAATCCATGATCCCTGATCACGGCGATGAAGTCGGTGTTTCGACACCGCGTCCGTAGAGACCGGACTTGCAGGTGGTGTTCATCACTGGTGAAAAACATGGGTCTTCCTGGTACTCTAGTTTATTTTTTTATTTATTTATTTATTTATTTTTCCATGTTCTCCGTAAAACGGTTATTCACCAATACATTATGGAGAAGATTACAAATTAGACAAAAAGTATAGCAAAACACATAAAAAGGTCAGTTTCACTACTTTGTGACATACGTCAAAAGATAATTGTTAAACTGCCTGTAGGTTACGTTAAAAATGTCGATGGTCAATGCAGACTCGTTGAGCAGTTCAGTCGCTCTGTTGACTGGGGCGTTCTGATAGGCAGAAGTCCTCGCTTTTGGAGCATAAAAAAGGGTATGGGACCTTCCACGAGTATACTTGTCTGGAACATATAAGTTAATCTCTTTCAAAATAGGTGGATTATGTATAGTTCCAGAGATTATCTTAAAAAAATGTTTTCCTAAAAATATTTTTCGGCGGGCTTCTAATGTATTAAGATCGAGCATTCCTGCTAAGAATAAGGATGGATACAGGAAAGGGTAGTACATATATTCCCTCATATATAGGTAACGCATGAATCTCTTTTGTACTTTTTCTATTTCGAGAATATGGTTTTGCTCAGAAGGGGCCCAAATAATGGAGCTATATTCCAAGATACTGCGAACAAGTGCTTCATACGTTCTTCGGATTGCGATTCCGTTGGTAAATGATCTTGAATTACGGAGAACAAATCCAAGCATTTTGTTGGCACGGGAGACAATATCAGATATATGGGATTTGAAAGAGAGATTTGCTTCAAAAATTACGCCAAGGTCTCGAATCTCATTTTTACGTGTTAATTCATGTTTATTAATGTGGTAGGGGAACAGGAGTGTATCTTTGGACCTTGTAAATGTAACGATACTGCATTTCTGAATACTGAAGGGTAAGTTGTTCAGTTCCGACCATTTGACAAGAGAATCAAGATCGTTCTGCAGAAGAATGGAATCGATGTAACTTTTGATTGCTTTGAAAAGTTTTATATCGTCAGCAAAAAGGAGATATTTTGAGTGGTTTATAGTGTTGCCAATGTCATTGATGAATAAGAGAAAGAGAAGGGGTCCTAGATTCGATCCCTGGGGAATCCCGGAGTTAGTTTTGTATTCGTGAGAGATATGGTGTCCGTAACTGACATACTGACGACGATTGCGTAAGTAGCTAGCCACAAAAGCGAGGAAATTCTGAGAGAATCCGATGTTACTTAATTTTTTTAATAAAATATCATGGTCGACTTTATCAAATGCTTTCTCGAAGTCTGTATAAATCACATCAACAGGTACAAAATTTTCAAATGAATTATTAATATAGGTAATGAGATTCATAAGATTCGTTGAAGGTGACAGTGTGGGACGAAATCCGTGCTGATTTTCGGTGAGTGCGTGTTTTGTTTGGTTATATATTTGTGAATAAATTATGGTTTCTAAAAGTTTTGCGGGTGCTGACAACACAGCTACAGGTCTGTAATTATCTATTTCTGACTTTTTTCCTTTTTTATGTATAGGCGTTACTTTCGTTAGTTTCCACATTTCCGGAAAGATATTTTTGCGAAGTGATAGGTTAAAAATATGTTTTAGAGGTTGAACAAAATAACTTGCATATCTTTTGAGGATTATAGGTGGAATACAATCTGGGCCGACGGAGTATTTAGGTTTTAGCTTATGGAAAGCTGTAATAATATCGTCATCGTTAATTTCATGAATTTGTACAGGTAAAGAGTTAAATGACGATGAAGCTATAGAGGATATGTCAAGTTTGGGGATATTGTCGCTAAATACTGATTGAAAATAGTGTGCGAAACCTGCGGCGATCTCAGACGATCCATTATATTTATTGTCTTTGTAGTCCATGTGGTTAAGTTTGTCACAGCCGCGGCGTTTATCGTTAGTGTAAGACCAAAATCGAGTTGGGTCTGTTATTATACTGTTCTCGGCCTCACGTGTAAAGTCAGTGTAGGCCTGACCAATTAACCGTTTGATTGATTTTCGCATAGTTTTAAAGTTAGCTAAGGCATGTTCGGATTTTGTTTTTTTCCAAAGATAGTGCATTTTAGTTTTTTCTCGTATGAGGTGAATGATTTCCCCATTAAACCATTTCGGATATTGTCTAACATCTTTGAGCATACGTGTAGATCTTTTCTTAAAACAAATGTTGAAAATATTATTGAGCTGTTCATAAAACATTTCGACAGCTAGATTTACGTCAAGGCAATCGTAATGATTCCAGTGATGTTGTTCTAAGGCATTCTTAAGTGTGTTATCTGAGCTTTCGTGGAAAATCCAACCCATGTTTATGTCTGGAGGCAATGTGTCTGTTTGTATATGTGATTGAGTTGTGTAATCGAATGTGAATGAAAGTGAAGGGTGATGAATATCCTCTCTGACTAATGGGGAGTCATGACGGCAGATAACAGCATTTTTAGAATTTACATTACTTAATACTAGGTCTAACATGTGTGCATTTATGTTATAAACAGTGTTGAATTGTGTTAAATTATAAAAAGAACAAAAGTAATCGAAAACGTCAATTGGGTTTTTCCCTGAGGGGAAGTTAAAGTCACCGAAAATAATAATATTTTTTGATTGTAATTTTACACTTTCACTTATAGTTTTGTCGTAAAATAATTGATACTGTTCAGATGTTGTATTTGGAGGAAAATATACAACACATATATAAATGATGATATTTCTATGCGATACTTTCACCCACAAGTCTTCACCTTGGGTTTCTATGCAGTCCATTCTTTCCGCGTGTGAGTGGCTGTCAGCTCGGAGGGCTAGGAGAGTCCCTCCTCCGCGACTGCCTCTATCCTTCCTGTAGACGTGGTATAGGTTTTCGAATAGCTCCGACGAAAAGGTGCTTGAAGTTAGCCAAGTTTCGGTAAGAGCAATCAGAAGTGGTTTCTGGTACATTACGTTTGTCATGAAGTCGATAATTTTATTATTCAGACTTCGAACGTTCTGGTATACTCCACTAATGTCTATCTTTTTCGGACGTCGTATCGACCGTCCTAGTTTGGGGTCGTGGTCTCCGAAATGACCATTCGTTGAAGGCCACGTTTTCAGGCCAGATCGTGGGGTCCAGGAAAAAGTGGAAGTAATTTTCCGGTATGCCTATTTTGAAGGCAGCATAACGTTCATGCCTCGTGTGAAGTAAGCCAAAGGTACGGTGGACCTGGTAGGCTGATGATGGACTTGAACCGCGCTAGCGATGCGAATAAATGTAGTAGGCACTGCGGCTTGAGGCTCGGGGGCGGAGTTGTTACCAAATAGGTAGATGCAGGGTACATTTGCCGTCTTACTCGTAGATTCCAATGTGATGCGCGTTGCATGTATTAATGTTCTAGAACCTACTAGTAGCTGCCGCTACAATCTCTTCGGCACCAGTGCATTGTCGTGAGATATATATATTTATAAATACTTGGCTGACATTTGTCAAATGCGACCGGGTCGCTTCTACGACTCGTTTTTGAGTTCAAAAGCTCAGCTGTGGAATGATTTACCGGCATCTGTGTTTCCTCCCTCCTACAACACAAGTCTTTCAACTAAGAAATGTATTATTAAGAAACTAACTAACACGGCATTTCTCCGCAGTGATAGACAGAGAAAATAAACTGTCTACTCTGTCAGCGCATCTTCATTGCTTTATTCACATTCACATACCGTCTTATGTTATTCTGACATGGCCAGACGCATGCGTCCCTGACATCATTTACAATGAATTTCAATCGTAGCGTCGTATATTATCCATATACTTCTTTCTTCGTACATAGACTTTACATGCCCAAAGCTTAACCGAATATTATTTAACGCATTTTCAAAGACCCGACGACTAATCTCTTTTAAGCCAAACCACTGGTAAAATATTATCGTGAAGACAATTAAACAAACCGCCACATAAAAGAAAGATCCGACGACAGATCTCTTTTAAGAGGAAGCTACAAGCCAAAAATGTGTATATTCTTGGTATACCTAATATTGTAGGTAATAGGCATTAAAATCGCTTGACAAACGGAGTCTAGAAATGTTCGATTTCAAGCACAAAACTTGTTTTTATTTTTTTGTAAATTATTTTATAAGAAAGCGAAAAAGTTAATCAAGTGAAACTGAAACAGATAATCTTCGCTATAATACTGTATTTTTAAAAGTTATTTCCTTTACGCGTTCATACATTATTTCCATTGAAAAAATATTTCTTTTAGTATCTTACATTTATATTTTTTATTGAGAAATTAGTTTTTTTATTTGTATTCTACTCAAGTAAACCGATAGAAAAACCTTCAATTTATCTAAGGTATATTTTTTGGTATTCGTAATATAAAGCAATTCGTTATAAATATTAATCAAAACTGTGATTTAACATTAAGCTTCGCCTTAAACCAAACCACTGGTAAGACATAATCGTGAAGACAACCAAGCAAACCGCCACATAATGGAAGCAGATATATTGTTTGATTTTGATAATGTATATTTTTGATTGATAGCATCCCGAAGCGCATGAGGGAAGTGGAGTCCTAGCAGTTAGTTGTGCGATGTTAGTTATGCCTAGTAACGCGGTGCAGGGGTGTGTTCATGCGTGATCGATTGTTTGCTTATTCCGCTCCATAAACCTCGACGAATATCATAGGCGACGAGGTGTGGGATCATAGTAAGCTACCAAATACATCAAAGTAAATAGAAATTATATTTCAGTGCTGATTTTACTGATGTTTAACAACAAAACGTGATACATTGCGGTTGTTTGAATGGAAAAACACATTAATTTGAATGATTAAAAATCTGGTTGAAAGAGATTCATAGAAAAAAAAAGAATAACTTTAGTCCACTTCAGCACAGGTCATCCTAGTGAGGAGGACTAAGAAATACAATTTGCTATACATATATTCACTATCATATTTTGTATATAAAATGTTTAAATAGTCGCAATTTAATAATAATAAAAACTAAGAATCTAACCTCTGCGCTATTTCACCGAAGGGGTTGGCAGAGGCAATGAACCGCCATACATCTATGTACACGGAGAAAACTTACTTATATTAAATATTTCTAATTTATGAAAAATGTATTGTACATAAAAATCATTATAATTTCGCATTTTGTCATTATATATTAGCAGGGCACACGCATGTGCATTAACACGTGTTCCAAACAAAACGGCCTGCTGTCCCGTTCTCAATACTCATTTTTCTCCACGTATTAGCACAGGCTCTTTGATTGACCCGACTCAAACGTTTAATTCAATTGATCGTACTGTGTCTTCCTCGGGTGTCCCTGACGTCTGCTATTCAACTTCTCCTGATTCATCTTTCTTCATTCACCCGCTCTACATCTAGAGATCCCTTCTTAATCTTTTCATTTTACCGTATTAGCTTTTCATCCATTCCGGATCTCCACATTTGTAGCAGGCCATAGATGATTTTACCACCAATACGCCTCAGGGATACATTTCGATAGCATTTAGAATACTTTCGTCTTTCCTCTGCCAGTTTCACGATTTACTACCATATCCTGTAAAAATGAGATCCCCGAGGCGTATGTGAAGTAAAACCATGTATGATCGTGTCAGAAATGTGGATTAAATATGCGTAAGTAAACTGAGTAAGCTTAAGTAACGGAAGCTTTGATGGTTAAGGCATTTAGAGTAAACGAACGAAGAAAAGAATGCAAGAAGAATATATGACGCAAATTTGAATGATAGAAGAAGTCGGGGACACCAAAGAAGACATGGCAGGATCAAGTGAATCAGATTCTTGAGTCTGGCCACCTCAAGAGTCAGAATAATATAAGAGTATGTGTGAGAATACGTATCAATTCGAGTGTGTGCCAAGACCGAGCTGTTTGGCGGTCCGTTCTCCTAAACGGTGTGATGGTTAGTTAGTCAGTTAGTGTCAACACTCCAACGTGAACTGCTAGCCTTGCATCTTGTTACATATTGTGATTAAAAACTTTAATTTATTTAAATAAAAATGTACATTTTGGAGCTTACCGCTCAAAGTCATTGATAGTAATAAATAAACATTAAAAAAATCAAATTGAAAATAAAAAAAAATATCGGCTGCCTCCAAAAAACCCAATTTTATTCCGTTAGCCAAAATTGAAACTTATCTAATGTTTCTCAAGAAGTTATATACGTATTTGATAAATCATCACAATTGAAAAGCGGTTTGCGTTTTAACAACACAAAGAAAGTGTTTGAATTTTATATTCCGAAATTTTATATGTGTTTATTCTGGGCTCAACATTTTGTTTAGACTATCTCTTCTCGACCTAGATTTAGGAGTAAGCCGCAGTGAGCCATAACATAGGTAGGGTGAAGGGGAGAGGAAAGATATTCAAGCAATGGGCATCGAGTAGGTCTAGTTGGATCCCGAACTATTGATATCCAGCTGATTCTATATATGGTTATAAATCTCCTGCCATATTTAATATTCCCGGAACTTCAATTGTGAAAAAGGTAAATCCATAATATGAAAAAAGGTTTGAGACTGGGGCTTAACCAACCTGAGAAAAAATATTGATTGCGTACAGTTGTCCAAAAAATTAGAAATTTATTAATTCTAACGAGAAAATATTACTTCTTTAATAATTGCAAAATCACCTAGTGCCGTCATTTAAATTTAAAAAAATAAATAATTTTGTAAACACAACTAATTAATCAAAAAGTATAGACATGTTTCAAAACCAATGGTTTCTTCGTCAGTATAAACGTATAATAGTGACCAGATAACTCATCAAAATGACAATTCAACGCTCCTTTAGATAGTGATATGTAGTCATGAAAAGTGATAACAAGATTAACATGTAATAAATCTTCATCATTGATAAAAATACATTTAAAAAATAAGTTTTCATGCAATTTTCTTACTTAGCTAATAAATACTGAATATTTATGGAGGAAAATAATTATACTGGGTCAGTTGACATCTTCAATTTATCACAACACAACAGATACAAAAGATTGTTAGTGAGGCAGTTTAGTAAACTATGATAAATACTGAATACTTTGTTACGTTAGCGTTTAGGCCATGTAATATACTATAGGTGTGTTACACAAATAGTCATCGCCGCACAAGCCGGCGGCAAAGCTTGATACTCCAATCATTCAGGGTGTGGATTATAGTCAATTTCCCAATTAAAACAAGTCTCTTGTTATGAAGGTTTATTATACAGGTAATACAGGTTATCAACAGATCTACAAAGGTTACATAGCTTTTTAAGGCCTAACTAGTTACTTAGGCAATCTATTGACTCTAAGGGCTCTGATTGACAAGGTATATTATGCGCTCACGTGTAATTTACGGCGGATGCGGTGAGACGGTCGGCAGGGGCCATGGCAGGTGCCAGGCAGGGTGCAGGACGGGTGCAGAAGGGCGGCCACGAGGGCACACCACGCTGGACGGCAAAAGGTGCGCCAGAATGATGCGGGGCTGATGCAGAAAGGCGGCCACTAGGGCACACCACGCTGGACGGCAAAGGGACGCCAGGGCGGCGGCCGGAGTCGCAGAGACGATGGAGCAGAACGGGGGCACTGATTGGATGGCCAAGGGGGTCCACACAAACAGGCTAGGGCGGCAGACGCCCAGGGCTGAGGCCGGGGTCTACAAGTTCACGATCTCAGCCTGGGGTCGACGGTAGGTGGGGCAGCTAGCATCACAGGGGTACGAGGTTGGCGGCGTGGTCAGAGGCATGACCCAACTATACAACATAAGGTGCTGGTGGGAGACATCGGCAGACGGAGACAGGACCCAACTATACAACGTAAGGAGGCTGTGGTTCTGAGGGACTGGCGGCACACATGGTGAAACAAATCAGGCCGGTCCATATCTATGGCGACACCAATTTCGGCGGCGATGGTAACTCGGAACTAACACATTGTGTTGAGATCAGCGGGGTCGGCGGTCAACTGGCGCGTGGGCAGCTAGCCGCAAGTACTTGACCTGCGTTGGTCCTCGCTGGGGGGGGGCTTGTCCCACTCTTTGGCGCGTGCCCCATGCCCTTATAAGGACACGAAGTACATGATTGGCTGTTAACCCGCGTGATCGTGACAAGCAGAGATATCGCGGATGTACTTGTATATATTGGTGATCTAACACGCCATCAGTGCGTGGTTCGTTTCCTGCAATCGTGTGGACATACATAACTTTGCAGTTAGCTCTAGCAAGCTTTGTGCAAACATAACAACTTTTTGATATTCATATGTAAAAGCCTCTAAAAATGATGTAAATAAATAAATAAAAAAATAAAGATAAAGTTTGATTAGGAAATTACCTTAGAACATGACCTAGAATTATCTTAAATGTACATAAATTATATCACAAAGTATTTTTTGTACAAAGTATGAAAAATATGAAGCTGGAAAAAAGTTTTTTTAAAGTTACATCATCTTACAAAACATCTTGTTGCTAACCATATAAATTTGTTTAAACAATTGCAACGCCCTCTTGTGTTCTAAATTTATTTCTCAGACTATACATTCGTTGAGTTTATATTACTTATTTCGTGAAGGATTATCTTGTCTTCAGAAATGAGGTTCAAAATAATAATATGTTACTTTTTAAGTAAATTGATAGAACCTTTTATTTTGAAATCATAATATTTGTTGAGCTATTTGTAAATGCCATCGATGTATTGTGAACAAAAATACCAAACCGCGCGCTGGTAGATAATTCAACATACCTCCAAAAAGTGATATAAAGTCATGAAAAGTGTTGAAACAAAAATTTGTTAAATAGGTTACATAAGTAACTATTAAACCTAGTATATAATATAATCACTTTTTAAAGGTGTGTTGAATTTTAATTTTGATGAAATATCGGAGAACCGTTTTATACATATGTAATTTTTGAGAATGTATGTAGAATTTTTGTCAAATTACTGGTGAAAATTGAAGAAATAATATAAATTGCGTAGTACATATTTAATAGGCCGACCGATCAACAGAACCGAGTATTTCAGAATTAATTCAGCCTTAGCTTTATTGATGATCTCAAGATGCGCGTTATGAAATGAAAATACATTTTTGAATCATCTTCATTTAATTTGCTTTTTTTTCTGATACCAATTTTAGGAAACGAAGTTGTATTTGCCCAATTTAATTAATTTCAGTACCTATGTTATGTTTTTTAGACCATACTTGTTTAAAATTAATTCCGCTAATGCGTATATATATTACCTACAATTTATTTGTATTACCTAAAATTTATTTGTAATAATAAAATTTTTACGACGGCCTACGTGGTTGATGGGTACTATAGGAGTATAGGATTTCGACTAGCAAGCTAAAACGTATTTAACATTTAGATCCTATCTGACGGCCTCCGTGGTCGAGGGGTAAGGCTTTCGATTAGCAAGCTAGAAGTCGCGGGTTCAAATCCTGGCGTGCGCAAGTAAATTTTATTTCATTAATTTGTTTTATTTCACAAATTACCAATTCAAAATAATATATTTTCGGCACGTTCCAGAGTGGAAGATACTCTCAATGTCGCCCTGGTCATTCAGAATTGAAACGATGCTTGAAATGGCTTTAGCCAGTTTTTGGTGATAAGATCTGAATGGTCAGGTACTTCCCCACCTTTCTCTCCCCTATCTCCTACCCCTCCTCACTACCTTAAGCCTCACAAAACACCTCGTTTTGGGGATGCCATAGTCTCACTGGTTCCAGACGGTTGGGAGCAGATGGGACTCTTGTGCATTTTCACATAAAAGATATGTACATTTTTTTTCTTCTCATCAACAACTTTTACTCCGGGTTTATTTCTATATGGAAGTCTCATTTGAATTATTTTCCTTGTATCAGGTGATGTATGGCCACTTATTATTTTGTCGATATAAAATAAGGTACTTCCCCACCTTACTCTCCCCCATCTCCTTACCCTCACTACCTTCAGCCTCACAACATACGCCAATTCGGGATGCCATGCCATGGTCTGACTGGCTCCAGACGGTCGGGAGAAGTTGGGTCTCTTGTGCGGGTTCACATAAAAAGGCAGTCATATTTACTTAGTATGTTGAATAGGCATATTTTCAAAGTGGTTGATGTAACATCACTATTGGTGTCGCACATCACTAGTGCTAGAGGTGATTGTAACACATTGTATTGTCGTCTGTGGTCACGCTAACAAGCTCTCTGTATAACCGTCACAAGAATAAAAGTCTATCTCATAAAATACAATCAGTGTTTTAATATAAAGTCATCCACATTAAATAGAATAAAACATGGTGTCAGAAGTGCGATCTCGATAATAAATAATAATAATACTGGAAGTTGGATGTTAATAACATAAATTGAAAAATATTAAGTATAATTAAAAATGGCGAAGGACGCGCAAAAGTCGCACATACAACATGATTTTCATGCCCTGTCAAATCTGCAAGTGTTGTCAAATAATATGAATAATGATTCAAAATGGAAAAATTGGTGGCAAGACTACGAAATATACCTGGTAGCGTCAGGTTTGGAAGAAGCTACAGAACAAAGAAAAATCGCAATTCTGCTTCATTCAATTGGCTCCAAAGGTATGGAAATTTTCAAATCATTTAACATGAACATGGAATCAAGCACGCTACGACAAGTCAAGAAAAAGTTTGATGAATATTTTGCACCTCACAAAAATTTAACAATGATAAGAAATTCATTTTTTACACGAAAACAAAATAATTCAGAAGACATCAATAATTTTCTATTGGACTTGGAAAATTTAAGTTTGGATTGTGAATTTGGAAATTTAAGAGAATCTCTGGTAAGAGACATATTTATTGCAAATATGTGTGCAAATTTAAATCATATCCGTCAACGCTTATTACAAGATTCTACATTGTCATTACAAAAAACGATTGAAATTGCAAAAACCATCTTATTGTCACAAAGCAATGCAGAGAAAATTAACCAACAAACACACACAGAAAATATTCTTCAAATCAGTCATAATAAAAATACTTCAAGACAGTCGAGAGCATCATGTCAGTCAAGTCTAAGAGGGTCAACTTCAAGAAGATCAAGTCAGTTTGGATCTTCAAGTCGTCATGGGTCACCATCATCATCATCACAGCCAAGGTCAAGTGGTCATATCAATCCATGTGGAAGATGTGGTCAGCATCATCGCTACAAGTGCCCAGCAGTCAATGTCAAATGCAGGTCATGTAATTCTTTTGGTCATTTTGCTAAATATTGTTTTAAAAATAATTGTCACAATAAAGTCAGAAATTTAAACTTAGAGTCATCAAAACCCAATGATGACAGTGCTAATTTCACTGAGGGTCATTTTATTGCAACAATCAGAAATATTAATAATAACAATTATTCAAGTCAAGCATGGCACATAGATATAATAATTAATAATAAAACATTAGACTGTATCTTGGATACAGGAGCTGATATAAATGTAATGTCATTGACAAACTTTAAAAAGTTAAATTTATGTAATACAATTTTACAAAAAGTTTTTACAAAAGTGTCAGGATTTGGAGGTAATAAAATACCTATTATTGGTCATTGTGATATTGTATGTCAAATCAATGGAAATGTCATAAGTAAAATAATATTTTTTGTCACAAATATAGAATGTCAATCAGTCTTAGGTCTTCCAACTATTCAGAAATTTGGAATTATAAAAAGAATATTTAATGTTCAATATGATCATAACACCTTATTTACTGAATATAATGACATTTTTCAGGGTCTCGGATGTTTACCACCTGTCGTTCATCTCAAACTTCGTCAAGATGCCGTTCCGTGCGTTGATCCTCCGAGGAAAGTCCCATTTGCCTTACAAAACAGACTTCGTGAGGAATTAGATCGCATGGACAAGATGAAGGTCATTGAAAAGGTTACTAAACCTACTTCTTGGGTAAATTCTGTTGTCATAACTGTCAAGGAGTCAGGTAAATTAAGAATTTGTCTTGATCCTAGAAAATTAAATAACTGCATAATGAGAGAATATTTTCCATTAAAAAACATCGATGAAATTAGATCAAAACTTATAGGTGCTGCATATTTTTCACATCTAGATGCTTATTCTGGATTTTGGTCATTGAAGTTAGATGAAGAAAGTAGTGATTTATGTACTTTTCAAACTCCATTTGGAAGGTACAGGTATTTAAGACTACCGTTTGGAATAAACGCAGCAACGGAAATTTTTTATAGGATTATGGTAGATTTGTTTGGAGATCTGGAAGGTATATTAATTTTTGTCGACGATTTTTTAATTTATGGAGAAACTGAAGAAATTCATAATTTTAGGTTAAGAAAAGTCTTGGAAAGGGCTAGAGAAGTCAACTTAAAATTAAATAAGTCGAAATGTAAATTTTTAGTCAAGGAAGTATGTTTCCTAGGTTATATTTTTAGTAAGGAAGGAGTAAAAGTTGACAAAGAGAAAGTCAAAGCTATTTTAGAGTTGCCGTCTCCTAAAAATGTCAAAGATTTACAAAGATTTTTAGGAATGGTAAATTATTTGGGCCCATTCATTGAAAACTTATCAAATAAGTCACAAATTTTGAGAAATTTATTAAAAAATAATGTTATATGGTCATGGGATGAAAATTGTGAAAAATGTTTTAAAACTTTGAAAGAGGCTATTTCAAATGCAACAGTTTTAAGTCATTATGATCCAAAAATACCACTAACTTTATCAGTCGATGCATCAAAATCAGCTATAGGAGCAGTTATTATGCAAAATAACCGTCCAATTGCATTTAGTTCAAAAACAATGACACAGTCGCAGGAAAATTATGCTCAAATTGAAAAAGAATTATTTGCCATACAATTTGGTTGTAATAAGTTTCATCAGTATATTTATGGTAACAAAGTGACAGTACAAACTGATCACAAACCTTTAGTCTATTTATTTAAAAAACCTTTACATGATGTACCAGCTAGATTGCAACGTATGATGTTAGCTCTTCAATCTTATGATTTAAATGTTATACATGTCCCAGGTAAAGAAATGTATATATCAGATACTTTATCTAGAGCAGCTTTAAAAGATCATTATATACCCGATTATGAGTCTGATCTACATTGTCATGTAAATTCAATATATATGAACTTAGCTATTAGTGAAGAATATCGTAAAAAATTGAGTAATGCTACTGCTTTGGATGAAACTATGCAAATATTAAAAAAATATTATTATGAAGGTTGGCCGAATAGCAAAGATAAAGTTCATTACACTTTAAAATGTTATTATAATATTCAAGACGAAATTCATGTCATTAATGAGTTAATATTTAAGGGTAATAAATTGCTAGTACCTCAAACTATGAGAAAAGAAATGTTAAACAAAATACATGAAGGACATCAAGGATTAAACAAATGTCTAAGATTAGCTAGAGATACTTTATATTGGCCTAGTATCACTGTAGATATAAAAAATTTAATTGAGCAATGTCAAATATGTAATAAATTTAAAGTTTCTAATCAGAAGGAACCACTGATAAATTATGAAATTAATAAGTTTCCATGGCAACAAGTAGGTATTGATTTAATGTATTTTGATAATCAAACGTACCTCATTGTAACAGATTACTATTCAAAGTTTATTGAAACTGCTTTCCTAAATAATAATTCTACTGCAAAAAATGTCATAATTCACTTAAAATCTATTTTTGCACGTCATGGTATACCAATGTCTTTAGTCTCTGATGGAGGTCCGCCTTTTCAAGCTATTGAATTCAAATCATTTTTATACGATTGGGATATAGAACATGTAGTTACTAGTCCATATCATTCTCAATCTAATGGTCAGGCAGAAAGTTCTGTTAAAATTATAAAAAATATTCTAAAAAAGTCAAAAGAAACAAATACAGATCCTTATATAGCTCTATTACATTATAGAAACACACCTAAAGCCAATTTACCGTCACCTGCTCAATTATTAATGTCTAGAACTTTAAGAATGAATATTCCTTCAACTCAAATTAAATTAAAACCAAAGGTTGTAAGATTCTCAGAGTACAAAAACTGCGTTGAAAAAAATAATTCAAAAAATTCTAAATATTATAATGTCAATGCAAAACCTATGTCTATATTTAAAACAGGAGATTATGTGTATTTTAAGAAAAACCCTAAAAGTAATTGGTTACCAGCTGTGGTCAAGGAAAAATTAAAATGTAACAGGTCTTATATTGTTGAAGATTATTATGGTAACACGTACAGACGAAATAGAATTCACTTAAAAATGAGATATAATACAAATGTTAATAATGACCATCTGTCCATGCGATCTGATCCGGCACTTGAAGAGGCAGAAGCTGGAGATGAGGGACAGGTGGGAGAATATAATAATTTGAACAACCCTTACATTACCAGATATGGTAGAGTGGTCAAACAACCCGATAGGTATAATGTCTAATGTCAGTGTATTTAAGATTTTATTGTATTGTATGTAAGCATAATGTCTAATATCAATGTATTTGAATTTTTATTGTTTTTATAAATAAAGAAAGGGGATGTAACATCACTATTGGTGTCGCACATCACTAGTGCTAGAGGTGATTGTAACACATTGTATTGTCGTCTGTGGTCACGCTAACAAGCTCTCTGTATAACCGTCACAAGAATAAAAGTCTATCTCATAAAATACAATCAGTGTTTTAATATAAAGTCATCCACATTAAATAGAATAAAACAGTTGACTCACTTGAAGTTAACATATATATAGAGACCGATGATGTAGGAATGTATTAGGAATAGGAATTTCAAAATTGGTATTCCTATTATTGAAATCAATTATGTCAATTTTTATTTTTTTATATTAACTCCACACAGGAGGCCCTGAAGAAAATAATTTCCCTCAGGGCCTATGTCATCTTTGGGGATGCTGTGTGGAGGGTCTTTTTGTGGATAGGAAGGAGTGAACATGGGTCTTGAAGAGTCCCATGTTGTAGGAGGGAGGAAACACAGAGGCCGGCAGTTCGTTCCACAGCCGAGCTGTTGAACTTAAGAACGAATCGTAGAAGCGACCCGTTCTCATGTGACAAGTGTCAACCGTGTACAAATGTTGGGCACGCGTTTGGCGTGTATCCCGACTACGCACCGGTGCCGAAGGGATCAATGACGCTAGTTCCTCAGAGCATCTTCCATTGTAATACCGATAGAACAAGGACAGCATACCTACCTGACGCCTGTGCTCTAAAGATTGCAGTCCGTTTGTTAAGATTGGGGAATCTATCAAACGGACCGCCCGTTTTTGCACAGAGTCAAGGGTTTTTTTCAGGTATTTAGGGGCTCCGGACCAGATATGGCTGCCAAATTCGACAGTAGGGCGCACTTGCGATTTGTATAGGGTCAGCAGTTGTGTACTATTAAAGTATCTGCGGGCCCTGTACAGTACGCCCAGCTTCTGAGAGGCCAGCTTTACTCTGGCTTCGATGGAGCCCCCATACCTGAGCTGGTCACTTATAGTTACACCAAGCATATCAATGGAAGGCCTGTTCGGAAGATTGCTTCCGTTGAAGGAGACTAGATTATCATTTAGATCCCTTTTAGACGTAATCAGACAGGATTGGGTCTTTGAAACATTAAATTCGACGAGATTACTTTTACCCCAGGAGGAAATACTCTCGAGATAACCGTCCATTCTCTGCTTCAAAGCCCTCCAAGCCGTTGGAGTTTGTGTGCCCTTTGGGGGCTTGTCAAACAAAAAGCTATCATGAACTGTACTGTCATCCGCGTAGCAATGAATCGGTGCACATGTCAAAAGGTCATTGATGTGCAACAAAAACAAAGTCGGAGACACAACCGATCCCTGTGGGACGCCAGCATTTATAGAGTGTGAGGATGAGGTGAAACCGTCAGCAACTGCCTGAATCGACCTATCCCTTAAAAAGTCAGCAATCCACGTACACAGGGATGCGGGAAGTCCGTAAGAAGGCAATTTGTTGACAAGTCCTCGGTGCCAGACCCGGTCAAAGGCCTTGGATATGTCTAGTGCGACCGTTTGGGTCTCACCGTGACGTTCCAGGCACCGCCCCCAAACATGCGACACATACGCGAGAAGATCACCGCACGAGCGGTTCCGCCGGAATCCGTATTGACGGTCGTTGATAATTTTGTTCTTCTCGAGGTATGTGAGCAGTTTGTCGTTGATCACACGTTCCATCACTTTGGACAGAACTGATGTGATCGCTATGGGGTGGTAGTTGGCCGGGTTGGAGCGGTCACCTTTCTTGGGAATAGGGTGAATGGCCGCTTTTTTCCAACGAGAGGGCACAGTGCCACACTTCAGGGACATTTTGAAGAGCTTTGTAAAAACTGGAACTATTTCCGCAGCACACCTCTGCAATACCAGGGCAGGTATTCCATCAGGTCCACTACCTTTGTTAACATCGAGCCCCCGTATAACGTGGAGTACATCCCGATGCCGGATCCTCAGCTTTTTCATATAGAAGCCGCAGTGAGGAACCGACGGCGGAACAGCACCTCCGTCATCGAGGGTCGAGTTTTCCGAAAACATTTTCCCTAATAAGTTAGCCTTTTCGGTGGCGGTGTTTGCTAGTGAGCCGTCAGGTCTGGTAAGAGGTGGCAAACTGGGTTTGCAAAAATTCCGACCTATTGAGCCCGCAAGGGACCAGAATGCTCTGCTGCCATGCGGGCAGGCAGCCAGCTTTTTGCTGATCTGCAGGTCGTGTTCGAATTTTGACCTATTAATGATTTTCTTGCATTCCTTTGCCGATTCGTTGTATGCTGATCTGCTTTCGGGCATTCGAGATGTGTTGTAGGCTCGGTAAGCCGCGTTTTTTCGTCGAACTGCTTCGGAGCATTGTCGACTGAACCACGGCTTTGAGCCCACACCAGTTTCTTTAGTAGTCGATTGTATGAAGCCATCCATCGCCGATTTTATGACTTCACCAATCTCCTGGGCACATCTTGAAGGGTCCGAAGTCCGAAAACAAACAGCTGACCACGGAAAAGCGTTGAAATGGGCCTAGTTAAAAATAGGTCTAACAGATTGGAACGGTGAGTCTGGACATCAGGAACCCTAGTAGGCTCCTGAACCAGTTGCTCTAATCCGTAGCAAATGGCAAAAAATTCCGCCTGTCGGCCAGCCGAGTCCGTTGGGCCAGAGAACTTCAACCATGGTTCGTTATGAATATTGAAGTCCCCCAGAACAATAAACTCGGCCGAAGGGTAGCGGGGCAAGAGATCATCAATAGTATCTCTTAAATGTTTGAAGAGCTCGGAAGTGTCTGATTCGCTATGTTATTATTATTTTTTTGGTAAACTAATGTTTAAGACAAGATTTTTTATGCATAGCACAAAGGTTAACGATTATTTTACAAGCAATAATTAGCACTTACAATGCCTTTCTCATATAAAATAAAAAGTTGGTTGTTTTCAGGTGAAAAAATGTAACAAGCAGTAATTGTTGAATGAAACACTAGTATATATTGAATTATTTCGCGGATAAGAGATAAGCCGCCATAGCTCAGTGGTCAGAGCTGTCGACCGGAAATCGAAGGGACACGGGTTCGAGTCCCGTTGGCGTCATGTATCTTTTATCAGGAGATTTTTCAATGTGGATGAGTGTTTCAATTATGTCAATTTACGCAGTAAACTTAACTTATCGAAATTATCTGAAAGGCGAAAAATATTTGATCTCCTTTTATTATATAAAATTGTTCATTCAAGGTTGGACTGCCCTGACACTACAAATTTGCTATCTTTACATATACCTCCAAAATATACTAGACGGAATATTTTATTCTACAACAATAACTTCGCTACGAATTCTGTGTTGGAAAGAATACACAGGTTGGGCATTGGGCAATGAACTAAGTGATGTCGCTGACATATTTAATTTAAACTTCAATACATTTAAAGCCAAATTAATCCACCATTTTTTAAATGTAAATAATGTATGAGAAATCATTATATTTTATTTCGATTTTCTATTGTTTGATTTATACTGTTGTTAAAAATGAATTTTGTAATTGTTATGTACTTAAAAGCCCAATAGGGCGTCAATAAATAAATAAATATTATAAAATGTTCATAAGTACATAAATTTTTTAATATATTATGTGTAATTATGATCCTAATTCCTAATTAATTGAGACAAAGTAGACAGTAACATTTGTAATACGTTTGTCTAGCAAAGGGGTACGTTTTCATATTTTTTAAATATCAGTAAATACAGTTACTTAAAATAAATGAGCCATTCAATTTTTTTCGTGTTCGCAATTACAAATTTTATATTTTTCAAATTAAATAAGTATTTATAATTAAATACTTTGAAAGCGTATTTTGTCATCTTTCAAAAGCAGTTTTTAATTTTCGGATACGGAAACAGTCCATTTATTTGAATTTTATTTATTTATTTAAATACTACGACCTTTTGTCAAAATATGGCTGGTACAAAATATGGAGTTAAAACAAATATTTAAAAAATGTCTACAAAAAGTTTATTATTACACGAATATCTGTAGAAATTTGATATTGACAAAGATTTATCTCGATTTCTCCATTGTCAGGTAGAAATATTTTTCAGTTCTCTTGAAAATCATCTTGTTACAATTCTCAATTAAAGTACTTATCTGCAAGTTTTGTCCGTTTATTTTCTAGTAAAGTACCGCATCGTGCTCACCACTGAAGAGATTAACCGATAGAAAAGTGTGTTCTGAGAGTATGCCCGATATAAGGTCAATTTGAACTTACATTGGGAGAATCGATGTATATTTTTTCAATAATCAGATATTGTTTTTCAATCAGTACACCTCGGTGATCGAGCAGATAAGTTCCTCGCTTGCTCAAATCCCAATAATTTAAATGATTCAAATTTATACGTAATTTCAGATATTATATACTAATTACGCTTGAAGATAAATATCGCCGTGTTAAAATTCAACCACTTGAAATTTATTCAGCCGTGCTTTGATTACCAGATCTCAGAGCTTCCCAACCTTTGTATTCCCCATCTCCTTCTCCTTCCCACTTACTTCAGCCTCACAACATACTGCCATAGTTTTAATGTCTTCTGACATTAAAACTCTTGCATCTTGTGCGGTATTCAAATAAAATAAAATAATTGTAGAGTTATACAACAGGTACATCGTACCGTTTACATATATATATATATATATTTCCAATCTTTTATTTTCCTTTTCCCCATGTTCATCTCTTCCCCACTCCCTTCAATTTCACAATACAATCCAATTGGAGATACCTCAATTTCACTGGTTCCAAACACTTTTGGACTTTTACACAGTGGTCACATACAATAATTGTTCACACTTCTAGGGACTATCACGTTCGATGTCGTTTACCATCGCATGCCGTAACCTAATCAGAATTACGGAAATATAGCGTTGTTGCGGTCAGTTTAATAGCAAGTAATTAAATGCAATCGGATAACTCCATTTAATATCTGGAGTGCAATTGGAAAAATGACGTTATCTTGATTTGACATAACTTGCTATGGTTTTGAGGTATTTAGAAACGCGAACAGGTTTAGACTGCAATTGCATAAACTGGTTATTATTAGTGTAGTAAAAGTTCTGAAATTTATATTCACATCAGAATAACTTCATTAATTGTGATATTTTTACACATTAAAGCGCTTTCTGTTGATTCAAATTTTGCGTTATTTCTTAATTTACTTGGAAATTAATGGATTTAAAGAAAAACTTTTGTCTGTACAACCTGTGCAAGTGTCATTTTCAAAATTGGATTGCGCTTGTGTGAAGAATTCAAACAAGCAATAAAGTTTGTATTTTTTAGAATAAATTAATTAGTAAAACCTCAAATTGTAATATTTACTTATTGAAGACAATATTAGCGATTCCTAAACGAAAATCTGAAACCGAAAAATGAGAAAAAGATAACGTTCACATCTAGGACTCGAACCCAGGACCCTTACCTTACCGGGGCAATATTTATCTTAGAATTGCAGACAAAGTTAATAGATGTCGTACATTAAAATAAAAATAAGATATTTAATCTAAAGACACTGTCTAGATTGCATTTAGTTTGGGTTGAATCTTGCGATCATAAATAAAGATAGCTGCTAATAAAAATGTACGGTGAGAAAAATGAAGACAATGTTAATAGTTAACTATGATCCAGTTAAATATGATCGAAGAAGATAGGTTCCCATGTGCCCCGGAAATGCAAGGGTTCTGGGTTCGAGTTCTAAATGGTTCCGTATCTGTTTCTGATTTTTCTGTTTCACATTTTCTGTTTGTGTTCAGTAATTAAATTAGCAATAAAGTGCTAATCATTATAAAAGTATAATTAATAAAAAATTATTGTAACCATTTTACAAAATGGGAACTGATTTATTACGAATTCGTACTATCCCGTGATTTCTCATGGGTCTGTCCTAGAAATTTGTATTATTGTACAGCAAATTGAAATTGAAGCTATGCTGAGACCCATTAAAACAAATTAATCATTGAATATTAACACAAATGTGGCTAATAACCTGCACAATGTTCGTTGTTTAAGAAATATTATTTTATGAAGAATACTTCATACAACAATTCGAGACTCATAGCTTACACCAGCACTGTGGCAAAGGATTTCTTATAATAGTCCAAGAGAGTAGAGTGATTTTTTTTATTTTTTATTTTTTATTTTTTATTTTTTTTATTTTTTATTTTTTTATTTTTTTTTATTTTTTTTTTTATTTATTTTTTTTTTTATTATTTTTTTTTTTTTTTGTACAATATTTTTTACATTTCAGAGTTACCCAGTAATGTTGGCCTCACTGGGTGGCTTACCCGTGCTGAGGCTTTCATCTTATAATATAAAAATATAATCTGCATCATTCATTCAAATAGAAAATAATACATTTAAAATATAATCTTGTGTATTTGTGAGTGATGTGTGATTTATATTGATTTTGTGTGTTACGTGTGAGTTTTTTTTTTATTATGTTATGTTATGAAATTTTGGTAATATTTTATAATTTTGTGTCTGAATTTATTTTTGTTTTCCTCATTTTTAATTTGAAGTGTTATACTGTTGAATGCTTTTATAGCATGGTATTGGTAGTGTTTTTGTCCAAAGCTTGTATTTACTGTAGGAGTTTTCATGTTTTCTTTGTACGCTTGTCTAACTGGTCTGTTAGTGATATTTTGTGTATGTTGAAATTTGTTTTTTTTTTTGTCAAAAATGTAGTCTAGTATTGTTTTAACGTAAAATTGGCGTACATCTAATACGTCACAGCTGTTGAATATTTGTTCTGTATCAGTCAGTCTATGTTTTTTAGTATTACCTTTAAGATCGTTTTCTGTGCGAGTTCTATGTAATTGATAGCCGAGTTTGTTGCTCCTCCCCAAGCAATAATTCCATATTCTATTATTGATTGGCAAAGTGCAACATATATTGTTTTCAATTGTTTTGTTTAATATATGTTTCTTATGTTAAACTTCAATATAACCTTCATATACAACAAATCACAAATAAGGCTGCTAAAATGTTAGGTTTCATCATTAGAAACACAAAACTTTTTAATAACATCAATATCATTAAGCAACTCTACTTTGCCTACGTACGAAGTCATCTGGAGTTTGCATCAATTGTTTGGTCTCCATTCTATAAAATCCACATAAACAAAATCGAAGCAATTCAAAACAAATTCCTAAAATATCTCTATTACAGGTCATTTGTAAGATTTAATAATTATGCAGAGGCAGCTTCGTACTTTAAAATTGATTCATTAAGTGTACGAAGGCATCATGCAGATGCTCTATTCCTATATAAATTAATTAATAATAATATTCAATGCCCAGAGTTGCTAAATAATATTAAATTTAATGTGCCTGCACGTTTAACACGGTCTTCTATCCTGTTTAAAATCGATCAAAGCAAAACGAACTGTAGACAAAATTCTTGCCTGAACAGAATATGTAATAATTACAATAACATATTATTCAATATCGACATCTTCAATTGCGAATTTACTAAATATAAAATGACATTAAAAGAGTATTTCACTGATGTTTCTTGAATTGATGTTTCTGATGTTTATGTTTCTAGTATTTATATATTTATAATCCTGTTATGGTATGATTTATATGCACAACATTGTCTTCTTATGGTTATGGTTATGATATGATTTATATGCACAATATTGTTTGTATTCTTATGGTTACCAATGTATCGATAATCTTTTATTTTAAATAAATTTTAGTTTTTTTTCCCCTTTATGTTTGTTGTATTATTTTGTTCTATTATTTATACAATTCTTTTATTTTATATAATTATAACTTCACATTTCTCATAAATTTAATTATTTCTTCTAATGCTGTCTTACGTAAAGTCACAAGGAGGAAATCCGTAATTGGTTTTATTTTGGCTATTTTACTTATGTACAATCTGTAAAAATGTAAACTGTTGATTTCCCAAAAATGAATAAATGAATAAATATGTATTGTTTTCAGGAGTTTATTTGTGATTTGTTTGATGTGATTTATCCATCTAAGGTTATGATCAATTACGATTCCTAGATACTTATTTGTTCGGTTTTTTCTAGAGGAGGGCAATCGCAGATAATGGTGTTTAAACATGTGTGTATTTTTATGGTGTTTGTGTTGTTTTTTGGCTGTCCCGTGCTATTTATTCTGTATGTTGTGAATTTTGTTTTCGATATGTTTAGTGTGAGTATCTTTGAGTCTAGCCATGTTTTCATTTGCGAGATTCCCAAATTCGCTATGTTATATACGGTTCCATGCTAACTCAACACAGTTTTAAAAAGTGATATAAAGTCATTAAAAACGATGAAATTTTTTTTTTAACCTAACCTTACCTAACCTAACCTACTTAACCCAGTTAATAAAGTTTTTGTTTCATCGCTTTCCATGAATTTATATAACTTTTTAAAGATGTGATGAATTATCATTTTGATGATTTATCCGGTCACCGTATATAATCTATTGTACATGCCAAAGCTTCTTTTGTGCCTATTTTTTCTCCAAATCCTTATTGTTTATACGAGATTAATTTGTTTTCTTCTAGGTATTTTATGATTTGGTTTTTTAATACTCTTTCTAAAATCTTTGAAAGCGAGTTTAATAATGTGATCTATGGTTAGTTATTTCCATTTTGTCTCCGGATTTATAAATAGGGATCACACGTTTTCATAAAAGACTTGTGAGAAGGAAGATTTTTCGTCGATGACGAACGTTCGACCTCTCTCTGTGACTACTATACAAACAATTGAACATTATTATTTATTATTATTGTGTTTCTTGGAAGTTTCGCAATCATTATTATACTCCATAAAGGTGATTCAGAATGTAAACATTCCCAGGTCACAAGTAACCTGATATGACGTATTTGAATTTTCGCTACCACCGTAGCCTGAAAAATATTGCTTTTGTATTGATGAAAATTCACTATATTTTACTACTACTTTTCATATTTCAACACATCATTTGGAATATGGGCCTGGCTGGGTGCCTTACCTGTGCTGAGGCCCCATTTAACAATGCATAATATTGAATAAAAGGATATCAAATAATTAGTTCAAGTAAAATAAAATAAAACTGAGCAAACATAAAATGAAATACAATAATAAGGGCGGTAATGAAATTACCGCCTAAAAATAATTGTAATTATAGCATCTTCCATGAGGTAAGGTAATACAATGGGTAAACTTTTAGCTGCAACTACCGTTTTAAATAACCATTTAAAAAAACACACATTTGATTAATGACAAGAAAAAGCAAACTTTTGGCTTTTACGATTATAAAAAATATTGATATTTAATATTATTTTCGTAAATAATAATTTACGCGAAAATTTGCCAACTGACGCACCATTTTGACAAAACACCGATTTGAAGTTCGCGCATGATTCGCGTTTCTTTGTAGGCACTGTCAACCTAACAATAGAAAATACGAAACACATATCCGGTTTTTAATTACATAAATAATGAATAACCATTAAAGTATGAGCTTAATTCATTTCTACGATTAAAATCAAAAGTAAATTAAAAACCAACTCATTTATTAAAATTAGGGTATTAAGGAAATTTATTACAGTTTTCTTAAAAATATTTTTAAATAAAAAACCCTGACCTAACTTAACCTAACCTAACCTTACCTAAGCTAACTTATCCTAACCTATTAGATTACCTTACCTCATCCAACCGAACCTTACCTAACTTAAACAAACCTAACCTATTATAACCTATTCTATTAGGTTACTTATCCTAACTGATCCTAACCTAACCTAACCAAGTCTAATGTAACCTAACCTAACCAAATCTAATCTAATCTAACCTATCCTAATCGTAAATGCAAAAATTTGCTGTTTATTATCATTAAGTTTAATCATACGTTTGTTTTTTTTAAGCATATTAAAAACGATATTTGTAAGTAAAACTTTGCGAAATATTTTTGTAATCTTACCTTTTTTGTTCTTTATTTCATCTTTTAATTTTGTATCTGTAATGTTTTTTGTTACTCTCGCTTTCACTGTCGAGTGAAAGATTGGTTAAATGCTTTAAGTGCTTGGTATCTTAGTCCAAGGCTTGTGTTTATCGTCGGAGTTGTTAAGTTTATTTTTCGCTTATCTATTTATGATATTTTGTTTTTATTGACATTTGATTTTTTGGTAAGAAATGTAGTTAAGTAGTGTTTTTGGGTATAATTGGCTAGTACGTCAAACTTGTTGAATATTCAGTCATTGTCAGTCATTTTATATTTCTTAAGTATTGTCTTTAAGATGGTTTTCTGTGCGATTTCCATCTGGCCGATAACTGAGTTTGTTGCTTCTCTACAAACAATGATTCCATATTCTATTATTGATTGACGAAATGCAAAGTATTTTTATTTGTCTTAGTTGTTTTGAGGAGTTTATTTGTGATTTTTCGATTTGATGTGTCCGTCTGGTTGTGGTCGAATATGATTCCTAGATACTTTATTTGGTCTGTTTTATCAAGAAAAGATCAATCGCAAATGTTGGTGTTTATACAGTCGTATATTTTCGTTTACTTCTAAATACACTTGATTATAGAAATTTTTAATCGAATTATTAACCAGATAACGAATATTAATATTACTTGTGATAATAAAACGTTTCCATACACTTACTTAACGATCTTAACTCGGATTCAATGTGGTTTTCGCTTCCCGCCGAATGTAACCGCTAAAATTAACGGTTCCGAAAATGTATGGTTTCAGTGTAGCTGTATTCTAATTATACTGAAATTAGATGTGAAAACATAATGTGTTTAAAGTGCAGATTTAACTAGCTTAATATATTGCATATTTAAGGAAAGATGGAACTTTTGATTACCAACACGGTTGCCGAGCCGTTCAACAGTTAAATTCCCCGATTTTACCTGCTTTAGAAAACATCTAAATAAAGTAAAATTTGGATTGATATTAATTTAGATGATATCATTTAGATTCAATGAATATAATAAGTCAATGATCCAATCTACACCGCATTATGTTATCTGTAATACATTACGTTTGCATTATTAAATATATCGTAAACTAAGTTAGCCTCTCAGAAGCCCGGAGTACTGTTGTATAATGTACAAAACCCGCAAACATTTTAATAATACACAACTGCTATCCCAATACAAATCCCACGGTTGATTTTGGCAGCCAACTCTGGTCTTAAGAACTAAAATACGTGAAAAAACCTCTGAGTGGGTCCAGATACGTAGATCATCCTATCTTTTGAGAACAGTCGTCGGGTGGGAATATTTTCCTTGTTCTACCATGGAATTTCAATGGAAGATGCTCAAAGGAACTGGCTTAATTAATATCTTTGAAACTGGCGCGCAGTCAGAAAAAGCACCAAATGCGCGCCCAATATTTATACACATTAGTTGATATTTGTCATACGAGAACGTGTTATTTCTACAAATCGTTCAAAAGCTCGGTTGTGGCACAATTTTCCGGTCTCTGTGTTTCCTCCCTTCTACAAGACTCTCTTCCATGACCTATGTACTAAGTTTCCCCAAAAAACCTTTCACACCCAGCACCCCCAAAAATGATGAAATGTTTTTTTCAGAGACACCATGTGGAGATAAAAAAAAACTAAACGCAAATATTGACGCATATTTACCACAACGTTCATCTGAGCATGTTGATTTGCCAAGAACCAACACCGATAAAAATTTTGTAGACACGCAGGAATGGTACTCGAAGCTTCTAGACTCAAATTGAGATACACCTACCTATAGTGCTATACGGTACCATATGAATGTTGTTGATGAATAGGCGGCTATACTAGCGACCACTTCAGTTTCTATCGTGTAAACCTATAAACCAATTTGAACCTTACCACGTATGGGATATTTTACAAAGTTTGCAAAACTTTTCGAGTGGAAGAAGCTCGTATGGAATGTACAGTGTACTTAATATACTAACCTCTGAGCATACCCCAATTTGGAATGACATAGACCCACTGACTTCGACTCCTATCTGGGGCAGAGTGTGTTAAACAAGTATTTAACGCTTTGAAAAATATTATTACGTGTCAAAAGTATTAACTAAGTATGTAAAATGACGTACTCTACATAAAAAAAGTACATGTGTGATAATTCAAGTGAAGACTCGTCTGTGTTAACTGTCTCAAAAGGCAGGTCTTTTCGGTTAAAATCTCGTGAATTTCGTTGCCATCATCTGTTGGTATCTCTATTAACTATCACGCAGCCAAGTGGGTGAGTAGGTAGTACCCAAAATTACTATATATATACTCCGTATATTAGCTTAAATACTTGACATATCATTTTAGTATTTTACGTATTTCTGCGCAAATACATAAGTTACCATTAATCATTGACTGAATTATTGGGATTTCTATAATAAAGAAAAGCCTAACAGACAGAAAAATGCATGGGGTCGTCGGAAGACCCACTTGGTTACAGACGTTTTGCATGGCATCTTGGTCTTTCAAGAGTTAAAAAGTAGGTACACCTTAACTAAATTAAAATCGTATTATGTTATTTATGTCAAGCAATTGTGCGGTCGACAAAAAAACCCTTTAAATACCTTTCCAGTAATTTTTTTGTAATATGTACACATGGTGTGGTTATTCGAATATTTCGTGGAATAGGTAAACCCAACCACAACTTGTCTGTCATTCAATGAAAATTAAATGCAATATGCACGTAAACTTGCTACAGGTGTATTACGTGTTGTGTCGTGAATCAATATTCTATTGTATTGGAACAGCATCAATCCAATAGCGGCTGTTTGTATTGAGTAGGAAAGTAAACAAGTCCACCTGCCGTTGTGTGTCAAGGGAAGCAATACCAACTGTTTTACTTTATCGGGCGAAGGAAGACTCTGACAATATGCATCGAATTTCCCCTGGTAGAGACACTGGAAATGAAACGGGAAAAATGGAAAACACGCGCTCGTATTTTACAAAGAAAGAAAGTTCACATTATTCAAATTTTTAAAGATTGCTTTTAAAAATATAATATTCACTCGCGCGACGTGTGGTAAAGTCGTTCAAATAAAATCAGAAGAAAAAATATGTCGAAGCTTCCCATTGTGAAACGAAGTAATTTACGATCCCCAGAACAATGTTTTCAACCCCAGAAAAATGTTATGGGTTGAACAATGTTTTCAACCCATAACATTGTTACGATCCCCAGAACAATGTTATGGGTTGAAAACATTGTTCTGGGGATCGTAAATTACTTCGTTCAAATAAAATCAGAAGAAAAATATGTCGAAGCTTCCCATTGTGAAACGAAGTAATTTACGATCCCCAGAACAATGTTTTCAACCCATTTTTTTTACATTTATAGTCTTAAGGAAGCATTTTCTTTTGAAGCATTTTAAACACAAAGATTTTAAAATTATTTACTAACCCACAAAATGTATTTTTGGTTAGTAAATAATAAAAAAATTGTTGAGTTTTTAAAACTGCTTAATTGTAGTTTAACGAAATGATATTTTTGAAGAAAAATAAAATTTATTGAAAGATGACGGAAAAAGGTACTAAATCAGATGATGGAATCAGAATCGGTGACTTAGAATCATAGTGATTTTTAAACCTTTTTTTACAGTACACACAGAAGGCTCATATGAAAAAAATTTCTAAGGGCTTATGTCATCTTTGAGAATGCTATGTGGAGGGTCTTTTTAGGAAAAAGAAGGAGGAACTGCAAGTATTTATACTTTTTAATTTTATAGTAAGTGTCTCCATTGACGCAAAACCATGAAATAGGAGCATAAAGCTCTCCCTTACAAATTTGTGTGCATTGAATAACAAGACCCACAGGAAATCTGTTGTACCCATGAATATTCGTTAATTATTTCTCCATAACAAGCACCCACACCCTCTCGTACTATATTTAGTAACCGGCCATTATTTAAAGCAACTCACGAAGGTACAGCCATGGATTACCATGATCAATAGACAATAGCTGGCTTGTATTCCCTAAAGACCCCCGGGATCAGGATAATAAATGTACCAGGCGTCCGCGTTGCGACGAAGAGACCGTAAAACTGGAAACTGGAAACTGGAAATCGTACCGCAGTAAGACCTTTCAACCAACACCGTAGAGTCATGTGGGGTAACCGTACGCAAATTGTAAGTGTTCGCAGTGATGTTTCCGACAAGATTGTGCCTGTTAAGAGCCCGCGCGTTCCTTAATTCATTAGCGTTCTGGATCGCGTCGAAGCAGGACATGTGTACAGTGGATGCTGATTTGTCAATAAAAACTGGTAGGTAAATTAATATTTTTCGTGCTTTTCTTAAATTTTTCATCTCCGTTACCGATGTGTGCTATTGTGTAATCAGCTGTGTGAGAGCGACGTGGTCTATGATAATTTTTGGTAAAATATTGTTAGTTAGACGGGTGCAAAGTGATAACTCTAGTAAAGATAACCACTAATCTGATTTTTAAAGTTTATTGAATTTTGGTGTGATGGGGTAAGTGTGCTGGGGTAAGCGTTCGCAGTTGGACGAGTGCGAACACTTACCCCGATAGATAAAATTGATTTTATAGCATAATATTTTAACTCTAGTTATTTTTTTACAGCGAAACATGCCGAGTGTGTACGTGAGAAAGCACCCGGAGAGGTCAGTTTGCACTCAGGAGCAGATTGAAACTGCAAAAAGGCTTATGAAAGAGGGGAATAGTCAGCGGGCTACTGCAGATATTGTTGGGATCAGTGAAGCCACTCTGCGCAAACGCCTAAAACTTAAATTAATAGCAACTTCAATGAGGATATATCGTCCGAAATTTATACCAGATAAAGAGCTAGATTTTTAGATAAATAGATACTCAATTTATCGTGCAGGTGTAATTTTTTTTTGTGAAACTATTGATCTAATTATTATTCATTTATTTTCAGGCCGAAATCGTTGATTATTGTAAAAAAACTGACGAAATGTTCTACGGCCTGACTATGCAGACAATGAGAATTTTTTTTTACGAGTATGCTTTAATCAACAAGATCGAGAACAGATTTGACAACATTACAAAAACGGCTGTCTAGGATTGGGTGTATGGATTTCTAAAACGCAACCCTGTTTTCGCTTTAAGACGGACTACTCCCACAAGTATTGAGAGAGCTATTGGGTTTAACGTTGTTCAAGTTCGGCGGTTTTATGCAAACTTCCTTGCTGGGAGAATGTACAATATGGATGAAACCGGAATTAGTACTGTACCCAAAAAGACTCCCCGGGTTATTTCTTGGAAAGGGAAAAAAATGTCAACAAGATAATCTCCGGAGAACGTGGGCAGACCATAAAAGCGGTTTGTTGTGTCAGTGCAACAGGACATTATGTACCACCTGCATTCTTTTCAACGTAAACGACTAAAAGGAGAACTAATGGACGATGGACCGGCTGGTTGCATTGAAATGGTTTCCAATTCCGGATTTATAAATGCTAATTTGTACCTAAACTGGTTACAGCATTTTAAAGACAATATGGAGCAAGTCCCAACAACCCTGTACTTTTGTTTATTGATAACCATTCATCTCATATCAGTCTTGAAGCAATCACATTTTGTAGGGACCACGTAATAGTAGTCCTGACATTACCGCCTCATAGCAGCCACTAGACAGGGCATTTTTTAGTCCTCTTAAAGTTCAATATGCAGTGGAATGCGAAAGATGGATAGGTCAGCATCCTGGGAGAGAAATCAACCAATACCAAGTTGTCTCGATTTTCCATAAAGACTTCAAGAAAGTTGCAACTGTGGGGAATGCGGTATCAAGTTTTAAAGTAAGCGAAATACATCTTTTAGACAGTGAACTCTTCACCGAAGCTAATTTTGCAGCTGCTTCTGTTAGTGATGTTTGAGCCTGACGTATCTATTATCTCTCCGTTAGCTAATCAAGAGCAAAGTGACATAGGATCAATAATTAGCACAGATATTCTGAACAATCAGATCTCTTGCTATGCTGAAATAAATGCGTCACCGAGTAGCCCACAAACGTCTGTCAGACCTAATTAAAATATTATTCGTCAGCATCTTACTACTCCGGTTGAAAATGTAATTAAAGTTCAGGCCAGCTCCCCACCACAATATGCAACATCAGTCCTTCACGTCCAATTATTTGTTTAAGTCCTCTGCCAAAAGCAACACATACGCAACCACAAAGCGTAAGGCGGAAGATTCAAACGTGCATAACTGTTTAAAGAGAGCACAAAAACAGGCTTCTATGGACTATTTTTGCCCACAATGCAAGGAGAAATATCGAGATCCACCAACAGAAGATTGGATAGAATGTATTGTGTGTAAAGCATGGTGGCATGAGAACTGCACAGACTACGATAAGGGGCAATTTAAGTGTGATATATGCCATGGGCGGTAACTCTTCGCGGTGCGAACACTTACCTTACGGTATGCGTATACTTACCCCGCACACGGGGTAAGTGTACGCAATCGACATGCATGTAAACTTTTTTATATAACTGTTTAATTCATGAACCATATGAGGTTTTTATGGTTGTTTGAGATGCCTTAATAATCGATCATATTAATAAACAAACAAATTGAGTAAAATACCTAAAGCTTTTTAATACAAAAATCCCAATGTAAAAATTGCGCACGGTTACCCCACGTGACCTATTTGTCCGCACGTGAACAGGTTCGTAAACATAAACCAAGCTATGAATCAAAAATAATTTAAACTTACCTTCACGATATTTGTAATTGGATCAAATTCACTAAATATTTCTATAATCAAAGCTTTGTTCTTTTCAAATGGTGGTTAAAAATATGAATTACGTTAAACAAGAAGAAAATCCGGTGGTGTGTGAAAGATGTTATGTTATGTTGTTTTAGGAGTGTACAAGAATGTTAGTGTAATTACCACTGCACATAAGACAATAATATGGTGTATGGAAGGAAGGACTCACCATTAGGAACAAGGGCACCCGTTTCTTACTGTTTGTTCTTCTCACAGCAATGGCACTGAACACATAACTGCTTGCACGATATTGGCGCAATAAGGTAAGCGAGGTAAGATCTCGTGGCACTTAATCGCTTAGAAATTAACGTGTGCAGTTCTGTTAAGATCATTAATTTAATGAAGTAGAAAAAACAAAGAAAAGAAGAAAAAATTTGGTGTAACCCCAAATTGAATTTATAATCTCTTTTTTGTCGGACGGGTGCCTTTCTGATACCTCCAACGAACCACTTTTCAAATCTGAGGTTCTTATTAAATACATATTTCTTGAAAAGCATTAGTACTTTATAATGACGTTGTGGCCAGTTGGAACCGCTTCAGAATGTGTGGTTGGAGATCGTTTTTAAAATATTAAAATGAAATTTTTTTAGTACAATAATCGTAATAAAAAAAAACTTCTTCTAAAAAAAAAATCTTCCACACAATTTAAACTGTATTTGTGTGTTGTGAAAATTTCTCCATTTAAATATTTACAACGAAAATCAATGAAATTGGAAAAAAAATTCTGCGTAGCTAACAAAATAAATACAAATACATGTCAATTCAATAATAAACTCAGACGAATGTTATTTTTCCAATGAATTTTCGGTAGGCAGAGAATACTTCTAAAATGAAGTACCAAAACCTTATCGTCTAATGAAATTGCGAAATCAAGCGGAAAAAGAGAAGAATCTAAATAGAAAAGGTAAGTCGTGATTTATTTTACCGTACCAATATTTCTACGGCCAAAAAAAAACAGTAAGATATTATTCCTTAGAGTAAATAAAATGAAACAATAATTTTGCTAAGAGTTTTCCAAAAGAATGATTTTAGTATCATACACATTATTGGCATCGAATATGCTGAGGAATATTATTTAGATTTTCAGTTTTATCTATTTATAAGAAACCTTAATTTGATATCGTAGACTTATGTATTTTATTGTCTTTAAACATGTATTTCATTACGTTTTTTTTTAGTTTTAGGATTTATCACTTTGGAAGGCGGGCTTGGATACTGCCTCCCAGGGAACTATTTAACTCTTACCAACACCTCTACTGTAAGTCACCCCGGTAATGATTTAGCAGGGGTGCCCAGGTTCATCGGGTGAGGTGTGATCAGGATGCGCCTGTCCATCACGTGCGAGGCGTGAGAGGCGTGACCTCTCCAACTGGTCTCTCGACCCATCGCCTCACGCCGTAGTGGGAGGAATGTATTCACATGTCCGTCTCTCCTGATTCCTAGATTGATGATCCCGAGATTAACTGATCCCTAGATTCTTACCCAAACCTCATACTTTTACCTTCCTAGAAGTTCCTTTCCTTCCCTTTCTTAAAAGATATCCTCCACATAGTATCCCAAAAGATGACATAGGTCCTATGGAAAAATATTTTTTTCTCAGGGCCTTCTGAGCTTGGGTTAATATAAAAATATGTTCTTTTGTTTTTTCTGAGTATTTTTTCGACGGTTTGAGGAATGTTGTCGTGTTTGTTTTTGTCATGAACCATGATGTTTGAAGTTCAACAGTTGAACAAATTTCCATATTATGCGTTGATATATACTTCTGAGGTGATTATTTTCGGCAATTTTTTATCCTTTTCCTGCAAGAATAATATTGTTGCTGAGATATATTTGTGAAAATTAATTTAATGTAAATGCAAAATGCGAGTTTTGAAATCGCGTCAAAGTTCGCTTAGTGATGCTACAAATGTACAAAAGGAACAGTTATCTCGCATTAATTATTATTGCTTTGTTGTGCTTAAAAGACTGTATGTCCACTTAAAATACACATGCAACATAAACTGCATATTATAAAAAAAGAAAAAACATAAAATACATAATATAATGGGTAATGTATGGCTTTTACATGCCCCTTGAATCTGAATATGTCGAAAGTCTTGAAAATATTATTTAGTAGCGCCGTACCTTGTGTCATGCCATGCCGAGCCAATACGTCCATTGTGCTATGTGGGATATAAAGCATATTATGGTGCCGTCCCTGGCTGTAGTTGTTCGGTACGAACAACTTATATCATTCCATGAGGTATGAGCTATCGATTAAATTATTAATAATTTTATATGCCGTTACTGAAAGGGCCCCACATCTCCTGGATAAGAGACTTTGGTAGCGCGTTTCAGGGAGCAAACCTTCGTGATGCATGAATCCCTGGTACTCTACATGCATTCTCGTATTCAGGTATCTAAAGATTTTTTTAATCTGTTTTAATTTCTCAATTAATTTTTGCAAATGTATGGAGCCCTTACAGCTGAGGCGTATTCAATTTTAAATCTTATAATGCAATTAAAAATTGCTTCGCCATCACTGTTTCGGGATTTAAAAACTTGAATTAATAAGTCCAAAGAATATATGTATCATTTAGGACGTGGCAAATAATAATAATAATATTTGGATGACTTGTATAGCGCCGTTTTTGTGCAAAATCACCTCAAAGGCGCTGTACAAATTTATAATACATCTCTACAGTGATCTATGTTGTTACTAACTATTTATGGAGATAATATACAGTACAATACTTAAGGGGTAGGTCACTTGAAATTAACACTTAATTAACATTAACTACTTGTTTATTAGCGAAATTTAGATACAAGATTTAGGACATAATTGGAAAAGTGCATATAACTGGACTTTCTCTCAGGAATGATATATTTAATTTAAGGGTATGACGGCTTAAAAAGGTAAGTTTTTAGCTTAGACCTGAATTATAATAATAATTTATTGTCTTCTTTTCTTAGTAACATATAGAGATAATGATATCCTCACTGGGATCTCCCGTGCTAAGGATTTCATTTACATAATATAATTTAATTATAAGAAAATAATATTACAACAAAGTAACATATGAATTTAATTATAAACATATATCATATAGAATTTTTTTTTTTAAAATAATTTTAAAATAAGTAAGAGAGTGTTTTTTTTTGTATAGTTCAGTTAAGTAGATTCGGTTTTTGTCTGTGTTTGATATCAGTATACTTTCTATTTCAGATCTCCCTATATTAAGTATTCTGTTGGACTTGTTATGGATCTTAGTTCCTGAGGGAGTTAATTCCAAGACTTCGGCCCAGATACTCCGAAAGCGCGATCACCAAACGTATTTGGCTTGCACTTAGGTTCCATCAGTCTGTCTACAGCTGCTGATGTTGCTGATCTAAGAGTTGACTGCCTCAAACCGTATCAAGCTTTTCAATATAAGTAACACATCCTAAAACAAGTTTAATTATGACTTTTACTGAGTTTTTTTGAGGTGGGTAATTCAATAAAGGGTTGTTGAATAATTATCTTTTATTAATTACATCAAATGGATAAATCCGAAGGCTTGTGGTGTCGATTGGTGAAGCATGATTAATCATTTTAACTGGCACTAAAATCAATTGGCAAATATTATTTACTCATCCAGAGAAAACTTTTTATGTAAATGTCCCTTTATCTTTGAATTATTGTAGAGGTTAAACAATATTAAAAAGTTAAGGTCAATTAATCATAGCAGTGTTAAAGGTTCATCGTAGTTATAAAAAAACACTACGTTCGTTATTCTTTTTTTCATGATTACCTCTAGTTTTATCATCTTATCTTATTCATAATTATTCGCTGATGGTTATAAAATATTGGTAGTGGAATATTTTTGAGAAAAAGTAATTGATAGTTAAATGCTATTTAACTATAAGGACTAGTTTATTGCGTATTTTATTAACAGTAATGTGTAGAAGCTAAAAATGCAACAGTAAAATGATTTGTAAGTTTTTTTGAAGGAATTCGGTGTATTGAAAATATAATCGACATTATTGGGAAATATATTTTTTTTGTTTTCTCTTTTACTCTAATATAATAATAACTCGATATAGACTTACAAAAGTCAATAAATTGTTGGAGGAATTAAATATCTTATAATTTAAACAAATTATTTTCTTCAACAAATATTTTTTATTTTACAAATATTTTTTATTTAACGAATAATAAGTGGCCATATATCACCTGAATTAACAAGCTCACACACGATACAAGGAAAATGTTTCAAATGAGACTTCTCTTTAGAAAAAACCCGGAGTCGTAAGTTGTTGATGTACGAAGCAATGAAGAAATTTTACAAATTATCAGAGGACATTCAATTAGAAGAATATATGTATATGTATAAATACATATGTTATTAATGTGAAACCTCTCAAGAATCCCATCTGCTCCCAACCATCTGGAGCCAGTGAGACTATGGCATCCCCAAAACAGGGTGTGTTGTGATGATGAAGGTAGTGGGGAGGGAAAGAAGATGGGAGAGGAGGAAGGCGGGGAAGCACATGTCTATTCAGATCTAGTCACTGAACACGGCTTAAACCAATTAAAGCAACCTTTCATTTCAGAATGGTGGTATTAGAGAGAGTATCTTCCACTCTGAAACGTGCACAAATATAATATACATTGTTTTAAATTAGTAATAAAAATGGGTAACTAATTTAAAAATTATATCGGTGTATCGAAATAGTAAAATATGCATGTACAACAATTGTACAAGAACGTAGGTAACTATGTCTCTTTTTTATAACGGTGAATGTTTCCTTGTATTTTTATTTTCCTTGTATCTCATTTGTAAAATATTACGACATTATTTAAGAACCACGTCAATGATACTTTTATTTTATTCTGCCTAAAAAAGGCCGAGAGGAAAAGCATCCAGTTAATCTAGAGGTGGATAAAGTTATATTCAAAGGGCTATCTAATGACAATGTCGCACTTTATACACCCTATCTGAGTACACTCAATAGAAGTAGCAAACCTGTCAAGGTGAAGGGAAAATAAGATGAAATCGTTGGAAAGGATGGGGCAGAGAGCTGTCACTTGATGAGTGTATTATCCATAGACAATGGGGGAGAGGAGGCAGACGCGGATTAGACTTTGGATGCCGCGCGCGCCGTTACGCTTCTGTGACGTGTACCAACTTGCGTATACTTACGTAGAGGCAGAACTAGCAAACTTACATTATATATATACGGAAACGTACCAACAACAAATTAAAGTTTTCAATGTTCAATTCAAGTTTTTAATGTTGCCATAAAGGAATGACGTTGGCAAGGTTATACTTGTTATTATTTATTTTAAATATAAAACCTGCGTTATGTAAATAAACATATAAATTTCAACAATTCCCAGAAACACGATATTATTATGGGCAGACCACTGTAATATATAATTTTTATTATTTCCAAGTGTAGAGTCACGTGGAGAAACCGTACGCTATTTTCACATTAGGATTTTTGTATTAAAAAGCTTTAGATGTTTTAAACCTATCGAGATGCTTTCTTACTCATGAGATGAAATGCGTGTATTTAAAAAAATCATATTTTGTATATGGGATAAGTACGCACGTCTACCCCCGAACACTTACCCAATCAAGAAACCCAGATGAATGGTTTCTGCACGAGAAATGTCTATTTGCAACCGTGAAACACTATTTTATTAAAAAATCTCATGGACCACACAGTCCTGAGACAATTGGTTACACAATAGCACTAATCGGTAATAGAGGCGAAAACCTTGATTAAAAGTAATTTAACTGTCAATTTTTATTTTCTATGTAAGGATAACTGTTCACACAACTGGATTGAAGATGACCTAAAGCACTACAGAATTGAGGAATAGAATCGTGCACCAATTTTTCACAAATATCGCAGTTATTTACAGTAATAATTTAGAGTAACAGTTACCTCATGTGGCTCTAATACAAACCTATTTTTCGTAAATCATTTGTTAACAGATAATATTGCTATTAATAAGTACACATTACGGCTTGTTCACAATTCTAATATAACTCCGAATTTTAATTTTTGTTTAATTCTTAAAATACTACAATACAAATTATTCAAAATTTGGGGATGAGGGTGTTTTTAAAATGATATATTTTTACAGGATAATGTTAAATTAAATATGACGATAATTAAACAACATAATACACTAAAAAATTGACGTACAAGCATAAAATAACATGCTCCCTAATTATTTGTAAAATAATTTATAATGTACCCTAAAAAATGTCACAATTTTCCTACGAAAATTTGCCGAGATTTTAGGCTTCCCAAAACTAAACTTATGTGCACACAAAACAGCGTGTTTTATAAGGGAAAAAATGTACAATAACCTACCAAAAGCCGTAAAGGAAGTTAGAAATCTTGGCATTTTACGCTAGATATGTTCTATATATAAATGTATATATACACAAGAAAAAAAATTGTTAACCAATGTAATTAAACTTATTGTGTGCATTTAAAAAAAATAATCATGTGCGAACAAATTTGCATTCATCTAAATAAATATTGAAAATAAAAAATATCATAGTTTTAAGCAAAAATGTACAAGAACAAAGATGGACGTGAAACTGGTCTGTCGGAGAGTGGAATAAAATTTAAAAAATGTTTTATTATACCTTCTTAACACTATGAGTTCTTAACACAAAAGTTATGTGTCAAAAGGCTCTTAAGAATGTAATTAAATGGTCACTATCTCATAATATTGCTATATTATCATTATTATAGATGGATGTTTGTTATTCCAAGGGTTGATACGTACAATTAAATAATATTTTTTTTGCAAAAAATCGTTTAAAAAAAAATTGATGGTCATGGGTTCAAAATATATATTTTTTAAAACACTTTATTTAGCTTCCTGTCCAATTCCTGATCTGTTGTGAAACAGGTTATGGGAGCGGCGGCAGAGAACAATTGTCTAATTTATTTTTCCATCGGATCGATGGGGAATCTTCGCGCCCTTGGTTAAAAATTCCGCCCCTCACAGCATACCGCGAAGGCGATGAGCTATGTACAAAGAAATAATAAATTCCTTCTCAGATAAAATGGAAATTCGGAACCGTATTTGGTAAAAACAAAACTAAACCTTTTAAGAGGAATCCCGTGCAGAATTTGGGATTAAAAACGCCTCTCGCATCTCTCGCGATCCTGCTTAACAGGTTCAAGAAAGTAATTGTATCTGGCTTGTGGAATATGTATGATATTGCTTTTATATTGGAGTTCAGTGGATAGAACTCTGGATGATGGATTATTTATTCTGTTTTACGAACTACTTATACCTGCTATTAATGTAAAAAAACAATATATTACTCTGCGTTTTAAAATATTGTATGAGGGAACATTGCTTGAACTTCAACATTAATTTGTTTTTTTTTGTGGACGTAATGTATTGTAATTAATAACTTTAATCAAAGGATGTTTATAGAATTAGGGTATGTAGAGCGTAAGAATTAAATAATTACCACCTTAATATACGAGCTAAATGTGTACAGTCTTAGTGTGCCTTATATCACCACGAATATAGGCAAAAGGCATAAGAATAACTTGGCAAACGGGGTTTATAAACGGCTGATTTTGGCGTAAATGGTTTAAATTTATTTTTCGTATAATTTCATTAGAAAGAAAAAAAGTTAATCAAAAGAAACTGTGTAATATTTTCGACCCTTTCGCCATGCTTTTTATTATATTAAAACAATATAATATTTTCTTCTCTCTTGGCTATGACCGATATTTCTTTTTTTTTCCTAAGGCTTTGCATATGTGTTCGCAGGGATGGAAAATTCCTCCCCTACAACACATAAGCCTCCATGAAAATTGGACCCTTAATTTCTTTGATAACTTCAGAAAGCTGCTTAAATCTCTCTTGTACTGTATATCTTTATAGACATATGTACTTAACTAATTAATACGTTATTTACGATATTGAACGCAAATATTTTCGTATTTATATTGTAATTAAATTCCATCAAACGTTGTGTAATTTTTTGATTTATGATATAGAATTTTAATTACTTTCATGTTTGTGGTAACCCTTTTGATTCTGATCAAGGCGTTGAATTTCAAAATTAAATTGGTCTTTCCATTGCAATTCTAAATTTAAATGATTTCTCTGAATGAGCTAACTTTCCCTATGTAACTATTCTGATTCCCTGCACCCTAACAAAGTCGTAGTAAAACGCTGATAAAAGATGTTATACATGTTTATTTGGACAGGTAATTAAATATGACTCAAATGGTTAATTGTTAGTAAATTTGATTTTGGTAAACTCTTGTGTCTGTTTGGCGCCACTCCTTTATGACTCTGCTACTATAAGGTACATGTAAAGATTGATTAAGTAGGTTAATGTAATTAGTTAATTGTATATTTGACGAACTCGGAATAGCCCTTTGCTGGCATAATTTGGCTCCTATCCTCCTGCAAGTTGTGATGTTTTGAATATCCACATAAATAAACGATAAATAATTAACAAACGTGCTCCAAAAAATTTTTTATGGCAGCTAACAGATAAGATTTATTGACAGGCGGGCTTGAAGTGCATATGTTCCCACGGGAAGGAAGAAAGAGATCGCATGGCAGTCGGTCTTTGAACTTGAGTACATTGACAGCTCCGTGAAATCGATACAAATCAGAAGTGAAGTTGAGATTACAGTGAATTAGTGAATTCAGATGGTGTTAAGAGTATTGTGGAATATTGAATTAAAGTGAAAGATTTTTGATCCGGTGTTTGTGTGAAGTGAAAGTGTGTTAGACTAAACGTGATTTCGTAAATATGTAGTTCAAACTAAGTGACTTGTCTTAAAAACATGGAAATGATAAAAATAATGATTGCGTTTTTAAAACAGAGTGAACGTATTTTAAAGGCGGGAAGTGTTTAATCGGGCTAGGTTATTGATTTGGCGAGATGGCATTTTATCCACGGAGACCGAAAACCAGAGAAACAAATATATCATTAACTGTGGGTTCGAATCCTGACAGATTAGGGAGGTACAATTTTATTTACAGGAATATTTAATTACCCTTTTAAAGTCGTAGGGAGGGGACCAAAATTGAACAAATTACAAGGATTTCGCTAAAAGGAGAAAATGATTAATGTAATGGAATGCCGGTAGGGAGGGGACCGAAAAACTAAACTGATTTAGCTATGTAGAGTGTAACCAGGTAAGCTTCACGCTGAGAGGGAGAGATGTCTAACTGGGTGAGTTTTTATATTATTTATTAAATTTCAGAGGACCCTTTTAAAAGACGGATACAACCGAGGTACAGGAACTAAGTTTACGACACCTGCCGCCCAAATAATGTTATCATTAAAAGGGATGTGCTAGGCGAACTGTCAATCAGCTGTGAGCGAGAGACGAGTCAACGACCTTTTCATATGTAGGCCGATAACTTTTGTTTTAGGGGAACGCCTTGGACCAAGGGTCATAATATCGAGAATTTACCTACCTGCCGATCTGTTATTCTTTTAAAACATTACGAATCAAATCATGACGTTGTCCCTGCGGTAGGTATTGAATCGCCGACGAAATATAAAATACCTATTACAAATTAGGCCAACCAATATAAATTTGCAGTATAAAAATACCTATCTACAGGGTACCTACCACAACACTGGCGTACAATTGAAACAGCGAACACTATGAGGCCGAGAGACGCGGTGTACAGTCAGTCAAAGGGGAAGTTTTGCTAGCGTATGACCGCCCGAATAGAAAGCGTTCGGATGCAACCAGACAAAACAAAATGAATACTTTTCTTCTGTTATTTGACTTTCTAATTTAATACTTTTCATTTATTGTTTGACTTTCTAAGCTGCGAATTGGGATGCACAAAACAAATCTAGAGTCAAAAGAGGGAGATGATAATCTCCGAAATATAATACCAACCGAACAACTTTTCTCAACAGGTACCTTTCGAGAGGTAGGCAGCCTCTTTAAATTAAATGCTAAAATCAAACCAATTATCCGTTTATACCTACCTGAGAGGATAGGTATTCAATAGAAGTTACCCATACCTAATACACGAGGATGCTAGTAACCTCATAAAATAATTACTAGAACCAAATATTAAAGTACAGACAGTCCTCATCCTAAATTTGGCATTTCGAGTAGACCTTACATATATCTCACATGATAATTGGCTGAATGGGTAGGCACACAACCTATCGTTAAAAAGCAGGCTAAATGTCGACAAGATCGTCGTGTGTTATCTATGTTATTGACCTAGAAAGGGATGTAAATCCCCGACGACGAGGGAGTTACAACGTTTTCTAGAGGTGGCACGTAACTTAGGACCTTACGTGTCACATTTTCGCGACTAGATTCGTGACAAGGGATGTCATGGTTTTCCCCTTCTATACTCAGTAAAGTAGTTTTTCCTGGAGGTGTATGAGATTGGGGCAATTCTGAAATTGGTGATGAGACCTGGTTTTCTTTATTCTGGCGTGACGGTTGCCGATTTGGAACAAGGGGAGACCCGGCCGGTTGCGATATCCAGACACGCAGATATTGATCGCCTTGCTCAAATTATCATCCATCGGTTTTGTTTGGTAAAGAGGAGGAGCCAATCTTAACTTGAAAAAAATTTCATTTCCTTTCCTCTCCTTCCCCTCCCAAAATATATACATGGATGGCGCCGACAACTAACACCATAAATTTATCGTATGTATATCACATATATAAAATCTAACACTTTATTATATTCACATTACCCTACGATAGATAGAATCGCGTAGCTAGTTGGGGAAGCAGGCGACTTAGAAGATAAGGTTTATGAAATGGCTTTAAAACACAGCGGTAATGGGTTCAACTCACTCTATCTCAAAAGAACCAAGGGATACCACACATACATAGATAACTAGGTTTCTAAACCGAGAAACAAAAAACCAACACAACGTTCGGTGAAGCCTTTTTATACTGAACCGTCACGTGAAAAGAGTACGTTCAAGGTCGTACGTCACGTAGACAAACTAGGATGTACACACTTGAAGGGGTGTGTAATAAAGAGAGAGGCAAGGGCTTGAAAGACGGCAGGGAGAACCTTCCTACCCCGGATATATACATAACCAAAGCCTTATGGAAAAGTTACCTATGGGACTTAAAGAAAATTTATCGTAGAAAGACGAAGGAAAAGTTTGAAGTAGAAAGGGCAGATCATTACAAAGTAAACGAGATGATCGTGAGTCAACGAGAAATCCGCACAATCTTTTGACACGGTTCATTGATTGGTGCCTAAGTCACCGCGTCCCAATGAACCTTCCACGTCATTATGCACTGCCTTCAAGTCTTCCCTCGGGTCCCGAAACTTCCAAATTCCTACTCCTCCTTGGACTACAATTTACTTAGGGTGAACCGGTTTCGTCCTATATACAATCATATACTCACGGTTGGTGTGGACTTACGGGTCGTGAATCCTCATTCCACGTTTAAGAGAAAATGCGAGAATGGTCCACAGACCTAAATGCAAGCTGTATGCAGGTCCGCATTCTCCAGTAAACAGTACATACGAATAAATATATGTATACATACGTTTTGGGAAAGGTTTATAACTTGCAATACAAGGCTATCTACCTCGCATTCCAAGGTCGGATCTCGCGCCAAGAACTCTGCGAAGCTCTAAGTTTGGTAACCGTATAAATACGTAATAATAAGGTGATACTAATAAATACTAGTAAAATAAGATCTTATTGATAATTTGTTTTGGAGAGCTATCGAACTCCAGGCTTTTGTTTGGGTTTTGACGTTTTTATTTAAGAGAATCGTCATCTCTATTCTGTTTGGTTAATGGTCTTGTTATAGGAGCGACCACTGCCTCCTATTTGATGAACTGTATTTATTTTAAATTTTTCTCCAGGGTTCAACATTAAATTGAGTTCATCCTATCCCGTGATTTTTCAACTGTTTCATGTAATTGATTGCCACATGAGAGGGTACACGACTCTCAACTGTCTCAGGCAACTGATGGGATCTATGCGAACACTCCATCAATAATATTCAAATGTTTCGTATAATTATTCAATATAAATCTTACTAACCCGTGATTTTTCAATTGTCGATTGTGAATGGTAGGTATTTGTAAGCACGCAGCTTCCAGCTGTTTCAGGTAATTAATAAAAATCTATGCGACTATCTAATCAATGGTATTTAAATGTTTCGTGCAATTATTTCGATATAAATTTTGCTAACCCGTGATTTTTCAATTGTCGTTTGTGAATGATAGGTATTTGTAAATACGCAAAATCGCTGCACATTGTACAATGACATCCTGGTGATTATCTAGTTGCGGCCAAGGTCGATCTCAAACCATGTAACTGACCCAATTCTCCAGTGTACACTATATTTATAAACATATCGAATAATATAAACACCTTCTTTGACACACTAACCTAGATGCGAGATTGTTTATTTAAGAAATATTTCTACTTCTCCTTGTAATTCAGTTATGTTACTTTTTATTGTGCATAGTTAATTAAAATATTTTTAATTCCTTTTTGAAGTTAAACTATTTATTTCATTTTTTGAACGCAAATTTACTAGAGGTTAAATGAAGAATAAATATAATTATATATTTAAGTACACATATCTCGATTGCCAAAATGTGTTAAATAAGAGTACATATATTAATAAATAAATATAAGATATATGATTATACATAGACTTGAATATTAATAAATACATATTTTCTTTTTTCAATAATATCGATATGTCCTCGGGTAGGTATTAAAAATCGCTACCATTTCGATGCTTCGATTAATAAGTAAAATACATATATATAAATACATTACTCATATATATATTCCTTATATACAATATATTATTTTATATTTATATATATACATATATATATAAATACTCAATACACATACTTTAATGCGTAATTCCTTTTGTTGTTTTAATAATTTAATTGGGATACCATAATCAGCTGTATCTCCTCACTCCAAGGGCCTGAAAATTGTTTATAAAAGGAAAACTCACCCCCTTCAAGATTTTTCCGGTTGGGATGTACATTGTACACAACAAATCTTGTATAAGAAATCCTACCTAATTAACTGTATTTTTCAAATAATTTCAAAATTAATCTTTTCGACTATTTATTCCTATTTAATATTTTATTCTTGCTTGATTCATATAAATTAGCTGATATTTAATATTTGTGATATAGATGTGCCCGAAAATTATAAATTATTTAGGTCGAACTATTTTTGTTATTTTCACTCCTTTTTAATTTTTTTTTTTTATATAAATTTATAAGAAAATTCATTCCGAATTGCGCAAACTTTTAATTATTTCGATTCTGAATAAATTAAATATCTGTTAAAACTTTCTTCTAATTTCACTGTTTCCACCAATATTTTAAAGTATCTACAATTAATTTTTTTTTTCGAACTGTTACTTTTAGAACAAAGGTTTGAGCGTTTATTATTGTTTCCTTTTTGTTTTTGTGTTTTTTTTAAACTAAGATGTCAGTATTTACTATTGATATTTTTAAACAAAATTGATACTAAATTATAATCTATTTTTAAATATCAATTCGCGAACACGTTCACTTTTTGCACTATTCACTTAACATTTTTAAGCACTGAATTTAAACTCTATCTATTTATTAACACTGTTTGATTAAATTAAACTGACTTATTAAAATTTCACTGATTTTTGCACTTGTACTTTTCCCTAGATTCTCTAAGTCCAGGGACTTATTTAAAATTTAACACTTAGAGATTTTCCACTGTTAATCCTACCAAAGACGTAGTACTGCGGCGTATTCACCTTTTCAAAAACCTCGACTGACTGTTCTCTGACTGATGGGCACCATCTTTTATACCCCTCTCAGGTTCCAAAAGACGTATCTGAATTTCTTTTGATGCTTAATTCTATCTCCTATCAACTCGTAAATTTGAATATCCCTGTCATTAATATCGATTGTGCTTCCATACGATCTTCTGTTTTCCGGCTCTGGGCGGCGGTTAATTTTTTCTCTCACGTCCGAATCGGGTAAGCCTGCGTTCATTGCCCAAGCTTCCTTTGTTCCATGGTTCATACAAAATGTAGTTAAAATATCATGATTTTGCGTTCCTTTTTTTTCTCAATTCGCGATAGGTCCGTCCTCAGTAACATATATATAGATCTCAATTTTATGCATCTCGCGTGAAAAATGATTAAATCCATGGCGAAATCTTTACTATGCATTTTTGAATTTCGATTTGTCTAAAATCTACTTAATTTTATTGTCACCTATATGAGCTTTTCCATTTTCACCCGTACCTTCTCTCTTTATGTCGCAGATTTGAGTTTTTTCCTTATTTTTTTGGATTTTCTTTTATTCGCGACGTTTTCCTGCACAATTTTCTTCTTTATCCTTATGTTATTTCTCATAACTCTATAACTAATTATATTCCAAGCCGTATTTATTAATTTTACGGATAACTTAGAATTGTATCGCTTTTCTCCACTTGGATCATTCCTCATCCCCGTTCTCTACCCTTTCCTTCCTCTTTTTCTCACTTTTCCCGATGTGTGTGGTCTCCAGGAAAATTTCATACTTCATTTATTATTAATTAATATATAGTTTTCCACACTTCCATGGGAGATATACCTAATTTGACTCTGGGATATCTGTCACTTTTATTGCCTTACTCGATCTCCGCCCCATCTTCTATCTCTTACATACAAGATTTCACATATATCATACGTCTGGACATCTGTTTACGTTTAAAATTTTGGTACTAGACTCGTAAATTTAATTTAATTTCAAACCTATTAATTTTAATATCTTTTGCTTTAAATAAATATCTCATAAGCCCTACGTTAAATTTTATTGGTTTTCTAATCGTTTATTACCTTAACGTAAACAAAAATCATGTTCGAATTTCGATTGTTTATCCTCTAAAATACACATGAGATCGTCAACCTTTTATCTTGTCTCATTTCTTCTGCAGTCTTGTGTAACTCTAATATCTATCTACCCTGATAATCATGTAAAATGCCTACGTTTCCTGAATTTAATCTATCGCTATATGTTTAGTTTTATTGCCTTCCTATGGTACCCTATTTTCATGTCCCTAGGACCTTTGTAGCAGCTCAAAATCCCTGTATTATCCTTCCGTTCAGTCTCTGCACTGTTTCTAATATGTCTATTTTAATGCGAGATTTTCATTTCCAAATTGATTTTCCAATATGTCCGCTTCATCTTGAATTGATAACGATTAGTTTCCATTGTTTTCAACACTCTCACCTCTCTTTAGTACGATTTTTTATCGAACTTGACACCCTATTTCTATCATTAATAATTGCACTACAGTTGAAAATTCTGCCAGTAATTTCACTAAGTTTTTCCGCCCTCTCTTTTATACTATTTCGTTTATAATTTTTCCATTGTATTTTCGCGTGTGTGTTTTTCAACTTGTGAAGGTCCCAAAGCCCTCGATTCCAATGGTTCGCTATCTCCTAAATGTCTCAGTTATTGTAAACATTTCCTAGAGTTTGTCGCCTTGAACGTCGGTGTTTATACCATAGTGCGTTCACCTCTAATTTTTGTGGGAACGGAAATGCAATTAATTATCTATTTTAATGTCGGGTCCAAAGTTCATTCCTTTGTCTTCCGTAGACACACGCCCTTCCGTTCACTGATTGGTTACTCAAAATTTTATAGCTTTTTGTTCAGATCTATTGGTTGACAAAATTCAATGTTTATTTTCAGGCCTAGGAAAAAGGGGATTCCTAGCCGTCCTAGACGATTTTACGACCTCTCTGCTTTCGTCCTAGAACCTCGATTTAATTCCAACTATTACAGGTGCCTACTGCAAACAAACTGGATTAACTTGAACTCAACAGATGTCGCTAGAATGACGGTTTTCATAAATAATTTGTATATTTTAAACCTCGAAGTGGGAAGCTATGGTTTGTCTGTTTTCCACTGTGATTTAAGCCTTTCATCACAACTGTCACGAAAAATCTTAGCCAAAAAAAAGAGTATTTTCTTAAAAGTTGTTTCTTATATGCCGTTCACCCCATTCTAATGAAAATTTCAATTTTTTAGAAGTTTTCGTGATATTTTTAATAACGTAACTCACAATTTTATTGTGATTCTATTCAAATGAAAAGATAGAAAAAGCTTTAGTTTATTCAAAAAAATGTTTTTAGTATTAAATATATAAAGAAATCGAAAATAGTGATTTCATATCTAGTACAATTGCGAAGCGGTTCATCCTATTTAGTTAGATAATTATGAAAATTTTTAATGTCTTTTTTTTTAAATTGCATCGAAACTTCATAGCCCACAGCGCATTATGGAGATTGCGTGGTAAGCTGAAAGTGATGCTTTGATCTCGCCGTTTGAGTGTGTTTGTTGAGTTTTGCTTTAGAGGTATAATATAGTATCAATCTTCTCATTACAACGCAGAAATTCGACAAAACAGTGATGTGAAATGAGATTAGTTGTCGTAATATAATATTTTACATAATTGCTGCTTTTACCTTAGGGAGAAAAAATGTTAATACATAAATCAAATAAAAATCAAAAGAGTTTTTGTCAATACTTTGATTTTGTAAACCTGCGAAAAATTTACCATTCCTTTGAAGCTCATAGGTAGATCCTCCTGCTCTGAATAATTTCATAATATAAATATTCATTATTAAAAGTTTTCTCTGAGGATGCGATTTACAACCTTTGTAAATCCTGACGCGTCGCAGGTTGTATCAGGGGAACGTTAATCAAAAGAAATTCAAAATTCTTCTTTCATTTTCGACGTATTTCTCGTTGTTACCGGCTTTTCATTTAAACGTTACGAATGTTGCTCTAAATAAAGTCTTATTGGTAACGTGGAGGGAAGAGGGAATCCACATTTGGTTTTTCACAATTTTAATATTTGAAAAAAAATTAAGATTTCTTGAACATTTTTGTTTTATAAAGTTTTATTTTTCAATGTAGGTACATTTGTTACTTTTTTATTTTATTAATTTTGCTACCGCTTTCGACACAACCTTGGTATTAACTAGTAATCATAAAACCAACTTAAACATTATGTAAATATATTTTTTTAATATTGTGGGAGGTATTGCAAATTTAAGTAATCCTATTAACCTGTTGAAGGCAGAAGCATAAAACAGAAAAAAATAGTGGAACCTAACGTTTTACTAGCCCAAACGATGCTGATTTTGTTTTTCATACATTTTTCGAAGCATTAAGGTCCAAATAGCATCGCAAATTATTCTAATACGGATCATATTAGAATGCTCACACGTTCTCCGGAGACCCATCGGCGTTCCCCTGGTTAAAATACACAAGCAATTATTTACCTAACTTAAAAAAAATACCCGAAATATAAACAATAATACATTTAAGAGTTTTTGCTTAAAATAACTCTTGAAAACAAATAGGCCAATGTTGAAAATGTAAAGACACCTAGATATATCATTTAGCTTCCATACCTTTTGTCATTTTATGCTGGGTCAAAACGTCCGTTCTGCCATGTCGAATATCTAGTAGGTTGTGGTGTCGACACAGGCGGTAGTTGGTCGGTACGTCATATAAATAATTACCTTAAAAATAATCAAAAAAAAAAAAAACTAATTTTCATGATGCTTGCCGATATTTTCTAACTTTTTACTTACGAGGCTATTAAATCTTAGCAGCGTTATGGAGAATATTGTACTTGTTTGCCACAAAAAGTTCAAATATGAACAAGAAGTTCGAATTTCTTATATAGTTTATAATCATAGACTAAATTAGACTAGACACGGCATATTCATTTAAAAATAACCTCAACACAATTTTGGTTTGGTTCACGTCCACATTTATGAAAAGGCCCACGCACTGTGTCGCAATGCGAAATGGGCACTGTGCATTGCGTTTTACCTTTTGTTGGTCTAGAGTTAAGCTATTTTGCTTTTCAGCTATGCTGGGTAGGTTCATTTTTTCAATCACAAAAATAACCCAGTTCCAAATATTTAAATTTGAATTATGTCCATATTACAACACCTGTGACAAAAAATTCTCCATGGTTTCGCTTAGGAGTTTGAACGCTTGTACAAGGAGTTTAAACAGAGTTGGGTTGTTAAGTTCATCTCCATATTTGTGACGTACGCTACGTGGCGTTATTTTTAAAATGAATTTAACTAGACAGGGCTAATCTAGTATAATACATCAATGTTAATAATGTATTTAGATTTCTTTCTTTGCGGATAGAGGAAGATTAAAAGGTGTGGGTGAAAAAGCGAGGGTGACTGTAGTAGCAAAACAGTTGAAAAGAGTGGAGCTTCGAGGAAACAGCCCAACGTTTAGTAAACACAAGTGGGACAATAAATACCCGGCTTTTCTCATATAATAAGTAATCAATATAATTAATTAAATTTTGAAACGAATAGCTGCCCGGTCTTGGGAATCGACACAAAGCTATGGGAAATCTGAAGTGGAAGTAACAAAGAAATTTGTTTGTAACTTCCATTGAGGAGCGGAGAAATGAGATCAGTACTCCGTCGTTTGTTTTATCATTTGAAGCTCTGTAATTAAAGTCACATCATGTTGAAAACATCAAATTCTCAGACAATTTCTGATTGATTTCGCAAGAACTTCTATCGGAAGTGATAATTAAATATCTGAACATAGTATAAGTACTATATTTAATGCATTTTCAATTATATCAGCAAAATGGACGGATAATTTTATCGTACAAGAGAAGTATGTATGCGCAGATGTATAAATGTGAATGAAGCAATGAGTTTGTGTGCTGAGCTGTATGGCGCCGAGGATGAAGTGAGTGAGGAGGAGAAGGATATAGAGAAGAGAAAGACAACGTTTCGTTTGTGGATTGTGTTCTTTCACCAGGGCAATATTGAGAGTATCCACAATTCTAAAAAGGTTCCACAAATAAAGTGCGTATTATTATTTAAAATATTATGATAATTATTTTCGACATACATATAAAGTAAATCGATTTTGGGTAACTGGGTTTCACTAAAGTTTTCTTACTTATTACTATAATATTTATTACATTGAAAAACCTAAGAAATAGATAAATAGTTTTCTAAAATAGGAAATATATTATTGGTAAAAATATTCGTAAATTATTAAAATATAATATCAAAAAGAAAGACGCGGTGTACAATATAATAAAATGTTAATGTATTGAGCATATGCCACAAGACTGGATTGCAAATTGACGGGCCGAATAATATAAAATATTATCTTCTCGTATATGAAATATCCACGACAAGCTTTGTGCCGCCCTGACCTGAAAAATGAACCAAGTAAAACATCGGCCACATAAGTCATGTGTCAACTTAATAAGAAACAAGAGTCATTTGTTTTCCACAGTTCATTAAGCTTCCGTCGGGTATTTGCTCCGTAATTTATCGTCCGTTTGGCCAATACGGAGCTGAAAGGCTTAAGAATTAAAGAGGATGTCTGCGTGGCGCACTTAAAAATATTCAGAAAATGTTGCAAACAAGATGGCCGCTCTTTTAGTGCACGTATAATGACTGCTGTTATTTTACACTCCCGCTACAAAATGTTGCTTTCAAGTTTTCCGCTCTTTTATAAAACTTATTATGTGTTATTTTACACTCCCGCTACAAAATGTTGTATTCAAGATGGCGGCCCTTTTAGAGAACTAATAATGACTGCCGTTATTTCACAATCCCGCTACAAAATGTTGCACTCAAGATGGCCGCTCTTTTAGAGAACTTATAATGACTGCTGTTATTTCACTGCCGCTACCACACTGCCATACGCCATAAATCGGGTGTTACCACGTTTGAAAGTATATGAGGTTAACTTATATGTGCCTAACACGTATACTCGTGGGAGATCCCATGCACTTTTTTTTACTATGAAAACGGGGACTTCTGTTTATCAGAACGTTTCAATCAACAGAACAACTCAACTGCTTAACGATTCTGCATTGAAAATCGACATTTTCAACGTCACTTAGTTCAGAAATTATGTTTTGAAGTATGTCGCAAAATAGTAAAAAAACTGCCCTCATTACCTTTTATACTTACATATATCTCAAATTTATCCATACCCGCCTCCCAAATTGTAAATTGGGCTCCCAATTTATAAATAATATACAAAATATTATTTATGGCATTTTTATTTTCGATTGAACTTGCACTCTTTACTACGGGAGAATTTTAGTAAGTAAATATATAATTAGTTTTTCATCCTGGGCAGTTTTATAATCCCATATGAAACTAAACAAACTAGCCTTGCGTCACTTTTGTATATTACTTTCGCCCTTTCCTCGCCATCTCCAAATTGCTCTAGATAAACAATGTGGGAGAATTTAAAAGTTTTGTACCATCTCCCCTTTCTTATCAACAGCTGCGGGCAATCGCGCAACCGAAATCAGAGCCGAGATTAAGATAGAATATCTGGTTAGGTCAATCACATGAATTGCCTGGTAGCTAAAATATTATTTTAAACATTCCTTTTTAGTAATATAAAAGTATAAAACTATTAGTTTTTTTAAGTAGTTACGATGAAAATCACGGGTTTATTGGCTTACCAAGATAGAAAAAAACTATGAAAATTCGTTCCAATATACAGGAGTGCATTCCAAATACAAAAAAATGTCATCTGGCAAAATATATCATATTAGGTATTTTATCGCTTGTCTGGATTTAAAAAGGATCTTTTTCATAATTTGGACAGTCAGTTCCGATTTCAGATTGGTTTTACTCCTATATACAGACTAGAATTAAGAGGGTTTTATTTTATAGATTAATTTTGTGTATATCTTAAGAACTTCTTAAAATGTTCTAAATCATCGAAAAATGTAGATACCTATGGCTCTCCGGGTAGGGTTTGTAATCCCGCAATCCCGCAATTCCGTGGGATTTCAGCAATATTTTCATGTGGGGATTGAAAAAATTCAAAATTGACACCAAAAACATGCTTGCAAGTTGCGGAAAGATGAATGAAATAAGCGCTGTACAACCTTTGACAGTGAAAGAGGAACTGAACATGACGTTAGAAAGATAGGAAAAAGCCGCATTTCAATACATGTATCATTAAATAGAAGCAGTATGCATAAATGTCCTATCATATATGGGCGACAGGACTACCCATATATTTATAGTCTATGTTTTATCAAAGTCTTGAATACTTTTTATGTTACGTTTTCAATGTATCTTATGAACTAACATCCGACCTGCTGTAACATCTGACCTGATGTAACTTAACATTTTTAATTGTATTTTTTTTTATATTTTTCAATCATGTCTTTTTAATTGTAATTCTGTAAACACTGATTTTTTTTTATTTTTTTAATTTTATTTTCTAATCTTCTACAAAGATAATGTATGTATGTGAGTATACCCACGAACTGGCGATGCCTATGTGGGATTTTTTTGGTAAATCTGCTAAATGTATTATTCTTTGCTTTTTAACTGTTTATATAAAAAAAAATTTCCTTTATTGTAAAATTATACCAATGTATGTACAAGAAAAATTATTAATAAAAAAAAAAACTCAAACGCGAGAGATCTGGAGAATGTGACAATAACGTTTAAATTTTTTTTTAAATTTATTTTTTGTATTAAAATACAAATTGATTACGTTAAATTTTCAATGTCCATTTATAAAATATTAATAGTACTAAACATGATTGAGTGAATGAAAAGAGTGAAAAAAAAGTGTTACCATTTCAATGTCTTTCATAATATGAATTAGGAATAATAATGGTATCAAATAAATTGATACCAGATAATAAAAAAATGTTCTTGAAATGTTGGCATTATTTCAATTTAAATCTCCTTAATAAAAATGCCGCAAATTCCGCGGGATTTAAAAAAGGTGCGGGAATTGCAACCCTAATTCGAGGTAGTCGAGAGTATATAAGATATTCATCACAGCCGTAGAAAAATAAGAGAAATGGTATGTGAGAATATTTCGTGATCCAAAAGTTTGACCAGTCGGTCCATAAATTTTCTATTCAAAACTGTGTTTCATCATCATTATGAATTTCAAATGGGATGGTGATATACGATTTCAGGCAAGTGTAAAGCTTAGCATTCACCGGTAAGCTTGTCCGGGCTAGCGTGAGCATTTCTGAATGTCTCCCGGACAGATCCATTCACACGCACAGAAATGTTTCTATGACGTCATGCTCTGCCAGACATGTCCGTATATGAATACTAGGCTTTAGAGAGACAGAACGCGTGCTAAATAGACTGGAACCAAAATTTATTAAGTCATAATAGTCAAATTGGTTTCCATTCAAATCTAAACGGAAGACATTTCTAGTGCGTATTGTCTATTCAGGCTATTCAATCTTAAGTTATTATTCAGGAAATATATTATAAGTAAAACAGAAAAATTAAAATACCTGTCAGTGGCAGAGTTGGCACCACGTCAGGCTTCCACCCAGGCGTCATGAGTTGAAATTATGAGTCCTACATCACGACACAAGCAACATTTTCCTCATAGTAGGGTGGTAGTAGGAGATTTTCAAATATTGGCTTGTTATTCGTAACCCGGGAATGTTTGTCTTTTGTTTAATTAAAAAAATATATTAAAATTTCCAAATCTATGTAAGGGTGGCAAAGTTCAAATTCGAGTTAATTTTTTATGTTTAAAACATAGATTGAATTTCAATTTGCGTAATTATTTTACTAGAAAATGATAGCCAAAACACAAGTATAGTACAAAAACTAATCAGGTTGAACAATAATTGGGTCAGAATAATGAAGGGAAACTAATTTCCTATCAATTTCCACGAATCTCCGATGACATACTCCTCAAGCAATCATCGCAGGGGAAATAAAAGGGTCCACCTACTAGGCTTCCCGGTTCACTCACTCCGCATTAAGTAAATTAGAAATGGAGTATCGAGAAGATCGAACAGAATATTGAAATAACTCGTTATTCCCCGTTGGCGTGTCATAAACTTTCAGAAGTCTTACAGCTGGATGTAACTAGAGAAGCGAACAGTAGCAGAAAGCATGACTTTATAAATAAAGCATGGATATCTGTAGTATGTCTTTAAAGTATTCGTAATCCGGTTAAAAACGGGATTACAGGCCATTGAATAATTTGATAGGTATCCTGATAAACTTTTAGTACAACACCAATATTTAGTCACGATTTCGGAACATGTATTCATAAATATCGTATTTTCTCATTTCGCCATTATATATTATCAAGACAAACGCAGATGCATGAACACGTGTTTCGATATTATTAGGAGCTTACTAAAAAAATAATAGGAAGCGGTCTGCAGTCCCAACTTTAACCGGATTACCTATAATTAGAATAGATTTTATAATATTTCGGATTGCTTCACAGAATTTGAACAGTTGTTGGGTTTCGAGGGCCATGTAGGGAGCCAATGTTGAGTTGCCGGCAGTGAGCTTCAGTGATAGAATCAGGAAACTCATGGCTTAGCTCAGTTGGGCTCGGCAATCATGCCTTTACACGGGGAACAGATTCAACAATTCAACTCCACTCTCTCGTCAAATGAAACGCTAAAGGAATGATTCATGAGTGTATTTACAGTATAACACAAAAAGAGCACATAATATACATCTAAAATAAATCCTGACTGATTGAATTTAACCAATCTATCTCATTAAATTTCAACGTTGTATTGAAAATTCCTTTCAAGTTCTGTCGTTATTTTAGTTTTGTGAAGCTACTGAACCATAATGACACAAAAACAGAACTTGTTTAAGACTTTCACAGAACTGGAAAATTAACGTTATTATTTGATGAATTGTTCAAATTCTGTGAAGCTATTCGTCCTTAATGTTCATTTGTTCTTCACCGATTGCTTTTAAATTTTGACACAACGTTGCATTCTAATACGGTCGTGTTTTTATTTACCTATTTTACATAAATGTCACCTGTGACAAGTACAACATGCTTTTTTTGAAAAACAGCGCGATCTGTTGGACGTAATACTAACATGCGGTATTGTTTCTCTATCTTCACAGAGCTACTGAGCCACAGAAACGCGTAGCGGGTACAGCTAGTAAAGTAACAAATGATTAAATAAATAAATACTAAACATATTGATATAAATAATCATCAATTCTTTAACTAAGCAAACAGAAACACTAATACACATAACTTTAATACTAATGATGTGGAACTCACATGGAACGCATTACTTCCAAGCCTTTGACGTGTCTATCGGTACACAGTTTACCTTGATACCAACATAACATTGTACGTGTTTAAAACAGAAAATATGTAAAATGGAATAAGACTACCCCACGATTTTAAATAAGTGCTCTGAAAGTAATGAGTAAATATTCTCCGCATTCTTTCGTTCCGCGATATTTGAAAGATTTTCCGGATATTCCCTCGTTCACGATAAATGAATACTTGATGTTAAGTTTATGCGAAACGTTCCTTCAGATGGGGAAATGTATTAATTTGAATTCACATTTTTCACTACCTTCCATACTATCACAAATTTCAGCTTTATGTTTAAAAATAACAACATTTTAATTGGTTTGGTTAAATGAACTTTTATGAAATTCCAAATTCATTTTTATCTCAATTCTCAAATAACTGAACCAATGTTTCTTAAAATTGATGTTTCTTCTACCAGAGTTTCAACATTCGAATAAACTTTATTATTTATAAAATATTTCTCGAATACATACATAGTACATATTGTTAGCAGATTAATCATCTAAATGCGATAAAGATCGAAGATTAATTTCATTAATTCACTTCATTAATTTAAGATATATATGTATACTTTTCTATAAATCCAGCTAAACCCTTGGGCGCTTTTTGCAGCCGTGTTCTAAAATAATTATGAAACACAACAATATTATAAAACTCCCTTCGTCTGGCGCTAGTAAAATTAGAAAAAAAGTATTTTTAAATGTAAGTATGTTAGTTGTAAGTTTCTACATATTATATAAATAAATCAATATTGCTGGCAACAATAATAAAAAGATATGGCAAACTATAAATGAAATTATCAATAAAAAACCAAAAAAATCTAACATAAACAAAATCACAGATATTGATAACAAACTTTACCATGTAAACACGGATCCAACGAAATGTGCAAATATTTTTAACAGTTATTTTGGGTCAGTTGGTGAAAAATTAGCACTCAAAATAAAAAACACTGATAATAATGAAAAATTAGCACTTAAAATAAATAACACTGATAATAAAGATCTACTGTCACCATCCAATAATTGTAACACCTTGAGTCAATTTCAACGAACTAATGTTGATGAAATTAAACAAATTATTAATGAATTAAAAGGTAATTCTTCCCCTGGTTTTGACAACATTTCTGTAGAAATACTTTAAAAAAATTCTGACTCACTCTGTAAACCATTGGCTCACATCATAAATACAAGTTTTGAAAATGGCAACTTTCCCTTTAACTACAAAAAAACTATTATTTCCCCAATTTTTAAATCTGGGGACCCCAATCTAAGTAATAACTATAGGCCAATTTCTCTCACCTCAAACATTGCCAAAATATTTGAAAAAATTGTAAAAAAAACAAATATTTAAATTTGTAAAAGAAAATAATATTTTAAATGCACATCAATATGGTTTTAGAGAAAATATGAGCACTCAAGATGCTATCGTAGACTTAACATCTGAAATATATAAATCTTTAGATAGTAAAAAAAAATGCATTGGAACTTTTGTCGACTTAAGAAAAGCATTTGATAGTATATCACACTCTAATCTTATCTCGAAACTAGCGAAAATTGGTATAACTAACAATGCTTTAACATGGATCGAAAATTACCTATTTAATAGAGAGCAATTTGTAAAGTTAAATGGCTCTCTGAGTGATTCGCAGACCACAAATTTTGGCATCCCGCAGGGAACTGTTCTAGGTCCAATTCTTTTCATCATTTATGTCAACGATATTTTTAAACTCTCAATTATATCTAAACTTATTTCATACGCTGACGACACAGCAATTTTAACTGAGGGATTAACTTGGAATGAAACCCAAAGAACAGCAGAGTTAGATATAAACATACTAAAAAAATGGTTCGATAAAAATCTGTTAACACTTAATACTGAAAAAACTTTTATAATACCTTTCACCATTAATAAAAATTCATTCCCTGATAATTTAAAGATAAGTATACACTCATGTAATTGTAATAGAATTTCAAATTTATGTAAACCTGACTGCTCTGTACTTACTGTTAAAACTAATGTAAAATATCTAGGTGTAATTATAGATAGTAACATAAAGTGGAAATTACAAATCAATGCAATAGTAGAAAGGTTAAGAAAATTATTGTACATTTTTCTTAGAATACGAAACATACTAAATTTTAAATTATTAAGAACCATCTATTTTTCACTAATTCAATCAGTATTACAATATGGAATTGTTGGTTGGGGTGGAGCATTCAAAACTTCTCTGTTACCTTTAGAAATCATCCAAAGAATATTAGTAAAAATAATTTTGAAAAAACCGTATGATTACCCCACAATTAGATTATTTCAAGAATTTAAAGTCCCTTCACTTCATATTATTTATAAAAAAATAACTCTTTTTCAAATACATAAAGATTGTTTCAACAATGACAACTTAATAACTTTTTCGAACAGCAATAGACAAAGTATTCTTGGCTCTATAACTATCCCGCGCTGTAACACCACCACAGCCCAACAATTTTATAAATATTTTGGTGTCAAATGGTTTAACCAATTACCTCTTAACTTAAGATTGGAAACGAATTATAAAAAATTCAAAAGCTCAATAAAAACACTATATCAATAGCATATTAAAATCGTTTATACTTTTAAAATACAATATAATCTTTCAATTATTATTATATTTAAATCCTTCTCTCTTATTTCTTATTCTTATCTCTTTCCTTCTTTTACATCCTTTTTTCTTTTCTATTTGATAAAATTTTGTTACATTTAAAAAATTTATTTTGTTATATTAAAAAATAAAAATTCTTTTCATTATCTTTAAACTCTTTGAAAAAATATGTGAAATCATTAATTACACGCGTTTCTCCGCCTTTTTAACACGAGCATTTGCTCTAAAAAAAGGTGTATCACGATGTACTATAATAAAAAATAAAATAAACTTAATGTAATGTAATAACATGTATTGTAAATTTAATATTAAATAAAGAAATTAAAAAAAAAAAATAAAAAAAAATATGTCATTAAGACAGTAATTAGAGGCCTTAGTCGTAAGTCACTAGATATAAGTCAGTTGTTTTAGAATTTATTATTAAATAAATATATTTGTACAGCGCCATTGAGGTGATTTTTCACGAAAACTGCGCTATTTAAATTGGCCAAATATTACTATTATTATAGGTCAACTTATAGCGTCGTTCAGTGATAAAAACAATGTAAAATATTGTATTTGTTCTAATGTGTGCTTTCTTTTTTAATCTCACAAGCCTTACTACCCGGCTTTTTAGGAAAATTCAAAACTTGTTTCCACAGCTTATTCTTATTGCATACTTGCGAACTCTGGACTAGCAAGTTGGAGGTCAAATCCACGGGAGGTATAGTGGAAACACGATAAAGGAAGCAGCTACAATAAGAAGAAGAGATCTGTGCATTGCAGTTAGACATTGTTGCGAAATTAATTTGAACTAAATTTATCAACAAAATGAATACGTGTTATGTTTATTTAATTAAAAAAAAACCTTGTAGATCCTGCAGACAGGCTGCCTTAGGATACTTGCGTAACTTTTTTGTCATTATTAAAATTCTGTTTATAGTAAAACAAATAAAATAAAATATGCTTAGGGTGCAGTTGCTTCTCCTTGGCTCCTAGTATTAGTAAAATAACCCCCCAAAAAAGATCAGGCGAGATATTCCAACACTGCCGAAATGCAAAGAGTTTCAAAATAGCTTCAAGTTCCAAAAACCTTAGAAAGAAAGAGGCTTTTCGGGTTAGATATCATCACTTCAGAAAATAAAAATGATGAATTACTTTTTTAAATAATTATTCAACTCACTTCAACTCGATTTTTGCAACCCATAACATTGTTTAACTAACTACTGTTGGTTTCCCAAAAACCCAATGAAAAACAGGTTTTTCCGCTTTTCGCACTCAGAAATGGTGGAAGAAATTTGAATCGGGTTGCAATGAAATCTATCCGATAGCAAATCCGTGCAGAGTGCACGTTTATCCTGAATCTTTATTTCAAAAGCATGTAAAACTATTTTCGCAAAGCGGGCATACGGCCTAAGGGCGGGGTAATAGACTGCACGAATTAGCCTGTGTTAGGACTTCAATTATCTCGGAGAAATGCACCTGTTGGCAGTTTAGCCATTGTTAAAGCCTCTCGTTTCCTTGTACCCTGCATCGCCTTAAGTGCAGAGCTGAGCCACCGAGCTGCAGTGCCGCCCACCCCGTTAACCCACCCTAGGGCCGCGAGGCAGCCTTAAGCAGTAGAGCGCCACGAAACGGCGGTAATTGGTTGATTTGTCTTGTGAAATGACGGCCGGCTTGCATAATTCTTTCTGCATTATTAAAAACAAAGTTTTTTTAAAATATTTTGTATTTAAAAACAGAAAAATATAGAAAGGTTTATTAATTGTAGTGCCCATATAATCACTTCTTGTTAAATTTTATAGAAAAGAGTTTGAAATAAGTGTCAATATATTTATTAAAATAACATCTAAATATTAACATCTCTCCTATAAGCGATCGAGATTACACTGAACAATATTGATGTAGGTAATCATTTTGTAAATCTTGAGGTCATAGGCAAATATTACGAGTTTGTTTATATCTGTATCTTAACAGAATTTGTGTAACTGGATTGTACACAGGTGAGTGAGGACATCTGTAAAAATCCAGTGTTAAAAACATACAATCACGGTAAAAATGAAGTACCTTAATGGTATAAAATTGATATAAAGTCGAGAATTGGATTACATAAAGTAAGTATTCCAATGTATCTTAAATTTGCCAGCAAGATAAGTAAAAAACCATAGACATATGAATATTAGTAGACCTGCCCTAAGTGATTAAAAGCGTATTATTCCCCACTCCCCATACCGGTTCCATTGGAGCCGGCTGTGCTCGCGTATGGCCTCAAGTGAATTTAGAAAACGTGACGTCATCATTCTTGTGCGAACTATGGTCGAGGCATCATCGGTTCATTTTACGAAATAACACGGCAAAATGGTGACTTGTGCTATGAAAACTTTTAAAATAGATGTGAAAAAGAGAATAAACCCAATTGTCGTATTACATTCCATATATAAGCATTATTTTACTTTATTTTAAGCATATTCACATCGTATAATATGGATCAGTTGTAGAAACATATACTATCACATCGAGATACGTCTGGACGCGAAACACAAAGCTGGTTGGTTGCTGGGAAGTAAATTATGAACAATTTATAAAAGTGTCTTAACTAAATACATAAACGAAATATTCGACTCTGAAAATAGAAGAAATTTATTTTGCCGAATTTGGACTTCGCAAATTTGTTCATAACGTGGCGAGTAATTTGCGCTCCCATGCAAAAATGTCTATTCATTCAAAAGCAGATTTTACTTTTAAGAAGTAAATGGTGATATTATAATGCGAGATGCCTATTTACTGTCAGATTGATTTATTGACGAATCACAGTCAGCTTTCCTCTCTGCGTTCCGCAACTCTTGTTTTAACCCCTCGTCCTTAACTTCTCGTCTATTAATATTCATATGTCTGTGTAAAAAACGTAAATTTGACTAAATGTGTAAAAATTGGAAATTGATTCATAGAATGCTTGGTCTCAAATTATGTGAAGGTTCTATTCAAGTTCTGTTACTATATAAATATTGGCCAGTTATTTCACAAAACTGAAACAGAGCATAAAAATCAATTTTGTTCAAATTCTGTAAAAAAATCCATCCTTAGTTTTAGAAAACTGAAAAATAACCCGAATCCTTTGTGCTAAATTGAATAAATTTATAAAAAATCATACAGAAGGTTAAAGTGATTTATTTTTGGGGTATTATGCCGTGTAGCAAAAATAAATCACCATAATACTTTTGCCGTGAAAATCTCAAATCATAACGGGTGTTTGGAAAATGTGTAATATTGTATGGCATATTGTAGAAAAATTATTTCTATTTCGTTGGCATTATCACTATTTTGTAAGGTTAAATTGTTTATAAATTAACACTAAGACTCTTGTCTATTTACGAACTGCTTGACTTATTAATACTCTGGAAATATTATGAAAAAATAAAATATTCGATACCATTTTTAACTTTATTGATTCAAGGTTAAGGGATAGAAACAAGGAAGAGATTTCGAATTACTTTACAGGGTTTAAAGAAAAATACGCAAGCGGTTTGTTGATAGGGTTAAATATTATAAAAAAAGGAATAAGAACTTTGATTATCTGTGGAGCACAATATTATAAAAATAGATTGAAAATTATTTACATAACCTTTTGAAAATAATGCACTTCGTGTAACTGTAAAATTATGCTAGATTAATTTTAAAGGCAAAATTTTAATGTGCCTTGTTTATATTTAAATAGACATTACTTATTTAATATAACATTGGTAAAATATTCAAAATACTAAGTAATCATCATTACAAATTATTATCATTATTTTTTTTTTAGTTTTAAAATAAAATTTTCGGATTAGGAATAACCTGGCAATATTTGAAAATCTTCAACTACCACCACAGTAAGCGGAAAATGTTGCTTGTGTTGTGATAGAGGTATTCCTCAGAGAATTCTATTCTATTCAGCGGAGAAATTGAACGTACGACGCCTGGGTGGGACCCAAACGCGATACCAACTCAGCCACTGACCGGACATAGTTTACATATCATTTTGGTACCTTTTTAAAAATGTGACAATACGAATAATAACAATTGCTTGTTCATATGCAGAGTAATCGTCTGGAAAGAAGTAAAAAAAAAACATTTCCTTTCTTTTTACCTATGTATAACAAAAAAATGTAGGCTAACCATCAACGTTTTGCATTGCTATTATCAAAGATGGAATATCTCTAGTTTTTCAAGTTTGGGTAAATATTATTAGTATTTAAAATATGTATTTACATTTGACATATATACCAACATTTAAAATATGTATTTATATTTAAAATATTTGTAAACATTTAAAAAATAAAGATATTTTAAAATACGCTTTGTATTAATATTTGAAAATGGCTATATTATTATCATTTGTTTTTGATTAATTAATTTATTTACTTTACGCCACATGTGTTTTTTTTCTAATTACCATTGAATATAAAATGTCCTCCAATTAGAGTTCACCTGTGTTGTGAAGTATATTTTTCAAGGGTAAATTGATTAAGTACAGTGGAAGACTTTAAATTAATAATATATAAACATTTGGTAGTCCGGTATGGGTACCGCCGCCCCGGGATCCATTTATTGGATAACCAACACCTCTGCCATAGGTTGCCCCGAGTGGCTCGCTGCATTTGGTGACTTAGCAGGGGTGCCCGGATTTATGGGTGTGAGGTGGGACCGGGTGAGGCTGATTGAGAGAGACCCTTTTTGTCGTCATCAGCCAGACTCTCTCGTTCTTCGTCTTGCATCGCAGTGGGAGGGATGGATTCATACTTTCATCCTGGTAAACTCTGATCCTCAGATTCCCTTCACACTCCGTTCCTTCCTATAAATTCATATCCCTCCTTTCATTAAAAAGACCCACCCCACAAAGCATCCCCAAAGATGACAAAGCCCTGAGAAAATTATTGTCTTCAGGGCCTCCTGTGTGGGGTCAATATAAAAAAAATCTATGTTGAACCAGTGTGACATAAACATTTACGGAATAAAGTTTTGTCTATTATTTTTAATTTAATTTCCATCCTGCATTTTTGTAAGGGTTGGCACAACTTTTCATCGTTTATGGACTGGTCAACATTGCTTACTATTTGTTACTAGTTATTACCCAACTTGACATATTTAAACGAATTTCTTCCTACCAAAACATTTTTCTTCTTTTCTAACTATTGAATATTATTGTCTTCGTTCGTTCGTTCTCACTTTTTGACTGATAAATAGATATCATATATTGTCAAAGCGTCACAGAAAATATTATGACTTTGCTGCTAGAACTCACCGCTCCAGAGCTTTACGTTTATACTAACAAATTCTGTGCTTTATAGTTGGAACTTATCCATACTTATTCCATCACGAAGGCGGGCGAAGTGACTTGCGTGAAATAAGGCAACGATGAAGAGTTTGTTAGAAGAGCCAACATTTTAAATACTTCTCTTAAAATTGAGGAGTTGTCTGTCTTCTTACCTTAAGTTATTTTCCCTTTTGAAATGTATACCTCCCGCAGTTTCGGAAAGCTCATTTGAGAAGTTTCAAAAGATCGAAATCGCTTCTCTGCTTTGCGCCTCCAGATGGCGTAAAAGTGTGTTTTATTTATTTTTAGATGTGATCTTTATTCCTTTGTTTGCTGAAAGAAAACCGAAATTTACGTAATTTATTTTTTTACGGAGAAATAAAAAGTGACTATACATCGAACTCCCGCTTCTGAACTGCTGCAAGAAAAATATGTCTAAAACTAGAGAAATGAAATTTGAAGCTTTGTATCTTTTATTTAACACTTACACAACGTAAATAATACAACATGAAAGTATAAATAATGTTATAGCGTGTAAAGTTCTAAAAAAGTATGCACTGTAACAGTTTTGCAGTATTCAAACAACGAGAAAATGGGTACGAAACACTTATTCTGTTTCCCGGTATGATATGGTTTGACTAACTACACCTTTAAAAATGATTTGTCGAATATCAATAAGATCGATTTCACATAGGTGCATGCTTCCAAAAAAGAGATTAAATAAAATATTTTTATGTCCAGCCGCCACGAATGTCAGAGCGGTACTGGCACAAACTTTCATCTTCCGTCTCTTTAAAACGAGTCTGTTATATGTATATTTTCGGCGGATTTATTGAAGATTGAAACTGTGTTTCAATTGAACGCGATTGCCTCCCAACATCTGGAATTGATTTTAAAGACGTTATCAGGTCAAAAGCTTTACATTTTACACTGTAGGTTCTCATCAAACATCACCATTATTGTTCAATCCGACAGGAACATCAGCTTATGAATGCCTATTCCCTAATGATCCACCTTTGTAATATCGTTATTTGGCTCCACACGGCCTAAGCTTTAGTTCCCCCCCAGACACGGCTCAAGTATGTAACACCTTGAGTTAATCGCCTTTAGTGGTTTAACACGCGCAATCCGGCCTCTTACTTTATCACTCGCCTTAAAGTTGGAGGTCTGCTCGAGTTATGGACTGTGTTCTTAGTTGTAAATGTTAAATTATGTTAATTGGGAAGCTGCTGTATACTTTATGACAACACTTGGATAGTTTGCTCGCAAAGTTTCTGCGTTGAACCCTACTCCATGCAAGAACGTCATTTGGAATGTTTTTCAATCAAGATTAACAAAATAACATATATTAGGTTAGTTAACTATATAAACAATAAATAAATATGAATTAAATAAATATACTTAAAAAAGGTTTAGGAGTGACCGAAATGAATTCCAAAATTTCCACTTCCCAGGTGGATGCTCGGAATTTTATGTCTCCTTCTATCTCCGTCAAAATTAGTTTTTTTTTTTAATAATATGCATTTGTGATATCTATATCCAGTAGGGTCGTTGTGGTTCACAGATTTTAGATCCAAAATTTATTCACGGCAGAAGGTTACACATTAAAAACGGTTGTATTCAATAAGCCCTTCCTTGGCGTGCTCAGAAATGTAGGAAACGGGGTGTGCAAGTTACACCATTGCTATATACTCTGTATATTAATGTGGAGTAACCGTACCCAATTTTTATATTAGGATTTTTGTATAAAAGGCCCAAGAGATTTTATTCCTTTTTGTTTATTAATAAGATTGCGCCCTTGAGGTGCCCAGTGCCCTAGAGGTGATTTTTCACGAAAAGGGCTCTATATAAATTAGCCAATTATTATTATTGATTATTAAGATATCACAAATAAATACAAATAACCTCGTACAGTTCATTAAAAAGTCAAAAAGTTGTATTAAAAAGTTAACATGCATATCGATTGCATGTACTTAACCCCCCGGGGCAGTGTAAGCATACGCATACCATAGTGTAAGTGTTCGCACTTTGCTTTCATTCTGCTTTTAGGTGCAAAATGACATATCCGGATGCTTCCTCACCTTTCATTTCACTATAAGAATCATACATGAGATGAAATATGTGTACAATTATAATACTTTATATTTACAAAAATAAACTGAAATTAAGTTCAATAAAATGAAGTACAGGAACAGGTGTTGAAGTACAGAAACAGGTGACACGAAGATAGAAGATGGAGACTTTGCAGCAAGAACCCTAGGTGGTGAGGAAACTGGACCAGCTGCTGCAGCGAACGAGTGCACCACGTCCACCAACAGTGCCAGCACGAGGTTCGTCATCCGTCCAGGTATGTGTCTGCTGCTAATAGAGCGCTGACACAATATCCTCACATAGATACCAGACCTTGGCAGCACCGCTGTGACATTCAACGAAGATAGAGGATGGAGACTTTACAGCAAGAATCCTAGGTGGTGAAGAAAATGGACCAGCTGCTGCAGCGAGAGAGTCCACCGCGTCCACCAACAGTGCCAGCACGGGGTTCGTCATCCGTTCAGGTATATGTCTGCTGCTAATAAAGCGCTGACACAGTGAAAAATACGCTGAAAAAAAATAATAAAAGTTTTTAGCTACAACAACAATAATGTCATATTTTGGAGTATAAACACACTAGTAAACCCAAAAGTCACGATCCGCCACTGCCTCCAGTCCCGTTTTTAACAGGAAAACGAATAATTTGACTAGATGTTTAACAATATTTCATTTCAGTTTTCTCCGTGCTACTTCTTTTTTATGTTAAGACATAATATTATGATTGTAACCGAGTTGAAATCGCGTTTGGGTCCCACTCAAGCATGGTGTGTTCAATTTTTCGGCTGACTAAGTCCTTCATCACAACACAAGCATCATTTTATACTTACTTATACTGTGGTGGTAGTAGGAGATTTTAAAATATTGTCAGGTTATGCGTAACCCGGGAATAATTGTCTTTCTTTAAAAAAAATCATATAGATAGATGGAATACCAAGCTTTCTCTTTGCATTAAGAATATAACCATAATAATATATACTTAAAGAAAAAAGTATATTTTATTATTATGCATTAATTCGACAAGATTTTGTTACAAACATAATGTTATATTATCAAGACCCGAAGGGTTAAAATTTTTGTATTGTTCTCAAAAATTAAAATAAAACCTAATTCCAATAATATGTCGTACGTCGTAGTAGCATTTTTGACAGTCGCTGTTACAAAAGTTAAGTTCTTGCAAAATACATAGTTAAATAACACTGTACGCCACATTTAATTTCGAAAAAATCACATTAAATAAATTCGAATGAATACTCTGATTTCTTTGAAATATTTATATTCATTTTCAACTGCGAAAATAAATGACAACCTTTTCAAAAGCTATGAATCTAATTCAATGCAGATGAACATTTAAGATAGTGTGAGCAGTGAGCATGCACTCTTTTTCTTTATCAGATGCTTCCATGTCTTCTATTTAAATATTGTCGCGAGACTTTCTTGCCTTGCCAGGTGCAAATTCTCTCACGTCCGGGCTGTTATGCGAAATGCCGCATTAAAATATGCAAAGAATGACGTAACTCTCATTCAAGTTCTTGACTCCTTTCAAAAATGGTAAACTTCTCCTTGAGCTTTCTGATAATTGCACTTCTTGCGTGCATCCACTTAGGGGGAATTAAGAAAGCACCCTGGAACATTTCAGCGAAGCTCTATTTTGCGGGGTGTACAAGTTAGCTGTTTGAGCGGGGAAGTAAGTTCGACGTGCGGTTTTATGATTCGATTCTCTGTAACAGCTTTCCGTCTAAGCCACTGAATGGCTGTTGTAGGGTACACAATTTCTGTGAAATTGTACCACCTTGCACATATTTAGTACCAGCGAGGGAGAATTTTAAGGCCACTCCGAGGTTGGGTTGTCAACCTCTAAGGATCATGTCTGAAGTGCGGACTTTGAGCGTGTTGTACTTTCTTATATGTTTACGAGATAAGAATGCTATAATTTTAACTAGCTTCGGTACTTTATAAGTTAAAACAAAAGAGTTTTGACATTATTTTGATCGCTTGGCGCTTCGACACTATAGTAGTAACTTGTAGCTACAGAAGGTCGGTACCTACTCAGCCATGCACCACTTATTAGATATATCATAACTTTGTATCTGTGTGGTCCCATTGTGGATGTGTTATTATCAGTACCATATATGATGAGCACTGAAAATGTAGATACCTTTAAAAAAAGATGACATACCTTAAACAAAAGGCATTAAAAATAGTAAATGCCTTAAACAAAAAGATAGTATGAATCAGTTCTGTTGAGAAAAAAATTGTGTGAAAACTTTCAAACACCAAAACGAAAAGATTTATTTTTATTTTTGAATTTATGGACCAATGAATATAACATAACCTTTTTTACGTTTAATGATAAATATATGAAAATGAGGAAAAAGTGTTTATAATATTACATGTTTGATTAATTCCTTTGTAAATGGATTTAAAAGAATTTCCCAACCACTTATAAAAATGCCTTTTAATTACAGAAATCGAAAATTTTGTAAAACTTGTTATTTTATCCAAATTTTGACAGCTTGTCGTATCTTCAAATTGAAAAATATATCACAAGTTTTTCAATTTTATGAATGCTTATGCAATAGGCAGGCAATCGAATTATCAACCCACCAATTAATTATTTTTTTAATTCTCTACCTTAAGGCTTCAATATAAACGTTCAAAGAAAGAAGAAGAAGATACTGAAGATGGTTAAAACCTTAGGATCCTACCAATTACAGTAGTAGTTCAGTGAAATCATCACTACCTTCAGGTGCACTGTTATGTGCAGTGCGTAGGATTAGGTTTTAGAAGTTTTTAACGCATTTAAATACTATCTATAAAAATTCCTAAGTAACACTTTGATATTGTAGAAGCCTATCAATTATTATTTTTAATATTATATATTATTTGGCTTTGAAATATTTATAAAATAATACAAGTCTTCTAAGAGAAAAAATCATTGGAGATAGGAAATACAAAGATAGATGGAGGCAAATATTAAAGACGATTGTTATTGATAGAGGCGTATGCGAAAATATTTAATATTACATGACTTATTTAAAATGGAGAAAGCGTCTCGTGATAGTATTTAAAGTATTATGATTGAAAAAAACTCATGAGTAAGGTGTATAAATATGTTTGTAGAAATTCAGGAACGGGGCCGTACATTACCTTGCGTTATTACATTGCTTGAAATTTTTCAATTTAAATTACTAACAATAATTAATTGAAAGAGCTTTTTATTGGACAAGTTTTCGTGACGAATAATGATATCAAAGTTTCAAAAAACTTCTCAGCTTTACACCATTATTTATCTTGTGTGGTGTTTTATTGCGAATACTTTGGTATTTAACTTGTTCCATTACTTTAAACATCAAAGCCGAAAACTGAGTATAATACTGAAAATTGACTTAAAATGGTTTATCTTAATTCCAAACATTTATTCTTTTTCCGATTAGTCGTAGTTTTTTCAAATCCTATTAGATGTTAACGTTCTTTTTAAAAAAAATAATAAGTAAATGTATTTATAAAGTTTTCAAACAGAGTTTAAAAGGTTCTGCTGGGTCCAGTTAATTTTACGCTTGACAACTATTGTTATCGCCTTTCATAAAAAAGCAAAAAAACCATGAAATAAAAATGTGCTCTTTTATACTTTTTCTGTTATCTCATTAACAACTCTCAACTCGCAAAAGATGGCGACATTTTAAATGTGGTACTCTGATAATCTTATGCTAACAAAATGTATTAAAATAAAATTAGGCTTTCAGGTTCTTTTTTGCTGGGTGCACAGTGAGCAGTGTACAAACCGAAAGCTCGTACTAGTCGGAGGGGGAACTCACACGTTATATTATTTGTAAACTTTCAGCTCTTTCCAAGTTTTTAATTAAATTTCAAGCGTCGGAGACTTTGCGGTTATTGCGTTAGTTAAACTTTACCAATTTAAGACACCTTTTGTATGTAATTTTACGATACGTTATTAATGGGTATATCGATTAATACGAGATTTTGCTACCTCAAGGATAAGCATAATTTTTGTTATCTTTTGCCACAAAATATAGATGTTTTTCGAGTTGACGAGAGATGTGGGAACATACTAGGTACTGGAATTCTACTCAATTACGCCAACAGTAATGGGATTCTAAACAAACAAGTTATAATACTGTTATTTACATTACATAGAGTACGTAATGAAAATGTCAAGAAAAAATAATCTAGGTAAATAATAAAAACAATGAAACGAAAATAAAGAAAAATATGAGAGGAATAAATAAATAACAAATTACGATATAATTTTATGAACAGACCTTTTACTTCATTAAAATTTAATTAATCTCAAAGTATGACTATATAAGTAGAATTCAAATAAACATATATATATATATATATATATTTATTACTATTAAAAATACATTATTTTATTTTAACATTAATTAATAGCTTAAAAACGACTACCTCAAAATTCGATTTAATAGATAATTAATTATTATTTAAATAATGTTTCAGTTTTCTAACTAAGTTGATCAGAGAGGAAGCAATGTCTTACAACTATACATTCTCACCAACTCATTGCTTTATTCACATTAATACGTAGTCTAATACATTTGAAATATTCAGTTACATCGACTAAACATGAAAATTTTGCAGAGTTCTCATTTCTTCGTTCATCCGCTAAACATACCTAAGTCATCCATGCTACCTTTTCTTAATCTTATTTATACGCTTACAACCGGATTTGCACTATTCCTGGATCTCTTGATTTTTAATAGTGTATTTTTCTATTCGTAATTCGAAGCACTTGGTTTAACAAGTGCTACGAATTACGTAGCATTTGTTAAACCAAGTGCTACGTAATTCGTAGCACTTGGTTTAACAAACATACGCCTCGGGAGTATCATTTTGTGTTGTCCATCGAAATTATTTCGTTTTATGGAGTCAAGTATTAATGTTTTATGAGCACAATATGTCAACAAAATAAGTTTTGAGATAAATAGTCCAGAAAGCATAAAAAATTTCAATTATTAAATTAAATCTTGGTGATGCCGTTTCTGTGATAACTTGAAATTTCTTTGTTTGTTTTATTTTTTACTATTGTAATATAAGGAATATAGAAGCATACATATTTAACAATATTACATTTTAGACCATCATTGGTTATGTATACCTTATCAGAAAAGAGGAGTTCTTGTGTCTGATAAGGGAGCCACGATTCTTACATAAGTTTTGTAATGATAATATTTTTTAATAGAATATAGATTTTTCAATGGAAGGTTTACTTTAATTTATTTATTTATTTGTTCTTATTGGTTAATAATACAGTGCAATTTAGAAGGTAGATTATTGTAGTTTTTTATGGCTTGGTAAAAATAATGGTTTTGCATTTGTGTTGTTTTAAAATTAGGTGTAATAAATTGATTTCCATTTCTCATTAGTTTGTCAAATTCTTGGTACTCTTTGTTTTTTTTTTCTTTTCACATTTTGATAATGGAATCTTGCTAAAATATTTCATTGAAATTTGGTTTTGGAAACAATTTAAAGAGTGATTCTGTTGAGATTGATTGATTATTGATGTTTTTTAGTATTACTTTTATGATGATTATTTTTTAAACCTTTACATAGTTTAGATTGTTTTATAGGATCCTCCCCAGCCTATGATTCCGTAGATAAGCAAAGAGTGGACAAGGGCATAGTACATATTTTTTATTGTTATAGACTGCAACTGAAAACAACACAACAAAACATTCCACTTATATTGTTTATAATCTTGGTGACACCGTTTCACTGCGATACTATAATTTGAAATTTATTTGTTTGTTATGTACTGCAACTTGGCACAACACAACAAAACATTCCCTTATATTGTTTTAAATCTTGGTGATACGTGACACCGTTTCACTGTAAATATTTTTTGTTTGTTATAGACTGCAACTGAACACAACACAACAAAAAATTCCACCTAAATATTGTTCTCGGTGTTTCTAAAGAATTTCGAGGTTTTTCAAGTTTTACAAATTAATATTGAAATGGTTTTCCAATGATGCTTCAACACCTTGTTTCAATTAAGTGTTTTTTAAGTAAAATTTCTGTTAACTTTGTGAAAAATCTATTATAGGTAAATCTAGAATGAGTTCCAATTGATTTCGAAGAGGTTAAAATTAATTTTAAAAAATCTGAAATTTAGCGCATTGCGTTATTTTTACTGGACACAAAATATTAAAACTTGTTCTTGTTATATTTTTTATGAAGAAGAATTCTTTTCCTCGACTAATACAAAAGTATTTTTTTACTGCGTACACAAAATAAAGCAATGTTTACACCACCGTAATTTCGCAAAGTTCATAAAGCAAGAAATAATAAACAGAAACAGTCTTGGGAAAAATACAGAAAAGAATATGATTCTGAATAAAAAAAACTTCCCGAACTGGATTAATAAAATGTAAATAAAATTGGACGAAATATTTTTTAACTCCGAACCCATTTTTGGGAAAAGTTTCCTCTAAAGATTTATTAGTTCAATAAGAATAAAAACAAGGAAGTTTATAAGATTGTCTTGAAAAAGAGCAGGGTTTAATAATGAAAAACCAACGAATTCGTAAGTACCATTTTTTTGTAACATAAACAAACAAAAAAACCAAAGAAAATGAATATTGTTTTTGAATTAAAAAATAAATTTTGTAGTTTTTATCATTAAACTACTAAAATTATTTGTGATGGTGAACCAAAAGAAGATAAAACCCATATTTAGTATGTACTCGTATCTCCCATTAAGGAGACATCATATGCTTGGAAATAAATTCAGTTCCGTTGATATATTTTATCACTCCTTACTAAAATTTATATAAGAAAAATCTAAAATTTTGTATCGCTAATCTGTAGTCTCTAAGTAGTATAAAATAAAGTCGTCATTTGTGTCTGTCTGTTTGTGCGCTTAGTTCTTCTAAACAACGGAACGGATTTTCAAAAGGTTTTCATTTTCATTTAGAGAATTTCAAAGATTTATATATACATAAAACAAAAGTCATTGTTTTGTAATCAAGTCGTAAAAAATATTTTCGGGTGCTTACATTGCTAACGCTGGCCAAACTTTACGAGATACATCAAAATAATGTAATATTGAATTATATTTCAGTAATCATTTTTAATTTTTTTATATAAGATGGATTATTTTCGAAGCTATTTTGCACAATATAAAATAAATTCTAATCCAATAAAATATTTTGGTTACGTTGAACAATTAACGTAGATCAATATAGATCTTTTCAGCATATGATTTGAATAAATATATTTGAAGATATCATAGATTTAAAATTATGCGTAACAACAAAAAAGAATTACGAAGCTTCTTTGACCAATACAGTTTTGATCCTTATCCTATAATTACTCATGTTATTTACATTTGTATTTAAATGTAGATAAAAATAACGTTTTAGAAGACTTTGCAATTTTAAAAATCACTCGCAATAAGCCAAAGGCTGCACGCACAAATGCAGGCGACTCAATAGGTACGATGTCTTTTGTCTGTGAATATTGATCTGCTATGAAATGGAAGGATAAATCTAAATGTATGTGTTGCTTATAGGGAAAAGTAAAATTTCTTTCGTGTTTAACTTTTGAACAAAGGTGGCTGGTTGTGCTGTGTAATAAAAAAAACAGCTACTAAAAGCATTGTATATAAAGACATCATGTAGTTACTGGCAGCATAGTCTGATTCAAGATGATTTACAGCTTATATAACCTAATAAAGTCGCTACATCTGTTAGCTGTGCAAAAATGTAAATTTGCAATGAAATAATAAAAAAAACACATTATGTCAATTAAAATTATTTTTAAAATAATTGCTACTTAAGTAACTTACTTTTTTAACTGTCAATGTCAAAGCGCAAGAAAATTGATCGGAGAATAATGTGTCTAAATCGCTCGGACACTTATTACATTGCACCCGTGCGAAGCCGGGGCAGGTCGCTAGTATTTGTATAGTAATGTTTAATATAACTTATTGGTTTAATTGGTGTCATCTGAATTTTTCGGCCTAACTTAAATGTATTTGATGTTTCTTGTTATTTTTTATTTATTTTATTCTTCATTATAGGCATCCGCTAAACTAACAAAGCAATTTGTCAGCTGGTAAATTTCACAATATTAATTATAACACTAAAGCACAAACATCTCATAGACATTTTAGTAAATTAGTCTAAATTTTAGATTGGACAGACTTTGTTGGACAAAAATATTACTTATGTTTCTTGCTAAAAAATCTTATAAGAACATTAGTTAGATATATTATTATTCAGTGTTTAAGAAAATTGCTCTCAAACAAACATGGGTATGTAATTTGAGATTTGTTTCTGATTTGTAATACGTTATTATAATATATTTATAAACACACGTTTCTCAGAATAATTAAGGCTTGTTTTCTTGATATTAATATTTTCTAAAACACACAATACCAAACACTTTCGCGAGTTTGAATAAGGATTATATTACAAGTTGTGAATTAAAGATTTAATATGCAATATCTCCGCAAAACACGCGTAAGGATTTGGTTAAAAAAAATATCAAAAATATATCTGTTTTAAAATAAAAACAATAATTTAGTAAAAAACACTTTTTAAAACTTAATGTCGACCTGGTTTTAAGTAAAGATTTTAATATTGTAGCAGAAGATAGGGAGTAAAAAAAATCCATTCCATTCTCCGCTGATATCCAGGACCTAAGATGATCTTAGTTACTACTACTAGTTTTTGTATGTAAGCCGTACAAGCTTTGTTGCTTGGAAGACCGTTTAGTTTTTAAAATCTCTACTGTTTAATATTTACATTAAAAAAAAAACTATTTGATTATACCTAAGAAGGGTGAAACGTTAGTCTTGCGTAAAAATTTTGGCAAACCAATTAATCAATTGTTGTTATTTAGCAAATAAATAAAAATCTCAGTAGGTCCAAATATTCAGTTATATTACGCTTTAGCACAACATCTGTTTGTATAAAACGGAATTCAGTTGATAAGATGCACAGCGATTTTTGACGTAGTAAAATTTGAACAGACTTTTTTTATGTAGTATTTTTTTTGATGTGTCAACGATCGTTTTTGTTATTAAAACAGAGCGATATACCGCGTACTATCAAGATATAGTTTTGGTTTATCCTATAGAAGCATTAAATGAGTAAAATTTTCCCAGATAATTCATAAAATTAATTTTTTTTTAAAAAGAGAGACAATATTTCCGGGTTACGAATAACCTGACAATATTTGAAAATATCCTACTACCTCCACAGTAAGCGGAAAATGTTACTTGTGTTGTGATGGAGGACTTAACCAGCTGAGGAATTGAATTCAACTCAGCCACCGACCGGCCAAATGTAAGTAACATAACTTACATTTGATGTAAGTTTTTATACAGTAAGTAAGTAAGTCTACATAAGAATTACGTTAAGTTCATTCGCCGAAGATATTGAGTTTGAACTTTGAAACGGTAAGATGGTTGCACACTAACCGCGAAGTTGCATTGTTGAATCATTGAAGCGGAGGGAAGTAGCAGGAAGCACTCCCCCATCCCCACGTTTTCCACCCCCCTCCCGTTTTCCATCCTCCCTTGTCTGAGAGCGAGATAAGTTTAATTCATTCAAGATAAACAGAATGAACTCATAAAGGGCAATCAAAGTTCATCTTTAGAAGCATCCAACTTTGATAAAGATAATTCATCTCTAGGTGTTTTTACAAAGTTTAATCCTTTTGTGTCTGATTCCGGGAATATTTTTTTTTTTTTTTTTTTTTTTTTTTTTTTTTTTTTTTTTTTTTTTTTTTTTTTTTTTTTTTTTTTTTTTTTTTTTTTTTTTTTTTTTTTTTTTAAAAGAAAGACAAACATTCCCGGGTTACGAATAACCTGACAATATTTGAAAATCTCCTACTACCACCACAGTAAGCTGAAAGTGTTGCTTGTGTTGTGATGGAGGACTTAGCCAGCCGAGGAATTGAACACACTACGCCCGAGTGAGACCCAAGCGCGATGTCAACTCGGCCACCGACCGGTCAAAATTTTAGGCAAATATTTTAATTTGCGTTTATAATCTGGGTTAACTTAAATTGTGACTAAGATCGATTTACAATTTTCATTGGAAATTAGTTCGAAAGGTCACGTAAATGGCTTGCAAAAAGTAAAGATCCAACGCAATTATAAACTCGTTTGAATTTTTTTTGTATAAGCTCTTATCACTTGTTTAAGTTGACGGGACCGATTATACCCAAGAAATCCCAAAATAAGCAAATTCCAATAGTGTACGGATGTATTATAAGAGGCACAGCGAAGAAAGACGCTGCTCGTTCCATATACGAGCCGACTTACACAAAACGAGTCATAGAAACGTGGACGGGTGTTCCGCTCATGCCCGTCGACAGCATCGAACACCGGTGCACAGTGGATCAATGCTGCTAGCTCCATTGAAATACCTTTAGAACAGACTCAGCATTTTTCTTATTTATGTTTTTTATGTGAAACCGTCTGGAGCCAGTGAGAACTTGGCATCCCAAATTGGGGTATGTTTTAATGCCGCAGGAGGTAAGGAGGGAAAGGAGAAGAACAAGAGGAAGGCGGTAAAGTATTGTCTATGCTTGTGTGTCAATTTAATTTTTGGTATTCTTCGTATACCGATGAAAAAATCATTGGTTCTGAAACGTGTTTATACGTATTTTAAAAGTATTTGTTAAAAAAAACTAGATCATTTATTGTCGTTCAATTATTTTTCCAGCGACGCTTGCGTTAGCGGGTGATAAATATTTGTATGTTTTTTTGTCACTTAGAAAATATTTCCGAAAAATAATGCTTATTCGCACATGTAACGGCAATTAATCAGTGTTTCATGCAGTGCCCATCGTGGCATAGAAATAAACTTCGTGAAAAATCAAAAAAAATTGATTGTTGATTTCAATGAACAACTAGAGCAAACTGATTTCATATTCATTTTTTTCAAATATTGTCAATATTAGACACTGCAGTCAGTTATCGGTATTCGCACGCTACAGCGTGTTTCATTGCAGTAAGCCGTGGTTGGTAACAGCATATTGCAACGAAACCATGCAATTGAAAAAATATGCAAATATACAAATCACCGAGAATTGCGATGATTCAGGTATGTCTGTGACGAGATCACGGGATGGGCGTATAAACGTAATAAAAAACTCGAATGAAATATCGAATCTAGAGAATTGGATGGTAAAACAATGTGCCGGCGTTGGTTGATAGTTGATTGTACACTTTTTTACCTTACATCGAACACAACGAACACGGAATAAAATTGTGGCAAACATTGAAATTTTATATAAATGCTAAAATATATTGGTTGAAATGGTTTTAATGTAAAATTATTGATAATAAATAATTAATGCTTATAATGATTTGTTATCCTTTATGCTATACATAAAACCCAGTCTCATAAACATTAGTTTATCATTACAAAAATATATATTTATATATTTGACAAGTCAAAATATTTCACCGACAAATGTAGATATAATATGTCTCGACGCCATCTAGTGGGAAATTTAGCACTAACAAAGCCTTTCCTACAAAAAAAAGTTGGTTTTTCACACGTGAAAAAATATAAATTTTTTTTTAAAAAAAATTTAAAAAGAAAGACAAACATTCCCGGGTTACAAATAACCTGACAATATTTGAAAATCTCCTACTACCACCACAGTAAGCTGAAAATGTTGCTTGTGTTGTGATGGAGGACTTAGCCAGCCGAGGAATTGAATACACTACACATATAATAAGCAGTAATTGTTGATTGAAGTATATATTGAATTATTTAGCGGGTTGGAAATAAGCCGACATAGCTCAGTGGTTCAGAGCACCTGAGCGGACATCAGAAGGTACGGGTGTAATTCCTGTTGGCGGCATTTATTTTTACTCGAGAGATATTTTAAATTTGTATTGATATTTCAAGCAACTAATTATTGCTTATGATTTTTTGTTATCCTTTATGATATGCATAAAACCTTGCCTCATAAACATTAGTTTATCATTAAAAAAAATGTTGATGTATTGCATTCCGAAAGATAGACTTCAATTGTAAAAAATCAGGTGTTTTGAGCTATATAGGCACGTACTATCTTTGTAAATATGCCTTACTTTTAGCAATAACACCAAACACACATCATACGTAGATACCACAATAAAAAATATGCAAGGTGTTAAGAGACGTACTTGGCTTACTTGAAACTGTGATTCCTGAGATATTATTTGAGATTTTCAGGGCCAAAATTATCATAGTGATTGATCCTTCTTTATCTGTAGTTCATGATATTCGGTAATTGGCGGCTACACCAAAACCTTTTTTTTCAACCAATCATAAAAAAAACAATCAGTGGCTATTTACAGTTAGGATCGATGAGATTGGGCGGTTTTTCGGCTTTTTATGGCAAAGTGAAATATTTTTTTTTTTATGATTTTGAAAAAGGGTCACCCTACCTAGACCAACATTTCATTTTTTGCTCCAAATATTGACGGGGATCTGATTGCATTAAGTGAAGATCGCCTCTTACTACGGAGTTCCATACAATACATTCCATAAAAATTAACAAAGAAATGTATTATTCACTGAAATAATTTATGTTTTTTTTTTATGTCAAGAGACATGTACTGAATCTCTTATATTTTTCGGGTAAATACAACTTTTCTGTAAGCTTTTTAGCAACCATTATCAAAGTTTACGCTGTAGATTAGAGATTTTTCTGTTTTAAAATTACACTTGTACCTACGTTTAATCGATTGAGTAATTGCGTGTTATGATGGTCACGACCTTAAAATAAATAAGAATAATAAAGATGGGCAAAATAAAATGTATGTAATCAATATATTAGTATATTCGTGCCTTCCTATCAATTAAGTATTTAATCACTTATTTGATAGTTAGGAGCGGCTCACGTGCATTGTGAGGCAACTAATTACTAACATTGAAACGTTGAGAAAAAGGTTAACATTAAAAAAATGAATTTGAAAACACTCATACGATCTACAGCATAATAGAAAATAACACATTCATATTATTATCATCTATTTTGAATACGGTTTAGTTTACCAGAGCGTAAATTGGAACACACGCGTATTCAGTAGCTTCAGTCAAACTTTTCAGTACTTTCAACATATTTGTTCGGTTTCCAATATTTTCTGAGTATTTCAAATGCACTATGCACATCTTATTTTTTCATTTAAAACTAGCACTAACAATATTTGTAAAAACACATATTGCTTTAGAAATTATATAAAATTATATTTCTGGGGTGTTTAAATTAAACATTACTACTTCTAAATAATAACATTTGAATATCAAACGTGAAAAATGTTGTCGAAAACGCTACCACATTTAAAAAAAAATTTTACTCCAAACCTAAGAAAATTCTCTGTTTTTTTTTTTTAAATGTTCATGTGATATGTGTTAAGTTTAATTATCAATTAATAGTGCGGAGACTAATGTTTGTCAAATATTATGTACGACAAATGAAAGAAAAGTCATAATTTAGGCATTAACGGTGACTAATCCGTATACAACCTCACGATTTTAAATCAAACCTGTTCATTTATGGTCATATTAAATTATTATTTAAAAAAATGCTCAATTAGTTTACTATTCAAGAAGTTTAGTTTACAAAAGACCTTAACGAATATAAAAATACATATCCAGTATAAAAGATTATTTAATTTACAGGAAAAAAAATTAACGGAATATGTTCGTAGAAACCATTCTTTATTTACACTATCAATCACCATTTTATTGTTAAAAAGAATAATAAAGAATGGGGATCTACCTATCAAAGGCCTTTCAAAAATATATTCGCAAATTAACTAAAATAATAAAACGTTCTTAACATAAAAACTCATATGTTAAAACTAATTTCAACAGCACCGATGAGAATAAAATAAATTAATGTGAGTAATATGTCACACGACACCTTTCATTTTGCACAAAATTGAAATTGTATTACAATTGCATTTAAAAATTTAATTCCTGTACATCGAAATTGACACTCATCTAAAATTCCTTTGATTCCGCCATGAATACAAAATGGAAGCTTTTAATTTCACCATGGGTTGCACTTTTCAACACTATTTGCAGCGTAACACGAACGAATGTAAATAATATAATTGTGATTATCATGATCATACTATTTTTTATAGTTGAATCGTTCCCCATCACTTCGACAAGTCACTACTAGACGACTCGCTGTAAGGTGAAAACCTTTTTTTATAACTACTTATATTTCAACACATTTTTGAATTCGTGGAATTGGAAGATTTATTTTTATTTTTATTTTGGCCCCACATAGGAGGCACCGAGAAAAAAAATCCCCCAGGGCCTATGTCATCTTTGGAAATGCTGTGCGGGGGTCTTTTTAGGGAAAGGAAGGAGAGAAAGTTCTGAGAAGGAAAAAGGTATCAGGGGTGAGTGGGAATCTGGGGGTAAATGTGTCCAGGAGTGACGAATGTATGAATTCATCCCTCCCACCACGGTACAAGGCGATGGGCCGAGAGAGAGTCCAGCTGGATAAGTCAAAAGTTCTCCCTCGACCAGTCTCTCCCAATCTGTTATCAAGCACTAGTTGAGTAAACGCATCCGCCGCCAAGACCCATACAAACCGCACCCCGTGAACCCAGGAACCCCTGCTAAATCACCAAACAAAGCGAAGTACTTGGGGTGAGCTATGGTAGAGGTGGTGGTTATGCTATAAATGGTTCCTGGCGTGGCGGTATCCATACCCGCCACCCAAATTGTAAAATTATATTTACTTATTTTTCCCGAAACTATAACTAAAATGGATAACTATGTAGTCAAATATTAATCACCCAAAGGACATGCACCAAAGACGATACATTTTTGAAACATAGTTGGTGATATCTCTATAGTAAAGTAAGTACTAGATACCTACTACCGACACATTTATGTTATGGAACCTGTTCTATACATAGTGCTGGATTTTGAAATGAGAATATTATGGTTGGTTTCCAGTTCCTACTTTTCCTAACCATCACTACTTAGTTTGAAACTAGTTGTAAAATGAAACAGAAGATTGTTCGAATTCAAGTGCTTTTGTTTTAAGCAAGAAGAAAGAAATATATTGTCATCGAAGCTGGCAGGTGTCGTTCGTTGCTAAAGAAAATATAGGTTTTTATTTCTCGCTGTACGATCGTAAGGTAACGACCTCTACGTACCACGTATTGAGTTATTGTTAGAATTTCTTTAAAATCATTAACGAATAAAGAAAATTGTTTTGCCATGTGCCCAAATTTCTCAGGCTTCAGCTTTGGTTATCATTTTACATTTTACTTTGACTCAATTATATCAAACATCATTACCTTTAATTAGTGTTTTAAGGTCCATATGCGAGTTCATCTTGAGTTGTGTAATTCGTAGGATACAGTATACAATTTCAGATTTAACACATCATGCATTATTTTTCTACTCTTTTCTTATTCTACATGTTTTATGTGTATAACTTAAAGAATTTAAATTAAGGCAAGGATTTTAAAAGCTTCACCCCTTTTCAAACTTTTTTTGAACTGCAAGGTGGCGTAAAAGTCATCATCCTTTTAGAAGGTGCTCGCATTTTTGCAAATGGACTCTGATGTCATCATGACTTCGACATTTATGAAGTAAACGCGTTAACAAACCACGGATCCTTTTACTCTTCAAGAAGGTGGAACAATAATTATATCAACGTTTTCTAAAACTGACCATGAAAACGCAATGAAATGAGCCCAAATGTACATCAACTCTGGCCGCGGCCACTTCACCGTTATTATCTTCGCGATTTGATAAGAAAAAATTAAACGTCCAAATAAACGAAATCTACCAACAGAACCAATACTTTTGTATTAAAAAAAAGATTAATTGGTGAGTGCAATTATTGAAGAAGTTATCAAAAAAGTATTTTGTGGCACCACTGTTAACAGTGGTTATTACTAAGTGTTTATGTTTTTATTTTACAAGTACCTCTAATATTATTAAATAATAAATTATGTGAATATAAAATGTGGCTTCACCGGAGAGTACTCAAAGTCCCATGGACCGACATGATCACCCACACAGAAATTCTCAGGCGGGCTAGAGCAGAGAGAGAACTGCTTAGATTAATAAAAATCAGGAAAATTTCATATCTGGGTCATGTACTTCGAGGGGAGAAGTATCACTTGCTCCAGTTAATATTGTAACGCAAGATAGAGGGTCGCAGAGGGCCTGGTAGGAGACAAATGTCTTGGCTGCGAAATATACGAGAGTTGACCGGCATTAGAAGTGTGGAAGAGCTATTCCGGGCAGCGCAAGACAAAGAGACATTTTGTAGAGTGATCGCCAACGTCGGGGGGACCTGATACGGCACATAAAGAAGAAGAAGAAGAAATCAGAAATATACAAAGAAGCCGATCTCAACAGTCAATCAACATTGTGCCAAACTCAGTTTTCTACAGGATTAGACGCCGGTCGGAGTCGGATCTGCCATTTTATCGCTTGAGTCTTGAGCATTGGCGGACGTGACAACATGGCGGTTATATACGTGAATAGGAAAAGTCCAACATATGAGAGTCTGTTTAACAAGAAGACTAAAAATAGCGAAATGTGTTGTGGCTCCTTACAGAATATTTTAAAAATAGTAAAAAAACGAGGTAATGTCGATTGCCATCTTGGATAGGAGAATATTAAAATTTAAAAAAATAGTCACAATAGAGATTATTTTATATATAATTTTTACGATACTGTTTGGTTTGTCGAACAGAACAGAGCATCGGATTCCGAAATTTAAATAACAAAAAGGATTTTAAACTTCATGTTAAAAAATACACAGAAAATATAAACTAAATACTTTGGCATATTACATAAAAAAATAACGAACAAAATGACACATCCCCAAAAACACAAGCCTAGCTTTATTATAGTGGTAAGTTTTATGTATAATGTAATTTTATTCTTTGTTAATAAATATTGCCCTGTAAAAACTGCCCCTGCAACAATCTTTTAGCGGTATCTTATCCATTAGTTTGATTTGCTCTTCATAGATGGCACTTGTATCGATAAGGTAGAACTGTCGATAATACAGAAATTCAGAGGTAGATAGATATCATTGCCATCCAATATAAGGAGCCCAGAATCATGCTAATTATGGACACTGGCCTGTCCAAGTTAAATTATACAAATCGTAAATTGATAAATATTCGGGATTCTTGATACCATTTTTTTTAACAAAACCCTTTGATTCACCTTAATTACCATAAAAAGCAACTATCTGCATTTGGGATATTTTAATTTTAACATTTTAATTATCAAAAGTAAAATGAAAAATCGCTTTCGTTGTATACGATGACAGCCATTTACAATAATTTAATTAATCGTGGCCAGCGATCCCAAATATTAACCCCAAAATTTAATAAAAGTCCACAGTGTTGTTTAATCCTGCAGTTTTTATATAAGCGTGATTGTCACCGGGAGTCGCAAAACTTTCGTATTCATTTAGTTATGAATTGAAAATATTCTCTGAAATTCTCCCTTAGTGTTCTGAGAAATGACATGTCAATATTTAAAAAAATATATGGTAGTTAGTCACAGAATCTCCGTTACTAAAATATATCACGATTTCTAGTATTACGTAAATCTAGTAGAAATTATCATTACAAGCAATTCTAGATTCAGGTACTTCAGTGAAGATTTGTTGTTTTATTTAATATCAACAGTATACATATACCATATTCAATGAATTCGTCTCTAGACGGATATAAAAGTAAGAGATTCAAGTACATACAAACATAATAAGTAGATTAGTATTGATTGAAAATATATAATAGTATAGCCTTCTTTTACCTAAATTCCGTGCAGTTAAATAGATCCGCACATCTACATATGAATTACTAACTAAATTAGGTATAAGCGAGTCTTTGAAATGCTCAGTCCTGGCGTTGTTACATTTAAACATGAATTTGGAATGAGTCGCTCTCGTTGGTATATGAAATTTAATTAGGATAAGTACCTAAATGTCTGTAAAAGGTTGTCTATACTACTTACAACTTCTTAACATAATATTCTATCTGACAATTTAAGCATATTCAGATAATTTATTGTTAGTTTTGCCATTTTTTTTAGTTATAATATTAGTTTTTATTCGTAAGCTTATCGTAATGTTCATATTTCTAAAAATAAATTCAGTTTACCTCATGATCAAAGTATTACATCCTCTAATGTTTCTAAATCGCCATTTTACGATCACCACGGAAATCTACTGAAAGCTCGGGGCTGGATGAATTGACACATTAGAACGTCAACTTAACACCCCGTTTTACTATTTTACCACTAAGAGGAGCGCTGACATCAAACATCAAGATTAACGATTGTTATTTTGATGGTATTGCTGACATTGAATTTATTGATTTATTCTTTATTCTGTTCTGATTTCTAAGCTGTAAATATGTAGCGAATGTTGTGTGATTTTACTAATTAAATTTTAAACTAACACAGCTAATCCATTATTATCATATCAGATATTGAACGGTCAGTGGCTGAGTTGGCATCGCATTTGGATCCCACCCAGGCGTCGTGCGTTCAATAATTTGGCTGGCTAAGTCCTTCATAATGAAACAAGAAACATTTTCCACTGGTGGTAGGAGATTTTCACATATTGTCAGGTTATTCGTAACCCGAAAATGTTTATCTTTCCTTAAAAAATACACATATATATAATTAGAGTTTACGCAAACTTTTGGCTAACATTTACATGTACACACTTCCAACGGCGATTTATTTACCAAACGTTTCTGAGAAGCAGTCTTTGGCTTGCTTACCTACCCTAAGGATGGGTTGTTTCACAGAATTTGAACAATTCATGACATTTATTTCAAAGTTATAATTTTAGTTTTGTGAAAGTTCTGCTTTTATCACTGTAGTGTGAAACAATCGGTCTATGATGAAAAAATAACAGAACTTGGAATATATTTTTCACAAAGCTACAAATTTAAATTAGGAATTTTTAAAATTTTGTCAAGCGACCTGTTCTTGTTTTTAATATCAGTGAGTAAGGGTCAACACGTGTGTACGATAATTGAACTTGAATATTCTAAAAGTTTTACGGTATGTTCTTTAGTGACTAAAAAATGGTTGGTACATTGCAACCATTATTTATGTTAAATTAGTTTAAATTAAAAACATATATTATATTAAAAAAACGAAAAACGAAGAAAATAAAATAAATTTGATTACTGAAATAAAATACAAACATTCTAAGAAATACCAACGTGGTACTCGGGATCAAGAAGAGGAAGAACAAAACAAATTCTCGAACTATATCGTGGAAACCAGCGGTACAACACGAAAAAATTTGCTATCATTAGAAAAGATAAATATCCAGTACCAAAGGGTTAACATAGTCGATTGTGATCCTTTAACCCAGTGCTACCACTGCTGCAAATTCATGCACACAGCCTCCAGATGCCTAAATCGAATGAATCCATCGGTGTGCCCGCATTGCACGGGTGATCATACTTTTGCTAAATGCCCTGAAAGAGAAAAAACACCGGTTTGTGCAAATTGCACATCGCAAAATACAAAATATGGCGAGAAAAATAAAACAGACCACACAGCTTTCAGCAACTTATGTCCCTACAAAAATAAAATGCTCAAAGTAGCAAGAGACAGAATAGACTTCGAAGAAAAATGACAGATTTTTTATAAAACGCACTAGACGAAAAAAATAATATTGACGAAAAAACATATAACAGCTATCATGAATATCGTACCCACCAAAACGACCTCAATCTCAGTCCTTTAATTCTACACATGAATATAAGAAGTTTGGAACGAAACATGGATGAATTTTTGACAACAGTAAATAATGATCTCAGGAAGCCCGCTTGCATTGTGTTAACGGAAACACATTCAAGTGGCGAAGTGGCGTACTATATACCGGGATATACCTATGTATCTACTACAAACCGAATTAACAAAAACAGTGGAATCGTTATGTTCGTACAAAATAATTGTGACATATTGTGCGAGGAAGAAATTAATGTGAATGGAACAAACTGCTTACATGTACAAATGAAGTGTTATAACAAAAAAATTGATATTATCTCTCTATACAGAACGCACTCGTCTACTGTCTGTTTATTTATAGAAGAATTAAGACACGTGTTATTAAACTACAGAAACGCGAATACAATAGTTTTAGGTGACATTAATTTTAATATATCGCACGATTATACATCGAACGATAAAGATAATTACTTAAATATGATGGCGGAATTGAATTATGTGTCGTGTATAAACTCTTACACCAGAAACGTCAATGGGCAACGTCCATCATGCATTGATCACATTTTCACAAATATCAAGGATATAAATAATTTAAACTCGGGAATTATAAAAACCTCAATTACCGACCATTACATGACTTTGCTACATTACAATTCAATAATACCTCAGGCGATAAACCAACATTGCGGACAAACTGCTAATAATAAGAAAGAAATATCTGTTGTTAATATCGAATCTTTGAAAAATAAATTGTCATCTGAATTATGGTTAGATATTCTCCGAAGTGATAACGTCAACGAGTGCTGTAAAATATTTGAAAATAGATTAACGAACTTTATAAATGATTCAAAAAAAAATTATTCCAAAAGGAAATACAGCAAAATTTCGTAAAATCAAACCGTGGATAACACATGGGCTTGTTGTGCCCATAAGACACAAAGAATGGCTTTATAAAGAAACAAAAAAAAAACCACTAGACATAAATTAAATGTTCATTTTAAAGAATACAAAAATAAACTAACCACGCTCATAAAAAACACGAAAGAAAATTATTATAAAAATAAACTTGATGATTCTGAAAATGACAGTAAGAAAGTTTGGAATATAATCAATGAAATCATGGAAAATAAACAAAAAACCAAAAGTAATACTATTAAGAGTGTAATACAAAACAATAACATAATTAACTGTATTGAAGAACCTAAAAAAGGAGCAAACGCTTTTAATGATTTCTTTGCAAATATCGGAAAGAGTCTAGCAGAAAAAATTACCGTGAAAAAAAAAAAAATAATATGTATATTGAAAATATTCCGAATATAGAAACTAAACTTGAACTCTTCGAACCAACCAATCCGTCTGAAATTGTACAAATTATATCAAAAATGCGAGGTGGTTCTGCTCCGGGATTTGACGGTCTCGCCGTAAAAACACTAAAAATCATTAAAAATTATGTTTCTACACCAATCTCTCATATTATAAACAATAGTTTTAAGACAGGAGTTTTCCCGAGCACGTATAAGAAAACCATAATCTCTCCAATATTTAAGTCCGGTAGCCCGGAGGACATTTCTAATTATAGACCCATTTCACTCTTATCTAATATTTTGAAAATTTTTGAAAAAATTGCTAAAAAAAGACTAACTGCATTCTTAAAAAAGACCTCGATTATAAATGAAAATCAATTCGGTTTCACAGAGGGAAAAAGTACCCAAGATGCCATTGCAAAAATTTCATCTAGTATTCAGAGTACCCTGGACAAATCAAATAAATGTATAGGAATTTTTATTGACTTAAAGAAAGCTTTTGACAGCATTTCCCATGAAAGACTTATATTAAAATTAAAAGAAAATGGCATTGACCACTTAGCCCTTAAATGGATAGAAAGCTACTTAACAGAGAGACCTCAAATTGTAAAATTAAACCAAACTTTTAGTACACCACTAACAAGTACATTTGGCATTCCTCAAGGCACGGTCCTCGGACCATTACTATTTTTAATGTATGTAAATGACATTTTCCAACTGAAAATCAAAGGTGAATTAATCTCTTATGCTGATGATACTGTTTTATTAATAAAAGGTCAAATATGGGAACTAGTTAACAAACTTGCAAATGAATGTATTAATATCTTAAAATCATGGTTTGATAATAACCTACTCACACTTAATGCTAAAAAAACAACATATGTATTATTTTCACTACAAAAAATACCTAAACACAAAGTAAATATCATAATCCATGATGAAAATTGTGACAATGTCAACTGTAAACTACTTAATCCTATTTGTACTGTAATTAACTCTTCTTCTGAAATTAAATATCTTGGTGTGATCATCGATGAAAATCTGAAATGGAAAAGCCATATTATAGAGTTAGTAAAGAGAATTAGGAAATGTATATATATATTTGTTAGGTTAAGAAATATTTTAAATGTGAAAATACTAAAAAATGTATATTATGCTCTTGTCCACTCCCTGCTTATTTACGGAATCATAGGTTGGGGAGGATCTTATAAAAACAACCTTAACTCAGTAAAAGTCTCGCAAAAAATTATTATAAAGGTAATACTTAAAAAAAACTCTACTTTCCCAACAAAATTGCTTTTTAAATTGTTTCCAGTACCAAATATTGATGATATATTTAAGCAAACTTCCATTATAAAAATGTGTAAAGAAAAAAATAACACAGAATATCAAGAATTTTACAAACTCATGAGAAATGGAAATCAATTTATTACGCCAATCTTCAAAACAACTCAAATGCAAAACCATTATATTTACCAAGCCATAAAAAACTACAATAATCTCCCTTCCGAATTGCGCTGTATCTGTATTACGAACCAACAAGAACAAATAAATAAAATCAAACTTTTTTTCCAAAAAAACTTATATTAAAAAATATATATATCAAACTTTTAAAATCAAACTTTTTTTCCAAAAAAACTTATATTTAAAAAAAAAAATATATATATATATATATATATATATATATATATTATAAATTTTACACATAACATAATATTATAACATTGAATCTAAGTAAGAATCGTGGCTCCCTTATCAGGCACAAGAGCTCCTCTTTTCTGATAAGGTATACATGACCAATTATGAACCTTAATATTATTTTCTGCAAAATATGTATTAATGTAACTTATATGATATATATTAAAATAATAAAAAAAAAAAAAAAAAAAATTAAAACCTAACCCTTAAAGCTAATTTGTTCCCTTTTAATAACAAATCGTATTGGCTAATGTAAAGCGTTATATCTCAATTACGGCCATTGAAAAAAATATGATCTACACGGTGTTAGAAAGAAAAAGCACCAAGTTTCATATCCAAATATACAAGTGATGGAAAAAAAAAGATTTAACTTCTAGAATTTTTTATTAATTATTTTTTTATATGAAATGAAGAAAAAGTGAGGTGACTGTAACGTTTTTAATGCATTTGTCTAATAAAATACGCGTATTTTTTTATCTATACATATTTAAGTTTTATGTCATTTTAGAATCATTGAAATCAGTTTTATTCAAAATTTAAATTCACCATTTTTTTTTTTATCATCGTATTTTATCACCTTTCAAATGCTGTTTTTAGTTTTTGGATACGTTCAGAAATATTCCGTTTGTTTGAATTTTATTGCATTGCAAAAATACTGCTACCTTTTGTCAACATATGGCAGAGTCCTGAGGAGTAAATGAAAATTGTATTAAAAAGTAAATATGATACTTGGAATCATTTTCAATAATTAAACAGTCTGTAATTCATAAGATCTTCGGAAAATACAATGAATATGATTTCTGAAATAACGTTAATTACATTTCAATTTAATTAAATTGGTGAATTAGCATTGTTTCATTAAATCCATTCAAGAGGTGTTAAAAATAATTATAATTGGACTTCCTCCCTTGGATATTAGTTACAAATATAAATTATGATCGTATTACGCATTCAGCGATGTTTCGGAGAATACTGATTCTGTAATTAGATGAATGCTGCGAGATAACTTTGAAATTAGACAAGTCTAGCATAGTTAAACAATCACATTTCCTGAAGTTTGTCCCATTAAGTATCAGCAGGAAATGAAGAATTTTTGGCACAGAAATATAGGGCCCCGTTTGAAACCAATGATTTAAAACAAAGAGAAAATATGTTTATTACATAAAAATTATCTTCTTGATGTTTCGATTTCATTGAGTATTTATTTTTGAAACAGTATCAATAATATTTTCAAAAATGTGACCAAAAAAACATACGAACATAATTTAAAAAATATATATCTGACCGAGTTTCGAAAACCTTTCCTACTAAGTTTTAGTTGATTTTTATCGGTGTTTCCTAGATCCAAAGCGCTATAATATGAAAATTCTAGATTTTTTTTGAAAATGTGACAAGGTTATCGTTTGAAATTCTTGAGGAAAGTCACTTCACGCGATACTTAAGGTCCGAATCAATAAATATTACTGAGCACTGCTAATTTATCAAGAATCTCATTAAATTAGTGGTGATCCGGTTAAAAACGGGATTGCAGGTCGTTTCCTGATAAAATTTTAGTACATTTATGCACCTGCCTTTGTGTTGATAATATATGATGACGAAATGCGAAAATTTTAGGATTTTTATTAACACGTGTTCCGACATTATGGTAATACATTGACCAAATTGGTATTTTGTTTATCAGGAAACTTATCAATTTTACGGGCCTGCAATAACATTTTTTAAACGGATTGTGAATAATTTTAAGATATTCTTAATAAATAAGCAGAACTATTTTTTTCCATGTACACGGAAAGTAATTAATATTTTCCAAAATAGGGGTTTTACCTAAAAATTAAAAAAAAATTTACTTAACCAGGAAGGAAATGAATCAATCGTAAAAAAAATTGTTCATTCATTTATTTCTTCGTGGTGTCCATAAAACGGTTATACACTAATATCATTACGGAAAATATTACAAATTTGAGGTTCACGTAAGCATCAAAAGGTCACGGGGACAGCTTTGCTATTTTGTGACATGCGTCAAAAGAGAGTTGCTGAACTACCTCCAAGTGATGTTGAAATTGTCGATTTTGAATGCAGCATCGTTAATGCGACACGAGACTCGTGAGATTGGGGTGTGATCGAGTCACACATTTTAATTAATTCTTACAAATTCATATTTTTTTCTTATCGATACCAACGGATGTAAGTTAATTGTATTTTAGATTAATAAAAAAACAGTACCTTACCATTAAAATTTTGCAAATGAACCTTTTCGAAAACTTTATGAAACGCTTTTCAACTATAAAATTAGGGGCAAGCAACAGATTTTATTTTTCTAGAAAATGAATTCGTATCTTCCTGAGGTATTCGTTTAGAAATATCTTAGATTTTAATAATATGTTCATCAGAATTCATGGAAATAAAGCCCGCGGAATGATACATTTTATTGGTTTGCTAGGGTAAATATTATTTTACACGACTTATTCACTTCCGTCGTTAAGATTCCCACTTTATTTGCCAGGGCAAATTCGAACGTAGATCTGTCTAATACACCAGGGCCGCGCGTCGCATATTTTTGGACACGGCTTCTTCACTTTCATCTTTAAGTTTCCGACTTTATTTAAGGGTTTTGTGTTGTGTTAAAAAGTTGAGTCGCTTTGTTGATTGGCGCGTTTTGATAGTTACAAGTCTTCACTTTTGGAGCACGAAAATATGCGTGGGATCTCCGACGACTAATACTTGCGTTAAAAAATGAATACTTTAAAATATTTTAGTTGGCTTTTTAAAGTACAAATATTAAAGGTTTCAAAGCTGCCAGATTTAATTCTACCTAAAGCCCCATTTACTCTAAGATGATTAAACTAGGGTGAAGCAATGTAGACAAAATAAAATACTGATTATAATTTTCTGTTTTTGGAAATGTGATGTGATTTTTGATTTAAATCGATGGTTTAAAATGCAAAAGTGGCTTCCGATTTTTCGTGTGTTGGTCAGTTTGTTTGATTAATGTATTCCATCCTCCACTTTTACAATATATAATTTTTGGACTAATGATGCTGAGAACTTCTGCGAGCTCGGGTTTAAATTACAGATTTTAATTTCAGATGCGGGAAGAGGAATAATTCTCGGTCACCTCATAACATAATGTGGAGACTGGAGAGCATTCAGATCGGAAGGGGATGCTGCCCGGTGATTTGTACGAAAGATAATTTTAACAAGTTTAGAGATCGTTGAATTATACACTCGAGTGTAATGTAAAATTACACAATTTTATACATCGTGTACTCTTACACTTTTTATGTCTATGGAAAGTAATAATATAACGAAATAAATGTTTTTCTTCATATGAAGCGGTTACTTTGTGATGTGAAATTATAAATTAAAATTAAACAATAACTTTGTAAACATCACTTATAGGTAAATACTTAATGCCGACCGGCTTTCGCTACAACCGTAGCTTCATCAGGGCAGTATAATACTATAATACTGCCCTGATGAAGCTACGGTTGTAGCGAAACCCGGTCGGCATTAAGTATTTACCTATAAGTGATGTTTACAAAGTTATTGTTTAATTTTAAATTAAATGTTTTTCCTATAAGCAGGGTGTTTTAAGTGATAAATTGCAAGGTATAGCAATAATCTATCAATTTGTTCTCAAAAACTTTATTTTTTAAGTAGTTACCGCACACAAGTCCCAAAATAAATCAATTTAGTAGGCGGGCTTGCGTACCGCCGTCTCGGGAACCATTTATTGGACAACCAACACCTCTGCCATGGGTCGCCCCAAGTGATTTAGCAGGGGTGCCCGGGTTTATCGGGTGAGGTGTTTTCAGGATGTTTCCACCACTGCGTGGCGTGTCTGACTGGGAGAGGCTGGTTTGGGGAGACCTTTTGATCTTTCCAACTGGTCCCTCGACCCATTGCCTTGCATCGCAGCAGGAGGAATTTATCCATATGTCCGTCACTGTGCGTGTTTCAAGAAAACACTTCTGTACTGTCTCCTATATATCACAGAAAAGGAAATACACCTCCTGGACGGACTGATCCCAAGATTCATACATAACCCTCTAACATTTTACCTTTCCAGAACTTTCTCTCCTTCATTTCTTTAAAAAAGACCCTACACAGCATCCCAAAAGATGATATTGGCCCTCTTTACAACGTTCCTGGACACACTGATTCCTAGATTCCTACCCATCCGACTATGGTATCCCCAATTGGAATATGTTGTGTGGCTGAAGGAAGTGAGAAGGGAAAGGAGACGGGGAAGAGGAAAGTGGGGGAGTACCTGGCTATTCAGACCTAGTCAATAGATTTAATTATTGTTTTTGTGTTAAATTCGTAGAACTCCATTTAATTTTATTTTAAATTTAATGTAAATCAAATTAAATAATATTTTTATTAAGTTCTGCAAGAATTTTTTTAATTTTTTTTTTTATTGTTAAAGCTGTTTCGGTTATCAAGGCCAATTTAAAACTGAAAAAAAAGTGGATAAAGCCAATGCGGTGTTAAAAATATCTTCCACTCAAGTACTACCTCTCTGGAATTACGGCTTCATCGAGAAAAGCATCTAAGCGAAAGTCTTAAAATTACAAATAATGCTTTGGGTTTCCACCCAGGTGTTGTGAGTTCAATCCTTTACTAACCATCAAAGCACATTAACATTTTCCGCTTATGAGATGGTAGTAGGAGGTTTTCAAATATTGTCAGGTTACCAACCAAGGATTATTATCTTTCTGCCGCGAAGCATATTAGTTCGTTTTAGTGCATACGTACGTAAACTTTTTCCGTTTTTGCGGCAACTAAAGGCTTAAAATTTAAGAGTTTGGTCTACATTAGAATTAAAAAAAAAATAACACATGAAAACAACTAAACATAAAATAATTCCGTACGATCATTTTTTTTCAAATATGACCTACGAATTCCAACATCGGACTCAATTTTCTGAAAGCTGAAATCAAAAAATGGTGGACCATAAAATCGTCTGCAAATGTGATGTAAATTCACCAGTTTCCCGCTTGTACAACTAGTTTCTAGACACCGTGTATACGTAGGTACATAATGTTGTCATTCATTAATAAACTAATTTTTGACATTACGAATTTAACAAATTCAGTACTCAAATAGTTTTCAAATGAAAAGCAATTAAAAAAGCACATTATAAAGTAGTTTGGCTTGAAACAATGTTAGAATCCAATTAAACTGGATTTACTGGTGCAACAATACGGCGCAATAATATGCAGTTGGTTGTAAGGTTAGTTTATCCTCAAAGCTCCGCTAGTGATTGAGAAACAATGTACTACGGAATTAAGCTGTGAGTTCTCAGAAAGCTGTCCTGAATGCCGCCACTACATTCGTAGGAAATAAGGGTGGTCAACGCCAGAAAGTTTTGAATCGAATTTCAAACTTTCAGAGGGTCAAGATAGAAAGCGAGCCATACGTTTTTTCTGAAATGGATTAAGAAATAAAGACAATGTTTTATTAATGAATAACATTCGTTTGACCTTAGGTTAAAGTTTGGTTGTGTTGAAGTATTTAATTTTTAGCACAAATATACGCAGGCTAGATTTTTATATTGTAAGACTATCCACCAAAAAATGCCTAATGTGAAACTGGCCTCGTGAGAATGCGATTTAATTGCATAATATTAATTTTAATTGTAAAAAACTGATAAACATCTAATTGAAAATATAATTACCCTTTTAAGAAAGGTTATGTATTCGCAAGTGCTGACTTATTTCAAAAAAGCTTAAAATAAAAACACTTCCTAGTCCACTTTACAATCCGTAAGATTCAAAGAAAAAATTGTTTCTTTCGTATTTGTGATTTATTATTTTAAACACTACTGATTTATAACATGCCTAAAATGTTTTTATTTATTTTTTATCGTAGCGACTGTTTAAACGTTGTACATACAAAATATGATATTAAATATTTTTATTGTAAATTGTTGAAATTGCAAATGGGAGATATTTTCAATTTGTATGGATATTTCAGGAGACTAATTATTGCTTATAATAATTAATTTTCCTTTGTGCTATGCATAGAAAAACCTTGTCTTATAAACATTAGTTTATCATTATATAAAAATTGTATTTCGTAGTTTTCCTCAGGTGAGGCGAACTAAAGTTATTCATTTCTGTTTTATTAGTTTTCTATGTCGTTTATAACGTTTTTTCCGACATTTTTCATTAATATCTTTCAGCAAGATTTTTATTCTTGATTTGTAATCATTAAAATTTTCCACTCGCTTTATATTAGGGGAAGGATATTGTAGAGTTTCGTCGCAAAATAAATATAATTTCTTTGTCCCGATGTGGTTTTATGACCTGAAATATTTTTTATGTCAATGTGATTGGTTTTTTATGTCAATGTGATTGGACCTAGTTAGCTGAATACGCGGTATTGAAGAGGAGTCAGTATTTTTAAATGGTTTCAATAGTATATTTTAGCGTTGTACATTTGGTACATAAAAACTATTGAAAATTTCAATCGACGGCGTTCTTATGGGTACTTACAGTATGGTCTTTATGATTCCTCTTTGAATTGTGTTCAGGTTATATATATACTTAGGTAGAGTAGATCTCCATCCTATAATTCCATATTCAATACGAGAATAACATAAAGCGTAATTGATTTTTTACTTTTTATTTACCCCATTTCACAAGTAATAAGTGATCAAATTGAGTTTGATTTCAAATCTCCATGATACCCGAAATGTGAATCGAGTCTCTCCTCACAGTGGTCAAAACTTTTTCATTAAAGAAGCTCTGGAAAATTCTCGTGGGTTTTAAAAGCATGGTCCAGTGGTCGACCAAACCAACCTCTGAGACGAAAGTAAAGCCTTTCGTAGGAGAGTAGAACTTTGTGGACAAAACCCGAATACAACATATGCTAGAAGAGCCTTTGTATTGTAAGGAATCTACTTAAATCGAATTTTTTCAATGACAATGCAATATTTTTTTACACTTTTTACTGGACTTATCATGGACACAATAGTGAAAGTGTGTTATAAATGAACCTTGAATAGAGACAAAGAAATATAATGCAAATAATAAATAAATAAAAAATACATCAGCCTGATGAAACACACTTCCCAAACGTTAAACCATTGCACATTGAATAAAATCTGTATAAGCCGTGATCTAATTTTTTTTGTTTTGTTCACATGAAGTAGACACTTTGTTATGTGACAATATAATTTAAAATAAAATAATGTCTTAGCAAACACATCTTTTTTTAATTATAATTAACGTCGACCGGGTTTCGCTACAACCGTTTCAGTTTTTTCAGGGCTGCATAAAAATGTATTCAAATCTAAAATGTGAAATCGACAATCTACAAGTAACATGTGTTGTCAATATATTCAGCTAACACATAGGGTTGCAAAAATTTGGGCTGAGTTCCAGTGCAGGAGGGTAGTTGGAGTAGATAGGGGGTTGGGAATAGAGTGGTTTTTGTCACTAGGGAACAACCTAAGTATTGGACTTTTATTTAGGTTGATTTGCTATTAATGTTTTTGGCTTTCCTGTGCCTTTTTTAAATTTTCTATTACGATCTCTATTCCATATTTTCATGAAGTAAATTGTCCCCCTTTCTTTTTATTGGTTTGTGATCTGTTTTTGATCTGCAATTCAGAGAAGCCATGAATATTAATGCACCTTACGCGTTCTTTGACCCGGATATTAATAGTACGCGACGTTTTGCCTTTATAAAACGTGGGACAATAGCTGCAACGGAGTGAGTAAATACGTGAATTGCATAAACAATCTTCTTTATCCTTCCCGCCTAATATTTTGCCTATTCTATATATATTTATATATTTAGAATGTTATTGATCATACTTGCCTTATAACCGTTATTTACTTGCCTGATAACCGATTTATTTCGATTTGTTTGATCGTTGATAATTCTAGTATGAAGTTAATATTTAATAAAAGGACCGTAACTGCCTGTAAAATGGAATGTTTGTGGGAAATTAGATGGTTAAAGGCATAATGAATGGTTATATCAGTGAAGGTAGATTTTAAAATCTATTTTTTTCATGAAGATCTAATAAGTTAATAGTTAAATTGTTTCCTATTTGTATGGATAATTTTATTTGTTTAAGGAGAGAGTATATTTATAGGAGGAGGGAATTATCGGCGCTCAGTACCCGTCCATATACAGACAAAATCGACATATCTTTTTTCTAATATATATAGCCCAGTCAATCTAAACAAAAAATTGACTCGGGTCAATGGAACAAATTAGAGGAAAAATTATTTTTGCAGGTGAATAGTATTTACTACAGGGAGTATTTTCACAAAACCGCTTCTATTTTATTCTTCTATTTTCGCCGCTTTCTCCACCCTGTGCCCCTCTAACATTTGAACTCAGGGTTCTATTAAAGCGATTTTATTTCATTAACTAAAACTAATATCAGAAAAAAAATCACCGCTGAACTTCCTTCGAAATTGTCTAAAAACAAGATATTTTAGTATGAAAAAATACTTATAGTGCTTTAAATCCGTGTACAACATTGATTACTTATATCCTTCATACTCAACTAAAGAAGTGAATAGGTCTCTAGCCGCAAAGCGACGCGTCAAATCGCAAAGCTTAATCACAAATTTGAATTATTGTTTTTCGATCATACTTTTAAATTTTAATTTTTCACAATATAAATACCGAATCAGAAAAATTGCCAGATTAATAGGAAATTCTTTAAATGCATGTTTTCAGTTCTGATACTTTTTTCTTGGTTTAAAATATGAAAAAAATTAATTCGTTCCAATTTAAGATTTTTATTAATTGTTGTATTTAATTAACGAATTTTGAATAATATTTTGCGATCGAATAAAAAAAACTTTAATTATAAACTTTAAAACTTTAAACTTTACTTGGCTTGAAACCTGGTCGCGAAAACTAGTTGCAGAAGGATTTGAACAAAATCAGGCTCAGGGGCTATTTGAGGATGTGGTTTGTTCCTAACTGTAGTTGTTGCATGGCGGCCTCAACTCATCCATACATCTATCCATCAATCTATACATGAACCCTATAGATATTTATTGCTATTAAATGGATATTTATGGATGTTAAATGGCTACCTATAGCTATTAAAGGGATATTATTTAGGTATGAATATTAAATGACTACTTATAAATATTAATGGAATTAAATGGATATATCTGGAAATTAGACGAATATTTTTAAATATTGAATGAATATTAAAAATAAAGACATTAAATGGATATTACTAATATTTATGCACGTTTATGGATAGTAAATGATTTTTTTTAAAACATTAAAAACAATATAAGCGATTTAAAAAAAAATTGAAACAGATAAATCAGGAAAAGATACTGTTGCATCTACTTATTAAGTTTTATATAGCTAAGGAAGCCACTGCCCATGGTCCGTTAAGTGATATCCATATTCCAGTTAGATACCATTTCCCTATTCTAAAAACTAAATACCAAGTTCAATTGTCCTATGAATGGAAAACATCCTCTTTGACAAAAGGTCACCAGTACTTCTCAATTCAACTTTCTATTCCTATTAAGCCCTAGTTTCACAAACACACTGCCATGCCTAAAAACATATTTCTTCCATTACCCGAATGCGGCTAGGTCACATTTATTGTCTTAGCCATCTTGCCGGGTTCCACAGAATCAGTTCGCTGTACTGTGATTGTAGGTCAGAAGATATTCTGGGCCATAATTTTCCTATTAATTTTGGAAATTGATCAACTTCGAGCATGAGTTGGTAAAACTTGAAATTGAATTCCTTACCAGTACACCCTGCCTTCTTACTCCTGAAATTTATCATTACAATTTAAATTTTGTTGGCAAATTGTTGGCAAAATTTTATGTTATGTTTATGTTATGTTTATGTTATGTTATGTTTATGTTATGTTTATGTTATGTTTATGTTATGTTTATGTTATGTTTATGTTATGTTTATGTTATGTTTATGTTATGTTTATGTTATGTTTATGTTATGTTTATGTTATGTTTATGTTATGTTATGTTTATGTTATGTTTATGTTATGTTTATGTTATGTTTATGTTATGTTTATGTTATGTTTATGTTATGTTTATGTTATGTTTATGTTATGTTTATGTTATGTTCATGTTATGTTTATGTTATTTTTTTTTTTTTTTTTATATTTACTCCACACAGGAGGCCCTGAAGAAAATAATTTCCCTCAGGGCCTATGTCATCTTTGGGGATGCTGTGTGGAGGTTCTTTTTGTGGAAAGGAAGGAGTGAACATGGGTCTTGAAGAGTCCCATGTTGTAGGAGGGAGGAAACACAGAGGCCGGCAGTTCGTTCCACAGCCGAGCTGTTGAACTTAAGAACGAATCGTAGAAGCGACCCGTTCTCATGTGACAAGTGTCAACTGTGTACAAATGTTGGGCACGCGTTTGGCGTGTATCCCGACTACGCACCGGTGCCGAAGGGATCAATGACGCTAGTTCCTCAGAGCATCTTCCATTGTAATACCGATAGAACAAGTACAGCATACCTACCTGACGCCTGTGCTCTAAAGATTGCAGTCCGTTTGTTAAGATTGGGGAATCTATCAAACGGACCGCTCGTTTCTGCACAGAGTCAAGGGTTTTTTTCAGGTATTTTGGGGCTCCAGACCAGAGATGGCTGCCAAATTCGACAGTAGGGCGCACTTGCGATTTGTACAGGGTGAGCAGTTGTGTACTATTAAAGTATCTGCGGGCCCTGTACAGTACGCCCAGCTAATGTTCATGTTATGTTTATGTTATGTTTTTGTTATGTTTTTGTTATGTTTATGTTATGTTATGTTTATGTTATGTTTATGTTATATTTATGTTATGTTTATGTTATGTTTATGTTATGTTTTTGTTATGTTTATGCTATGTTTATGTTATGTTTGTGTTTTTATGTTTGTTTATGGGAAACTATATTGATTATGTATGGCTAAGATCACCCTTGATGGTTAAAAACCAAAATAAATAACAATAAAAAATACTTAGTTATTCCAAATATAAAAATAGCATATTTTCAAAAAATATTTATGAATTTTTACGGACCACGATTCGAACTTTTATAAACCAGGTTTTATAGTTTTCGTGAAACCAATTAATGCACGTTGTCACTATATGCTGTGTTTTTTTATTACAAAAAGTTCTGGATTAAGTATTTCTGATTTTTCAAGTAAAATCTACCTAATGATTTTATTTTCGTCGATTTTAAGAGTACATAGTGAATATCTGGTACATTTTTTGTTACATCATGGGTGGTTTTTAGCTGTTTTGGGCCAATTTTTAAACCAAGCGATAAACAGATACGCCGTTTTATTAATTTAGCTGTCAGGCTTCGCTCTGCAAAACAATATCCATTAAATCAATATTGAAATTTGCATTGAATTAGGAAAACAAACTAAAATGATTGTTATAATATTGAATATTGAAAACACAATACTATTACCAATTGGGTTTCTAAACTTCTATTAAAATTAACCCATTAATAAGCTTTATGTTCCACATTAGGGTGTATCGATTTTTAACTTTTTTTTTGTTTTCAAATTCCAAGTTGAAAAAAAGTTGCTACTAGATACCACAACTTACCACAAAAAATTTTGGATTTTTAAAAAAATGTTTAGGTCTCCCGCACAAGGCCTAAAGTTTTAATTTTTTTCAAAAAAAATCAAATTTTTTTAAAATTTAAAAAAATAAAATCGTAACTTTTGTGTTTATTCCAAGTTAAAAAACAGTAATATTAGGGCATAAAAATAAGTAAGGAACGATTTTTTTAAATAAAAAATGGATTTTAGGTCTCCCGCACAAGCCCTAAAGTTTGTTAATTTTGATGAAATTTTGTAATTTTGTGTACATATATGAACCATGTTTTTTTTAAGTTTAAGCCACCGGAATTAATTGTACTTTTCTTATAGAAGGCATAAAATGAGACAATATATATATACATAATTCATATATACATATATTAAAAATATATACCACATATATATACTATATAATATGTTTTTTACCTGAAAAAAGATAGTTGGACGGTGTAAATTGTATGAGAAAGGTGTTGAAAGAAACTAATGTTATTTGCTATTACTGTTGTTTATTACAAAAGTATAAAAGGTTTTAATATGTCATAAAATGTAGTATAATAACTAAGTATAAAATGTTGCTGATTACTTTCCATAAAGAAGAGTTGGCCAAACGAAACCCCAGCAACATCTCGCACGCCAGGTGGCTTACTCTGGCAAATCGAGTCCTTCGTTTGTATGTTGCCACCGATGATCCGACCCCTCAGCTAACAAAGCTTGCAGAGTTCATAATGAAGGTCTACATACCATCATGGTTCTCAATTAAGTGCAATCCCCAAATCCCGCAAACTTCCATTCATTTTTTTTTAAATGTTTCTTTTCAGTAATTACTTGGAAGATGAGCTAAAAAAAAGTCGTCCATGCAACGTTACAGAGAAATGCTTTCATGATTCACCCAGAGCATGTTTGATAGCTATGCTGTTCGATGAACGAAAACATATCAGAGCCTTGGCTTATAAGAGAATCCAGAAAGCTTGCGCAACCGAAAGGAAAGGGGTAAGGGTATTTAAACCCCTTCAGATCAATTTTGATGCCGAAGACTTTAAAGATATGATTGACTGGCAATCCACTTCAGTAACCGAACCCCCTCTTGTTACTGATATGAGCCTAGAAGAGTTGGAGTCAATTGCGGAAACTGGCAAAAGTAGAAGGGTTGAATTTCTTCTTCTTCTCACACTCAAGCGGTGGAACGAATTGTCAACGAAGTCACAGAAGCTTCGAAGCGAGTATGTGGGCTGATCGAAAGAGATGATTTTATCCGTGCCAGACGGTAGACCGTAAAGTTCTAAATACGTTCGAGACCAAGAGCCAGTACAAAACCTCTGCAAAGGATTAGAATTTAAGTAAGTTTTTTTTCGACTATTTTGTATTTATAATGTTTCTAAATAACGTCTTACATATTAAATTGAAATTTCAGTTGGGAACTTTAATAACATTTATAAAATTTTCACTAGGCCTATGTAAATACTATACATAACTTTGATTTAAGGTTTTGAAGCCAAGATGAAAGGACGAATACTTAAACAAGTAAGTAATTTTGCAGTAGAAAAAGAAAACTCCCACTCATGTCGTATGGAAAGTAATCAGCAACATTTTGTACTTAGTTATTATACCTACTACATTTTATGACATGTTATAATCTTTTATACTATTGTAATAAACAACAGTAATAGCAAATAACATTAGTTTCTTTCAACACCTTTCTCATACAATTTACACCGTCCAACTATCTTTTTTTCAGGTAAAAAACATATTATATATATATATAGTATACATGTGGTATATATTTTTAATATATGTATATATGAATTATGTATATATATATTGTCTCATTTTATGCCTTCTGTTAGAAAAGTACAATTAATTCTGGAGGCTTAAACTTAAAAAAAACATGGTTCATATATGTACACAAAATTACAAAATTTCATCAAAATTAACAAACTTTAGGGCTTGTGCGGGAGACCTAAAATCCATTTTTTATAAAAAAAATCGTTTCTTACTTATTTTTATGCCCTAATATTACTGTTTTTTAACTTGGAATAAACATAAAAATTACGATTTTATTTTATTAAATTTAAAAAAAATTTGATATTTTTTGAAAAAAATTAAAACTTTAGGCCTTGTGCGGGAGACCTAAACATTTTTTTAAAAATCCAAAATTTTTTGTGGTAAGTTGTGGTACCTAGTAGCAACTTTTTTTCAACTTGGAATTTGAAAACAAAAAAAAAGTTAAAAATCGATACACCCTATTCCACATCCACATAGAATAAAACGAAATATTAATTTTACGTATTGGATAATCGGAGTAATAAACGTTATCTTATTAGATTTATGCTGTTATGTTAATGAATTAAGTATGGACCTCGGGGTATGAATTAATTACTTGGTTTCCCAACGAGTACTTACTTTAGCCGAGGTAATTCTAGGGATATTTTTGCTGCTGTTCCTGAGAGTGCAGTACACTCGCTGTTAATCTGCATATATAACAATGCACTGTGTTGTTCTTATGTTTGGAGAGTGAGAAATAAAATTTAAAATACCTACGTATTTTTCTTGCTTACGCATATATTTTTAAAATAATAAATTGATAATAATTAAGAGTAAATAAGAAGCGAAGTTATAATTACGAGAATAGATTATTTGTAAATAATTAAGTAGGTTGGTTGGTAGACATTGTACTTAATTTAAACGAATGATCACGTCTGATTATGTACCTGTTAATCGCAGTTAGTTGTTTGTGTAATTCAGTTTAATTCTGGATGGATTATTTTACAAATTATTTACGATTGAAATACATAATAATTGCACCTCGTGCTAGAAGGGTGAAGGTTTCTCTCAGTAAATGTCACGTCAGGTAAGTATGCTGTCCTTGCTCTACCTGTACAACAATGTAACTAGCGTCATTGATCCCTTCGGAACCGGTGCATAATCGGGAAACACGCCAAAAATGCGACCAACATATGTACACATGGGAAACAACATATGTACGTATGGGAACGGGACGACTCATGCTCAACAGCTCGGTTGTGGAACGATTTGCCGGCTCCTCACTTATGTTCACTCCTTTATCTCCTTAAAAAGACCCTCCACACAGCATCCCCAGACATGACATAGGCCCTGAGGGAAATAATTTTCCTCGGAGCCTCTTGTGTGGAGTTAATATAAAAAAGTATAAAAACTCTTTTTTGTATACTTTCTTGGTCCGTAGGTAAAAAAAATATTTTCACCCTAGATGTTTTATAACTATTAATATTATAGTTTTTTGTTTTTGTTTTGTTTTTACCAACGATGTTTTTGATGGTCGTTACAAACAAACAAAATATTTGTCACGAAACGTGGGTAAACAGTAACGACAAATTCCTGCCAGCTTTAATATATCGCGGTGTCACCATGGCAACCACACAATCAGGATTTGTGGCGGGCAGAACGATTAAGGGAGATAAAAGATAATAGATAAAAGAGGGTGAGAAACTTGATTGTGAGATTTAGTCACTCCAGGTTCTTACGAAGTATTTGTTAAGTTGGAAATTGAAGGAGAAAACGTTGAATTTCTCACATGTAACTTTGATGCAAGTGGGGTGTCCATAATATTTCATATAACTGTGTATCCATTGTTACACTGTAAGATGAGTAAGTTATTCAAAACCGTACTAAAATATTTCGCATTTTCTACACCTAAAATTCATCCCTTTTATAAGCTGACTTAACTCCCGTTGAAAAAAATGCTCCTGCCAATTCATTTTTTGTGCGCTAAAAAGTGCACAAAACCACAAAAAAAGTTTAAAAAAATTGTAATGTCGAGGTAACAACTGATTAGCTCCTGTCAACTTTTATTTAAGACCCCATATTCTAAATTTTTACCGACATATAATTTACTTCCCTTTGATACTTCAGTACTAAAATCTTAAAAAAATAAATGCTAATTTAGAAAATAATCTCTATTAAAATGACAAGATGAAAAAGTAATAATATGAATTTCCTTCGATATGCTCTAAAAATTGTAAAAAACACAACTGTATCTGTTTTTTAACAAGTTCTATAAAAGAATATTTTTAAAGTGTTTCTTCAGATGTCAAAAATTTTTGCTCTCTTTTAAATGAGCCATATTTACAAAAATATATAAACAATTGTCGTTTACGCCTATTAATTATAGTAGCTTTTTAAATATATTAGTGCGCTCCCTCTATCATTCTTATTAACATATTAAGAGAATTTGGTATAATTACCTTTTCAACTCGGCATTTGAAGAGAGATTATCTTTAAAAATATCATATTTTTTGTTTAATAGCTTAAAACTAAAGAGAGTAGAAATTCGGAATGAGGGGTCTTAAATACCACCTCCAATGCGCACACAAGTGAAGATTGTTGGAGCAATACGTGTGTTTCCGTAATCTAGATTTGGAATTAATAATTGCACGAAGACACTGGAAGAACTCATAGATAGAATAAATTCATTTAAAGAACTCTTTGAAAAGTAGTATGTATCAACACACTTTACTCCGTAACCGGCGTTGGCCAAAATGTACTAGTTGTTACTGAATACATATAACCCCGCCCATCATAAAGTTTGATTTCCTTCTTCTAAAAATGTTAATAAAATAATTAAAATATGTATTAATAAAACAAATACCAGAATTTATAGTAACTAATAATATTTCCAATTACACGTGTTATATCATCTGCGTGAGAGCTCTATCTGTATTTCTCTAATAAACAATAAACATTTTTAATCTTAAGTTATCTCCTAGATAAGTATGGTTCTGTATATTTTCTGCCTGTACCGAATATAAATAAATAATAACGTTCATTAGTCAAACGCATCGTACAAATATACTTTCGTTTAATGGTCGAGGAACCGGTGGGTGTAATCTGTTAGCCATAAGCTGATGAGAGTTTGATATGATTTGAGATTTTCACGGCCAAAAGTATTATGATGATTTATTTTTGGGGTTTCACATCACACATCTGCCCTGATGATGGACATTGTAATGTTGTCCAAAACGTTGGCTAAATAAAGAGGTAGCGCAAAACGGCATAATACCACAAAAATAAATCACTATGATAAGAGTTTATATAGTCTAAGATGGAGGACTGTAGAAATATATTATATATTTGCACAGCGCCATTGACGTGATTTTTTACAAAAACAGCGCTATGCAAATCATGCAAATATTATTATCACTAAAAGAACTCTTATACCAAACATTTTGTGTTTTACGTGATTTTTAACTAAATTGTTTTAAAAACAATCGATTTGTTAATGAGCTTTGCTTTGCTTTGTAGCTCACATAATAATATTTAATGATAGCCGTGGGAGTAAAGACATGAAACTCTTTTATTTATTTTGACCCATAATGTCACAAAAAAAGAAGACAAAACAAAGCTACGAAGCTTCCGATAAAAGTTGCAAGCAAATATATCGATTCAACAAATAAACAATGCACTGTTTTGAACAACCGCCACCGTTTATCCGCTGCATTTCTGAATGCAATAACACAGGTCATAAATCACGGTTCACTTTGCCCCTACTGGAGAAGGTTGCATTACTGCACATGCACAGTGTACGGTGTTCGGTGCACAACCTGTTTGTGTGCCGGCCAGATGCAGATACTGCAGGCAATAAGTGCATTCCTGATGCCAGATTGCTTCAGAATGCTGTGGTGGCCATTGTTTGGCGGAAAGCCTTGTCTCAACCATGAATATCAACTATGTATTTGTGTCTGTGGATCCTAGAAATATGTGGATGTGGTGAAACAAAAAAAAGTTTTTATTATCGCAATATAATACAGTGATTAATTCAGATTACATGATATTACCTTTTATTATAAGCAATAATTACTCGCCTGTAATATTCATACAAATTTAAAATATCTCCCGAGTAAAAATAAACGTCTCCAACGGAAATTGAAGCCTCACCAACTGATTGCCGGTCGGGTGCTCTGAACCACTAAGCTATATCAGCTTTTTCCCAACCCGCAAAACAATTCCATATTGTCAGGTGCTCTGAATTACACTATTCAGCACTAACAAAGCCTAAGAACTAACAAAAATAGAGTTTGTTTTTTACAAGTGACAAAATTTAATAAGCAATAATTGTTGAATGATATACTAGTACATATTGAATTATTTGGCAGGTTGGAAATAAGCCGACGTAGCTTGGTGGTTCAGAGCACCTGATCGGACATCAGAAGGTGCGGGTTGAATTTCCGTCGGCAGCATTTATTATTATTTATTTTTTTTTTAAAGAAAGACAAACATTCCCGGGTTACGAATAACCTGACAATATTTGAAAATCTCCTACTACCACCACAGTAAGCGGAAAATGTTGCTTGTGTTGTGATGAAGGACTGAAGGCCAGCCGAGGAATTGAACACACTACGTCTGGGTGGAATCCAAACGCTATGTCAACTCTGCCACCGACCGGTTCACTCCGAAGATATTTTCAATTTGCATGGATATTTCAGGCAAATAATTATTGCTTATAATAATCTATTATCCGTTGTACCATACAACTTGTCTTATAAATATTAGTTTATCATTACAAAAAAATTATGATATTAAATCTCAATCCTCCTATTTATTACACCCTTAACAAGAAAATGACTGAAAAAGTGTGTAAATTTGTTTGTTAACGAACTCTTCAACAGCCATCACCATGCACGTACAAATATAATCGAATAGTTTTTTTAATCGTAAAATGAAAACCAGCGACGTCCATTGCATCACGCTTCTCTAGAATTCATTTACAACGATTAAACTAGGCAATGTCGCCGGTTAAATGTAAGCAGAAATACTCTCAATTATTTCAGATATTAACTGAAAATCAGGCAAAGTATTTTGTTAGTGAGTATGTAAATGGAACTGTACTTTATAACGGGGAAGCCACACGCATTTAGTAACTTGTGGGGGAATTGTGTTTAGTGTCTTTTGAGCGTATCTATAGAGTTGAGACATGCAACTAATCACGGAGACCTGATCGAGGGTTAGGCTCCCGACTAGCAATCCGAAGGTCGCGGATTCAAATCCCGGCGTGCGCAAGTAAATTTTATGTTAATATTTTGTGTTATTTCACAATTTAAAATAATATATACTATACTCGCACTGGTGTAAGAACGCCATTCAGAATTGAAACGTTACTTGAAATGGCTTTAGCTGTGTTTGGTGACCAGGTCTAAATAGCCAAGTACTCCGCTACCTTCCTCTATCCCATCTCTTTCCTCTTTCCTCTCCCCACTACCTTCAGCCTCACAACATACCTGAATTGGGGATGTCAAAGTCTCACTGGCTCTAGACGGTTGGCAGGAGTTGGGAATAAAAAGTAAAAAAAGGTAAACAGAGGCCTGGCACTTTGATCTATCATAATTTTGGACATTGTCATCAAATTGTCATTTAGCAATTTGGTTTACTTCGCATTATTGCTTGATCAAATTTATTTGGAAGTTGTCAAAGCCGATCAAACAATTTGTCGGCCTTCGTGTTTCCTCCCTCCCACAATATTGGTTTCTTCAAGACCCACGTACACTCCTCAAAAAGACCCTGAATGTAGCATTCCCCAAGAAGACATAGGCCCCGAGGGAAATATTATATTCCTCAGAGCCTCCTGTGTGGTGTTGGAATGTAAAAAAAGATTAAGTCATGCGACAACTTCAAATGCACAACTACTCGTATAATATGTGGCAATGAATTTCGATTACGCAATACTTCATTAAGAGAATCTTCATCGATGTTGCTGAATTAGATACGAGTATCTTTAGCATACGTACAAAATCCGATGTCGGTAACAATCACGAAATTCTCGACAATACCTATAGCCTTCGGTGAGATTAGGCTGACTTTCCGGCCTTGCCTATCTATTGCCTCTCCACACAGCATGGTAGGAACAGTGTTTCGATAGGGATGACCTCATAATCCATAGACCACATAATCGTACAAAATGTAGATCTAGGAAATTTAGTAACGTTGGTAAAAAAAGAAGAAAAAATATTTTGATCTTTGAAAAAGAAAATAATTGAAATGAAACATAAAACAAGACGCATAGATAAAAAAAGTAACTGTTGCAACTGGGAATCGAATCCAGGATCTCTGTCTTACAGGAACAACGCCTTTAACCACTCGGCCATTGTGATCTGATTTTTTAAAATAAATTAATACCTTTTATCTATTAAATGCAATAATACACTTTGTAATACACCACTTTTTTAATGCTATTACATCAACTTTATTATGTTAATAGAATAGCTCCGATGAAGCTTGAGATAAGCGAAATCTGGTTGGCTGTCAGTTATTAATTCAATAAAGAGTGGTGTATTACAAAGTGTGTTTTTTCATATATAATGTCACACCTCAAGGTATTTGCTTCCTTCGAAAAAATTATATCTCTTAGTTAGTAACGACCATTGACATAAATATAAAGACGCGTTATGTTAATACTAATCGAACATAAAATATAGCACGTTTCAGTTTCTAGTTGCAACACAAAATAACGAAACGCATAAGAAAAGAATACCCAATGAAAATGCGTGAATAGATGAAATATCTACATATAACAGCCAGCCTAGCACACAACGGAACGCATTAGAAAGGGATAGCCATTCGAAGATTATGTGTGTAAAAGGTTAAACAACTATATTATTGTGAACGCCCATCGTTTCTGTATATGTATCTGTAGACGGGCGAGCATGTGACAAAAATCCATCTGAGTAATTGTATTTGTTGTAATAATAAATGATTTTTGAATACATATAAAAGAAAATAAATTCCGTTAGATTTGGTTTTTGCACCTCTCGAAAGCACAGGAAGACGTGTTCATGGCAGGTGGTCTGACCAACGAACTTATGTTCGATACCAAACGCTGTAAATCTCAAGTATGTCCACTGGACCTAGCTCGGTGATGCCAAGCGCGTTGTATCAGTAACCTATCTTCTCTTTTAATTCATCTAAGGTAACGACCAGGGATGTATTGTCGTCGTCCCCAAGCATTTTGGGGATACCAGTACAAGATACATCCCTGAATCTAGTAGGCTATGTTTGTCGACAATTAATTACCATCCGATTGTTTCTTCTCATTATTCGTCGTCTATTTTTTGGTTCTAGTAACAATTTTTATGTGTAGGTACTTATTTTTCGTGTAGCTAACAACAATTATTAAACTGGTGACAGCTTAATAATAATAATAATATTTGGATGTTTTGTGTAGCGCCGTTTTTATGCAAAATCACCTCAAAAGCGCTGTGTCTTGTTACTTGGTCTTTGAATCAAAAATTTAAAAAAATAACATCATTGCTTCATTTCATAAAAACGGTGTACAAAAAATATTGAAGATTCTTAATTAAAATATTTTGATAGCATAGCATTTTTGAGATATTTGCAAGACGTTTTTAGTTCCTCTTTTTACTGCCTTTAAAAATCTAACCACGTTAAGCTCTAAGTAATAAACGTGTTGTAAAAACCGAGGAGTTTATATTTCCTCTAAGGTAGAAACTCTTTCAATTACAATTTTTCAGAGGAACTGATGAACTCACTAACAAGGAGAAAACTTTGTCAATTATAGTTTATAGCGAGGCTAATTAATTTGTGTACTTTTTTTCTCAAGTCTCTATCCTTTTTATAATTGCTACAATCTGGAGATCTCGGTACGCAACAAAAGATTCCCATCAGACCAAAGTAACACATCCTTTCCAATTATTCCAACAATGCTTGTCTTGTAGTTCGATACGAATAGGGCAGCGGAATCGGGTTTCTCCCCGTACAATATAAAACAAAACAGGAAGAAGAGTAATGACCCTTGCCAGGGGTGTATTCCATACTAGGGGATAATATGCGTGAAAGCGGAGGTTTATTTTGGTGAATATTTTGAAAAGACGAACTTAAGTGTTCTAATAGGATGTAGGTACATTTTTTCGGGAAGCTAATGGTTCGGAAAGTGTTTTTTGTCCATTTTCATGTTAAGTTTTATTTTTTTAGTGCTTTTAAAAAAGAGAGCTGGTTTCCCTTCGTAGATAATGTAATTGTGTTAAGGATTTCTTTAGACAAACGTCGTATTTAAGGTAAAATCAAACGGCTTTCAAATATGTACAATCATCATTATGTGTTTGTTTTTTAATTCTTGTACATTATAACAAGAAATTATTATGTAGCAAAGCTACACTTCTACTAATATAATTATAGATTTCTGCAACGTCACTTATATTCTAAATTATAGCTACGGCATAATTTTACCATCGTTGAAAATTCTGAAATTGTCAGATAGGAGAATTCCTTCCAACCTAATATTTGTGATTGAAATCCTTGTCTCACCAGCCCCTTAATCTTCAACTTAATTAAGTTTGGAGTTGGTCGTTACCTGCAACCAAAAATTCAAGCAATAATAATAACTAGCAGTTAAAAACCCGCTCCGCTGGTTTTTTGCTGCTAGGCCCTGCGGGCGGCACTTTGATGGGCTTCGCCCAGTGATACTAAGAACAGTTTGATTTAATGGGTACATATTAGGTCATTCACAGAGAGAGGGTGAGTATATATTGTAAATAGATTATTACAAAATTGTGCCCCTGAGGTGATATCTCACAAAAGCGGCGCTATACAAATTGTCCAATAAATAATTAAATGTAATGTTTACATTTTATTGCGTACATATGCATTGATATACAACGGAAATAGATAAAATAATGTCATCTTATTAAACTTTATTTCAAATACAAATTACTTTGTTTACATCACTTTATTATATACAACAACTACATTTTCATGAACGAAGTTCACCTCATCAGGAGTAAGTATACTCCGAAGTCAAAAATTAAATATAGATTACAATTGAAAAGAAGAAGTGTAAGGAGGGGGGAGGGGTTAGAGTGGGCGGGGTTTATCAGAGTTAGGAATTACAATATCGTTAGACGGGAAAGACCAGTTGAGTGGGAAAATATTTAAAAGAGGGTTCATAATTTTTTTTGCTTATTAATGATCCTATTCCTCCCCCCTACTTCCACCTCTTCTTCTCAATTGTAATCTATATTTAATTTTTGACATCAATGTATACTTACTCCTGATGAGGTGAACTTCTTTCATGTAAATGTAGAGGTTGCATGTAATTAAGTGATGTAAACAAAGTTATTCATGTTTTAATATAATAAATAATGCCATCATAAAGTAATAAGCTTCCAGAAGAAATCTTCTTATTAAACACTTGTTAATTGTCAAGTAATTTTGCGTATTGTTAGCTGCATATTTACATGTTCGCGCCAGTCATTTGGTTCGATCTTATACCGCCAGAGGGGCAGAGTGGTCGAATTTTGCCTGCAGACCCCCTATTCGGGATTTACCCGAAACATACGATACATTGAATTCGACCAATCAGAGGGCCTACATCGTCCAGACGCTAGCGTAATAATACTATCAGATTACATTGTTTCATAACTATGTCTAATTTAAAAATGGGATTCAATAGGTTGCATAGTTCAGACAACGAATGTTCAAAGTTCACCGAACGTTAAATTCCTGGTAGTGAATTCCTACACCGATTTGAAAAAAGAAATGTCCCAATTTTTATCCTACATTCTCATCAGCGGCAATATTAGCGATTTTTAAACGAAAATTTGATACAGAAAAAATCAGAGAAAGAGGACCCAATTTCCTTAGGTTATATTTGACTGTATCATACTTCGGATAAATTTATTTTTTTAATTGAATTAGTGATTATCTTGTTCATCTGTTAATTAATTGAAAGTTTATTTTCAAGATTTTTTTAAAACCACTTTATTGAGTTATACAGGTCAACCGGTTTCGGTTGCGCTCAACTTTTTGAAGACAATGGATTAAATTTATAAACACAATTAAATATAGAGAACAATTAAGTAAACAAAAAAAAGAGAAAACATGTGCGAGAGGGAGAGAGCAATTACTGGTTAATGAAGACCTTTTGACTTCTCCAGCCGGACTCTCTCGACCTACCAATTCGCACCGCAGTGGGAGGGATGTATTCATACGTCTGTCATTCCTAGACACATTGAGCACCAGATTCCTACCCACCCCTCACACCTTTTTCCTTCCCAGAACTTCCTCTCCTTCCTTTACATAAAAGTCCCACAGCATCCCCAAAGATGACATAGGCCCTGAGGGGAATTATTTTCCCCAGGGCCACTTGTGTGGAACTAAGGTGAAAAATAATCTGTCCAACTTAGTAGTCATTTTAATGGTTAACAAACTCAATGGTTGTTCTAAAAGCCAAAAATTCACCGAGAAATATGTGCATTGCTGATTTATTAAAATCCTGTCAAAAACGAGATAGAATGCCGATTTTTAATAAACTTTTAGTAGGTGCACCTGCATTTTTCCTGATAGTACACAATGAAAAATGCGAAAATATTTGAAATTTTATGAACACGTGTTCCGACATTGTTATAAAACATTTGCGTTTTACTGATAGTTTGTTACAAAACCTTTCAATTCATTAATTTGAGGCCTGTAGTCCCATATTTAACCGTAACACGTATAATTTGAAGAGATTTTGAGTAATTTAGCAATATTTTATATCAACAAGTTATCTCCGTGTGTCACCAGCATGGCCACATATTTCCCCCTACATAGTTCCTTAAGATAAAGTGTTGTAAAACCACGTATGAGAGTGTAAAAATGTGTAGATTCGAAAGAATGCAACACTGATGTAAAAATAAAGAGTAAGATAAAGAAAGAGACGCTTAGATGGTTTGAAGAAAGAAGAAGAAAGGAAATTATATGATTGGCATGATTAAGTCATTGATTTATTATATTCAGTTGTGACATGAAGCGAAAAAATGGTTCCAATTTTTGCCTCCAACTGACCTTCAACTCTACCAACATTCTAACTAAAACTACCAAATGATCACGTTCTAATAGTGTGACAAGCTTAGACGAGATATTAGTATGCAGTAGAACCTCTAATTGTAGCTCTATGGATAAAGTAAACCATATACTTTATTGGGTTGTTTGCCAAGACCGAGTTGTTTTTCTCTGCGTAGCTCTTAGAAAATCGGCGTCTTTGTAAATAAATAAGTTTTTTTCAAGATCATAAGAGACTTACCTACCGAAGACTTAGATTTAGGAAGGGAAAATGTATAATTAAAGTAACAAAACGCGTATCAGTAGGTAATGCTAAAAAACTATCTTCTCACGAGTTATTTTTTGCTGGTGTTTTATTTCAAATGTAGGTACTTGTATTAAAGCTGCTGGATTTCGTTTATTGGAAAATGTAAATTATACTAGGAAATCTGCCATTATCTGCAAAGATTTATTTGTAAGTAAATATAAGATAAACCAAACGATAAAGACGTTTCGGCCCGTTAACCAAGAAACGATTGCAAAAAAGGAAAAAATCTTTATTACTTTTGCAAAAAAACATCTACCCGTAACATGATCTGCAAAAATAATGTTATGACAGTTTTTAACGCAAACAACTTCAGCAACGATAAAACATTCTTAGAAAAACAGGATGTTCCGTTCATTAAAAATAATATATTATTTATTAAATAACTTGATTTCAGGGATTTAATATTCAAGAAATGTGTATTTCCTGTTGACGTTGTTGTTTCCATATTTATTTGGCGGATGCTTAAGGCGACACAATACTCTAATGAAAGAGTTTTGATCGAGGTCTAGATTTCAATTAATTCCACGAATTCCTAAAGACAAAATACTCATTTTTTAGACCGATACCTACGGATGTAAGTTATTTATATTTAAAATTAATCAAAATAGTACCTCTCCCTTCAAATATTATAAGTAAAACGGTTTGAACATTTTATTAAATTTTATATTAGCAGTAAGCACCAAATTTTATTTTTCTACACGATGAACTGGTAATTCTTCGACGTATTCGTCTAGAATCAACAGCGGTTTTAGTAATACGTTCATCAGAAATAATTACAATGTAGCCCACAGAAATATCAATTTTCTTTTCCTGCTAAGGAAAATTCGACCGTAGGTCCGTCAAATACGCCGGGCCGCGCGTCAAATATTTTTTGACACGACTTCTTCATTTATGTCATTAAGATTCCCACTTTATTTGAGGGATTTTTAGGGCAAATTCAACCATAGTCTGTCCAATACACAGGGGCATACGTTTTTTATGCAAGGCTTATTCACTGATGTTAAGATTCCGACTTTATTTTAGGGTCCAATACACAGGGGCATACGTTTTTTTATGCAAGGCTTATTCACTGATGTTAAGATTCCGACTTTATTTTAGGGTATTGTCCTATTGTACTGTGTATCTTAAGCCAATTCACGAAGAAGGTTCACCAATTTGTAAATAGTATATATCGAATGAAATTACATTAAAAAAGCATAATGCAAATGCATTAAGAAATACGACATCAATTATTACGTTTCCACGTGATTGATTCGACAGTGGTTAATGTTATAGAGTTAAAAACGAGATTGCGATTTTTTTTTTTTTTTCAAAACTTTTATACATATAAATAGTTTACTTAGTTATTGCATTTTTATAAAAGAAGTAAAAATGTTTAGCCTAACCAGCCTGTGATGTGTAATAATACTCCTTGGGGATATATCTCATATCATTATCCGTTGGAAGAGTACGTTAGCTAACTTTTTATTACCAAGATAATGCTGTGTAAAACTCTAAGCAACTTTATTATTAGATTATGAAGTGGGTTTTTCTAATCGAGTGCTATTTTCCCCCAAGAGCTACGGTAATGAACTTTATTAAACACTGTTTATTTAGTACTTTAAGCCTTCCCCAAGCTTTTGATAAAGGTATTAATTTTTAAAATTGTAATTTCGAAGTTTTTCATACTTTATGAAGTGAAAAGTCATCACGGGATGTCCCTAGAAGGACCAGTTCTCATGGGTGCTTAAACTGTCAGTTGAAAAATGCCTCTGCAAGGCAAAACAGCTCATTATTTTGTAAATTTTGAGCTTTTAAAGGTATTTATTTTTTATTTCCTTTCAGGTAACGCGACCCTTTACTGGTGACTGTTTGACTTCAGGCGGCTTAAGAAATTTAAAAAAATTATTAGCCTTCGTTTTTTAAATTTTTATGTCTTTTGTGGAAATTTTCGTGCTTTATCTGTATTGCAAACAGAATCATTTACTTAAATAGCGAAAGACAGTTGAAAAATCATGGGATTGTCTGAACTCTCGACAATTCAGTTCCGATTTTGAAAATGGCAAGTAAAACGTTTTTTTCCGCTACATTTAAGTTATAAGTACTTTTTTTTTCACGTCTGTTAATCATTTATTTATAATCATTAATTTTAGCTTGATACTTTATTTTTTAAACAATATTTTCCAATTTTGAAAATGACACATAAATTTTAGATCATCGAACTAGATAAAATGCATGACTAACTAACGCACAGTAAAGGCATACAACTTTGTACGTTTGATTGTTGATAAATAAATAATTCATTAACATACTCAAAGACAGAGCAATGATCTAGTATTTATTTAAGAAAACCAACAGATTTTTTTACATCTGAATATAAAGGATCCACTTTTAAATAATTCAAATAAAATATAATGACAGATTTTCACAAAAACATCAAAATATAACAAAAAAACTAAGTATCCTACATACTTCTTTAGATGTCTAGTAAATATTCAATTAGAATGACGTACTTTGTCTTCTGCCAATCAATAATACAGTAACAAATTGTAAGATGGGGTGGAACTTATAAAAAAACACACACAATCGCTTTAAGTAGTGCAAAAATATAACAATAACAATTCTACCTAAATAATACTATGTACAGAGAATAATACAGCTGAACAAAGATTTCAAAGTCAGAAAACTAAATGAATTATACTTCTACCATGCAAAGTTACAAAATTAAAAAGATAATACATATCGAAATAAAACAACAGTATTAATAAAATAGTAGAAACAAACATCAATTCTCCCAAATCTAAAATGAACAAAAAACAATAGGCAATTCAATTATAAATATCGCAAAGTGAAAAGTTATAAATATCTTGGAGAAATTGTTTTGATTAATAACCAGAAAGATTTGGAAATATAAAAAACACAATGAATACTGTAACATATGAATAAACAAATAGCGATAATATTATACAATGCATCTTATATTTTTTAATGTTCAACGCATAGTTTTAAAAATATTTGCTAAGAAAATGAAGATTTCGACTTCAGTCGAAGTATGAAGTAGTAGAAGCAGTTAAAAAGTACGTAAGGAAGAGGTCCTTATTTAGTTGGTATGTAATTAAGCTAAGTAAAACAGGGCTGTGCATCTATAAAGACATATTTAATACCATACAGTATACATGTGATGTCTATAATTGCTCAGAGCCAGGGAGAATACGATCATCGCATTCAATTTGGTAATTAAGACTGTAGGCAAACAACATTTAAAAAAGGGGTCGGAAGTAACTTTTTTACTGATCTAGATACATTGCTATTTCAAACAAACTGTTAGTTAATATATCTATAATAAATTAACAACGAATTTATTATAGAATCATTAACACATGTAAATTATGGATTTTTTTTTTAATTATAGAAAAAAAAATATTTAAGACTGAGAATCAAACCCGGAATAACTGCTTGGAAGGCAACCATGCAGACCAGTACACTACATACTATTTTAAGAACGGCGACAAAAAATCATTATATTTACCGAAAATAAGAATAAAGTATTTTTAATTCAAAAATGTTTGTGCACACAGTTGTATTATGAACGAAATTATATTGTTTACAAACGCAGACCTGTGAAAAATCAGAGGATATTTTAATAAATAGTAGGTGTTCGAGGAACAAACAAGGGTTGGGACAGCCGTATTTTAAAGGGCTATTCCACACAGATAAAGCATGAATGAAGCCTATGGCTTATGACAGGCGAATGCAAAAACACAATTTGTAAGGTTAATTCACAGTCAGCCTACCGGTGGTGGCGAACGAAATCTGCATCTCGAGAATCATCTGTCAGCACTGGAACGGTGATCGTTGTACGGTAGCACTCGTTATTTTGAATAGGATTGCGATCCGGCGATAGTAAACACATTGGTTTTGACAGGACGAACGTTTTTGTGCGATTGTGCGGCTCACGGCACTCCGTGGTTATAGCTGAAGTGTGTGAATTTAAACTGTACAGTTAAAATTCTGACCATTCTTTTGGTTAGCACACGGCCTGTCAAAAGCAATCGGCGTGACGGAACAGTAGGATTTGTGAAGCTGGATAAATTTATAACTATTTTTAGAGACAATCAGTAAAATTGTCTTTCGAATGAACGAACACCTTAAGAAAACTTGAGAAACAACAACACCTGTTACAAAATTAAACAAACGAAAAACACATTTGAAATAAAGAATTATTTAATAAATAATTAAAATAAAATAATATTTGTACCTACTTTATTATTTGTCTGAATTGTTCCCACAATCAGAACTCATTTTAAAGATCAAAACAAATTCAAGTTTCAGAGATCACAACCGAAACTAGTATTTTTAAAAATTATTGTTACAATGTTACGATTTGAATGAAACAAAATTATAATAAAAAATTGTATTTTTTGTTTCTTCATATTATTGATTATCTAACAACGCTGCTCGTTTTGCAGTTTATAATCTTTTATTAAACAAATATATATAATTTTTAAATGTAAACTTGATTTTTCAATTTTCTGTAAAATCTGAAACCTTTGATTCAAACAAAGCCTGTTGAATGTATTACATCATATTTTTATTATCAGCCCAGTCCAGTCAAACAATTGCATTCTCATGTTTTCGCCAGTTGGCATTATGTATCACGTTCCCGTTCATTGGAAAATGCCATCTGAATTGAAAATTAATCCACGTTTTCCATTGGAGCTTTTTGTGCGATTAAAATATGTAACTCTTGAATGGTCCGGGCCAGGGTGGTTGTCATTTCAGTAATTTCCGTTGGAAGTATACTTTTGACTTTGAAATACTACCGACGATAAAACGGCCATAGGAATGGAAGACTATTTCAACTGAAAACAATGCTTCGTTTCGAATGACCTGGTACGGTAAGCACTTCTGAAATATCGGATTTTCTAACATTAAATTTCACCAATTTTTTTGTGATTTTAAAGCATGAATCAAAAATATGTTTGTTTTTAAATGTATTTAGTTAAGTGCAGTTTTAAGTAAAAATAATTACGTGTTTTGAAAATTATTTGACTAATTTAATCTAAAATGGATAAAAAGCGGATATTTACATTGATTTGGTTGCTTTACATATTATAATTAGGCTGAAGTATACTTATGAATTGAATTTTCAAATACCACACTAAAAAGGTGTGCTAGTCCATCAATGTATCCATATTAAAAAACATAATAACGTGTTCCGATATTACCTGGAATGTTTATCTGGAAAAAGCCTGCAATACCGTTTTTAACAGGATTAAAAAACGTTTGAAGAGGTTCCAAATAAATTATCAGTAATTTTTCATCATTATGGTGGGCCGTCGATGTATAGAGTAAGTACTCTTGGCGTCCTTAAAATAATATGACAATTTATATTAAAAAATAATTTTTAATCATCGGATCATATTCCCTACATTAGCAAGTACTTATATTTGACCCTTAACCGAGGTGTAAAAATTGGACATTGAAAGATTTTGGAAAAAAATGTGATCGACCTTTTCAAAATTTTGATGAATCGAGTACAAACAATAGGTTATCCTCTCATTCGTAAAGGATCTGCACAAAGTGTTAACCGCCAGCTGATTGTAAAAGCCGCGCATTAAAAGGCGTTCTTATGCTACGGATAAACAGGACAAAATTATGGGAAAGTTTTCCTTGGTATAAGTTTTTTAAAATTTATTTTAGGAGAAAACAAAGATACAGACAGTAATTAAAAGATAATTTTATAAAACTATAACTAGAGAATTCGCCTGCATCCTAACTATTTCTCACAGATTGACTTGGTAGATAACAATTTAATATTTTTTTTACATGCAAATAAGGAAAAAGTATAAAAGAAAATTATTTTGTATATACATAATGCTCAATGTCAAATAAAAGTGTACAAATATAAATATTATACGTAAGTGCTATTTGTTGAGGAAGTTACATATTGTGTATATGTTATTCGGATTGTATAAATTAAGTTTTGTCTGTAATAAAAAAAAAAAATAACTCCGAAGGTAAGAATATAAGAAAGCATTATTTTGTAAACTCTGGTTTCTGGCCAAAAATAGCACGGAATGTATAAAATACATATTTGGGAACCCTGTGGCATCCAAATTCGCAAAAAGCGTTGACGGCCCACCCTAATAATGACGGGCAGGGGATGTCTTAAAATAAAGTCATGGTGAATATATTAATTGACGACCCCGTAAAGTTATTTTTGCATGAAAGATGGTTAGTGCTAAAAATTTATGACTATTTTATTCATGTTTATTGTTTGTTGATGAAAAAAGCTTTATAAATGAATATTTAAGGTGTTTGGTGAGAGGATAATATCTTAATTTATTTAGATTAATTCCAGTGCAAATGTTTTATGGGTGGGTCCCAAAGCAAAAAAGAATGTTTTCTTTAGTGGTAACTATTAAAATAAAGTGTTTTAATCAAACTTTTAAAATCAAAAACAATCTATATGAAAACCAATTTACTAAAATGACTTGACAATGAACCCATATTGGAATACTGTGAGTAGTTATTTATGTATATACATATTCGTTTCCACTGTAAATTAGTAAAATTCTTGTTTTGGATTCAGACGTCGCCCGTCGTGTCTTTCATATAAAATATTTGATTGGTTCCTTCACACATAGAATCTAAATAAAAAAAAAATATTGTAAATATAAGTAAATATAAAATAAGTGGCACGATTTGAATAGCCGAGATCCTCCTGACATTTACATTTTTTTTAAATAGTTTAATCCTTCTCACTTATTTGAGCCTCCTCCCCTAAGTAAGGGATACCAGAGATCCACTAGCCTGGGTAGCTTAAAGTCTTCTGCAACATCTCTAAAGAAAACGTACTACAAAAAAGTGTCATATTTGGTGCCATAAGAACCAGTCTTGTGTAATGTATGACATCGGTAATGTGGCGTGACTATTTGTAATATTTTATTTATGTGACACACATAATGTAAAGTCGCAGTACATTTATGTGGAGCAATAATTCAATATTTCGACAATCCTATGGGATTCCAGTGGCATTGACAAACAGCTTCTTCTAAGGACCAGTAAGCCAATTTCAATACGATTTTGGTAAAGAAAAGAATTGAACACATATGGAGAGCAACCAACTATATTTTGTTTGTAAAGCGCTGGTATTAAAAATATCATAAAATTGTTATACCTACCACCATCTTTTATTTTCATAATTTTTGAATATCTGGAATACACATACTGTCTTATAAAGATTCCCTAATATGCCTCTGTGTGTTGCTATACGGTAAAGAGAGCCGTATTCTCCTCGGGTTAAAATATTTACTCATAATAATATTCATGCAATCTTTTTTTTAGACTGGCACCACTTTTTCCGATCCTCAAAAACAGTTTTTTTACATGAAATTTGCGATGTCATTGACCCGGTCTCCTTTGAATTGCTTCGAAATTTGCCAATTTGATTATGCGTTCCTTGTTTGCTTTGGTAAATTGATGTAAAATATTCCTCTGATAGTGCTGCCAATGGGTATTACTGCTTTTTTACATTTTTTTTGAGCGAACGATCAATATTTGTCAAATCAACCAGATTGTTAACAAAGTCCGCGATCTACATCTTAACACGATTGTAATAAGTCACTTATAATATTCGGGCGGTTTAAAAATCTATCATCTACCAATACTGCGGTATTACGGCCGGTATACGCAGTACGCATGCGCGTGATTATGAGTAACATTTTCTACTAACCTGTTCTTATCCCTCAGTATTATCTATTATGAGTAAGACGGCTGGAGTGTAGTTTGGCGCCGTTATGATGCCAGAGATCTCAAACCCTAACATGAAATCCGGGTACCATTTTGACGAGTTGGAGGCAAGCCACGTTACCTTATTTTTGGCACCTGGAGAACGCTTTGAATAATCTACTACATCAGTCGTTCGTTGAACGCCGAAGAGCGCACATAGAAATAACCAGACTCTGAGCAGAAAAGTATAGTTCGCTAAAGTAAGTAAACGTTTTGTAGCATAGTTTATGGTGAGACTTTTCTGCGCATGATCGGAATGTACGGAATGTACGAAAGATGTAATGGTGTCCTTTTACCTGGGCGACAGTAGCTATCACTCTGGAACGTCAACGGAATGTGAACTCGCGGCTTCTGAATTCGTATTCCACCACAGAGGTTGGCTAATAAACACATGTACATAGAATGGGGTATTTTACAACCAAAAACATTTTTAAGTAAATTTATTTATTCAAAACATAAACATAAATGATGCATCACAGAGTAATTATTATACTTCAGGGCTATAATATAAAATTACTTTTCATTTTAAAAATTTTGTATTTACATTTTTACTAAAAAATGTTCCCGCATAAAAAGCTAGGCTTGTGTGTATGGGGAGAAAGGTGTTAATTATTTATTTCGAATAAGATTTATTTTGTTATTTTATTACTCTAGTATCTAACTTAGTTTTCAATTTTTAATACGAGTTTTAATTTAATTTAGTTTTTTTGTAGGTATTTAGATTTTTTCACTATTTTTACATATGAATTTTTATTTTTAGTTAAAGTTTTCAGTATCATATATATTTTTAATGTGTTTTAATTTCTTCAAAGCTGTTTTCAGGAATCTCATTTTGTAGTTCTGTTGACCCAAAGTTTTTGCATATCGGAATCGGTCAATAGATTTGTCGGGTTTCTGAATGATATGACTTTATTTAAAATATCTTTTTTATATATCAGCAAAGTTGAGTAGTACAAATATTGTATATACTACAAATAGGCACATATTTTATAGATGGCGAGAATAGTCTATTGACAACGTTCAAACATAAAATAACCATACTTAAGTGTCCATCCCCTCATAAATCCACCAACTTGAATATTTCACGTTAGTTTTATGTAGGTGGACACATAGATATTCTTTTTTTTCTCTGTAGCAGAATTACTGAAAATATTCTTATTTGATATTTCGCAATCCAGAAAAACTCTTGGATTTATTGTAGGTTAATTTTTATTAGATTTTCTTAATTTTATTACTGTGCTGAGTTAGTTACAGAGAAATTAGATACTCGGATTGCTTTTCTGGGTTTCTCAGAAGCCTTTTATTTTGAGGCATTTTTATTTGATAATATTTAATATTATTTAATGGCATACAGATTCATAACAATAATTATAATAATCATGCTACTCTATTCTAAAGGTGTGTAGCAACACTTTCAGTGAGATATAAATTCTTTCCTATCATCAATTAGAATAGAAACTTCACTCAAGGCGAAGCTTAATGCCAAATCACTATTTTGATTCATCTTTATAACGAATTGGTGTACATTATGAATACAAAAAATACAATTTAAATAAATTGAACGTTTTCCTATCGTTTCGTTTGAGTACATTATAAATAAAAAAAAAATTACTCAATAAAAAATAAAAATGTGAACTACTAAAAAATATTTTTTTTCAATAGAAATGTATGAAAGGATAAAGGAAACAACTTTTAAAATATAGTATTATAGCTAAGAAAATCTGTGACAGTTTCACATGATTAACTTTTTTGCTTTCTTATAAAATTATTTAAAAAATAAATAAAAACCAGTTTTGTGCTTGAAATTGAACGTTTCTAGACTCCGTTTGTCCAGCGATTTTAATGCCTATTTCCTACATTATAAGGTATACCAAGAATATACACATTTTTGGCTTGTAGCTTTCTCTTAAAATGACTTTAGCCGTATTTAGTGACTAGTTGCGCTTGAGGTTTTAATTGAATAGTCTTAAAAGTGTACCTTTCCTCCACTTTGCCCCTTGTCCTTTTTCCTGCTAATCCGGGCCAAAACGACAAGGAGACGTTTTCGTTGCAGTTTGGTCACTGCGAAGAATTGTTATTTCAATTATGAATACCCGCAAATGTTGAACTCGGCTGTGATTTTTGGAATATCACATCGTCAAGTAAAGCATTTAGCCGCCTTAGTGAACATCGCTGTTTTATGTTATATGAACAAAGTGTCAAAAGAAATTGACTTTAATTATATTTGAACTGATCTGTGTAAAATGTACCAGCTGCTACGGAAGACCAGATCGAATGGTTAGTCTTTTGGGCTTTCCCAATCTTTCCTCTCCTGTAAATAATATATAAGGCAACTTCAATTCGTTTGTTACTTTGTTAAGTTCTTTACCGCAGTCCCCCACCTCCGCACAATTGCGAGCGAAAGATTTGTGCATCCAGTGACTATATCTGAATAGCTATGTAGTTACCAACTTTCTTGTTCCGCTTTTCGTCCCTTTACCGCTCTCTTCAGCCTCATAACAAACATCAATTCGGAATACCATCGTCTCACTGGCTCCAGGGTTTTGGGACTCTTGCGCGGTATCCACATGAAATGTTTTTCCAATAATTTCGATATTTCTAATTAACTGCCTTTCTAATTAACTGTGCATCAATAATAGCCAATCCACTATGTCATATATTTAACCAATCATTAAATTCTGGCTGCTTCCCCGACCTATGGAAAAATTGCTATCTAACACCTGTATTTAAAAAAGGCGATATTCATGATGTCACTAACTACCGACCCATCTGCATGCTCTCAACTATCCCCAAACTGTTTGAAAAACTTATCCTCGATAAAATCTCCATACATATTAACAACATCATTGTAACTAATCAACATGGATTTATGCCAGGCAGATCCACACTAACAAATCTCTCCTTATATGAAAATTTTATAGCATGTTCACTCGAAAACAAAACCCAAGTCGACTCAATATATACAGACTTTGTAAAAGCGTTTGACAAAGTTAACCATAAAATTCTTCTCAATAAACTTAGTCAAATCGGAATTGAGGGTAAATTATTGGAATGGATAAAAAGCTACTTAACAAATAGAAATCTACAAGTAAAAAATAATTCTAACCTTTCACACAAGTTCATAGCTACTAGCGGTGTACCCCAAGGGTCACATTTAGGCCCAATACTGTTTCTCCTTTTCATAAACGATATTGTTACTGTATTTGATAAAAATGTAGAAGTGCTACTTTTTGCCGATGACCTTAAACTATTTAAAATTATAAAAACAATAAATGACTGTATTCAAATTCAATTAAATTTAAATAAACTTCAAGATTGGTGCAAAACTAACAAACTTTATCTCAATATTAGTAAATGCCACATTATAAGATTTTTCAGAACAACACAACCCCTTAACTATCAATACAAAATTAATAATGTTTCTCTCGTCTCTGTAAGTGAAATTAACGATCTCGGCATTACTTTCGATTCAAAATTTAACTTTCTTTCACATGTAGAAACAGTCACCAACAAAGGATTAAAAATGCTCGGCTTCATTCTCCGAAATGGCAGAGACTTTAAAAATATTTCAACACTAAAAATCTTATATTCCTCACTTGTTCGAAGTCAAATCGAATATAATTCTCCTATTTGGTGTCCTTACTTTAAAATCCACTCCGACTCTATTGAAAAAATTCAGCATAAATTCCTAAGATACATTAACTATAAACTCGGTCTACCTATAGAATCAATAAATTACAATCATTTGATGAAAGAATTAAACTTACTTAAACTCTCAGATAGAAGACTTAATTCCGATTTGACTTTTATTTTTAAAATTGTCAATGGTATTATAGACAGTCCTGATATATTAAGCCTAATTACCTTCCATATACCCACTAGAACCACTCGATCCAAAATTCTTTTTAATTTCAATAACAATATCAGGACTGAGTCATTTAGAAACTCGCTTATACCTAGATTGCATGCAGTTGGCAATGCTTTCTCAGAAGTAGTAGATGTGTTCAACTGCACGGAATATAGTTATAAGAAGGCTATAATAACAAACCTCTGTCGTAATTATCAATGTTATTAGGCATAATACCATTCTATTCATAAGTTATCACAGAACCTAAACTATGCACTTACATTAGATATCAGACAGAAGAGTGTTATCTAATAATTTTACATACTTAATCAAAACTATAATTTTTCCCAAAATTTTTATGAGATGTCTTACTGACAGCCCTGATTCAATAGAGCTAACTCTTAGTTCTCAGCAAATTCAACCAAATTCAATATTGAAGGTAACAATAACCTCAATACTAAACTACTGTACGGATTGAAAATAAAAATGATATTGTACCTATGTATACCAGATGTTATTCTTGTTTAACTGTCAACATAATTTCTCAGTAATTATTCTGTTTAACATAATACTGTTTCGCTCCTGTGAACCACTGTAAACATAAATCATGTATATTGTAAAAGCCTTTTACGGCGTCTAAATAAATAAATAAATAAATAAATAAATAAATAAATATTTAATTATTTTTCAATCTGCTTTTCTCTAGTTTTTGTAGTGTTTGCAGTTTTCATCCTGAAACTTTCGTAACGTAAAAATACAAGGTTTTCCAATAAGAGGTGTTATTTTGATATTCAATCGTAAAAGATCAATAGTTTCGTTGCTTGTGTGGCACGTAGTGCCGTCTTGTTGAAAGTAAACGTTGTCCAAATCAATACCATCCAATCCCGGCCATGAAAAAATCATTAATCATCTCTCGATAGCGCAATCCATTCACCGTAACTATTGCTCCAGCCTCATTTTCAAAAAAGTAAGGTCTAATGACTCCGCCAGACCATAAACTATACCAAACAGTAACATGTTGTGGATAAATAGGCTTTTCAACAATAAATTTTTGGTTTTTTGAGCCCCAGATGCGACAATTTTGCTTGTTGATGAAGCCACCGAGGTGGAAATGGGCCTCATCACTCAAGATGATTTGCATTTGATTCACTCAAGTGAATTTTAATAATTTCAATGCGTTGTTGAAGCGTGTATCGTTCCATTTTTATTAATGGCATAGTTTCTACTTTTCAAATGTCTAAAAATAACCGCTTCAACAGTAACATCTACCGAAATAGCGGGATATTCAAAATATCAACTCTTATTGGAAAACCCTGTATATATTATATATATTGTTGGTTAACTTTAGAGTAATTGCTTTACACGTAACAGCTGTTTCACTTCTTAAAAACATTGTTAAAATGCGCGTAACTATGAATACCTAGTTTTATAATTCCTGTGTTTAACCATTGATTGATAATGTTAAAATAAACTTTTTGATTAACCTTTGTTTACCTCCTATATATTTATGAGATTTGTATTTAAAAGCTTCATGTTTCTTACAATTAACGAATAAATTTATTAATTGTGTTTGCGTTTAATTCGTACAACTCTATTTAATTTAAAAAATAATAATAATATTATTGTTAAGTTCTGCAAGTATTTTATGGTTTTTGTTATTGTTACAGCTATTTCGGCTTTCAAAACCCCTTTCAAACTGTGGTTATAACCACGTTTTGACGAATTATTTATGTGATTCTATTTTACCCTCTCCCAATTTAAATTTTATGATTTCTAAAATGATTTATTACCGGTTAAACCTTACATTACATTAAGTTACTTTAAGTTACCTTAAGTTACATTAAATTTAAAAAATAATTTATACCCAATCAGTAGAAAACTAACAGCATAGTATAGTATACTTTGTCCGTTTACTATTGAGTAAGAATAAGTGGAAAATGTTATGGCTTATAAATGTGCAAGCTTATACAAAGTATTGTACGGTTTAATTCTCAATATCTCTCCTTTAACCGATTTATAAATAATTAATGACAAAGAAACCTGCAAGCCATTGAATTGGTTAGTTCTTCCTCCAAGGCCATTAATTCATTGCTTAAGTTGTCTAAACGAATATAAGTGTATCTGAAATCACATCTCGTATCTCGTACATGCAACGGTTTCCCGTATCGTCAAGCGTAAGGGATGTTGTATACCCTATCCGCCACTAGCAGTGGTTTTCAAACTTTTATTTATATTATACCAGCTGATGTTTACCCGGCGTTGTTATGGAATTTGAGGTTGTGCATTCTTGTGTACCTGAAAACTGGGTGTATTTTAAAAGTGGTAATAATATCATTACAAAAAAAAAAAAAAAAATCATTACAATTAATTTATGGTTTACTTTTTTAAGCATTTGTTTTACTTGAGCGTGCCATGTATTCCTCGAGCGTCCTCGATTTCTTCTACCATTTACTTCCATACAATACATTCTACTTACACCTCTTTCTTTGTTCATTATTTACGCTATGTCTTCATGGGCGTTCTTAACTTTTTTGCTCGAGTTTTTTAGTCATTTTTTTTCATATCATGTTAGGCCATGAGTAAATTTTATATATTGGTATAAATACTTAAATATATAACTAGCTATTCCCAGACATTAAATGACGAGCTTTGATATACGAGTATATACATAAACCAGAGTATCTACTTATTATATATATTATGGGCTGTGGAAAAGAAGGTTAATATTTAAATATTTCTCAAATAAAAAGTAAAGAGAAAATATGTACGTTTTTTAAAATTGTTTTATAACAAATAAAGATATTCAACGTTGAAATAGTTAATACTTCCTTGTGGACTTCTATTTGTATAATATTAGTTATGATCAAATACCTTCCTTAATTAGTACGTGTATACCTACTTTTAACTAATATGAATATTTCGTTTACTGTAAAGGTGCGAGACAAAACACAGCGCGCACATTCATTTTTTCTCTTCTTTTTTCCTTCTCCATTTTAGTACAATACCTGTAGGTACTAGGTATTCACATATTAAAAAATCTTTTAAATTGATATTATTATGTACTAATTTATAAAAACTAAAACAGTGACATGAGATCAAATTTTCCACAACATCCGTAGAACAGATTGGCATAGTTCTATGTAATCATGTTTTTTATCAAATGTATTAAATAAATACATAATTTAGCACTTCAGTGAAGAAAAGGGCAATGCGTCAAATTTTATATTTTTTAATTTTTAATTTTTTAATTTATTATTTTTTTAGCCATTTGTTCATCGAAGTTTACAAACGTCTAATTTGTTATCAATTACATTCATCCATTTTTATATTTTTAGATTCATTTAATTTAATTTTTATTGGCTCCTACAATCCATTTTGATTGCATCAATTGGTGCAGATTTTGTTATTATTATTATTGTATTCCTTTGTACATTAAACTATTTTGTGTACTGGCTGTGTTCTTTTTTTGGTAGACCAATTTTGTTGCACGTTCTTGTATTATGTTTGTGAATGTCTTAGTTGAACATTTGAAAAGTATTTTGGTAAAATATTGTTTATTATTTTGGGTATAAATATCATCGTATTCAGCGTCTGTTTCACTGTTAGCCAATTTAGTCAATTTATCATTTTAGGCACTTTTGAAAATAATTAAATAAATAAAAGTATTATTCTAATAGTTGTATTTTGGAGATATCACAACTTATTTTGTTCTCTGTTATTACTTAAGAAAATAATCGTTGGGCAGTTGTTAAAATGTGGAGCAATAATCGAGATATATATAGTGATTGCAGTTTTGCTGGAAATTTTTCAACGAATTCAGCTCAAAAATTTAATTTTCTTTCCGAATTTTTGTGTGTATACTCACCTTGCTTGTTAAAGGTTAGTTTGGAATGCAATATAACTCCCAAGTATTTTATATCACTAATTATTCGAAATAATCAATATCATGTGGAAACCAATTGTACAAATCCTTATCTGAAATAAAATAAAAAAAGTTTCATAAATATTGATGCTTTATTGAAAAATAGGTACAGGTATTTAAGGTTAAACGCTACTCGCATTAAATTCTACTTGTTTATAGATGGCGTTAATTAATTTATTGTATTATTGGGAGGGGCGACAGGAAGCGAATGTAAAAATGCCCGGGTCTGCAACTGCAAGCAGGACGAAGGACGTGCGAAAAAGATCAGAAATTCATTGACATTAATAACCGCCACATGTGTTTGTTCCTGGAAGGAAAGAACCCCTGTAATATTTTTCCCCGCGCCAAAGTTTAGCTACTCCTGCTTCACAGTGTACGGTGTACGCAGGCGGCTTGTTGCTCTCCGCCATTGTTTAGCGTATGGCGGGTTTACTTTTATCCCCTTTTCAACTTATTTTTTAACTGAAAGTTAGTTGGCTGCACACAGTGGCGTCCCTGTGTCCCGGGCGACCCGTAAATCCTACCTTGTATTCGAGCGGATAAAATTGGAATTAAAACGCGGATAAAATGTGAAACAGTAATAATAATTTCATCATCACTATAAAGTTTTTCCTTTTGTTATTTTATTAACGGAATATAATTTAATATCACGTTTTATACGGTCTCCGTGGTCAATGGTTAAGGCTCTCGACTATAAATCCGGAGGTCGCGGGTTCAAATTTCATAATGCGCAAGTGAATTATATTTAATTAATCATTTTTGTTTCACAATTAATTTGTTACAAATAATGTACCTTTAGTATATTTGCGGCACGTTACAGAATGTAGATAGAGATACTCTCAGTATAGCCCTGGTGAAAGACCACCATTCAGACTTGAAACATTGCTTAATATTTTTAGCCATTTTTGTGGCAATATCGAAATAGTCAGGTGCTTTCCCTCCTCAATCTCCTTCCCCTTCCCACCCTCATTCAGCCTCACACTATACCTACCCCACTAATTGGGTATGCCATAGTCTCACTTGCTACAGACGTTTGGGAGCAGTTGGGACTCTTGTATATTAAAAAGTTATTTTCATTACATTTATGTTTTTACACAACAAATCAACATTAACAAAATTGATACATTTGTTAAAACTGTTTCCCATAAAATAAAAAAAAAAATGGTTTTGAGATAGATGACACATTGAAGAATAAAGAATACACTAAGAAGACAATACAAACATCTTATAAAATGTGTTACTTTTTCCACCTTCCACGTTTCTCGAAATCGTGGTTTTAGGTCCAAAATTTTCACTCGTTATGTACTCGTATATGAGATTTCATTACATTTACTATGTTCTTTCACCAGTTGCTTTAGGTGACATGTTAAACACTTAAGACCAAGTTTAGTATTAAGTATGATTGAGCTCAAGGGTTGTTCTACCTTATTTCGGTAATCTAGAAGTAACATCACAGTGGAGTATCGCAAGGAATCGTACTAGGGCCGATATAATTTCAAATATACATAAATGATATCTTTTTTAAATAAAACAAACACTTTGTATTTAACCACGAATATTTATTATTTTACACATCGACCGGTTTCGCTTAGACCAAGCTTCATCAGGTTATAATAATAACTCTTTATATCCTGATGAAGCTTGGTCTAAGCGAAACCGGTCGATGTGTAAAATAATAAATATTCGTGGTTAAATACAAAGTGTTTGTTTTATTTAAAAAAATATAATGTCTAACCACAAAGTAATTGCTTCTTATGAATAAATGATATCTGTTGCGTACCGACAATTGGTACTTTTAAAGGAACTGTAATATCATAGTTTTAACGAGGAAGAATCACAACGAAAAAAGGAGATGAATTAAAAATGAATATATTTAAACATAAAGTAAAAATATGGCTGAGGGAACAGAGTGATAATTAACTTGCAATCATTATGAAAATACAATGTAAAGATAACTTGAAACAAAATAGAAAAAGTTTTAAAAACTACAGGCCGCCTCAGAACAGAAAACTCTAGTGAGGAAGACTGTCAAAACATTGAATTTATTCTTATATTACGTTAACATGTACAAACATTGGTGTAAAAACTAAAATGAAATTCCTACTATTACAATTATTAATGAGGAATGCAACGGTGTCCTTTTTCGTACTACATTTTCTTTATTATGATTTTATTAAAATACCCGACAAAACTGTTTTACCCCCGCAGGAGACATTATTCTCCATATCTGCTGGGTATTAGAGGAAAAATAAACAAATTAAATATTGAAACACTCGTATAACGAAAGTTATCTCAAGAGCAAAACCCAATTTATCCATATTCGTGCTGAAAAATTATTGGGTTTTTAAAAGCAATACTCATATAATAAATATTCACTAATGTACAATGTACAATGTTTATACTATCCAAGGAATACTGTTTGTAACTATTTTCACATCTAGTTTTCTAGGAAAACCTTTTTATGTACTTACCACATTATTAAACGCGGTCCTGAGAGAATTAGTATTTGTGTAAGTTAATTATAACAGTCGGCTTTCGTGATGATAATTACAGATAATAAATTACACACATCTATGTTAAACTTGTTTTGATGAATCTATTTGTATTTTATTTTTGGAATATTACGTGTAACAAATGTACTAACGTTATAAACTTTCTAATAAATAAAATAATATTACAATAATTGTGACCTCCTTCGTGATCCACGGGTTAGGCTAGCAATCCAGAGGTCACGGGTTTAAATCCTGACTTGCGCAAGTAAATTTTGATTGATTTATTTGTGAATATTTAAGTTTATTCATTAAAAAATTCGATTTTATTTATTCACGCCATGAAGGGTTTTAAATGTATACAATGTTTAAGGAAAGCTGATCAGGATTAAAACAATGAGTGTATGTTACGTAGCATAATAGGTCGAGTACAGACAATATAGGAAGATACAACACTAGTTATCGTTGAGAGTTATTGTACATTAAAATAGTAGTTGTTCAATAAATAATTATAAGAGTACAAGATATGTAATTATGGTACAATGAAAGTAGTAGCGGGACAATATTTAGTAACAATGAAATGTTTATTGTTGATCATGTCAGTATTTAACAAACCTTTATAATGCGAGATGGGAATTATACAAAATATAGATTAACATTAGTACAGGAATAAAGAAGAACGGTTTGTTGTTAAGAAAATTTGTAATCAACAAAAAATTGTTGCGCCCGATTGGGTTTTATATGGAACATAAAAACATTTATAATTTTTTATTTGGTACAATATTTATTACATTTCAAAGTTTTCCAGTAATGTTGGCCTCACTGGGTGGCTTGCCCGTGCTGAGGCAAAGATAAAGATAAAGTGTGCCTGTAAGAAAAAATACATTTTGTGGAACGGTTACAAAAATTCTAATTTTTATTTATTTGTTTATTTACGGACAAATAGTCCATTAACAATATAATATTTTTTACACGAGTCAGAAACAGAGATGACAGTGAAAGAAGATCATATATAAATGATGAGCAATGACTATATTCATTCAATACCAACTTGGCAAATTTTATGGATCATTTAAAACATTTATTTCAACAATACTCCAACACATCATGTAAACCTACAAATAGCTGTAATTTTCTGTTTTTGTTTCTTGTGTTTGTATGACTTGTTGCATAGCTTTTATCAAATGTAATTTTATTCTTATTTTTTATGTTTCAAAGTATCTGTAAAATTAAAATTATACTACCAACCATGTAAAAGCCCTCTGGGCGTTAAATAAATAAATAAATAAATATAAAAAGTACCGAAAGAAGACAATAACAAGTATTACAAGACAATTACAACTCATGAAGAAGAGTTATGTTTGCACATAGCTTGCAAGAGCTAACTGCACAGTTATGTATATCCACACGATTGCAGGAAACGAACCACGCACTGATGGCGTGTTAGATCACCAATACATACACGTACATCCGCGACGTCTCTGCTTGACACGGATCACACGAGGGCTATCAACCAATCCGATATCGTAGGATACCCCTTCCACTTGCGCCCGAAGCAGGCCGAGTACTTGCGGCTAGCTGCCCACGCGCCAGTTGACCGCTGACCCCGCTGATCTCAACACGATGTATTAGTTCGGAGTTATCATTTGCCGCCAAATTGGTGTCGCCGTAATTATGGACCGGCGTGCATACGTTTTATAACGTGCCGCGTCTATAGACTCAGTTTATCACGTCCAGGCAATCTTCGGCCGACTACACTATCATGGATATGATTGCGTCGTATCCCTGGGCCGCGGCCGTGCACCCGCCGCAGCCCACGAGGTTCCATCTGTGCCGCCTTTCGTCGTATTCCCGCCCTTCGCTCTGCCACCGCTCTGCCGCCCACGAGGTTAGCCGCCCTGGCCGCCTCAGGCCGCTTCTGTGCCGCCCTTCGTCGTATTCCCGCCCTACCGCATCAGCCTAGGCCGTGCTATGGCATCCGCCCATCGTAGCCGCCCTTCGTCCTGCACCCTGCCTAGGCACCTGCCTATGGCCCCTGCTCATCATTCACCGCTTCAGCCTAGTTTACACGTGAGCGAATAATATACCTTTGTCAATCAGAGCCCTTAGAGTCAATAGATTGCCTAGTAACTAGTTAGGCCTTAAAAAGCTATGTACCTTTTGTAGATCTGTTTGATAACCTGTATTACCTGTACAATAAACCCTCATATCAAGAGACTTGTTTTAATTGGGAAATTGACTATAATCCACACCCTGAAAGATTGGAGTATCAAGCCCTACTGCTGACTTAGGCGGCGATGGCTACGTGTGTAACTCCCCTGTAATATATTACATGGCCTAAACGCTAATGTAACACTGGCGCCACAACCTGGATAGTCAATTAGCCCGATAGAATATGTCTTTTGTTGCTATGTTTACTGTAATATTAATGTTTTTTTTCCCCACAGCTGTGTGTTATAATTCAATTTCTGATTCGGGAGTGTTTGTAATACAAATGTGCAGTCGGTAGTGTAACGCGTAACTTTTTATTATCTAAATACGCGCTTCGGTCCGCCGGGTTTGTTCGCAATAGGCATATTCGTAATGCGTAGTTTCAATTACTAAGCGCGCAGTAATCCAGACACGCGAAAGTAAGTCGTAATAAATATTGAATGTGCCGTCGGAAGTGTGAAGCAAATACATTCTGTTACTAGATGCGCAGTAGAACATATACGAGAAATTACGACGTAATAAATATTAAATGTGGATGTTTCCGAGAGATAGATGTGTTATTTCAATTTTGGAATGCAATTTAATTGTTTCATTATAGAAATAATTTTTTTTGTCAGGTTAAGCTTGTAATATTTTCATACTTTTGGTCTTGCTTTTTATTATATTAAACAATATAAAATTTTCTTCTCTCTTGGCTATGATCGATACTTCTTTTTTTTTCTAAGGCTTTGCATATGTGTTCGCAGGGATGGAAAATTCCTCCCCTACAACACATAAGCCTCCATGAAAATTGGACCCTTAATTTATTTGATAACTTCAGAAAACTACTTAAAGCCCTCTTGTACTGTATATCTTTATAGACATATGTACTTAACTAATTAATACGTTATTTACGAAATTGAACGCAAATATTTTCGTATTTATATTGTAATTAAATTCCATCAAACGTTGTGTAATTTTTTGATTTATGATATAAGATTTTAATTACTTTCATTTTTGTGGTAACCCTCTTGGTTCTGATCGAGGCGTTGAGTTTCAAAATTTACTTGGTCTTTCCATTGCAAACCTAGACTTAAATGATTTCTCTGAATGAGCTAGCTTTCCTATTGTAACTATTCTGATTTCCTACACCCTAACAAAGTCGTAGTTAAACGCTGATAAAAGATATTATACATGTTTATTTGGACAGGTAATTTAATATAACTCAAATGGTTAATTGTTAGTAAGTTTGATTTTGATTAACTCTTGTCTGTTTGGCGCAACTCCTTTATGATTCTGCTGCTATAAAGTACATGTAAAATTTATTTAGTAGGTTAATGTAATTAGTTAATTGTATATTTGACGAACTCAGAATAACCCTTTGCTAGCAAAATTTGGCTCCTATCCTCCAGCAAGTAAACGAGATGATCGTGAGTCAACAAGAAATTCGCACAATCTTCTGACACGGCTCTTTGATTGATACCTAAGTTATCGCGTCCCAAAAAGCCTTCCACGTCATCATGCACTGCCTTCAAGTCTTCCCTCGGGTCCCGAAACCTCCAAATTCCATCTCCTCCAAGGTCTACTATTTACTTAGGGCGAACCGGTTTCGTCCTATATACAATCATATACTCACGGTTGGTGTGGACTTACGGGTCGTGAATCCTCATTCCACGTTTAAAAGAGAATGCGAGAGTGGTCTACCGACCTAAATGCAAGCTGTATGCAGGTCCGCATTCTCCAGTAAACAGTACATACGAATAAATATATGTATACATACAGTTTGGGAAAGGTTTATAACTCGCAATACGAGGCTATCTACCTCGCATTCCAAGCTCGGATCTCGCACAAAGAATTCTGCACAATTCTTAGCTTGGTAACCGAATAAATACGTGAGAATAAGGTTATACTAATAAATACTAGTAGAATAAGATCTTATTTGATAGTTTGTTTTGGAGAGCTATCGAACTCCAGGCTTTTTGTTTGGTTTTGACGTTTTTATTTAAGAGAATCGTCATCTCTATTTGGTTTGGTTAATGGTCTTGTTATAGGAGCGACCACTGCCTCCTATTGGGTGATCTGTATTTGTTTTAAATTTTACCTCCAGGGTTCAACATTAATTTTTGTTCATCCTATCCCGTGATTTCTCAATTGTTTCAAGTAGTTGATTGCCGCATTAGAGAGTACTCGACTCTCAAATGTCTCAGGCAACTGATGGGGTTTTGTTTGGTTTTGACGTTTTTATTTAAGAGAATCGTCATCTCTATTTGGTTTGGTTAATGGTCTTGTTATAGGAGCGACCACTGCCTCCTATTGGGTGAACTGTATTTGTTTTAAATTTTACCTCCAGGGTTCAACATTAATTTTTGTTCATCCTATCCCGTGATTTCTCAATTGTTTCAAGTAGTTGATTGCCGCATTAGAGAGTACTCGACTCTCAAATGTCTCAGGCAACTGATGGGGTTTTGTTTGGTTTTGACGTTTTTATTTAAGAGAATCGTCATCTCTATTTGGTTTGGTTAATGGTCTTGTTATAGGAGCGACCACTGCCTCCTATTGGGTGAACTGTATTTGTTTTAAATTTTACCTCCAGGGTTCAACATTAATTTTTGTTCATCCTATCCCGTGATTTCTCAATTGTTTCAAGTAGTTGATTGCCGCATTAGAGAGTACTCGACTCTCAAATGTCTCAGGCAACTGATGGGGTTTTGTATGAGCACCCAATCAATAACATTCAAATGTTTTGTATAATTATTCGATATAAGTCTTACTAACCCGTGATTTTTCAATTGTAGATTGTGAATGGTATGTAATTGTAAACACGCGGCTCCCAGCTGTTTCAAGTAACTAATAAAAATCTATGCGACTATCTAATCAATGGCATTCAAATGTTTCATGTAATATTTTGATATAAATCTGGCTAACCCGTGATTTTTCAATTGTCGTTTGTGATTGATAGGCATTTGAGAGCACGCAGCTTCCAGCTGGTTCAGGTAACTAATAAAAATCTATGTGACTTTCTAATCAATGGTATTCAAATGTTTCATGTAATATTTTGATATAAATCTGGTTAACCCGTGATTTTTCAATTGTCGTTTGCGAACGATAAGCATTTGTGAATGACCCAAATCGCTGCACATTGCACAATGACATCCTGATGATTATCCTTATAACTCTAATAAATTATCTAGTTACGGCCAAGGTCGTTTTCAAACTATGCAGTTGACTGACCCAATTCTTCAGTGTCTTTATTTGTAAATAAATCGATAATGTAAACATCTCTTGACACACTAACCCGAATGTGAGATTGATTATTTAAGAAATATTTCTACCTCTCCCTTTAATTCAGTTATGTTACCTTTTATTGTGCATAATTAATTAAAATATTTTTAATTCCTTTTGAAGTTAAACTATTTACTTCATTACCCGAATTTAGTAAATTTACTAGAAGTTAGGTGAAAAATAAATATAAATATATATATAAGTACACATATCTCGATTGTCAAAATACGTTAAATAAGATTACATATATTAATAAATAAATATAAAATATATGATTCTACATAGTCTTGAATATTAATAAATACATATTTTCTTTTCAATAATATAGATATGTCCATGAGTAGGTATTTTAAATCGTTACCATTCCGATGTTTTGATTAATAAATAAAATACATATATATAAATACATTACATATATATTTATTCTTTATATACAATATATTACTTTATTTTATATAAATAAATACATAATATACATATATTAATGTGTAATGCTTTGTTTTGTTGTTTTTTAATAATTTAATTGATATACCATAATCAGCTGTATCTCCTCACTCCTAGGTCCTGAAAATTATTTATAAAAGGAAAACTTACCCCCCACCAAGATTTTTCCAGTTGGGTGCCACACAACAAATCTTGTCAAAGAAATCCTACCTAATTAATTGTATTTTTCAAATAATTTCAAAATTAATCTTTTCGACTATTTATTCCGATTTAATATTTTATTCTTGCTCGATTCATATAAATTAGCTGACATTTAAAATTCGTGATATAGATGTGCCGGAAAATTATAAATTATTTAGGTCGAACTATTTTGTTGTTTTCATTCCTTTTTAATTTTTTATAAAAATTTATAAGAAAATTCATTCCGAAATGCGCAAACTTTCAATTATTTCGATTCTGAATAAATTAAATATCTGTTTAAAACTTTCTTCTAAATTTCACTGTTTTCACCAATATTTTAAAGTATCTACAATAATTTTTTTTTTCGAATTGTTACTTTTAGAACAAAGGTTTGAGCGTTTATTATTATTGAATCCCTTTTTTTTGTTTTTGTGTTTGATTGATGCAAAATTATAATCTATTTTTAAATATCAATCCGCGAACCCGTTCACTCTAGATTAACGATAAAACTCTCCATTAAATTCTAATGTTTTCACTTTGAATGAAATAATTATTTTTAAACTTTAATAATTCACTTTTAACACTTTTAACACTTTTTGCACTATTCGCTTTTAACACTTTTAAGCACTTCACACTTTACTTTTAAAGCACTGAGTTTAAACTGTATTTATTTTCACTGTTTGATTTAATTTAACTGACTTATTAAATTTCACTGACTCTAGCACTTGTACTTTTCACAAAATTTTCCCAGGGACTTATTCAAAATTTAACACTTAAAGATTTTTCACTGTTAATCCTACCAAAGACGTAGTACTGCCACGTAACAACTTTTTGAATCCTCGGCGCGACTGTCTCCTGACTGATGTGTTCCATCTTTTATACCCCTCTCAGGTTCCAAAAGACGTATCTGAATTTCTCTTGATGCTTAATTCTATCTCCTATCAACTCGTAACCTTGAACATCCCTCTCACTAATATTGATTGTACATCCATACGATCTTTTGTCGTCCGGCTTTCGGTGGCGGTTAATTTTTATCTCACGTCGCTAACTTGATAGGGTCCGAATCGGGTAAGTCTGCGTTAATCGCCCAAGCTCCCTTTGTCCTCTGTTCATACAAAATGTAGTTAAAATCTCATGATTTTGCGTTCCTTTTTTTCCTCAATTCGCGATAGGTCTGTCCCCAATAACATATATATAGATCTCAATTTTATGCATCTCGTGCGAAAATTGTTTAAATCCATGTCGAAATCTTTACTACGCATTTTTGAATTTCGATTTGTCTAAATTCTACTTAATTTTATTGTCACTTATATGAGCTTTTCCATTTCCACCCGTACTTTCTCTCTTTATGTCGCAGATTCGTATTTTCCCTTTTTCTTTGAATTTTATATTATTAGCGACGTTTTCTTCCACAAATTTCTTCTTTATTCTTATCTTATTTCTCATAACTCTATAACTACTTATTCTCCAAGTCGTATTTATTTATTTCACGGATAAATTAGAATTGTATCGCTTTTCTCCACTTGGATCATTCCTTATCTCCGTTCTTTACCCTTCCTTTTATCTTTTTCTCACTTTTCCCGATGTGTGTGGTTTCCAGGAAAATTTCATACTTCATTTATTATTAATTTATATATATTTTTCCACACTTCTGTGGGAGATATACCTAATTTGGCTCTGGGATGTCTGTCACTTTTATTGCCTGACCCAATCTCCGCCCCATCCTCCATCTTTGTCATACAAGATTTCACATAAATTATATATCTGGACACCTGTTTACGTCTCGAATTTATGTACTACAGTCGTAAATTTAATTTAATTTCAAACCTATTAATTTTAATATCTTTTGCTTTAAATAAATATTCCATAAGCTCCGCGTTAAATTTTATTGGTCTTCTAATCGTTTATTACCTTAACGTAAATAAGAATCATGTTCGAATTTCGATTGTTTATCCTTCAGAATACACATGAGATCGTCAACCTTTTATCTTGTTTCGATCCCTCTGTAATCTTGTGTAACTCTAATATCTATCTACCCTGATAATTATGTAAAATGTCTACTTTTCCTGAATCTAATCTATCGCTATATGTTTAGTTTTATGGCCTTCCTTTGGTACTCTATTATCATATTCCTAGGACCTTTGTAAGCTCAAAATCTCTGTATTATCACTCCACTATTTCTAAAATGTCTATTTTAATGCGAGATTTTCATTCCCAAATTGATTTTCCAATATGTCCGCTTCATCTTAAATTGATAACGATTAGTTTCTAATGTTCCTAACACTTTCGTTTTCCTTTAGTACGATTTTTATCGAACTTGACACCCTATCTCTATCATAAATAATTGCACTATAGTAGAAAATTCTGCCAGCAACTTTATTTCGTTTTACCCGTCCTTTTTTATACTATCACGTTTATAGTTTTTTCATTGCATTTTCGTGTGTGTGTTTTTCCAACATGAAAGGCCAAAAGCCCTCGATGTCAACGGTTCGCTATCACCTAAATGTCTCAGTTATTGTAAACATTTCCTAGAGTTTGTCGCCTTGAACGTCAGTGTTTATACCATAGTGCGTTCACCTCTAATTTTTGTGGGAACGGAAATGCAATTAATTATCTATTTTAGTGTCGGGTCCAAGGTTCAATCCTTTGTCTGTAGTTGATGCACGCCTCTCCGTTTACTGATTGGTTATTCAAAATTTTTATAGCTCTCGTCCAGATCTAATTGGTCGACAACCTTAAATATTTGTTTTTAGGCCTAGACAGGGGGTTCCTAGTCGTTCCTAGACGATTCTAATGACCTCTGTGTTTATGCTATAGAATCTCGACATAATTCCAACTATTACAGGTGTCTACTGCAAGCAAGCTGGATCAATTCTTTCTCCGCCAGATGTCGTTAGCATGTCCGTTTTCATAAATAATTTGCATATTTTTTAGCAGCTATGGTTTATCTGTTTTTCACTGTGATTTAAGCCTTTCATCACAAGCTTTGCTTATCTGTTTCATTGTAATAAGTTGAAATAATTCAAATACTCAAAAGAACTTCCAAGTATCAATTTTCCGTCGGATTAAATTCAGTTATCGTTTTTTAATTCACATTATTAAATAAATAACGTATTGGTTGTTTTTAATTAAGATCCGTAGACCTTACCGGTTATTACCATTATTAAATCATGGAGTCGAAATTCGTGCGGTCATTACACATACTATCACGTTGCTCATCCGGTCTGAGAATAAATATCGTTAACAATTTCACTGTTAATAATATGCCGACAAGGGAATTATTATTATTTACTTGCCGCAAAAGTAATATAACAGAAAATAATAGTTGGTTAGAATAAAAACTCGCAGCAGAAATAACATTTACACAGTAAAGAGATTGTTGGTTGGAATACGCAGTTGTTTCAACATTTTTCACAGTAAATGGTAAAACAGTAAAACAACTTCTAGAACAGGAAATAATATTACACAGAAAATAAATTGTTTGGTCAAAAACAAAAAAAAAAAACTCCGCTCAGTAACATGATATGTTTTATATTTACGCGGAGAAATTGCGGACAAGAAATTATTATTCTCGCGTCGCAGTAAACATTCTTTACGCACAAAAATAATAATAATAACAGGGATTTGTCAAAACTCGCCGCGAAGCAGTAGTATGATATATTTTTTTGCAGTTAAAATACGTAATAATTATTGAATACTATTTCGTTCGCGTTCTTTTTTTTAATAGTAAATAGTAGAGGGAATGCTGTCATTCGTTTAGTATTAACTCAAGGGCGTCATGAACCTTTGAGTAGATCTTGTTCCGGATGACAAAATAACCACGCTGTTTCTTTCGTCTTTGTTCTCTATAAAGTTGGCTGACTAGGACGCTAGCAGACCTTCTAATAGGAATAATAATTTTTTTCTTGTAACTGTAACTTGATTTGCAATAGAATATAATAACAATAAAAAATCAAATTCATTCATAACGTTTGTAATTATTGTGAAATAGAAGTTATTATAACTCAAATATCTTGGTTATAAAAATTGTATAGTTTAAATAAGAAAAACCCTGTTATGTGGTTTTTGTTCGGACATTCTCTTGTATAGAAATTATGTCAAATGTTTTTTTTGTATTTAATTGGTTACCTACCAATTAATTTGTTTTTTCTGGAATTTTTTTTTATCTCTCTTTCTTCTTGCGTAGTGAATACGTGAAGTTTATTTTTAAGGAAGTCAAACTCTAGGAATCGGATTATGTAGATCTCGGTTATTAAATTGAAAAGACTCAAATAAGTCTTATATAACAGAAATTGAATAATCACACACAGTAGTTGTTGAGTGGTATGTAATATGTTGTAAATTTTAATTGTGTAAATTGTTCCTTAACTAATTATTAATTAGTTATGGGTTGTGTATTGTAATTTTTTGTAAACACGTATTTGATTGCTTCGGTATCAATAAAAAGAAATAACGTGTAAAGTCCTTCATAGAGTTGAGACGAAATAAAATTGTGTTTTTTGTATTATATGCTACGCCATGTCAATTATGGTGTGAATTTTTTTTTGTTGTAAACACGTATTTGATTGCTTCGGTATCAATAAAAAGAAATAACGTGTAAAGTCCTTCATAAAGTTGAGACGAAATAAAATTTTGTTATTTGTAATATGTGGTACGCCATGTCAAGTGTGGTGTGTATATTTCTCATAGAAAGATGAATTATAGTATATACCCGGTGAGAAGAAATAGTTTTTGTAAAGATAACGTAATTATGTCTTAGACTCGTTGGGAATCTAAATTGTGGTCATTGAGGACAAATGGAGGTTGCATATTTATGTCATTTTGGGACATTATTGAATCTTAACCAAATAATTGGGTTGATAATTGCACTTAAGGTCATTGTGGGTTTTGTCTGGTTATTTGGTGAGAAGGACACTTTATGAGTGGTCCGAATGTTTTGTCGAACGTTATCGTTACGACGTGCTGGTGTTTCTTGTTAAACACCTGGTACAGCGCTGTACGGTTTACAGGAAGTAAATCGTTAAATGTTATAGGATGATATTAGCCTTAGAATTAATTACATGGGAGGTCTTGGTAGCGTTGACCTTAATAATTAATATGCGATACGAGAGGATAGTCTATATGCCTAAGAATTATTAGCAAACCAGACAAACCATGACTAAATGAGAATATATTGTTAAAATCTTGAGTAGAATCTTTTTTTCCCGTTTTTCAAAATTATCAATGGATAATAAGAAATAACATAACATGTGTATTGATACTTGTTTTGTATAGTGTCAAGAATTTCATTGTAAGTGACGCAAAAATGGGTTGATTTCGGTCAATTGCATGATATAATCAGCGTACATATTCCCTAACAGGAATTTTGTGTATAAAAAACCATGTCTAGTTTAAGAATTTCATTGTGAAAAACGCGAATATGGATTGATTTTGGTCAATCGCATAAGCGAATAATATTCTCTAACCAGAATATCATTATGTATAATATTGTACAATTGTGAACATGGCTTAATTGTTCTTCTTTTGTGGTTTGATGGAAAGTGTAGGCCTTGTGGTAAATTGTGTACATCCATTCGGATATACCACATTGTATGCTACATTTGTTGTTTTGGTGTTGTCTTAAAAAAAAGGCCATGTGTAGTCTTTTCTGTTTGGAAAAAGTATTATGTATTCTTTTCTGTTTGAAAGGAAAGCCATGTGTATTCTTTTCTGTTGGAGAAAGTATTATGTATTCTTTTCTGTTTGAAAGGAAGGCCATGTGTATTCTTTTTTGTTGGAGAAAGTATTATGTATTCTTTTCTGTTTGGAAGGAAAGCCATGTGTATTCTTTTTTGTTTAAAAAAAAAAATCGAGTATGTAAATCATAGCGTGTTTTGTATCGCGCCTTGGAGTTCATTTCTGCAATTATTTTTTGATAGAGGTTTGGCAACCCTTGTTCAGTGTACTTGTTAGGATTGTTCAACTTGGCTCTCAGGTAATTAAAATTTTTGTTTTGGCTCTTAAGTTAGGGAGTGTTTAAATCTTTGTGAAATGAGGTAGCTCTGTACCTCTCGTACGGCAAACAGGAGGACGTTGCCCTGCTTCAGCTACGTTGCCTGGGATCTTTTTTCGTCGACAAGGAGGGTAGTGTTATGTTTGCACATAGCTTGCAAGAGCTAACTGCACAGTTATGTATATCCAAACGATTGCAGGAAACGAACCACGCACTGATGGCGTGTTAGATCACCAATACATACACGTACATCCGCGACGTCTCTGCTTGACACGGATCACACGAGGGCTATCAACCAATCCGATATCGTAGGATACCCCTTCCACTTGCGCCCGAAGCAGGCCGAGTACTTGCGGCTAGCTGCCCACGCGCCAGTTGACCGCCGACCCCGCTGATCTCAACACGATGTATTAGTTCGGAGTTATCATTTGCCGCCAAATTGGTGTCGCCGTAATTATGGACCGGCGTGCATACGTTTTATAACGTGCCGCGTCTATAGACTCAGTTTATCACGTCCAGGCAATCTTCGGCCGACTACACTATCATGGATATGATTGCGTCGTATCCCTGGGCCGCGGCCGTGCACCCGCCGCAGCCCACGAGGTTCCATCTGTGCCGCCCTTCGTCGTATTCCCGCCCTTCGCTCTGCCACCGCTCTGCCGCCCACGAGGTTAGCCGCCCTGGCCGCCTCAGGCCGCTTCTGTGCCGCCCTTCGTCGTATTCCCGCCCTACCGCATCAGCCTAGGCCGTGCTATGGCATCCGCCCATCGTAGCCGCCCTTCGTCCTGCACCCTGCCTAGGCACCTGCCTATGGCCCCTGCTCATCATTCACCGCTTCAGCCCATTTTACATGTGAGCGAATAATATACCTTTGTCAATCAGAGCCCTTAGAGTCAATAGATTGCCTAGTAACTAGTTAGGCCTTAAAAAGCTATGTACCTTTTGTAGATCTGTTTGATAACCTGTATTACCTGTACAATAAACCCTCATATCAAGAGACTTGTTTTAATTGGGAAATTGACTATAATCCACACCCTGAAAGATTGGAGTATCAAGCCCTACTGCTGACTTGTGCGGCGATGGCTACGTGTGTAACTCCCCTGTAATATATTACATGGCCTAAACGCTAATGTAACAGAAGGTATAAAAGGCTTTGAAAATTACACATTACGTATAGACTGTAGAAATTCATTACGGCTTACACCAAAAAATTCAATGCTTTGACTTGAAGGTGAGTTGACAAGTCTCGACATTCTGGATAAAGGAGAATGGTAACGATAATTAGTGGAATGTTGATTGAGGAACAGCAATTCATTTCGGAGTCTACGGGAAGGAATTTTGAACTGGATGAGTTGCAACAAAGCAGGTGTGTCATTTATACTAATTAATAATAATTAATGATAATTTTGAATATGCAAATTAGATCAGAGTCAATACGAGTATATTATATAAGAATGTATTGTTTTTTTAGTTTGGTCCCTGAGTGGTGCCGGTAAACATCGATTGAACTATAATTATTACCTAGTCTGTGTAGCCTCTGAATTGGCAAATTTACGAAATAATATTATAACAACATTGTATTTGGCACGTTCCAGTATCGCACGGTGTAAGTCCACCATTCAGAATTGAACTTTTAAAAAGTGATAAAATGCTCTCGTGCTGCGACTTTTAGATATTTTGACTATATGATATTTTGGTCGAATATGTCATAACCGCGGTCTAGAGGCAGAGCGTTCGACACTCGTTATGCAGAACCTGGGTTCGAATCCCATATTTTTATAACTTTTAATTTTTTTTTATCACATTCTACTTATAAATATGTCAATAGACAGAAAAAAAGAGAGAATGAAATGAAAAGAGAGAGAGAAAAATACTAAAAGTTTCACTTCCGTCGTGCGTAGGCTTGCCACACACTGTATTTTTTTCTTTTCCGTAAGTTTCAATATATATTTTTTAATGCAATAATTGGTTATAAAGAAATGCGTCATTAATAATCATCCTTGTTATCATTGCGTTTGTCATAGTCATCCTTATTAGGGAATTCTGTGCTGATTTGAACGTTCCCGTGCTCAATTATCATGGTTAAGCAAAAAAAATATTACATAAACCGATATTTTTACTTGATAGAGAATTTTTATATTTATGAAAAAAAAAATACTATCAGGCACTTTTATTTCATTTTCATGTTGAAGAATAAATTTTATTTAAGGTTTTTAAATGTGTTATTTTCGTTTATATTCGTGAATTTTGCGGCTTTGGCTTCATGCCTGCCGACTTTGGTGACAGCCGTCTGTCTTACCATCCAGAGGCGTTTTATGTATCGTAATGACGTTGTTGCCAGTTGGAACCATTTCGGAATGTGCGCTTTTAGATCGTTTCTAAAACCAATAATTATGAATGAAAATATTGAAATTATACGTTTATTTTTTATGCGAAACTGCACAGCAAACAAAGCGGAGCCAGTGAGACCATGGCATCCCCAATTGGAGTATGTTGTGAGTCTGAAGGTAGTGAGGAAGGGAAGGAAGGATGGAGAAGAAGGTGGGGAAATATCTGGCTATTCAGATCTAGTCGCCAAGCATGGCCAAAGTAATTTCAAGCTACGTTTTAATTTTGAATGGTGCTCTTACACCAGGGCGATACTGAAAGTATCTTCCACTCTAGAAAGTGCCGGAAATGTACTGTTTATTTAATTTTTAAAGAGTAATTTGTGAAATAACAGAGATAAATAAAATATAATTTGTTTGCACTCCGGGATTTGAATCCTCCACCTCCAGCTAGCTAATTTGTTTGCACTCTGGGATTTGAATCCTCGACCTCCAGCTTGCTAATTTGTTTGCACTCCGGGATTTGAATCCTCGACCTCCAGCTTGCTAATTTGTTTGCACTCCGGGATTTGAATCCTCGACTTCCAGCTTGCTAATCGAGAGCCTTACCTCTCGACCACGGAGGCCGTCATTTTTAGTACATTACTACAATGATCAGAATCAGAAAAAAAATTTATCTTCCACACATTTTAACGGTATTCGTAGTTCGTTTATATACCCCGTTGTTGAAGAAAATAAATCATTAATTTATATTTAATTTCAAAACGTCACTTAATAAAACATGTTTACTAATGATTATGATCATAGTAAATAGTCAGTCCCTATAGTAAGTTTGCAAATACAGTTTATGACATGGTATGGCGTCCCGCAGTGACGTTAAGCGCTCCTATTAAACGCATAAATACAACGCTAGTGTGCAATATGCACTTCTCCATGCAGCTTTACACTATGGGCCACTAAAGTGATAAATTAAATCTTCTAATTTTTTAGCTGAGGAAGAATTTACAACACATCCTTTTTTTGTTTTGTTTTGAAAGATGATCATTATTATAGTTTGCATAGACTTCTGTGTTACACGCAAGGAAAACATGTAATTTTTTTTAACATGTTTTAATCCACTATTGTAGAATACAAGAGTGCAAAAATAAAGCAAAATATTATTGACAATTTTTTAACAACGTCATGGCTATAATCGTAATGTTATTTTTTTTCTTTTTATATATCAAACATCAAATTTTAAAAAAAGACCTAGACTAAAACATATTCATAGTGTCAATTGAGGCTCCATAGTAAGCTCTCAAAAATGGTTTGAAAGAGAGATATGTAAATACGAATGTTAGAGGGTGCATGCTAATATAAAAAAAACGATAATAATTAATCGAACATGGTGAAAATATTTAATAAAACACGTCTCGTTTGACATAGAGCAAATTTCTCTCTACAATTGCTTGAGTTGCATTTAAAAATAGATTTTTTTCACACTTACTTTTTGTCGATCGAGAGAGTTACATATAATTTCCGATTCAGCTTTACAAATATATAGACATTATTTAAAAAATTAGCATATACTTTTTTAGAAACTTAAAAATGAGTGTAAAAGAGAAATCATAATCTCCAAAAGTTCTTTACCGATTGCTTTGAAATTTTTACACAACGTTGCATTCGAATACACGTATGTTTTTACTATATTATATAGATGTGACCTGTGATATATGAAATGATGCTTTTTTATCACCTACGACATTTAAAAACAAGCTTTTTTGAAAAACAGCGCCATCTGTTGGACGTAAAACAACTCGCGCTATTGTTTATCTATCTGCAAAGACAGATTGAACAACAGCAACGGGGTACAGCTATATGTTATAAATCGGTAGCAATTCAGAATGCGGTGGCTTAAGTGAGAAACTTTCATGATTGAAGATTTTTAATAAGGAATAAAAAAGATATGTTCTTATGATTTTTTACAAAAATTCCCCTTTTAATACATACTGATAATTCGTGGTAGAGTTCCATTATATTTAAAAATTCCAGTGGGTGATAAACCGGTACAGTCTACCGAAGAAGTTTGAAATAGAGTTTTGATAGTTTTTTACTAATCCAATTAAACATATATGTAAGTGTCTCGTTATTTCGAGAACCGCCAAACTATGGCTGCACTACAAACTGCCCGGGAACGGCGCATTCAAAGTGTTTAATGAAAATTTGATTAAACCGATCGCGTGACCGCAATAATTAGTGAATATAATTTAATGAAATTAAGGATGGTGAGATAGTTTGTTATTCTGTGTGATACTACACAAGAGTTTCCACTGCCAAAAGCTGGTGTAACAAGGGCATTACCATTTGGAGATTTTTAACTGGGAGGTAACGGGGAGGAAAGGAAATATTGAGAAGAAAGTGAAGTCTATGCCTTCCAAAATTAGGTACATTATATTCTGAGGCTGAAGGCAGTGAGGAATGAAATGAGGGAGAGGAAGGTTAGGCTAGAAGTACCTGGCTATTCAGACCTGGTCACCAAACATGGCCAAAGACATTTCAAGCAAGATTTTGACTGGTGGTCCTTTACTAGGGCGATAGAGTGTTTTCACTTTAATTCTGTCACCCATAAATACTCGTACATTAAAACAATTACAAAATTATTGTTATGTACTAATCAGATTTTTACTACCGTATATTTTACTATTACATATTATATTTTTTTAGTTAAAACTTTAAATATACATTTTTTAAGTTTTCTTTCGGTATTATGTCAGTTTGATGCATCAATTGCATCTAATAACACTGTCTGATAGGAGAAGTATGTCAGACCTGGTTGTGTTACTCAGAGTCATTAACAACTTAATTGACAGTCCTGCCATCGTTACCACTATTAATTTCCATATGCCGACTAGGAATAGAAAACAAAATTTAACATTTTTCTGCAATACATACAGTATACACAACCAACTATCAGACACACTCACTGACCAATGGGATGCATTATCTGGGCAACAAGTTTATAGAACTAAACGATATCTATACCAGCACTTTGTTGAAACCTGCAAATTATAGTATCATTCGTAACATAGTTTTAGTGATTTATCTTACATGTAGTATTGTTCTAGTTTCTATAATATTTTATGTTACTGTTACATGTTTTACCAATAGTATTTTTTGCTCATCAGCTTTAATTATTTTTTTGTATAATTTTTGATAGCTTACTAGATATATTCCGTTTTAAAATGCAATTAAAAGCCCGGCCGGGCGTAAAACAAAATAAAATAAAAAATAAAATTAAAATTAAAATTCCATAAAGTTATTATTAAGAAATCATTTTTTTCTAGGAATTAATTCATATTTAGTTTTTCCAGCGATTTTTGTGTTTCTGAATGGTATGGTTTTATTTTAAATATCTCCTTTTTTTAAACGAAATAATATAATTATATGAAAAAGTCAAATTATTGTGGTAGGTAATAACTTAGAAAAATATTTTGTACAACTTGTTTCTTATTTGAACTGGTGTATCTACTTAATTTTTTTCAATTAAGAAAAATATTCTATGAGAGATTCGCTCATTTGATAGTAGAATTTATTCACGTAGTTCCAACGGTGTAAAACACACGACCACGTGTGGTTCCAATTTTGAATTATGAAATCTCTTCTACTGGTATATTCAAAAACATGGTTTTAATATGCAGTGGAGAAGCCAGTGATAAATCATAATATATGAAGGTGTTCTGACTAGGACCATCCTAAGATTATATTACTGAAGAGGATAATATAATAATCTACACACACGTTAAAATTCTAATAAAGGCATTTAAATTTCTAAACGGTGTACTAGATTATTTCACGGGAGGCCACCAACACAGGCCTTTGATACCTTCTAGGTGCAGGTACTTAACTAATGTTGAAGTCATTTTTTCAACATACATACTATGTTAGTTGACTGCTCGGAGGAAATGTGGAAACTTTGCACTTAACCCGTAGCGTGTTGAAATCCCAAGTAAGAACTCCGTTGAAAATTTTAAGCCTGCACGTGAAGAATATTTTTTTGATGTTATAGTATAATGTAGAAGTTTTTAACTTCCATTGACATCTCACAGGTACGGGAAGTTTAGTTTTTTTTGCAAATAATATGTAAAAATACATTTTAGTGTAATTACGCAGAGTTTCAAACGTTGAATTAAGCGAACCTTTATTGCTTGACCTGCGATAGTCTATATAGTGAGCGTTTTATGTTGCCGTGTAGTTGGTTTAAAAAGTGTTAAGTGTCTTCAGGGACTTGTGTAAATTAACCAGCCTTTTTAATGTACGTACGCCCTTGGTAGTGACCGCAGCCGGCTCAAAATGAAAATTAAAAAAAATAAACTCAGTATTAGGGAGAGAGTGGAGATACTATATTCATGTCACCAAGGTCCTAGTGATCAAAAAAGGTTTTTAAAAGTTATCGAAAAAGTAATGTGTTAAATTTAAGGGAACAATGATTAGAAAAACTCATATGTTTCAACCTCCGTAAGTTTTTCTTTGTCTCCGTTAATTTTGTTTTATTTTTTACATTTTAACGGTGCACATTTAACAGTGATTCTCAGTCAGTTTCTGATCCCGTTGTGATATACCTAGTCGTATTTTCAAGCAAAAATGTCATACAAGCCCTAATGTAAGACCATTATTCAGAATTGAAACATTGCTTCAAATGGTTTTTGCCGTGTTTGCTGACTACATCTGAGTGGCCAGGTTCTTCTTCATCTACCTCTTTCCCTTTTTTCCTCTTTCCCTTCCTTCCTCTCCCCACAGCCTTCATCCTCACAACATATACCGATAGGGGATGAGATAGTCTCACTGGATCCAGACGGTTGGCAGTAGTTGGGCTCTGGTGCGGTATTCATACATAAAAAATACAGCTGCTGGCTATCAAAGGCAGCTAGAAAATATTTTAAGGTAATTAGCGAATAAACACAATCTTGAAATTAATTTGAAAATGTAATTTTTCAGTATAGACGAGCTGCGATTTCGATTTTTTTGGTTTATATCAGTGGTGTAAGTTTTTAGATTCTCACGGCCAAAAGCATTTTCGTTGTATGTTTTTGGGGTGTTATGCCGTGTTGCGCTAACTCCTTCTTTAGCCGACGTTTCGGACAGCGTTGCAGTGTCCATCATCAGGGCAGATCGGATCTACCGGATCTGCCCTGATGATGGACACTGCAACGCTGTCCGAAACGTCGGCTAAAGAAGGAGTTAGCGCAACACGGCATAACACCCCAAAAACATACAACAAAAAAATATCAGTGGTTCTCAACGAGGGGAGAACGTCTCTTCTGGGGGCAGTTTCAATGTCTTGGAGGCAATGCTATTAGTATAGGTTATTTTATTTTTTAATAATTATCATATTGCAACTACTTGTTGACTTTTCGAGAGAGCAAAGTCAACACGACGCGTAATGAGATTATAGTAAATACGTGTTTTTGTAGGCTTGTATTATTATTATATGTTATTCTTAATTAGTGAAGCCCGCGGTAAGTTTCCCCTTGCTGTAAAACCATAACTAGATTTTTTTCCAAACTAGAATGGCACAAATAAAGTCGAGAAACGGGTATAGGTATCCGATTGAAACTGTTACAAGTACAAGAATTCATTTTGTACTAAAATTAATGGTTTTAAAGTACTTAAGTAAAGTATTAAAGTACTTCAAAGCCAGAGAGGATGAAACGTGTCCTCGTAAGTTTCCGGCTGATTCCGGCGTTAACTTAGAAATCCGGCCAATACTCGCTTTTGCTGTTTCGTGAATTATACGTTTGTTTGAACAAAGGATCTTCCAATGTGGGACTTATTGAATAATTTATGGACAGTCGGGTAGTTAGTTTATTAACAATGAGAATATTTAATTTAGACGTCGAGATAATCCGGCGAGAGATGTTTTGCACAACCGTAGCCGCGGTTCAAATGTTGATACACTGTATAGAGGTGGTTGCCGGAACGTGGGTTGCGGGTCGAGCAATAGGCGAATTGATAATTAAACACATTTTCAATTTGGGAAGCGGGTACTTTAGCACCGCCCCCGGAAACCATTTATTGGATAACCAATACATCTGCCATAGGTCACCCCAAGTGGTTCGCTACGATTGGTGACTTAGCAGGGGTGCCTGGGTTCATCGGGTGAAGTGTGTGGCGTACCAGATCGGGAGAGGCTTGTTTGGGGAGACCATTTGACCTCTCCAACTGATCTATCGACCCACCGCCTTGCGCCGCGGTGAGAGGGATATATTCACATGTCCGTCACTACTGGAAACACTGATCCCTAGATTCCTACCCAACCCTCATACCTTTTACTTTCCCAGATCTTTCTCTCCTTCCTTTCTTTAAAAAAGACCCTCCACACAGCATCCCAAAAGATGACATAGGCCCTGAGAGAAATTATTTTTCACAGGGTCTCCTCTGTCAGGTTATTCGTAACTTGAGAATGTTTGTCGTTCTTTTCGTTTATTTAGTTTTAAATAAACGTTGCGCAATGATTTTGGCTGCGTAAATCTCAAATCAAATAAATGTTAATTTATTTTTATTTTTTTATATTTATTTATGTAACGCCCAGAGGGCTTTTACATGTTGGTGGTACAATTTTAATGACAGACAGTTTTGAAACATGATAAAGAAATAATAAAAAATAAAATTACATCAAAAAATAATGTATGCAAGAAACAAAATTAAAAATAACAAGAACATAAATTAAAAACTACAGCGATTTGACTGGTTTACAAAAATATAACTTCCATTTAGGAAAAGTGTTGAAATAAGTTTTTTTACGTGATCCACAAAATTCGCAAAGTTAATAGTAAATATATCGACATCACCTGTTAAGATTTCAGGTACTGAAATCTTAATATTGGTGCTTGTCACCCTAATGGGTGTGGCAACATTTATTTTGTGTTAGCGATTGCCGGGGCAATTTCCTATTGCCACGGATTTTTAATCCTTCTTCTCTTGTTACCATCCGTCCTGGGCGGGTCGTTTTTGGCAAAACGGCAGAGCTGCCAGGTATTCACTTACATGTGGTTTATAAAACCGCGGAGAGAGATAGCAATATTGGGCTCACCGTACATGAGCTGCCCTACGGGTCTTTTTTATTGTTTAAAAAAAGACCAATATTCAAGAGCTGGAATTATTATTGAAGAGTTACTCCAGTCACACTTCCCTTTGGAATCTGGTGGTACCACGCCGGATTGCTCTGTCAGGAGAGTGAAGTTGAGATCCTGAACATCACCTAAGTATTGGTTTCCCATAGTGTGAAACCGTTGTATTGGGGAGTTCGCAATGTAATTGCGCTTATGTGTGTTGCAGTAGAATAGTGTATTTTGTCATGTTGTTATTGTAGGTATTCGTAAGTTTATGAGTTGCAGAAGTTCGCAACAGTGGAATTTAGAGTTTAGAATCTTGAATAAAAAAGTTTAGTCGTTTATTTTACGCCTGTCTTCCAATGTGTGTATTTTTAGAGTATTTAACAAGAAATGATATTGTAAGTCTTCTAGTGGAATATTTAATTTATAATTTATAAAACGTAGAATTTTTTTTGTATTTGCTCAATGTTATTATTGTGAATTTTGTAAGAGGGAGACCAAACTACTGAGTTGTATTCAATTATGCTTCTAACTATAGATATGTATAACAGTTTAATGGCTTGTATGGAGTTAAAGTTTTTAGTTGTTCTTAATACGCCTAGTGTTTTCATGCCTTTGTTTACAATTTGGTGGATATGATTGGCGAAATTTAGTTTTTAATCCAAAATAATTCCGAGATCTCTCATTTCTGCGACTCTTTCTAAAGCTGTATTGTGAATGGAATATTCAAATAAAACAGGATTTTTATTTCTGCAGAAAGTCAGGGTTTTGCATTTGTCTACATTTAAAAACAGATTATTTTGTAGGCACCAATCATTAAATTTATTAATATTTGACTGTAGTATTTGGTTAATGTATTTATATTTACTGTTAATGTTATTTATCTTCGCGGTATATGAAATTGAAAGTGTCATATTTTCTATGTCAAGCATTTATGTTTCGACCTTCAAAGTTAGAAACTAAATTCCTTGGTACTTGGTAAATATCAGAATACTGCGTGTGATCCACGGAATTTCAAATACGAGAGTAAATTGTAACAAATTTATTTAACGAATGAAACTCATTAAAATAATGAATGTATGTATATATGGGATATTAAATACAAACTAAATGTTTATTATTATTTTGGGAAATTAAAAATGCTAATTAGTGTTTTAATTTGGTGTGCAAATGATCATTATTAATACTATCGGATCATTTATTATCGTAATGCAGCGTTTTGTTGGAGTTAAGACATTTTAAATTGTGTAGGTATGTTTATTGAAAAGTAATGTTTACTGAAAAAATCATTTAAAATTATCTTTTAATGATAAAAACGCAAAGACCACACGGCAAGCATATCGGATTTCACTTCTCGTATTGTCTTGTCCTTAAGAAGAAGCTACAAGCTACAAGCCAAAAATGTGTATATTCTTTGTATACCTTATATTGTAGGTAATATGCATTAAAATCGCTTGACAAATGGAGTCTAGAAACGTTCGATTTCAAGCACAAAACTGGTTTTTATTTATTTTGTAAATAATTTTATAAGAAAGCAAAAAATTTAATCAAATAAAACTGTCATAGATAATCTTAGCTATAATACTGTATTTTTTAAAAATTATTTTCTTTATGCGTTCATAAATTTCTTAAGCGAAACGATAGAAAAACATTCAGTTTATCTAAAGCATGTTTTTTGGTATTCATAATGTACATTGTACACCAATTCATTATGAAGATTAATCAAAGTATTGATTTGGCATTAAGCTTCGCCTTAACAAAAATAACTAATCTGCTTGAAATATTCATTATCTTTCCGACAACAGGTTCTCTCATAAGTCGATTGATAATAGGACCTCCACAAACGAAATATTTTAGCACGAAACCTTAGTATTATTTTTAGAATGCGGACAAGTTTTTCTTTGTCCATAATAAACATTATATTTCAGTTTCAGTTTCAGTGCCGGCAACCCGGGCGTTTTTTAAAGGTTGGTTATGTACAGATGTTTTTTTTTTCATTACCCTCCTCACTAGACAAAGTCTGTTCTGAGGCTGGTAATTAACAATTTATAATATATAAACCAAATGTTTAGTAAAACATATTAAAAAAAATAATAAGAAAAAATAGTAGTAAAAAATGAGTGATATATAAATAGAAAAATAAGTATAGTACTATATCTGTTGAAAAATTATATATACAAATGTTATATTATGTTTGAACTTATAAAGGTCTATTTGCGAGTCTACTATGAAGTATAAACGAAACATTTCACAGCCCACAACATCTGTTATTATATTAAAGATTCAAATAAATTTGTGTTTATCGATAACAAACCTTCCTAATTCCTGCATAAAACCTAAAAGCTTATTTGTTGATTTATAGAATCAACAAATAAGCTTTTAAAATGCCCTAGAATTATTTTTCTTACGCAATCTATTAATAATGATTTTAACAAATACTTTAAATCTCAGATGATAACTAGGTACATTTTCAGTACGGGATTTCTAGCGAGATAGAAGTTACATTGAGAAAATGATTTTTATGATAGAAATGCATTATTTTAATATTTATTTTGTGAAGAGGGTAAACCAACCCTTATCACGTCTGCTGATATCCCAGTACCGCTGCAGAGCCCAGCATCTAGCCGCTTTATAAAAGCTCGACTTATATCGGAGGGGAAACGTTCAATTAAGCATGAGGGATGGAGCTTTATTAAAGCAATCGGTGAACTGGAACATAAATCAGAGAACGATGTTCATTATTCATTAACTCCATCTCGGGTATTACCATAAGATTGATAAGAATAAATCTAAGATACGAAGGGAATACGCAATTCATTTCTCGATCACCGATTGTAGTGCGGAGCTGGATCGTTGAATTGATAATGTAATTAATTATTTCTCTAGCTGAAACACGTCATAAAATCCTCCTGAGAATTTTATTGAAACTTCTTGAATTTTTAGAATTTCGTAAAGAACTTCCATACCTTCGATATTCAATCAAAATTTGAGTAAATCTGATCATCCAAATTTTATTATGGGAGATTCATTTTAAGTTACTATTTGAAGCAGTTATCCAAATATTCGACACATTTTAGAAATTTATAAAACTGCAAATCTAATAAGGATATGAAGGGTAATGTAACGGGGGTTTCTAAATTTATAAATAATCTTAGAAACATTAACAAGATTTCTCTCCTGAGATTTATATTCCGCCTAGTTTATCTATCAGTTTAAATCTGACAGAAGCAATTATATCACACAGAGAAAATACTGTAAAGTGTAGTATAATAATATTAAGTCGCTTACCTGATTCACTTTGAATGTCAAAGAGCGGAAGAATTAAATCTAATTATCCATAATATTATGTACACGGGACAAAGCACCTTATGAGCCTCTCCAAGACTGGAATTAAACGCGGATTGGAAACAGTAAAAATTTCACGTACCAATAAGGGGCAAAGTTGCTTCGTTAATACACTTTATTGAAAATAACGAAACACAAAATCCATAAAGCTATGTTTAAGAATTCGATACTTCAAAGACTACATGCAGATATTGTGCTCATTATTAATATATATATACAAAAAAAACCGAAAACTAATCATCGAAATTAGACCCCTATTGCCTTACCTCTCGGCCCACAAGGTTGAATGGTAAGGCTCATATGAATTCATAGGTTGGGGGTTCAAATATCAGGTAGAACAATAACATTTTATTTGATTAATTTGTGTTTTCACAATTTATTCATTTAAGACAAAATATAGTTTATTTGCGGCACATACCAAAGTGGATGATACTCTCAGTGTCGCCCTGGTGTCAGACCACCATTCAGAGTTCTAACGTTGCTTGAACTGGTACTTCCCCATTTGTGGATGCCATAGTCTCACAGGTTCTAGGCACTTGGGATTCTTTTGCGGTAGTCACATAAAAAGTTTAGTTTATTGTTGTAAAAAACATTAAATTATCTTAAAAAAATATTAAAATTATCGAAAAAATTCGTTAACAACTTGCTCATCCAACAAAAAAGTGTTTCCAATATCTTGACATAATTGGCACTTTCGTAGGACGTGACTTGTTTACACAAGCTTAAACTTTTAAGGGCTTAAATTGGAAAGGAAAATATGGTAAACTTAACAAATATTATTAACTCCTCAGGCCTTAGCTATATTCTGTGAGACGGTCGGAGTATTTCCGCTTTGCAAACAAAATATAAAATAAATGGAGTATTTCGATATAACCGAAAAAACTAAATACTGGAAGGTAGTGAAACACGCTCTCATAATTTATTATTTTATTTTTCCAACTTTATGTCCGGGTTAAATCTTCCCCACAGGAAAAACTAAACCCTTCCACACACTTTTTCACAAATGATCATCTTGTCAATCCACATTATGCAAGTGCGTTATATAAGCATAATAAATACAAAATAATACGAAAACAACACGTCAAATCACCAGAGATCAAATGGAAAAATAATTCACCAACTCCAGATATTTTCATATCAGAGGGTTCGGCTCGGTAGAACTTCTAACTGGACCTATAAATCCTACTGATCCTTCTATATAAATATTTGAAAAATCTTTCGTAATCCTACATGTATTAAAAATGACTGATTTTTGAATTTTTACGTATAAATTCTTTGACAGATCTAATACGCTTAAATTTTGAATGAGATAGATACGTGTAATGCCAGTAGCCGAAGTAACAAATGGTAATATTTTTGTAGTCTGAGAATGCTAAATTGTTTTAATTTCATTTCCTTAATCTGTGTATTTTCTTTTTTTTTTAAATAAACACACATTTTTTTTGAAATGTTATAATTTTGACTACACGTTTCTTGTAACTAAAATTACTGATAACAAAAAATAAATAAAAAAAACACTCTTTTTTCATTAGAAAAATGTATTACAAACTTTATCGTCGCCTCACTTTTTTATCGTTTCATATAAAAAAATAATTAATAAAAAGTCTAATAAGTTTTTTTCAAATTGCGGTCCGTACCTTTGATTTCATAAAGATGCACGATTTAATTCTTCTGTGGTTAATTTCTATATAGTATAATTATTTTCTATATTATATAATTAATTTATATATTATAAAATTAATTTCTATATAATATTATTAATTTATATATTATATAATTTGAATATAAAGTGTGGGAATTTTTCCTCTTACACCGTTCAGATCATATTTCTCAACACAACAGTAAAAAAGTTACAATGATTTTTCTGAAACCATATGAGGTATTCCCAGAAGCGAATAAATAAACCTGAAGGGTTAAGTAATTTGAAATTTGTCGCCAGCAACAAGTTAAATCCAAATTGAAATCTACCTTAATTTGTGAAGTGTTTCACTGAAAAAATGGTGTGCAGTCTGATACCCTTACTTAACCCCACATATGTGTCATCTCCCACTTTGTCATCTTTTGTGATGCTTTGTGGAGGATCTTTTTTAAGAAAAGGAAGGAGAGGAAATTTTTGGAAGCTAAATGTATGAGGGTTGGATAGAAATCTAGGAATCACAGGAGTGAAAGACATATGCGTATATCTCTCCTACTATGGCGCAAGGCGATGGGTTGAGACACCATTTGGAGATGTCAAAGGGTCTCCCCAAATCAGCCTCTCCCGATACGGGGATTGGTTGGCAGGCGCATCCTGAACACACCTCACCAGATGAACACGGGCACCCCTGCTAAATCACCAAACGTAGCGAGGCATTAGTGGTAACGTATGTCAGATGATTGGTTATCCAATAAATATACCTGAAGTTTGATTAAAATAGGGTTTACTTTAAGAGACGCTTATTATCGACTTATCTCAAGTCCAAGGACTGGTAGCAAGTGGCACGCCAGTAGTGTCAACCTTATTAACATACGACAAGTGTCTTTGGTAAATACTACCAACAGAACGGCATACGCAACAGAGACGATACATAGATTTATGCATTTACTTTAAATAAACCTTAAAGATTCGTGTTAAATAGTTAAATTTATTGGATTCAAAAACTATATAGCTTTGATTTGTAAAATGGCTGTCATGAGTCAAAACAAAATGAACCTAGCAAAATTTTAAACAGAATTAGAAAAAAAACTATTTGTTTTAGCTGAAATATCAAAATTACAAAGGTAAGTGAGATTTAGTAACAAAGTTAAGGATTTTGTAGGAAAATCTTAAGTTCATAATAAGATTTTATCAATAGTAATCCGGATGAAAGCAATCTCCAATTATATTCCTTTAGTTCAAAAAAATAAATTGGGATTTATGAGAAAATAAGGCGTGGGAATTAACAACCTCAGGTTGCCAAATCCATAAAATAATGCAGTGTCTCATCATTGGGTGATGGAGATGTTTGTGATAAGATAAACACAAGATTCGGGGTTATTAACATCGCTTTATGACAAAATGATGAAGTGTTGGTAACAAAGAGAAAGCGTGAGTGACAAGGGGTCTGAAGTTTATTTGACCCTTGATGATGATAAATAGAATAGGTATTAATGATGAATATTATTAGTTACCCTTATCCGACTGTACTCTGATAAGATTAACGACTCTGCGTTAATTTATTCTGCATAAATAATATCATGGAAACAGTTCACTATAATGAAAATAAACTTTTGTTTATCTCTAATTCCTCCCGTTTCCTGACTGAAAACCCTAGAGATTTACTAGTGTCACGGGATGTTGGTATTATAATATTATCCATTAATTCAACAAACTTTTTGATATCCTTCCTAAGAAAAAAAGATAAACGTTTCATCACTAAATTGGAAGTTCAGAGAGCTAACATATCAAAACCACATACCACATAATGAGATATTTATGGTTAAAAAATCGGATTAGAAATGTTTCCTTAATTGTAACAAGGCCATACATCTAGATGTAACAAAATACGTCTAAGGAATTATATTTCTGCTACAGTCGGTCTTCTTTAGCAAATTTTGTCCTCTTTGAGTCAGCCTCAAACTGATTTAGAACGCTAACTACTGACCTTAGATCTTTGCTTTCATCAAAGATCTGTTGTGTTTATTTCTCTTTATTAGATTTTGAATCAATTTCACAATACCCAAAGCTTGAAGCAGCCAAAATAATAATAAAAATATCAACTCAGGTGCGTATATTTTACGGTTCCATGATAACTCAACACAGTGACAATTCAACACACTTTTAAAAAGTGATATAAAGTCATTACAAACGATGAAATTTTTCTTTGACCTAACCTAACCTACATAACCCAGTTAATAAAGTTTTTGTTTCATCACTTTCCATGACTTCATATTACTTTTTAAGGATGTGATGAATTATCATTGTGATGATTTATCCGGTTACCATATTTTACAGTCAAGTGCGTAGAATACTTACTGCGCTGTTGAAGTATACATTTTTCTCATCGACTAAGGTTACAATAGCCTGAAAGCTTTTAATTCCAGATAAAATGATCCATCCCAAAAACATCTTGGAGGTTTTCAAATAAAGATATCTCCGCTAATAAAATTGGGAGAGGAATTGATTTATCTGCGGCGCTTTCGCTTAATCACTGACTTTGAAAAATCCCTACCATTTGCAGACAAAAGACTCCAGCCGCGGAGGCTGTTATTGAGAGATGTAACGGAATGGAACCATTTTAATCAAATTGTGATCTCCAATAGCTAGAGCTTTCACGGCTGATAAAATCATTCTGTCACTGGTAAGTGTCACCTCAGAACCTGTGAAACCTGAATCCTGAGTACAGCCTTTTGGGCGGCAAGGTAGGGCGGCGAAGTGGGCGGCTGTGAGGGTAACGGGAGGAGAGCGGCTGGTAACCCAGTGAAGAATGCCCCTATCCCGATAAAAGTTAAACCAATTTGTTAACTTGATGCGGGTTTTACTCAGAATCGTGGGTTTTATATTAACTTAAGATCCAAGAGGAAAGTCAATCGTACAATAATGATATATTAAATGAATGGTCTGTGGAACCCTTTAAAATATTATAAATACTTATAAATTTAAATGTTTGATTTGACGTGACTTTTAAAAAATATTTTTGTTCAAGCAGCAGAAGTAGGGGTAAGGGGTGCATGTAAATACATTTTTAGTATGTTTTGTGTATTGTGAAAATACATATTACAATGTATTATGCATAGTGAAAATACATATTACTAAGTTTTACGTATAGTGAAAATACATATAACTAAATTTATGCATAGTGAAAATACACATTACCGAGTTTTATGTATGGTGAAAATACATATTACTAAGTTTTATGTATAGTGAAAATACATATTACTTAGTTTATGCATAGTGAAAATACACATTATCGAGTTTTGTGTATAGTGAAAATACATATTACTAAGTTTTATGCGTAATGAAAATACATATTACCGAGTTTTATGTATAGTGAAAATACATATTACTAAGTTTTATGCATAATGAAAATACATATTACCGAGTTTTATGTACGGTGAAAATACATATTACTAAGTTTTATGGAAAATTAAAATTCATATTACTAAGCTTTATAGATGGTGAAAATAGATAAAACATTTCATTATATTTTTTAATGATACTTTAATACACTGACATGATTCCAGGACATCAGAAGGTGCGGGATCATTTCCCGTCGGTGGCGTTTAATTTTACTCGGGAGATTTTGTCAATTTGTGTTGAAATTTCAAATTATTGCTCATAATAATTTGTTATAACGTTTCATATCGATCCTTAAATTCATCTCATATTTTCAAAATTTTACAAATATTGAAAAAAAAATTATAACAAAAATAATAATAAATGTTTCGTTATCTTCTTTTTTGTAATAAGTAGAGATAATGAAATCTTCACTGGGATCACCAGTGCTGAGGAATTCAATTATTTATTAAAATTCAATAGTATGAATGATATGAATTAATTAAAAATATATTATAGTGTTTTTTCAGAAATACATTAAACAGAAGTTTTAGTGTTGTGGAGTGGTTTCGGTTTCGGTCTGTATTTGGTGACAGTATATCTGATCTAGAAAAGAGTTAATAACCGTGTAACTTTTTTAATGTGAAACAGCACAAGGGTCTCGACTAGAGGAGAGGCGTATTTATCGTACCCAGTAAAAGTACCGGGTATATTCACGCCGTACTTTGTACTTGTGACAAATATCCAAAATACCTGGTTCCAAAATACTTGGTATAATATTTGTATCACAGGTCTTGAAGTACTTTGTAATAAATTGTTTATCCGATATTAGCGAGATGGCTTTGTACCACTGGAATCTTCCACATCCGCTACAAGATAGTGGAGAGTGGCCAAACCCCACTATTGAAAAATACTTCGCAGATTACGGTTTGCTTTCAGCGCATTCGAAGATAAAGTAACGAAATAGTTGACTTTTAATGAACCTTCCGTAGTATTCCAGGAATAATACGGCGGTAGAGGTGCTGGAAAGGCTCCTGCATTGAATTCATCACGTAAAAATTCAACATAAACATTCAATAACATGAATCTTATGTCTTGAAAATAAAATACAGATATTTGTGAGGTTATGATGTGTTAAAAAATTCTGGTAATTTCCTAGGTATTGCTGACTACTTGTGCGCACATACTCTGATCAAATCCCTTGCTAGGGTCCACCATCTTTACAAAGATGTATTCAGGGCAACGCAAAATGGTTAGTAGAAGAGAAGACTTGTTATTTTACATGTAATTCGTCAACAATGTCACCAGCGAAATGCCTGTGTTGGAAAAGTGTTATGAATCGATCAATTCAAACGAAAACATTGGAAAAACCAATAAATATAATAATCCACTGCTTTAATGCTTTTAGAAAGAATAGGAATGGGTATTAACGTTGATTGGAATAAACCAGAAAATCCAAATTCTGCTGCCGATGTCGAGGCGTTTTAAACAGGTTTTGAGTTCACAGTAAGTTACCTATAGACATGATATTATAGACAGCAATTTAGGAAAACGTGTTAATTTAATTTCATGACCATAAAATATATGTTTTGTTAAAATGATTTTAGTGTTTCATGCTTAATAAATAATTCCTAGGCAGTGTGATACGCCTTACATCATTACGCTACGAAAGTACAAGAAATAAAAATCATATAAAAAGCTTGCAAACATTATTTATTTTGAACACCTGTAAGTAATATTATTCCTTCTTGTTCCTCCCCTCCCTTCCCCTCAACTTCCCTTCTCAGTGCGCTGCACGCCTAAGGTCCCCATGACTCGCCGTCCCCAGTCCCCAGATACTCATGGTAGGTATAAAATACTTAAGAATATTTGGTATCTCAGCACGCCTTAGGTCCCCGTCACTCTCCGTCCGCAGTACCCAGATACTCAAAGTAGGTATAAAATATTTGGAAGTATTTTGTACCGGGTATTTTTACCAGGTATTTTTTTGTACCTGTACTCACTATACCCAATTTCGGAAAGTACTCACAGGACTCACCTCTAGTCCCGACTGCTCTCAATCGAGTCTATTTCATCCCCAACTTGGGTATATAGTGTGGCTGAAGATAGTGGGGCGGGGAAGGAGATGAAGAAGAGGAAAGCGGAGAAGTACCTGGCTGTACATATATGGCCACCACACACAATCAAAGCAATTATTTTTCACATCGACGTTTGAATTTATTGCGTTAGATTAATTAATATGTTGATATTATATTTAGATAACGATGTTCACGAATGCAGTTTGGTGAGATTGAGATACATTTATTTAATTGTGCCATAATCTTCGAGTTAAATAGATAAAACTAATTTTTGAAGTTCTTCACCAAAAATCAAAACACCCTCTATGATTTCCATGGTTTTTTGGTATTTTTCAATAAATAGAATGTTTAACATTATGTAAATAGTGTCAACTTGACACTGTCATGTATGAAGGATATGTACTGTACAAAAATGATACGTATATAAATTATACATAGAGTTTGTGAACCAGGAGAACCTGTGCTGAGGTGTTTTCGATGTAGTAATTTTTTTATGAATAGATTGGAATTTTATGTAACACAATGATATAAATATTAATAAAAAATTCATACAATAATTGTATTTTCAAATATTTTTTATTTAAAAAAAGATATAAATTAGAAAATAACTTTTGTCATGTAATTATTACTACACGTGACGCTGTTTCGCCTTTAAACGGCATAATCATTAATAATTTTATTAATAATTACATAAAAAAATAGAATTGCTTTGTTTAAAAAAACGAGAAGTGATTTTTTTTTCTTATATTGTCAAGAATAATCGCCTTAAAAGGAGTACCTTTATATGCTTATTATTAAGTACAAGCAATTTAAGACACGACATCTACTTCTACGAATCGCTTCATCAGTTCTACTGACATTTTTTGTGTAAAAGCTATTTGACTTTCTATATCCTGTACCAACACAATTTCCTGTAATGTAATGCTTTGAATGAGAAACGTCAAGGAAAAAAATATTTGAAATCTTTGAAACCATCTAAATTCGTATTAATTTACTCACTTCTTCGTTACTTCTTCGTCTTCACTTCAAAAACAACGTTTTTTTAGGAAAACTCATTAAAATTGTAATTCTGAGATTTCCACCAATTCACATAACTGTCTTCATGTCTGTTTTTAATACGAATATTTTCTTCCAGCAGGTGGGCTTCTATTTTTGTAATATTACACTCGTGAATCTTCAAAAGGCTGCCGAAATATTCGATAAAATCTCCCACGTGGCGTGTCACCATGATCTGTTCTATCCCAAAGCACAAGGCTGTCGAAAAAATAAATATAAAAATAATTTTCGTATGGCACGCTCCGATTGGTAAATATCGAGTATTGCCTCACGGGGAGCAGTCGTGTTGACAGAGCTTTTTCCAATGGCCGGAATAAATATTAGTATATTGGCAATACATTTGCCGCCTGGCAACAAACACCTCTTACCGAATCATAGAGCATGAAGCATTGGTATGAAATTTTATATATAGGTTCCTCCTTTATTCTTAATAAAAATAAAATTAATCAATTTTCTGAACCCAAGGTCCGAGGGCAGGAGGTGTTATTGGCTGGATTGTGTAATAACTAAATAATAAATCCACATTTCAAGACTATAAATTAGGGCAATTGACGCGTTGTGTTTTTTCCAACCAAAATATATCGTTCGTGGGAATATTAAAACTATTTAAAATTAACTAACTCAATTTGGGAGGCGAATATGGGTACTGCCGCTCCGAGAACCCCGAGTGGTTCGCTGTGTTTGGCGACTTAGCAGGGGTGCCAGGGTGTCTGGGCGGCAGATGCGTCTGCCCACCTTCTGCGTGGCGGGTCGGATCGAGAGATACTGGTTGAGAGAGGCCTTTTGACCTTACCCACCCATCGCCTCGCACCGTAGTTGAAGAAATAGACTCATACGTCTACCCACCTTTCATACCTTTTTCTTTCCCAGAACATCCTTTAAGATGATATTGACTGTGAGGGAAATTATTTTCCCCAAGGCTTCCTGTATGGTGCTAATCTAATTAAAATATTATCATTTCTGCTAGGTTATGATTCGGTGAGTTAACTTTTGTTATTCAAAATCATCTACAAATAAACTTATGAATTATTTACCGAAATTTCAAACATAACGGTCCTACGCCACGACTATGGTCCAAATGCTCACGCGATCGAAAACACCGATATTTGAAATACGACTGATATCTAGGGAACAGTTAACACACTACAACAGAGCATAGCTATTATGACATTATTGTCATGGTTTGGGAACATCCTTTGTTCACTTGTCACCGGTAAGTGTGGTTGACGTATTGCACATAATATCATCAACCGATAATTTTAACATTCTCTCAATAATCATGATCCCTTATCGATAGAGTCAGTTCAGCAACTATCTTTAGACACATGTCACAAAACAATGATACTGCCCCCACGACCTGTTTATACTCACATGTAATTCAAATTTTTAATCTTCTACGTATTATATCTACTGGTGTATTTTATGGAGGACATAAAGAAATACAATAAAGGAAAAATAATTATGTACTACAGTAAGGACGGGTTGTTCCACAGAATTTTAAAAATTCATGGATTTTCAAGGTCTGTGAAGGTTCTATTCAAGTTTTTTTTTATCATTTTAGTTTCGTACATTGTAATTCAATTTTTTAAATCAACTTTGTAATTTGATGAAGTTTTCAAATTCGTCCTTAGTTATTGTGCACTATGTAACCTTACTTTAATTCAAATAAAATAAATGTGGACTTCATAAATATGTACGAGTATAGGGAACAACCAGTTTTCAAATAATTTTTTATAATTTTTTCAACAGTTGACTAAAACTAGCAAAGTATATATTTTAGAAGTCAAACTTGAAAACTTGAAATTACGTTAATAAAAAAATGTTTTGAAGTTTACAATAAAAACGACATGATGATTAATGCCTGAATATTTGGACAATCGACAATGAGGCTAAGACAGTCTTTTTGTATCGTCAATAATATTACTAAAAACAGATCTTCCTATTGACTTTTCACTATCGTTCAAAACCACAAAAAACGAACACAATCCGACATAATACATATATAATACATATATGATACATACATAATACATATATCAATGAGGTGGATTTGAATGGAATAGATACTTCTGATTACTGTTTTTTAGACATATGGAACATATAAATGTGTAATTATTACGAAATAATGTGGGAATGTAGATGCTATTAATTTTTCTTTCTTTTGCGTTGTAAGTTAATGTAAATTGTGTGTATGTTATTACGAAATAATGTGGGAATGTAGATGCTATTAATTTTTCTTTCTTTTGCGTTGTAAGTTAATGTAAATTGTGGATTTTAAACAAAAAAGTACTTAGTTCATAACAGAATAATTTTTACCAAAATTTTTCTAGATTGAAATAGATGTTGACAGCGTCATTGGTTCCTTTGACAAGAAGCCCGCAAAATGCAATAGCAAAAGAGCAAAATAAAGTGTACATATTTTCCCATTAATATTAAAGTACTTACTTACTAATTCTCGAGGCTCAGCACGTTATGCGGGCGTCGTATGGAAGTTGTGTAATCCATAAATGTGTTTAATACATAGACATTTAAATTGATGGACCCGCCTATCAGGTAATAGGAAACGCACCAAATAGCGCATGTGACAAGTGACTGCCTCCATTTCTGTATTTTGTCGTAAATGAATCATAGACTGTACAGGCAGCTCGCATTATTATATAACTACTAAGTTTTCAAAATAAAAATCTGCTTAAGAATTTTCAGTCCTTTTTTCAATGACGAGCAAATTGCTGGCTGATAAAAAACTTAACTACAAATCACAAATCGTAAAACAGTTCGACTTGTTTCAAAAATTCTATATTTTGTTACACTATTTAGTTAGATACTTTAAAAAATGTGTTATAATTTACCCATCTCACTCAATTTAAGCGTAACTACGCCAAGCGGTTCATTTGTACACGAATATTCAGAACATGTGCATAAAAATCTCATAATGGACTGCGCTGCATGCCTTTGCCTTACTTAAGCGATCTTTATTTTCCTGCGCAGGGTTAGGTTATTTCAATGTGCTCTCTCTCAACGGTCAATGCACGACTAATGTTGTAGATTATTCAAAGTATCCTCCTTGTGCCAAAAATATGTTCATTTGATTTACCTTCAGCTCGTCGAAACAATATCCATATTCCATGTTAGGTTAAGTCAATCAATTTGGATGTCTATCGAAAAATAGAAGTAAAAATGGGGCTTCCTAGTGTCTTCCATTTCAATTCGCAAAGTATCAGGAGCGCAAAGAGAACTATGGGTAGATGTTACATGGGTAGGTGTTATGTGTGTAGGTGTTATATGGGTTGGTGTGCGTAGGTTCTCGTCAAGGGGGTCATGATAATATTTATTCTGTCAACCAAGTACTTTCTTTCCCCGAAACTAAAACAAAAGAAATGTTTGTTTCTTTTGTGTTGTTCCTAAAACGGTTTCGAGTACCTTTTTAAAAGTTTGTGTAACGATATTACTCATAAGTTTCGTGTTTTAGTTTTATTTGATGTTTTGTTTTTTTTACAAGTCATAAATTTAAAAAACTTTTTGTTTTTGTTTCGCATCCAATATGAACGAACACCTGATATAGGCCAATTTAAGCCAAACAGATTCTTTATATTTCCCTTTGACCTCCTTCACCTGGTCTATCTCTGAATGTAAGCACCGGTTTTTTTCACCTAAGACAACTCAAGTCTGTCCTAAGAAACCTTCTTACACAAGCGACAAAACTGTTTATTAACTCTTGAGTCTCGCGTCTCGATTACTGCAATGGCATTTTCGCCAGCCTTCCAAAATATCAAATTGACAAACTTCAATCATTGCTTAATGCAGCAGCATGGCTCATAACCGGGGTTCATAAATATTCGTACATTTCATAACACCTTTGTAACCTTCACTGGCTCAAGTGCCCTGAAAGAATCCAGTACAAATTGTGCTGAATGATGTTTAAATCCATCAATGAAATGGCCCCACCCTACATCTCTGAACTAGGCGTCCCGGTAAAAAATGGTATGAGGCAGTCCACTTTTAGATCAGCTACATCATCAGCTGTAGGCAGACTGATGGAACCTAAGCGCAAGCCACATACTAAGTTTGGTGATCGCGCTTTCGGAACATCTGGGCCGAGGGCTTGGAATAAACTCCCTCCAGAACTAAGATCCATAACAAGTACAACAGAATTCAGGTCTAAACTAAAAACTTACCGTTTTAAGCTGTCATACCGTTAAATTAAATATATTATTCCTAAGATAAAGTCCAAATATATACAATTTTCCAATTATGTCCTAAATCCTGTATCTAAATTTCGCTAATAAACAATTAGTTAATGTTAATTAAGTGTTAATCTCAAGTGACCTACCAGGTAAGTATAGTACTGTATATTATCTCCATATATAGTTAGTAATAACATAGATAATTGTAAAAATTTATTATATATTTGTACAGCGCCTTTGAGGTGATTTTGTACAAATACGGCGCTGTACAAATCATCCAAATATTATTATATTATTAGTCTTGAGCGTATCGGAAGGGATGGATTCAAGCGTCCATCACTCCTTGACACACTGAGCCATAGTTTTCTATCCACCCCTCATACCTTTTTCTCTTCTTCCTTTCCTTAAAAATATCCTCCAAACATCATCCCCGAAGATGACAAACTTCAGGAAATATTTTTTGTCAGTTTTTTTAGTCGGTGGCCGAGTTGACATCGCGCTTGGGTTTCACTCGGGCGTAGTGTGTTCAATTCCTCGGCTGGCTAAGTCCTCCATCACAACACAAGCAACATTTTCCGCTTACTGTGGTGGTAGTAGGAGATTTTCAAATATTGTCAGGTTATTCGTAACCCGGGAATATTTGTCTTTCTTTAAAAAAAAAAAAAAATAGAATGACTTCTTATACCAGATATATTGAGTTTTTCTTACTGAGACATGCAGACAGAAAACGCACATCCACGTAGTAAATGAAAAAAATATCTGTTAAACAAAACCCCAACTAAGCTTTATTTCTTTAACTTACTCTTGACTAACGCTTATATAGACTTTTGAACATTGTAATTCGACAGCATTTTATATCCCAAACTCTTTCAATATATTTTACATATTAGAGCTTCCCGTGGAACTAATTTATACTAAATTCAGTCTACTTTATTCGTTAATTTTATCTCTTTGTTGGATATTCTTAGAAAATCTTATTTGTAAGTACTGCCTTCAGTACTGAATTAATTCTATTTCCTACTTTCACCTTTCCGCGTTGGCGGAATCTGATCACCTTTTTTTACTCTCGCAAACAGGCTTCCAAGTGCACAAATTCATCCACTTGCTCTGAAGCTTTGCTTTTGTTCATAACATTAATAATTTTGCGTGTCGTTGTTTTTTGTTTTGTGAACTCATAATACTTTTAAAAAGTTATAAATATAATCAAGACATATTGTTGGCTGGTAATAATACATTTTAAATTGTCACGATCGTTTTATTTAGCATCTAGTGAATATCAAAAATGCACATTTAGGGGGCTATAATTGAAAATGTCGACTACCTCCAGATTGATGAAAATGAGATAAATTATAGTATGTAACCCCTCGAGAGGGCTCTTTTTTATGAGAAACCGCACAAAAGTCCCAACTGTTACCAATGGTATGAAGCCAGTTTTTTTTTTTTTTTTTTTTATATTTACTCCACACAGGAGGCCCTGAAGAAAATAATTTCCCTCAGGGCCTATGTCATCTTTGGGGATGCTGTGTGGAGGGTCTTTTTGTGGAGAGGAAGGAGTGAACATGGGTCTTGAAGAGTCCCATGTTGTAGGAGGGAGGAAACACAGAGGCCGGCAGTTCGTTCCACAGCCGAGCTGTTGAACTTAAGAACGAATCGTAGAAGCGACCCGTTCTCATGTGACAAGTGTCAACTGTGTACAAATGTTGGGCGCGTGTTTGGCGTGTATCCCGACTACGCACCGGCGCCGAAGGGATCAATGACGCTAGTTCCTCAGAGCATCTTCCATTGTAATACCGATAGAACAAGGACAGCATACCTACCCGACGTCTGTGCTCTAAAGATTGCAGTCCGTTTGTTAAGATTGGGGAATCAATTGGAATTGAATCAATTGGGAGTGCGACTCAATTGGAGTATGTTGTGAGGTTGGAGGAAGTGGGGAGGAGAAAGCGATAGGGAAGAGGAAGGTGGGGAAGTACCCGTCTATCCAGACTTAGTCACCAAATACGGCCAAAGCCATTTCAAGCAACGTTTCAATTCTGAATGGTGGTTTTACACCAGGGCGATACTGAAAGTATTTTCCACTCTGGAATGTCCCGCAAATTATTTTTAATAAATAATTTTTGAAATAACACAAATTAATCAAGTAAAATTTATTTGCGCACGCCGGGGTTCGCACCCTTGACCTCTAGCTTGCTCGTGGACTTTACCTTACCCCTCGACCACGCAGGCCGTCGAAATCTATTCGCCATTATTATGTAATTATTTTAGCAAAAAGTAACTACATTCAGCTTATTTTCACATTTAAAATTCATCTTTTACGGAAGATGGTATATTCCCAACATCAAAATAGGTTCCTTTCATTTCAATAATGCCTTAATCCGTTTTCTGCAATGAGAACTATTTCCAATACCATTGGCAACAAATCAAAGAGAAAAAAATCTTAAAGATATGCTTGGTTCACAAGGTATATATATAGTTTTTGCCCTTCTTGAACACGTGAGAAAATGGAGGTAATGAATTTAAAATTACAGATTTCATTTTGCCTTTCTTTATGGGGTCCAATAAACAAAAACTGATTAAATTTAAAATATGTTTCATGACCACGAAATGGCTTATTTTTCTGTGAAATTTCTGCCGTTTGAACAAATTCTTGTACAATTCAATTCAATTTGGGAGGCAAGTTTGCGTACCGCCGCTTTAGGAAAAATTTATTGGATAATCTACACCTCTATGTTTCACCTGTGGTTAGCTTCGTTTGATGATTTAGCAGGGGTGCCCGGATTCATTAGATGAGATGTGTTCATAATACGCCTGTCCACCAGCTGCGTGGCGTGCCAAATCGAGAGAGACTGGTTCAGAGAGACCCTTTGACGTCTTCAACTCTCTCCAGTCTTTTGAGCCATCGTCTAGTGCCACTGTGGAAAGGATATATTCACATGTCCGTCACTCCTAGACGCGTATTTACTTTTCCTTATTCAATAAGATATAGTACCTACTAGAGTTAAGAAAGAGAATTAACATAGCAAACCAGTGCGTGTTTCAAGACAATACTGCCTTACTTTCTCCTATTTATCAAAGAAAACGAAATACACCTCCTAGACAGACTGATTTCCAGATTCCTACTAACCTTTTACCTTCCTTCTAACCATTTAACTACCCAGAACTTATTATTTTTTAATGATAAACTAATGTTTATAAGACAAGGTTTTATGCATGGCATAAATGATAACAAATAATAATAAGCAATATTTAGTCGCCTGAAATATCAATACAAATTGAAAATATCACCCGAGTAAAAATAAATGCCGCCAACGGGAATTGAACCCGTGCCTTGTAATGTCCAGTCAGGTGCTCTGAAACCACTGAGCTATGTCAGCTTATTTCCAACCCGACAAACAATTCCATATGTACTAGTACCTCAATCAACAATTACTGCTTATTATATTTTTTCCACCTGTAAACAACCAACTTTATTTTTGTGGGAAAGGTTTTGTTAGTGCTAAATTTCTCACTAGATGGCGTCGAGACATATAATATCTTCATTTATTGATGAAATATTTTTGACTTTTCAAATATTATTATTTTTAATGAGAAAACTAATGTTTATAAGACAAGATTTTATGGATAGCATAAAGGATAACAAATAATTAGTCGCCTGAAATATCAATACAAATTGAAAATATCTCCCGAGTAAAAATAAATGCCGCCAACGCATGGTAGGTACGGTTTTACATATGGAATTTTTATTTTAGTTTTTGATTGTAAAAACCACGGAATTTCAGCATTCTTTTGGGAAATATCTAATGTAGGTTTTTCCCAATAGAACATTTTTTTCTTGAAGGAACATAAAAGTTTTATACCCATTGATTTACAATTCAGATGCTTTCACTAAGCGTACCCTGTTCTGGAAAGGTAGTAAGTCGGTCAGTGTTCTTAGCATCAGGCTACCTAAATAACACGTAGCCAGCCTGATGAAGGGTACATTTACGTGTAAACTACACATGAGTGCATATTATTAACTTTGGTTAAAATTATTTCAAAGTCATTATAATTGTATTCATTGATTTTAGGTTTTCAATGATGACGTTAAATTTTTTCAGTTTTTTTTAATTTTTTATATGTGAAATCAAACAAGAGTCCCAACGGCTCCCAACCGTATGGAGCCAGTGAGACTATGGAATCCCCGATCGGGGTATGTTGTGATGCTGAAGGTAGTAGGGAGGAAAAGGAGATAGGAAAGAGGCAGGTTGGGAAGTACCTGCCTATTTAGATCTGGTTACCAATGACCAAGACCAACAAGACTTCCACTAACTTTTACAGCAGCAAAAACGGTCTAGTTACAAAAAATGTAAATCTAGGTAATAAAGGTAAGCTCAGACCAAGGAGGTAAATCGGTGATTGGCTAGAGAGTCGAGACGTCGATTGAAGTCCGTTTTCCAACGGGAGATTTTACTGCAACATTTTACTGGAATTCAAGTGGCATCGAACGAAAGCATTTGCAAATGATTTATTTATTTAATGGGTAATTATACTAATTTTTATTTATTAATACTTATTTTCGGAGCGAAAGAAAAACATCTCAGAAATATTTGCATTGTTACTTGTGCATAGATGATGTGGAATTGAAGTTATTAGCGCCTTGTACATTGATAAATATTACTAACTTAGTGTCTGGCAAAATATGACACTTTTTCAAATTGAAAGTCTCACTTAAGCAACTATCATGACCTGGACATGAAAGGAAATAGTTTTAAAATTCTTTTTATTCATTCGAAGGGTCACACAGAGTGGTAGATACTCTCAGTATCACCATAGTAAAATTCCACGGTTCAGAATAGAAATTAACGACAGTGACAATGACATACAATGACTGACTGTCAAATCAGGCACAGACTTAGAGGCTCATGGTCCACAGGAACTTATAGATTAGCCCCCCCCCCCTGAGGAGGTGAGGTGATGTGAAGGTCTTAGGAAGTTTGTTGATATATTTCTTCCCAAGCATTGTCTCTTCAATGTGTTCCCTTTAAGTACCTATTCGAGGCCCCCTCCAAATTGGGAGCCCTATGAAATGAGTTAAAATATTTGTCAAAACAATGGCTAGAGGCCCAATGCTCAGTTTATTTATTGGAACCGGTTCCTTGAGGAATATTTATAAAACCGTTCAAATATGAGAAAAAATGTAAAAGAAAAAGTGATTAAATTATTCTCAGAAACTCTCAAGTCACCCTCCCCCCATGTTTTTTTCCTTTATGAGAAACCAGATCATCTCAAGTTTTGGGACTTCAAGCCCGATTTGTTTCTCTTCCTTGTTTATTATATTTTGACAACTGCCAAGAAGAACATAAAACACGTGAAGCCGGATTGTAACTACAGGTTTAAAGATGGTAGAAATAGGAATTTCGTAATGATTTACAGCTTTAAGAAATCAAAGGTCATGATCATCGTTTTATTATCATGCGATGGGATTTTTTCATATTATTTGAATTTGACTCTATTTACAGTTAAATAAATCTTCACAAAACTAAAACACTTTTTGGAACCTACCGAAAAAAGCCCAAAAAACCAAAATTTCTTTGGTGAAATATCGTTTACATTGACGTCGTCTAAAATCTTTTTTCCCTTCACACCGTGAAATCCTCCTGCGTATTCGTCGACCGCGGGGGGGAGGTAGAAAAACTACCCTCTGAATAATGTACCAAGAAAAGCGCCTCTGGCGACGATAAATTACAACGGAGGCTGGGAAGATTGGAGGCAATGTGTCCGGGGACTAGCCGGACAGTGATACCCCAGGATTTTTATATTATAACCAGGCATTGGGACATCAAAATGAAACAGGCGTAAAAATATTTCTTTTGTGCCTTTTGTTTTCTCTTGATATGAAGTTTATGCTATATTTTCTTTGGTACATTGTAGATATATTTTTATTGGGCTTAATAATTTTTGACGTGTAAAAGAAATCTATTTAATTTACTTTGTATTATTATTTTACATTCACACGAAGGTCTCCCTTGGAAATGTCAAGGGTTCAAAATCGAGTAACGGCAAATATTTAGATTTTTTTAAATCTCTTATTAAGTGGTAAATTACTATTTATTAGGTTGTTTTTGACGATAAGTAAAATTTTGTAGGTGTGCTAATAATAATTTAATTTATTGATGGTTAAATGTGTGTATCCCACAATAGTCTCAACTGCTCCAAACCACCGATTAAGGGGAAGGTTGAAAATTAGCTGGATATTCAGATCTGTTCACCAAACATGGCTGAAGTCATTTCGAGCAACATTTAAATTTTGATTATTTGTGATAGTGGGAGTATTTTTCATTCCGAAACGTGCCGCAAATACACCGTATATTTTTAAATAATTCAATTGTGGAATAAAACTACTTAAATAAATAACATCTACTTGAACTCGTTACCAACGGATTGCTAGTAGAGACCATTAGCCCTCAACCATCGAAGGTCATCAAAATATGTTGTATGGTTTGGATTATTTTTGTTTGAATCCCATTTAGGATACTTACTAATCGTAAAATACGCTTGATGAAAAATTTCACTTGAAATGATACTTGAACTGTAGAAACTTTGAAAATGGCTCAAAGGATAATTTTATTACTTTTAGCTTTTATATTAAGTCTACATATATATATTTTCATCCAAGTGTTTTTCTACCTTTTCACAATAAACATGATATGTAAATTGTTAAGCGGCATTGTGCTTTACGAAAATTTATAGTGTTTTTTGTTATTATGCGGCATTGCGCTTTGTGTACATTTATAGTGTTTATGTTATTATGCGGCATCGCGCTTTATGTTCATTTATTGTGTTTGTGTTATTGACTGATGAGCTAGTAGATGCAGTCTATTTGCTTTATGATGATAGGTTAGCTATTATGTTTATAGTTCGTATCAAGGTAGAGCATTGACGATTCTATGGTCGTGGAATAAGGCTCTCGACTAGCAATCTGAAGGTTGTATGTTTAAATCTGATCGTGCTTAAGTAAATTTCCTTTAATTAATTTGTGTTGAATCGCATTTTTTCGCATTATTTCACACAACTGTCTTGAAAAAATAATTTCCTTAAGGGCCTATGTCATTTTTGGTAATGCTGTGTGGGGGGTTGATTGGTTAAATCAAAATAATACACAGTATATTTTCGGCATGCTCCACAGTGAAAGATATTTTCCGTATCATCATTGTGTAAGACTTTCATTCAGAATTGTAAATCCAAATAGCTAGATATAGTCTCACAATATATCCCAAATGGGCTAGTCTCTCTAAATGCCGTAGTCTCACTACCTCCAGATGCTTGGAAGCAGTTGAGACTCTTGTGCGGTATTCATAAAAATATGACAAAATAATTATAGTTTTATTTGTTTTTTCACAAAAGCGGCGCTGCGAAAATTGTTCAAAAATGATTATTGTTTTTATTAACACATTAAATGTTACCCAACAACCCTTGACTTTTACTTATATTAGAAATCCAGCAACTTCATTAAATACAAAAAACTTCGATCGAAAGAACAATTTCCGTTTATTTTGTGAGCGTTTTTCCATACCACGGAGCTTTTTTCTGCAATGTTCCGGCCAATCGTCCATTTAATTCTTGGTGGAATAAAGCGCGAGCCACCGAAGCGCGAAGCGTCCGAAGTCGCCGCTAGAAGTTGGAGGTGGCTGCGTTCGCTCCAGAACAAGGATTTGTATTTCACGCGTAATTTGAAAGCTAACCCTGGCCCACTAACCACCCTTAAGTAGGGCTGGGCGGGAACTAGGAAGGAGGGGTGGAAAACTTTAGGCTGGTTATCAATCATGAAATATTATATGAAAAAAGTTTTTAACTTCCGTCCGTCCAAAATGTGTTCCATCTCATAAACATTCAACTTAATAGACTTACCCTAAAATGAAATCGGGATTTCATTTCGAACAGCTGGAGGCCAACCACGTGACAACAATTTTGACACCAGGAGGATTAAAGATAGCTTGGAATAAACTATGACATCAGTAGTACATTGACCACCAAAGAACGTACATTGAAATAACTAGACCATGGACAGAAAGTTAAGTTTACTAAAATAGCAGTGCGAGTCTTTTTTGAATGTTCGCTATTAACCAAACCGCCTGGCAGAGCGACGCTAAAATTGAGTACGGTGACTAAATTATACTACATTTGTAAAAGTGTCTAACAAAATATTAAATTTTAAAAATAAGCTCGAACTTTTGACTAACCAATTTGGAATTCTTAGTTCCGTTCTTATGCAAACATCAATTTTCACGTCATTGTAAAAAGGACTAGTAATTCGTAAGCAGATTTTATATTCGATAACCGAATGGTGATATACAAAGTAACAAGTCAAGTACCTTCAAAGCTTTTGCAACCATGGATTCGATTTGGCGATCAAAGAGTTATTTCGGGTCTAACAATCCTAAATTCTTGGCCTCCGTCATTTTTACCAGTATTGTACTGTTAAGGGCATAATTAAAAGAAATGGGGGTTTTAAAAGGAAGTTTTGAGGGAAATTGTAACGTGAGTACTTAAATTTGGATGGGAAAGCATTCCATATTTTCACGATGTATTGGTTCTTTGGGGAGGTAAACACAGCATATGTTATACAGTTTTCAACATCATGTCAGTTTTAGTGCGTAGCCTTCTGACTTTTTGGTAATACATATTCAAAGCCATAAGTTGAATCGAGTGAATCTATAATAAAGTTCGCTATTGAAATCGATTTGTTTCCATGCTCATAGTTTGTTATTGACGGATTTTTTTTACGTAATTCCCAAATAATTGACAGAACAAAATTACGAAAAATTGACAGAACAAAAGAGTATCTTAGAGTGTATAGATCCATGTGATAGGCTTTGGGGATGAGGGTGGGAAGGGTACATTTTAAGTGAAATACGGAGATATGAATAATTAATCTTAAAATAATCGACAAATTTGCATGACCTTATCTTGAGGCTCAGCTCAGCTGAGGACCTATATCTACTAAGTTGGCTTTTGTCTTTGGAGGATCACGGTCTATCTTCATAAATATTGTGCCTCCTTTGAAATAATGATAGGTTTGTTGATTTGTCGTATTTTTTATTATGTGAATACCTTACGCGAGTTCCAAACTATTTTAAGCCCTCTGGAGCTAGTGATAATATAACATCCCCAAAATGATGTAAGGATGAATACAGTAGGAAGAGAAAGGAGATGAGGTAGATGAAGGTGGGGAAATACCTCGATATTCTGATCTGGCAACCAAAAACTATTAAAGTCATTTCAAACATTTAATTTCTGAATGGTTATATTTTACCAGGACCATACTGAAAGTATCCTCTATTCTGAAACGTGCCAAATATAAACTTAGTATAATTTTAAAAGAGTTAATAAATTGTGAAAAAATTCTAATTAAATTATCAAAAAAATACTTGCGCACTCTGGTATTTGAACTAGCAACTTTTGAATTCGTAGTCGAAAACCTTACCTCTCAACCACGGAGGCCGTCAAAGTTGATTGATAGATACTTTGAGTATTCCCGGGGTGAAAAACCACCGTACAGAGTATAAAACATTCATTGCTTGAAATGGTTCTAGGCTTGTTTAGTTATTAGGTCTGAATGGCCAAGTACTGCAAGAAATTCTAAAACTTCTCCTTTGACATCTTTTTCCCCTCGCTATAGCCTTAATCTTCACAACGTTATTTAATTGAGGATTTCATAGTTCAATTAAATTTAAAAAAATAATATTTTTCGTTGGGTTATGGTTCAATAACACTAAGAAAACCTTAAAAACAAGGGTGAAGGCAACTTTTCTCTAGATGCGGAAGAAATAAATACATTATTTCTGTTGAAAGCAAATTTCTTAAATAATATTAAAAAAAGATATTGAATAGGAAAAACCCAGAATTTAATGATATATTTTATGATGGTAATTTGAAAAAAATGGTTTTAATTCCACGGATTCAATTTAGCCACTGTTGGCCTTCGCTTCGTAAAAAATTGAGCTCATTTTGCCGAAGTTTTTTCTTTCTTCCACTCGCTTGCAAGGAAATGGTTCTCCCGAACCATTAGGGGTGCCGTTTTTTCATATTCGGGCCCCAGACCACTTGTTCCAGAACAGATTTCAGACCCTATACTTATCTTGATGGTATTTTACATTAGCTTTTTTCGTATGTTTACTCGATTTTAAAAATTTCAAAGAAGATTTGAGACAACATTTTTGATAGAATCGTAATAAATATCGTCTTTTTTTAAGTTAAAAATGTTCCAGAAATGCTGAAAAACTTTTAAATAGGCATAACCTACTTCAACCTCGCAAATAGCTAAATCAACTTACTTTCCACATATTTTTTTGAACTTGAACCATGAAATCGTAATTAATCTATCTTATAATACTAATATATGACTCGACCATTTGAACAGTTGGATTATATTTTTAGCCAACTCAGCAAAATATTCAAGTGATCTGTTCTGATCGCTAAGGTGGCTGAACATTTTAAATGGACATTTAAAAAACGCCGATCCCACAAAACAGCCAACTCAACTTGAAACCGGGTCAGAACACTGGTAAAAATGTAGCCAGCAAGCTATATCTTCCCCGAGATAAAGATAATGAAAGGAAATTTATATAATGAAATGAAAATATTACGTAAAACTAAATTTCAATATATTATACTATTTGAAGCTCGGCAAATTTGTTGGAACTATGAAAAAATATTCCAAACGACTTTCAGACGAGAATTTCTTACGTACACAATCTTTTGTGATGAGATTTCTTGGGAAAATTCACAGGAAGACATTACACAAGATAGGTACTTTGGATTCTATTTCGATTTTAATACAAAAAATGTTTTATATGAACAAACATTAACAAACGCCTTCTAAATACTCAATAAAAATACTACAGCGTTGTTTCTAGCCAAACTAAGTTGTTGTCGTCAATTTTCGAGTTTGTTGATTTGCGAAAGCATATTTATGAAGACAATAAACAAACAATAGTTTTTTAGAAAACGTAAATTTTTAACATAATAGATTGAAATGAAAAAAATATACTTTTATAAAACATGAGTTAGCGGACGGTTAAACTTTCACTCTAATATAATGTTATGTACCTATTTGATTGTTAAATAATTCCAGGACTTTAGTATCTGTTTTACTATCAGAACCTATTATTCTTACCCCTGTGGAGAGCTTAGCCTTTGTAATCCATTTCAATGGTAAAATATAATCGAGTGATCAATTTGGAGTAAAAACTGAAACAAAGCGTGTCGTAGAAGTCCAGATTAAATGGTTTAATTTCAAGGGTGAATTCGTGGGTCGGAAAGGATGTCCGAAAGAAATATGATGGTTCTTTGACACAACAACACTAATATGGCGCCATAGGGCGGTGTAAACGATCTGCATTATTCATTCGACGCCGGACAAATGTTTATTATATTCAACGGAATAAACTGACACTTTATACCGAAATGTATCCGTGACACCCTTGGATTCGGTACATTAAAGCAATGATATTTGTTTCTTTAGGACTGAGCAATATTCAAGCGATAAATTAGGTTTTTATAAAACATATTTCGCCATTCGATTAAATAATAAATGGAAAATTAAGAAATATTCCTCGGCCAATTAGAATGTCTAAATTTCTAGTAGTATATAAAAAAATATTGAAAATATATCTCATTTTCGTCTCAAATTATTTCAAACTAAGAAATATAGGACATAATTTGTTATGGGTATATTAATGAATACACAGGGCGGGGAGAAAATAAAAGATGCATGATGTTTGAAGGATGAATGCATGTTATGTAAATTAATGGGTCACAATGTTATGATACTTACTTAGCCCATAGTTGAGTTAATAGGCTGTTATTGTGTTTGGCTCTCTTAAGTACATTATTGACTGTTATGTTGAATGAATAGTGGGTGGCCAAGTTTGACTTTGTTGGTCTTTGAAGGCCAACGCGCCAGAGTCCCTTCCAGTGGTTGAACTGGAAAAGAGCTCGCCAAACCGACCTACCGACGGTAGAGCATAATTCTCCATTCAGGGCGGGGAAAAATATATCCCATCTACATGATGTTTGAAAGGAAGTTGCAAGGTTATAGAATGAAAGTAATCTGGTTAAACTTTGGACTGACCGTAACAAGTTGTATTTGATAAATTTCACAGTGAAATACAAAAAGGTGAAAACTTACCCCCATCGACCAGAACGTAGAATCTATCTACCCTGTCTAAAATAATAAGTACGTACGTAGTTATGAGGAACGAACACTGAGTGCCGCGAATGGCGGAGTAGATGAATCAGCCATGTAGCTAGAGGACGGCAGCATTAGGATGTGGCTGGCCGACGGCCCAGTGTGGTCCAGCCAAGAGGAGTAGACGGCATCAGAATGTGGCTGGCCAACGGCCCAGTGTGGTCCAGCCAAGAGGAGTAGACGGCATCAGAATGTGGCTGGCCAACGGCCCAGTGTGGTCCAGCCAAGAGGAGCAGACGGCATCAGAATGTGGCTGGCCAACGGCCCAGTGTGGTCCAGCCAAGAGGAGTAGACGGCATCAGAATGTGGCTGGCCAACGGCCCAGTGTGGTCCAGCCAAGAGGAGTAGACGGCATCAGAATGTGGCTGGCCAACGGCCCAGTGTGGTCCAGCCAAGAGGAGTAGACGGCATCAGAATGTGGCTGGCCAACGGCCCAGTGTGGTCCAGCCCAGAGTAGACGGTTAATCCGTGAGTTGCCCTTCCACGAGGCAAGGTGGAACTTAATAATGCTCTGAATCAAAATGCACACGGCGAAAACAGTTTATCGGCAGAAATAATCACCGATCGCTTGGATAAACTCGGATTACCCCCATGGCCACACATGGTAAAAAAACGTTTTCATTATTCACGCCACCCGGGGCGAATTCCACTCGCGGGAAATATGACTAGACTTCTAATCTCGAAGCACAAACTGAACATTTCAGTTTTTTTTTTTTTTTTTTTTTTTTTTTTTTTTTTTTTTTTTTTTTTTTTTTTATTTTTTTATATATTTAATAATATTATTATTGGGTTTATAAAAACAGTTTATTTTTAAACAAGTTCTGCTGTGTAATTATTATTACGCGTGACAGCTGTTTCGCCCTCTGAAGGCATTATCAAACTGTGGGTAGCCCACTTACAGACGATACATTTATATTATTTCTAGGTAGGTATTTTAATTTCAATTACTGATTTCTTAATTGATTTTTGAGTAAGATATTAGAAATTATTAATGGTTATTACCCCAGCAAAGTTTCCCCAATTAGTGTAATGTTAAAAATTTGACTGAATGTCTTAATGTTAGTTATTCCCAAACGATGACTCATAGGGTTATTTTAATAGCATAATTAAGTACTTCATAGTGCACTCATATTTGAACTAGGTTTGAAGATATCTAGTAGGGGTGAACGAATTATATTTGTTTGTTCATTAATTAGAATAGCTTTCGGATTATTAGAGTTTTTGTTAATTTCTAACTGTTCTAAAAGGTTCAGTTTACGGCCTTTATTTTGTACGTGTAACGGAGTTGGTTTATTATTATCATTAAGTGAGTGATTTTCATCTAGGAGATGTTTGGCAAATTGAGATTGCATTTTATTATTATTTTTAAAAGATCTTATGTGTTCTTTGAACCTAGTGTTAAAGGACCGGCCCGTTTGTCCAACATAAACAGCGTTGCATTCGTCACACTGGAGTTTATAAATGCCACTATTTTGTAATTTGAGTACCTTACTTTTTGAGTTTTTAAGAGATGATCCTAAGTTGTTATTTGTGCGGAAGGCAATATCTAAGCCACACTTTTTGAGGACTTTTGCAATTTTATTAGATGTCTGCCCGATGAATTCTAAACACCCGAATTTATTATTCGTCTTATTATTAGTCACTGGGTAAATTAATTTAAGGTTATTTTTGTGTTTGTTATTATTAATTATTTTTTCAATGTCTCTACCCTTGAAGCCATTATTTTTAGCAATAGTTAGGATTGTATTTTTTTCCTTCTCGTATGCTTTCTTGTCGAGTGGGATGTTATTAAGCCTATGTACCATTGAGTGGTAGGCAGATAATTTATGTGACCATGGGTGTAAGGATTTATAATTAATGGTCGTATCTGTAAACGTAGGCTTACGGAAAATTTCAAACGTATGTTTATTATTTTCTCTACCGATTGTTAGGTCTAAAAAATTGATTTTATTATTACACTCTCTTTCAACCGTAAAGCAGATTTTACGGTTGATGGAGTTAGCAAATGTGACGAAAAGATCTAATTGTCTGTTGGTACCTTTCCAACAGACCAAAATGTCGTCAACATAACGAACATAGTAAATGATGTGTTTGTTAAAGATTGAATTTAAAATTTGTTTTTCAATGTAATCCATAAATATTTCTGCAAGAAGTGGACTGAGGGGCGATCCCATTGGTAATCCGTCGTTTTGTTTATAGAATTTATTGTTAAACTCAAAGTAGTTAGTTTCCACGCAAATTTTAAATAGATCGAATAAGTCTTTTTTAGTAACTGGGTTTATATTAGATTCGTCTAAAATATCTTCAATGATTTTAAGGCATTTTTGAATAGGGATATTGCTAAAGAGACTGACCACGTCTAAAGATATGAACTGGCAATTGTGCGGTAAATTTATGTTTTTTATTTTATTTACAAGTTCGAGAGAATTTTTAACGCTATGTATTGGGTAGAATTTAGTATGTTGTTTGAAAAGAAAGTTAAGTTTTTTGGCATTATACGGACAACCAAAAATTCACAAGGATAATATCCCCATACGTCCCGTTGTTTCTTTTATAAACGCCCCAACGACAATACTCGCCAAAAAACTTAACTTTCTTTTCAAACAACATACTAAATTCTACCCAATACATAGCGTTAAAAATTCTCTCGAACTTGTAAATAAAATAAAAAACATAAATTTACCGCACAATTGCCAGTTCATATCTTTAGACGTGGTCAGTCTCTTTAGCAATATCCCTATTCAAAAATGCCTTAAAATCATTGAAGATATTTTAGACGAATCTAATATAAACCCAGTTACTAAAAAAGACTTATTCGATCTATTTAAAATTTGCGTGGAAACTAACTACTTTGAGTTTAACAATAAATTCTATAAACAAAACGACGGATTACCAATGGGATCGCCCCTCAGTCCACTTCTTGCAGAAATATTTATGGATTACATTGAAAAACAAATTTTAAATTCAATCTTTAACAAACATATCATTTACTATGTTCGTTATGTTGACGACATTTTGGTCTGTTGGAAAGGTACCAACAGACAATTAGATCTTTTCGTCACATTTGCTAACTCCATCAACCGTAAAATCTGCTTTACGGTTGAAAGAGAGTGTAATAATAAAATCAATTTTTTAGACCTAACAATCGGTAGAGAAAATAATAAACATACGTTTGAAATTTTCCGTAAGCCTACGTTTACAGATACGACCATTAATTATAAATCCTTACACCCATGGTCACATAAATTATCTGCCTACCACTCAATGGTACATAGGCTTAATAACATCCCACTCGACAAGAAAGCATACGAGAAGGAAAAAAATACAATCCTAACTATTGCTAAAAATAATGGCTTCAAGGGTAGAGACATTGAAAAAATAATTAATAATAACAAACACAAAAATAACCTTAAATTAATTTACCCAGTGACTAATAATAAGACGAATAATAAATTCGGGTGTTTAGAATTCATCGGGCAGACATCTAATAAAATTGCAAAAGTCCTCAAAAAGTGTGGCTTAGATATTGCCTTCCGCACAAATAACAACTTAGGATCATCTCTTAAAAACTCAAAAAGTAAGGTACTCAAATTACAAAATAGTGGCATTTATAAACTCCAGTGTGACGAATGCAACGCTGTTTATGTTGGACAAACGGGCCGGTCCTTTAACACTAGGTTCAAAGAACACATAAGATCTTTTAAAAATAATAATAAAATGCAATCTCAATTTGCCAAACATCTCCTAGATGAAAATCACTCACTTAATGATAATAATAAACCAACTCCGTTACACGTACAAAATAAAGGCCGTAAACTGAACCTTTTAGAACAGTTAGAAATTAACAAAAACTCTAATAATCCGAAAGCTATTCTAATTAATGAACAAACAAATATAATTCGTTCACCCCTACTAGATATCTTCAAACCTAGTTCAAATATGAGTGCACTATGAAGTACTTAATTATGCTATTAAAATAACCCTATGAGTCATCGTTTGGGAATAACTAACATTAAGACATTCAGTCAAATTTTTAACATTACACTAATTGGGGAAACTTTGCTGGGGTAATAACCATTAATAATTTCTAATATCTTACTCAAAAATCAATTAAGAAATCAGTAATTGAAATTAAAATACCTACCTAGAAATAATATAAATGTATCGTCTGTAAGTGGGCTACCCACAGTTTGATAATGCCTTCAGAGGGCGAAACAGCTGTCACGCGTAATAATAATTACACAGCAGAACTTGTTTAAAAATAAACTGTTTTTATAAACCCAATAATAATATTATTGAATATATAAAAAAATAAAAAATAAAATGGAGTTCTACAAATTAAACTTAATAACAATAAATAAATGAACATTTCAGTATTAATCGCAAATCCATGAAATAACTTTCGATTAGATCCTCAGACCTCCAGAAATAATAATTGACCCCCGACCGGACACCCTCTCTCTCTTCCCACCGGCCGGGAAGTGAAGCCATCTTGAATTTTTTCTCACCTCCTGTTAAAGTTCCTTGTTGCCAGAGCATAAACAATAGACAAGATAAATCACAGATTTGACAGGTTCCTACTTAGTGTAATAATCATATGTTATTTTCCTAACATTACCCCGGTCGCCCCCAACGTGTTTGCCCTCAAACACAAGGAGAACAAAATAAAAGCCTGAGCTAAGAGATACCCTAACTTGGTCTGATGGGTTCCTAAAACATACATGATATAATAACATAAAAAAATGAGTTATATAGCAGAAATGTACTAAAAGTAATAGTATGCTTGCAAATGGGTGTGTCACAAAATCAGTCGCGCCCATCGTGCGTAAGACATGATGGATGAGTTTGCGGCGCATCCAATTGAAGTTCAGAGTATTAGATATAACAAAATCAGAACTTAGAAATAAAGACCTTAAATTGTACACAATTAGCAGTAAGAAGTTACGTGGACGGGGCCCGTAATCACCCGCAGCATGTACGACGCTGGGTGATGTATTCTGACTCTCGTCTGGGACTACCGTAGACGTAGCATCTATAACAGAATAGAACTTAAAATTAGTATACAAATATTATCACTAAAGCATGACATCAATATACATCAAAACATTAAATATGCACAAAGCATCACTGTTCAGATCCACTTTTTTAAATAAGCCAAAGTAGGCTACACTGTAGATGGTGTACCATCTGCACTTTATCACTGATTCTAAATCCATTTTGGAAAAGAAGAGTTCCTCTATAGAAGAGTATTCCTATCTAACTCCCTAAACTGGTCTCGTGGGTTTAGTTTTTCTGACAGTTATACAATAGAAAACAACATATAAGTTTACCATTGGTATATGAAATACAGGATATAACCAACCATTGTAAATGAATGGTGTTAAGAATAGTCTTACAATCATTGCAAGAATGATGCCACATTATTTAGCAAACAACCATCGTTAAAAATGGTGCCAATAGAATTGTTAGCGACCATCGTAAATAAATGGTGCTATGAATAGTCTACAACCATCGTTAAAATGGTGTCAATCAATTAAGTATTCGTCTTTTGTCCCCGAGGGTACAATTTGTAAATTGTAGTATTAGTGTAACTAATTACTGAGGTTCTCACAGGAACTGATTTACATTCTTCATATGATGAAGTTTTAATATTATATAAATTTATTAATATTAGTTCAGTAGTGACTTGTTTATAGAAACTTAAAAGAATTTTTTTTTTTGTAATAGTAAAGATACTTACATAGACAAATGGGCAATGAGACCTATGTAAGCACAATATATTTAAACTCGGAACATCTTGAAATACTGGGCGAATAACTCCATATGTTCTTATTTAAAGTTATACAATATAAAGGTATATGAACACAGTTCATTTGATATTAAGCTTAGAATACAAGAGGATATGCGGGTTCATATCGTCGTATAATCCAAGTTGACATAAAAATTAAACTTAAAAATAAATATGAGCTAAGTTGAACTGATCGTGACCAGAAATATAAATGTATTTGTGTTTCGAAGCATCTCACATTTGTATATATATTTTATAATCTATAAAATTTTAACTTATTATTTTAATGAGAAATTATACTCGAGTAATCAACTGGAGTAAAATTAATTTTCCGTAAAGGACGAACTTAAAAATATGTATATTTTATAATCTACAAAATTTTAACTTATTATTCTAATGAGAAATTATACTCGAGTAATCAACTGGAGTAAAATTAATTTTCCGTGAAGGACGAACTTAAAAATATGTATATTTTTTAACAAATACTGGTCATAGCAATCCGGATGATCAGGTCGAACTGAAATGAGCAGTATTCAGAAGATTTATTTAAAGAAGCACCTGTAAAGATGGCCAGTCTCCACACGATGCTTTATGGTAGAAGACTAAACTGGTATGTTATCTGATTTTACTATATCTTTGACATGAAAGTCACCAGTTTCCTTACCATTTAAATCAGCCAGTGTGTAGACTAGGTCCGATTTTTTCCTAACAACAATATTTTGAACAAAACGAGGTGCCAATTTTTGTGAAAAATAGTTCAAAGCATTGGATAATACAAAGTTTCTTCTCCAGACTACGTCTCCGACCTGAAAGGTAACGTTTCTTCTTCGTAAATTGTAGTGATCATTTCTTTGTACTCCTTTTCCAACTTATTTAAGGGAGGAGTTACATGAGGTAGTCTTTCAACACAAACTGCTGCTACAATATCCCATTTGACTGTTTGACTGGCAATACCTTGGCAGCCTTTGAATCTACATATCGATTTTACTAAGAGGGCAGAATTTCTGGATAACATTTTGATCGGTATTGTAGATATTTAGAAATATGTTCTTCCAATATTAGAATATTGAAGATTGAAACCCTCGAAACATAAATATACCACTCTCCTCGAAACCTATCGAGAATTCATGAAATAACTTTCGATTAGATCCTCAGACCTCCAGAAATAATAATTGACCCCCGACCGGACACCCTCTCTCTCTTCCCACCGGCCGGGAAGTGAAGCCATCTTGAATTTTTTCTCACTTCCTGTTAAAGTTCCTTGTTGCCAGAGCATAAACAATAGACAAGATAAATCACAGATTTGACAGGTTCCTACTTAGTGTAATAATCATATGTTATTTTCATAACAAATTAAGAGTAGATTCAAAACGATTTTTTATAAAAAATCTTTTTTATCCACTGCACCTAATATTATAAAAAAATTCTTACAATTTATCTATTTATCCTTGTAAGGTACGTGTACCGATATGCTATATAGCCATAAATAATAAAAAAATCAAAGAAAATGGTTTTATTTAATCAGTTGATTGTATGGGAGCTTTGTTTGATATTAATCCGAATGAGTTTTCTCAACGCGTACAAAAGAAATGACAGCCATTTGTATTTTTAAACATTAAATTTGCGATTATAATACGACGATTACAAAGTAAAACATCATAAAAGCTTTATCACACCATGCAGAGGCGAGGCTCTTGTTTTTGGTGATGGAATTCAAATAATGAAGTTCAAATAATAAAATCATATAAGTAATAAAATAATGTAGTCATAACAACAAGAAAATAAATAAGGAATACTTATTATTTCTCGAAATCAGAAAAATAAGATAAAAAAATATCTATGGACGTAATCTTGGATCATTATATTCTTAAAATTAAAACATTGTTTGTATTTTATCAAATTTAATTTTTCAAGATTCAAAGATTCAAGATGTCAAATAATATATATATTATTTCCATACCTGTTAAAACGATTTGCACGGTAGTTCATTCGAAAAATTCTATATTCACTTCGCTTAGGAGAACTTTTAATGATTAGATAAAAACCTTTTCCATTTGTTACACATTTATGAAAAAAATACCAAGGTCCTGTCTCAGCCGAAGGTTCACGCAGTGATTGATGGTCCTTGAAAGGTGAACAAATTAGAATAATATTCCGAGAGAAAAGGATTTTTATGTAAGCCATATTTTTTAGGAGATGTAGCGAATGACTGCGGAGAAAGGTGACATTGTTTATGCATGGCCTAAACTGATGTATGGCTTCACAATGGAATAATGCCGGCGAACAATTTGGGGAATTGGGCTTTTCTAAAGGATCTTATTAAAATTTTGTACATTCATGACGGTCAGACTATATTCAAAAGGGTATAAAAATGAACGGCAACAACAATAGGCACATTGAATTTGGACGAAATTACTTGTTATTTTTGCTATAAACCGTCTGTACTAAAAGCATAATATTATTTTGGATTTTTATTAAGAATAAATAATAATAAGTCTTTGTAAGAATTTCATGTGTGAATAATTTCATAGAAGTTTTTCAAACATGAATAAATACATTGTTTGGAACATATTTATGTTTATACGAATAAAATTTAGTGGTAGATAAACTCTCAGTAAGTATAATCCTAGAATAACTGTAACTTCGACGGCCGGCATAGTCCAGTGGTAAGGCATTGGACTGCCATTCCGAAGGTCGCGGGTTCGAACCCGGCGTGCGCAAATAAATTTTATTTGATTAATTTGTGTTATTTCACAATTAATTAATTAAAATAATATATAGTATATTTGCGGCACGTTCCAGAGTGGAAGATACTACCAGTATCGCCCTGGTGTAAGACCACCATTCAGAATTGAAACGTTGCTCCAAATGGCTTTAGCCGTGTTTAGTGACTAGATCTGAATAGCCAGGTACTTCCCCACCTTCCTCTTTCCCTTCCCCACTTACCTTCAGCCTCACAACATCCCCAATTGAGGATGCCATAGTCTCACTGGCTCCAGACGGGAGCAGTTGGGACTCTTGTGAGGTATTCACTATAAAAAAAAAAAAAAACTATCCTTATTTGGTGGCTAGATCTGAATGGCCAGGAACTCTGTCACCTCCCTCTTTTCCGTCTCGTCCCCTTATTCCTCGAGTATTTGGAACTCTTGTGCGTTATTCAAATGACAATAAAATGGGTAATCGGCACATTTATATTATAACAACAACAACAAAGACAGAATACAACAAAAACACATATGCAGTTATCTGAAACCAAAGAAAAGATAAATACACCAACAATGGATTACAGAAAAATAAGTGAATTATTAGTGACATCGAGAAAGATAGAGGACACATCAGATAATATGCAAAATAAAACTAACCAGAAGATTAACTTACATAAAGTATCAAAAAGTAGATTACAAATAAGATGTTAGACAAAAGAAGATTTATAGGTTTTTAGGTTATAAGGTTTTCTTGTTGCTTTTCTAGCTGCATTTTCGATTGTTATGGTTTACAACTTTCGCCAGAAATCTCAGATTTTATTTCAATTTTAAAAGAATTTGCATGCTTACGTGGAAGGTCGGTAAGAATACCGTTATTGTTCTTCGTAACCACAGCCAAATAAATATTTACAGAAGTAAGATAAGTATATTTTTTTATTTGTTTAAATGATGCGTTCATAAACTTTATTTGAATTAACATTGTATGTTTAAATTGAAAATTTATTTAATGATAGTAAATAAATAAAATCTTCCTAAAATACAAGGTTTTTGATATTTTTCAAATTTTATTCCTCATCTATAATTATCACTTATAAATAATAACATAACAATCATTTAAAAAAATATATTTTTCATGGATTTAGGGGTTAAATATTGGATTCAATCAAAGCCTTTTCAAGCTTTATGTTGATATTTTTTTAATATTTGTCACTGCTTTAACATGTTTCTATCATGTTTATTGTTTATTTCGTGTTATATTTTAATTCTGCATGGCTCTAAACGAATAAATAAAAAATATCATAAATTAAAAAATATGCATAAATTAGTGAAAAGATTTGAACGGCATTCAATCCTCTCTGCCAATATTTATTGAGAAAAGGCGTGATGGTTTTCTTGTAAGAAATACATAACTTTATTATGTATTCAAATAAAATAGCATCAGTTTCACCACATTGTGGTTGAGAAGAAATATTCAAAAAATTCGAGATAAAAATTCCATCTCAATCAATCAATCTGTCGTTCCTGCCCTAATGACTGACAGTCACAATCTTGAAGTAGAGTTTGTTAGGTCATCATTTTGACTGTCTGAACCTACAGAATTGAGGTACGTTTTCGTTGGTTTCTGCGTATTATGGAGAACTGTGATATACATACATATATCAAATAAGGGGGGAAATAATTTATACAAACTTTAACTCTGAATATTGCTACAGAACGGCTTGGTATTTCTATATAAAATTCAAAATGATTTAGTTGATAGTCCGGTATTGCTAGAATTGATAAGCTTCCGAATTCCTCAACGTAATACTAGAAGTGCAAAAATTCTGTGACTAACTACCATATGCATTCCTCTTTGCCCAGAATAGTAATGGAGGGAAACAATTTTACCAATTCAGTGGACATCTTAAATTTATCTTCAAAGGAATAGAAAATATTATTTAGTTATGTAAAATAAATAATTCTTAGTATTCATATGTAAAAACCCCGAAAAAGGGCTTAATTAATATATAATAATAATAATACACCCCTCCCCACCCACAATGGACCGTCTAGAACAAACGAGCTTGACCAAATTATGTTACTGTCTTTTACAGCATATTAAATGGTCATTTACGAAGGGCCATAATTAAAAAGCATGTATGCTGATTTTTTGAACGCACCGAAATTTCTGTATTGTAGAATACGTTTTCCGAGTTCTTTGAATGAAGACTTATTAAAATTAAGTAATTAAATTATTCCAAGCTATACATTAACCATCTATGCGATTATAACAATATGAGAAAACAGAGATTGATTTGAAATTTTTTTTAACCAAGTGCAAGTTTTTTATCTTTTAAATTGTTCACAATTTAAAAAAAATTCGCCAAAAAATTATCGCAAAGAAATATATAAAGTAACATTCAGAAACACTATTTTACTTAATTTGTGGAGAAATTCAACAAAATAGTTTATTGTTATTGCACTTAAATATAAATTAAACTTTAAAATACGAAGACCAATTTAAATTTCACAATTAACATTTACACATTATTTGAAAGTACATAAAACATAGGGTAAAATAACACATAAAGTAAATAAAATAACCTTTACAAATCTCTTTTCTGAAAAATCAATAAAGTTGTATTAGAGTGCATTCGAGTTCAAGACGTATTATAGTTAAACATAAATTATTCTTTAATTTGAAAACAAAATTAAGCTGCGAACGAATGGAATAAATAAAGAGTCTATTTTATACAGATTTTTTTTAAAATATCGAAATATTATAATTGAATATTTTACTAAAAATAAAAATTTTAGTAACAAGATTATACTTGAATAGTAGGTAATAATATCCATAACAAAATTTTGATTCATAAAACTGCACAAATAAATATTTACATTGTTGGTTAATCACTAATAGTTTACTAAAATATCTCATTACCATTATTAAACAAAGTGTTATTTTGTATCAATTTTAAATAATTTCCATGTATTACTCTCAAGAAAAAAGAAATGTACTTTAACAGATTGTGGGGATAATACATACGAAAGGAATTTAAATTATGTCAAACCGGTTGTTGTTCTATTTAATATCCCATGTGCTTTGCTTAAACCAAATAAAAAAACTATGCAAACACTAAGGTAATGCTTGCAATTATGACTCACATACAAATATGTGGGTTCCATATAGATACAACCATTTAACTTTGTATTATCTAGGTCACTGTCCATCGCAGTTGACTCGCGATATAATAGTCTGATCCGAAGGCTAATAAAACAATACTTATAAAACGTTTGGAGCCCGCTGGGCGGTGCGTGTTAAGGGGATGCGTTATGCGTTATGGGCAAATTTAATGTTCCGCCCGCCACCCCCGCGGGGATCAACGGGCCATTTAGATGCGCCCCGAGTTGCCAGGGGCGCGCCATACGGCAAATTGCCCTCGAATACCACGTATGCCCCACTGTGCCCCGTCTTACGCTTTTGATGAAGAAATTCTACTTCGACGTAGAAGACGTTCCGAAGAGTGAAGATACCTACAGTATCGCCCTTTTTTTGTGACAAGATCTGAATAGTCAGTAATTTTACCCACCTATCCCTTTCTCATCTCTTTCCTCTCCCAACTACCAATAGCCCCACAAAATTTCCCAATTGGGGATGCACTTGTTACATTGACTCCAGACAGCTGGGAGCAGTTGGGAGTTGGGACTCTTGTGCAGTATTCACATAAAAAGATTGCCTAAGGCTTATTCACATTGAAGTTTTCTATGACTCTATAAATATATCTTTTTTGCAATGAACCATTTGACAAAAATATCAGTATTTTTAAGAACACATTTCATGGTGAAATAAGTTTTTTTGCCTCATCAGCACATCAAATGACGTCGTAATGTCTGTCCACAATACATATTTAGCATTGTCGGTGCAAATAGGGACAAATGAAATCAGGGGCATTTTTATAGGTTAATTTAAAATTTCTGAATAACCGTATGGGAACAATGTTTTTTTTATATTAGCTCCACACAGGAGGCCCGGGGCGGAAGTTCCTATACCCGCCTCCCAAATATCAAAACAAAAATTAATTTAATTGAAATTAATAAAATACTTAGTTTTTACCACTTTTATTATTTATAAATACCAACATGTTTCATGAGCAACGCTCACTTCTTCAGGGTTTTAATAATACTAATTATAAATAATAGACATAGACAATGGTGTCATTAAATTAATTTGTTGTTTTTTGTCAATAAGCATACTCGCATTTTATATAATACAGGGTTTTCCAATAAGAGGTGTTATTTTGAATAGTCCGCTATTTCGGTAGATGTTACTTTTAAAGCTGTCATTTTTTAATATTTCACATGTAGAAACTACGTTATTGATAAAAATGGAACGATACACGCTTCAACAATGCATTGAAATTATTAAAATTCACTTGAGTGAATCAAATGCAAATCATCTTGAGTGATGAGGCCCATTTCCACCTCGGTGGCTTCATCAACAAGCAAAATCGACGCATTTGGGGCTCGGAAAACCTAAGAATTATTATTGAAAAGTCTCTTTATTCTCAACGTGTGACTGTTTGGTGCGATTTATGGTCCGGCGGAGTCATTGGACCTTACTTTTTCGAAAATGAGGCTGGAGCAACAGTTACGGTGAATGGATTGCGCTACCGAGAGATGATTAATGATTTTTCATGACCGGAATTGGATGGTATTGATCTGGACAACGTTTACTTTCAACAAGCGGGCGCTACGTGCCATACAATCAACGAAACCATTGATCTTTTATGATTGAATATCAAAATAACACCCTTATTGGAAAACCCTGTACATATAAAGTCAATGAGCTATGTTTAGTTGAATTCCTCATAATAATAATCATATTTGGAGGATTTGTATAGCGCCGTTTTTACGCAAAATCACCTCAAGGAAGGAGTATCATGCAATATCGTGCCAAAAGACTGAAAACTATACAAGAGGAGCATTTAAAAAATATATTAAAATTATTGTACACCGGAATAATCATCCAATTAGCGAACGATATTTCTTATTTTAACATTCCTGTACAAGGAATACCCCATCAAAACTTTGGTTTTAACCATTCCCCATTTTTTCTAAAAATATTACTCACGAAATTGTTCTTGTTTTTTCTGTGGTCAAGAAGTGAAAAATTAACATCACCAATTTTTGGTTTACCTTTCCAAACAAATATCCTCTATTCCATAAAGCCTTATCTATAATTGCCTCCCCTTCATTCAACATCACATCTCTTCCAATTCTGAAATCGACTACAATCTTGGATATAATTATGAAATTTGACTATTTAATACAGATTTTTTATACATAATCATCTGCTCTCGTTATATGATGGCCTACAACACCATTGTAGGGTGCTAACCAGAAAAATTGGAAAAAAACGTTTCGGAAGATAGGTACGTAAAAAAGTTTTAGTTTATGAAATATGTATTTAAATATAAGTACTGTCCATTTTTCTAGAAATTTTGTGCAATAAAATCATTCCTCTTGTCATTCTAAGCCGTATTAGAATATATTGTCTGCCGTGTGTTAGTCGTATGATGACTACCGTTGAAATTATTGCAAAAACGACCTTTTTTATTTTATCCTCAATGACAATGGCAATTTCAACCTTTCTGACTGTAGCGCTGATCAACTCATTGAAACTAGTAGGAATGTGAAAAGTTTAAGTACTGCACAAGAGTCCCAACTGCTCCCAATGGTCTGGATCCAGCGAGACTATGGCATCCCCAATTGTGTATGTTGTGAGGCTGAAGGTTGTAGGGAGGGGAAGTAGATAGGGGAGTTCTTGTCTATTCAGATCTGGTCACCAAACAAGGTTAAAACCATTTCAAGCAACGTTTCAATTCTGAATAATATTATTACTCCAGGGCGACACTGAGAGTATATTCCACCATGGAACGTGACGCAAGTATACTATTTATTATTTTATTCCAATATTTGATTCGAACCCGCGACTTTCGGCTTGCTAGTCGAGAGCTTTACCCCTTTTACATGGACATCAAATAGTAATCTGTAGGTACGTCTTCTGATGTAGCCTCTTCCCCTACTGCAAATTCTATCAATCCCATGGATTATCCATTATAATGCCACATTTCCATAATGTGACCATTGCTACTTTGACCCTTAGCAGCTGTAAAAGTTGTTTTTTTTTTATTCATAAGACATATTGTTACAAATCCTCTATTTCATATGCTCCGAGATTTCTTCGCATGGTTCCTTATGTCGCCACGTATTGAAAATATGCGGAAATGGTTTCAATAAAGACGCACCGTTAATGGAATTCTTCGACTGTGGGAAGCCGATTAAATACGGAAATGATACAGGAGCGTGCGATTAATAGCCAACTATTTTTTAAACTCTAAGCTCAAAACTCATCCCTTGAGGAAATTGTAGCCGTAGGTAAATAATAAATCAAAGACCCTTATTTCTGTGAACGAAGAACGAAGTGATTAAATTTATCTTTTGTGGAGTGACGAAGAACCTTTATATATGTCTATGTATGTTTCTATAGTCGCTTCGTAGGTATCTAAATACGATTTCAGAAAACACATCCAGAACCACGTACCTATTCACCGCCATCTATAATATTATTACGCTAGCGTCTGGACAGTCTATGCCCTCTGATTGGTCGAATTCATATCGTGTGTTTCGGGTAAATTCAGCTAACTTGAAATTTAAGACCAGATTTCATACTAAAATAGGATCGCCTCATTTCTTCAAAAGCATCGTTTCTGCTCATATAATTTTTGGATAATATCGAAGAAAATATGTTTTAGATAGTTAAAATCCATTGGATTAAGATTACATTACAGTAAAAATTATCCAGAATTACGATTTATATATTTGATGTCTGTCAATGTCAATCCCTCCTTTACCGGCCGCCGGAGTAGTTTCTCTATTGGCCGACAAAGCGCATAAGAACGATATACAAATACGTACAATTTCATTTATTCAAACAGCGGTAATTATTTACGTAAAACAACCGTTTTAATACGCATTTACAAATAAAACAAACATTTGATTCAACTTAATGACAATAATCAATAACTGTTTGCATATACGATTTTGAAAAATATTGATATTTAATATTATTTACGTAAATAATAATTTCGCACTTTTTTAACAGAACACCGATATGAAGTTAACGCATAATACGCGGAAGTATAGGCACTGCCAACCCAATAAATTAACATGAAACACAATCGGAAGATAGAAACGCTTCGTTGATTGTAAAATTAGCCAACAAATCTCTAATCTGACATTTACTTATATGTATAATAAAACAATTATTCTGCCAGGTATATATATACACGGTGTCCGGAAACTCGTAGTACAAGCGGGAAACTGGAGAATCTACACCACATGGGGAACCCAAAAAAACATAAAGTTTTTTGATTTGAGCATTTTCACAAAAAAAAAAAAAAACCAAAAAAAAATATTTTTCGGCTATTTTTGGGTTAAAGTTTTTTCTGGTGTTTAGGGTTGAACAACAGATGTTTTAACCCTGCAGAGCAGAAATATTTTATGATTACACCGGATTAAATGAGGGGTGATTTCAAAATAATGCTTCAAATCCGAGTTTCTTCATTTGTTTTACTTTCAAATAGTTTTAATTAGTTGGGTACTTTGATCTTCAGTAATAATTTATAAGAATTTGATTAAAAAAAAAAAAATATTAAAAAAAAAAAATGAACTTCTAACTCGATTTACTCGATAACGAAAGCTCAAATCAAAAAAATATATACTACAAAATCGACTCCAAATGTGATGTAGATTCACCAGTTTCCCGCTTGTACTACGAGTTTCCGGACACCCTGTATATTTATATAATATATGTATTAAGGTAATTATTCGGAATCGCTGGACAAGGATAATACGAAATATTTTTAAATAAAACCTTCTGATTTACCTTAATTAATATAAAAAGAATCTGAATGCATTTGAGAAATTTTTAATTTTAGCATTTTAATTTTTAATTACGTAAAATGAAAATTTGCTTTCGTTGTATGGGATGACAGCCGGAATAATTTCTATTGATGACATTTTTTTTGGAATTCCTGATATGAGTGACTATAATTTTTACCATTTACTGTATGCAAATACTAAGTAGGTACTATTTTAGCCCAGCTCGAAAAATAAAATAAAGGTATTTAGGTTTGTTTTACAAATAAAGAAATATTTAAAAAAAGTTTATTATAGGTTAGGTTGAGTTATTATAGGTTAGGATAGGTAAGGTTGGGTTGTGCTAGGTTAGGTTAGGTTAGGTTGGATTAGTATAGGTTAAGTTAGTAGGTTAGGTTAGATTAAGTTGGATTATTATAGGTTAGGTTAGGTTAGGATAAGTCAGGTTATGTTAGGTTAGGTAAGGTTAGGTTGGGTTATAATAGGTTAGGATATAGGTTAGGTGGGATTATTATTGGTTAGGTTAGGTTAGGATAGGTTAGGTTAGAATTGGTTGGGTTTGGTTAGGTTGGGTTACGTTAGATTGGATTATTATAGGTTAGGTTATGATATAGGTTAGGCTAGGTTGGATTATTATAGGTGAGGTTCGGTTAGGTCAGGTTAGATTATTATGGGTTAGCATAAGATATAGGTAAGGTTAGGTTAGGATGGATTATTATAGGTTAGGTTAAGACATAGGTTAGGTTGAATTATTATAGGTTAGTTTAGATTGGGTTATTATAGGTTAGGTTAAATAAAATAATAATGATAATAATAGCCAAATAAATCATTTATGCTTTTTAAGTAGGCACTATTTTGCGCGTTATTGTATTACATTATATATTTTTTAATTTACGATGTTCAATTGTCTCTAGCCGCTCATTTCAGGAATACTGACAAAAGAAATTGTTATCAACAGAAATTATTCCTGCTGTCAACCAATACAACGAAAGCGAATTTTCGTTTTACGTAACTAAAAATTAAAAAGCTAAAATTAAAAATTTCTCAAATGCTGTTTGATTCCTTTTATAGTAATTAAGGTAAATCAGAAGGTATTATTTAAAAATATTTCGTATTTTCCATGTCCAGCGATTCCAAATATTTACCTTTATTAATTTACCTTTACCCATTTAGGCAATTATTCGGGAAAGGTAAAGTTTTACCCGAACAACTGTAATTCTTATTATGCCTTAACTCCTTCCTGTTCCGTGTTTTAACAATATATACTCACCCTCTTTCTGTGAATGACCTAATATCTACCTATTAAATGTAACTGTTGTTAGTATCACTCAACTGGGCGAAACACAACCAAGTGCCGCTAGTCTTTATTAATACAGGCCGTGCAGTAGAATATGAACTGACAGTTAAAGAGACCTGTTTAGGACTATTGCACTGGGTTAATATATATAGCAGTAAAGTTAGTATAGATTGATACAAAAGTCCGGGAACAGGTTTCCTTTAACTGTCAGTTTATTTTCTACAGCACGGCCTGTATTAATAAAAGATGGAAGTAAAATATGATTTAAGATTTTCACGGCCAAAAGTATTTTTGTTATTTGTTTTTGGGGTGTTATGCCGTGTTGCGCTAACTCGTTCTTTAGCCAACGTTTCGGACAGCATTGCAGTGTCCATCATCAGGGCAGATGTGTTATTTGAGGTTGTGTTAAAATGTGAGCTTATGTATGAGGTTGTGATACCGTGTTGCCAGCTCCAACCCTCTGAGCTAACATTAACGTATCATTTTTTTTATTTTTTTTTTATTAATTTAAAGTGGTTTTCTTCGTTTAGCTCTGGTGTAGCCGTCAATTACCGGATACCAAGAACTATTGAGCTTAGCCCCATCGTCTCTATTAATGCTTACGGGATTTTTATGAATTTCAATGGCTTCCGTAATCAGCCGTGCTCTATAAGTTTTGGGTCTCCCCAGGATTTCAGGAACAAATCCAAAGTAATGCCCGGTGTCAATCAAATGCTCGTCAATTGCCGATTTGTCAGGGTGGCCGAGTTTACAAGCTCTGAAGTGTTCTGAAATCCTTTTGGAGATAGTCCGCTCTGTCTGGCCTACATAGACCTTGTCACATCCGGAACAGCTGAGTTTATACACTCCATCTGTTTCCAGAGGAAACTTAGTCTTTGCAGACCTCAGTAAGTCTTGTATCTTTGTTGTTGTTCCGAAGACAGTCTTGATATTTTCCTTTCTCAATAGCCTGGCAATTCTGTCTGTCACATTGTGCACATAAGGCAGGAAGGCACAGCCTTTCGACTCTTGTTCAATTCTGTCTTCGCTTAGTGCAGACTTGGCTCTTATGATTTGCCTTGTCTGACTTGCTGGGTAACCGTTACGCTCCAGTGCATCGGTCAGCTTCGTAAGTTCCGCTCCGATTTTATGTTCTTCACATATTCTGGTCGCTCGGGTCACCAATGTATGGATAAGTCCTCTCTTCTGCGCTGGGTGGTGGTGCAAATCAGCGTGTAAGTACCGATTCGTATGGGTTGGTTTCCTATATACAGTGTGCCCTAGGCTACCATCGTGTTTTCGCATCACCTCCACATCTAGAAAAGGCAGGATTTTATCTTCGTTTTCCAGTTCCATTGTGAACTTAATTTTGCTGTGGAGAGAATTAAGATGGTTCAGGAATTCGTTAAGTTTCTCCGTTCCATGAGGCCAAATGGCGAAGACATCGTCGACGTAGCGCCACCATACTTTAGGGACAGCCGAAGCTGTGTCAAGTGCAACTTCTTCAAACTTCTCCATAAAAAAGTTGGCTAGTACTGGCGATAACGGACTGCCCATCGCAACTCCCTCCAATTGCTCAAATAGTTCACTCTGAAACGCAAAGTATCCCGTTTTGAGGAACGTTGGCTAAAGAAGGAGTTAGCCCAACACGGCATAACACCCCAAAAACAAATAACAAAAAAGATGGAAGTGATCTATTCCATCACATTATCTCTTTATTTTCAAATTAGTGTTCTAGAATATTTTTTCAACCGCACTCTCACTAATTCGGTTGGTACATAAATTTCATTAACATTATATTTTTTCTGTAATATATTGGTGTGTAATCCTTTTATGGAGAACATGAATAAATAAATTTTACAAAATTAATTAACGTTTAAAAAAATAAGTATTACCTCCATCGTTCTCATTTCCGGACAAATTTTATAATATGAGAATACCACACCAAGGGTGCTTAACAACTTCATTTTTGTCGATTTGCTAAATAGAAATTTATGAAGGAGTAATAAGACTCTAATGCCGCGGGTTTGCTCGACGAGAATTTAATTATTCCTGATAAACACATAGCTAAAATCTCAATTGTTTCTAAAGAGATCCCTTCGAATGTAAGTTATTTATATTTAAGGTTAATAAAAACATGACCTTACCATTGAAATATTTTATGTAAAACGGTTTGAAAATTTTATAAAACGTTTTTCAACTAGAAAATTAGTCGTAAGCACCAAATTTTATTTTTCTATATGATAAATTAGTAACTTTCCAATGGATTTCTCTAGAAACATTTGAGATTTAAGTATTACGTTCATCAGAAATAATTAAAATAAACCCCATGGAAAGAAAGATTTTCTAGGCTTGCTAGGACAAAGTCGATTGTAGGTGGGTCCATTACTCCCGGCCGTACGCCTAATATTGTTTTAACTTCAATTCATCACTTACGCCGTTAAGATTTCCACATTATTTAAGAGATTTGACAGGGAAAATTCAACCGCAGGTCTATCCAATACAACAGGGCCGGGTCTTGTATATTTTTGTGCACGGTTTTTTCACTTACGTCATTAAGATTCTGGTTATATATTGGGGTACTCTCTCGTCTTAATAATTAATTTATGCTTCTCCAATAATCGCAAATTCACTCTGTACCGTCATTTTGTATACCTCACTATTTTATCTTAATAATCGACACTATACGTTTATCCTGACGTATAAACCATTGGTATCGGAACATGTCGATTATTTCGATTAAATAGTGGTGTATAAAAAGTTATTTATTTTATTTTAATTAAAATATTTCATGGTTTATATTCAGACTCCGTGGTCGAGGGGTAAGGCTCTAGCAAGACGAGGTGCGCAAGTAAATTTTATTTGATTAACTTTTGACATTTTATTTAATTAAAATAATATATAAGATTACTTGCAGCACATTTTAGAGTGGAATATACTATCAGTAAAGCCCAGGTGTAAAACAACCAATAAGAATCAAAATGTTGCTTGAAATGGCTTTAGCCGTGTTTGGTGAACATATCTGAATAGCCAAGAACTCTCCCACCTTCTACTTCCCACTTCCTTCAGTATCATAACACACCTCAATTGGGAATGCCAAAGTCCAACTGGCTCCAGACGGTTGGGAGCAGTCGGGACTTTTATACTTTAATACATAAAAAAGTCTAGTACATCGGTATAGAAAAATTGATTAAGTCCGAGTAAGTATGTAATTTTTCATAATCCAATGCGAAGTTTTTACATAGAACGGTTTTTAAGAACTTGAACTCAAAATTTAAAAAAAAACTTTTTAAAAATCATAAAATGATTAAATAATATTATTGAGTAAAAATAAAAAAAATAATATAAAATAACAATTAATAATAAATAACAATAAAAAATAATAATGATAAATAAATGGTCTAATAAACCTTGAAATTTAAAGGTATTCTACCCACAACCACAATTCATTGAAGAAATAATTGTTATCTCGGACGAGAAATATGAACATTAAAAAAAACTTATTAACTTATTACTCGTATTATACATAATTAGAATTTTTTTAAAGCTGGGAAGAATTTCCCGATGCAAATTTTTATGCGACGAAATGGTTGATTGTTAATACGAAAACACAATTTTCTCGTATACATAATATGTATTTTGTAGTTTGCGACCTTCGTTAAATTAAATGTGTAAATTGATAGCCATCCTTAGCGGGCTGTTATGAAACAAAATGAAATATAAATTTCCTTCAATAAACAAAAAAGAGAAATATGGCCCCAACAGCCGAAAATAAATGAGAAAAATTGTTTTCGCCTCTGTTTTTATTGCAAAGAGTTGATACACGTTGTTTTCCAAAGGAAAATCTGGATTTTGGTAACATCAATAAAAGCGTTACTAGGCAGTGATTAAATATCTCTCATTATTTTTTTTTAAATTGGACAGGAAAAGTAATTGAATAATATCATTTTGCATAAAAACATATTTTATAGGAATAATTATTTTTTTCAATGATCAACTTATGTTTACACAAAGAACAAAAAAATTTTAAAGTTATTAAAAATGATCCACTAATAAAAGCCCAAAAATTAATAATACGGTCTATTTACAAAGCACATTATATACACCCACGAAGGACTTATTTAAAGACTTCAAAGTTCTTAATATAAAATCCTTATATGTAAAAAATAGAACCTCTCATTTCAAATTCAAATTTACCAAAAATATTTTGTTGAATCAATCTATAACACAAGATATTCCAACCAATCCAACTATATTATTCCAGCAACAAAAACCTCAATGGCACAGTCACATATTAATTTTCTTGCTCTTAAAATATTGAATAATTTATCAATTGAAATAAAGTCAATAGCCAAATATCACACTTTCAGAAAGAAGCTTGCCGACTTTTTAATGAGTGAATGTGATAGTGTTAGTAGCCTGTTTCTCACACTCAGATAATGTTGAAGATGTTGGTAAAATATATGTGCGAATAAATAAGTAGGTCCTCTAGTATTGTGACAATTATACCACAGTCTCAGGATATAACTCCGTTATAAATAGATTGCACACACTTGGGAACTTTTATGCTAAAATCGCAGATACTTTGAATATTCCACTTGAAAAGTATAAAGCTGCACTAATAACACATTTTAACGCCACTCATTTTAATGAGGTCACTACATAACCGGCTATTGTCATTGCTTCTTTCTTTACTGTTATTTTACTTGTTATGTTTTAACTTAATTTAATTCTTCAATTTTTCTCATCAAAATTTAATACTGCACTATATATATGTAAAAAAATAAAATAAAAACTTTATATGTAAATGGCACTTGTGCCGTAAATTCTAAATAAATATGTGTGTATGTGTATATAATACATATATATGTGTATGAAGATGTATTCTTCTATGTTTATGAATATGTGTGTGTATGGATTTATGTGTGTATACGTGTATTTACGCGCTTATGCATGCGTGCACACATACACAACTAGAAAAAAGAGTTACGTATATGATCCAATCCTGCACAATAGCATGTCTTATTGTTCTTTATTCTTTTTTATTTATTATTTTCGTTTTTCTGTATTCTATTTTATAATGGCATGTCTTATTTTTCTTTATTATTTTTTTATTTTCGTTTTTCTGTTTTCTATTTCCGTTATAAATTTTCTACTGTAATCCTTCCTATTTTCAACACGTTTATATATTTAGTTCATATGTTCGCACTAGATCTAACATAACTATATTCCATTGGTCACCATGAAACAGGCAGTCGCCTAGTATGATGATTTAATGTATCATATATAAATAAATGTTTGAATATATTATCATGTATTTTATAAATAAAAAAATTAACGCTGAAACAATTTGACTATTATTTTAAATGTAATTTAAAAAATCGATTAAGCAATAATTGTTGAATAAAATACTACGATTTAATTAATTATTTGGCAGTTTAAAATAAGCTGACGTAGCTTAGTGGCTAGTGCACCTCACCCGCAATAAGAAGGTTGCTGGTGAGGGTGGGTTATTATTTATTTTAGGCTAATATTAATAATTTCAGGCTTATAACAATTTGTTAACAAAAATGTGTTGTATAACTAACCATCATGTAATTTTTTTTCAAGGGTAGACAGAGAGTGACCGCCACCCAACTCTCTCTTGAAGAAACTACTTCCTTCATTCCACTTACCTACTCTTCCGTTATTTAGACTCTTGATATGACCTGACCCAATTGTGTAATTCATTTGGTCTTAGGGGATCGCCGACTTCTTGTACCATTTAATGTCGCGTTATTTGAGCAAATAAAAATACGCTCTAAACGTATAAAAGTAGAAAAAATTCAAAAAAGGAAAATGTTATTATAGAATAGCAGTATCTAATTGATTGTGGATAAATTTCGTTAGCAAAATAAATTTATAAAATATTAAAATTTCTCCTGCTCTCTCTCCTTGACTTTTTTGTATTTAAAATTATTTAAGCTTTTTCAAAATTTTAAGGAAACTAAAATAATGTAATTTTTAGTAAAATTTAATGAAAAGTATTATATAACATGACAGTGAGAACGACATTGGTAAAGAATTACATCCAAATATTCAAATCACTGTCAAAATGGCAAAATACGCACTAACAATGCTGAAATACGCACTTTAAATGCCAAAACGGATGAGAAAAAAATATATTTTTTGAAACCTAAACACTACTCAATATTTTTTTTCAAAATTTCCAGTAATAACCCGCTTCCTCACTTAAAACAATAATATCCACCATTTCTAATTTGAATCTCTCCTATTTTTTAAGAATAAAATGCCTGACTAACGAATGACTAGAAATGGGTCAAATACGATGTACAAATTACCAAACTAGACACGCATATGCACTAACGACCAAAAATACTCAAGAAGTTCAAATGTAAATAAACCAAGTTACGAATGACAAAGGGTGCAGTTTTTTCATTATTATTCACCTTAACAAAAAATTATAACTACACACGTTTGAGTCTCCCACTACCCCTTTACCCCGATGTATAATTATAAGCGTCTTTGGTAGTCGGCTATCTTCCATCCTTATCGTCCTTCCCAGCAGAGTCGTCCCTATTCCACGAATCTCTAATGACAGCTCTTAAAATAATTGTATTGCTTTCTTTTGGAAGCGAAGTTTTATTTTAATTTAGAAGAAAAGTTAGTTTTGTCTGCTGTAAAACATTTTGAATTTCTTTCATATAACAATACGTAAATGACATCATTCTTCCATGCTCTTAACTTTGAACTCTCCAAAAATATTGAAGAAGGGATATTTATTGAAAATTTTTATTTAATGCTATAAACTACGCTTCAACTTTTAACTAAAAGAATGAGAATTATTATAATTTGAATAGACCATTAGTATTTTTATTCTCTCTTGGAACATTTTTATTCGTAAAAATGTGATTGTTTTGTAATAATATTGTATTTTTTTAAATAGTTAGATTGTTTGATAAAGAAGATGAGTTAAATGAACCGCAAACAATACTGATTTTATGATATATCCCCCCATTCTAAAAGCAAAATCGCTTTGTTATCAGCCCGTGGCTTACTTTTCATGAAAAGTTGGATTAAAAATTTCCCAAATAAGTTTGAACTTAACCCTCCGACGGCCAATGTGGCCTGGGCAGACCATTTCGATTTTCAAACGTGTTTTTTTCCGTTGACTTTTTGGCAAGCGGTATAAATATACCACACAACTCGATGAGGTCAAACATAATTTTATCAAATACCTTTGATCTTTTAAAAATATTTTGATTAATTCAATGGTAATATGTTGTGCTATGGAACTCCAGTGTTGTTGAACAGTTGAACAGTGTTGTTGAACAGTTTACAAAAGTTTATAACATAAATAAAAATATAAATATTTTGTTTTTAATGAATCTAGTTTTTGAACTGTTAATTCGTGGTGGAATTCCAGTGTATTAGATTTGAAATTTAAACAACTTTTGCACTTTGTTGTTTAAATTTCAAATCTAATATAATGTTTAAGTTTAAAAAAACAATCATTATCATACCAATGGAATTGCACACTTATTTACTTACAAATTGGCTTTAACTATTCCGCAGCAAAGTGAAGGAGTAGGTAGTACCCAAAATTACTATCCTCTATGTACGCAGTTCAAATATTTTACCATCTCTACTAATTTAAGGATCACTTAACAAAATAAATCATTTTTTTCAATAAATCAGCTGTTGTTATAATGTATTGAAGAATGTTGTATTTTTGAGTAAATCTGTTTCATTGAATTTTTTATTCCGCTGGAAAATAAGTTATTCACTCGAAGTTTTTGTAGCCTCAGGTACATCTGTTATTCACGAACTTGGAATTTTGCTTATGAAACGTGAACAGTAAACCACATGACGTGGGTTCTTCATAAATCATACCAAATACCTGCGCCTCTTCTCGTACTGGAGGGTTTTCATGGAGTTTATGGATAGGTACATTAGCGACATCTGTTAACGTGGTACGTTATTAAAATTTGTTAAATAGAATAAGTTATTGGAATATCATTTTATTCGATTGGTCACCAAAAAACATTCTGTGATTCAAATTCTTACTTTATACACTTTGATCAAACCGATGGATGCACGTGACATAAGAATAGATTCTTGAAACGGACATTTCAATATGAAGGAAATTGGCTAATTTGAAAAATTGTGGGAAAAATATGACATAATCTTTGGGGATGCTGTGTGCACCTCACCCGATGAATCCGGGCAATCCTGCTAAATAATCAAATGTAGTAAACCACTTGGGGTGACCTGTGGCAAAGGTGTTGGTGATCCAATAATTGGTTGCCGGGGCGGCATTACCCAAACCCGCTCCCCAAATTGAAACGTTCATTGAACTTAAATTATGTTTCGCATTACGTAGGAATATTTAATCTTGATTACCAACTTACCTCTGCAACAGCCGAAATTAGTTTGTTCATTAGATATTATAAAAAAAAAATAAAACCACTGTGTGAAGGTTGCAAAGCTGAATTTATAACTTAGATCTATTAGTAATGGATCTATACAGGATGGATACAGGTAAGAATTTTGTATTAATTCATGCAATAATTTTGTTGCTTAAGTGGCGGTAAAATACAAACGTATATCTATTTGCTTTTGTTTTTTTAATTTCAATTCTCATATTCTTTCTTTTGAAAGCAAAAAAAAAGTTACTCGTAAGCATAAAACTAGACCGAAATGGAAACATTACGGGCACAGTGATAAGGTCCCCCACTACAGTAAATATGCATCTTGGGGGTGCTGTAGATCTCTGTTTCTGGTCAATGAGTCTCTGGTGCGATATAACATGAATAAATCTTAACACAAATAACAACTTGTAGGGAAACCGTGCATTCTTTATTTTCCTTTTTTTACACTACTTTTGAGACGCTCAGTTTGTCAAAATATTCCTTTGTTTGGAATAAGATAAATGTTGAAATTTAAGGGTAAACGTAAAGTACGTTATAATCTACACGTTCATAGATGGCGTTAGTAAAATGATTTTTTCAAATACAATTTGCAAGTCATTTTTGAAATATTAAAAATTATTATTTTTGCGCCCGTAACGTACGCAATATGATTATTAATAAATTGCACTATTGAAGTTAAATTAAAACGCAATATTAAAATCGTTCAATGGGAACTCAAGACAGTGGCAAATCAACAAACTTTTTAGAAGTGATATGAAGTCATTAAAAATGATAAAAATTCTATAAAGGCTATAAACCTAACCTAACCTAACGAAACCTAGTTTTTTTCCGTGACTTTAGATAACTTTTCAAGAGTGAATTGCATTGCATTGTCCTGATTTGCCCGGTTACCCGAAAAACATACCAATAAATTGTATAAGTTTACTAAGCTATTGCTGTAACCTTGTATATGAAAATGTTTTTATGGAAAAAATTAAATTTTATTTGGACAAGGTCTTTATAAAAAAAAAACCTTTTTTTTACCATCACCATCAAATTATTTTGATCACGATCGTGCTTATTATATTTTGCAGTATTTATTATGGGAAAAAAAAATTATGAATAGAATTTTTTTGTTAAAATTCTAAATATTGTACGGTGTATTTGCAGCATGATCCATAGAGGAAAATACTCTCAATATCGCCCTGGTATTGAAAATTTCCATGAAATGGCTTTAACCGTGTTTGGTGATCAGATCTGAATATCCAGGTACTTAACTTTCCGACCTTCCTCTTTTCAATCTCTTTCTCTACCCCACTACATTCAGCTTTAAAACATGCACAAATTGTTGATGTCTCACTGACTCCATAAGGTTGGGGGCAGTTGGGTTTCACATAAATTCACATAAACAATAAATAAAGAAAGGATTAGGTTTGTTTTTTGCTGACAACTGAATATCGCTATATTGATTTTCAGTAATATTTAGATTAATCATGGTGATATGGAAAGAATTCCAACCTCTGGACAAGGTTATGAGAAATAATTGATTGCCGTCATAAATCATCAATGGACGCCCTCACAATGCCTCCACCAAAGTCAAAACTAAGTAGGTACTTTCTCCTTCGATCTGCCTAATGATCCGGTACCACCGCCTCTATTCCTTTTATTTACCCAATAAGTACCTACTTCGTTACTTTAAAACGGGTAGTTTTTCTTAATACACACTATGCTGAAAAAACGAAATTTGATTTTATTCCCCTGGAAATCATTTTATTTGAAATAGTTACGATAGTTTTACTTAAATAAAATAATCCACTATTTATATCTCTCAGTGTTTGCTTTGTTAGGATAAACGTATAATAAAAATTAAGAAGAGACACAAGAGTAAAGACAAATAAGTAACTGTGGTCGAAAATATTACAGTATCAATGTGAAAAAAAATGGTAGTTAATAATATTACATACAAAGTTATCTTATTGTAAACCCTTTGTATTAGTATGTAAAGTTAGCTAATTGTAAGTCCGTTGTATTAGCATGCATAATTATCTATTTGCTAACCCATTGTATTAGTTTGTAAATTATCTAATTGTAAACCCATTGTATTCGTTTGTAAAATTTTTAATCCTTTAAAAAATAAACGTTCACATTTGTAAAGAAACCAAATGTTTGGTTTAAAAAAATAGTTAGTATAAAACGCTCAATTATTTATTTCAGAACAGGTGCTTTATTAGATGAACATTGAAGTAATAATTTTTATTTTTTTAAGTAGTAGGTAGCAAGTGTGGTCCTTTCATGCATTTTTGGATGCTCAGTAGGGTGGTTACAAAAAATCAATGTTGGAATTTTTTTGTGCTGACCCCCCTAAAAGCTGCCAATTGGCTAAAAATGAGATTGGTGAAGTTTCAGCTCAATTGGATAAGATTAACTTGTGCCTCATCAAGGTTGAAGTTTAAGTTTCTATATAAAAAAAAATAAATTATAAAATACCTAACAAGATTTAATTACGTGTGCTGTCCAGATTTCGCTTTATTTATTTTCTCAATTGGTACATAAAAAAGGGTGTAGTTAAAACTGTTTTCAAAGTAAATACAGCACAATCCAAATTGAAAATGATGGATTTACGAGAAAAGAAATGCAAAAAGGAATAGAAAACAAGAAGAAATAATGTTCAAAGTTTTATTATTTAAAATATACAAAATAAAGCATTATGAAAGAAAGAAGTTATTATTATTATTATTTACATTTACAATTAATTATCAGATTAAGGTGGTAATGGCTTAGATAATGTGGCTTTTGAAGTCAGGAAAAAATTTTCGACATTCCGATACAACTTGTAACAGAAACTGTCGTTGTTCTTCGTCTTTTGTCAAACAAGAATTGAAGTCTTGGATTAATTTTACCCCTCTTTCAGCTGTATCATTGACAACCTTAAAACCGTTCACTATTTTTTTGCTTTTAAATAATTTGCATTTTCACACCATATATCAGGATCCGTATTTAAAAATTCTGTATCAATTTCAAATCTTTTGAAAAAATTTAGAGTTTGATGAGAAACAAAAAAATCGATATCTTTGGACACTGAGTTTTACTTTCACATCCCTATCACATGTTTGTTCTTCAATTGACTATTTACAGCCATGCTTGTTTTGACACTTTTTTCTAAATTTTCATCAAAGAAAGAAAATGCGACTTGCTCAGAATTGAAGTACCACATATGATTTATAATTTTAGACAGTGCCTTGTCTGCAAGTTTTATATCGATTTCTGTATATTTTACAAGAGATTTTAAAAATTGTAGGTCTTGGTTGGGGGCCAAAGTGGGTTTGGGGGCGTTAAACCACGCTTTTACATAAAATAATGTTTATTAAAAATAAACAAATGTCAGTGATAGCTTTTTTTTCTAAATTTGTTAATGTAAATTGATCCCTGAAAAGATATATTTGATACAATAAATGGCCTTTGCCATCCATCTAGCGTGATGAATGGCACCAGGAACTTTGAAAAAAAGTATCTTTTGGGGGAGTACGTCCTAACACAACTAACGAAAGTTGAATTAATTCTTTGTAATCATCCCTTGGCTGTTGGTTTTTTAAATTTTTCTGTAAGAAAAATTGATATTTCATCTGAATTCCCTATTTTATGTCTAATATTTTTATCTTCAATAGCAGTTTTGTATTTTGTCTTGTCTAGCTTCGACCACCCAGTCTAAAAGTTTGTAAAAATTATTGAGCGGGGTCTAGTAGTTTTGCCCATTTTTAAATCAAAAACTGATTTGAGAATAATTTCTAAAATATGGTGGCGACATGCTAAATAAAGAAAATTTTTCTCTAATAATAAGCATTGAGCTGTGCTTTTAGATCTGTTAGCGTTTTTTTGTAGTTTTCTCCACTCTTCGTACAGTTTTCCAAGCTTTATAACACAATCTTGAAAGTGTTTGGTTGGTATCTTAGCTTTCTCCCAAAAAATTACAACTTCCTTTTTTCAACCTTCAAAGGAAGGTTGAAAAAAAAATTTGTTTTATGTTTTATTATATATTATATTATTTTATTAAATATGATGTTGTTTATTATATTGTTTAATAATGTATAATGTTCATAGGAAACAAAATTTGATCAAGAGTGATTAAATTGAGTTTTTTTTTTTTTTGCAAAAATATCGTTTTTTCATATTTAATCTCGATGAGGCACGGGATAACATTATCCAATTGAGCTAACACTTTCCAAATCTTATTTTCTAGACAAATGGCAAATTTAAGGGGGGTCAGGCCGGTATTAGGACGAAAATATTTTTTCACCTTATATCTTGTAACCACCCTAATGCTCAGCATCATTTGAGTCAGAATTAATATTAATTATTTATTTTATCATAAAGGTTTAAGGTTTTAAGGTATTGACAAATTTTTTAAACATTCAATAATTATTAATTTTTAATTTCTTTATTAATCTTATTGATCCAAATAACAAAAATAATAAACATGATATCTGGGGGTAATGTGCGATAACTTCGGGAGATGTTTCTACATGATGGTAGAAGAAAAAAATGTTCTCTTTCGAAAATCAAATGTTCTAATAAAAAAATAGTTTTCCATATGGGAATATTTCAACTTTTTAATCTAAAAAACTACTTTAAGCAATGGAATTTTAAAAAAAGTTGTACATTTTTTTTTACTCGTACTAACATGTAGAAACATCTCTTAAAAATAGCGTTTACCGCCGGACATCGTGTATAAAGTGTTTTTATACAGTTATAATAATCGTGTAGCACCTTTTCTTAGAGCAACGCTCGTGTTAAAAAGGCGGAGTCGTAGCAAAAAATTTTCCGACTCTTTTTTCTATTACATATCTAATTAATTCATTTAATTTTGGTCCTGGAATTGATCTTTCGGAGGAGTGTAAAGCATTTACAGAGCTTGGAGATACTATAACGATGGCGCCACGCACTGGATCTCTATTAACATTTATAATTGTTTGAGAAAACAGCAGATTCTCAGTATTGATTTTTACTAATGAAAGCACTGGACATTTCCAAGGATTGTGACATTCAATTTCGTTTTCGAAATTGCGACATAAAATAAGCAAATCGTACCCTATTCTCTAATATCGTGTAAAATTATTTCCGTCCCTCACGAATTTGTTACAATTACAAGTTTGTTATTGTAAGCCCTAATTAACACTGACCGAAACTCTCGCTCCCCTTTCATCCCCTTCAGTGGTGCTGTGTATCTTTTGTCTCATCTCACCTGACAATTGTTCGTTACGTTACTAATTTTAAGACCAAATAAATGTATTCGTGCTGTTGAGTTAGGGCGTAATTTAATTTACACTTCTGTGAATATTTCATTTGCCATATTCCATCACCAAATTTTTTAGGTGACCGGATAAATAATCAATATGATAATTCATCACATCTTTAAAAAGTTATATAAAGTCATGGAAAGTGATGAAACAAATTTTTTATTAACTGGGTTAAGTAGGTTAGGTTAGGTTAGGTTAATATTTTTTTCATCTTTCCTAATGACTTTATATCACTTTTTAAAAGTGTGTTGAATTATCAATGTGTCGATTTATCATGGAACCAATTTTTTATTATGTATACAGAAAATACATAAACTTGACACACATGAGACGAGGAAAAGAAATAAGACCTTCAGAAAAAAAAAAGATTTACAGAGCAATGACGAATAATTTGAATAGTTTGTGTTATTTCATAAGTTACTCATCTAAAATAATATATAGTAGGTATATTTGCAGCACGTTCAATAGTGGAAAATACTATCAGTATCGCGCTGGTGTAAGATCACCATTCAGGATTGAAACGTTGCTTGAGATGTGTTCGGTGACCAGATTTTCCTTTTTCCCATCTCTTTCCCATCCCCAATACATTCAGCCTCACAACATACCCCAATTGAGGATGCCATTGTCTCACAGCCTGCAGACGGTTTTAACATAAAAATGAAGATATTTAGCAAATTTTCAGACAACATAAAATTTGTAGAAAACAAATTTAAACTAAAATTACGTGATTAATTTGTTCATTAAAATGTTTTTTTTTTTTTTAATAATACTGTATTGTATTATTGATAAGATAACTATGTAGCTATTTAATAAGACAAATAAACGAATAAAACAAGTTGAAATTTGAATAATGTTACCACTATGAATTTTATGATTTTATTGTGATTTACTTTTTGATCAATTTTCTTGCTAAAAGATATTCTAAAATACTTGAAAGCGGTATTCTAATACAATACATTTTTTTAAAAATATTTTTCCGTTTGTGTTGTCCATTAAAAATAATAATAACATATATTGGTTAGTGGTTTATTAAAAGACAAATGATTATGATTTGTATTCAGGATTCAGCATTTTTTAAGAACGACCTTAAAAAACTCATATTCATTTTATTTTATAATGTTGGACATGCTGAATTAGAAAGAAAAAAATATTGTTAAGGTGAACTTGAATTGTTTTTGTAAGACTGGCCTCTCAATGAGTCGAAGGGTCTTTGTGTCTGTGTTGAACGGTATGGAAATGATAACAAGTCTCCTTTTCCGTTTAAGTGCTTTCTTGTTGAAGGGTTCACCGGCAACTATTTTTATAAGTGGAGCAGAACACTTCCAGGAATATTTTTCATAATGTTATTTCAGCAAAAAACCCTTTTTTACGTACTCAACACTCAAAGTTTCAACACGAATTTGAGTCATATTTATTTTTGTCAGCTTTCTGTCCACTTTCTGAAAGTTGTTTCTGGTTATGAGTGGAAGTTTGATGGTACCTACCTCCCACCACTTCAATAAACAAAATAGAAGTAAGTGCCTCCTTGCAAAAATTGCTGACTATTATTTTAGCGAACTTTGGTTTGTTATTTCTCCGATCAACATTAAATTTGATGACTTGCGGTATTTTGTAAAAAAAAATAAAAAAATTATGATCCTGAAGATAACTTATTTAAAAAATGAAATTATTCAGTACAAACTGGCCTCATTCGCGGGGAGACCCAGGCAAAGCGAATGGACCAGGTTAAGCGGATGAATTGAATATTTCCGAAAATTACCACTACAATGCGCTAATACTCTCACAATCGGTGTACCGCATCACTACCGACGCCATGACAGTGAATATTTGTCGTTTGGCAAGAACGCACGCTCCTTTTGGTAAAAAATCTTTTTTTTAGAATTTTCATACGATAAACGAAGGTAAGGTATTTGTGATTATTATTATTTGGTAATATTTAATGTGAAGATTAGTTTATTTCACCCAATGTTTATTTGTTTCCTATCTAAAAAACTAAATTTAATTAAGAAATACAGAAACCACATTGTATTTTTTAACAAAACTTTATTTGATACTGCCTTGGGCAAAGCGAATAGGGCAAAGCGGATGGACCATTCGCTTTGCCCGAGCGAATGAACTTTTTGGTTGATTATGTTTAATTGCGTATTAAATATCCCATAAAAACATACAAACAGACAAAAATGAAGCCAACATTCGAAAAAAAAAAGAAATAATAAAAAAAAAACTTGGCCCATCTACCAGCGGACTAAAAGTTTGAAAAAATTGATTTGCCTTAATTGTGACTAAAATTATGTTGAACCACCAACAGAGGATTGGATTCAATGCAGCCAGTGTAAAAGTTGGGCTCACGAATCATGCACCTCATATAGTGGATATGGTTCTTACTTCTACTACGATTGTGATTCCTAATTCTCTTTGCCCGGAGCCCAAGTTCACTTTGCCCGGGTACTCGGGCAAAGTGAACAATACGAAGAGTTTTTTAAATGTACATTATTGTTATAATTCTAATTAATATTACCTTTTCATTTATTTTACTTTTGTAGACAAACATTTTTTTAGCATTACACTTTATAAAGTTTTTATGTTATGCAAACATTGTGTGTTTTATTTAATATCTCCCTTAACACATCCGCTTTGCCTGGGTCTCCCCTAGTTATTATAAAATATACTAGATATATAGACTTTTTTTATGCAAACTAGTTTCACAACAACCGTGCCGCTTTCAGAGTAAATAATATAAAAGTATTGTTTAGAATTTGTTGCACAAAGATGTCACAGTTGTGCAAATTTATTAATTTCAGATGCACGGAAGAAACTTACTATTATAAAATATTGCTAAGTTATTATAAATCTGTTAAAATATCAAATATTTAAACAAATTACGAAATGGATCCTTACACACGGAATACATTACAACTAAAATACCCATTCATTCTACACTCTATCAATTTATTCATCTTTCAGACAAAACATAATATATCCTTAGCGGTATATTATGTACATAATTAATTAGTGTGATCTATATACTAATAATTTCTCAAATTTTTCATCTTCTCATATTTTTCTAACTTCTCCATCCTCTTCTTGCAGCTCAAACTAGCTATACATCATTTTCTTATTTTTCTTTTTTATATTATTTAATGTACAGATTCTATGTCCGCAAACTGTAAAATTCACCCGCCATAACACAGGGTCATCCCTAGCATGGAGGGTAAAATATCACAAAAAACCACATATACTCTCTAAATCATGTATCAATAAAATAAAATTATTCGTATTCAGGTTAAAAACGGGATTGTATGTCTTTAACGAATTAATTGATAGTTTTTCTATTAAACTATCAGTAAACCATAAATATGTTATGGCGATGTCGGACGGTGATGGCGATGGCGATGTCGATTATCGAATACACGTTCATAAAAATTCAAATATTTAGGCATTTCCTCATTGTGTACATTGTATACAGGACAAATGCAGGTGCATAAACACGTATGCACCTGTATTATATGTTATGTCTGTACCAAAATTTATTATTAAACGGCATGCTTTCACGTTTTTAACAGGATCTTAATAAATCAGAAATAATAATTTTTTCTTGTATATCTTAGTTTTACCGAAATTAAAAAAAAAATATATTTTTTAATTTTTTTAATGAACATATTTCAAATAAAAGTTAACATGTTTTCCTTTACAAGAGTCAAAAACTCGTGTGTAAAGGGAAAAAAAACTTAACGTACATATGTAAATAGAAGAAAAAAAAATCATAAAAACATATAAAGTGAAGAGATTTTTGTTTTTTTTTTATATAAAAATAGATAAAGTAGTATAGTGAGATGTCATCGTCATTCTAATTCGCTAAATTATTTAAGGTAGTGAAGTGTGTTTTATTTTTGAATTTATTATAGTCCGGTTCTAACCTTATCTCTGTCGCCAGTTGATTAAACCACACCACTCCAATGTACGTGTTATTACACGTTGTTATGCAAAACTGGTGTGCATTAATGGAGTGCATAAGCGACCCATTCTATTTTGCCTATTGCTCTCAACATGAAACATGGCATGGTGTGACTTCTTATACAGATCTTTGTGGATTTGAAGCAGCGTATTTTTTGTATATGTATTTTTTAGTGGTGGGACTTGAAAGTCTTGAAAAGTTGTGAGGTTGGGTAGTCTGATGGTTTTTTTATTAAAATTTTTACTAACAGCCTTTGGGTGATTTCCAGGGGTAAAAGTGATGATTTGTAAGCTCCCTCCATGCAACGATACCATACTGGACTATTGAATGGGCTAGAGAGTAGTAAAAATTTTTAAGAATTTTTTAGTTAAGTATATTTCTTAGACCAATAAATATGTAAATGAGTTTTCTTAATCTATTTATGATATTGTTTATGTGTTTTTCACTTAAGGTTACTATCTATTATTACACCAAAATATTAAATTTCATTTTTATTTCCTATGCATAAACAGTCATTCAAGGGTTAATCAAGGGAAAATATCACAGATAATCTTAGCCATAATATTATATTTTTTAAGTTGTTTCATTTATGCGCTCATACATTTCTATTGAAAAAAATAATGTTTTTATTAGAATTCTACTCAAGAGAAACGATACAAAAAGCTTCAATTTATCTAAAGGGTTGTTTTTTGGTATTCATAATGTAAACGAATTCCTTATAAAGATTAATCTAAAATGTTGATTTATCATTAAGGTTCCTCTTAAATGGTAGAAAACTTGATATTTCACACAAAAATTATTTTGTCGCCAGAGTGGAAGGCTGAATATTGTAAACCTTATTATTTTTAAGTACTTTTTCCTTTAATAAATAAAAAAATAGAATAAAATAAATTGTAACAATAAAAAATAAAAATAATAACTGTTCCACGACTACGTTAATAATTTTCAAAACATATTTTGAGCTAAATACGAATTTTTATCAGTGAACTGATATTTTACTGAGTTTGTTTACAAAACATATTTGCATTTCAGATAAGAATGTGGATTTTCGTGCAAGATATTTTCATTGAAAAAGTTTCCTGCTATTTATTTAGTCCCAATGACTAGAAAATCGCAGCAACGTCGGTAAGCCTAAAAAGCCATAGTATCACAGTACACGGTTTGTATGTAATCCGCAGATAAAAATTCAACGTAAAGCACTTTGGTCGCAGAACTATTGAACATGGGCACAAGAAACTGTCCAACCCAAAATACTCACCCCATTTAATATAGTATCAAAAGCCGAAGAGAAATATGTCCTAGTCGGGCATAAAACCCATTTGCATTACATACGGGCATTGAAGTAGAATACACATGGTTCATGTTTATGTTGCAAAATTTGAACAATATGCTGTTTTGGAATTAAATTCAATGCATCTTTCACGAATAAATCATATGTTTGATATAATTTAGAAACCTTTCTAAGGAATGCAGTTACAGAAGTTTTAGTCAACTCAATTAAATTTAGGCAAGTTTTTATTTTTTCAACTTTTAATAATTTTAAAAGTGCCAGTTGTTTCACAGAATTTGAACAATTCATCAAATTACGAAGTTCATTTTCAAGTTCTGTTAACGTTCTATTCAAGTTTCTTTTGTAAATATAATTATTAGTCAATTTTTACAAAATTTAAATAATAACAGAACTTGAATAGATCTTTCTCAGTGTACGGGACGTGTTTGCCTGCACAAGAAAAGACTGTAAATAATAAGCACCGGCACACATCAGTCCTCAACATGGGTAATGATTTAAGTAAAATACCGTGAGGTGTTCTATCCAAACCATCATAAAAGAAAGACGATTCGAATCAAAATTCACATTTTTATTACAAGTATTGTTTTGGTATACAGAACGTATAAAGAGGTGTAGCTTATAGGTACTTCTTATTTTTTACAGCCAGCCCAATTCACAAGAAATAGTTATATGTATTTCAATACAACTGGGATTTAAAACACAGATAGAAAACTGATACAACCGGAATCCTTTCAGCGATAATTTCAGATTGGAGCACATTGTGCATCATCGCGCCATACGATACAGTAAATGGCGTGGGCGACTGCTGCAACAGTGGCCAGTTCAATTGGTAGCCAGCAGGAATCGGCCAGCTTCTAGGTTGTCAGCATCAATGGCTAATTTAGTCGGTAACCAGGAAGAATTGGCCAGCCTCTAGGTGTTCAGCATCAATGGCTAATTCAGTTGGTAGCCAGGAAGAATTGGCCGGCTTCTAGGTTTTCAGAATCAATGAACGATTTATTTGGTAGCCAGGAAGAATTGGTCAGCCTCTAGGTTATCAGCATGAATGGCTAATTCAGTTGGTAGCCAGGAAGAATTGACCGGCTTCTAGGTTTTCAGCATCAATGGCTAATTTAGTTGGTAGCCAGGAAGAATTGGCCGGCTTCTAGGTTTTCAGCATCAATGGCTAATTCAGTTGGTAGCCAGGAAGAATTGGCCGGCTTCTAGGGTTTCAGCATCAATGGCTAATTCAGTTGGTAGCCAGGAAGAATTGGCCGGCTTCTAGGTTTTCAGCATCAATGGCTAATTCAGTTGGTAGCCAGGAAGAATTGGCCGGCTTCTAGGGTTTCAGCATCAATGGCTAATTCAGTTGGTAGCCAGGAAGAATTGGCCGGCTTCTAAGTTTTCAGCATCAATGGCTAATTCAGTTGGTAGCCAGGAAGAATTGGCCGGCTTCTAGGGTTGGGCAGTGGGCAGTTAAGTCGGTAGCCAGCAGGTATCTGTCAGCCTTTAGGTTGTCAGCATCAATGCAGCAGGGATTGGCCAGCCTCTAGGTGATCACCGGCAGTGGGCAGTTCAGTCGGTAGCCAGCAGGTATTTGTCAAAATCTAGGTTGTCGGCATCAATGCAGCAGGGATTGGCCAGCCTCTAGGTGATCACCGGCAGTGGGCAGTTCAGTCGTTTGATTATAAGAGCCGGCACACGGAGACGCTCCATTCTTGTAATGATGAGTGATGCGTCTGACTCAGCTCATAAAGTGCCGGCCGTAAACAGCTCGTTAGAAATAGTTGTAATCTTTAAAATGATTGTGCCGTGATGGAGGAACAGAAGCGACTACAGATTTCAGTTAGCACTCAGGAATGTATAATCATAATTAACAAATCGCGTTTTAACTGTTTAAGGTGTTCCGTCCACTCGTGTTAATTATTGAATTTTGATTGCCGAATATTGTAGTGTTTTTAGCTATTTATAATTTCTCTAGCAAGCCCTCTTGTGACGTCAATATCGTTACCACAACTTGTTTTCGTTTCAGACGCTGGTGTTTTTAGGTGAGAATAATAATTTCGCACAGCGACTGGTTTGTCAATATTTTGATTTTTCTCCGGCCCGATTCGCTTAGTAACCGATAATTGTGGTGCATTTTTCAACTCGTAAACATTATTTCTTGGAAAAAGGGGTCATCAAACTTGCCAGGTGTTCAACCTTAGTTGTAATAGAGTCAAATGCAATAAATCTTGTTTTCACGTTCGATACACTCAGGTTTTGAAAATTAACTTTGAAATTTGTTCAATTTCTGTGAAACAATTGCCCCTTAGAAGGAATTATTTTTTAATGCTTCTAGTTTGATAGATATTTTTTTTTTGTACGGACCGACCAGAAGCAGGTGGTGTTATCCCATTAAAATAAATATGTTTATCAAGTGGAACCTAAGAATCGTTTTTACATTACAAATTATCAATTTGAGATCTAAATAACAGCCTGAAAACAAATATTTATATATATTTTCGAAAATGTTCAATTAAAATATTGACCTAATGAAACGGAATATGTTAATATATTTAAATACTGTCACCTCTTTATTTGTAGAACCAGTGGTACAAATATTTTTTACAGGTCCTTTTATCTAAGAAAATATGACCATGTCGCAATGATTTTTTTACACACTGACAGAAAATTAAAAGAAAACTGTACTCCAACAAATTATGATCAGATATTTCATTTTTCTCATAAATACAAAAAAAAAACCTTATCATAATAAAACGTTTTTGGTGTTTTGTGTTCTCTTTTAAGTGAAAACGCCAATCCATCGACATCTATGTCAACGTATGTGAAGGAAAAACTTTAGCTAAAGAAAAATGTAAACTGTATGCAAAGTTCTTTCTACCGGTCAGCAAGCCTTATACGCAGATGTTCGCCTAAGGGATGGAGGCTTAGATGTCAATTATGTGTGGATTTGAGGCTCTATTTATTCTTACCCTTTCATGAAAGACTTACCCTTCGGACCCTAGCTATTTGATATGAGAAATTTTCTTTGGATATTGTAATAAATATTCAAAGAAGAGGAACGCCTGAATGAAGAGGGATTATCGGAAATATTGAAAAAATGAAATAATACTAAGCTTCAGTAAATGTTGTTTTCGAAAAATAATTGTTTGCACATAAAGATACATTTCAGAGCATATCATAAATATCTGCTTTATATTTGAGTTGATGTAATTTATTAAAATATTTTACGAGAGAATTAAAGGTTTATGTAGAGACAGAAACCAAATAATGAAAACCAAACTGAAATTTAGCTCTATTAGATAATTATTTATGGTGTAGGCTTTTTATATATAATATAATCAATACTAACTTCTTTCTTACATGTTACCACGACTCTCACCATCGCCAAACCTGGCTGATGATGTAATATGGGAGGTATACTTTGTCACTATTAACTTTATTAGGAATTAATTCAGTGTTGGATTCTGTTATAGGTATTCTATTATTTTCACAGACTTATAATACATCAATGATTCTTTTCGATTTTTTAATCTATCCAAGTTATTTTGCACGTATTATTTATAAATTCATGTGCACTTAGTTTGTAAGGATTTAATTTAATGTTAGAGATAGGTATCTTTTCATGTATTTAATATCGATCAATTTCGATGGGGGGTTGGAAAATTATTAATTTTGATTGGCGGTATGTACGGGTATCGCAGATGCATATCTACATCCCTCATCACCCACCTTTAGAATCCTTTTCTAATCTGGACAAGTTAGTACAGTTTAAACTATTCAACAAGTTACACGTGCCACATTCAAGATCGCGTTATGCGCAAAAGAAAAAGGCAATCCGGATTCGCTGTAAAGTTTTAGTTCATATAAGGAATCAACAGGATATTTACCACAATGTAGGCCTATTTAAATATTCTTGTGGCATCCGCCCAGCAGGACAATACTTTTCTCCGCTTTTAAATATGCTTGTTCCGTCATTACATAAATCAAATTAACTTTGAGGCCGGGATTGTAAATAACAAGAGCAAAATTGAAACAATAACATTCTTCCATTCTATTCTAAACACCTACTCTTCTATTCTTCGATTCGATGTTTCTGTTCTATTTTTCTAATCTGTTATTCTATTCTATTCTTATACTCTACTTGTTCTTTTGCCCACGGTCACCAGTTTTTAAATCACCAACAAAAGAGTATACTATAAATTTTTGTTTTTCTAAATGTAATTTTTATTTTTATAACACTCTTACTCGCTGCGTACGAATATCAATAAAACTACACTCTCCTTTAATACCACTTTGGAAGTCCACAATTCCAAAACCAAATACCATCCATATCGAGCCTTAATATTGTATTTATATGTGTGATCAAAAAACAAATTTTCATTTCTTGTGTGAAAAAACCTCCCTGAAAGTCTAGCACTTATTTTCTATTTCTGGATAAATTTTGGAACATTTTTGTGACTTTCAATCCGCATTTAAACCTTTTTCGCCATTGGATGTGAGAAGATACGTGGATATTAAAAATAATAAGTTCGTTCGGACAATTTTTTAAAAGATATCTTTGTGTTTTTTGCAAGGATTTTCACACCTAATAACACTGATTTGTGAGAGAATCTCTAGGTTTTGTTTTTCAAAGAAATAATTAAAAAATTGTGGTAATTTCGTTAGTCGTCTGAACGTAATTGATACAAAATTTCTCCACATTAGCGCTGTCGAAATTATTTTATCTTATTATTACAATTTGAGAGGTGAGTACCGCCACCCATAGGTCAACCCGAGTGATTCGCTGACTTATATGTTTGGTGACTTAGCACGGTTGCCTAGGTTAATGGGGTGAGGTTTGTCTAGCTCTTGGCGGTGGATACGCCTGCCCGCCTACTGTGTGGCCGCATCGGGATAGACTAGTTGAGGGAGACCTTTTGACCTCGCACCGCAGTGGGAGGGATGGATTCATACGTCCATCACTCTTCGACACCCGACCCTCAGATTCTTTTCCTCCCCTCAAAATTTTTTCCTCCTCAGAACTTCCTCTCCTACCTTTCTTTAAAAAGTCCCCCAAAGATGACATAGGCACCGAGGGAAATTATTGTTCTCCCCACAAGCTCGTGCATCCAACAGAGTCAGTGAAATCGGTGAATAAAATGGCCACGATGATCACAACGATAGTAACAAGGGAGTGTGCCAATGTACACCACCTTCGTTCCGAGCATACGCAACAGATGGTAGAATATTATTTCTCTACCTGACAGACGTCTCTCTACCCGAATGCATTGTACTTTATGAGTAGCAACCATAAAGGCAGAGAGAAACAACAATAATATAGACAAACAATCTCAAATCGTACGAATACCCATAGATTTGCCATATTAAGAAATATGAAAAAAGCATGGAAATAGTGAAGAGGCAATACCAGTTCAAGAAAATAATGAAAAATCGCAAAATATTCTCAAGTCATCTACGATTTTTAATCTTATTTATAGTCAGCAACGTTGCCATTACTTACAAACCTTTTATTGCAACCCCATGTGATGATCAAATTGTGAATTTAAATTTGAAACTAAGCAAAATAACCAAATTTAAAAAAATTTGATTTCACAACCACATAGAAATGAAAGGATTTAAACAACGTTATGTATTTTTTTTAATAATAAGATTGGTGTATGAGAGGAAATGGGATTTTTTCAGAGTAAAAATTAAAATGCCATTATGTTTGAAACCCTTGAATTCATTATCGATTAAGAGAATTCAGGCTTTTTGAAGGTCACAAAAGACAGATACAAGTTAATGATTAAAGTTTTTGTACTCTCGGGTTACAAGTTGGATTGACAACGCCTTTCTGAGAATTAAGAAAGTTCGCGATCTTAATATTGTAATTTGTAATGAAAAATCCTTTGTTTTCTTTTCAAATTACTCTCCATTACTTGTACATATTTTTATTGATTTGCAACTTATATTATTTAAAAAATTGTCCCATGACATTTAAAAAAAAGTAACAGTTTATTTATTTCCTTAGATTTAAAAGAAAATATTTCCCCCTTAACACGTATTCCACTCTCTTGGAATTTAACGACTTTAAACATCAGTAATCTCCAAAGTTTCATTTTCTCGGGCGTTTCTCTGATTCTGTTCCATAAAAAGTCTAACATTATTATGTAAATGCGCATACGAATAAAACGTGTTGCATTAGTTTTCCATTTCCACTCCCTTTCTGTGTTACGTTATCTAGATGGTGAAGGATGAAAAAATAAATTTGTTTTTGTCAAGTATTATTAGTTTGAAGTATATTTTAAGCGTACCTCGCTTGAATGTGAAGTTTGGTCGATGTCAAAGACTAATATGTGCAATATCAATAATGCTTTATTTATTAAAATTACATCATATTCTATAAAGAATATTCTGCCATCATAAGTGAAAACACAGTAGTATTGTTATCATTTCGATAAATGGTTTCATCCACACGATGCCAAAAACTAAGTAAGCTGTAAAAAGGGCAAAATAAAATGCATGAAATCAATTGAGGCTATAATAGTATATTCCGGCCTTCTCGTCAATATTGAAGTATTTATTTACTCACCACGAAGATGAGAGTGGCTCGTTGCGTTATGCGGGCGTCGTGTGTACTGTATGAATAATATTTTTCAAGGGAAATTTTAATTTTTTGTTTTAAAATGTATGGTTTTATGCTTAAAAAATACCCAGAGTAGACAATCTCAACTGATAGATCTTAGAAAGTGGAGGGATGATTATAAAATATCAGAACCACACATACTTTCTTTGCCGTGACGAGGATATTATTTTACAGCGGTGCGTTCTCTTGATGAGATAATAATTTTACACGGCTTAAACTTTTCACTTGTCGGTTAATGCTATGGTACTCTATTGCATTTTTAATCACTATTTAACACAAAGCTTATAAAAATAATCTCTTACAGGTCCCACACACTCCCATTTTACTTCAATATTCTTCTACCCAGTCAGATTATCTCCGACTCGTTCTGCTTCTAAGGTTGGGAATAGTGCCACGCGTACCGTAGGTCGACCGACCGATCGAGCTGAACCAATGGTCTTCGTACACTAAGTCACTACCAATATTGTACCCACTTGGTCAGGATTTGACACCTTGTCGACTTGTATTGTACATTTATTTATTTTAAGAAACAAACAGCGTAAACATAGAATTCAAAGAAAATATAAACATTGACTTAATTGAATTTAAGCAAAAAAACGTTCATGTTGCTAAAATTGGTTATTTATTTATTGGACAATTTGTACAGTGCCGCTTTTGTGAGATATCACCTCAGGGGCGTAGAGGAGAAGATGGAGTTTTATTGTGTCTAACACTAATTTTATGTAAGAGGAATACAGGATAAGGAAAAGAGATACTCCCGATGCATTCAATTTACAATAGTATTAGTATTATAGAGTAAGGGAGGGCAAAGTGGAAGGGGCGGGCAAAGTGGAAAGTTCATATAAAACAAAAAATAGCGACTTCTTCCCCCGCTACGCTCACTTACCGCAAGTCACGTGTTGCCCTTATGCCCCTTCAGAAATTTAGTATAGCTACGGCGACCCAGCGCGGTGCACGTCTATGTTGAGTGATTTGTGCAGATTCCTTACGAAAACATTCAAACTTCAACGGTTGATTTTTCATTGAAAGGTAAGGATTTAGTTACATGCTATTTATTATTATATTGCATATAAGTATAATTCAACGTTATTTTAATACGTCTGTAATATTTTGATACGATTTTTCGAAATATTAATTTTTTTGTTCCTTTCACACCATTTGGGCAAAGTGGAAAGTTGTATGTGAGGGCAAAATGGAAACCTTTCCACTTTGCCCGCGCTCGTGATTTCTTAGAGACATCCAGTTTTACTCTAACGTAACCATTCAATTTTATTTTTTTATTTTCAGATGGTTAATAAATATATCAAGCGAAGCAATCAGGGTTCATGGAGCGAAGAAAACATGAGAAGAGCCATGGAAGAATCGAAGACTACTTCCCTATCTGCTGCATCTAAAAAATATGGCATACCTCTTGGGACGCTGCATCGGCATTTGAAAAGTGGAATATGTACTAAAAAATTAGGAAGATTTCGTACTGTATTTTCCGAAGCTCTAGAAAAGCTAATTTGTGAACATGCCAAAGAACTGGATAGTTGTTTCTATGGGCTAACATAGGAATCCTTGCAAACTTTAGCCTACCAACTAGCTGTTAAAAATGACGTGGAACATCCATTTCAAAATGAGAAAGCTGGTCGAGCATGGGTTACAGGGTTCATGAAGAGGCATCCTGAACTAGCATACAGAACCCCGGAAACAACATCTATTGCACGTTGTGCAGCTTTTAACCAGTTCCAAGTGAATCATTTTTACGATAATCTGTGGACAATGTTGGCACAATATGATTTCATCAACCGCCCTGACGATATTTACAATATGGACGAAACTGGCGTCAAGACAACTTCTGAAAGACCTCCTCGAATAATATCAATAAAGGGTAAAAAACAGGTAGGGGTCATATCTTCCGCTGAAAAAGGCCAGTTGACTACACTTGTGTGTTGTTGCAGTGCTACAGGAAGATTCATCCCACCATGTTTTATTTTTGGAAAAAGAAAAAGGATGAACGAGCGGTTATTGGATAATGCTCCTAATGGTGCACAGGCATGGTGTTCGGATTCCGGCTGGATCGTCAATGATATATTCAATAAGTGGCTGCAAGTTTTTATTGAAAAGTCAAAACCTTCAAAAGAAAAACCCGTTTTACTTATCATGGATAATCATTCCACCCACCAAAATCTGGAAGGATTAAATATGGCTCGCGAAAAGGGCGTTATAATTGTAACCATCCCTCCACACACTAGCCATAAACTCCAACCTCTAGATGTTTCAGTCTACAAACCATTCAAAGTTGCCTTTGAAAGAGCTGTCGACACTTTCCAAAAAAACCACCCTGGAAGACGTATAAACCAATTCGACGTCGCAAAACTTGTTCGATTTGCCTTCGAAAAAAGTGCAACAATAGAAAATGCAGCAGCTGGTTTTAAAAAGTGTGGCATTTTCCCATATGACAGGAATCTTTTCACTGATTTAGATTTCGCTCCTTCTAGAAAATAAAAATTGAGAAAATGGAAAAGAAAAAGAAAATTTTTAAAAACAAAAAAATTAACAAGAAAGACGAAGAAAAGATTTCTCGAAGAGAACCAGTCAAAGTGAAAATTAATTTTCAACCTCAGCCCGGCACATCGAAACAACAAAATTTGACACTTTGCATATTTTGCCAAGAAATTTACATTGATCCTCCAACTGAAGAATGGATTCAATGTAATGTCTGTCAAGAATGGGCACATGAACTGTGTGTCGATATTGACAATGATGGAAAATTTACCTGCTTTAATTGCCAATCCCATTAGAGGAATCATTCTATCGCATTCTACATTTTATTGTTCTATATTATAAGTTTCCACTTTGCCCTTTCCACGTTTCCACTTTGCCCTGCTATGCGGGCAAAGTGGAAAAAAGTGAGGTTTTCAAAACTGGGTCTCCATTACTAAAACTGTTCGTTTTTATTATTATTTTGTTTCAATTACCAAAAATATGTAAGTTCCTTATTTTAATAAAATTTTAAAAACTTTAAAAAACTTATATTTTCTTAATTAATCTGTAAGCTAAAGTTAAGTTTTCCACTTTGCCCCCCCATTCCCCTACTTTTAGATATTTATGAAGGTTATTGAAGCATGTTTACATTGTGAAATTTTGTGATATATTGCACGATTTTTTTTATTAAATTGGAAAGAATTGGCAAGTCTAGGCCACAATTCAAAATTATAAAACAAAAGATTTGAATAAATTTGATGTATTGTATGAAGGGAGATGAAGTTGGGAAATTTAATGGATTCAGTGTATGCTTAGTTTATATTTACTACAATTATTATTTTTTTAATTCCTTCGATTCTTTTAATATGGGCTTGGCAGAAAGGAATCCTGATTTAGGTACAGTGTTCTAAAGGGTGGATATATGCGGTGTATTTTCATCTGTACATTTGGGATCTGTTTGTCATGGTTAATTTAGATTACGTAGTTTTATTTTATTAATGTTTTTATTTTATCTTCTCAATAATATTGTTGTTAGATTTCAATTCAAATGGCTTCGCCACAGATTGATATTGCTTTCTGAAGGCCAAATACGTCGTCACGCGTACTAATAAAAAAAGGAAAATGAAAATACAATGGAGTTCAACAAATTAAACTTGATAACAATAGTGAAGAAATAAATTTAAAAAAAAAAAAAAATTGCCATTATATAGTGTATGTTCAGATTTTTTGAGGTATTTTGCGTTCTATGACTACGAATCATACGTTTGAATATAAAAAAATGATTAAATTTAATAAGAGTGATTTTTATTTACTTTACGCTATTGGTCAGCATCACACCAATAATACATTAAGCTGAAGTTCAATAAGTCAACATATGTAACTTTCGTGTTCACGCAATGTATATGGGATTGGTGGGTATGCATGTATGCATTCGCAAAAGACTTGTTGGATACAAAAATCTCAAATCCTGAAATTGTTCTACCTACCCAATGTACCCATCCCAAAATGTCTACAGTTTAATTGTTGAAAAATGTCAATAAAGTGACACTATGCTCATTTGGACGTATGCAGAGCTCAGTATAAAATAATACATAGGACAGGAAGTATTGACATATAACATAACCACAACCGTGGAATAAATTATTGTGAATATAATTTAATATTCATATTTCAAGTGAGTGCATCCAGAATCTGGCAGGCTTGTGGCCTCAACTGCGATGAGTAAGTTCCTTTTATCCTATACACCAATCTGAGCTTGACTTATGTTCCAGAAGTCCAAGTTTAAATATTGAGGAATACTGTCTAGCGTCTAGTTTAGCGGATGCATTAAAAATTAATTATCCCATAGAACATAGCGATTAACACAGTTTGGGGCTGGTACTTTGGGTGTGTTGCGTAGGGCTTGTTCCAGCAGCACCTAACACCTTATAATACAGTGGAGTAGCAGCATTTTGCAAAAGTATTATACAATCTTTAGTTTTTATGAAAACCACCAATTTCCATAATAATTTGCACCGAAAATGTCTTAAGATACACGCATTAACACTTTAAACAGCGCCCTTTGACACCCTCGGTTCAGCTGCTTAAATAGATGCCATTACGCGCAAGAACGAACAGAGCTAGGACTTTATACTAAAAATAAATTTAAACCCGGTATTACCAGGTCTCAAATAATAATCTCAAGACGTAATAATATCAACGTATAACGCCATGAATACATTAGTTGACTTAACGTAGACAACGTGACCGTGATCAGACCATACTCTCTCGTTTTGTAGGGTTGGCTGGCATTAGGCATTTCTGGTCCCTGCCGCAGTTTTTAAAATTCAGGTAACATACGTTAATGGTGCCCTACGCGTAATTTTTATAAATTTGTGTAAAATGAAAACAGCCAGCCACAAGGGCGGGTGCTTTTGATTTAGGAGTTTTAGGGATACAGTCCAATGATGACATGATTTTGTTTTAATGTGAATACTGCGCAAGAGTCCCAACTGCTTCTAACCGTCTAAAGCCAGTGAGAATATATCATCCTTAATTGGTTAATGTTGTGAGACCGAAGATAGCGGGGAAGAGAAAGGTGTAGAACTAAACACGGCTAAAGCCATTTCACGTAACGTTTCAATTCCGAATGATGGTCTTATACCAGGGTAATACGGAAAGTATCTTTCGCTCTGGAACCTGCCGCAATTATAACATGTATTGTTGCAATTAATTAATTGTGAAATATTCGTACATGTAAAATTTATTCGTACATGTCGTGGTTTGAAACCGCGACCTTCGGATTGCTAGTCGAGACTATTTTTAAGCGGGGTATAAAAAAAATACATTTTCAAAATATAATTACAATTATACGTTAATAATATACAATATTTATTTCTAGTGCGTTTTTGATGTTTGAAAAATTTTTAAACGCCAAAAGAGAGAGAAAGATGATATGTAGGTACATTTCGGTAACCGGATAAATCATCACAATTATAATTCATCACATCTTTAAAACGTTATATAAAGTCATGGAAAGTGATGAAACAAAAACTTTACTAACTGGGTTATGTAGGTTAGGTTAGGTTAGGTTAGGTTAGGTAAGGTTAAAAAAAAATTTCATCGTTTCTAATGACTTTATATCACTTTTTAAAAGTGTGTTGAATTGTCACTGTGTTGAGTTATCATGGAACCGTACATTTCTCATAATTTTTTCGATGAAAGCTACGTTTTACGTCTGAAATTTCAGATATTATATTACACTTCATAACAATATTCTCGCCAGTACGTTAGCATATAGATAATAATATCATAATATTAAGATTTAATTTGCAAGATACTGCACAACAATGCGCTTCTTTTTTAAACACTCAAGCGCTCGCGCCAATAACTGTATTTGAGTTGAGTTATTGGCGTTCAAGTTGGAAATTTCTCGCCGTCATTTGAAAAAAAATCATACCTCTGAATTTTAATAAGGAGATATATATATAAGCTGATTATAGTGGTATATGGTCGATGAATTCACCTATATTTAACCATTTATCCTATGTTTTTAGGATATCTACAAAGCATTATCAAAAAATAAAGTAAATGCACGAATTCTGCGAGTCAAAAATGGCATATTATGGCGTGCGATCAGTCAAGACGTTTTGCAAACTCGGCATAATATGCCGGAAATAACTCGAGTGGGTATGTTATTTTATTGCTATACCGATGCCATACGTAGTAATACAAAATCATGTGTTTTTGGTTTGAAAATTTGGTCGCCAAATGAAAAGAAATATTTCAGATGCTTTAATTAAATACTGCGAGTAGAACACATTTTTGGCCTTTGAAATAATCGAGTAGTTTTTAGATAAGACTTTTTATAAGCCCAGAAAAAAATAGTGTAAAGGCCTATGAAAACTGCTTTAAAGTTCAAAATCTCCTACTTACGAACCCATTTTTGGTTATGATTTTATTGTATAATGTGGCAAATTAAATTATTTATAAAATGATCGAAAAAAAAATCATAATTTATGACTGAACATCCACAAAATAAAATAAAAGGCACTTTTTGGCCATGTTTTTTTCTTGCATAAATCAAAACGGGCGGATAGTGTTAAGCGGGAATTTTAACCCTATCGCCATCTACGTAAGTGTTGTTATTGATAGCGGCTCAATTTAAAATATTAAACAACGTAGTGCATCGCCTTAAGCTTTAATTTTTTTACATTTTATGATAGTATATAGTAGTTTTACAATAGAATAGATACATAATATGTATTGCGTATTTTAAAACCTTTATAATAAATCTTGCTTGATTATTATAAAAGCTTATTATTTTATTATCATTTTGTTTTTTCTTCGTATAAATGTTTTCACCAAATAGCAATAAATCATGTACTAACCGTAACTTAATTTGTTGTAAAAATGTATCTTTGATCGTATTATAATTGAATATCTTATTTTATTGAAGAAGAACAAATCAACGAAATCAACAAATCTGAACGATACATAAAATAGAACAAGACACAGAAATTTAAAAAAAAAATAACGGCCACAACGAGCAAACGAACCCAGAATCTTTGTCTTATGTTTCCTAGTTGTAAACGTTATCTTTTTTAAATTTTTTGTGTCTTGTTCTATTTCATGTCTCATTTAGATTTTTGAATATTAACTTCTTGTCTAATAAAATAATATATCTAATTTTTTTTATTTATTTTTTTTTTATATTAATTCGACACAGGAGGCCCTGAAGAAAATAATTTCCCTCAGGGCCTATGTCATCTTTGGGGATGCTGTGTGGAGGGTCTTTTTGTGGAGAGGAAGGAGTGAACATAGGTCTTGAAGAGTCCCATGTTGTAGGAGGGAGGAAACACAGAGGCCGGCAGTTCGTTCCACAGCCGAGCTGTTGAACTTAAGAACGAATCGTAGAAGCGACCCGTTCTCATGTGACAAATGTCAACTGTGTACAAATGTTGGGCGCGCGTTTGGCGTGTATCCCGACTACGCACCGGTGCCGAAGGGATCAATGACGCTAGTTCCTCAGAGCATCTTCCATTGTAATACCGATAGAACAAGGACAGCATACCTACCTGACGCCTGTGCTCTAAAGATTGCAGTCCGTTTGTTAAGATTGGGGAATCTATCAAACGGACCGCCCGTTTCTGCACAGAGTCAAGGGTTTTTTTCAGGTATTTAGGGACTCCGGACCAGAGATGGCTGCCAAATTCGACAGTAGGGCGCACTTGCGATTTGTACAGGGTCAGCAGTTGTGTACTATTAAAGTATCTGCGGGCCCTGTACAGTACGCCCAGCTTCTGAGAGGCCAACTTTACTCTGGCTTCGATGGAGCCCCCGTACCTGAGCTGGTCACTTATAGTTACACCAAGCATATCAATGGAAGGCCTGTTCGGAAGATTGCTTCCGTTGAAGGAGACTAGATTATCATTTGGATCCCTTTTAGACGTAATCAGACAGGATTGGGACTTTGAAACATTAAATTCGACGAGATTATTTTTACCCCAGGAGGAAATACTCTCGAGATAACCGTCCATTCTCTGCTTCAAAGCCCTCCGAGCCGTTGGAGTTTGTGTGCCCTTTGGGGGCTTGTCAAACAAAAAGCTATCATGAACTGTTCTGTCATCCGCGTAACAATGAATCGGTGCACATGTCAAAAGATCATTGATGTGTAACAAAAACAAAGTCGGAGACAGAACGGATCCCTGTGGGACGCCAGCATTTATGGAGTGCGAGGAAGAGGTGAAACCATCAGCAACCGCCTGAATCGACCTATCCCTTAAAAAGTCAGCAATCCACGTACACAGGGATGCGGGAAGTCCGTAAGAAGGCAATTTGTTGACAAGTCCTCGGTGCCAGACCCGGTGAAAGGCCTTGGATATGTCTAGTGCGACCGTTTGGGTCTCACCGTGACGTTCCAGGCACCGTCCCCAAACATGCGTCACATACGCGAGAAGATCACCGCACGAGCGGTTCCGCCGGAATCCGTATTGACGGTCGTTGATAATTTTGTTCTTCTCGAGGTATGTGAGCAGTTTGTCGTTGATCACACGTTCCATCACTTTGGACAGAACTGATGTGATCGCTATGGGGCGGTAGTTGGCCGGGTTGGAGCGGTCAACTTTCTTGGGAATAGGGTGAATGACCGCTTTTTTCCAACCAGAGGGCACAGTGCCACACTTCAGAGACATTTTGAAGAGCTTTGTCAAAACTGGAACTATTTCCGCAGCACACCTCTGCAATACCAGGGCAGGTATTCCATCAGGTCCACTAGCTTTGTTAACATCGAGCCCCCGTATGACGTGGAGTACATCCCGATGCCGGATCCTCAGCTTTTTCATATAGAAGCCGCAGTGAGGAACCGACGGCGGAACAGCACCTCCGTCGTCGAGGGTCGAGTTTTCCGCAAACATTTTCCCTAATAGGTTAACCTTTTCGGTGGCGGTGTTTGCTAGTGAGCCGTCAGGTCTGGTAAGAGGTGGCAAACTGGGTTTGCAAAAATTTCGACCTATTGAGACCGCAAGCGACCAGAATGCTCTGCTGCCATGCGGGCAGGCAGAGAGTATTCAAAGAATCGTAATTATTTTTAAATTAATTGAATATTATAAATATTAGCAGCAACTTCGACTTTATCAGATATAACAACAAGAAAAAGCGATCAATTTACAGCATTCTTACTAATTCTTTCATCGTTCGTTCGTTTTTATTCCTTACCCCGCCAGCAGAATACGTAATAAGTCCTTTATCTGGTTTATTTTCAACAAATATCTGTATGAACATTTACATAAAACTCGCTCCGGACTGCCGAGTAAAAGAATTACCTGTGACTCGATTTCCGGCTCGTCGGAAGTAATTATAAATATTCCAAATCGGCTTTCACCAATCTTGGAATTACCATACTACTAAAATTGAGCTTATCATGTGAAAATAAAATTATAATTTTTATTGGAATAACTTTTCTTTAACTTTTGAATACTTACTTCTACTTATTAAAGAAGAAGATATATGTCTTATCGGAAGAACGCCCTTATCCACTCGACGATTGAGACCTAATTATTATTTGTCATATTTGTCGATCTCATATTTCATATTTCAACCACAATACTCAGGAATAACAAAAATATCCGCATTCCCCTGACACACACTACGAAATATGGAATAAAATCTATTAACTATATTGTCTACACACTCTATAACTCTCTTCCAGATATGTATAAAAACAGCCAGTATAATCCAAAAATTTAAAGTAAGGCTTTAAAAGAATATTTTTTAAAAACATATAAAAACGAAAATACGTAATTCTTATCGTGTTGTACTTCGTTTCTCTCTATCTCCTGTATTTTTCCAACGTATTATAGTGCGTAAGTAACTTCTTTTAAATTCCTACCTTGGCTTTGTGATTGAGTGTATATCCCTGTTTTTTCCCTTTTTTGTTTCTTCTTGTTTGTTCTACTTAACCTCCCCTTTTCTATGTTGTGTTTTGTATGTGAAACTTAAAAATTTTAGATCAAAAAACCAATGTAAAATTTTACTGTTATATATAAGTTCCTCTCGTCCTACGATGAGTTTTGTAACTCATCGGGATTGGTCTAGCAAGAAATAAAAAAAAAAATTTAAATTTAACAGCTATTTTTTCTCTTATTTTAGCTATCTTTTTGGATGTTTAAAAAGTCCTCCTGAATTTGTTTTTAACCTAGATAGTGTCTCGGATAAACATATCCGATTTTTCATTTGAGACCGCTTTCTTTTATTTCTTGTTTCTTGTTCTGTTTCAGGTTTCCTTCAGATGTTTTAGTATTTTCGTCTCCTTCAATGTAATTATAATGATTAATATACAATTATTTATATAATTTTTTGTTCGATACCTCTGCAGGAGGGGGTCCGAATTTTGCCCATTGCTGTTTTAGCAACATTTATCTCAAGGATGCTGGGTATCTGCAGCTTTAAGTTGAGATACTGCATTATTGTTGATGACTTACAATATTCTGAACGGTTTATAATCAATGAGATATTCTGGCTAAATTTTACATCCCGTATAAATTCACGCTAGCCACCAACAAGGCTTCCGATTCTTCCCAGGTGCATAACTAACTTATAATTACTGATGCCCCTAGAAAGACTTACTAGGTTAATAATGAAACTGCCTCCCAGGATATATGGTTATTTTATCTGGTCGACAAACACGGTCAAAACCATTTCGAGCAACGTTTCAATTTTGAATGGTGGTCTTACACCAAGACGATACTGAGAGTATGTTTCACTCTGGAACATGCCGAAAATTTACTTTAAATTTTTTTAAATGAGAAAATTGTGAAACAACAAAAATTAATCAAATTAAATTTACTTGCGCACGCCGGGATTTGGGCCCGTAACCTCCAGCTTGCTAGTCTGTCAATCTTGCTAGTCGGAAGAGCCTTACCTTGACCACGAAGGCCATCAAATATCCTATAAATATTTACTATATCTAACCTTTTTTTGTCCTACATGTAACCTTATACAGGGTTTTCCAATAAGATGTATTATTTTGAATAGCCCGCTATTTCGGTAGATGTTACTTTTGAAGCTGTCATTTTTTAACATTTGACAAGTAGAAACTACGCCATTAATAAAAATGGAACGATACACGCTTCAACAACGCATTGAAATTATTAAAATTCACTTGAGTGAATCAAATCCAAATCATCTTGAGTGATGAGGCCCATTTCTACCTCGGTGGCTTTGTCAACAAGCAAAATTGTCGCATCTAGGGCTCGGAAAACCTAAGAGTTATTGTTGAAAAGCCTCTCTATCCTCAACGTGTGACTGTTTGGTGCGGTTTATGGTCCGGCAGAGTCATTGGACCTTACTTTTTCGAAAATGAGACTTGAACAACAGTTACGGTGAATGGATCGCTATCGAGAGATGATTAATATTTTTTATAGCTGGAATTGGATGGTATTGATCTGGACAACGTTTACTTTCAACAAAATGGCGTTACGTGCCACAAAAGCAATGAAACCATTGATCTTTTACGATTGAATATCAAAATATCACCTCTTATTGGAAAATCTTGTATATCATACTATATTTCTTGTATTATTGAAAGTGTTTAAATCATGAACAATTCAAGTTGAAAAGATATTCATCTGCCGACACTATAACAGACTCAAAATTATAAATTATTAGAAATAATTTGTTTTCATAGAACATTAAAAAAATAAATGACGCAGATCGTGACACAATGTATAGGTACAGATTCTAAAGTAAAATTCATCCAATTGAGCAATAAAATGAACTTCGGCCAACAATTTTCAAGAAATAACATATATTTCTACTACTTTCTAACACATTATAACTGATCACGGCATACATGAAGATCTTAGATTGCTATCAATGAAATTGTGGGCAAATAGAAGAATCCTCGATCGTGCCACGTCTAGTACGAGCATCCTCAACTTCTATTCTCCTGCACGTCCACCCCGTAAATCGTTTCATCGATTCTTCGCCCATTTGCTTGAGATGCTCTTACTACTTGCCATTTACGGCCGTCTTCACCAAGATGTTTAAATCAGACAATTACTATTAATCGGTTGATTTACTAACATACTAACTAATAACATGCTTTGTAAATGAAAATAAGTAATGAATTGATGATATTTAATATATAATATAAAATATTTATTAATGTATGCAATACCAATAAGCCAAACTTATTAAGATGAAATTCTAAGCACAGCATAAGTTTTACGAGTTTTTAAATGGACAGATTATTAGAATCTGTGTTTTTATAACATTAACTTCATCCACACAATGCATGTGAGCAGTTCCTAACTTGCAAGTTAGTTAATAATACGGGAACATTGTTGGAAAAGCGCGAATCCATTATTTTAATCAAAATTGATTTCATACATTCCATTTCTCCTTTTTTTACTGCTCAATACTTCTTTGATAGTTTGGAACGGCTCACGTGTCTTGTGTGAAGTATATGAAGGAAGCTAACTTATAATGTTCTTTGTAAGTTGAGTGAGAGATAGTTATGTACTTTGGTATTCAGTGTGGTATTTGGTGAGTTCAAGGTATCGATTCTCCAATCCAGACCGCTCGCAATCGCCATCGAAAGTACGTACATTGGTCGACGTTCTTATTTTTGAATCTTGTCGAAGGTACATACTTACATATAAAAGTCATTCCGCTCAAACAAGTGGGTCGAACCACTCGTTGTTCGAGTGGAATCGAGGCCCGGACATTTATAAGCTAGATTGAAAATTGAAAATAACAGAACTTTTAAATCATAACCGTTTCGAATATTTTCACAGTTTTCCCGTACATTTTTATTATTTTTTCAATGAAAATTTTATATTTAAAATATTTTTTTTAAGTGAATGATAGGTTAAATGAATGAATAGTAGGAGTGGTCATTTATTTATTATTGTAACGATTATATGTATTTTCATTGACAAAGATAATACCAACAACTATCAATGAAAACATGCAACATATTGAAGGATTGTTTCGCTTACTATTAAGAACTTTTCAAATGATACACAAAAATAAACAACAATCAAATACTAGCTTATATATTTATTTAGCCTTTGGGGCACAAACGAGATCAATATAGCTTAAACACCAATATAAAAATCAGCATTGAGAAAAATAAAAAATTAAAATATTTGTTATTTAAGAAAATTGAAAGAGAAAAGAGCTGAAATTATATAAAGAATTAAAATTTTAAGGAATCCTTTATCACATATCTACCTATTTCGTACAATATTAATTTGTAAAATCGTTCCTTTTCGACTTCCAGGCCTAAAGTTTCCATCCCTATAAAACATAATTAACAAACAAATTGCGGTATTCGCACAGTGACACTAGGAAAAACATATTTTCAAAGAAGTATCATATAACAACACCACTTTATCATCGCAAAGCTGATTCTGAAAGCCCCGACAAACATAAATATTAATAGGCACTTCAGATATACAAATTGATATCTCACATAACTCAAACAACGGAAGAAACTGTGACCAATATTTTAGTTCCGCCGTATATGAAAATAATGTGAAAAATCTGCGAGTTTATATTTTTCTTATGGGAAAATTGCCTTCATGCTCATAACATAAATTATTTTGAAATAACCCATCCCGGAGCGAACGAGCATTATTTGAAACGTAAGCAATAAATAAATAAGGTAAAGTTGTTTGGAAAAAGTTTCAGTCAAGTATTTTTCACGGAATATGTTGTTTTTCCAGTCTGTAATATTGTTTATACGACCACTTCCAGAGAAACGACTCATAATTTATGTACGGTGAGACCCATTTGTTTACACGGTACATTGCTATTTTTTCAATTCGAAGAAACTCATCATATTGTGCGACAGAGATAGGAGACCTAACAAATATATTATTTTAATGTTCAACAAAAAAATCCCAACAATAAGTTATGAGCATGAGCATTATTAATCAATTCTATTCCCTCAATAACTTGTAAAGTACATTGTCGCGTACCGAATAGATTGGTACTCGACGGATGGACTGTAATTTTTAACAAGAAAATACGATTAAACAATCGTGTTTTTTACAACGAAAAATAGGAGTGGGAAAGGAGGTCTTTATTTGTGAATGTTTCAACTGGAAGTTCTGTTGTTCGTCTTGTTTTCCGATAATTATTAGGAGGGGGCGACAACAACGCAACAACGACAGTAACATAAATAAAAATAAAAGACACTTGCTTTTGTCCCTTTATTTTTCAAATCTTCTTGCATCTTTTTTCGAAGGTAAGACCTTTATGAAATGGAATGTAAACAAGGGAGAGGGCATTTATCATAACCATAAAAGTATTTCAATACTAAACATACATTCTAATATTTCCTGACTGTCTTGGAGAGCCAACCGAATCACGATGTTAACTATAATAACATGGTATTGGGCAAATATATATATTAAAAACAAAAATATTAGCAATCGGATTGTGGTAATCACTCGATCGATTTTTGGCCAAGTTTGTAAAAAAATTGAAGCAATCGTTTGCCATAATGACTAAAATTTATTGAATCTAAAATTTGGGATAAACAGTGAAATCTAGGTGGATTTATTTTCTTTAAACCGCAGGAAGCAGTTTTGTATGCTTCGATACATAAGTGTTTTGAGGTATGATAAAAATTTAAAACTATGGTACCTACATGTATATGTATGGCACCGATCGCTCGATTGTGATTTGTAGCTTAAACCTTTGAAAGAATCTAAAAATCTTATATATTTATCTAACATTTTAATATTTTTTTCAATAATTTTGCCGCTAGTAAATAGGGTCGTTAAACAAACGAAATGTAAGTAAGAATCGTACCTGAACCTTGGATAATTCGCGGTAAGAATTTTGCCAAAAGCATTGTCGTCTATTTCTATAGAAATAAATGTTTAAAGGAACCGATTAGCTTTTGAGACATTGAAAGCTCAATTTGATTCAAAGGCACAATTTTCAATATAATAAAAGTGCTCGAAGTAACAATAGTCGTGATGAATATAGATAAAAGCCCCAATGTCTTCCCATTGGCCGTTATTCCTGGTCGTATTCATGGTGAGTGGTATTTAAATTCTAGAATGGCAAACGTAGAAACCGATAATTTGTAACATCTACCTTACAGAATAACCTGGGTGCCACAGAACACATTTTACAGAGACATACAAATTTAATTGGGGATTTATTTTTGGTTTCTTTTTAAGGTGGCTTTTATATTCTTTTATATTTGTATTCATGTTTCTAATTTTTTCTGGTAATGAGTAAAAAAAAATAAACTCCGAGATATTTACGATTGAACTATTCTATTGTTTTCTTACATTACGAAGTATGAAGTATTGAAGTATGTCTAAGATTTGTTATTTTTAAAATTAATAAATAAAATTTAAGTTTATATATAGCGCCATTCGCTATGTTTAAGTATGTAATTTACAAATTTTGCACTAAACGTATTTTAAAAATAAGATATACATTAAAAGCCAAATATTTTAGTTTATTATCTATGCAAGTAATGTTCATAAAATCGATCGATTTATTATAGAAATAACTACTTAAAAATTAAAACTCAATAATGATCTGATATTTTCAGAAATTGGTACTTACATCAATTAAATTCTATAACAAGATGATCAAAAACATTATAAGTAGGTATTAAACAGCTACCAAAAAATGTTATATTTCTTCAGTTATTTGTATTGATTTACATAAACTACAGGAACTATAGTAATCACAAGGAATAATTTTTTTGGTTCTACAACTCTGTTGCAAGAATTTTCACTTCGTTTGCCCATACGATTGCTCAATTTAATTTGCTATATCTCATAACCAATCATAACTTAAAGAATTCTATGAAAACCACCAGTACTTACATTATGACTCTTATGAATTTTTAAGCCTCCAATTCGAGTTGCGGCAAACTACGGGTTAAACATACCGATGTGTGAGACGCTGCAAGTTTCATCCTATCTAAGCTCACTTATACTCCAAGTTTTATCCCGTCTGGGGCTCACTTGGAAAACCACGCATTCAGCGACACGAAAACCTTAAAATTTCATCCCGTTTGGGCTCACTTTGCAGACTATACTTAAATATAGCGATTGGTCACTGGTCAGACGCTTCAGATTTCATCCCGTCTGAGATTACTTGGAAAACGACACTTAAACACAGTGATTCAAGTTTTATAACCTCTGGGCTAACTTGGAAAAAAGCATGCAAAGGATTATTCTTGTGAGGTTAAATTTTCTAATACAAATAATGATACATGTAAAAAAACAATAAAAAAAAACAATCTAAACACAGTTTCTTGTGGCCTCACTTGGAAGACCACACTTAAACACAGTGAAAAGCGAGACGCTTCAAGTTTCATCCCATCTACAAGTTTTTGTTCTGAGACCGGCAACCGTTTCAAAACGATGTTGGTTATAAAAGATCTCGGGAGCTAAGATACGAAGGTCCCCAAATCCGGCCCGCCGCGAATACAAAAGACATCGTTAGGGGCATTATTGGTTAAGAAAACCGAATGAACGGTGTGTCGTTGGGGCTGAAAATGAGATTATTGGGATAAGAATTGTGCAGGTTATGTTGACGAAAAATATGCTAATGCCAGTCATAAAGTCGCGAATCGCAAACCAATTGCCGGAAAATTATGAAGTTTTTTATTTGATCCATAATAGGTGAAAAAAAATATAACTTTGAAGAAGATAATAAATACCAATAAATATACACGAAACATGGAACAAAACAACACAAAGAAAAATAAAAAGGTAACGGTCTCAACTGGGGATAGAAACCAAGATCTTTGTCTTACCGGGACAACGCCTCTAACAACTCGGCCATTGGGACCTAATTATTTTACGTCAGTTTTGTAGATCTCATATTTCAAATTCAGAATGAACAATATTATCCTCAACCAATTTTTCCCATATTTTTGACTGCTATCTTTTTGAACGCTTACAAAGTTCTAAAGAATTTGTTTGTAACCTAGATAGTGTCTCGGATTAACATAACTGATTTTTATTTATTTAGATTAAATTTGATGTTTGTTTTAATTTTTTTTTGGCTACGCGGGCGCAATTTGAGCAGTTCGCTCCTGGTGCCGAATTGCCAAGGCCCTGATAATATCACAACACCTAACACATCGCCTTTGAGATTTTTTTTTTTTTTTTAAAGAAAGACAAATATTCCCGGGTTACGAATAACCTGACAATATTTGAAAATCTCCTAGTACCACCGCAGTAAGCGGAAAATGTTGCCTGTGTTGTGATGGAGGACTTAGCCAGCCGAGGAATTGAACACACTACGCCTGGGTGAGACCCAAGCGCGATGTCAACTCGGCCACCGACCGGTCTTTTTATTAAAAAAAATGGAGCTCCACAAAAATACTAATCATCCATATATCATTGATTACTGTGATCACCTACCTACCTAGGCGTCTACTGGTTTTTAAGGGTAAGGCGATGCCATACGTAGTAATGCAAAATCATGTGTATTTGGTTTGAAAATTTAGTCGCCTAGAAATGTTTCAGATGCTTTAATTAAATACTGCGAGTAGAATACATCCTGGCCTTTGAAATAATTGAGTATTTTTTAGAGTCTTTTTATAAGCCCAGAAAAAAATAATGTATAAGGCATATGAAAACTGCTTTGAAGTTCAAAATCTCCTACTTACGAACCCATTGTCTGTTATAATTTTATTGTACAATGTGGAAAATTAAGTTATTTATTAAATGATCGAAAAAATATATATTTATGGCTGAACATCCACAAAATAAAATAAAAGGCACTTTTTGGCCATGTTTTTTTCTTGCATAAATCAAAACAGGCGGATAATAATAATAATAATAATAATTGGATAATTTGTAAAGCGCCGTTTTTGTGAAAAATCACCTCATCACAAGGGCGCTGGATGGTGTTAAGCGGGAATTTAAACCTTATCGCCATCTATGTAAGGGATGTTATTGATAACGGCTCAATTTAAAATATTTCACGACGTAGTGCATCGCCTTAAGAAGCGCAAAAATTTTACTCGTGCCAGGTGCCGTTTGTCTCAGGGCCGGCTCTGTTGAAGAGAGAAATTTATTCCCATGAAGAATAAATAATAATATGTTATATTTAGTGATCAGTTCTTGAATCTCAATACTCATTGAAAATAACGCGCGATTATTTAAAAACATATTTGGTTAATTGTATATTTCTAAAAAGAATACACTTTTAACTGCAACTGCAAACTCGCTTTAATACCATCGTAATATCATCATGCATTTACAAAAATATGTTTGGCTCAAATATTGGTCCTTCAAATTTTTTGTGTGAGTAAAAACTTGAGAGTCCCAACCCTCTGGATACAGCGAGACTAAGGCATCTCCAATTGGGGTATGTTGTGAGGCTGAAGGTAGCAGAGAGGAGAACGAGATGGGAAGAGGAAGTTAGGGATGTACCTGGCAATTCAGATATGGTCACCAAACACGGCTAAAGCCATCTCAAGCAACCTATGATGATGATATAATGATGATCTTTCACATGGGCGACACTGAAAATGTCTCTTTGCAACGTGCCGCAAACATACGAAATATTATTTTAAATGTATAAATTATGAAATAATACAAATGAATCAAATAATATTTACTTGCGCACGCCGGGATTGCAGCCCTTGACATCCGGGTTCGTGGCGAAGGACTGTAGATACTCAACCACGGAGGCCATCAAATTACTTGTAGGTAGGTTTTTTATAGATTCGTTGATAGAGGCCGTCGATTACTAATGCCAATTTGCTAATGCTAATTTTATTAGTTATAAGCTCATATGATGTCATGGTAAATATAAGTAATTAAACAAAAAAATGTAAATGTTTTATTACTATTTCTTTTCTTTCCCTTTTCACTGTACTTATACTTACTACATTTTATATTTTATTTTATTATTATATTTTTAGCGTATTATTATTTATGTTATTTCACTTTTAATTGGAGTGTGAATATCTATGCATGTCACAGTGTCAATTTTATGGATGTTATAATTATATGTACTGTGGCAACAATCACATAAGTCACAGAATGTTTTTTTTTTTAATAAGATTTTATGAGTAAATATTTTATTCAAAATTACACCGCACATTTTACCCAAATACCGTAAGCCAAAAATCGCCGTTAAGAGGATATTAAGAATGTTCACAATCACTTAAAAAAAATTGTAATTTATAAAGGGGGAATAAGCACACCAGTCAGACTTATTTTGTTAGGAACAGATTTTTTTGTAGCTGTCAATTTTATACGACTTATTGCCATTCTATAATCCGTCATTCTTTTAACGGTTCTACTTTTTTGGTGTTCGTGAATATATCAAACGTGCCTGGGAATTATTTGACACATTTGTTTTGATTTTCTAGATTCATATTTTGTAGACGAAATTTGAGAAATCAATTTTGAATTTACGTGAATATGTAACCCATTTTATTTTAAATTTTCTAGATTCTTATTTGCCATGGTGGTGAATCATTTAAATTTACTGAATATAAAGTTACAGTTCTTTATACAAATATAACGGTGTCATTGCGCCTCATAATTTTTAATTCATATAGGTGTTTGAAATTTTACCTGGCTATTATAGACTTGGAGGTCTTGTATTTTCTCCGTCGGGAAAAATTGTTACCTAAAACCCTACATACCCTAAATAGACCTTCATATCGTCCATATCATGCATTGGAGGAGACTCTGTACTTTGGATTCAGTGCCGCCAACACCTTTCATACATTTTTTCAAATTACTTTATCAATTACATAAACATGTGTAATTGGCAATGAAAGTTACGCCCAACAGCAAAAAAATCTAAATCATGTCTAAATCACTGCCTAGCTCTTCACAAAAAGCCAACAGGTGAAGAAATAACCACTACTAAGGAACTGCCTCAGTATTTACGTTGTTCCCCCACTACTACTTATCAGACGAAATACGAATTTATAATGGCCAAAACCGGCAGCCAATCATAGCAAAACTTCGTACTATTCTTAAAACAAGCATAACTACGATTTAATAATGACCATTTCCGATAACGCCTTACTAAATTATGAGCAACCGGTGGTAATTATAACCACTAAATATATATCAGCACCAAAAAAATTGCATTCGCTACAACCTGTAAACTGACATCTCCCTGAATTTTCCGAACTTTCGAAAAATATTTATTCCAAACTTGTTGAGAATTGGAGCTAATGTGTAAAACTGTATATTTTCATAAAATAAAATTAATCTGCAAATCCGTAGTATTTTATAAACAACAGTTGTGGATGTTTAATTTAACCATCTACGATAATGCGACCCTTGAATCAACATGTTAAATGTGACATTAGGCAATCACTGGACATGCTGCAAATCATATTGCTTCATGTTTATACAAACATCTGCATTACTTGTCTTCAACTATCACAAGAGTAATGTTATATTTTGACACTTGTGGGGGTCAGAATAAGAACTCTAAGAATGTTAACTGCAATACTTCAGAGACACAAAAACATTAAAGTCATCGACCACGAGTTTATGGCACCTGGTCACTCTCACAAGGAAGTAGACAGTGATCACGCAGTCATTGAAGAATATTCAACCATCCATATGATTGGTATCAACTGGTGAAGTCATGTCAGCCGTTTCAAGGTTATTAAAATAACACAAGATGATTAACGTTTTCCTCTTTACTTAAAGGACCACTTTGTTCTACGAAAATGAGATTCAGAATGACTGATATTTAAATGGCATGAAGCTTGCTGGTTCCAGTACGGCAATAATTTTGGAAAGATTGTCATTAGATATATATATTTAACGTCGAAGAGCCTTTCCACACATTGTCTCTTAAACATTCAATATTACAGATTTAGCAGACAATTATCAGTTGCACATATCCTTCAAATAGAACAGCTACTATTCAAGCATCCCTACGATCACACATTATGGAGTAAAAACATGCCTTGGTCACGTGAAATCAGAAGGATTACCTTATATGGTGATCGACGGATTATGTCTTCATTTGTAATGTTCCTTAAGGCTCTGTAGTAAGCGTTCAAAATGGTATGGAAGGGAGATATGTAAATACAAATTTAACGATTAATATTTAAAAAAAAAAAGATAATACTTAAGCGAAAATGGAGAAAATATTTAATAAAACACGACAAAAAAATTAAAAAATCTCTGGAAAAATGCTTTAGTTAAATTTAAACATACATTGGGAATTATGTCTATAACAAATTAAATAACAGAACGAAATATATGCTTACTTTGCGATTTTTTTCTATGGAGGGAATTTCATATAATTAATGTTAAAAACGTAAAGAGTTAACGAGAAACTTGTATTAAATCGGTGGAAATTGGGTATGCGGGGGCTTAATATAGAAAACATTTATCTGTCGAATTGTTCAATTTAATTTTAAAATATATATACCCCAGAAAGATGCTCAAAACTTTAACTAAGATTTTTTTTAATATATGTTTTTTTTCGTAATGTTTCAACTGCCTCTTGAAAAGTAAGAAATTTTTACTTATGTGATTGTCCCCTCTGTACATAGAATTATTAACACCCTGTAAATATTTCAAACATTAAGTAAATAAAAAAGATCCAAAAATATGAAGCATCCTTCGAGTTTAACCGTTGAGAGCGCTTCCGGGAATTTCACTAAAGAGGAGAATACTCTCAAGGGTCGAGTACTTTTTGAATAAGTGAAGTATTACACCTTTGTCTATCATGAATAATACAATAAACGAACTTGGTATTTTTAAGAAAATTTTTTAAATGTGAATACCGCACAACAGTCCCAACTGCTCCCAACTGTGTCTTTGTATTGATTACACAATAACTTATTATTATTGCGCTGTAAAAGAGAATAAATAATTGCCAAAAGGTACATATTGTCAGAAAAAACAAAAAAATCGAAGCGTTGTTAATTAAAAAAAAATCACAATCATAACACCATTTATTGGATAACCAAAATCTCTGCCATAAGTCGCCCGAAATGGTTCGCAACGTTTCGTGGCTTAGCAGGAGTGCTTGGGTATAGTTTGTGCTTTGTTCAGATCGTTGCGGTGGATGGCCGGACGAAAGACGCCCTTTGTCCGGGAATCTCTCGGCCCATGCCTTGCACCGGTGACGGATGGATTTATACGTCCATCACTCCTGGACATCCTAACCCCCAGATTCCTATCTACCATTCGTACATTTTTTTCTTTCCAGAACTTCCTATACTTAAAAACTTTCAAGACTGCAGCCCCAAAGATGATGCAGGCCCTTAGGGAAATTGTTTTCTTCAGTTTGTCTTAGTGTGCCTTCTGTGTTGAGTAAATATTAAAAAAATAAAAACAAAATCAAAAACAGGTTATATTCGCCAGATTGAAGGTACCATCAAATCCACCATAGCCATTAATTAATTTTTTAAACATGAAAATAAAACTGATTGATTTTGTAATGAGATTTCATCCCTGAAGCTCAGAGTGACTTTTAGATTGGTTAGATTTTTTCGAAAACAGATTTCACAATTTCATTACGGAGTTTTTCTTGACAAAACAGTGTTTTGCTTTGTAAAAGGGAGTGAATACTTGAATAATTAATTTCAAACCCGAAATCAGATGACAAGAAATATCATTACACAAGAGAATGACGTTGTTAAAAATAAATTCAGCGGCGTGAATAATTTTTATTCATAAATGACTTGTTCTGCCGTGGCATTTATCTATATATCTCAGAAAGGAAAGTAATTTTTTTCGGTGACTTGTCAAAAGTACGTTTTTTCTTGCCTTGACCTCAATTTGGATAACTTTGTTAATAAAATGACAACCAGGTGCACAGAAAAGAGAACATAAATTATCCGGACTTGATCATTGTAGCGGCCGCGTGACATTCAAGGTAACAATTAAAATAAGAAGATCGCCTTACAATGAAATTGGAAATTATTTGCAATTTTTTTGCTATAAAACTAAAAGTAAAATTTCGTTATGATTTGAATTTCAACTCGGTTTTGTTTCCTATGGAGTGTTAAGATCACAAATTATATTTTTTTTTCATTTATAAAGAAAAATGTAGTTTATACCTATAATTATTTCATTCATTTAAAATTGTAAGTATACTTGAAATGCTTAAGTTCCAGATTGGAAGATACTATCAGTACCGCTCTGGTAAAATATCATATTGTAGAATTACCGAATCCAATATGAGGTCCAAATCCAAACAGATCCTTGTGAGGTTGTTGTGGCTAACCCCAACTAATGGGGATACAATAGTCGTACTGGCTTCAGACCGTTAGAAGTAGTAAAGACTCTAGTGTGATATTCACAAATTGATGCTTAAATAAAATTTAAGCGAATAATTTTTTTAACCCGTTCAAAGCAAAACTTTTGACAAGTCTCCACCCTTTAAGAGAGAAAAAGATTAGCAAAATGACTAGGATTTATTTGGACTGGTTCTAGGAATCGCAAAGCCTACGGATACTAAATGAGGTCTTGCTCCTGTGATCGGTTTGATTGGTCCGCAAACCTTTGAGGCTTTACCGGCTCGTGGCGGCCAGGTATTTAAAGGGGTGGTGGGGGTGGCTTATGGCTGCTACAGGGCAGGTTGAAACACTCTGTTCAGTGCATTTTTAAATTAAGCTATACTAATGGGATATTCTAGCATGAACGGGAAAAAAATATGGATCGATTTTTTTCGACAACCTTTATTTCACAAAAATTAAAACCTTAAACGGTATCGATATCATTCATCCGATGACAATTTTTATTTGTTATAATTTGATGATTTTTACAGTGTGCGTTTTTAATGGTAACGTGTCAGATGTTTTATTCAACCATATGCTTAATATAAAATTATCTGATGCGTGTCCGGCATTTCTTGGGGTAGTAGGTACACTTTTCAGTTGGAAAGAATATTATTGTTCCTCTTTCTTCGACTTATTTCACTATTCACTTCCACCTCATTCATTCTCCTTACATCCCTTTTTTTGGTCATCACATACGCCACAGTTTATAACACACGAGTATTTGATTCATTTGCTTGTGCCATTCTTACTCGGGCGTTTCCGACTTCTTCAACCAATCTTCTTCAAACATCTCCTTACACCTCTTTCTTCGTTCATTACTTACACCTCATTTAAGGACAAATAATTTTTTGATACATATTTATTTATCCCCCACTTTTTTGAAATCCACATTGTTTCTATTAAAAAACTACAATACATCGCATTTTATTCGACTCCGCATCTCATTCCAGTACAGAAATAAAGCTTTCTCGGATGTCACAAATTTATCCAACCATTCAAAACACTCTTGGCACTAATAAGAACAAATCTTGTAATTTTATTCTAATCGGTTCAGCAGTTTCGGAGTATGTGTTACACACATTACCTTATATTAATGTAGATAGATAGTAGCTAAGATCTACTCGGTTTCGTTAAAATTTTTGCACTCTTCTTAAAAAATCTTTTATTATTTTGTTTAGCAACTAAAAAAACACGAAAGTGGCATTAGTCGGCTAATCCTATAGTTTCAGAAAGAAGATAACATTTCTTTGAATATAAGTAGCCATCCCGGCGAAAATACATGAGGCAGAAATATATATATATATATATACCTATATATATGTGTATACTTTAAATTTAAATAAATATCATTTAGCGAATAACAAGTAAGTTATTAACATGATAGCATACGCCGACTGTAACGCCACTTGGTAGTGGTCATATTTTAATTCAAATATGTATGTCACTATTACGGACTATTAACGACTGTAACGTTAATGACTGTAATGCTAACGACTGTAACGCTAATGACTGTAATGCTATCGACTGTAACGCTAATGACTGTAATGCTAACGACTTTAACGATAACGACTGTAACGCTACTTATATCGGACAGACGGGAAGGGCTTTCTCAACTAGATTCAAAGAACATATACGACGTTATAAAAATAAAATCACTTTTTCATAATTCGCAGAACTTTTCTTAGTGAATAATAACGTTCAATAACGAGCCTAAACCATTATACAGAAAAATAAAGGGTCTTAAATTAAATTGACTTCAACAATTGAAAATCAATAAATAAAAGAATGAACCTAATATAATATTAATTAATAAACTAAAAAAAATGATTCCCAACTTCTCAGTATGTTCACAACGGTAACCGAATAAATCATCACAATGATAATTCATCACATCTTTAAAAAGTTACATAAAGTCATGGAAAGTGATGAAACAAAAACTTCATTAACTGGGTTATGTAGGTTAGGTTAGGGTAGGTTAAAAAAAAATTTTTTTTCATCGTTTCTTATGAGTTTATATCACTTTTTAAAAGTGTGTTGAATAGTCACTGAGTTCAGTTGTCATGGAACCGTTCACAACACCTAACCAATATTATTCCAAATTCCTGTAATATTCATAAATCTGTTATTAAGAAAATACACAAATTTAGGAAATGAGATAAAAAGAATTTGGCATTCTCAGACTATAAAAATATCACCATTCGTTATTTCGGCTACTGGCATTATACCTAGCTCTCTCATTAAAAATTTAGTCGTGTTAGATCTATCAAAAAATTTATATATAAAAATGCAAAAATCAGTAATTTTAAGTAGATGTAGAATAACGAAAGATTTTTTAAATATTTATGTTGAGGGATCAGTAGGATTTATAGGCCCTGTTAGGAGTTCTACCGAGCCGAAACCTCTGATATGAAAATATCTGGAGTCGGTGAATTAATTTCCCATTTGATCTCTGGTGAGTTGACGTGTTGTTCTTGTATTTTTTTGTATTTATTTTGCTTATATAATGCACTTGCATAATTTTGATTGACTAGATGATCATTTGTGGAAAAGTGTGTGGAAGGGTTTAGTTTTTCCTATGGGGAAGATTAAGCCCGGACATAAAATCGGAAAAGCTAATAGTCACGTAATTATTAAACAATTAATAAAAGATTACCTTTTACTGTGGGGAAAACAGATTTCAAAGAACCCCACAGAATGGAGAATATATAGTCACAATTACCTTCTCAGTTAATGATTTAACCGGTAATAAATCATTTTAAGCATCGTAAAAATTGAAACTGGGCAGTTGTAAATATAGTCATATGAATAAGTCATCTAAACGTGGCCAAACCACAGTTTGAAAATTATCTTGAGCGTCAAAATGGTAAAAAATACTAAAATACTCGCAGAACTTAATAATAAAATAATTATAATTGATTAAAATTAAGATTAAAAAATAATAATTAAATGGAGTTCTACGAATTAAACACAAAAAAAAACAATTAATTGCTAAACGTTTTGTTGAAAACAGTTCGCGTGTTTGTAATCAACTTGTAAGAAATCATCATTGCTCGCATAAAACACCCTATTCCAGCATGATAATTATTCAAGGTCCACCCTAATTCCACCTCTCTGTATCTGCCGATTGATTTTCCGCCTAATCTCCCTTGATGAGATGTATTGGGGAATAATTTCCTATTCCTGCCGAAGTATTTATTCCACATTCTGAGCCTTTACTTCCGCCAATAAATTCTTTGAAGATTAAGGGATAATCGTTCAAGGATGACGGCTATACCAGACGAAACGATCCTTGCCTGTAACGGAATGGTTTTAATTTATTTTCTCTAAATTGACATAATATCTTTTATTATTTGTTCTGTAAATAGAAATCAGGGGTCTATCAGAAGCAGACATTTAAAAAATAAGCTTTAAATGAAATGTAATGAGTTTTTTAAAAATATTTTACGTTGATGAATGAACGCTGGATTTCTTCACAGTTTCTAAGAATACATTTGGAATGAGAAAACACGAATAAAAATGTTATCATAAATAAAATCCAAAACTAATCACTGAATGGAATCTGTTACTCACCACAATAATTATAACTAGCAGTTAAAAACCCGCTCCGCTGGTTTTTTGCTGCTAGGCCCCGCGGGCGGCACTTTGTTGGGTTTCGCCCAGTTTAAGTGATACTAAGAACAGTTTCATTTAATGGGTACATATTAGGTCATTCACAGAGAGAGGGTGAGTATATATTGGAAATAGATTATTACAATATAGTGCCCCTGAGGTGATATCTCACAAAAGCGGCGCTATACAAATTGTCCAATAAATAAATAAATATAATGTTTACATTTTATTGCGTACATATGCATTGATATACAACGGAAATAGATAAAATAATGTCATCTTATTAAACTTTATTTCAAACACAAATAACTTTATTTACATCACTTTATTTATTTATTTTTATTTATTAATCTTAAGTTAGCTCACATCTTCGTGTGTGCTAATAGTTTTATAAACATATAAACATGTACATTGTTTGGCAAACATAATCTTTCTTTAAATATTTCAATAAAGTCACAAAAAAAGAAACATTAATAATTGAGATAGACATATTTTCTTAATTCATTTTTGAACTTATTAATATTTTCTATCACAGCAATTTCCTTCGGGATTTTGTTGTAGAGTTGAACGGCCTGGTACATCAGAGATTTTTGGGTGCTTGTTTTTTTTCTTGTTGGCAATCTAATTTGCTTAGAATTTCTCGTCCCGTGTCCGTGTATCTCGTTATTGTAATTTATTTTTCTTTTCAGTTCCTTAGACATCATCCCTAAGTTAATTTTATGTATAAAAATAAGTACATTCAAATACACAGTTTGCTTCACCGTCAAAATATTCAGCTCCTTTAACATGTCTCTTATCCGTGTGTATATGTTGCGCTTAAGTATTATTCGCATTGCTTTATTTTGCAGTATTTGCATTTTTTTCATTTTCTCTTTATTGCAGAGAAAAAGAATACTTGAACAGTAATTAAAGTGTGGTGATATAATTGTATTGTTTATTATCTGGCATGTTTCTTTATTTACTTTGTTTCTGATTCTACCAAGAAATGCTATTTTTTTGCAATTTTTTTAATTGTATAGTCTGCATTTTTTGAGAAGTTCAATTTTGAGTCTATAATAACACCTAGATATTTAATTTCTTCCACTTTTTTATTATTTCTCCAATTATAGAAACCTTTGGTTCCTCATGCGTATTTGTATATTATATACTATATGTTGTATATTATATGTTGTATATATATTATATACAACCACTACATGTTTCATGAACGAAGTTCACCTCATCAGGAGTAAGTATACTCCGAAGTCAAAAATTAAATATAGATTACAATTGAAGAGAAAAAGTGGAAGGAGAGGGGAGGGGATAGGGGGGGCGGAGTTTATCAGAGTTAGGAATTACAATATCGTTAGACGGGAAAGACCAGTTGAGTGGGAAAATATTTGAAAGAGAGTTTATTAAAAAAAAATCTTGTTTATTTTATCTGCTTTTATATTAACATGTTTTCTAATTTCTAAAAATATAAAGTATTTGTTTGCGGTGCTTTATATCCTGTGTGAAGTATTTTAAGACCTGAAAACACAAATAGCATATAACCATAAAACAAATAGCTTTTAATAACGGTTATTAATAACAAATGGTATATTTACCCTATTTCTAAAGATATAAATAAACAATGGCGTAGAATTCTATTTGTGGATAACGATATTTCCAAAATTATAAATAAAAAACATTCCTGGTACTATTCAACCGGCGTTTTACACTACTAACAAAATGAAGAAATATTTTCTTAATAATAAAGATAGCGATAGTCAAAAAAAAAAATCGGGAGTTTATAAACTCAATTGGGATGATTGTAATTTCTTTTACAAAGGTAGAACCAATAGAAACTTTGAAGTCAGAACTAAAGAACATCTCGGAGCTCTAAATGGAAATAGTAAATCTGAGTTGATCATCTTTTGAATAATGATCACACTTGATACAAATTCAGGTCTTAAAATACTTCACACAGGATATAAAGTATCGCAAATAAATAATTTTGAATTTTTTGAAATAAGAAAAATGTCAATATAAAATCAGATATAATTAATAAGCAAAAAAAAATATAAACCTTCTTTTAAATATTTTCCCACTCAACTGGTATTTCCCGTCTAACGATATTGTAATTCCTAATTCTGATAAACTCCGCCCACTCTTACCCCTCCCCCCTACTTCCACCTCTTCTTCTCAAGCGTAATCTATATTTAATTTTTGACTTCAATGTTTACTTACTCCTGATGAGGTGAACTTCGTTCACGTAACATGTAGAGGTTGCATGTAATTAAGTGATGTAAACAAAGTTATTTATGTTTTAATATAATAAATAATGCCATCATAAAGTAATAAGCTTCCAGAAGAAATCTTCTTATTTAACACTTGTTAATGGTCAAGTAATTTTGCGTATTGTTAGCTGCATATTTACATATTCGCGCCAGTCATTTGGTTCGATCTTATACCGCCAGAGGGGCAGAGTGGTCGAATTTTGCCTGCAGACCTCCTATTCGGGATTTACCAAAAACATACGATACATTGAATTCGACCAATCAGAGGGCCTACATCGTCCAGACGCTAGCGTAATAATACTATCAGACTAGCAGTTAAAAACCCGCTCCGCGGGTTTTTGCTGCTAGGCCCTGCGGGCGGCACTTGGTTGGGCTTCGCCCAGTTTATGTGATACTAACAGTTACATTTAATAGGTAGATATTAGATCATTGGGTAGATATATAATAGAAAGACATTCTGCACCACTAAACACCCCTCACCCCAACATAAATCTCGTCAATGAGAAAAATGTTTCCTCTTCCATACCACCGAAATGATTTAATTTTTAAATCGAAATTAAATTGCAAAATATTTATATGTAATTCGAAAATAAAAAAATTTCAACATATTACAATATTACATATAACTTTGGTAAAATAATATACTCTTACCAAAAGACTGTCAAAGTAATTACATTTTTTTAAAATATATTAAGAATTATTTTATTGGGATAAGTCCTAAAAATCTACATATTTGGGTGAAATAATATTACGCTCTTACCTAACGATTGTCAAAGTAAATACACCAAAACTCTCTTAATTCGCGAAAACCTTACAGGTGGGATAAATTGAGTATTTTCATTTCAAGGGACACAAAAAACAAAACTTTTTAAGCAAGTACAATTTATTATACTTTTATTTTTTACAATCTGCAACATAATATTATACACTTTCATTAGGAAAAAATCTCTTTATAAACAATATTATCCGTATACCAATCAGTCAGAATTTGTATAAATAACGATGACTGCGCTCAAACTGTCCATAAGAAAATACTGGTTCAGGAAGTAACAGTCCACCCCGTTCAAAAGTTTGTCCTTGAGATTTATTTAATTTAATTTGACTGGAAACTGTTTTCTGCACATATTGAATTATATTGTAACATCCGAAAAAGTGTTTTAAATTCTAGGAATGAAATGTACTGTACCTTTTCTGTTCCCTGTAATGATTTTGGCTTGAATTAAGTTACAGCTGAAATTTTTATAGCACCGCTTTTGTGAGATATCACCTCAGGGGTGCTTTCCGTTGAAGTACATCTTCATTGATTGCATAAACATGACTATTTTTAGGGCACAATATGGTACGTTGACTCAACCCTAAGGCATCAGCAGTTGTATGTGTCTCACCGTATATATAGTGAATCTTGACAAATATTTACATTGGGAATAAGCACAGATGACTCTAATGTTCCTTCTACAAAAGGAAGTTTGCCATCTTCCAAGTCCAAAAGCCATTTAGAAAATATATTTTCACTTTCTAAAGCTCTGACATTTGTTTTTAATTGAAAAGTTTTGAAATGGTACCAAAGTGTGCTGCTTTATGCAAGCGGCAATTAATTGTCCTCGTGAAGCACGTCGACACACTGGAAGGATCTGACGAAAGTCTCCGCCCAAAACAATAACTTTGTTACCAAAGACAGAATCACTTCCCATGATATCACGTATAGTACGCTCAATTACTTCTAAAGCTACACCTGCCATCGGTGCTTCATCCCATATTATAATATCTGCTTCCGTTATAATTTTCCGATTCTTTGATGTGACCTTACATGTTGTATTGTCCTGTAAATTGAGGGGTAAATTAAAAGCAGTATGACACGTTACCCCACCTGGAAGCAAGAGTGCTGCAATGCCTGTCCAAGCGACTGATAAAACTCTTTTACCTTTTCGTCTTAGAGTGTGAATTAAAGTTTAGTAAAGGTATGTTTTCCCTGTTTCGCCTGGGCCATCAATGAAGAAAAATTTATTGTCATCATTTTCATGTGAAAAAAACTTATTCAAAATAGAATTATATGCTTGAAGTTGTACGTCATTGAGTTTGGCAGCCATCAATTCACCTAAAGTGTTTTCAGAAATTACATTAAAATCAGATACTTGTCCAAAACTGCAACTTTCATCAGGTTCAGGTAAGCCCTGCATTCTGCAAGATGAATTCTCCTTCATGAGAATATCCTGTATGTTTAAAAGACAAAGATTAATAGCTGTTTCTTCAGCAACACCATGATGAAAAAAATCTTCAGCCGAAGATAGAAGGGATACATTGTATTAAAATTAAAACAAATAGATGTCTAAGAATTTTAGGCGTCAAATACAATGAAGCCTCCGTCATACTGCGACCATTCTCGTATGTCATCAATGAGCTTCAGTTCACGCGCCGCATCATGAAATGTAGCTACATAGTAAATTGCCATTAACAGTTCGCAAAGATTCAAAGGATGTAGCTCCAGCCACCTTTATAAGAATCAGCCGTAAATGATACAGTTCTATATTTCTAGGAGAAATTGAAGGTATTCATCCAATGATCCCCGCTGTCGCCTCGTCCACTTTTTACCAGCTGTAAAGACATAGTTATTTGGTACATCTTGATAGAGAATAGAGCGTCCCTCAATATCTTGAAGATTCAATTGGAACCACGCTGTTAAAGAGGTGTTCCTTGTAGATGCTTCCCTGAGAGCCTGTTCCTCCCGCCCAGAGGGGAGGGAGGAGCAGGTTTATTTTGTAGAGACAAAACAAACAGATTGGCTGTCGGGTAAATGTAAAGCCAGAAGTAAAATTGAGTGAGATTGATCATGTATAGATAAATAAATACTATCCAAAGAGGAACAAATTTTAACATTAATATGAGCATCATATTTTTTGCTAAGGAATGCATTATATGGAACAACAAATCGATTGTCGATACGTATATCCCGAATAACGTGATTTTCAGAAAAATTATCACGTCTCCTGTAATCTGGGTAGCCTGCGGAATTATTATCAGTAGCGTCTTTAAATGATTTGGGGAATTTTTTAGAGCACTTACCGTCTACCATGCAGACTGACCTTGGATTAAGTACGCCACATGGTCCATGAATGTTATTTTTTTAAATAATACGGTACAAAGCCGAATTCTTCGGATGGGGTAGTTTTGCAGATACGGCATTATCAATATCAGAAGCTGTATACAACTTATCTTCGCTGCAAAGTGTAAACACACCATGTAGATGAGGTAGTCCTCTTTTTTGCTGTTCAATTGTATACACCCAACAAATTACCTTTCCAAAAACATGTTTCTCAGTCATATCATGAATAAATTCCTTGACTTTTAGATGGAAAACCTTAGCTACTATATCAGGCCTGTCCGCGGCCGATTGATAATGTTCCAATTCGGTTGGTATTTCTGGCCATTTGGGATTGCATGTAAAAGTTATGACGACGACAGGACGACCAAATTTACGTACCATAGCCATTGAAACTTGATAAAGTTTATTCATATGGCGTGGTCCACCAGTAAATGAAGATGGAAGAATGACTGTATTACCCGCACATACTCCTCTATCAGTGGCTAAATTTCTTACATGGTTTTGCAAACCTTGATAGCATTCCACTCTGGCGAGTAATCTAGGCGACCAGATTCATAAATAATGATAATAGATAAATAATGTAAGCATGAATTAAATACTGTTGAAAAAGTTTACCCGCATAATGGACTGGATTAAATATGTTTCTTTGCACTGCTAATTTACTTGCATAAAACTACATAGCAGTTACAGTATGACATTGAGCAGTACAGAAATCAGCATGATGCTTAAAGCCGGGGGTCCAACCACATTCACCTGATGGAAATAGTAGTGGGAAAACCATAGGATCTAAATGCTTTGATAAAGTTGCCATCCTTTGAAGTCCTTAACATTTTTAGGTTAAACAGCGATATCTATACCCGATGGCAAACTCCCGTCTGTCTGCTACGTATACCATGGCGATATCGTGAGAACTGGTTGGAGCATTTTACCTCCGATGAACGTGTAAATAATAGACGTATATCTCTCACCTGCCCACCCTCAGCCGCAATGCGTATTTCTTCTTCCTCGACAGATTCTTTTAGTTTCTTATACTGATGAGTGCTTATTTGGCGTATTTCACTATCAATTATTTGCATTATATTTTTATAGCAATCGGCATTAGATGGATGACTCATACGCACTCTAACAGCCTCATCAGGATCGTATAGATAAAGCTGAGCATAGGAAGGTATTTCACCTGCAACTTGTATACTTCTGGAAGTGAGATGATAAACCTAACCAGAAATTTTTAAACAATACGGACCATTACCTGGGATATTAGCTATTTGCGCTCCAAATTAGGCAAATCTATTAGCACTCTTGTATTGACAAATAAAATTCCTAATGTTTTTAGATTGACTACAATCTCCTGTCAATAATTCGGTGCTGGATAATAAGCTAAAATTTGTGGTATTATTTTTCCAGTATGACAGCAAGAATGTAACAGTTTACCTTTTTATATGACACTCTTTTGATATGACGCCGAAATAATTCTGTTCTAGAAGCACATAATTAGGATTATTGAGCACACTTCAAGAATACACTACTATCGCTTCGCTTGGTAAATTTCCCTCTCATTCGAACATTCCGAAATTCGACCAATTCTGGTAAAATATTGTCCACATTCCTTTTAGCCATAGTAATTAAATTGAAATAATAATCTGAAAACAAAATATTTCTTTTTAGCGATTCACAGGTAGTTTGTAAACAAATTTCTTGGTTATCACGTCAATAATTCTATAATTATCACATATGACACATATCAAACATTGACAGCGCATGGTGGCGCATGGGGTCGGTGTTGTAATATCAAAAAAATAATTAATTACGTATTTAAGTATCGAGTGGAACTGGTTATTTTAGCAGCCATTATTTTTTAATGGTGGATTTATTATAATATATTATATTTATAATTATATATTTGTATATATATATATATATATATATAACTTTAAAAAATTACACTGACATTGTACATTGCTTGACACTAACTGGCTATAAAGGCTTTTTGCATTGATTGGAAATCGATATACGCTGGCAGCACTGAACAATGTGTCTTTCGCGTGAATAATGATAAACGTCAAATTTCAATACGTAATTGTGGATAATTTTTACTGTAATGTAATTAATCCAATGAATTGTGAACTTTCTAAAACATATTTTCTTCGATATTATCCAAAAATTATATGAGCATCGTGTTTTAATTTTCAAATCGTGTTAATTTTCAAGTTAGCGGAATTTAACCGAAACAGACAATTTAAATTTGACCAATCAGAGGGCCTACACCGTCCAGACGCTGGAGTATTAATAATGTCAGATAATCATTTTTTTAAATATTTTTTTATAGTGTATATTATGTTATCGGTCTTTTATTTTTATATTTGAATTTAAGTTTAATTTTTTTATTTCTTCCGCTTCTATTATGTAACAATTTCTATAATGAAAAAAGGTTTTTTTTTTCTCATGAAAAAAAAATATTTTCTGTACTGGCGACTTACCTTTCAAATTATGTTACATATGACCATATTTTATTTATCCAACTTCTACACTAATTCCAAGATACAAACAAATTTACTTGACAAGGATATTTTAAATAAATTCTAAAAAAACTTAATATACACTTTATAATGTAATGAATGTGTTATGTAAAAATAATAAGTAATGTAATGTAAAGAATGTAGAAATGAAAACTCGATGCTTTACACTTACGATCGTTCTTATTCACTGGAGCAGTGAATAAGAACAATCTTCTTGCGGAGTAATAGCTTCTCAGAGTTTGCTGGAAACTAAGGCTAAAGTTTCAATAAAGAACAAAACCTGTTGACTGTGATGTGGTCAAAGAATGCCCGCTCCATTCATTCCCCGGCGGGATTGATGAGGTTCACGTGGCGACGCCTGAGGCCCTAGGCTGGCTCGCAGACCTAGATGTCCCCCTCTGACCCCCCCACCATACGAAAGAAGAAGAAGACTGTGATGATGTCCGTGACTTTGAGAAGAGATGACATGCCGAAAAGTCTTTTACAATTTATTTCAAAACCGAGAGGCTGCATACATCAAATAAAGTCTTTTATTAGCGCAAGCGATTTTGAACTTAATATTCATGCAGTCCCTTTATACATAATCACATAAAAAATTTCATCGATTATTGTATGGAGGACACCCATCCACAGTCGACAGTTTAAATAAATTGTCTGCCTTAGAAACATAAAAAATTAAAACTTAAATGAATATGGTCAACAAAATTACAGAACCCTCTAAATTACCATTGCTAAACAATGGTTCCTTATTTTTCCTCCTCCCACTCTAAAGGTTTTTTTATGCAAAAATTTCTGTTTGGCAGAGCACTGCACCGATTTCCTGAATATTTTCATACAAAAATCGATTTTTCGAAAAAAAACGTTTTTGGTTACAACAATATCCATTGCCACTAATGCAATTTTTTGTTAAATATTAGCCCTCTAGTATACCTAAAAGTCAAGAGCCGCCACTGAGTAAGAGTCTCACCCCTCCATTATTCGACCCCTACTAGCTCAACTTTTCAATATATTTTTTTTCTGTACTTGTATAATTTTAAGAAAGTTTTAAAAATGTTAGCTCATGATACGATTGTGTATGTAATATGTTAAGGAAATTATTTAAAACAATAAATTACAAGTGTATATTATAAAAAAATGAAAGAGCTGAAGGGAAACGTCGTGAATATTAATTAGTTCATAAATTGTGGACAGAATTTTGTGCACCTTTAAAAACAAAATCATTTTCCTTGTTGAGTTAGGACCCCATTGCTTCTACAAGTTGATGGTCCATTCGGTCTAGGCAATCCTCAGATATGCAAATATTTTCCCTTGTTTTGTTTCGTCTCCTTTTTCTATAAAACGTTTTTATTATTTTTATTTGGATAATACACTGCGCATTTTATTATAAGTGATAAGGTACCAAATATTAAATAATCCCTAGTTTTAATACTTACTAATTATTTAGGTATAAGTAATGATAACAAAAAAAATACTAAAGTGGAAGAAGGCATGATGTGGAGAGATGAAGAAAAAAAAAATTGAAAATATAGTTTAGTGTGTAGAGATGAAAAGAAAATGTTTTAATCAAGAATTAATTGATTAATTAATGGTAATCAAGGTTCGTATACTGTCAACTTTTCAAGCTAACTCTCGTACCAAATAAATGCAGAGAACTTTGTGGAAACGTTATGATTTACCCATATATACTTGTTATATTTTAACATTTGAAAGTACCGAAGTACTGATTTTCAAATTTGAATGAAGTGGTTTAAAACAAAGATATTCTTTCATTTGTGTGATTAATATTAGTTTTCACGGAAAAGGACGGTAAATCAACTTCTGCGGTCGGATGTTGAATTTTGCCGAATTATTTAATTTGAAAAAAATATATGTAATTATTTTTGGGATGATTAATGCGATGAACTCTTATTAAAATACTAAAATCAGTTTTTTTAATCCTTTCATTATTAAAAAGCATTGACATGGAAGAGAGAAGCGTTTAAAATTTGATCTAATAAGACCGATAGAATTCAAAAACTTTGAACGGTAAGGGTGACTTATAATAAATAATTGCAAAAATTTAAGCAGATTTGAAGGATTTTCTTTAATGTGGAAAGAATAATATGTTTTATAAATTGTGAATATAACCATTAAATATCTGAACGTTTTGTTAGAGGCGACATTTTTACTATAATTTTTTACATCATTCAAATAAATATTTGTAAAGAGTATTTTTTTTTTTGCATTATTTCACCAGGCATACTAGGGGTGTCCCTGGATTTTGGCGGCTGAAGTTTACAGATTACAAAATTTTCATAATATGTTTGTAATAATTTATATTAAATTCTACAATTCAGATGTTGTTACATTTTATGTAATAATTTAATTAAGAAAATTGGATTTTAAGAGTGAAGGGAGTTTAGATGGTTAGAGTGTAGAATGTATGGGTGTCATGATTAAAATGTATTGCAGATGTAAGGACCTTTGTTAAAACATTGTTTACATCGTTAAAACTATTATCTAACTACTTAACTTAAATATTTGATTCACTTGAATGTCTCAATATTAAGGTATCTCCAACTTCTTCATCCATGCTCACGTGAGCGCGGGATTAAATAACAAATAATTGGCTTGCTGTAAAAATTCCACATGCATTTAGTATCAGTGTGAAAGCGGGCCACTAGTACATTTTTTAAAATGTAGATTGTAGATAATAAAAATAAGTCAAATCATTAAACTAAGCCACAAAAAGTTTATTCATTTTCTGTAATGCGAGAAAATAATTGCATGGCGCCATTAAGCGATGTTTTATTTTCCGTCATAAATTGTTCTGTGATTTAAGCGTTCGGCGTTATGTTTCTGCGGTATAGCTGGTAAATGCAAGCGGGGGTAATTTCGGAAGTTACGACAGAAGGCAATATTTCCGTTTGGGGTTTGTTTTCAACTTGTAGAGCAGTTGGAGGATGCAGGAAAATAATGAATTGCTCTCAAATATTGATTTATGAGGAAGAAAAAACAAAATCTTACTCATTTAAAAAAAAATTAACATAAACTAACTTCTCCTAATTTAACATAGCTTCATCTAGCAAAACATGCCCATACCTAACATAACCTAATAAAACTGCATGGATCCAGCATAACATATCCTAATTTTTAAGTGATGTCAAGAAAGTGTCATCATACGGGATTCTCTTCTGTGGATTTTTTTCGACTTTACGCTATTTTTTAAAAGACACATGTTAGGAACGAGTAATATTCATTCTTCTTCGGTCCCATCCACATGAAACTCTCACAAAACTCTGAGCCACTGCCAACTAGCTAAAGGGCTAAATAAAGTGAGGAACACATTTTCGTTAATGTTAAAGTATGTATTAACTCACATGCTGGTTCTCGCTGCTCCTTTCATCCTTTATTAATGTTGACAAATTTAAAATTTAATTTTATATAGCCTCTTTCTTTATCTACCTTTATAGACTAGAGGATAATCTACCTTTATAGACCAACGTATAGAACTAGAGGACCCCTGATAGTGTCATTTGTAAAATAAAACCTATAAATTTTAACAGGTTTCTATTATTTTCGAACCATTGAACAAAAATGGGAGATAGTTATTTTAAAGCATCTTTATTTATGAAAATCATATAAAGCTCCATAGCTACGGAAAGAATTTATAATACTGGCTGTAACTGGTGAATTACTGATTAGTAGAAATCCTAAAAACTATGCTGTTTTGGATTCCCCCCACAATAATTGGAACTAAATGTTATACAATGCTCATTGCCAATATTATTGAACAAACAAGTGAAGAAGAAGTCAACTTCTACAAGTCAAGTATCCTTTACAGATTTTACAGCATTGATTCGACATTTATGGTAATAGGGTACCAATAGCAGTATTGCTAATAATAGTAGCAGTATTTACCCAACAGGAATATTCCCCAACTATCCGGGGGGGAGTTAATGTTGGGCCGATTTATTGGTCAAGTCTTAAGCCGCCCAAAGTTTGTCACCCGCTCCAGATTTATGGAGTATTGTTGGGTTGGTAGAAGGTAAACATAAAACGTACCTACGTAACGTAACTGGTCGTAAACCTTCGCACGCCGTACATTAAAAGATAAATCAGGTTTTTATTACATGGTGAATATACCTAGTGTCTAAAAAAAGACTGCTCTATTTGAGAGTAAGACGGTGTCATTTGCGATAACACAATATTCACTATATCTATAGATCACAAGCTTTTAACTGCCTTGAGCCAGTGGGCCATGTCACCCAAATTTGGGATTGTTGTTAGGTAAATGGTGTGGACATTTTGAAATAAACATATTATGCATGTTTCGGACTACACTATACTCTCATAACTTAGCCTATTTCAGTATGTAGTTTTCCATACATTCCAAATGGGAATGTATGGGGAATGTAAACTGAAATAGGCTGAGACACAAGAGTATAACGTAAGTGCGTTAGCTCCATTACGAAAATAACCAAAATATAACAGCGGTTTTAGGAATAATATCCACCGTCGACAGTCTGTACCGTGGTCACCGTAGACTATGACAGTCTGTATCGGAGTCGCCGTACACCATGACTGTCTGGACATGGCCAAGCGTGCTATTTAAGGCTTATATTTAGACTTTGTAGATTGCACAATTTAGGCTCGTTTTAGTTTTAGCAAAGGAACCGCGGATCCATATCTAAATAACCACAATGGGAGAAATACATTTAATTACAAACCTAAAAATCGGTGCCATTATAATTATAATGATGTGAAAAAATCTCATTTTTGAGGTTATAGCTAGACACGCTTCTAGCAAGGATGCACCTCTCTTGCTATGCGCAGAAAGGGCATATTAGCATGTTGCTAGTGTTCGTTGGTCGCTTGCCATGCCACACTCGCTTACCGTACAGTAATATTGTTAGCTACTTACCAAAATCGTGCACAAAATTTATGTCACATTTTTGTCGGTTTTCACAGCAAATTTCAGTGCTCGATTTCCTTGAAACACCGTTTTTGTTATACTTATATATATGATCGTGAATTCAGAACCTTTGTATAAGAAAGTTTTTTTTAACAATGTACATTTATTTCACACTGATTACTGCATATTTAGATTGAATTTAAAATTAACCAGGACAAACTATTTTTTAATGATATGCTAAAAAATATTATGTATCTTAATATTTAATTTTTTTGCTCCACCGTTTGCATATAAAATGTGACGACTTGTCAATGGAGAGATGTGATCGATGACCATCGCGTGAAGGAAATTGAATAATTATGTCGTATTTTTCTATTTTTCCTCCGAAAATTCCCAATTCCCTAGGAAGAACCATTTGCTTTATTTATTTTTTCAAAATACAAAACCATCGGAGCGTATTTTATGTGAAGTCGATTATAATGCGAAGGCCTCATGAAATCATACGAGGATCATAGAACATATGAATATGTATTATGGACGATAATAAAATTATGGTAAAAATTATAATGTTTTTTCGAGTTTCAATATTCGTGTTTTTTTATCTGTTACTTTCCTAGGCACACAATACCTTTTATCGGCGTAGAAGAAATAAGAAAACCATTTTACAAGAAACGTATTTCTATAAGCAGCATCCATTTTCTTGTGTGACTTGACACAATATCCCATAGAGAGTTTCTACTTCATAAATACTCTTTTCAGTCCTTCTTCTGCCAGTTCAATGTACTAACATTTATTCCTGGAAAATATTTTTCCATTAAAATATAACATTTTTTTATTCATGTAAACAGAAAACTTTTAATTAATTTTCTCCCTATTTTGAAGTTAATTATTATAATTCGCAACCGTCCATTTTACCAAAAAATAATTCATTCATTAATATTTTAATTAGCACACTAAATGAATATCAAAACGCAGCCGTAATTTTATTTATAACGATTCTTGGAATGCAATCGGTTTATAGTGCCAAAAAGTTTGGCTCGGTAAAATATACTAATTTACATATAAAGTGATTCTAGGGTTTTTCAAAATAATCAATTTTATGGTAAAAAAAGATTGGTCAATTCATTCTTTGTTAGATACTTTTCAAGTTTTCATTTGGATTATTCTTAAGGTGAGTTCTAAAGTCACGGTTGAAGCTGGGCATTAAAGGTAGTACAATTAAAGATGACCCGAGCAAAACATACTTACTAAGATTGTATATGTGTGTTTTACTGAGTATGCATGTGTGATTGGCGCGTAATATGCATAAATTCCCGACAGAAATTTCCTTGCAAATAGTCATTGAGAATATGCCTTGTGCAAGGCTTGCGTATTATTGAAGAGGGGACAAGAGAATACGATGATTGTTTTCGAATATTTGATAATATTTGTTTTTTGTGCTTTTTTACATTTCTTTATTTCGTAAAAAATGGCCGTAACACAAGGTTTTGCGATAAAATTTTTCATTCTAATTTTCTTTTCTAAAACCTTAAAACAAGTTGTACAAGGTATGATTTGAGATTTTTACGGCCAAAAGTATTATGGTGATTTGTTTTTGGGGTATTATGCCGGATTGCGCTACCTCCTTCTTTAGCCAACGTTTCGGACAGCATTGCAGTGTCCATCATCAGGGCAGATGAGTAATTTTTGAAACGTTGGCTAAAGAAGGAGGTAGCGCAACACGGCATAATACCCCAAAAACAAATCACTATAAGTTGTACAAGCTTTATGCAAGCAATGCATTTGTATGAATATCCGCTGTGTTTGTACCGAAATTGCGTGCCTACTACATAAACATACTGAATAGATAATATACGTTGACATGACTTCCACGTAGATTTGAATATAAACCGATATCGCCATTGACGTTGTAACTTTTGGTTTTAGTCAATTTATCACATGCTCTTTTTTTTATTTTTTAACAATATATTTTTTTTTATGTGAAACATTGCAAGAATCACAACTGCTCCCAATCGTCCAGTGAGACTATGGCAACCCCAATTGAGGTATGTCGTAAAGCTTAAGGTAATGAGGAAGGGAAGGAGATAGAGAAGAGAAATGTGGGGAAGTAGCTGGCTATTCAGACCTGGTCACCAAAACACGGCCAAAGCTATTTGAAGCAACGTTTTAATTCTTAATGGTGGTTTTATATCAGGGCGATACTGAGAGTAGTTTCCACTCTGGACCGTGCCGTAAATATTCTATTTTTAATGAATAAATTATGAAACAGCAAAAATTAATCAAATAAAATTTACTTGCACACCCTGGTATTGAACTCGCGACTTTCATCTTGCTAGTCGAGAGCACCCACCCCTCGACCACGGAGGCCGTCAACTTACACTTGCTTGACATCGTTTTCCTATTATTTTCGATGTAAAAAGTTCAAGTTGAAAAATATCTACATGTATGACCTTTTTAGACAATGGTCTACGAAGATATGATTTGAGATTTATTTTTGGGGTATTACGCCGTGTTACGCTACCGCCTTCTTTACCCAACGTTTCGAACAGCTTTACAGTTTCCATCATCAGGGCAGATGTGTAGGCCAGACAGATCGGACGATCTCTAAAGGATATGAGAACATTTAAGAGCATGTAAACTCGGCCATCTTGACAAATCGGCAATTGCCAAGAATTTAATTGAAACCGGCTCACTTTGGATTTGTTCCTGAAGATCCGGAAAGACTCACAACGCAAAGAGTACGCCTAATTAAGGAGGCAAATTAAATTTAAAAAAAATCCTTTCAATATTAATAAAGACGACTAGGCTAAGTTCTCTAGTTCTTAGTATCCGGTATTTGACGGCTACACGAAAACTAAACGCAAAAAACCATTTTAAATCATACCGTTATACCAGCCCCTAAATGATTGGATTTGGCAACACGGTGTCTCATCTACATACATAAGCACACACTTGAGCTATCTGCTCTGATGATCGACACTGTAATACTATTTGAAACATTGGCTAAATAAGGAGGTAGCGAAACACGGCATAATATCCCAAAAATAAGTAACGATAACATGGTCTAGGTACAAATTTTACAAAAAAATCTACACGTTATCTTGGAGTCAATGATAATTGACTTTGCTTTATGAATTTGATAATCGATGCCAGAAACAAGGTATGAAATGACCCAGGAAAAGTAAAAAAAGTATAAGAATGTTAACTACAAAATGCGTGGGCCCGTCTAAGCTCGAAATTCTTTGTTCGAGTTCTGAAGGACGCCGATAGAAGGAACGTAAATCCGTGAAAAGATAGTTTTCTTCTACTTCTTGAAAAACAATTTTCTCTTCTTGAAAAAATCAAAGAACAACTGATGATAAAAATGAATTTGTAACATTAGTTTAGTTAATACATTCTTAAGTTAAGGTTGGGATGATTCAAATTCCATAACATCATATCAATCAACGCTATTTTCAAGTCGATATTTGAATGTTACTAGTTAAACGACGATTCTCAGCCCATTCCAGTGCTTGATAAAATTGTCACTAGCCATCAATCATAGCGGTCACACTTTTGTACTTGACGGTTGGTAAAAATTTGATCAAAAGTTTAAACGCGTCGAGAATCGACATTGAACTTAAACTGTTCAAATATCGAAAATTCAAGAATCAATTCAAGACCTGTATGTGTTATCAACACTTGAACATAGTTTTATGCTAGGCTTATATTACTTGCCAACCTGTTTTGCATGCTATATACTAAATTAGATTGTTAACATTTCTAGATTTTAAATGAACATGAAATTTGATGAGCTCACTTTATTAAATGATATAACAGTGCCTTTACATTGCAGGTCAGTCAACAATGGAAATTGATTTACGTAATATTTTACGTCGTTAGATTTACTTCAATCAAACTTTATTCTGCGTAATTTATGCTTAATTCGAGATTTGCAAAGGTAAAGGTTCCTCCAATACCAATCCAGCCCCGGTAGGCACCGAAAACTTATTACCCTTTGAACCCCGAAAATGAACAATTGAACAACCCGCACAAATAAAAACCCATATTGCTATCTGTGAATTTGAAATTGCTTTTGAATTTGACAAGAAAATAGTACGGAATCCTTTGATAATAATAATAATAATGTAAACCTTTTTTCTTTGAACTTCCTAAACCGACTTTGTGAGATTTCATTCGGATCTTTTTTATAAGAAATTTCTTGCGATACGAAAAAACTTTAGTGGGGAGGAAATGTATTATAATTTTGCGTCATTTGAGACGTTTTCTAGCTTCAGTTTTTGGGCTTAGGGTCAGCTCTAAAAACCAGATTCCCTAATGTCGGGAGACCTTTGAGAACTATTCTAGACATTTAAGATTTATAGGAAAAGAATCAAGGTTATTCAAAATATAATTTCATTTTATTTTTAAATTATAATATAAAATTGATACTAATAATTTAGGTCGTAGGTATGTGTGTCAAATGTGAAATATTTCCGCATGAAATTATTCACGTTCAAAGAACTCATATTTTCTTTGAATGTAGGTGTCATTTTGAAAATGGGAACTGATTACTCAAAAACGCGATTATCATTAAATTGTTTGGTTTTTATTAAATAATAACTCTACATTTGAAAAGTGTATTTATTTTGTTCAATTCTTTGATAGTTTTGAGATTTTTCTAGCTGCTATATATATATGTATATCTCTCTAATTTGACAAGAAAAAATATAATTATTTTATTTTATAGAAAAATCTCGATTCTAATGTTTTATAAATTTTCTTTACGAATCCTACAGTAATTGTGGAATCCCATGATTTTTCACGGGTCTGCGCTTGTTATATAATACTTTTGACCATCTCACTCGGTGTAAAACACATGTGTTGATAAGATGAAAATAAAGCTGTACCCATAGTATAAAGAAGAAGACAAGAATTTTATGTGGTTGTGTTTCGTGATCCAAAAGTCCAACCATCCTTTTCTCAAATTTTAAATTCATGCGCTATGTTGATTGGCCTCAATCTAATAGTAAAAATGTACTATGTCAGTGGCGACATTGGCATCCATTCTCATTTATATGAGAGGCATTTATATCTGAAGGTGGGTGATATATTCAGTAGTTGTAACAATAGATTTTTTTTACATCATTTACGTTATTATTATTATTATAATTTTTATTTTTTTTGTTTATTAGTAAAAAAAAGAAACATGAATTACATTACACAATATTGAATATAGTACAGTTATTAATTACATGATATAAGTATTTGATGTACCCCCATAAATAAGCAGGGCTTGTGTGTATGGGGGTGTTGTTATATTGGTTTATATTTGATGTGATTCAGTTCAACTGTTCGGAATACTTTTTAAGGTGGCTTTTGAATTCGTTTATATTTGTATTCATGTTTCTATTTTTTTCTGGTAGTGAGTTAAAAAATTTAACTCCGAGATATTCATGGTTGAACTGTCCTATTGTTTTTTTACATTTAGGAGTAGGAAGTATGGACGTTTGTCTAAGATTTCTGTTATTTTTAAAGGGTGCAATTTTATTTTGAATATTGTTTTTATAAATTTGTAATGTTGCATGGTAGAAGTATAATGCACTTAATTTTCTGACCTTAAATTTTATATGGTTTTTATTATTAGTTTTTGTGATATGTAAATTGTTTGTGTTTGATTTTTATATGTACCGCCCCAGCCTATAATGCCGTATTGTATAATTGATTGACAGAAAGCGAAGTATGTGGTTCTAAGTAATTTTTCGTTCAAAATATCTCTTAAACATCTAAATATATATGATAGTTTCCTTATTCTGTTGTTTAGAATATTTATATGTGGGAACCATTTTAAACGCTGGTCTATTGTTATGCCTAGGTACTTAATATCGGTCTTGCTTTCTATGTTTGTACATAACATATTGCATTTGTGGTTTTCTGTATTTTTCACAGAGTGGATAATTATGTTTATTTCTTTAGGTGTTTCTTGTTTTTTAATGAAAAATGGTAAATAATAAGTTTTTTTAGAATTTAAAGTCAACAGGTTTTCATCAAACCATAATTTTAGTTCATTAATATCTGTATTTGAAATGTTATTTAATTCAGTCCTGGTGTTTGCTTTTAGTAGTAGGACTGTATCGTCAGCGTAAGAGACAATGTCTCCATATTTATTATGTTTTTCTTCTGGCGAATGTTCCTTAAGGCTTCGTAGTAAGTGTTCAAAGATGATTTGACAGAAAGATATGTTTATAAGAATAAGACAAGAAGAAGACAAGAATTTCATGTGGGTGTGTTTCATGATCCAAAAGTCCATCCATCCTTTGCTCAAATTTTAAATTCATGCGCTATGTTGATTGGCCTCGATCTAATAGTAAAAATATACTATGTCAGTGGCGACATTGGAATCCATTCTCATTTATATGAGAGGCATTTATATCTGAAGTTGTGTGATATATTCAGTAGTTGAAACAATAGATTTTTTTTACATCATTTACGTTATTATGTTTTTCTTCTGGCGAATGTTCCTTAAGACTTCGTAGTAAGTATTCAAAGATGATTTGACAGAAAGATATGTGTATAAGAATGTTAAGGGGAACGCGCTAATATTAAAACAACTTTGATAAATAAGCGAAAATGGTGAAAATATTTAATAAAACACGACTCATTTGAAATAGAGAAAAAACTCTCCACAAATGCTTAAGTTGCATTTAATTGCAAAGTGATTGTTTTCACACCTATAATATATTAAATTAAATAACATAACAAAACGTCTTTTTAATAATTTTCACAGCTTATTTTGTGATATTTCTCTATTTTATATAATTACTATTTATTTGCAAATGTATAGATCGATATCTTCAATAATAACATTTTTTTAGGATCTTAAAAACTTGAGGTGTTTAAGAGAAAAATGTTATAAATCGGTGAAATTAAGACACGACAGCTATGATACGTCACGACAAACCTGTATGGAAATTATAATGATTATTTTTTGGGATATTATGCCATGCTGCTCTTCCTCCTCTTTTAGCTTACATTTCAGACAGCGTTATACGTAGTACTCATTATCAGGGTAGATGAATAATTACTTATCGTAAACACCACTTTAATAGATGTTCTATGTAAAAAATGCACCCTTGTGTTCACCCTTACTGTTTTCACATAGACTATGTCGGGAGTTAAATTAAATATTGAAAGTACTGGTCCGTACGAGCAAGTATCTGTGGGGATCATCTCAAACTGTATGAACTGTGTTTTCGTTGCTTAAACTCTGATACCTGATGACATCGCTGCTTGAGAGTAGGTTGTCATAAAATGGAATTTGAGGAATGCAATATTCAGTTTTATGAAACCGTGCGATTCCATGGATTTTAGAAACTTGCCAACTGAATTGCGATCAAACAGCCGAAAATATCTGCAAAAACTTTATCCGACCCACGATGACACAACCAGCGTTACCATCTAAATATTTGAGTAATTTACACATCTATTACTATTTTTGTAATATTACATATTTACAATGAAGTCCAGTTTAACAATATTCTTAAAACAACAACAAATAATGAAATCAGAAATTTTGTTTTATTATAATATAATGCATATGTCTCACTTACCTGTACTTATGCAAATAAATAGTTCAATGTTTCTATTGTGTAAGTTTTTGGAGAAGTTTAAAGCTGGGTAACATCGATTTCCTTCTTGGATACGGAAAGGTTAAGAATACGCCCCTTTCGAATAAATTAGTCTTTGTTTCGAGACCCATAGACTTTTTAGTATACCTAGTCCTCGTTGGAAAATAAATGTTTGAATTTTATTGCTATTTACATAATCCCGACAAGACGAACGCAATAATACATCAACGCTTCTCGAATCATGTTTCGTTTGCCCCTGTGTTGGAGCACACAACACGTGTTTGCAATAGGGGGGACCGACGCATCAAAGGAAACATCCGCTTAGAATTGTAAGCCTTTAGGTGTACCTTCGTTACTTCAATATAAGGGAATCGAGATCACTTAACACAAAATCCGAGAGCATAATTATTTTGATTAATCGAAATAATTCAAAATAATGTTCATACTATAAGTATATTTTCCTCAACGCCCTGATGATTTTTCAAAAAGCCCTCCTTGTATTAATAAGGCTGCGCTCTATCTGAATTTCAAATGAACGATGGAAGCTACAATATGCGTAGCCATCGATATAATAAACACTAGTAATAATATCATTAAACATAAATTTTGTTTGATTTCCATTTAGAAATACAGAATTTGGATTTCAAGGAGTGGTTAATTCGGATTAAGTATATTTAATTTTTATGAGTCCATCACTGGATAAAAACCTTCCAATCTGCGGAAAATTGACTTCTATTGTTAAATAATCGTATTTTGATTGTTTAATTATTCACCTCGATTCAGCGGATTTTAGTGCAGCTTTTGAGGACTTTGGATTCCTCTTCGACATTATCACGTGTTTTTCCATCGGTTGTCCAATATCCATTCACAGCGTAATGTGTCCTGCCTATTTCAGATACTTACACCTGCTAAGTAAGCATTAAGTTTTTTTGTAAGCCCTAATAATGGTTAATTGTATCAGCAACACCAAGCGGTGACTAACCTATAAAACGACATATTTAAAAAAAATATATATGTCAACCAATTTAAATATTAAATTGATGTAAAAATAAAGACCAGGAAATTATACTATAATGCCAATACAACAACCTACAGTAAACAAACGTGAAGATGACGAGATCAATAAACATAAAGATGAGGTTTACATACTTGATGATAAGGATATCAACAAATATGACGATGAGATCTATAAACTTAAGGATGAGGAAATCAACAAACATAGTCAACACATGAAGATGTGGAAATCCTAAACATTATGGTTATACTTCAAAACCGCAACATACAGTCCGCATCGGAACAGAAATCCATAGTGAAGAGATCTTTTTTTGTATGTTTTATTTAGTTAAAAAAAAGAAATTTTTATAGATGGTATAAACCTTTACTAACAACTTCTTTTTATGACATTTAGATACAATTTACACAACATCTTAAACTTTTTTATATCTATTAGAAATGTGAATATAATTTGTACTGTGGGTGAGGAATGAAAGATGTGGTAATATCACAGTGTCAATATTGGTAGTTAGTGTTGTCGTATCGGTGTGCATCACGATGAGATGCATTTAGGTCACATCACGGTGGGATGAGAATCCGTGGTAGATGCGCTGTGGGCGAAGACTGGATGCTGAAAGCCCCCGGACCGATGCTCGACACTGGTGGAGACTATTGATGGCAAATCCTTCAGGCCGACTGCTCAACACCGCGGTGGTGGAAATAATTGATGGTTAGTTCAGTAGGGCGATGCTTATATCGTAAAAGCGGAGATTAATGTTGGTGGAGTGTAATCGTTGCGATGATGTCGGTAGCTCGACACCATGCAGGCGGAAACCAGAGTGGCTGGTGATTTCATTACTGGTGGTGAAGACCACGGGTCTTCCTAATGCTTCAGTAAGATGATGTTCAGACCTCGACGCCATGCGGGCGGAGGATGGATAAAAGAGCCGGAGATGCTGTGGACCTTGACGGCGGGTGTGGTCGGTTCTGTGGTAGGCTGTTGCGTGGCAGGGCGTGAATGGTGCGGCGCGGGGCAGTGACGGCATGGTTGCCCCTCGCAGTTGTCGATGAGTGCTCGTACAAGACTGACTGACTGAGTGCTGATACTGTAGCGCGGCGTTTATATAGGAACACATGCGCCCACTAAAGCGCATTAGTCTAGTAGGTTCCATGTGTAATGCGCGCTACTCATACTGAAATACTCGATCATTCTAGGTTGCACCGCAAATTGTTTTACTAGCTTGCCGCTACAGTACCTACTATTATACAATGTACCAAATAAATAAATTAAAAATAGTTGTGACATTAGGGCCAGCCAGGCGTGAACGTTTCTCACATCACAATGACGGTAACGTATAGCAAGTTAGTAAATATCCATAAGGACGTATCTGCTGGCTGCATATCCTCGCGCTTAATGTGGATATTGGTTCAATGTTTCACGCTGTTAACGGATGAATAATACCAACGCCTGTCGGGAAACGCGTGATTAAATTCCTATTAATTCTGTTGAATAAATTTGCATGCATTATTGTACACTTCTGAGAGCTGCGACCCCTCAAGCTTTTCTTCACTAACAAGCTCATAATTCTAGACATTTTGCTGAATACATTTACCGCAAAATGATTTGATATCATTTTGTAGTTATGTGTATAGTTGGTATAATTTACATGAATTTAGTTTGTATAGTTACTTGGTATAATTTTCATTTCAAAATGATCTTGTCAAGTTTTTATTTATTTATAATATCTTGTTGAGAAGACATCATTACGCATAGAAACATGAATGAATGTAGCATCCGTTCACGGTACAATTGTAGGGCAAAGAAGTGTAGGAAATAAAGTTCTATTTTTTCTCTTCCATTTCATTTCTGACAGGCAATCAAAAGGCTGCGGGTTCAATTCCCGTCGGCAGAATTTATTTTATGTCGGAAGGTTTTTCTTAATTTGTATGTTTCAGTTCATTTTTTAATAATAAAATTCTTTTTTTTTTCATGAATAAAATATTACCTTCTGTTATTAAAATAGCAAAATGATTTCCAGCCTTCGGTAGTACGTCACATTGCTCAATGATTACGAATACAAATTGTTATTTTCACCGATCAACCCTTAGCTGACGCTATGTTGAGAGGATTCGAATGGTATTTCAATATTTTATGGTTTTTGCACATTTTTTATGGGATGCTAGATTTAAGTTATTTAATTTAATTTTATAAAGTGTTATTGTAATAACTCATAGTAAACTACGTGGATATTACTTTGTCAATTAAATACGTAGCAAAATTTAAATCCATGCGATTTAACTTAGTTTAACAACAGGTTAGTGGCTCTGTTGACAAAAGCGATAGATTACAAGCAAGGTATCGCACGTGTAATTTCATAGGATAGAACTTGTGAGACAATGTGAATAACAATTTTTTTTATAGTAACAGGTTAGCAAGAAAATAGATATTCAAGGACATTGGTAAAAATAATTAATTAAAAGAATAGGCGAATAATAAAAAATAATCGTTGTGATTAAGGTACATTGTAAGGTTAATTTGTTTTTAGGGTAAAGTGGAAAATATCTTAAAGAAGCCATAATGTAAAACATTAATAAGATATCACCAAAATAATCGTTGTGATTAAGGTACATTGTAAGGTTAATTTTTTTTTAAAAGCTTTTAGGGTAAAGTGGAAAATATCTTAAAAAAGCCATATTGTAAAACTTAAATAAGATATCACCAAAATTTAATTTTAATAAAAATAAAAATAATCGTATGGAAAGTAATGTAGACAAAAGGTGTGCGATGTAAAATTAACCTCTTACGAGACGTATGATATGCCATAACTTGATTAAAAGTAATTTGTTTACCGGAAGTTATAAGATTAAAGAATAGTTTTAAATTGTGTATGCTACATAAAAATGCCAAAGGCGAATAGAATGAAAAGACAAATCATTGGACTATTTGAAAGGAGCTTTTTTGTTTATATCTGCCTCAGAGAAAATTCGAATAACCGGAAAACCGTTATATATTTTAATAAATAATATATAACAGTTTTTCGCCCAAAGGTATTTATAATTTTTTTTTTTTCTCTGGCATTCTTCATTAGTAACTTGTTAGAAGGCGTGAGGTGATCATTGAGGAATATACGGCTTGCTACTCCTGGAAGGCCGATATCTGCTGAAGTCAAGGTCTGGTGGCGACGAGCAGCTACCAACAAATACGTGTGATTATATTTTATGTAGATGTGGGTGTGGGTGTGATTTTAGAAGCTGCCGTTAGCCATGGTCGTACTCTATGAATGAAGTCAGTGTCCTCTTTTTGCAGTTGGTACCCAATTTTCTGGGATATATTCATTATAATATCCTGGAGGTTTTCACTTCTTGGCATCGGAAATCCATAAATTTCAACATTACGTAGTCTATCATATTGTTCTCGTTTGTTCATTTTCATATTAACGTCCTTTACAACATCCTTAAAATGAATAAATTCGCATTCCAGAGAATCAATTTTAGCGATTTTGGTGTTTAAAGTTTCAATTTGTGAAGATAAAAATTCCACTGATTTTATAATAGGTTCTAATTCATCTGTAAAGTCCTTGAATCTTGCGTCTAGCTTACAAACAATGTTTTTTTTCCACCTCTTTAAGGTTGTCATCGAGGGTTTTTGAGAACTGGTTAAGGATTTCATTTAAATTATTAGGATTTTCGTCATTACTTTGTTTGTTTGCCCTCGTATTATTTTTCATGTTATTATTTAAATTAGAATATCACTTGTTAATTAAGAAATAATAATAGTCAACGTGATTGGTTTAATTCCAATCACTCAGCCAATAACAGTACGAATGAAGATTTAATAACAAATGAGAGATCTTCTAAATATTATTATTTCGTAACAAGGATTTATTTGGTAATTGATGTTTAAAAACAATAAATAATTTAAACAGATAAATAATTTCACTTAGTAGATTGAGTAAAACTGAATCGATTTAGTACCGGAGGTTTTGATTAGGATACTTATTTTTATTGATAATCATAATAATTACAGAGACTAATGCTTATCAACTCTTGTATCATAATATATTAAATTAATTTTCATGCAACCAACTCACTCATAATCGAAGGTGAAACTAAAATCTAATTGAAATTAAATAAATTTTCGTATTTTTGGTTGATTTCGAAGAAAAAGTCATTTGGTTTTTTTTAAAACGATTTTTTTTTCTACATTTCCACAAAAAAATATAATTTTCGTCATTTTTCTGAAATAAAGTATACATCGTTAAATTAAAAATACAAATAAAATAATTTATTTTTCGGAATAACTTTATTGAGTAAAACCTCAAATTGTAATATTTAAATTTTGAAGAAAAGTGATTTCTAAACGAAAATCTGAAACAGAAAAATCAGAAAAGGAAACGGTCACATCTGGGACTCGAACCCAGGACCCCTGTCTTTCCGGGACAGTGCTCTACCAACTGCGCTAATGGGACCCTATCCCCCTCGGTCACTTTTAACTGTATCATACTTCGAATAAGAACTACTAACATTGTCTTCATTTTTTCACCGCACATTTTTATTGGCAACTATCTTTATGTATGATCGCAAGATTCAACCCGAACTAAATGCAATCCAGACAGCGTCTTTTAGATAAACCTATCTTATTATTTTTATTTAATGTGCGACATCTGTTGACTTTTCTGCAAGTCTAGAATGAATATTTATTTTTCGGAATAACTTTATTGAGTAAAACCTCAAATTGTAATATTTAAATATTGAAGACAATATTAGTGATTTCTAAACGAAAATCTGAAACAGAAAAATCAGAAAAGGAAACGGTCACATCTGGGACTCGAACCCTGGGTTCAATATTCAAATAAAATAACTTTGCACATAACACAATTTAATCAAAAAGGATATTATTTATTTATTTGGTACAATATTTTTTAGATTTTAAGTTTTCCAGTAATGTAGGCCTCACTGGGTGGCTTGCCCGTGCTGAGGCTTTCATTTTATAATATGAAAATATAATCTACATAATACATTTAAAGAGAAAATAATACATTTAAAATTAAAAATACATAATAATATATTTAAAATTAAAAAAATAATACATTGAAAATAATCTTGTGTGTTTGTGAGTGATGTGTGTTTATATTGGTTTTGTGTGTTACGTGAAGGTTTTATTTTTATTTTATGCTATGAAATTTTTGTAATATTGTCTTTTTTGTTCTTTAATCTATTTTGTAATTTTGTGTGTGAATTTATTAATATAAATGAACATTAACAATTTTAAGAATAGTATAGACAAATAAGAACCTATGGATAAAAATATTACAATAAGCGGTCATTAATTAGTTATTATTAATTTATAAAAACAACTATATGAAATATAAAAGATTATAAAAAAATAAGTAATTATTGCATTTATCGGAATTATATAGCGGAACACTTGAAAATAAGTTAACAACATTAAAGGATATTAAAAATGCATTACAATTAGATGAAATTATATACGTCGAATGTCACAGCGGTGCTACCAAGGTCTGGAATCCATGAGAGGACATTGTGTCAGCGCCCTATTAGCAGCAGACACATACCTGGAAGGATGACGAAGGAAGGATGACGAACCTCGTGCTGGCACTGTTGGTGGACGCGGTGGACTCTCTCGCTGCAGCAGCTGGTCCAGTTTCCTCACCACATAGGATTCTTGCAGCAGACTCTCCATCTCCGTGTCACCTGTTTCTGTACTTCATTTTATTTAACTTAATTTCAATTTCAATTTGTAATATTTATATATATTTTTTTGTAATATCTGCATTAACTGTACAGCGCCCCTGAGGTGATATTTCGCAAAAGCGGCGCTATAAAAATCATCCAATAAATAAATAAATATATTTTTTTTTCAACTTACTTTACTAAATTTTAGAATCAATGAAATTTTATTAACAACGATTTTTTTTTAAATAGCCATTACCTACTTAAAGTTATTTTCACATTGATACTTATATTCAATTATTATTATTATTTTGCAATTTATACATCTTAGTTATTCCTTCACTCAGTTGTGTTATTTCATAAAAAGTGTTTGATGTACACATAAACGTGTTAGTTTATATAAATTTATGTTGTATACATACCTAAATACAATTATTACATATTTTACGAAAATTTTATTTTTTTTAAATAGTTCTTTACTTTGCGGTTTTTTAAAAAATAGATCTTGTTCCCAAAAACACGTTTTCTAGACAAAGCGCGTTGTGAGTTCAATTCCTTTGTTCATCATGACACAAGCAATATTTCCACTTACTGTATCGTGGTAGGAGTTTTTCAAATATTACCGGGTTATGAATAATCCGGAAATGTATAATTATCATAAAAAATAGAGTAGGTTCTCACTGCTGAGCGAAATTACAATCAATCCCTTTGTAACGCAGACTTACATATTGCTATTTTTAAAGGTGAATACCACACAAGAGTCTAACTGCTGGAGATGGGGAAGAGAAATGTGGGAAAGAGGAAGGTCAGGAAGAGGAAGATGGGGAAGGGGAAGGTGGGTAGCATCTGGCTATCCAGGTCTGGTAACCAAATACAGCTAAGCCCATTTCAAGCAACGTTTAAATTCCGAATGGTGGTCTTACACCAAGGCAAAACTAAAAGTATCTTTCACTCTGAAAGGTACCACAAATGTACTGTAAATTTAAATTTAAATTAATAAATTGTGAAATAATACAATTTAGTCAAATAAAATTTACTTGCGCACTCCGGGATTTGAACCCGCGACCTCCGGATTGCCTCGACCACGGAGGCCGTTAAAAAATAATGCATTGTTTGTTCAGTTCAATTGCGCCTTTTCTTAATTATTATCACAAGACAGATAATTAATGCAGAAATTTGTTTTTTGGCTGCCATTAACGGTCGCCGCCGAAGCGAGGAATCAAACCCGACTATGACTAAAAGTAGGCTTATATTTTAATTAAAGTGTCATGTGTAAACGTTGATTAATTAGAACCTTTAGTGAGGAACTTTATAGCTATTAGTAAGTGCGTTGTTCATAGTTTGAACAACCTGTACGCGCATTGTATAGAACCCCAAAATTTATATTATTGTTGAGTTATATCTGTATGATGCTCATCAATTTTATATCATCTGATAGTAATCCAGCTTTAGCACTACTAAAAGCGGATTAATTTATTATTCGCAGAGTCATAGAACAGGGAAGGGATTGTAAAATTGTCCCTTTTAATAGATGAAAAAAAGTTATTAAATAGTATCAATCGCGTGTATATTCCAGGCGCAGTTCTTCCATACATCCCTTGTGTTCTTGATTGTAGAGTCAAAAGGTATGAAATTTTTTTTTATCCGTACACAGCATTCTAATAAACTGCTAAAACCATTATGTCGCATATCTACAAATATTTTGACTCACGACATACAGTACGAAGTGTCACAGTTGCCCCCTATGGGTACCGGATATACACACTAAGAGAATTCGTACATTACGATCATAAGCACGTATTTATACTACTAAAGCTCTAGCAGAAATTAATCTGAAGCAAAATTGAATTCTAACATCAATCTCGGTACCCGGCACCCTATCACACTCATGCCTCCGCATCGCCAAGATGCAAAGCGTGGTACTCAAAATGTATCATAAATGAGGAGCTTTGGTGTAACAATCTACAGAGGATTTAAAAATATCAATAGTTCAAAGGTTTATCCATGACATTAAATCTTGATGCATATAAAGATATTACTAATTATTTTTTGGCCTTGAAAAATGAAATGAAAATTTCTTTGGTGTGTTTCAAACTTCTACAATAATCGAAAACTAGCGATATTTTTTCGACATTTGAATGATCCCCGTTAAATGTTGAATCCGTTTCACCTTTTTATCAACATAATTAGTTAATCAAACAATTCTTCAATGAATTCACTTTATGGCATCATTTCAAATTGAACGAAATTAACTTATTTTTAACCACTATTGTATGAAATCACTGATGAATCAATTTTTCTGAAATTGATTGATCAGAAAGTGGTTTAAATGTTTAAAGTACGAGTGCGTTTGATAATTTGATATTTTTATAAATTGATCAAAAACTGAAACGGACCGAGAATATTTTTAATGAGAGTTGTCTGAATATCAAAATGGCGCTGAGCGTTGATTTGATGGTCCTCAATAAATATAATGGAGTTTTAATCACCTCAGCTCTAGTTTTTTATATCTTATATGATAAGATTACATAAAATAATACAGGCAAAAATTTGACGTACCAATATTACACTACCAGAATTACACACGGAAAAAATAACACGTGGAGAGAATAACACCTACTTAAATTACACCACATTAATGAATTAAACACGTTCAATAAAACCTTGCTTAACTTTCGTTTTTTTTTCATTATGAAATTTATTTTGCACCCACTTAAGCATTCAACAATTTGAACCTTTTATAAAGCAGATTTATTTAACGTGTGTAATTCCAGTAGGTGTAATTAAAATGAATCTTAGTTGTAGGCCAGTAATATTTATTATGAAATATATACTCGTATATTTATACAGCGCCGTTGAAGTGATTGTTCACCAAAATCGCGTTATATAAGTCAGCCAAATATTTTTATTTTGAAGAGTAATTCTCTCCAAGTGTAATATTTTTCTACGTGTAATCTATCTATCATGATTCCAGCGGTCATCTGAAAGTTAATGCGATGATAGTGTCGGCCACCTTAGAATTGTTCCTTATCCACCAGTTCGTCCTTACATCTTGCATGACTCTTTCCATGACCCTCTGTGTGATGGAAATTTTCATTATAATATGAGAGCCTTACGTTAAATAAATTAAATTAGGAACATGACATGCGCAAGGATACAGCGTTGGCTTTTAACTGACGGCGAAGAGAATTGTTCACAAGAATCCCGTTATAATGTTTCCGGAATGAAAACTACCGAGAAAGTAATCTAAATTGTTGGAAGTAAAATTACTTAAAACACTGGGTTTATTTTGTTTTATTCGAGTGAAATGAACACCAGGAGTTAAATTCTTGTAACCTCGGTTGGAAATAAATTAGACGAGGCCCCTTTAAAAGCCATCATTAGAGGGACCCGGTTATGTGAATAATGTTAATGGATATTTAACGTTTACACTACCAGGTAAGGTCGGACCATCAAAGGAAATGGCGATATAGTGCAGACTTAAAGGAGTTTCTATTAGTGATAAGTCTGATAATATTAATTAGATTGTTCATATCTCAATTTGATTTTGAATGAAAGATGTTGTAAGGATTACATTGTTTTTTTATTGGAAGTCAGTGTAGTTGTGGTTTGTTGCTGATGATTAATTCTTCCGAACCGATGCTCGTCACTGTGGTGGAGATGTTCGGTGGCGAATCCTCTAGGCTCGACACCGCGACGGCGGCGATGCTCAATACCGTAGAAGCGGAGATAAACGGCGGTGGAGTATGGTGTTGGCGATGAAAGCTGAAAGCGCAAGCGGGCCTCGACGGCGAGCGCGGCTCTGTGCGGAGTCGGTGTATTAGCGTAGACGGTGACAGGATGGGACGAAGGGATGGTCGCCCCTCGCCGTTGTCGACGTGAACTCGTGCTAGAATGACTGAATCTGAGTTGTGGCTGCGTTTATATAGGGCTGCGTGAGTCTTGAAAGCCGAGAATGCTCCAGAAGTCGTAGGTAGACTGGCGCGCCTTCGTTGCGCGTCCCGAAACTTCCAGGTGTCATGCGCGCTGCTTATACTGTTAGCGTTCTCATGAGGTGCCGCTACATTTCTAATCCTGTGACTTTTATGTGGAATAGAAGGGGCTTGTAGTCCCCAGAGTACTAATTCGATATTCTGTACTAATAATCGTTTCTAATTTTTGCGGAATAAACAGCTTTACAGCATCTACTGGCTGCCCCTGTTGCATAATGCTACGAGTTTATACGATTAGAAACCAGGCAAAGTTAATAATATTTCCGATAACTTATATAATTTTTTTTAAATGGAGACTTAAAATTATAACGAAATCTTCACGCAACACCCCAATTGTCTACGTATCGTCATGTTTTACTTTAAAATTTTAATCAGAAACATTTTTTTAAAATTAATAATTCACTCAGACAAATCTGTCAGACATTTATCGATCTATAAATAATGTAGGTACTAGCGCAGACCCGTGAATAATCAACCTTGATATATTATAATCCTAGAATTGGTGAAGCTGAAATTTTATGTAAAGCATACATCAAAGGCAATTACTGTAGAATGATCAATAACAAAAAAATACGAATAAATATTTCCAGCAGTAACTCGTTATCAAATTTTGTCTGAATTCTTTACACATTACTTCCAATTTCGAAAGTGACACTTCAAAATAAATTAATTGAACCAGAGTTTCAATCACTGATAGACTGACCCACAGCTGCAATCAGCGTGTTTAATGATTGGGTCTAAAGGTTGTTCCAATAGCTTAGATTTCAAGACGTATCATGTTGATGAAGATTACAAAAAAACTCGCATTCTATTTTTAAAAAACTCATACGGTTCTCGTCTTGTCGTTTTCAATGTTGATTGGCTTCGAGTTTCTCGTACGATTGAAGGACGGGGTGAGGGTAAGGGGCGATATAGGGGGGCGCCTGATAAGATCACTGCATGATCAGCGGGGGTAAAAATGTAACATAACAACCCCGGCAACGAAGGCTGTACTGTACTCTATCGTGCAGTTTATAGATCGTATACTAAGCGAAGAGACTTTCCCAGGGAAACTCTAAGCATCAACAAGCACTTGAATAAATCAGCGTGGAATATAGGTACCTTTTCTTAGCGTGGTAACTCGTATTATGATGGTTATAAGGGATAACATTATTTCTGATACACGATTTGTTATTATGGAGGCTGGATATTTCAAAATTTGTATTTGATCATTAGTAACGCGACGTCTGTAAACTCCGTTCTTGCATAAACTCCTAGTTTTTTCCACGCCCATACATTGTTTGATATTTCAACTCTTGATATGATATGCCTTACAGAGTGTAGATACTCTCAGTATCATCCTGGTGAAAGACCACCATTCTGAATTGAACCGTTGCTTAAAATGGCTTAAGCCGTGTTTTTTTTACCAGAAGTGAATAGCCATTTACTTCCAAACCATAAAAAAATATTATTTAATCTATCACATTGTAATATGAATATAAGCAAATAATTGACTCATCTTTATACTCGTATATACACATAATATATTATCCCTTTGAAACCTGTAAAAAATTTACTCACTCTCGTGTCATCACGGTTGTGAAGGGATATAGGTACTTGGAAGATGCAGAACTCTAAAGTCAATTATTATTAAAGTTTGACGTAATATTTTGACTTTCGGCAGCTTAGAAGCGGTAGTGCAATATTTCCGTTTCAAAATGAGCGCATCGGTAAGCAATCCGCTAGTTCAAAAACGAGTTGCATTAGCTTTTAGGTTAATAGACAATTATTTTGTGTGCTTAGGGACCTGTGCATCAATAATAATTATCAACAAGCTAACCACGTAAACAGGTGTGCTTTTTGATTTTGGAGTACATCATTAGTCATCGGTCCTTAAAATAGTTGTGAGATGTAAATATATAAAAATAGTTGTGAGATGTAAATATATATAAATACATGTGTTATTGCTATGAGAAGTTATAGTTTAATAGTATGATAAACGAAATATATTTTGGTACAAGAATCACCTAAGTATAACATATCTCTTGCAGGAATGGTTTAATTAAAAGAAAGTCATTTTTGGAATTTTATATTCAAAGCTTCAAAAAAAATACGTTGGGTTGATGTGTTGTATTTATTCTCCCGGTATTTCATAGAAGGCTCTCCTTAATATCTTGCTTCATTGATTCATTTAACACCGGTGCTCGGTCAGAAGGTCCGTCAAATGCGCACCAACCATTTGTACACTGTTGACATGTTCTGCGTGAAAATAAGTCTTTAAAAATAGTGAATTTGTCACATGCCAACTTACAAAATAATTCATTTTCATGATCCAGGTACGTACCTTCCTTTCTTTAATAATTCCAATATCTCCAAATAATATGAGTTTGCAATCGGAACTTTATAAATTTTCTCTAAGTTGTTTCTCAAAGGTGAGAGAAAATAGTGCTTAACTATAATCATTTCAAATTTTTGTACACCTTACGAAAAGTATTATATTATTTCAACAGTCAAAGTTAACCACCAACCATTTGTTAAAAAGGCACAGCGTGGTTTTTTTTTTTATTCTTCATTTCAAACAAAACTTACATATCTAAAGCAACACTACTTAGGTATGGAAGCTTTCAAAGGTTTACGAGGAAAAAAGAGTCCAATTTATTCACAAAGGAGTAAAGTGACAGATTGCTATCGGCTTCTCCCTCTCTACAGGGTGTTTAGAAGTTGAAAGCAGACATACCATGGATGTAGGTAGAAAAATGGATGTCTTTAACAGCACATTACCAATCACTAAGATAATGTACTTATTTGTACTACATTAGAACGCAAAATCAATATTTATTTGATTTAAATAGTATATAACTGGAAGGTCTGGTGAGTTTTTCCATTTTTTTTAAATATGAACTGGACGAAAAAGCAAAAAATGCTAGTCTATTATTTGAGTCCATTTCATAAACATATCTTTAATATATATATATTTATGTTAATTTATTCAATGGCTACGTTCTGTTTAGGGCCAAGCAGCGCGCTGAGCCTCTCCCAACTTGTAAATTAAACAATTACTTAATCGATCAAAAGGGGAAAATTGTATTTAACTAAAAATGTATCCAAACGCCCTTTTGATGGCATCACCCAGCTTCCTATATTGATATACTAATAATAATATAGCAAACAGTAGACCCTATTTTGTATCCAGTCACTCGAGGTGCGTTACTAACAGCAGTGATTGTTCTCCCCTTCTATCTGAAATTAATTTTAGAGTCCCAAGCGTTAGAACTGGAGAAAAATCACTTTTTCATCTCCATAAATGTTCTACTAATATCAGACGAAATGCGTTTATATTCAGAGCCTGTAGTATATTTGATAAGAATTTTAATGATATGGACATATTCACATGTAATTTAAGAACCTTTAAAAGATATGTAATAACTAACACTAAATATTCTACTGGAAGTTATCATGTTGTTGCTTTGATTCCTTTCCAGTTACTTGCCTTCCAATTTATACTCATGTGTTCAATTTGGTTGTAGGTATACATTTATTATATTGTTATTATTGCTATTGTGTAGTGCTTTTATTGATTGCTGCTGTGTTGAAATTTTACAATACGTTATGTTTTGAATTTTAGCTGGTTATTAGTATATCAGTTAACTTTAATTTTTTTACAATATTGTATTTTTTGTAAGTCTCTCAGGCCACGGGTACAGAACTCTTAGTTTTTTTTTTAAATATTTTTTATTATTGTTATAATTTTAAGGGAAAATCTGTTATTGGATTTTATTTTTATTTTTCAGTTTATTCTTATATATGTAAATAATCTGTTGATTTTCCCAAATAAATAAAATAAAATAAGTAAAGTAAAATATAAGAACATACGCGCTAAGCAATTTTTTAAGAATTCATAAAAAAATTAAACCAAATATATCATCTGTCTTAATTCATCCCATACATTCCTTTGATCCCGCCGTGGAATAAGTACATACAGAAGGAACGTAGTATATTCACTTCCTCAATAGGTCAAAATAATGTACATTCAATACACCCCTTTACAAATACACAAGCAATCGCTTTGCTCTGAGATAACCTCAAGTTAGTTAATTAATTAAACTAAAAATAATATCGGAAACAGTGATCCCGTAAAAAAGGGATAATCCTTTGATCGGATGGTTTGAAAACACTATTCAAACCAATAAATTGATTTCATAAATTTTATGTTGCCATTTTGTCTGCTAAATTATTAATATAATAGTTCGGCACGGCTTGCGTGTTGTGCACTAATGTGTTAATACATTCAAAATTATAAAGAGATTTAAAAGCTTTATCGTTAATCCTAATAAATTAATAAAATGCTCGTATTATGATGCAAATGGCCTTATATTTTGTTAGCTCTTATATCGAACATGAAAAAATATTGTATTGCATTTAATGCATTTAATTGCGGCAAAAGTTGCACACCTGCAAGTATGATGACCCCTTCGTCCAAATCATAATATTTACCAGTTGAAAAATGCATCAATAATAATCTGTTACTAGGCGATTCAAGCCGCAAAAATGAATATTGAAGACCTGCATTTTGAAAACGTAAAAATGTTTTTGCAAGCTGACGTCTCACGAACGATTGTAGTTGACATTATAAATAGCCCATTAAAACAAAATATTGGAGCTTCTAGGTGGTCCAATTCTTCCTGACTACCGACTGAATTAGCGACTGATGCTGACAACCTAGAGGCTGGCCAATTTTTCCTGGCTACCGACTGAATTAGCCACTGATACTGACAACCTAGAGGCTATCCAATTTCTCCTGGCAACTGATTGAATTAGCCACTGATGCTGACAAGATAAAGGCTGGCCAATTCCTCCTGGCTACCGACTCAATTAGCCACTGATGCTGACAACCTAGAAGCTGGTCAATTCCTCCTGGCTACTGACTGAATTAGCCACTGATACTGACAACCTAGAGGCTATCCAATTTCTCCTGGCAACTGATTGAATTAGCCACTGATGCTGACAAGATAAAGGCTGGCCAATTCCTCCTGGCTACCTACTCAATTAGCCACTGATGCTGACAACCTAGAGGCTGGTCAATTCCTCCTGGCTACCGACTGAATTAGCCACTGATGCTGAAAACATAGAGGCTGGCCAATTCCTGCTGCTTGCTACCGCTGTTGATCACTAAGAGGCTGACCAATTCCTGCTGGCTACAATTTGGTAGGCGGGAATGGGTACCGCCGCCCTGGGAACCATTTATTGGATGACCAACACCTCTGCCACAGGTCACCCCAAGTGGTTCGCTACGTTTGGTGACTTAGCAGGGGTGCCCGGGTTCATGGGTTAAGGTTTGCCCGGGTCTTGGTGGCGGGTGCGTCGGCCCACCTTCTGCGTGGCGGGCCGGTTGGGAGATGCTGGTTGAGGGAGACCCTTTACAACCGGTTACCGCTGTCCGGGCCGCTCGATAGTACAGGGGCCCGACCCTCAGGCTCACGACTAAGGGTGGGCTGCCCCATCAGCGAGTGAAAAAACCCCGCCACTGCTGTTGTGCCGGTTCGTGACCGGAGGGGACCCAGCAGCAGCGTTTGGGGCGCATTGGATGCCCTCTCCAGCCGGACTCTCCCGGCCTATCGCCTAGCACCGCAGTGGGTGGGCTGGAACCAAACGCTCATCACTCCTAGACAGCCTGAACCCCAGATTCCTACCCACCCCTCATACCTTTCCTTTCCAGACCTTTCCTTTCAACTCCTACACCTACAAAAAAAAAAAAATTAATTAAATTCATGAACATACAAAACAACAATCTTAACATCATTACAGCGGCGAGTAGCAGGCGTCCCCGGTGCGGGCCAAAACTGTTGGTAAATTTTGCCAACATTCGCGGCCTGCACACAAATTTAAATTCCGTCCATCACCATCTTTTGTCCCAACGTCCCAACCTTCTTTTCCTATCCGAAACTCAGATAGCCGAGCCGCCAGACTCCTCCTATCTGGACTGCCCGGGCTTTACCCTCGCAAGCAAATTCCGGCTGAAAGGAGGAGTCTGCCTCTATAGTCGAGCTGACGTCAACTGTGTGCGACTATTGAGTCTGGAAAACTCCAGATTCGACGTAATGTGGGTGCGCGTCAATCTTGCCAGTACGGCAAGATTCTACGCATGTCTATACCGCTCACCGAACCATAGCGAATCAGACACTTCCGAGCTCTTCAAACATTTGAGCGATACTATTGATGATCTCTTGCCCCGCTACCCTTCGGCCGAGTTTGTTGTTCTGGGGGACTTCAACGTTCATAACGAACCATGGTTGAAGTTCTCAGGCCCAACGGACTCGGCTGGCCGACAGGCGGAATCCTTTGCCATTTGCTACGGATTAGAGCAATTGGTTCAGGAGCCTACAAGGGTTCCTGATGTCCAGACTCACCGCTCCAATCTGTTAGACCTATTCTTAACTACTGTGCCACACGGTTATAAGATTGACGTCACAGCGCCTCTGGGATCATCTGACCACTGCCTAGTGACGACATGAATCCCCGTTAGCCTCAGACCAACCAATGAGAGGCTGAGGAGAAAAGTGTGGCACTATAGGTCAGCAGATTGGTTCGGTATGCGGGCCCATTTCAATGCTTTTCCGTGGTCAGCTGTTTGTTTTCGGACTTCGGACCCTTCAAGATGTGCCCAGGAGATTGGTGAAGTCATCAAATCGGCGATGGATGGCTTCATACAATCGACTACTAAAGAAACTGGTGTGGGCTCAAAGCCGTGGTTCAGTCGACAATGCTCCGAAGCAGTTCGACGAAAAAACGCGGCTTACCGAGCCTACAACACATCTCGAACGCCCGAAAGCAGATCAGCATACAACAAATAGGCAAAGGAATGCAAGAGAATCATCAATAGATCAAAATTCGAACACGACCTGCAGATCAGCAAAAAGCTGGCTGCCTGCCCGCATGGCAGCAGAGCATTCTGGTCGCTTGCGGGCTCAATAGGTCGAAATTTTTGCAAACCCAGTTTGCCACCTCTTACCAGACCTGACGGCTCACTAGCAAACACCGCCACCGAAAAGGCAAACCTTTTAGGGAAAATGTTTGCGGAAAACTCGACCCTCGACGACGGGGGTGCTGTTCCGCCGTCGGTTCCTCACTGCGGCTTCTATATGAAAAAGCTGAGGATCCGGCATCGGGATGTACTCCACGTCATACGGGGGCTCGATGTTAACAAAGCTAGTGGACCTGATGGAATACCTGCCTTGGTATTGCAGAGGTGTGCTGCGGAAATAGTTCCAGTTTTGACAAAGCTCTTCAAAATGTCCCTGAAGTGTGGCACTGTGCCCTCTGGTTGGAAAAAAGCGGTAATTCACCCTATTCCCAAGAAAGGTGACCGCTCCAACCCGGCCAACTACCGCCCCATAGCGATCACATCAGTTCTGTCCAAAGTGATGGAACGTGTGATCAACGACAAACTGCTCACATACCTCGAGAAGAACAAAATTATCAACGACCGTCAATACGGATTTCGGCGGAACCGCTCGTGCGGTGATCTTCTCGCGTATGTGACGCATGTTTGGGGGCGGTGCCTGGAACGTCACGGTGAGACCCAAACGGTCGCACTAGACATATCCAAGGCCTTTGACCGGGTCTGGCACCGAGGACTTGTCAACAAATTGCATTCTTACGGACTTCCCGCATCCCTGTGTACGTGGATTGCTGACTTTTTAAGGGATAGGTCGATTCAGGCGGTTGCTGACGGTTTCACCTCTTCCTCGCACTCCATAAATGCTGGCGTCCCACAGGGATCGGTTCTGTCTCCGACTTTGTTTTTGTTGCACATCAATGACCTTTTGACATGTGCACCGATTCATTGTTACGCGGATGACAGTACAGTTCATGATAGCTTTTTGTTTGACAAGTTTTTTTTATTTTTGCCCAAAGGGCACACAAACTCCAACGGCTCGGAGGGCTTTGAAGCAGAGAATGGACGGTTATCTCGAGAGTATTTCCTCCTGGGGTAAAAATAATCTCGTCGAATTTAATGTTTCAAAGACCCAATCCTGTCTGATTACGTCTAAAAGGGATCCAAATGATAATCTAGTCTCCTTCAACGGAAGCAATCTTCCGAACAGGCCTTCCATTGATATGCTTGGTGTAACTATAAGTGACCAGCTCAGGTACGGGGGCTCCATCGAAGCCAGAGTAAAGTTGGCCTCTCAGAAGCTGGGCGTACTGTACAGGGCCCGCAGATACTTTAATAGTACACAACTGCTCACCCTGTACAAATCGCAAGTGCGCCCTACTGTCGAATTTGGCAGCCATCTCTGGTCTGGAGCCCCAAAATACCTGAAAAAAACCCTTGACTCTGTGCAGAAACGGGCGGTCCGTTTGATAGATTCCCCAATCTTAACAAACGGACTGCAATCTTTAGAGCACAGACGTCGGGTAGGTATGCTGTCCTTGTTCTATCGGTATTACAATGGAAGATGCTCTGAGGAACTAGCGTCATTGATCCCTTCGGCGCCGGTGCGTAGTCGGGATACACGCCAAACGCGCGCCCAACATTTGTACACAGTTGACACTTGTCACATGAGAACGGGTCGCTTCTACGATTCGTTCTTAAGTTCAACAGCTCGGCTGTGGAACGAACTGCCGGCCTCTGTGTTTCCTCCCTCCTACAACATGGGACTCTTCAAGACCCATGTTCACTCCTTCCTCTCCACAAAAAGACCCTCCACACAGCATCCCCAAAGATGACATAGGCCCTGAGGGAAATTATTTTCTTCAGGGCCTCCTGTGTGGAGTAAATATAAAAAAAAAAAAAATAAAAAAAAATTGAACTGGCCACTGCTTCAGCTGTTGCCTGCGCCATTTGCTATATCGTATTGCGCGATGATCCACAATGTGCCCCAATCTGAAATTATCGCTGAAAGAATTCCGATTGTCTCAGTTTCTATCTGTGTATTTAAACTCAGTTGTATTGAAATACATATAACTATTTCTTGTGAAAGTGCCTATAAGCTACACCCATTTGTACGTTCTGTATACCAGTACAACACATCTAATTAAAATGTGAATTTTGATTTGAATCATCTTTTTTTCATGATGGTTTGGAAAGAACACCTCACGGTGTTTTACTTAAATCATTACCCAGGTTGAGGGCTGATGTGTGTCGTCTCTTATTATTTACAGTCTTTTCTTGTACAGGCAAACACGTCCCGTACAGCTTTTATCATGTCAATGGTAAAAATATTTCATTTTATGGTACTTAAATGCAGTTTTGTTTCGAGTACAAATGGCGAAATAGATAATTTTATTTTTATATCAAGACCTTATTGAAAAAATACAAGACTCCACTTGCCTCAATTTAATTAGCCAAGATGTGCACCATGAGGTGTATGCAAACAATCAAGGTCATTTAAACGATTATAACGTTCTGTTTTTTTACAGTGGATACTTTTCCAGAGTATGAGTTGAAAGAAACTAAAGTATTAAAGTCATGGAAAACCCAAAACTAAGGTAGAGATCTCCATTGAAAAAAAAGCTCTGCTTTAGAAACCAAACGGTTTGAAACCATGCAAGCTGGAAACTCATTTGAAACCTTTGTCGGCCACGAAACACCTGCGCCAATTGGAAATGAGTAAAATTAAGAAGGTTCTGATTAAAATTTTGCGATTGAACTTTATTCATTTGAGAATTTTAATGAATTATTATGCAAAGAAGGGCAAGACTGGCGAGGGAGGTGAGCCAGATTTGAGAGACTCATTTTTGAACTTTGTACCAATGTTTTAAGGTCTTACGATTTTTTTATTTCCTGTTTTGTTAGTATTGGCGTATTTGATAGTTGTGATATGACGTTTTCAGTCTAAAGTGGTGTGCTATTGAAGGTTTTCAAAATTTATCTATTGTATGGCATGAATTTCGTAGCAGAAACCTAAACTCCGTTTTAGGGAGGGTCATGCAGTGCAAGTTGCAGTCTGTTATAATTCAATATAGTTAGTTCGTAGTAGAAGATTAATAATTAAATAGTTCCATTTAATATAATCAAAATATAACTCGTCCATACGCCATGTTAGCTCGATTGCTTAGGAATAAAAACATGCGTAGTATTATTATTGCTGTAATCACTATGATCGGGTTGTTTCACAGAAATTCAAATGTAACTTTGTCATCAAATGACCTTTTTTTTTAACAGTTAAAAAGTCCCCGATAAATGCTGATTCTAAGTCCGTTTCAACCTTTGAACAATTTTGATCATCAGAAGACATTACCATGTTGTTAAGCATATTACAATAGAAAACTGAAACGAACCCACAACTGTCAAAAAAACAAATTGCGCTGCTTCGTCAAAAATACAAATTAAAAATTTACTTCCGCATCCAGGATTTGAACCCGATACCTCTTGTTTACTAGTCGAGAGCCTTACCCCTGACTACGGCGGCCGTCATCTGAGAGTAATTTTTGTAATATACATTTAAGTATAGTACAATATGGTAATTCGTTTATCATATTAATTATTAAGCTAAAATACCATTGATTATGTTTTTGTGGAATAATATGATATATTTCATAATTTGTAATGTTAATTAATATTTAACAATGTATTGGTTTACACAACAAAGAAAATATATGAATTTCTTTTGAAATATTTGCTTCCAGACTAATTATAAGCATTACTGCCATCGATTAAGTTGTACTTTAATCTACTTCTATAAGACAATAACAATAGTAATATTGATCTAATATTTAAGTCCATTGAAATCAATGCAAAACTTTATTCCACTTGTTTAAAATTGGCTAAATTTTGAAATGGTTAAACGTTTGAAATATTCTTAAAAGTATAAACAATTTATCTACTCAAAAAAAATGATTCGACTATTTTTATATCTTAAGCTGGTGTAACCCCTTAAACATAATTACTAACAGTTATATTCCAGGGTACAGAAGGTTTCGTAAAATCTATAATGGAATGTTGATGGTGTTAAAAAATTGATCAGTTCAGTGATAACACAACAAATGAAAAAACAAAAAAAAAAAAAAAATAACACAACATTACGGACACTTCAAATTAAAAGTGGACAAAGAAAAGTCAGAATACATCATTAATTACATATAATTTTAAACTGGTGTTCTAAACCGAAGTTAATACTAACACAAAAATAATTACAGTATTTTGTGTGCAATATGGCAGGGTAGCCTGATTTTCAAGGATTATTACAGTGTATTTTTGAAAAAGACTGTCACGATTTTACAGCGTTCACTCAACTGTATCCGGAACGAATACAGCTTTCAGATATGAGGCAAAAATGTTTATTTTGTTTTTACGCGAATTCTCCGCCTCGGGATTGATAAAAAACACTGATTTAAACTAAATCATGGGTCTTCAGTTAAATAAATATCAGATGAAAGTGAATGCAATAAGTTTCATCGATGATTCCAGAGATAAGTGCTAAAATCCACGAGGCGAGGCCAAACAAGAAATAAATACTTACCCGTTTTAAAAACTTATTTGTTTTTTATTAGAACCACTTTTAATAATTTATTTATTAAAAAACATACGGCACAACATATGCCATTAAAATAGATATAAAGTTAAAAAGATACAATTATTTTATAAGCAATAATTATTAGACTGAAACACTTATTCACATTGAAAAATCTCCTGATAAAAGATACATTATTGCTTATAAAATAATTGTTACCCTTTGTGCTAAGCATAAAAAATCTTGTCTTAAACATTAGTTTACCAAAAAAATAATAATTAAAGATTCGTAGAAAATATAAAAATACAAAAGGTAAGAATTTTTTTTTATTAAAATGATGTAAATGAAATAAAATAAATTATTTTCCATTGATGCCAAACTGTACAAACCCATAAATAACCGTAATTATCAAATTACATAATTTATCAAAATTCGGGTGACTTAAATAGCGTAGCTATCTAATAGTTGTCCGAATAACCAGTTATTTTTTAAGGTTCCATAAAAGACAAAAAATAAATGAATAATAATTATATGCAAATCAATAATCTCTTAAATGAGAACTTTAGTAAGAGAAAATATAAAATTAATACTAACCAGATAATATTCAAAGCAGTTAAAATACGTGCATCAAAAACAAGAAATACAACAAAAAAATACATAATGATTGTAATATCATACAACTATACTTTGCATATCCATGAATTAAGAGTTTGCGTCGACTATATGGTTTTGATTTAAGCATTGCATATATAAAAAGAAAAAAAATATTTATATATATATAGATAGATTGTATAAAAAAATGAATCTAATCAGAAAATAAATCATGAAATACATTAAATCGCACAATTGATCTTATAACTCTTGTTTTTTCAAAAATTGATTTATTGTGTACGCAAACAGTTTTCCGATAGCATTATATAAAATCGTAAACAACTTAAGTAAATTTCCTAAATTATTCAATAGAATTGAAAGTGCGCAGGCATTCGTGAATTATTTTTAAAGAATCACAGAAAATCACGTCAACACTATGGACAAAGAGTGGTTTCATATATGCATACCTACTACCTACTACATAGACAGGTTTGTCTAGATTCCAAAAAATTCTTTCAACTCACATAAAATAGAAAATAGTCTTCCCACCCCAAAGTCATCTTAACATCGATAAAAGATGTAACAATAACGATCAAAATAAGGATAATCCATTTCCCTGTTTTTCTTATCTTCCTCTGTAAAAAGGTTCTATTTATCGGACTTCCTGAATATTTGCAGCACTATTTCCCGGGAAACCCAGCTGTAAACCAACGGCGCAGCATTAAATTTCGGTTTTATTTTCGATTATATTATTGGATATAAAATTTCCGTTTTAGCTTATCAGAGGCAAACGGGTGAATCCTTGAAATAAATATATAAGAGGGTGGGTCATACTTTTGTGAGACAAGGTTCTAATTAGGGAGGGGGACGGGGTGGGGTTTCCAGTTTTATCCATAAGGTTGTACAAGGCGGCGGATATGAAATGACTTTATACTAAGGCGGTCTACTTAACGGCAGGCTCTATCGATTGAAGGCAAAGTTCGATTTGAATATTTGTACTTTTATCTTGATCGAAATAGAATTTCGCTTTAGAACTCGGTGAGATGATGTTGCTTTAATAAAAGTTTATTTTGAGGAGGGCCATTTGCTTTGTTTATGTGCCAAAATTAGGGGTCCATAAGATCTTTATAATAAGTAAGGTATTTAAGGAATCACTTTTGGTTAGGTTTTAAATAAAATGGTAGACATTTTCCTCATATCTACTTTGGTTTTCAGAATAAATTTACTTTGTTTAAATCACATCCGAATATTTGTAAAATAAGTTTATTAGACCTCTTCTCAATATATAAAATAAGCGTTGCTCTGCGAATTTTTTGTCAAAGCAAAACAATTTATTAATTTTTTTTTTAAACTTACATTCTTTCTAAATGCTTTGTCATGTCTTACTTTTTATTACTAGGACCGTATCATCGGCGAAAGTGATTATGTTGCCATCAATAGATAATCTATACAAGTCATTAATATAAATGAAGAAAAGTACACTGCCCTGTGGTACACCAAAACTGATGCTGGTTGGATGAAATGGTTTAAGTGATGGTAACTTAACACATTGATTTCTGTATATTAGGTCTTATTCTTTATTCCGATTTTTTGGACCTTAGCTAGAAGGATTTGATGAGAGACTGTGTCAAATGCCTTAGCAAAATCTAGAAATATTGTAAAACATTTATCACCTTTGCCTAGTGCTTATGTTATATGTGATGTAAGTTCTAAAATAGCTGAATCTATATTTAGCCCTTCTCTGAAGCCATACTTGTTTGACCAGAGAATGTTGTATTTTTTATTCAAAATAAATATTAATGAACAATTTATTTGTTTTTTCAACAAAGAATAAAAGGTACATCTAGTTTTTCGTTGATAAAATTAAATGTAAAGTGCTCTTGAAATTTTAAAGAACTGTCCCTTTGTATCCGTTTTCCAAAAAAATGTATTATGTCAATCGATTTATTTCACAGAAAGCGTCTGTATTTTTTCTGATGACTTTATTTCGGTAACCGGATAAATCATCAAAACGATAATTCATCACATCTTTAAAAAGTTATATAAAGTCATGGAAAGTGATGAAACAACAACTTTTTTAACTGTGTGAAGTAGGTTAGGTTAGGTTAGGTTAAAAAAATTATTTTTTCATCGTTTTCAATGCCTTTATATCACTTTTTAAATGTGTGTTGAATAATCACTGTGTTGAGTTATCATGGAACCCTTTATTTCATACCTCGAAGAACTTATAAAAAACAGACATACAAGTACTAGTGTACGGCACGTGTTTGCCTGCATAAGAAAAGACTGTAAATAATAAGCACCGACACACATCAGTCCTCAACCTGGGTAATGATTTAAGTAAGACACCGCGAGGTGTTCTATCCAATCCATCATAAAAGAAAGACGATTCAAATCAAAATTCACATTTAAATTACAAGTATTGTACTGGCATACAGAACGTACAAAGGGGTGTAGCTTATAGGTACTTCGATATTTTAATTTTGTTGATATTTTAATTTCGTTTTAGAAAATAGGGTTATCGAACTGTTTCATGTTAGATTCAGTATTTTTGCCGCCTGATAACAGATTGATATATTTTTCAACTAGTAAATATTATGATTTGAAAAAAGGGGTAATCAAACTTGCAGGTGTTCAACTTTAACCGCAATTAAAATTAAATGCAATAAAATAATTGTTCATGTTCGATACAACTAGGATTATTGGTTATCGTAATTTTTGTAATTCTGCGTATTAAAAAAATTGGGTATTATTAGGTTCTACGGCTTTCAAATGAGTTTAAAAAAATATTTATTAGTTACCTTTTTCATCTAAGTTATGCCTACGTAATTATGTACTCGATTAGTGATAAATTAGTAATCAATCGAATCAAATGTAATTTTCTAAGTACAACAATATTGTATGCATAATTTATTTCTAAGGATTAACAATGGGGAACGATCTTTGAATTTGCGATCAAGGTACCTAGATATCCAGTATCCATACTATGGTATGCAGAATCAAGAAACATTTAAAAAAACTACTCCGAACTTATTGGTATAATTTTACTGCATTAGCGTTACAAAATTTTTCAGATCATAATAAGTTAATTACAAATCCAGCTTGATATAAGGTAGTACACCAAAGATGGTAATTTCATGTATAAAATTTAATACAATTGAAATGTTACCCTATTGCTTCAGTTAAGAATAATGTTAAATATTTACTGTGAAGCATAAACAAAAAAGCTGAAATTGAATCAAGTATCGAAAGCAAGATAATAAAAAATTGTGACATCCATTAATAAAACTATTGTAAATTTGCCTTAAAAATATTATGATGGAGTGATTGTGATTACCGAATCAAATATTGAAGAGCACGTTCCACCAAGCCGGGGGGTTTGGCAAACTAATAACTCGATTCGATTGAAACGCATTCAATTCGTCCCCAAATAAGGGGTATCATGTACTCCGAACAGCTAGAGCTGGCAAAGGGGAAACTGGATGTATAATTATTGTTCATTGAGTTAAATTTTATGAGCGAGTTTCTGATTGAATTCGTGATGATTCAAATTACTGAAAAGCATAATTTATTGAATGCCATATTGTGATTAAATTTATACCAATTCCTGAATTAATTAGACCTTCAAATATTAATACAACTAAAATATTAATGCAAGTGAAATGTTAATAAAAGTGAAATTTTTACTTTATCAATTTACATGGGCACTGGTTTAATTAAGGTTTTAGTAGTAAACCTTAAGCCTGAAGTTTGCCTAGTAATTATAAAAATATGACTTAAACTATAAATTAAAGTTTACTTCTGTTGTTCTTTACTACAATCTATCTCATCTTCCTTCATCTTCCTTAAATCTTCTCTAAATTTATTATCATTTTGGTTTGCACTCAGAATATGACTAATTTAACTCCTAACATGACTAATTTAAAGAGATTTTAAAATTATTTGTATCTTTAAAATACTTTTTTCCGTTCGGCAAAGAACCTATCTATCCAAGGTGGTTTATAGATGCGTCTGGTTGATTTAGCGTTAAGGTTTTACTACCATACTGAAAAATACAAAACCTCAAACTAATAAACTTTATAGTATCACCCAGAACAACTAGGCTCAACGACTTCATCTGAAGAATGAGCTAATTGCTTAGTCAAAATCAAAACCCGAAGAAATCCGACATATTTTTTGAGACATTTAGTCCTATTGGTAGAAAATTGAAAGCTGTTTTCCTGTATAAAAAAAAACTTAATGTTTATACTTTTTATGTACCTTTCAAAGAATTTCTGTTAAGTATTTAAGTTTTTTTTTACCCTCTAAACTAAAAAAATAAATATTTGTAAGCTTTTATTTATATACATTGTGTACGTATTTTCTATTTGTAATTTTCTTAAATATTTTTTAGCTTTAAATTTACAAGTAAAAACATTTGTAAATATATTCATTTATCTGCTATTCACGTTGATCCATGAGAAATAGTTAAAACTAGCAGTTAAAAACCCGCTCCGCGGGTTTTTTGCTGCTAGGCCTTGCGGGAGGCACTTGGTTAGGCTTCGCCCAGTTTAGGTGATACCAACAACAGTTACATTTAATGGGTAGGTATTAGGTCATTTCCAGAGAGAGGGTGAGTATATATTGTAAATAGATTATTACAATATAGCCCCCCTGAGGTGATATCTCACAAAAGCGGCGCTATACAAATTGTCCAATAAATAAATAAATATAATGTTTACATTTTATTGCATACAAATGCATTGATTTACAACGGAAATAGATAAAATATTGTAATTTTATAAAACTTTATTTCATTTAAACACAAATAACTTTGTTTACATCACTTTTTTATATACAACCACTACATGTTTCATGAACGAAGTTCACCTCATCAGGAGTAAGTATACTCCGAATTAAAAAAAATAAATATTGATTACAAATGGAAAGAAGAAGTGGAAGGAAGGGGGAGAGGATAGAGTGGGCGGGGTTTATCAGAATTAGGAATTACAATATCTTTCCATCCTTTCTATCTTCTATCCTTTCCAAGACAAATTCATAATTCTTCAGGTGATTTCCAAACGATTAAGAGAATGACTGCAGCGAAATATTATCAAATGTGTTGAGATATCAAGAATTTTGATTATGCATTTCTGTATACGGTCTATAAGTTAGTGTAATTTTAAAATGTGTTTTGAAATTTGGATGTGAAAATTATGAAGTCGCTAAAGCATCGCGTCATCACATTTCAGTAAAATACCTACGATCTCTGACAAATTCTAGTGTTGACGCCTCATCAGATTTTCCACTCGGATGCTGTTGGCTGCAATCTGTCGATCAGGGATGCTAGTCACGCGCTGACCACGTGGTCCTTTCGGTAGTCCTATATTATTCGCTCCCGTTTTCCTGATATTCCCTCCTGTTCAGGGAAGATTTACCAGGACTACGTGGTTAGCCTCGCTCAGCGACATTCCGTGTGGGACACAAACACAGAATATTGAATGGTCTAGATTTGATGAAGAAAAATACTGCACCTCAGATGTCTACACTTACTGTGAAATTGTCGAATCATAATGAATAATAAGTTAGTCTTATTCGATTTACCTTTGCGTCTAACTTAGCTAAAAAGCATGATCCTAAATGTTCAAGATTTTTCTATTAATACCAGTATTCATTGTTTTTATTGATTAATTTTTGCAAGACAATCTGAAATATCGCTCATACTACAGCCGATGGTATAATTAAAATAAGTATTTTTAATATCTATTTTTTTTTTGTATCGAAAAAGTATTTCTACATTTTGTCACAGAAATATTACAATTTAAATTTAGGCATGGTTTTAGAATTATCCAGTTACCTTCGAAGAGAAAAAGGGACCATCATTAACGCCCCCAATGCCAAAAATACGTGCGCATTATCCAACAAAAAACTCTTAAACAATGAGTAATTTTGTGTTTATAAATGTTTGCGTTGCTTTTTGTATAGAATTTGTCAACGGATCTGTTTTCAGCCTGCGCTGCCATTTTTATCAACATTCTTTTATTATTATGTGAGTGTTCAGATAGAAAAAAAAAAAAATGATATCAGCTGGTTAATCTAGAAACAATTTACAGGAGTACCTAGGTATTGATTTTGACGTCAAAGGTAAGATCAAAAAAACAATACAAACTGCCGACTGTTAGATTCTTTGCAGGCTTCGAACTGTTACAACTTACAACTTTGGCTGTTCGGTGAACAAAATCAAAGACACTGGCCAGCTCTTAAAAGATTTCAGGATTGCCTCTAATCAGGGTGGGTATGTTGTCTATTTACTTAGAACTCTGTGGATAACAATTCACTTAGTTTCAATTAGTTATTTTTGTTAGAGAAACTCTTAAATTGTGTTTTAAATGAACCATTAAAAAAATTATGTTTCGTTACCGAAAATCCATACGTTATTTTATGTAATCTATAGAAAAACATCAATGTCCAAAAAGAACTGATCGCCTGCAAATAATAAAATCTAATAAACATTTTGAATATTCTCAGCCTTACAAATAAGAAATCACCGTTAAAAGGTTTTTTTAGATGTTTATTTAATATTTACTGTGATATTTCTGTTTTTCAGTCTTGCTAATGAAAAATGTCTTTAACTGGCTGCGAAAGAACTGGCACGTGAGGTTCCCATCTTGAAATAGTTTGGATATTTCTGACATTCTATTTTTAATTGACTGTTACTGCGTGAATTTGAGAAGAATTCAATGAAAGTGATGGTTTTTTATAACACAAATGCCATACGTGTATTATAAATAATGGTTTTATAATTAATCCAAAAGGTAATTTTTTTGCTATTCTCTTACAATTATCATAATATATTTTTATTGTATAAACGAGATAAAAGTGAGATTAGTTATCTTGCAGAATTCCTAACTAAAAAGAGTTTGTTTTCTCTACATGTTTTGTTAATATATATATATATGTGTTTGTTTTATTTTAGTTTTTTTTTAAATTTGTAATTAAAATATCTTTGATAAATAAATATTAAATTATATTTCAAATACAAAATCTTAAATGTAATAATTTCTAGTGTTTTAAATAAGATCTTAAAATAGAAGAAATATAAAGAAAATTTAAAATATCCCAAAATTCAATGAGAAATTTCATGTTGACACAACAAATAAGCTACCCATCCAGCTGAATAAACGATTTGTATAACTTTTTAAGGATGTTAAATATTCGTAAGACGATTTTAATTTTAGTAGTAAAGTTTTCAAACACGAACTGAATAAAAATTACACCACGTTAAGGCCATCAGAGTTTAAAATCACACGTGTAATATTTTAATGACTTCACATGTGTCAAAACAAATGTTATGAATTTCCAGATATTATGTGTATTTTGATAAAAATAATTTTGTAATATTGAAAATTGTATTAGAGAGATATAATCTCAAATTTTAATTTGCGAGGCGGGTTTGAATACCGCCGCCCCGGTAACCATTTATTGGATCATCAGCTTCTCTCTCATAGGTCAAGTGGTTCGCCACGTTTGGTGATTTAGCAGAAGTGCTCAGGTTTGGGGAGACCTTTTGACCTCTCTTACTGGTCTCTCAACCCATCGCCTGGCACCGCAGCGGGAGCTGTATTCATACGTTGGTCACTCCTGGACACACTGATCCATAGATTCCTTCCCACTCCTCCGCAGATCACCCCCAAAGCCAACATAGGCCCTGAGGGAAATTATTTGCATAATAAAGTAGATTATAAAATAAAATCAAAAAATATCACCAAGTTGCTTTGATCTAAGTTTTCTGATTAAAATAGAAATATTAGAACTACACGATTACACTATAAGAACTATTAGATCACGACAAAAATTACAATACTACTTCGTATACGTATTTATTTATTTTTTTATTTCTTTGACAGTTCAAATTAGAAGATGAAAGAAATTTGTAACATGGCTACACAAAAAAATAGCAGTGAAGGGCCGCCTTGCAGATGTGAAATTAATTTTTATTGAAGTAAGTGCATAAGAAAGCAAACAGTCTTTATATTTTTTAATATAAAATAATTATTTTATTTTTATTAAAATATAAAGAAATAAATATACAATAAAAAAAAATTCATAAAATAATAATCATTTAGAATACATCCATTGCCAACTTTATTGAGAATGGAAGCAAATTTACCGCACATAGTTTTGTACTACAAAAACACGACGAGTCACGAGGCTGGCCACATGAAGTGTCTTTTTGTGCAAGAGCGTCGTCCCGTCTTGCCACGATTTTTACGCAAGAGTCGGTTTTAAACCCCTAGGAGCACCAAAATATATTTTACATAATATATTATTTTTCAGTCTGATCGACGTTTCATATTTATAACACCCACGTTTCTAAATGTAAAAACATATTACAAAATTTAAACATATTTTTCTGTAATTTGTGAAATGTTTGATCTCAAACATATTCGAGATAAAATATCACTGTATCGTAAAATCAGATTATTGATCATCATCTCGTCGCGTTTCCTGTCTACTTTATTCGTCGTACCAAAGCAATAATTATTGTAAATCTACGTCAACAAAGCGTGAAATAATATTTATATTTACATTGCCAACATCGGATATTCCTTTCAATACAATGTGTAATCCCATATCAATCGAAACTCGTCGAAAGGTTTGGGAATCGGATTATAATGTTTGTCGTGCGTGTAGATTTTATCAGATCAAAAACGCTGCAATTTATTGATAAAACTAACCGTAGTGTGATTTAGCAGGGGTACCCGGGTTCATCGGGTGAGGTGTGTTCAGGTGTGCCAGATCGGGAGAGGCTGGTTTGGGGGGACTCAATGACCTTTCCAACTTGTCTCTCGACTCATCGCCTTTCGCCGCAGTGGGAGTGATATATTAATTCGTCCGTCACTCCTGGACACACTAATCCCTAGATTCCTATCCACCCCTCACACCCTTTTTCTTTCCAGAACTTCCTCTCCTCCATTTCCCTATAAAGAACTTTCACACCGCATCCCCCAAGATGACATAGGCCCCGACAGAAATTATTTTCCTCTTGGCCTCTTGTGTGGGATTAATGTAAAAAAAATATGTAAATAAATTTAAATAACAAAATTGTGGAAATCAAAATGTAAATTTAGATTATCTGTGTTAAATTTTCGCTATCCCTGCGTGAAATTTGTCAGGGCCTATAACACTTTTGGGGATGCTTAGTAGTGAGTCTTTTTAAAGAAAGGAATGAGAGAAAGTTTTGGGAAGGAAAAAAGTGGGGAAGGAAAAAAGGGGTGAGTGGGAATCTAGGAGTGCGTCGAGGAGTGATGGATGTACGAATCCACCCATCCCGCTATTAGGCGATGGGTCGAGACACACCGAAACGGTCTCCTTAAACCGGCTCGCCTGAACACACCTCACCCGATAAACCCGGGCACCTCTGCTAAGTCACCAAACGTAGTGAACCACTTGGGGTGACCTATGGTAGAGGTGTTGATTATCCAATAAATACTCGGCGGTGGTACTCATGAAGTTAAGCCTTTGTATGGAGATCTTTAGCAAAAGCTAAAACTAAAGCTGATAGTGAAAATATAAAAAAAACCCTTAAAGGTGGTCGGATTACACAATAAATATTTTTCGCAGAATTTATTGCGTATCCGATGAATATAAATCAGCGACATAAAGGATGATTAATCTCGCAGTAATATATTTCATCAAACCAGTGGTTTCATTTATCGAGAATACTTGGTTACAACCCTAGTAAACAACGAGCTTGTTTGCATGATATAACGAAAAAATAAACTCGTAAGCTACGGTCAGTTCCAGTGTGCTTTTTTTATTTACAACGGGGATAATTTTCCTTGAACAATATTTACAGAACATTCTAAATTATATTCTTTGAGAAAAAGGCAATTCGATTTCTATATCTTGGAATAGTCATGGCTAGATTTTGCAAATCCAGTACCTTTTAAAATTTTGCGTGATAGAATTTTAAAATCAAGCGGGATTCACTAACGGGTATTATGTTGAAATAATGTCAACATTTCTAAGATATTTTTTTATTATTTGCTTTCAATTATCTTCTTTTTTTATTTTGGTACAATATTTTACATTTCATAGTTATCCAGTAATGTTGGCCTTTCTGGGTGGCTTGCCCGTGCTGAGGTCTACATTTTATAATACTAAAAATATACAATCAAAGAAATATATATACTGTTGTCGAAGAAAAAAAACATAAGAATAAGATAAATTTAAACTAAGAATATAGATTTATAATTAAAGTAAAATAAAATTTAAATAAAAAGAAATAAAATGAATTAAAGTTAAAATCGGTAATATTTATATTATTTGTTGTGTGTTTGTGAGTGATGTGTGTTTTATTTTGCTGTTGTGTGTTACGTGTAGGTTTTATTATTTTATGTTATGAAATTTCGATAATATTTTCTTTTTTGTTCTTTAATCCAATTTGTAATATTGTGTCTGATTTTATTTTCATTTTCCTCAATTTTATTTTCAAGTGTTAGACTGTTGAATGCTTTTATAGCATGGTATTGATAGTGTCTTTGTCCAAAGCTTGTATTTACCGTCGGAGTTTTTATGTTTTCTTTGTACGCTTGTGTAACTGGTCTGTTAGTGATATTTTGTGTATGTTGAAATTAATGTTTTTTTTTGTCAAAAATGTAGTTTAGTACTAATAATTGGCGTGTATCTAGTACGTCACAACTGTATTTGGTATGTATCAGTCAGTCTATGTTTTTAGTATTACCTTTTAAATCGTTTTCTGTGCGATTTTTTTATGTAATCGATAGCCGAGTTTGTTGCTGCTCCCCAAGCAATAATTCCATATTCAATTATTGATTGGCAAAGTGTAAATATATTGTTTTCAATTGATTTTGATACCATTATGGTACAAAGAGACATTGAAATGGTAACATAGTAAGTCATTTAAGAAAAAAATTTGCATAATTCTTTGCTTGTGTATTTTAAGAAGACATTTTGTAAAAAATAGGATAGTAGCAAATTTGAAAAAAAAAACAACTATCACTGGCACGACTCCCCACAGTCATTTGAGATTAATCACCGTTGGTACTAGTAATATTAAGAGAAATATATTGAAAAGCCAAGTTATCAGTAATTTCAGAATACTATTATAAAAAAAATCGTAAAAATACAGACTATGGAGAGTCCCGTCTAATTTTTTCGTCTAATCGCGATTAAAAATGCATTAAGATGAAATAATTTCATTTTCAATATTAAAGTCTAGCTTTCACGTTCTACACTGTACACTTAATTGAATTGAATTTCATGTTTACAAAATAAGATGTGTCCCATATCTAGGTCACATCGAGAAAAGCGAATGACGTAAGAATGACAAACAGATATTCGAGAGGAAGATTGACTGAAGATTTAGAAGGGGAAGAGGTCGCAAATCATTGTTATAAATTAGTCTTGTTCGAGTGCATTTCAGATGATTATGTTAGTTGATTGATTGCCAACTGCCATTAATATTTATGGTTTGTCAATATTTTTATTATTTAAAGCTTATAATGTCTTCTATACTAGTAATTTACTTGTGTTGTGAATGAACACTATACAAAACATACCATCACCATGTTTCTAAGAAACAGAGAACATAAAAAAAGATGAACTAATTAAAATCCTAGCTGCCCTTCGCCCATGACTCGAACTATCACAATAGTCATTGTAAGAGTCAGCATCAACACTATGAACTTAATTGAACTAATCATTGTGAATTGCTGACATCAGTTCTGTATATTTTTTTTATAATTTTTATAACTAGTAAAGTAATGTAAAAATAATTTAATCACGAAAAAACGTATTTTCGTTCGACACTTTAATGATTGCTTTGATATTAAAAATACGCTAAATAGTCGATAAAGTAACTGACGTAAAAACTGGCAACGTACTTGGTTCATTTTTATTTTTACCTTTTTCAAGGTTTGTCATTAGCAGGCATTATAAAAACGCTTTAAACCCAGTTCAGTTGAAAGAGTGCCTTCTACTTTTAATTAGAATATTTCTTTTATTTGAATTATTCATGAGGCGGAAAGCAGTCGTTTTTATATTTCATTTCTGGATTCCTGCAATAAAACTTAATGCAATTACGCGAAAATTCATAAATCAAGTTAAAAGAAAAGAGAATGTTTTAAGGATTGGCTGTGAACTGGGAAGCACACCCCGGTGTAAAAGATTTTTGTAACATGCGAATTTGTCCCTGCTTATTTTTATTACTTTTGTGCTTATTCCTTACTGAACGGATTATTTTATAACTTACGTTTTAATGCAGATTTCTAGCAATGTTGAAAAACATTTCGCTTTTTTATATTTCAAGGCTGCGAGAAGTGTGTGTAAATAGTTTGTTTTGAAAACATTTTAAACTTATTATATAAACAAAATATACATTTATGATGAATGCGATGCATTTGAAACTTATTATATACACAAAATATACATTTACGGTGAATGCGATGCATTTGAAACTGATTATATACACAATACATACTACGGTGAATGCGATGCATTTGAAACTTATTATATACACAATATATACATTTACGGTGAATGCGATGCATTTGAAACTTATTATATACACAATATATACATTTACGGTGAATGCGATGCATTTGTAACTTATTATATACACAAAATATAAATTTATATAATGTTTAAAAACTAAATGTAATTATTTTGATATCCAGAAAGAATATTATAGCTTTATATAATATTTGTATCAATAATGAAAAAACTTTTTTATATGCAAAACATTTTGTATACGCAGACGATACTGCTCTTGTTATATCTGATGATCAATTATCTAATGCTATTAAATATATTCAGTATGACTTTACGTCCCTGATAAAATGGTCACACGACGCAGGCCTAATCATAAATACCAAAAAAACCAAATTGATGCACATACGATCTCCACATGCTTCAGTTCTGAATAAGCCTGAAATAATATCCCACAATTTTGCATGTAATCATCAAAACATTTTGCAGTACTGCAAATTCGATAGTATTGAACTTGTTAATGAATATGTTTATTTGGGAGTGACTGTTGATTGCAACTTTAAATGGGACTTGTAAATAAACAAAATTTGCAAATAAAAGGCTGAGGGCGATAGTGGGTAAACTGTGCAAATTGAAATGTTTCGTTCCTGTGAATATTTTAAAAATAATTTACTTATCACTTGCAGAATCTACTTTACCATATGGAATAACCACGTGGGGACACTCTTGCAAAACTAACTTAAATTACCTACAATTAGTACAAAATTCTATGATTAAATTACTAGTTCCAAAACAGATATTTTCACAGAGGCGAAACATATCATTATTGTATCGGAACTTGACTGTCTTACCGGTACAGGCCTTATTATGGCACAAAATATTGATTCAGCATATATCTGACTCTGAATATAAGAGGAAAGTCGAACATGAACATAATACTAGGTTCACAAAAAATGAAGGAATGCTTGTACCAAAACATAACAATAAATACGGACAGCGAACCCTGGAATACAACGTGCCCAAAATATTCAACATGTTACCAAGCAATATAAAAAATGCGAATTACCTCAGAGATTCAGATATATGCTGAAAACATGGCTACTAAGCAGAGATACTCTGTATTAGTAATACTTTTCACTATGGCATTGGTTGGTGATAAATATGATGTATACGTTGTATTGTAATAAGTAATAATATTATGAAAATATATTATATTGTAATTGAACATGAACATCCTGTTGACAAACTGGTTAATTGTGGTTTAATGGGATTGTACTTTGAAGAACAATAAATAAATAAAAAACGAGGTGGAGAACTATGTGTTAGTTGTCAACGGGCATTTCTACATATAAGCGACTATATTCTTATAAAAGTTGTACGCAATCTATGGCTGTGTATAAATAGGAAACTATACGGGAAAGGAACAAAGCAACTGAAGGCGGCGGTTGCATAGGATTTAATTCATGATCCCTTTCATTACAGACGAAATTAACAAGACCTTTTAAGGACATACGTAATATGTATATTCATATTAAATATGTATAAATTAATACTTTCCAACAGTTAACAGTTTCCGTGATAACTTAACACAATGAAAATTCAACCACTTTTAAAAAGTGATGTAAAATCATTAAATCGACTAAAAAACTAACCTAACCTATCTAACATATTTGACTTTATATAACTTTTTAAATGTGAATTAAATTATCGTTTCGATAAGTTACCCGATCGCCCTTAGAACCATTTGACCTCTCAACTAGTTTCTCGACCCATCGCGAAATCGCAGTTGGAGAGATATTTTCATATGACCGTCACTCCTGGACACACTGATTCATATATTCCTACTCAACCCCTAATACCATTTACCTTCCCAGAACTTTCTCTCCCTTCTTTTCTTCATAAAGACCTTCAAAACAACATTCCAAAAAATGACATATGTCATGAGAGAAATCATTTGCCTCCCATGTGGAGTTAATGTTAAAAAAAATCAGAATGTTTTTTCTAAATCTATATAAATTATCGACAAAAATGTCTACTTCAGCACGCTCTTTCTTATTATATCGTTGAGACATTTGGGTCAGTGGGCTAACATAGACAACAATTAAATACCTCACAAGATGTACAGCTATTAAACTAACAGTGAAATTTTTAAATTGATACTATTAGTACCAGATTACACAAAATATATATCTTTCAGCTTGACTGGTCGGTGGCTGAGTTGACTTCGCGTTTGTGTTCCACCCAAGCGTAGTGTGTTCAATTCCTCGGCTGGCTAAGTCCCAATCACAACACAAGCAACATTTTACGCTTACTGTGGTGGTAGGAGGAGATTTTCAAATATTGTCACGTTATTCGTAACCCGGAAATATTTGTCTTTCTTTCTTAGTTGGAAAAAATTAAACTATGTAAATTACATTACATAAATATAATGTAATTTAGTATTCCGGCTATATGGTGCCCACTTAAAAAAACCATAAATTTGTTATTTATTATTTTATTTAACCTAACCTAAAATAACGTAACCTAACCTAACCTAAAATAACCTCATCTAACCTAACCTAACCTAACCTAACCTAACCTAACCTATCCTAACCTATCCTTTACTGATCTAACGTAACCTAACCTCTAATAACCTAACCTTAATATAAAATATTTTTTTATTTATAAAACATGCCTAAATACTTGTATATTATTTTCAGTATTCGGCCAAAGTAGTACTTACCTAATTTGCATAGAAATAATGGTCAAAATTCTATTCTCTCATATGGTATCAGAAATACAAACATAAAAAAATGTCATCAAGAGAAACTTTTTTGGCTGTCATCCCATACAACGAAAGCGAATGTTCACATTATAAAAATTTAAAAAAATTCAAATGTAGTCAGTTTTCTCTTACAGTAATTAAGATAAATCAAAAAGTGTTATTTAAAAAAAATGTATTAAGCGTGACCAGCGATCCCGAATAAATTCCGAAAATATTGTCAACCGGGAATATTTATTCTAAATAAAATTATTAATCAGAAGGTCATTTAAAGTGACTTGACGACAAAATTTTATAATATTCGAGGGGTTAGTAAACATAGAAAGTAAAAGAAAAAACAGCAATGTTGGATCCATTGCAACAAAACTTCTTCAACAGGTGTGTGAATATTCAAATCATCCCTTTTCCAATTCTCTATTTCTGTTCTTCTCTTTTTCTTAGATAAAACATTTGATTTTCAAATCTCAGACATTCGTAAAAATCGAAAAACCCATTTCATTTATTTATTTTTGTCGCAGAAAAGAAAACTACCACAGCTGTGTATGTGTGGGTCGTTTTGTTGGATGGTTGTATTGCGGTCGCAGGAATGGTTACAGAGCGGTAGATACTGTTCGTGAAATTCCCTTCACAGCGGCCCTTTGATCCATCAGCGGATCTTTCGAGCGAATAATTAATGTCCCATCTCACTGCTCTCATACGCGAAGCCTTACTGTCAATATTTGAATTAACTCTAAACTTATGATGGAAGAGATTTGGAGGATTTGTTATGATGAATCTAATATATTATGATTTTAGTATACTTTTTCAAAGAGTCGAAAAACTGATGAAAACGAATTTTCCATAAGTCAATATTGTATAAGTGACCGATTTTACGCTTACGGAATGCATGCCCTGTGCACAACATTACTTTTCGATTTAAAAAATGAGAGTCCCAGCTGCCTGAAACCAGTGAGATTATAGCAACCCCATCTTATGGTAGTAGTGAGTAATGGTGAGGGGATCAGATGGAATCGAGGAAAATTGAAAAGAAATACAAACAATGTCCAATAAAGATGGTAGTCGCTCATCATTTCCGTAGTTGTGGGTTCACGCACTAAGATTAAAAGCAGTGGTTTTGGAATAGCTGAAAACGCCAAACCGCGTACAAATACGCACTGCAGCTGGTGTTTTTACTTAAGGTAGGCGAAACATTACGCTATGCGCATCATGGCTTGGTCTATTTTAGTACGCTGAAATAGGCCAAGCCACAAAAATATAGCGCTTTTATAGCGTGGTCTGTCACAGGATTAATTATTTTTCATGGTGGTGCAGAATTAATTAAAAACGTCAGCAGCAGTGCGTGTTTTGTACGTGGTGTAGCGTTTTAAGCCATTCCAAAACTGCTGCGATTAACTGCAGTGGGTGCCAAGCTTAGTTGTTTAAAAATGCACTTTACAAATAAGTATTATAAAAGTGCTATATAAATTCATTCAAGTGTTTGGGTTCTGTATGGTCTGCAACCATACAAAACATCATTGATGAAGAATTTTTTCATCGCAAGTTTATTATAGATTTTTAATAATATTTAAATATAAATAATTTTTATTATATTGGTCATAAAAATATTTTGATAATAATTGATCAACTAATGTTTATAAGACAAGGTTTTTATGCACAGCACAAAAGATAAATTTTTTTTTTTTTTTTTTATAGTGAATACCTCACAAGAGTCCCAACTGCTCCCGTCTGGAGCCAGTGAGACTATGGCATCCCCAATTGGGGGATGTTGTGAGGCTGAAGGTAAGTGGGGAAGGGAAAGAGGAAGGTGGGGAAGTACCTGGCTATTCAGATCTAGTCACTAAACACGGCTAAAGCCATTTGGAGCAACGTTTCAATTCTGAATGGTGGTCTTACACCAGGGCGATACTGGTAGTATCTTCCACTCTGGAACGTGCCGCAAATATACTATATATTATTTTATTTTAATTAATTAATTGTGAAATAACACAAATTAATCAAATAAAATTTATTTGCGCACGCCGGGTTCGAACCCGCGACCTTCGGAATGGCAGTCCAATGCGTTACCACTGGACTATGCCGGCCGTCAAATGATTATAAGAAATAATTATTAGCCTGAAACACCCACAAATTAAAAAAAATCTTCCAAGAAAAATGCGTGTTTCAGGGTTATTATTATTTCTTACAATATTTTATTATCCTTTGTGCTAGGCATAGATAAACCTTGTCTTGTTAGCATTAGTTTATCATTAAGGATAATAATATTTGACAAGTCAAAATATTTCACCAATAAATGAAGACATAATATGTCTCGACGCCATTTAATAGGAGATTTGGCTTTAAAAATTCCTTTCCTAAATAAATAAAAATGGTTGTTGTCAGAGAAAAAAATATAATAAGCAATAATTGCAAGTACGAATTGAATTATTTCGCCGTTTTAGCCAAGCGCCCCTGAGGTGATATCTCACAAAAGCGGCGCTATACAAATTGTCCAATATTATTATTATTATAAGCCGATACAGCGTATCGTACAACGTATACACCATTAGCAATTTCTAAACGAATATTTGAACTAGAAAAATCAGAAAAAGATACGGTCACATCTAGGACTCGAACCCAGGACCCTTGTCTTGCCAGGGAACGCTCTACCAACTGAGCTAATGGGACCCTATCTCCTTCGGTCATATTTAACTATATCACACTTCGAATAAGAGCTACCGACATGGCCTTCATTTTTCTCACCGCGCATTTTTATTGACTGCTGTTTTTATATATGATCGCAAGATTCAACTCGAACTTAATGTAATTACAGTGTCTTCAATAAATATATCTTATTTTTATCTTATGAATATTTTTATTTTTTGGAATAATTTTATGAGTAAAACCTCAAATCGTAGCATTTAATTAATGAAAATAAAAATTACTGTTGCATGAACGTCGATTACTCCACCTTTTTTGTATTGCATAAAATTAAAAAAATATGATTTTGTTATTGATCTGAATTTCCACAACTACGTTTTCCACGAAACATGTCCATTGGCCTTATATCATCAATAACAACTTAGCCGAGAGTGATGCGGTTTAAATCAAAGGGCAGGACCCATCTCCAACGCCATTACAGTGTTTGACATTTACGATGTTTTCGAAAACACTCCCCGCGGTTTACCTTGATAAATCATTGTGTTCACATGTTTATAGCCCCTTTATTGTGTTCGTCTACTAAAGTGTTCATGTTGTTGACTTCAATATTTAGAGAATAAGAAAGCTATATAACCACTTTTAAAAGTTATAGTTTTTCTCTCTCAAGTTTATATTACATATAGCATGTTGAACATCTCATGTACATCCAATCAACTCACCTTTTTGGCTTCAGTGGTTAGCAAATTAGACCGCTATGGAATCACTTTTATTACATTTAATGGTCTCATTTTCTCTCCCGAAATAGCGGCCTAGTCAGACGTCGACTCAAGTTGTAGTATCTATAGATCGTTGGACATGTTGTGTTCACCCAACAAAGTCTCCTTTTTGACATCAGCACGATCTGACTTACTTTCAAGATTTAATAAAATAATCTATAATATTTTCAAGCAATCGCATTTTTTAAACCAAAAACACAAAATTTTGCATTAATGCGCATTGCATCAACTTAAATTTGTTGATTTGTTGTAATAGGAGCACCAACATATTTTAAATGCTTGGGGTCTTGTGATGGTTTGAATACTCACGTAAAATAAACAAACGAAACGAACATGCTCCAAAAAATTTTTTGTTTGGGATAAGAACATAAGATTTATTGACAGGCGGGCCTTGAAGAAACACATTCCCACAGGATTCAAAATACAGGCAGTCGGGTTTTGAACTTGTGTACGTTGACAGCTCCGTGAAATCGATACAAATCAGAAGTGTTGTGTATTACAGTTAATTAGAGAATTCAGATGGTGTTAGAAAGCTTTCCTGAATATTGAATTAAAGTGAAAAAGTGATTGGACTCAGTGAGAATAATAATAATAATAATAATAATTGGATAATTTGTAGAGCGCCGTTTTGTGAAAAATCACCCCAGGGGCGCTAAGGGTTGTGCGATCGCGATTATAATATAAAATGTTTTAAATTAAACGTGTATACGGTTCCAACTAAATTACTCGTCTTAAAAACATGGAAATAATAACGATAATGATTGCGTTTAAAACAGAGTGAACGTATTTAAAGGCAGGAAGTGTTTGATTCAGGTGGTGTTCTAACACGTTGACCACATTGAGACCGTAAACCAGGGAATCCAAACAAATCATAAAAACTCGGGTTCGAATCCTGACAGAGATTAGGTTAAATTAGGGAGGTACAATTTTATTTACAGAGTTATTTAATTACCCTTTTAAAGGTGTAGGGAGGGGAACAAAATTGAACAGATTGCAAGGGTTTCGCTAAAATGATGAAAGAAGCCGATAGGGAGGAGATCGAAAATTAAACTGATTTAGCTATATAGTGTAACCAGGTAAGTTTCACACTAGGATTTGGAGGTGACTAACAGGGTGAGTTTTTATATTATTTATTAAATTCCAGAGGACCCTTTTTAAAGGACGGGTACAACCAAAGTACAGGAACCGAGTTTACAACGCCTGCAACCCAAATAATGTTCTCATTAAAATGAATGTGCTAGGCGAGTTGTAAATAAGCTGTGAGTGGGAGACGGGCCAATGACCTTTTCATATATAGGACAAGACGCAGGTACAGTCAGTCAAAGGGGAAGTTTTGCTAGCGTATGACCGCCCGAATTGAAAGCGATCGGATGCAACCAGACGGAACAAAATGAAAACTTTTCTTCTGTTATTTGACTTTCTAATTTAATACTTTTCATTTATTGTTTGACTTTCTAAGCTGCGAATTGGGATGCACAAAACAAATCTAGAGTCAAAAGAGGGAGATGATAATCTCCGAAATAAAACTATCAACCGAAAAACTTTTCTCAACAGGTACCTTTCGAGAGGTAGGCAGCCTCTTTAAATTAAATGCAAAAATCAAACCAATTATCCGTTTATACCTACCTGAGGGGATAGGTATTCAATAGAAGTTACCCATACCTAATACACGAGGATGCTAGTAACCTCATAAAATAATTACTAGAACCAAATATTAAAGTACAGACAGTCCTCATCCTAAATTTGGCATTTCGAGTAGACCTTACATATATCTCACATGATAATTGGCTGAATGGGTAGGCACACAACCTATCGTTAAAAAGCAGGCTAAATGTCGACAAGATCGTCGTGTGTTATCTATGTTATTGACCTAGAAAGGGATGTAAATCCCCGACGACGAGGGAGTTACAACGTTTTCTAGAGGTGGCACGTAACTTAGGACCTTACGTGTCACATTTTCGCGACTAGATTCGTGACAAGGGATGTCATGGTTTTCCCCTTCTACACTCAGTAAAGTAGTTTTTCCTGGAGGTGTATGAGATTGGGGCAATTCTGAAATTGGTGATGAGACCTGGTTTTCTTTATTCTGGCGTGACGGTTGCCGATTTGGAACAAGGGGAGACCCGGCCGGTTGCGATATCCAGACACGCAGATATCGATCGCCTTGCTCAAATTATCATCCATCGGTTTTGTTTGGTAAAGAGGAGGAGCCAATCTTAACTTGAAAAAAATTCATTTCCTTTCCTCTCCTTCCCCTCCCAAAATATATACATGGATGGCGCCGACAACTAACACCATAAATTTATCGTATGTATATCACATATATAAAATCTAATACTTTATTATGTTCACATTACCCTATGACAGGTAGAATCACGTAGCTAGTTTGAAGAGCGGGCGACTACAGAAAAATAAGGTTTATGAAATGGCTTTAAAATACAGCGATAATGGATTCAACTCACTCTATCTCAAAAGAACCAAGGGATACCACACATACATAGATAACTAGGTTTCTAAACCGAGAAACAAAAAACCAACACAACGTTCGGTGAAGCCTTTTTATACTGAACCGTCACGTGAAATGAGTACGTTCAAGGTCGTACGTCACGTGGACAAACTAGGATGTACACACTTGAAGGGGTGTGTAATAAAGAGAGGAGCAAAGGCTTGTAGAGACGGCAGGGGAGGAATTTTCCATCCCTGCGAACACATATGCAAAGCCTTATGGAAAAGCTACCTATGGAACTTTAAAGAAAAATTATCGTAGAAAGAAGAGAAGGAAAAAGTTCGAAGTAGAAAGGGCAGATCATTACAGTCTTCAGATGTCTTAACTTAACCATGCACTGGCCCCGTTACGAGCTCTCTGATTATCGTTTTGGCTTTATCTTTAATGAAAGTATACATATTTTTAATTTTGGAGAAAACACAAATACAGGTAGTAATTCTCAAGTCAATATAAAACATTAACTGGATAACTGGCCTTCATCGTAACTTTTTGTTACATATTAATAATTTAATTACGTATCGAAGATCATCTCCCAATTTAGCAATGAAGTTGAATCAGTGTGCCATTAAGCTCACATGCAAACAATGACACTAATTATTATAAACATGAAGCAATCAATATTCGTAGCTTATGCATATAATCTGTTAGAAGGCATTATACATTATGCATTAATCTTGATTCCCATAGTACCCCAGTTGTTTCTAATCTCGGTCTATTTTTATTATTTATTTACGGTTCTCAGTTGATGTTCAGAACAGTAAATAAACAAATAATATTCTAAAAATGCTTTTTGATTTTTGTTGAATATTGAGATACTTTTGTGGTTTTTCTAACAACCCGGTTCCTACATAAATTGCCCTCGAAAAAAACAAGCAAGAAGATTTTTAAAATACAGGCAAAAAGCTAGTGTCATTTGATTTGTTTTTTTTTAAGAAGTCAAACATTTCCGGGCTAAGAGTAACCTGACAATATTTGAAAAATCTCCTAGCACCGCCACATTAAGCGAAAAATATTGCTTGTGTTGTGATGTAGGACTTAGCCAGCCAAGGATTTGAACTACGACTGGACCCAAACGCGATGTAAGCTCAAGCACCGACCGGTCAATTATTTAATTAGTCCATTGATGTTATTTTCGTCGTTGTTGCATATCTTTGCATATTTGTCGCCCCTCGTAATAATTATCGGAAATAGTATAAATTATCAGCCCCAATCATCATACATTAAATAAATATTGTTTATTATCGAGAGTGATCAAAATATTGTCATCAATTGATCATGATGTGAAACAATAAATATTTATGATAAAGAAACCGTTCGTGTTGGGAAACAATACTAGATGTACATCTATAAACAATATTGCCCACAGAACATTCAAGACCAATATCAGAACTTTTAATTGAAGCAACAACATTTACAAGGTAAAATCATCCTTTCCCACTTTTGGTGTTAAAAATTACAGTTCATTCGTTACAAGTACCAATCGATTCCTAGAAAAAAACACTTAAATTACTTTACCTATTACCTCCATGACGATGTTTATAGGCATCTTTCAAATATATGAAAATTACGATTTTTTTACACCATCAGAAAAGCTGATTTCAACCAAGAAGTTACGAAGCATTTTAAAATTAGTATTTTAGCTATCAATTAATAAATTTGTGCTAAGAATTTTATTAATTACTCTATTTTGATTGATTATTTATCAAAACCCTGAAAACAGGCCTATTTTTTAAAAAAACTTTAAATAGTTAAAAAGTGATATTATGTTAGAAAAAGACAAAATGGTCGGCAATACTGTTTCAAATTGGTAATACATGCACAAGTGTTGCTAATAGAAGGTGATGACTGCGAACAACGTTTGGAGGTCAGCTGTGACAGGCGTCTGTATAGGCTATAGTTAGCGTTCCCTCATACAAAGTAGTTGTGCTATGTTTTTATGAGTGATTTTTACTCAAATTTAAAAAAAAGTAACGACAGAGTTGGAGTGCTCTGAAAATGCGTTAACAATGTGCCTCGCTGATGTTGTTAATTCCTCCAGAAAACGTCGACTAACAGATGAAACATGATTTTTCATATCGTTGCAAATCTAGTCTTCGCTGTACCCTGTGCAAAAAAAATCCAACGGTCTGTCGTTGCTGGGCTTGTAACCGCACACTTCTCTTTGACTGCTTCGAATAGAAAATAATAATACTAATTCTTTAATGATTTTTAGAATTTCAATTATCAATATTAAATGTATTTTCCATTTACTCTTCGTGTTGATAGATGGCGTTTAGTTAATTATTTTATTAGTTCGCTTTTGCAAAATCTATTATCAAATAGTGCATGGAATTAGCTTATTAAAACGCCAGTACATAATGGTTATGTATTATTGAATTCAATCAAAGTCATTCAAATGATTTTTTAGAATGATGAAACGACCTATTATATTACTCTTGCGTTGTTCAGATCAAATGGCAGAAAATTTTTCAATTTTCCTCTGCAAACAAGTGTTTGTTTTGTTAAAAGAACTTTGTGCGAATATTCAGAATGCTGTATTCAGATTTCACGGCCTGAGGGCGGACAAACCCTTTGGAGATGTGCCGTCAAGGAGGTTCTTGAAAATATAACATAAATAATGAAAGGGTAAGGGTAGGTACATTGTACTAGCTATAACAAATAAATAATTTCTTTCAATATTGTGTAGGCCACCTGGAATGGTTCGCGAAATGGGTTTTTGTAAGGAAATGCTTTGCGGAGCGGAAAGCTTGTAATCATTTTGACTTAGGTATGTAGTATCTAACCCACTGGACAGATAAACCGAAAGAAGGGTTTTGTAGGCGCGTCCGTGTGTGCGCAGTAAGCTTGATTTTTCTTCAACTCTGATAAATTTGGCCGTTCAAATTCAAATACCTCTTTATTGAAGCGTATAAAAAAAGCCGTCCTAAAAAAATTACGTGAAACCGCGAGAGTCTCAACTGCTTCCAACAGTCTGGAGCCAGTGACTATGGCACCCCAATTAGGTTGTGTTGTAAGGCTGATGGTAGTGGAGATGTGGAGGAGACGGGGAAAAGGAAGGTGGGGATGTACCAGACTATTTAGATCTGGACACCAAACATGGCCATTTCAAGCAAAGCTTCAATTCTGAATGGTGGTCTTATACCAGGGTGATACTGAGAGTATCTTCCACTCTGGAACGTGCCAGTGGGCCTGTGGACCAAACGGACCAGTCTGAAGATGTCCATAATAAGCTAAAACCGGTCACGGTCAAAAAATAGATAAAGTGGAATCTTTTTTTAAATATATCACTATACTATTTATTATTTTATATGATCAAATTGTTAAATAATACAAATTAAACATATAAAAGTGACTTGCGCACGCCGGGATTTGAACCCGCGACCTCGGCTTGCGACAAATGTGTTATGTATACAAAAGCAAATTTAATAAAATATTACAAAACTTTTTGTTGGGTAAAAAATCTGTATTTGAAATATACATTCTGTACAAAAATTGGGATGAAAACAACTAAATAACACTTCGATATTAAAATTATGTCAACTATGTAACAATCAAAATATTTTGTACCGGCTACTCAGTCTACTACATAAATAAACTAACCACCCACTAAATTGCTAACTCCTTGCTTTTTGTTCCTAGCAAGTTGGACCACTGTTTAACCATATTTATACCAACATTTGATTTTTTCTGTAACTTGGCTACGTCTCACACACCATTGACGACGATAGAGGAAACTCGACAATATCATTCTTATTCGGAGCCTGCCACATTCATTAGTCTAAAATATTTTTGAAATAAAAAGTCAAATGTTTTGAAGCATCGATTTTTGTATTTTTTAATTTTATTTTATATTTTTATTTCAGCAAGACAATAAATTAAGGCTACATAATAGGTTAAATCAATAATGTATTAGAATGATGGAATTTTATACCTTGACAAGGTTACATAATGAGCTGGAGAAGTGGTTTAGTCCGAAGAAGTCGTAGGTCTCTTTGACGCACTCAACTTCCACAAGAGTGAAGGCGGGAAGACGAGAGGAGCTAAAGCCCTGCTGCGCACTGCGCTGGACTATCTTCTGCTTGAACTGCGGGGTAGTCGCTTTCCTCAGAGAAAATTGGATGACTGTACCCGTACCACCATACCTAGAAATTATTTATTTAGCAAGAAACACTAAAATCCTTCATAAAATTTATTATATGGCCATGAAATGAAATCAAAAAAAAAATAAAAACGTTTTCCTACATTGTTGTTTGTAATTTCGTGTCTATAAATCACTTAATGTGAACTCAAAAACACTTGCCTCGATGTGGGTAGCAGAATTTGGATTTCTGGTTCATTCCAATCAAAGTTAATACTCATTCTCACTCTTCCCGAAATCATTAATTCAATGGATTCACATATTTGTAGGTTTTGCCTAGATTTTCGTTTCAATTGATCTATTCATAACAGTTTTTCAACACAACCATTTGCTGGTGACATTGTTGATGAATTACATGTAAAATAATAAGTCTTCTCTTCTACTAATCATTTTGCATTGCCCTGAATACATTTTCGTAAAGATGGTAGATCTTGGTGTGCAATTTGGTCAACAATACCTAGAAAATTACCAGAAATTATGGATAAATCATAATTTCACAAATATGTTTATTTTATTTTCACGACATAAGATTATCATAGAATGTTCATCTTGATTTCTTACCTGAAAAATTCAATGCAGGAAGCATTCCGCCACCTCCACCGCTATATCCTTGCTGGCATACTACGGAAGGTTCATTTAAAAGTCCACAGGTTTTTTACAACCTCCAAATGCGCTCAAAGCACCCTAGCATATTCTGCGAAGCATTTTTCCATCAGAGGTTTTGGCCACCCTCCACCATTGGCACACTACACGGCCATACTCCACGAGCCACAAACTGAGGGACATCTTGCTAATATCGGATAAACAATATATTCAAATCTGCCAAATTTCTACAACACAACGTCGTGCTTCAAGTTCAACATATCAAACAAACCGCAGATATCCACTCAGCCAGTACGCAGCTGTAAAATTCAAAATTTGATCGGAGTTATACCCCCCTGACCACTACTACTTACCTACTCTTGCGCCTGGCTACACCTCACTGGCCTCCACCGAGCCGCGTGCCGCGCCAACTAGTTCAGTCCAGTATTGCGCCATTACTGCAACAAAGAGAACCCACTATATTGCTGCTTCCACCCTCCGGAATTTACCACCATTTTTCTCAACCATCCACGGTGTCAAGCATCGGCCTGGAGGAATTCACCAACATTTATCTCCACCACTCAGGGTGTCGAGCATCTTACTGGAGGACCAAGTTCACTAGCGTCATTGATCCCTTCGGCACCGGTGCGTAGTCGGGATACACGCCAAACGCGCGTCCAACAATTGTACACGGTTGACATTTGTCACATGAGAACGGGTCGCTTCTACGATTCGTTCTTAAGTTCAACAGCTCGGCTGTGGAACGAGCTACCGGCCTCTGTGTTTCCTCCCTCCTACAACATGGGACTCTTCAAGACCCATGTTCACTTCTTCCTCTCCACAAAAAGACCCTCCACACAGCATCCCCAAAGATGACATAGGCCCTGAGGGAAATTATTTTCTTCAGGGCCTCCTGTGTGGAGTTAAAATATAAAAAAAGGAGTATCCGTTATCTTTACCAGTAACTGACGACAACCTCACTGACCTATCCTACATGCATCGCAATGTGATGCATACACCAATACTGTCTACGCAATAAAGGCAATGATACTATCAAAATAAACACAGTGATACTTTCATTGTCACTACCTACCGTTACCCGTAGATTTGGTATACCCGACGTGATCAGCAGCCCGAGGTGATATATTTATATTTTGTTTTATATTTTATTATTATAACAATTTTTTTTAAATTTAATTAAAATAAAATTTAATAACATAGTTATTGAGTTCTGCAAGTATTTCTTTTGTTTTGTAATTGTTACAATAACAATATGTTATTGTTACTATACAAGTAACAATAACAAAAAACAAAAAATATTTGCAGAACTTACTATAATACTTGTATCATAAGTTATTGGTTTGTTTGTTTGAATTTTTTTGCTGAAGAGAGGCAGTGAGTTCTGATGAAAATCAAACTGAATAGGTACATTTTCTAGGTATATAAAAGGTACATATTATTCAATAGTATTAGAAAAAATTAAATAAAGTCTTGTAATTATTTTCATCCGACAAAATGATCAGTATATGTTTGAGAGATGACTTTTAATTGAGTCAAAATCAGCTCGTTTAAGGTTCTGGGTTCTTTGGTCAGGTTCAGTATCTATATCGCAATACCCTCAATATTATTGTCCTGTTTGAGGCCTAGGAGTCGAAATGTCTTCTTTGAAATCGGTATAGATAATTGTTCGTGGGATTACACATTCAGTGGACTCAGGCATGTAGTACCTACCTACCCACAAACATTGGTTTTTGCACAATCGTACTTACCTAGTAATAATATATGCGTGAACCGAATGAAAATAGGAATAATAAATAATGGTAATTGTATTATGAGCGTGCGGTCTACCGGGACATTGGTAAATATGTTGGTACACGTGTCGATTTCTACCACGCTCGTAAATTTTAATTCATTTTCGCCAAACCAAACAAATTAATTTTAAAATGTCTCCTATAGAGAAAATAAACGTTTTCATTGTTTGTTCCTTATGATCATTAATTTGAATAACGTCGAATATAATACAGAAAAAAAATTGTCAAAGTTTGGGGGTAATTATAAGAAAATAAGTATTTTTTAAATCCCCCACTTTCGCTCTAATTAATCGATTGTACTGAACGTATCAAAATTTGTAATTTTAACCAAAACATGAATTGTCCATTATCAAAACTAATTTTCTCTTTAACCAATGAAGAAAATAAATATCTTTATTTGACGCATTACTAAATTTTATTCCGCCTTTATTATGTTTGCATGCCATGCAAAACATTTACGTTACTATCACGTATTCGTTACGACATTATGATTTTGGCCTACATAATAAACTTTGCGGAAACGCTTTGGCTGTACCATTGCGTTGAAGAAAAACTCGCGAAATAAAAATCGCTTTCGTAAATTTGATTATTCTGAGCGGTCGCTCAGTTCCAATGCCAAATGCAGCAATTATTAATCACTACCTAAATTATTCATTCTACATTCGACATGTAGGTATTTCGAATACAATTTCGATCAAAAACATAACACATAAGTATATGTAATGTATATAATTTTCGTGGATGAAAGGAAAATTTAGTTTTGAAAATAGACAATCAGTATTATATGTAATTTTATAATAATATATTGTATTGCTTCCTTTGGAAAGCAAGAGAGTTATTTTCAATACAAAACCTTACCAAATCAGAGTAATTCTAGCACATGCCAAATGAGCCCAACGATAATTCAACAATCAGATTAATACATATTTTTGAAAATCCATCATTGTAACGTTTTTTGTTTCTGTTCGTATTTAGTGTGTGAAATTTTATTGTATCGAAGAATCTAAGGTACATTTTATCGTTGTCACGTGAGCCATACAAGACTTTGATTCTGATAGTATTATTATCTTAGTGACTGTACAGTGTCGGATTATTGAAAACGGAATTGGCACCCTCCGTTAAAAAAATAAGAGTTTATGTTTTCATATAGTAATTATCCTCGATGAGAAAATATCAACAATAAAAAAATTACAAAACTTGGAATTTCTGTGTTTTTTTTCAATTTCTTTAAAGTTTAAACACAATATCCCGAACCCATTTTCCGTGCAGTTTTATCCATTTTTGTAATTTTCCAAGAAGAAATTCTTAACATTTTAAAAATTTACAAACTTCACATAGCAAAATATAAAAATTTGTGTTTGTAATACAATTTTCCTAGAAAAATTTCAGATTTATCGATTTGACATATTTTTTAATTATATATATATATATGTCCACAGTTTGTGAATTGTTGAACATAAACTTCTTAATGTTTTGTATTATATTTTAATTATTTTAATGAGTGATTTTGTATCGTGCTATAATTGTTAAAACTTGTTCTCATATTGTTCCTCAGTATAATCATGCATTTTCACAAATGAATGAACCCACGTCCTGATATTTGATCGAGATGAAAATCAAGCAGACTCATTGTCGATGATAAAGCATTCTATCAACTTTTGGTGGCAATCACTTACACCCACGCTGACATATGTATACGCATTTATCTGAAATCGGTTGACATTACAGCTTTGGCATTTGGCAATGTTATTAGTGCAGTTAACTCCAGACCCCTGGAAGGAAGGTAAATCCTCAGTCAAACCTAACATTTTTTAAAAAATTTATGCATGTTTTAAAATACGTGTACTTTGATTAAAAATTTAGTATTTTTCGGGTTGATTTTTTTTTATGTCATGCTATTTTACCTGTGTAATGTCCTTAGTAATTTTAAGGATAAGGCTACTTAAAACTAAGATTTTATGTTTATTTTAGAAAAGCGTACTTAAAAATAGTACAAAACTGTGCTATAAAAGTTTTATATCATTATCATAATTATTTCAAAGAAAACAAATAAGCGTGAATAATTCGAAGGAAAGGAAGAAAGACATATAAAACAAAACAACAAAAGAGAATACAAGCAAATTCAAACAGTTATTAAAATTAAAAAGTGTAATGATATAGTGGCATAATTAGATTAATTAAATCATTACAGGAATTATATTTTAAATGTATTTAATGTTTGCATCAGACTTAAACAGGAGTCACCTAGCATACCAATTGCGTCCTCTATGTAAAAGGTAGGATAATAATAACTCTCGGTAATGGGTAAAGTCCCCTTTGTAAATCGTCGTCGCTAAAGGGAGTCGCTTCAAAAAAGAGCGTTCGTTTTAATATGGCAATCTCATTCCAGAGGCATCCTCTGAAGGTACTTAGATAAACACCGAGGAATAAATGTAGTGGATGCAGCAAAAGTATTGGCAGTTTAAAAGGTTATACTATCATATTAACATTTTACATTGCTTTTCGATAATAATCTTTTACTACAGATGTGTAAGGGCCCGTTCCCACTTCCGTTTTCAAATCGGAGGCGGGTCCCGTTTTAAAAACGGATGCCCTAGCGGCTGTAGTGGATGTATGGAGCTGTTCACACTTGTTCGACACGATTTGAAAACGGATCCGATATTTTTTGTCGGATGGATCGCCAGCGCAGCGCGTCCGTTTTCAAATCGTGTCGGAACACGCTCGCTCATAGTTTTGTATGGTGCTGTTCACACTTGTCGCCTAGTCGTTCCGGCAGAGTCCCCGCCACACCCCGACCCCTCCCCGCCCGCTCGAGTCGCAAGGAAGCAGACACGCTGCGTGCTTGTATTTGGTTATTTTGTAAAGTAAATAAATTAAAACGTATTTTTATCCTAGCAATCTAGCTCGCTAAAAACTCACGGACCGCCACTGGAAGACCCAGTAGCCAACAAACTACAATATTTTATTTTTAATTAAATAAAAACAAAACGCTTGGTGTACACTACTTTTTTATATCAAAATTATCAACATGTTTCAAAATTTATTTTTATATTTTTTTAAACTTTACTTATTTTTCTTTATTTTAAAGCTTAAATGAGCTGCACGATGCAGGAAAGAGCGCATTAGTTTAATAAACACATAATAAAAAAATATTTGAGATGTAATTGTTTTCTTACCTTAAAAATATCGAAAGCCTTTCTTCAGGACAAATGCACTCTCTCAATTTTGTATTTTGATGCGTTAAGCTCTCTGAAATTCGTTCCAATAGATGGTTAAAGGAAGTGATAGACATTCTAAAATAATTAAAGAACTTTAGTTAATCACTTCTCAACTCACCAATTAACAGTTGGAAAGTTCCTACAAAAATCATTCACCCAAAATTTTTTTTTCATTTTTTTCCTTCTTTTTAATAAGTACCACATGACAACAAGAGCTTCTTCATCGTCCATTGCGCACGATCGTCTACTGAAAATTGAGCAAATAAAAGGTTTTGGTTGAATTGACAATTATTTGTTTTCGTAGAGTATGATCCGATTTTAAAACGGATCCGTTTTTAAAACGGAAGTGTGAACAGGGCCATAGAGCATCCATTTTTATAATGGGATCCGCCTCCGATTTGAAAACGGAAGTGGGAACGGGCCCTTACAGTGCCTTACCTACTGACCACTGGAGGGATTATTAAAATTTGTGGATGTGTTTACATATATACCTGGTTTATATGTATATATGTTTATAAATATATATATATGTGTGTATTATTTTTCTATTTTTTAATTGATTATATTAATTAGTGCCCAAGGTAGATGGGTAAGATTACATATTAATAATAGTGATTCTAATACTCACAAATATTTTCAAAAATGTCACTTAAATCATGAAAAATCGAATTGTTTAATGGCCTATATTTTATAATAAGCACAAATAATAATAGTATACATTTGTAAGGCATTTTCTTTTTTTTAATAACTATTCAGTTTGATTGGGTATTTTAACAAATCCAAAATCAAGCCTGCATGGAAAAAGTGGTCGGTTACGGAAAGTGTTAAATAGACTAAATTAAACGAAAAAAATTCTAATTCTGTTTAAAAAAGCATAATTTTTGGGTGAGAAAACTACCTAAAAACTACATTTCCTATGGCTGGCTTTATTATGCTTATGCCGGCTTTCGATGTCGTGAACACACCATTTTTCAAATATATTTTTTTCAAATAAAATTGGATACGAGACGGAACATTTTTTGTAGCATTCCTAATAGTAGGTACAGTGAATTTTTAATAAATTATCTAGAATGAACATAAAACTCAAACGGTGGCTCGAGTGTCTTTACAGTTTTCTGAAAACTCTCTGCCATTCCTTTCCCACTTAGAATTGAACCTTTAACGCTAAATGATACTTGATCTATAAAATGATTGCACTTATTAAATAAAGATGCACTAACTATTTATCTTACTTTTTAAGGTTTTTAACTATCTAAGAAATATCATAACAACATTATTTAAGGGGTCGAAAAATAATCCCTATTTTATATATCACGTTGTTTTCAAGTATATAATGGTACAAAAAAATATTAATAGTTGTGTATTTTTATCTATGAAAATAGTGATTTTCATTTAGGAATGATAAGAAATTATTATTTAGGAATTGTTAGCTCAGTGAGTGTGAAAGATTATTGTTTTTCAGGAATACTTTTATTTTCCTTATTTCACATTAAAACATTGTTTATTATTTGAATTTCAATAAAAAAGTATACTAACTAAATTTTTTTCTGCATAATTACAAAATTATGCCATCGAATTTGATCAGGGTGTGCCAACCAAATAGATTTTTTTTCAATAAAGCAAACCAAATGCAATACATTGACTTATCTACTATGGAACTATTGCCATAGGATATGGTAAACATTGAATTGATGTATCTTTAAAAAATGAAATGGAAAAATAATTAATCTTTAATTATTGAAGATAATATTAGCGATTCTTAATCGAAAATTTGAAACAGAAAAATCAGAAAACGATACGGTCGCATCTATGAAAACAGGACCCTCGCTTTGGCGGAGCGAGAGCGGCTATAGTTCACCCCAAGTGGTTCGCTACCTTTGGTGTTTAGCAGGGGTGCCCCGGTTCATCGGGTGTTAAATCCGGAGATGGTGGTTTGGGGACTTTTTGAGCTCTCCATCTGATCTCTCGATCCATCGAATTGCGCCGCAGTGGTATATATATATATGAATTCATATAAGGGCCTTCTGTGTGGAGTTAGTTTAAAAAAAAAACCAGTTAATGCCTATACTCGCTTTGCTCGTCGTTAAATGTTTAAAATGGAATAAATATGTAATTAGATAGTTATCCATTGAATAATAAGTCCCCAGGGTTAGAAGCTGCCCAAACACCACCCCTAAACGTGGGACAAAGAAAACAAGTGTAGAGATGGCCCGGCCACGTGAACGAGGACGTTACAGGTAACAAAGCTCCTCTGGGGAGACAGAAAGGCCGTTATATCTTTAATTGGAACCCAAATTAAATTTCCACCCCTACTGCCCCGGGGCAGTGTAACTGTGAAGCCAGGTAGAGGGTAGAGGGTGACCGAGCTACTGAGTAACTCACGTAACGAGTCATTTGAAAGGCCGTGTGGTATTCAGCTACAGTGACGAATTATTAAAAGTCCGTTGAAATTTGTTAATATCGGTATTTGGATGTGTTTGCGTTTATAGCGGGTCGTTGAGTAATAATAATTATTATTTGTTTGTTAGATTATTTTTTGCTGAATTTCCGAGTGGTGGACACAAAGCAATCAACGCAGTTTTATGAAAGGAAAAATGATTACAAATCTGATGTGATTATTATTATGGGTTTGAATTCATACAATTCTGATGAGATTAGGTTTGCGTTTTACTATAAAGAAAGAAAAAAATATCCGTGATCCATTTATTTTATAATTTTTTTTTAAATCTGTTAAAATTTATCACCAAAGGAATGCCCCAAATATTAATCAATTATATAACGATCTAACCAACGAAATAAAAAAAATCTGATAAAGCAGCAGATATTATAGTGGAATGCACAACAATGCTTTAAACAATTAGAATCTAAAAGTTTTTTTTTTCTAATTGTCGGTCAGGTGAACTAAGCCACTGTGTTGCGTTGGGTTATTTTAACCGTGAAAAATTCAATTATACTTGTATTTAATTATAAAATTAATACTTATTGCTTTATTCACCCGAAAACAAACGACTTAATTTTCGTAGAAAATTCATTGTAAACACTTAATTTGCAAGGATTTAAAAGATGAAATTTTGATGATTTGACTGTATTATTAATTGGGTTTCTGGGTCAAAAATAAGTAGAGAAAAACATCTCGTATTTTAAGAAAAAACAATGTTTATCACAGTAAACATGGCCAAAGTTACGTAGTACAAAGTACTAATTTCAAATGTTCACTACGGTGTTCAAATGTAGGAGGTCAAATTAGACGTAAAAATAAAAATTGTGAGGAATAAGAAGTTATGTATATTAATTACTAATAGTTACAAAAATACCTCTTTTATTTTGAATAAAAAACGGACGACGATTTGTCGGTTTTTTCCGAATGTACTAATATCTCGTACATTTTTTTTCAGAACGTTCACCACAGTGAACAACATCAAGTCAAGGGTTAAACACAAAATTTCGTCCTAGGTGACGTCGAGATATACTAAATATAAACCTTGTCTGGAAAACATAAGTTTATCTTTAATAAAAAAATAATTAAATTTCCTTTATTTAATACGTTGACAATACAGAGAGTATTTATTTTAAAATAAATGTTATGAAAGCGCGAAATAAATGGAATCTTCTTTTAAAATTATTTAACAATATTAGGCGATAAATAGAAACCACAAAAGTTAAATAGTAAATCATTTCCTTTAAAAAACAAATCATTTCCGAATTCATCGCTATATAATTATTTCATATCATACTGATCACTGAAACATAATCTTTATATTCGCCAATATTACTTACTTTTTCAGTGTTTACATTGTATTCTTGGTTACCTGATTTGAAATTTCAATAAAATACCAAGAGATGATTCATTTTTTGTTATTTCACTAAATTTGGTAGTCGGTAAGTTGATATAAAATGAGACAATTGTATTTTTATTATTTATTTCGATTTCAATATTAATTATTTATGCCCACCTTATACTTCTAAAGCAGAGTACAAGATATAATTAGAGATTCAGATAAGGCGAAGCTTAATGCCAAATCACTATTTTGATTCATCTTTATAATGGGTGTACCATATACCAAAAAATATGCTTTAGATAAATTGAAAGTTTTCCTATCGCTTTGTTTGAGTAAAATACAAATACAAAATTAAATTACTCAATAAAAAATATAAATGCAAACTGCTAAAGAATATATTTTTTCAATAGAAATGTATGAACGCATAAAGGAAACAACTTTAAAACATACAGTATTATAGCTAAAATTATCTGTGACAGTTTCACTTGATTAACTTTTTTGCTTTATTATAAAATTATTTACAAAATAAGTAAAAACCAGTTTTTTGCTTGAAATCGAATGTTTCTAGACTCCATTTGTCAAGCGATTTTAATGCTTATTACCTACGATATAAGGTATACCAAGTATACACATTTTTGGCTTGTAGCTTCCTCTTAAATTGAACTAAAATTAAAGTTGAATAATATTGATTATCTAAATAGATGATTTGTAAAACAATCCATGCGAAATACTTCATAATTTGCGACGAATATTTTTATAAATACACCAACAATGATTCCGGTTAAATACTTTTAAAATTACAAAATAAGCAACAAGGCAACACATTTTGAATAATATCTTACAATCTACAGTCGTCAAATGTTTGTAGGGACCAAATATAAAAAAAACTACGAACTGACTGCATAAAACACCCTTTGTTTTTGTCCAACGGCAAAACGTTTTTAATTCAAACGAATATCCCGAAAGGTAATGTTCAAGAGAAAATAATTTGATGAAAAGAAATAAAAATGTGCACGGGATTTTAAATTTTCACATGCTGTAATAAATGTAGATGTGAAGATTATTTTAAGGCTATATTTTGATATTGTTAAAAACAAATAGCAAAGATGCTTTAAAACTAAAACCTGTATGGCAAACCAGTAGGTTTTCCTCGGAGTAATGAAACTTGACAAATTTTCAAAGATTTTTTTAATTTTATGGTAACTGAATCTTTGCAAAACCATTTGGACATGCACGCGCATAGTATATAGATTGACTCTCAAATTAGAAATCAATGAAATTAGTTACATTAAGTATGTATATTTATAGTCACTAAAGGCTTATGATGTTTCTGAAATAATAAATATTGTCTTAAATTTTTTATCGTTAGTACTCTAGTAGATTAAAAAACAAGTACAATTAGCTCAAAGACATATTTACTTTTATGCCAATAAAATGTACAATTCACTACAGACAACCTTTGAGATTTTCATGGCCAAACATTTTAGTAATTTATAATTATATTTGACAAGTCAAAACATTCCACCAACACATGTAGATATAATATGTCTCAACGCCATCTAGTGGGAAAATTAACACTCACAACTTTCCTATAAAAATAAAGTTGGTTGTTTACAGGTGGAAAAAATATAATAAGCAGTAATTGTTGATTGAAGTACTAGTACATATTGAATTATTTAATTAAAGCCGACGTGGCCCAGTGGTCCAGAGCGTCTGACCGGACATCAGAAGGCACTGATTTAATTCCCGTTGGCGGCATTTATTTTCACTCAAGAGTTATTTTCAATTTGTATTGATATTACAGGCGAATAATTATTGCTTATAATAATTTATTATCCTTTGTGCTATGCATAAAAACCTTGTCTTATAAACATTAATTTATCATTAAAAAAATAAGTATAGTAATTTATGTTTGGGGTATTATGCCGCGTTGCGCTATATCCTTCTTTAGCCAACGTTTCGACAGCATTATAGTGTTGATCATAAAATTATTGCAGCTACCAGAAAAAAAATGATGGGTGATTTTACTGAAGTTGGCTAAGTGCAGATATTTTCAGAGTATTTAGATAATGTATTCTGTTTTAGCAGAATGAACCATGGAATGAATGCTAGGCCTGAAATTTTGTGTTGTTTTTTCCCAATTTTTGTAGGACGTACATCATTCAAAGGCTTGGTAAGCTTAGAAGTAAATTTTACAACAGGAGGGTCTATTTAAGTTTCAAGAAAAAATCCTTGTATAAGAAGAGGTAAATTTTGCCATTGAAGGAAGCAACAGAGATAACTGTGAAAATTAAAGACAGAAGAGAAGAAGTTTCATGACAATCAGGTTCTTGCTGTATTATATTATTTATGCCAAAACGTGCACAGTGGCAGGAAATAAGCCTCTAAGTTGTCTAAGTTCTGAAGGATTTCAAATGGCACTCAAAATTGTCAGGGAGGAACAAGTATTATATGTAAGAGTATTATATGTACTGATATAGAAAAGAAAAGGTACAAATTAATAATATGTTACATAGCATTATTAATTAACTAATTTAATGACCCAGTTAATAGAGACACATTACTTATAAAATATTTATAAAAATAAATATTAAATAAAAGTCCTGGGGCATTTCCTAGATCTTTTAGATCGACCGAATCTTTTGCGTTAAGAAAATGAAGATGTTGTTGGTAGTTCTTCGCCGAAGTAAGATACAGTTATATGACCGAAGGAGTAGGGTTGGATTAACTCAATGATACAGTAAAGTTCCAGAAAAGCTTCCCGTCTGGAGCCAGTGAGACTATGGCATCCCCAATTGGGGGATGTTGTGAGGCTGAAGGTAAGTGGGGAAGGGAAAGAGGAAGGTGGGGAAGTACCTGGCTATTCAGATCTAGTCACTAAACACGGCTAAACCCATTTGGAGCAACGTTTCAATTCTGAATGGTGGTCTTACACCAGGGCGATACTGGTAGTATCTTCCACTCTGGAACGTGCCGCAAATATACTATATATTATTTTAATTAATTAATTGTGAAATAACACAAATTAATCAAATAAAATTTATTTGCGCACGCCGGGTTCGAACCCGCGACCTTCGGAATGGCAGTCCAATGCGTTACCACTGGACTATGCCGGCCGTCAATTGGTAGTAGTAAGTCGGGGACGCCCGAGGAAGACATGGCACGACCAAGTGAACCAGATACTTATGTCGGGCATGTCAAGAGTCAGAATAATATATGAGTATGTATGAGACGATGTATGAATATGAATGAGGCAAGGAATGTGTGCCAAGACCGAGTTGTTTGGCGGTCCGTCCTCTCTGCCTACCCCTGCGGGGAAACGGCGTGGTGTTTGTTAGTTAGTTAGTTACGGGCATTTATAAAATAATTGAAATAATAAGCATTTATAAGACTTAGATTTAGAAGGTGATAGGGGAAAAAACTTTAAAAATGCGACACAATATAGCAGAAAACATCTAATCAGTGGAAATGTAAAATATATTCACTAAGATTTTTGGCCGTCTAAAATTTTCATCACCATTTTTTAGTCAAGAAAATAGTGCTGTTTCATCTGTAGAAAAACGACTTATAATGAGTCAATTAAGTGAAAATTGCATTCTAAATTTTTTCATCGTAGATACTAACTTGCTTTTATATTGAAATAAGTCAGGAAAAGAGGTCGTCTTTATTGCTCACTCGCACACCATGGGGAGCGCGGGAGCTACGGCTGGTACTGGTCATCGAGCTTTTTAATAAAATGCATTTACGACTAGCACATGGGGTCACGTAATATGCGGCTGTAACATTGAAGAAAACTTGGAATGATGTTATTACTCCCTTTAACGAGCTTGCAAAAAGCCCTTATTGCATTTCCTTTTCAAAAAAATATTTCTTAATATTTAAGAGTTCTAGTGATAAATGAAAGAATTACGAATAACTTGTCTTTGAAGGATCTTCAAATTAAATAAGACAATACTAAAACTTATTTTTCTCTTCAATTTTTGCTATTGTTTTTCAGATCGTTTTATATGTTTGTAATTAGGAAATAGTCTGTTAACAAATATAATAAACGAAAGCAAATAAAATTAATCAATTCAATTCAATTTCAATGCTGGCAACCCGGGCGTTTATTTTTATGTTTATTAACATGGTTTTCTTTTTCCACCAAGGCGGGAAAATAACATATTTAATTTAGGATTTGCCTAGGTAGGTAATGGTATGAAACTTAATGTGCATACATTTTTTTGCATATAACTGGTTGTTTTTATAATTTAAAATTAAAGAAAAAAAGCTTCATTATCACAGTGGAATATATCTCAGTGCATCCCCGGTGAAAGCCCTCCCATCGGAATTAAAACGATGCTTGCAATGCCTTTATCCGTGTTTAGATCAGATCTGAATAGTTAGGTGCTTCTCTAAATTCCTATTCTCTTTATTCTCCGCACTTACTTGAGCGACTCAACATACCATGATTGGGGATGCCATAGTCTCACTGGCTCCAGATGGTTGGGAGTAGTTGGGACTCTTGAGCGGTTTTTACATTTTGGTATTGGATTATTACTCATATTGGTTTACAAAAAGGTTTACAGACTTTATTTTTTAAAACTTCTCTGCAATAGTAATATTTAAATGAAAAAATATAATTAATAAACAAAATCTTTTGTGATAAAATCCATGGGAGTTCAATTTTGTACATCTATTTACCTGATTTATATATGATATAAATTTCTAGCGGCGTAAAAAAAGTAACATGATTCCTCCATCAATTCTCTGGTATTATTGAAATGGTTGCTAGTTAAATGGCCAAAAGAAAAGTTACTGTTTTAGTTGAAAATAAAATGAAATTTATTTATAGTTTATCATTTTTCACATCTGATAATATCACACTCTCTGATCTCCTTCAACGCATACAATTCGCTACATAGTTAAATACGTTTTATAATTCGTGAAAGTGCTATGTATTTAAATGACAAACAAAATTAATGTTTGTAGTGCAAGAACTCCAGCTTTTCCAAAACACACCGTGTTAAGATATTTCATACAAGGTAGAAATCTAGTAATTAAAAATATAACATGAGATATTAGACGCTGCAGAAATCCATTTGAATAGAAACAATATTTATCTATATATTATATTTATAATGAGAGTAAAAAAATTTTCACACATAATGTATTATGATACGTAAATTGGAATTAATATATCCATACAATTTTACTTAGAATTATAACCAACATGAACTTGAACAAAACAGTAATCTAGCACCCTAATCAGAGTAGTGATCAGAGGTTAAGTAATTGTGGAAAATTCAGGACGTACAGTTTCAATTTATTTTATTGCCTATTGAAAGCGTGTTCCAATTTCCTGGAACGCGAAGGGGTGGTGTCCTAATTAATTATTCACTATAAATAAGTATTTCAATGCAGTTTTTTTTACGCATAGATACCTTTAATAATTTTTTTTTTAGCCAACCGTGGGTTAATATGAATATGAATATGTGCTAATATTGTCTGATTTTTTTTTCTTCGATTAAGGTTGCACTTATGTTTCTAAATTTTGGTAAAAAATTAACCTCAGGTTCTATGATCTTTTGGAAGGGATTTTTTTTAAGGAAAGAAAGATGTCAAAGTGTTGGGCAAGCATTTGTCTTATCTATGCATTATCTTTATCAGCTAAACACTATGCACCAGTGCTGAACAAATCAAAACGTTAATTTAATTACTGAAGACAATATTAGCGGTAAAGAAAATTGGATATAGAAAAATCAGAAAAAGTTACTATTTTCTTTTTATCATTTTCTAAATATTACAATTTTAGGTTTTACTCATTAAGTTATTCCAAAAATAAATTTAAATAAAAAACGTATGTCGTATATTTCGCTTTTGTACAATATGTTGTTTTTTCAGGTATCTATGGTTTTTAGGTCGTCTGTGGCTTTAAAGCTTAATAGTGGGATACACTAAGGACGGCTTGTTTCGGAGAATTGGAACAATTCTTCAAATGTCAAAGTTAATTTTTAAGTTCTGTGAAAGTTCTTTAAAAGTTCTGTTATAAATTGAATTCTGTCAAGCAACTGGCATATGATGATATTATAACAGAAATTGAATAGAACATTCACCAAACTCGCAAATTAACAACAGCAACAACCCGTTCGTAGTATAGGTTGTTTCACAGAATTTGAACAAATCATCAGATTTTATAGTTTATATTCAAGTTCTGTGATAAATTAATTCGAATTTTGTGATTATTTTATCATAGACCGGTTGGGTTATATCAGAACTTTAATAAGACTTTTACATTACTTGGGTATTAACTTGGGAATATGATCAATTGTTCAAACTCTGTGAAACAACCCGGCTTTATGGTTAATGTGCAAAATTGACATCATGAGTTTTGGGTTTATTTATCAATATTTTTGTAGGCAATTCATTACTAAAAATTGTATTTGTTTTAAGTGTTCCAACTTCAAGGGTCATATTTTCCTTGTTAAAAAATTGTTTTTTGGCTAGAATGATATTAATATTTTCTCGCTCTTAAGAAAATATTAGGTACTTCAAGAAGACAATAATACATACATTTGTATTCTTCAACAGTGCCTCGTTTGAAACCTGACCGCCCAAGTTAAAGGAGCTCTCCTATGTCATTTGATATCTTCCTACACGTGCTTTCCATTTTCTTTTTAAACATATTAACTATGTCGTCGGAGCAAAGGACATTGCTTATTCGATAAAACTCCCCTACAAGCCATAAGAAGGCTTTAAACGAAAGGTCTAAACCAAATACAAAACTTCATTATAAGATGTGAAATCGTGATATCACCCTTTTACGGAGTTCCCTCAAAATTCATCTCAAATTTAATATTATTACTTAACTTGAAATCTTGCTAGAAGTTTTCCGGTCACCTACAAAAGGTAGAAACCATTTTCTCGTAGTCGAGTTATATTTAGTTAAGATGATGTATTCTTTTTGAAAGTGTCTTAAATTACAACTAATTATTTGAACAACGGGAACGGGGAAGCATCAAAGTGGAGAATCCCATTGCATGTGTGGTGGTTAATGCCATTGCTTTCACCCCCCCCTGTTTCTACCCTCCCATCACGGGCTAGCAACACATGCACTTTTTATCCGGGGTCAAGTTAGTGTCACTCGATAAAAGCAACGTCTTCGCTTTCAATGTTATTCCTTGTGGTATTAAATACACGCTTGACAAATGGAAATGCCACTCAATTTTAGAAATCGTTTAGGACATTTCTTATTTTATCGCATTTCGCAGGCAGGAACACGTATAGTGGGCGTCTGCTGTATTTCCCGAGATTATTAATCTCTATTTTATTCACATAGGAACCATTAAAGTAACTATAAATTTATGTAAGTCATCTTGATAACTATTAAATCGATATAACATAATAGTGTTATGGCTACCCATAGGTAAAAAATGGAATGACAAACTGATATTTTAAGGGGATGTCAGAGTTTTCAGATCTCTTAAAAATACGGACAATTAATTCTAAAAATTTATTAAATTTTTTTAACAGGGTCTGAGGTTAAAGTGCGCTAACTTGTGCGAGGTGATTCTACTTGATTTTAGAAGTAAAAAAGATAATTTTCTTTTTTCAAAATTCCAATGTTTTAAGGTAGTTAGTTTTAAGGTTAAAAAGTTGAATTGTCTGTATGGGAAAATAAATATCCTTCCATGGAAAAATATATTTGCCTGGGAAAATAAATTTCGAAAAAAATTACTTATTTTTTTTTACTTCTCCCATCATGTAGAATCACCTCCAGAAGTTAGCGCACTTTACCCCCCTAACACCCCATACGCTTCCATGATAACTCAACACAGTGACAATTCAATATACTTTTAAAATGTGGTATAAAGTTAAAAAATAAATACGAAGAAAAAAAGTTTGTCTCACCTATTTTGTGTTTCATTACTTTTAATGACTTTATATCACTTTTTAAAGGTGTATTGCATTGTCATTTAATCAGTTTTCCGGTCACCCTGTACTACTACTATAAGCCGAAAGCAACAACATTCAAACACTGTAATTATTATTTCCATTGATCCGTGACACGAAACATGTGTAATTATATTGTTCTTTCTATTTTTTCAATTTTATAGTAAAGTCAAAAATGAATTCCAGCGGAAGCTAACAAAAACTGCTGGTATTATTTTGAACAATTTACTTTATTCTTGAGTGGGTAGAAGTTTGTTCAATTAATTCCTTTGATATGTCGCACAAAACAATGTCGCAACACAATATTCTCTGCGATTGAAACAGACGTAGAATAAACCTTAATGTAAAGGTTATTTTAAGAACAAACATTCAACCCTTAGCATTGTGATTAGATTATAATTTCATGTGTGTCAATTTAACGATCTCTCCAGCATGCCCGCTCATTGTAGTTCACTTATTTGACTTCTCACGTACGGCAACAATATCATATTTACAAGTTAGTTATAAATAAACTAAAACATATATGTTTATTATTTTGAACCTGCATGATCGTGGTAAAAAAATAATTATAAAAATACTTTGATATGTAAATTTTAATAGCCTATCAAAGTTTTTTTAGTAAATAGAATTTATTTTATGGGAATAAAAATTGAAAGTTATACCCATCGATAAGAAGATAATTCCAATAAATCAAAACGAAATTTGAAATAGAAAGAGAAAAGTAAAAAGGTAACGATATTATAAAAAGTCAATAGATATCTTATTATCATAGACACTATCTACTAAGTTACAAATAAAAAGGAACTTTGTAATCATTCAAAACGATAGCAGCAAAAATATAGGAAATATAGTTAGAAGAAAACTAACTTTTTAACCATTCGCCGTTGCAGCCGGGGTAGGCAGAGAGGATGGACTGCCAAACAATTAGGTCTTCGTCCAAACTCCTTGCCTCATTCACATTCATACATAGTCCCATAAGTACTCTTCTATTATTTTTATTTTATTTAGTTTTATGCCCAGCCGGGTTTTAACATGGATTTTAAGAACAAAATATACCTAGTGAGCTATCGAAAATTATCCTTTTTTTAAAGCCTAATATAACAAACAGTTGCTCCAGTAAGACAGAGATCCTGGACTCGATTCCCGGTGGAAACCGATATCTTTTTTTTTCTGCGTCTTGTTCTGTTTCATATTCTTGAATGATATAAAACATGCTTAAAACTGCTGCTGTGTTTTATCTAATATTTAAAGAGCGTCGTTATATTGGATTGAGACGAGAAAATATCCTAAAGTATAGTCGGAAACGACGTAAGTGAAGAAACCATGCACACAAATATGCAACGCGCGGCCCTGGTGTATTGGACTGACCTGCGGTTGAATTTGCCCTGGCAAATTTCTAAAATAAAGAAAGAATATGAATGACACACTTAATAAAGTCATGAAAAAACAATACTCGACGTGCAACCCGACCTAATGGATAGACCTACGGCCGAATTTGTCCTAGCAGACCAAGAAAATTTATCTTTTCGTGGGGTTTATTTAATTTATTTCTGATAAATTTGTTTCTAAAATCTCAGATTTTTCTACAATAATCCCTTGGGAAGTTACTAATTCATCGTCTAAATAAATAAAATTTGGTGCTCACCGCTAATTTTATAGTTGAAAAACGTTTTATAAAATTTCTAAACACTTTTACATTAAATATTTTAATGTTTTATTACTGTTTTAATTAAAAGTAAAATAAATGTATATTAGCGTTACCTTAAACGAGTTTCCCAAATAAACAAAACAATTTTTGCCCTGCACTAGGTTAAATACATATATTATCGTAGGCACCAGGCAAAAATCATGCTCACTTTGGCATCCGTAAAATTATTTATGTAATTGCCAAAAAACTGTCAAAAAAATGAGAAGGATAGTTCGGTATGGATAGTGAAGGAAGCGAAAGGCGAGATAAAAGCTAATGAAGACTTTTGCCTCAGCAGTTATGGCGCTAAGAATATTTTTTATGACCCGGGGGATACTCTAAACCGACTTGATTTTTTATTTATGAAACTCCATAAGTTAAGGCATCATTGCCGGTTAGTTTTACGATCTTTTAAATAACGGCCTCACGCAGTTTGGCGCTGTATGATTTTGTTGATATTTCAGAAATTTTACGAGGACCTTAAATTTTATCGCGTGATTAAATTTTCGGTTAATTTGAGAAAATTATTCGCGGTTTAGGACTTAAGTATTAAAATGCGGTTAATTTAATGCTAAAAGACATGTCGACACGTTGAGCGACTGAGCTATTTGCTGCATAAATTTAACTTGTGCGGAATTATAAAATTTTATAATCTTGGCTGTTATTTATTACTATTTTACCAAAATGCTAATGCGGCGATTAATAACAGTAGTAGGTCCATATTCTTTTAACCTATGAAAATAGAAGCGCAAGAGGAAGGGCTTATTGATATAGATCGTAGCGCAGAGCCATGTTAAAACTGAACTTCTTAGATTTAACGGCCCCAAACACAAGCAACCAAATTCTTGCACAACTATTACGAAATGTATGATTTAACTATAAATAGCAAATATAAAACAATTTTCCGAATTGTGAACAGTTTTGCACAAGTTATTATTTATATTCGAAAAAGTGTATATTTTATCATAATTATTATTTTTAAGAACTCTAAGGGCCAGTTGTTTAACAGAATTTGAACAATTCATCATATTTCGAAATTTATTTTCAAGGGCTGTTATTACTTTAGTTCTATGAAGCAACTTGCCCATAATGATATAATAACAGAACTCGAATAGAACTTTCAAATAACTTAAATTTTAACTTTGAAATTGTTTTGAAGCAGGTTTAATAATAAATATATGTGTTAAAATTCTTATTTACTCACTGAATAAACACTGCTTTTTAACATAATCCGACCCAGTACAATCTGCATCAGTTAAGTAGTAGATAATTATTTTCTAATTAATTAATTAATTCATCAGTGGGGTGACTAGTGCAACACTGGAGGAACGAAGCGAGGAGAGTTTCCATTCCCGAGCAATGGCGTTCATTATGGGATTTTCGATGGAGGGGCAAACATAGGAGATAGCACAGTCAACTAGATTATGAATTAATTAGACAAATGTCTTAATTCGGGCAAGGTAATCTCTAATATGAAATGTGGTTATTTAATTCGGAGTAACTATTCAATTGTGAGATAAGTGTAATGGTGTGATAAAACGCACATGATGGGAAATGAAAACTTACCGTTATAGAGTTCATCGGTTGTGTATCCGCAGCGATCGGATAACGCCGCTCATTATATTCATTGGTAAAAAGTAAATTACGATTTCTTTGTCATCCGACCACTATGAAGTCGCGCGCATCCGCGAACCGGATAACTGCAAGTATTATCCGTGTCTCTAGAACCCCTCATCCCACTGATGGAAGTACAGACTGAGCAGGCCACGCGATCTAGCGAAGGCGAAAGCCGTTTCCTGATGGTTTTTCTCCGTTACAGTCTTCGACGACATACGTAATTAGTAATTTATAGAATAGATTAGCTTCACAAGACGGTTATGGGTAGGTCATATAAGGATACCATTGTATTCTATTATCAACTGTAACCTACATTTGCACCATATCAATTTGGCGTCCAACGTGTGTAATCTGTTATCCACTGTAATTTCTAACCTATCTTACCAAAATTATATGAATTGTTCTAGTTCTGTGAAACAACCCGTCCTAACTTAAATAATAGTAGAAGTAATCATTATATCGAAACACTATTCAAATAATAATTTTTATTTGATTAAAATTGTGCCACAAGTGATTATAAAAAAATGATTATTGAAGAAGTTAATAACAGTATTCCAAATAAAGCCTACGTCTAGGGACATATTTTACATTGGCATCTTAATACATAATATTATATAGTGGCAAAACCACCGTCTGCAAAGTTATCCGTGTCAAGCTGTGATTTTGAAATGTGAATAAATTTATGTCATTTTATTAGTTAGTTTAAGCTTAATCTTGAATGTTGTTTACTCACGAGACTTAAGTATTCCTTCGTTATATTATAACGAGGTTCATTACATCATAATGTAGCTATGTAAGTTGTACTACAAAAGAAAAACGAGTATGAGAAAACAGCGTCTTAATTTTTAAATCTCATCATTTTTTTATGAAGGTAATAATTTATTTATTTGAACCACTCCTTCCGGTTTTAACATATTTTTTTTATTTTTTTATTAGTTTTTTGTATACATACATATGTAACATAATCATGAGTAATTAAGCCTGCAACATTGATTAAAAAACTGTAAAAACACATATATGTATACAATATATAACCTTTACGAGAGTTAAAATACTCGTGTGTAAAGTCGGGAACATAGAGAAGTTTATTAAAAATTAAAATTAAATGTTAAAAAATTATAACACAATATATACGTGCATAGATAAAAAATAATATTTATAAATTCATATAATAAAAAATAAATTTAAAAAAAAGAAACTGTCAATTAAATATTCTTAATCAATTGCCAATGTAATTCTAGGTAGCCAAACTATTTAAGATATCATTGTTTAGTCTATTTTTGAATTTCTTATAGTCAGGTTCCAATCTCAGTTCCATTTCCAATTGATTAAACCACATCACTCCATTGTATGTGTAGAAGTGTTGTGCAAAACTGGTATGCATTATACATATAACTCTATCAATTTATTTTTTGTTTCATATTTTTTTTACAAATGTTGAAAAGAACGTTACCTTACTAGAGTATCCCGTTCCAAGATCAAATTTTACATGGTTTTGTGTGTGAGTTGCAAATTAGGAAATTTTTGTCATTTTAGTGTGCTAGAATAGTATTAGAGGAAAATTATAAAGTAGTTTCTAGAAGAAAAAAAATAGGGTTATCTTTGTTGAGTTTTTTTTATTTTCTTTTTTTTTTATTGTAAAACAGAACATTCATTCCAGTTACAGTACAATTTAACATCATATCAGCATTTAGGTAAGTGACTCTTCGATAGTTGTTTTAGGTCATTTAGAGAACAGTCACTTACATCCAAATTCTGTGGTAGTTCGTTCAACTGCACCAATACCCTCTTCATGCTATGCTTTGCCAGGACGTCGGTTTTGCCTTTTGGTAATCTGAATAAGTCATGGTATCGACTTCGGCTGTAGTGGTCTGGTACATATAAATCATAGCATCCCAAGAAGAATGGGCTATCGATAAAATTGTTCCAAATTATGAAAGACATAATAGCTAGACTTGCTTTCCGCCTAGTTTCCAGACTAACAGAATTAGATTCCTCAAGTAAGTCGATATGGTGCATGAACCTGGGATAGGTTCCATGCGTCCTCATATAGACATACCTGAGGAATTTCTTCTGGATTTGCTCTATCATATCAATGTACTTCCTGGTGGTACGGTGCCCAAACATCGCTCGCATACTCCAGCTTGCTTCTCAGTATGCCATCGAACAATGCTAACATAGCATCTTGGTTATTGAACTGCTTGCATGCCCTAATGACGAACCCAAGAAGTTTGTAGCAAGACTAAGTGAGCTGCAATATATGGTCAGAGAATTTCAGTTCGGGATCAAAGACGACACCGAGATCCTTTACGGAATTAGTTGCAATATATATCTGTATTCTTCCTTCCTGTATCTATAATCGAAATCTTTATGCTTCTGTTGAAGTCAGTTATTGTTGGAATGTTTTTTTTTGCAAGATACTAAATAATTTTTGAGAGAAATTTTGGAAATTTATTTGTCCAAAACTCGGTTTAGTTGTAGGTTTGTGGAATGTATGTTGTAATGATCTTGTAAATCGATCCAAATTTGTATGCACAAAGTTTTCCCAGTTTTTAAATTCGCAAATTTAAATATATTTTGAATATAATTGTTTCAGAAACATTTAATTTGTGGCAATTAAAACATGTTCTCTTAGATTTCTGATGGGGACAATTTTCAAAATGGCCTTTTGTGTTATGATAACAAGTTTAAGAGTGGAAGCGCAACTTAAAATATAAACATAAACAATTGGGTCACTAATAAAGAGTCGTTATGAGTGTGTAAAAAAGCGAGGGATAGATAGTAAAAGTAGTGAATGAAGCCTCATCTTTGATAATAACTATTTACGATTATATCTGAATATTCATATGTTTACTGCCCTCTGAACTCAACTAAAGTGATGCGAAAGTATACACGTATTATTTTGATAACATCATGTAATCACTTAAACTAGCAGATATAAACACGCTGCCACGGTTTGAAAATTTTATAGGTTCTTTTGAAAATAACAGAGGGCGCCACTTCTGTTTACAATAATCCTAAACCGTAGTCTTTAAAATAAGAATACTATCCGATAAGCTTATTATTTTTTTATAACTCTGCCATTCAATTGATATTTTTAAAAGGTTTATAAGAAATAGCATTACACGCACGCTAGTCTAGATTTTGAAGGATCGTCTAATCACAAAATGCACCCTCCGTCCTCGTCTACGAGTAGTGATAATACGGAAAATGCTTCAAGCTATCAGGGTGGGAATATCAGTTTATTTGTGACATTTAAAATTCAAATAGAAAGCACCAAACTTCCATATAATGCTGCTTACTTTAAAAGGAAAAATGTTTGCAACACATACAAAACTAAATAAATGTATCACAGCTGATAAAAGCAAATAATAATATTTGATAAGATTCGAAAGTATTAGAGTTTGAACATTTATAACTTAAAATAAATGAATTTAGTTATTAACAAAATGACATAAAATATGTGAATGTAGCTATTAACAGATTGACATAAATTTAAAAATAAGTAGTTACACGCCATTAAAACAAACACACACATACATTTTTTTTTCGGTTGTGCGTAACTTTTTCAACATGTTTTTGTCGTGTGTGCCAAACAGAGTACTTTAAAAGAATTTAAAGTTCATTTCAGATTTTCTTTGAATGTCATATTGCTCGTTGAAGCACCACTATTAGTTGTTAAGAACATTAAAGGAAAAAATTCGACCCGCAAAAAAAATTTTCTTTCAAGAAATTACATATGTTTTAATTGATTTGAAAACAGTAGTAAATGAGCTAATACGTACGACTAATATTAAATTAATAGATAAAAATAAGTTGCTGCAAAATTTCTTCATTTAATACAAAAAACAAAGAGAAACTGCTTATAAAGCCTGTTTTTTTTTTTATATTAACTCCCCACAGGAGGCCCTGAAGAAAATAATTTCCCTCAGGGCCTATGTCATCTTTGAGGATGCTGTGTGGAGGGTCTTTTGTGGAGAGGAAGGAGTGAACATGGGTCTCGAAGAGTCCCATGTTGTAGGAGGGAGGAAACACAGAGGCCGGCAGTTCGTTCCACAGCCGAGCTGTTGAACTTAAGAACGAATCGTAGAAGCGACCCGTTCTCATGTGACAAGTGTCAACTGTGTACAAATGTTGGGCACGCGTTTGGCGTGTATCCCGACTACGCACCGGTGCCGAAGGGATCAATGACGCTAGTTCCTCAGAGCATCTTCCATTGTAATACCGATAGAACAAGGACAGCATACCCACCTGACGCCTGTGCTCTAAAGATTGCAGTCCGTTTGTTAAGATTGGGGAATCTATCAAACGGACCGCCCGTTTTTGCACAGAGTCTAGGGTTTTTTTCAGGTATTTAGGGGCTCCGGACTAGAGATGGCTGCCAAATTCGACAGTAGGGCGCACTTGCGATTTGTACAGGGTCAGCAGTTGTGTATTATTAAAGTATCTGCGGGCCCTGTACAGTACGCCCAGCTTCTGAGAGGCCAACTTTACTCTGGCTTCGATGGAGCCCCCGTACCTGAGCTGGTCACTTATAGTTATACCAAGCATATCAATGGAAGGCCTGTTCGGAAGATTACTTCCGTTGAAGGAGACTAGATTATCATTTGGATCCCTTTTAGACGTAATCAGACAAGATTGGGTCTTTGAAACATTAAATTCGACGAGATTATTTTTACCCCAGGAGGAAATATAAAAATACAATTTACGGAATAAAGGTGGGAAACCTACTTAGAAACAGGTATAATACAGAAATAAAATATAAAAATTCTAATATTAGGCAAAAACTAATAAACTCTCAAAGTGATTCAAGAACAAAATATGCACTGCGCTTAAAAAAATATAAGCGGCAAACAGTTATAAGAGAAAACACTAAAGAAGTTCGCTGGAGTTCAAGATGATACATCTAAAATAGAACACAAATTTAACATACATTTTGAACTTTGTGTCGAAAACATTAATAAGAATATTCCATTAGTTAAAGATACTTCTTCTAAACCAACGGAAAGAAGGCAGAATAATGACATATTAGGGTTTTGTAAAACAGCGAATATTAAATAAAAAATACATAATACAGAGAAATCAAAATCATCGCCAGATAAAATTACAATAGGCATAATCAAAGATGCACTGCCAGCTATAGGAGACATATTAGTTTCATTAATAAATAAATTTTTCCGCAATCATGCCAAAATTCCATAATTACACGCGTGTCCAAAATAGTTCAAGCAAAAAAATTAGAATACTTCGGACTAATAGATGCATTACCAAAATTTGAATAACTACTAGAATTAATAGTTAAAGAAGAGATGAGTAAGTTTATTGAAAAAAATAACATTCTACTACAAAAATAATCTAGGTTTAGTAACAAATAATGAAAACCTAATAAGAGCAATAAATAATATCATTAATTAATGGAAAACAGTTATGGATTGGAAGGAAAACACAATAGCAGTATTCTTGGATTTTAGACGTGCTTATGAAACGATAGACAGAAAAATACTTAAAATGAAATTGAATGACATATTAATTCATTGCAATGAACTGCAGTGGTTAATTGACTACCTTAAAAATAGAAAACAAAGAACCAAATTGGAGATGATATCTCTGAAGAACAAGAAGTAAGCCCTGGAGTTCCTCAACGATCTGTTTTGGGACCGCTCCTTTTTATTATAAACATTAATGATATAGTGAAGTGCCTAAAGTAGTGGTAGTTGTGGATGCAATGTCAAAAATACAAAGTGAAATTATAAAAATTGTAAAAAAAGTTAACTTCTTAATTATGATAAAAGGAAAATTATACCTTAAAACTAGGAAATTGTTCTACATCACTGTCGCATCCCACTTGAATTATAACATAAGTGTAATTTTTCTGTGCCTTAAAACACAACTTTAAAAAATGGGAAGAATTCATAACAGAGGCATGAGGTCTAAATTGTGCTGTAGTAGATATTCTTGGATAAAAACAATGCAACGCCAAGTCGATTTTCTACGTGTGTGGCAACGTTTAGTCTATAACACCATTGTTATTTTAATATAAGTTAAAAAATTAAATTTTCCCAGATTACATATTAAAAATTTTAGTATTAATAGATGATGGCTAATGATATTTTTAAAAGGAATAATATATACTAACCATGACTAATCCACGAGAAGCTGCAGAGGTTTTAGCTTTCTTATGCAACAACGAAAACATTTATTATAAAGGTTTTAAAATGTTCAATAAATTCAGCGAAAATGTAAATGGAGCTAAAAGTCTTGCAGCTTTTCATGTGTTATGTCTCAATGTTGTGAAATATTAATACGTAGGTTATAGAATAAAATGTGAAATTTTATAACTAAATAAAATATACTGTAGTGACACGCCACTGATATATCATTCGAAATATGCTCCTGCCGCTGCTTGGCACTAGTCGAGTCAGACGTTACTAGAAAGTAGCACGCTGTTCCTGGAGGTACCTGGCGGCTGCTAGGAACCTCGGCGTAACGGGTGATTATACGAGTATAAAAAAGGCAGCAACGAGCGCATCTCATTCAATCGGTCATCTTACAATCTTTAACGCGCTAATCAAGATCACTTAATTATCATTTCGCGCCGCAATCACATAAATATATTTTACTGTTTTGTTGTGTAAATACTTGTGTGGTTTCAAATTTACTCACGGCTGGTTTATCTCCATAAACAGAATACCAGAACCTTTTATAAAAAGATTATATGTTTTTTTATTTAATCAACACAGAACACATCCTCAACCTTCACAACAAAATAATAACTTTTTTTAACATAATGGATGCAGATTGTCGCCATTTTTTTTTACTTATTTTTTATTTTATTTTTTTATTTATTTTTTATTATTTAATAAATGTTTTCATGTTACATTTTTTGACATTTTTTAACTACCATACTAGGCTAATGCCCGTGTTGTGATAGTTGTACATGAAATAATAATAACAATGACATAAAAGAACTAAAAAATACTATTTTATAGAAACATAAGTATGTAAGTATGAATCATACATGAAGAAATAATAAAAATAACTTAGAAGAACTAAAAAATACTATTTTATAGAAACATAAGAAAGAAGTAAAGAAAAAAAATCAAATTTAATGATAAATAAAACTAAAAACAAATATTTTAACATTAATAGTAAACTGAAAAATAAAGAAAAAGTATATGTATATTTAAAAAGATACAAATAAAAATTTAAAATATTAAACATTAAGATTAAAATATAAACATAATTAATATAGATTGTTTAATGCATATAATTGTTAGTGTGAAAGTGTATTTATAATAGGTATTATCTATAAGACAACATGTTTATGTTCAACACTTAATTTTAATTTTCGTGATATGAGACAAGTTGGAAAGAAGTTTTTATAATTTTTTTTTTGTGTTAGGAACTCATATAATCTTTAAAGAAAGGTCGTCCCCTTTCAAATATCCATTGATGAACACGGGCAGTAAATATGGATATAGAATTACTTGACTTTATCGCATTACTTGATATTTATGTCGCACAATATGCAAAGAGCTTATTATGATTAAGGGCCCGCTTTCCGCGTAAAGAATTTAGATTTGGGCAACACCCTCAAAATAAACAATATTTAGTGTTAAAAGAATCCGACAGAGGTGTCTGAATTCGTATTAGGAATAATTTTGGGGATTATAATTTAAATAACGAAATTAAATTACCGACATCTATTGCAATTTTAGAAAAACAGAACCATTTTTAGTTAGCACCGAGCAAATTATAACGATGTCGAAATGAAGATGGTTCTCAAAATATGGGTTTTATTACGGATTTAATTAATTATTTTTTTTTTTAATTTTACAAAAAACATTTACGAAAGTTATTTGAATAGGTATAAAAATTACTTTACTTTACTAAAATACTATTATCACTTTTATAAAAGTAATTTATAACTTTTATAAAATCAATAAATATATTTTTACATCAATAAGGTTTTTCTTATATGGTTATCTTTATAGGGTGTCCGGGGGTAAAGTGCTCAAACTTCAGGAGGTTATTCTAAATGCTAGAAGAAGTAAAAATGAAATGGAAATTATTCGAATTTCCAAATTTTTTCCACAAAAATTTATTTTCCGTAGAAGAAATTGTTTTTTTTTCTATACAAAAAATTAAACTTTTTTACTCGAAAACTATCTTAAAACGTTGGAATTCCAAAAAAATTTTTTTTCTTTTTTACTTGTACTATCAATTAGAATCACCTCCCGAAGTTTGTGCACTTTACCCCCGACATCTTGTATAATATGCGCAATATAATATTTATACACGTGTAATATCTACTTTTGTACATTTATATCAATTATATACACGTTTACATTTTTATGCTCATCAAATTTATTATATTATAAAGATAGATAGAAAGATCCTTAGTGCTTCCCGAGGACTTACAAATCAGAAGACTTTTTTGTAATTATTTATTTATTCATTTAAACAATTCAATAATTATAAAGAGTAATAAAACATGTAAGCAACATAAAATTACATTCTAAAATGTGAAAGGGGCTCTATTTATTTACATTTTTATGAAATTACTACTTTTAATAGTTTAAGCTTTCAGTGAACTTTCAATTTTATTTTTAACTTCTCTAAATATTATTTGTTTAAATTGTCAAATATAATTTAATCACAAACACAAGATTCACTCAAAATGAAAGATTGGTGGTTCTGAAATGTTCCCATAAATACGGTGAAAGAACCCTAAACTATAAACTTATTACCCTAAACATGCTTCGAGCGAAATGCGGATCTGGAAAGTCTGGATAGTGTGGAAGGAGATGAAGAGTATTTAGTGACTGACAATGGCGGGGCTGGTGTGCTAGATTCTCCATTAGTTCTGTACGGAAAAGGTCATAATAATCGACATAAGTGGACTAGTGTTAAGCCTTTTCACTCAAGAATGCCTCGCCGTAATATTTTGTTGCACCCACCTGGTAACGTCTTAACAGAAACCTGACATGTGACAATTGGTTCACGTCTATACCCACAGCCAAGAAGTTACTGGAAAAAGGTATAATATTAGTTGGAACTGAAAAGAAGAATAAACGAGAAATTCCTCCTGTTTTCTTAGACCCTAAAAATCGAGAAAGATGCACATCAATGTTTGGCTACGACGGATCTCTCACACTTTTGTCGTATTGTCCTCTGAAGTCAGCTAAGAAGAAAGTTGTAATCATGCTGTCCACCATGCATGACAGTCCTGACAAGGATAATGAAGTGTACCTTCCAGAAATAATACATTTCCATAATAAAACCAAATGCGGGGAGGATGTGTTCGACCAACTTTGTAAGAAGTACTCGACGTCCAGGAAGATCAAAAGGTGGCCCATGTGTCTCTTCTACGGGTTGCTTAATACCGTTGGTGTCAACTTTTGGGTCTTATTCTAGCTGTCAACTAACATTGATGAATAGAAAATAACCAAGCGGCGTAAATTTCTTAAGAGTTTGTCAATGGCACTCATAAAGCCTCATATGAGAGCAAAATTCAATAGCCAAGTTTACCCCGGGATATCAGAGAAACTATACGTGCAGTCTTGAATATTCATAGTGAAGATCATAGGCCGGTCCCTGATAATCCCAAACCTGGTCGCTGCTGCTTTTGTCCGCGCACAAAGGACAAAAAATCTCGATCTGTCTGTAACACTTGACGCCGCTATATTTGTGTTGACCATCAATACAAAAGCTGTCCTTCATGTAACGACAAAAATGTCTATTAGTTTTGTATTAATAAATTTTATTGTCTTTTCTTATTACTTTGCCATTATAAAAATAATTTTGAAAAAAATATCTAAGACTTTTATTTTATTCATTTTTTTTGCGCGGGGTACTTCAGTACCCCGTGGTAGGAATAATTACATTCCCAGAGTGGTAGGGTTTAAGAGTTAATATTCAATTAGACATATCAAGTAGTCCAATATTAAGTCTGTTTCCAATAAACCCATAAAAAATTCCCAGTTCTCCTTACCTCCTTACCACCTTGCCAGTTGATGTTTTGTTTCTCCCGATTTATTCGTATAACCCATTAGTCTACATAATTATCTAGCGGTTTTTCCATTACTTGTGCACTTATGTTAATGTATTTTATGACCGTCTTTGTGTTGCTTATATTTGTATCATGTTGTCTCCCTCTATATTTTGTTATATATATGCACACATTATGTACTTCTTGTTTAGTATTAATTTGTACCCTGATGATGCTTAAGTAAAGCGAAACCGGTCGGTTCTTAAATTAATAAATATCGTGGTTTTAAAACAAAAAAGTATTTTATTTTATTAAATTATATTCCCCACAGTTTCAGAACTTTCAATAGCTTTTTTCGCTGGCCCGTTCATTATTTTTCTGGATTCCACGTTCGAGTATTGTTATTTGAAACAGGTGGCCCATATATTATTATTACATATTATATTATATTTCGGACATCGTTGCATTGTGAATCATTAGAGCAGATCTTAGAGTAATATTACTCTAAGGAGCAGATGTAAAGTGACGTGTGTATTTGTGTACGTAGAAAGTTAATTCGCAAATAAATCACGATCGTATAGGAACAAGAAAACTAAATTAATAAAAATTTACCCCGTAATTTCTAATGCATTGGAATTAGTTTTATTTCCCAAAGTACCTATTCTGAAAAAAAAATAATAACTTTTTACTACACAATACATAAATAAAAATATGAATTATTAATTTTTATAGTAAATTATCGTTTATAATAAATATAAGCTTATAAATCAAAAATTGTATTTTTTTCTTCTCACCTAATAGATAGGATATAATTTTATGAGATAACATTTTTTCTTTGAAATACGGGATATCTTTCGTGTATTTCCCATCTTTGAAAAAACAATATTTATTAACTCATAAACTTTACACGCGTAAAAATTATCTTTATAAATTCAAATATTTGCACGTAATCGCACGTCTGTAGATCATAGAACGATGAACGACACGTCTGCCCCCAAAGCCCTCGAGTTGGCGAATGAACTTTTCAAAGAAAGATAGTTTAATCTTCAAGTCGGAGCGAGCGCGCTATAATAAATATGATTTAAAAGCAATAGGCGTAAGCGACAGTTGTGAAAATGTTTAATAAATCACGGCGTATTTCAAAAATAGCAAAAATCACTTTTGGGGTCTATTGAGTAGCATTAAAAGAAGCATTGTGATTTTTTTCATACATATAACTTGTAAAATAACAGAAATAAACGTGTTAATAATATTTTTCGGAGCATACTTTGCGATTTATTTCTATCGAGGGAATTTCAAATAATTACCGTTTCGGCTTTTGGAACAAATAGATACTATCTTAAAGAATAACATATATTTTTTTAAGAGCTTAAAAACTTCAAAATTTTAAGGAAAGTATGTCGGAAATTGGATGAAATTCGAATAGTGGGCCCTTAATCGGCATTATTTGGAATGCAACACAGTGGCGTAGTAAGCAAAATGGGTGCCCGAAGCAAGTATGTTTGAGTTACATATACATAAAATGAATTGCATGGTTTGTTTGGGATTATGTTCATTATGGAATAAACAGTCTATTATAATTTAGACATGAAGAAAATAATTTCTCTCAAGCCTTTCTTTGGGGATGCTGTGTGGAGACTATTTTTAAGAAAGGGAAATTCCGGGAAAGAAAAATGTATGAGGGGTGGGTGGGTGTCGTTTAAATATATCCCTCCCGCCGCAGCGCAAAGCGATCGGTCGAGAGACCAGTTGGATCTGACACGCCACGCAGTTGGTGGGCAGGCGCATCCTGAACACACCTCCCGCGTGAACACGAGCACCCCTGCTTAGTCACCAAACGTAGTGAACTACTTGGGCTGACCCATGATAGAGGTGTTCCTGTGGCGACGATACCCATTTTTTTTACAAAATACTTCTACCTTAAAATATCCCTTTTAAATTCTTTATATTTTTTTCCGGATATCTTACCTATCAAAAAAATTATATCAGAAATTTTCCATTCGAATGAACACCGTCAGTATTCTTTAAAATTCGTTACAAATTTTTTATTATTATTTTTTTTTTTTATTAACAAAATTTTTGATACTTATACAATTCAGGTACATACATAGTAATATAGAATGAAAGATTAAAAAAAAAACCCACAAAGGCGAAGCCTGAGCGTGGGTATTATAGTGTAAGGATAAAACAGTGGTGTTTTAAATATATTTTTTTTAAACTTGTAAAAAGTATCTATAGAGATCAATGTGATTGTTTTTTTTTACAGAAACACACACAGACACACACACACACACACAGACACACACACACACACACACATACACATACACACACACACACACACACCCACACACACATAAAACATAGATGCATGTATATTTCTTTGATTTACAGAAATTCATCTTTAATTTACAGAAATACATGTGGTATTTTCGTTATTTAGAAACAGATAGCTTAAATTATAGAAAAAAGTTACTAATGTTTTTAATAATGTTCTTATCTTTTCCAAAATTTTAAGTTCATTAACCTTCAATAATGTTACCCACTATGCAGGTCTATTAATTGCTCTTACAACCGAAATAAGTAAACACACACACATACATATAGATCCCGCTAGATTTATTGCATCATATATATATATACACTTTTTTTTATATGAATATGTATTTTTTAAAAAGAAAAATTATCCCTGACGATAGATATGTTTTGAGATTTTCATGGTCCAAAGTAATATTGGTAAATTTTTGGGGTATTATGCAGTGTTGCGCTACCCTCTTTTACTCTGATGAAGGACACTATTATGCTGTCCAAAACTTTGGTTAAAGAAGGAGGTAACGCAACACGGCATAATACCCCAAAAATAAACCACTATAAAACCTGACAATAATTTGAAAATGTTCTACTACAACGTAAAGTGAAAAATAAGTGAAAAATAAGTGAAAAATGTTTCTTGCGTCGTAAATGTGTAAAATGTTTCTTGCAATGTATCCGATATAAATTTAAAAACATGTTTGTCCGAGACACTATCTAAGTTATAAACCAATTCTTCCAAATTTTGTGATCATTCAAAAAGATTACTGCCAATTTTGTTTTGTTTTCTTTTTGATTTCTGTGTCTTTTGATTGTTTCATGTTACGTTTAGGTTTGTTAGTATTTTCTTCTCCTTCAATAAAATTTGACTTTTTCCTCTTCTTTTTCCAAAAGAAGTGACTTATCAGCTCACTACATATTATAAATCATCAATAAAATGTACTAAGCCTTTTAACGAAACCCAAAAATTTATAGACCCCAGGCAGTTGGCCAGTCAGAATACTATGTCAAAGGCCGCCCCTGATCCGACTGTGCCCAGATATTTCTACAGGTTCACGGCTTACAGCACCCCTGTAATGGTGATAAATGGTGACTTCATTTTGTTTCCGGCTGCTTCGGTCAAGCGATTACGAAAATTTTGCTTGCATCCCCCTTCATTTAGAGTTTTGTTATTTGTGTCGTCGCGTTAGACCTGCGTACTCCAGAGCGTATTATTTGCAGCCGAGAGCAAAGTTGTTAAATCAGCTGTTTCAGGTCTCATGCTAACATTTCTTCAAAGCTGATTTTTAAACATTTTTTTTATTGTTTTAACGCAATCATAACAAAGAAACAAATATGTTGTTTTATTATCCTAGGTTAATTTTTAGTTTGTTTAACAACGATTGAAAATTGATATGTCAAGTAAAAAAACGGACCAACATAGTAAATATGAATTTTTTAACTAAAAACTAATTAACCAACGTGCCGTTTCCCCGTAAGGGTAGGCAGAAAGGATGAGCCGCCAAAAAACTCGATACACTATCCTTGCATCATTTACATTCGTACATCGTCTCTTTCATACAATTCCGATATTTCGACTCTTGTATCTCTAAATGTTAAGGCGATGCACTACGTCGTGTAATATTTTAAATTGAGCCGCTATCAATAATAACCCTTAAGTAGATGGCGATAAGGTTTAAATTCCCGCTTAACACCATCCGCCTGCTTTGATTTATGCAAGAAAAAAAGATGGCCAAAAAGTGCCTTTTATTTTATTTTGTGGATGTTCAGGCAAAAATATTAAATTTTTTTTCGATCATTTTATATATAATTCAATTTGCCACATTATAAAATAAAATCATAACCGAAAATGGGTTTGTAAGTAGAAGATTTTGAACTTTAAAGCAGTTTTCATAGGCCTTGTACATTATTTTTTTCTGGGCTTATAAAAAGATTTATCTAAAAAATACTCGAAAATTTTAAAGGCCAAGATGTATTCTACTCGCAGTATTTAATTAAAGCGTCTGAAACATTTCTAGGCGACCAATTTTTCAAACCAAAAACACATGATTTTGCATTACTACGTATGGCATCGCCTTAAGTATCTGATTCACTTGATCGTGCCATGTCTTTCTCGGGCGTCCATGACTACTTCTAACATTCACATTCACGTCATATATTCTTCTTTACACTTCTTTTTTCAAACATTCGCTATACATGCCCATACCATCTAAGTTTGGCTTTTTTAATCTTAGTTATTACGCTTTCATCTGCCTTGCATTCTTTCCGAATCTCCTCATTTCTTACACGATAACGGATGGTTTAACCACCCCAAGGCCTCAAGGATCTCATTTCTACAGCATTCAATTCCTCTCCCAGTTTCATGCCTCACTGCCATACACCAGGGTAAGTATCAATACCCCATTGTGGACTGCTATTGTGCTGTGACTGTTGTGCATTTGGACATTTTTTTTCAATGGCGTCCATTCTCCATTAATGGATGATGTAAATTGTCTATGTAAAAATTGTACTATTTATGTTGCTTTAATACATACATACGGCACAACATATGCAATTAACATCAAGCTTAATGGTGTAAATAGTATGAAATTTGGATAATAAACAAAATATATATTTTTTTTAATTATTGAAGACAATATGAGCGATTCTTAAACGAAAATTTAAAACAGAAAACATACGGTCGCATCTAGGACTCGAACTCAGGACCCTTGCCTCGCCAGAGCTCCGCTCTACAAACTGAGTACGAGTAAAATATTCATCCTAGACTTGCAGATAAAGTCAATAGATGTCGCACATTAAAATTAAAATAATATATTTATCTAAAGACACTGTCTAGATGGCATTTAGTTTGGGTTGAATCTTGCGATCATACATAAGGATAGTACTGAAGTTGTTAGATGTTGTGTATCCACGGAATCGAACCGCGTATGGAAATGTAATATATCTTCAAGAATACCTGGCTAGCTCAAGCAGGGTTCCGTGTTTTCAGTTCGTTTGTATTAAGAGAGAACATACGCCTTCTAGAAGTGGATAGAACAAAAGGGTTTCTTGGAAATAAAACACTATTATTGTGGTGATTGTAAATGCCTTCATGAAGACCTATATTACAGCATTTGAATCTATGCGTAGGAAAAGCTTAAATCTCTTTGTGGACGGTTAAAAGGATGAAAAATGATGTAAAATTAATGGGAAGAAAGCAGAGACAGAAATTAATAGAATAAAGCATGGAACGATACCGCAGGTATTTTTGTAGACGTCCAGGGGGCAGGCAGTAGAAAAAATGAATCGAAATATACTAGTAATTAATTGACAAACACTTTCAAAACACTGTGTAGCAAAGCAAGTCTCGAATTCAAAGCGGAGAGCGTAACACCCTCTCGTTACGAAAGCTAAAACCAAAAGAGAACTCGTTTCTCTTCCAACCGAGCTGAAGACTGCCTTTGCCCCGCCTCTCCCTATAATAGTCAACGCCCCCAAGGGGTTACCATATGAAAATATTTAAAAATAAAAAGTACCTGATTTTAAGAAAATATTGAGGGGCTGAATGTTTTAATTTTAAGAAAGTTCATTTCATAACAAAGTATAGAAGTATAATAGATACATAAGGACTAATACAAATTTGCTGTGAGAAAAATGAAGACAATGTTAGTAGTTCTTATTCGAAGTACGATACAGTTAAACATGACCAAAGGAGATAGGGTACCATTAGCTCAGTTGGTAGAGCGGTGCCCCATCAAGGTAAGGGTTCAGGGTTCGAGTCCTAGATATGACCGTATCTTTTTCTGTTTCGAATTTTCGTTTGAGAATCGATAATATTGTCTTTAATAATTAAATATTACATTTTGAGGTTTTACTCAATAAGTTATTAAAAAAAACTAAATTATGTTAACTATACCACAACTATGCATTAACAAATACAAATAATGATACAAAATATAATTTAACATCAAAATAATAATACCAGATAAACAAATAATAATGCCGATGATATCAAACTGTACAAACCCATAAAAACCCTAAATGATTGCATCAAATCAAAATCAACAGTGATTTTAAATGGATCAAAGTAAAAAAAATTGAAACCAGCAAATATGTTTTTTATTTATTTATTTTTTTTTTTTCGTAGAAAGCAATCACTTTGTGGTTTAACATTTTAATGAAATAAAAACAATATTTTTTGTTTAAAACCACGAATTTTTATTAATTTTAAGACCAACCGGTTTCGCTACACTCGAGCATTGTCAGAGTACAAAATTAAACTGAAAATTAAACAGTTTAATTTTGTACCCTGACAATGCTCGAGTGTAGCGAAACCGGTCGGTCTTAAATTTAATAAAAAATCGTGGTTTTAAACAAAAAATATTGTTTTTATTTCAGCAAATATGTATCCGAATTTATGAAATATTACATATTTTTTCACCTTTTTAATAAATACCTATGAAGTGCATAATTTTAATATAAACGACTTACAAAACCGATTACCTGTGTACATGTTTAGGTTGATTATAAAATAGAGTTCTTCGTACCACAATTTTTTCATTGATAAATTATTGCTTTTAGCGCTAAGTCTTGATCATTTTGCTGTTGGAAGAACACAACTTAAGAACAGAATATAGAAAGTTTTTTTGTTGGTTCCCACCAGCGTGGCATGATGAAGTTTGAGATGATTTTTCTATTTGGAATTTCTAGATTAATGCATTTTTTTAGCCTCCCATGTTGTTTCTGCAGTGAGGCTATGGGTATTTTAAAAATATATATTTATTATGACTTATAATTAGAAATGTATTGAATAGCTTCTTACATTGAAGCCTAAACAAGCTCGACAGTTTGGAACACTAATTATATATATAAATCTACGTACCAACGCACATGAATATTATTTTTTACCATATTAGGTGGGACAATATTAGGTTGTCAAATATTTTAAAACTTTATTTTTAAAATAGTTCTCCCTTACAAACTTTTCTGCTTTCGTTAAGTAGAGAGATTAAACGCCGCTTTTGTAACTAATTAAACCATCAATTTCTGAACCTATTTGTACCTTAATATATGCTTATGGTGGTACTTTGTCAGTTAATATTGGCACAATCCGAAAGGTCAGTTTAAAATGAAGGGATAGGCAAATATGTATAGTTTAACCTCATGAATTATCAGAGTTTCATCATCGGCAACCTAAATAAACTAAACATTGGGTTGAATAATATAATATAACACGAGTTAAATATCCAAACACAGCCTTTACAAAATACTTCGTTAATTAAAGGTTCACTTATCGAGGCTCAAGCTGTTACCTACTGTTTTCAAACTCTGAATGCAAGTTGAATTTTTTTCACGATGAAAAAATCAACTTCTACAGCTCGCAAACTTTAAAATTAATTTTATGATATCGGAGCTGATCAAACAAAAAGTTTTAAAAATCTTTTCAGTATTTCATAGATAGTTTGAAAGATAAGTATACATAAGTACCTACCAAGTATGATATAAAATTATCTATATTTCATACGAATACCCATCTCAACCTCAAAGTGATAAGTCATTTATTTGTTGAGGTCGGACCCCAAGTATGTATGATATTTATAGGCACCCATCTCATGTTGTTCAAGTTACTACGTACGTTTAATAAAAACATATTTTTTATAAGCTCGCAACTCACGTGGAAGTTAAAATATTTAATAAGGACGCACCTCAGATATACAAAGACATCTTATGTCATATGCACGTATCTGATAAACATGCGAAAATATGTCATAAGCTAGCACATCTCGCGTGAGGCACCTTATTTTCTATGCACATAGCAAGCTGAAATATTTCGTAAACTAGCACCACATGCATAAAAATACTTATAATATAAACAGGTTTCTTAAACGGATGCAAACATTGTTTATAAGGTGGGTAAGATCTATTTTATAAGCGTGTATCTCATTTGCAAGTAAAAATAGTTTAAAACTCAGTACCTCGTGCGTTAGAGACCATATTATATAAGCAAGTATCTCAAGTGCATGCTAAACTAGTTCATAATTCAACACAATTAAGATATTATTTCATAAGCATTCTAAAAATGTTAATAAGCTAGCACCTCATGCGTAAGAATCCATATTGTGTAACTATATTTTATGTACAAGTTGCTATATTCTATGGGATTGCTGCTAATCACGTGTAACTTACCTTAGTTTTTGGCCTGTTTATTTTTCGCAAATTCATTTCTGAAAATAACAAACATACCAGTCTGCACAATTGTGTTATCTTAAAAAAAGTTGTTTAAGTGTTGTGTTTTAAGCGCACTGGTTGGCATTAAATTAATATGCGCACTGCCATAAAGTTACTCTGAATTTTGTGCTCAAAGCTCGTAAAGTCGAATCTTGATGAAGTATATTGTCAAGGTTTGGTGTAGAAAGCGTGAAGTATAAAGTGATACATTAAATTATCAAATACTATGCTCATAGTATATGTTCATACTAGGTAAGTATGGTACTGTATATTATTTATTAATTAATTTATTTATTTATTTTACGCCTATTAAGGCTTTTACGTATATTTAAAAATATTTACAAAATTATACTTGAAAGTAGTGCAGGAAACGACTATTTAAATTACTTGCACAAAAATAAACATAAACTAAAAATATTATTGAATTTGATCCACACAGTATGTAGGTACAAAATATTAAGAAATCAAAAATATTTTTATTTCTATCAGTCGACAAAATATCTACATACATAGCTAGTAATCATTGTAAAAGTGCATTATATATTTGAACAGCGCCTTTGAGATGATTTTGCATAAAACGTCATTATCATCCAATTATAATTATTAGTTTTTTTAAATTTATTTTTCCGACTTTGTCTGGGTTAAATTTTCCCCACAGGAAAAATGAAACCCTTCCACACACTTTTCCACAAATGATCATCTAGTCAATCCACATTATGCAAGTGCATTATACCTTACTTTTTCGAAAATGAGGCTGGAGCAACAGTTACGGTGAATGGATTGCGCTATCGAGAGATGATTAATGATTTTTTATGGCCGGAATTGGATGGTATTGATCTTCACAACGTTTACTACAGCGCCAACAAGACGGCGCTACGTGCCACAAAAGCAACGAAACCACTGATCTTTTACGATTTAATATAAAAATAACACCTCTTATTGGAAAACCCGTATAAGCATAATAAATACAAAACAACACGTCAATTCACCAGAGATCAAATAGGAAAATAATTCACCGACTCCAGATATTTTCATATCAGAGGGTTTGGTTCTGTAGAACTTCTAACTGGACCTATAAATCATACCGATCCCTCAATATAAATATTTAAAAAATCTTTCGTAATCCTACATATATTTAAAATGACTGATTTTTGCATTTTTGTATTTAAATTGTTTGACAGATCTAACACGCCTAAATATTGAATGAATAATAATTTAAAAGAAATAATTTTAAATTAATAATTTCGAAAGAGAATTGATTTTAACCAAACTATCACAACAATTATGTGGAGGTTAATAAATAACTCGATTAGTGCATGTGCAGTTCTATTGGGCTACAGTCTACAGGTTCAATTCCATAGTAGTTAAATAATAGAAAAAAAAATTATATTTTAACCTATTCTACAATATACCATTATAAGTTGGAGAGCAGCTTACAAAACTAGTCTGATTCGGATTCCCATAGAAATTGTTCAAAAACTCATATTAAAAATTAAACTAAAAAACCTCCAGACTTCCTCACTGAACGCGTATTCAAAGAGTTCAGTTCCTTCATTTAAAAACTTATTTGTGAAAAATTGAAATTACAAAAGAAAATGGAGTCTTGGGCATTGAAATATATATGTGAGTTTTGTACGAGAGTATTTATAGAATGAATATTTATAATTTTCTTTTGTAATTTGAATTTTTATTTTATCATTGCTTCTGATTTCATCTGGTAATTTATCGAATAAAATACATTTTCCTTGGTGTGTATAATGATACTGGGAAAAATGAAATTTTAACGGTAACGGTATTGGAAAAAATGAGTGCTTAGTCTAGGTCCTAGACTAAGCACTCATTTTTCCCAGTATCATTATACACTCTAAGCACTCATTTTTCCCAATACTATTATACACACCAAGGAAAATGTTTTTTTTTATAAATTACCAGATGAAATCAGAAGCATTAATGAAAAAATAAAAATAAAAATATTTTAGAGAAATAATTAGAATAAACTGCTTCACCTATTAACAATTCTATTTATCTTGCATAATTTATGTTTTCTTTCTTTATTCATACGTAAAAGTATTTGTCTTTTAATTTCATAATCATGATTACGATGTAACCATTAGTATATATACTTATAATTTATTTAATTTAGAACTTACAATAATTTTACTCTTCCCAACAAAGCATGTTTGAATAAAAAAAAATTTTTTAAATTTTTAAGCTCATACTTAGAAAAATGCGCTCACGAAACATTAATGATTTTTATTTTTCCGGTACACAAGAAACTATATCTATCTTGCCAATTTAAAAAAAAAGCGTTAATGTTACCCTTTTTACCGAGTGCCTTCATTTTTCATTAATGTTGGTAAGAAGATATTCAGGGAAAGGATGGAAAAATGTTCATGATCGTGCGCCGGTCGCTTTGTTTAATTACATTTTCATTACAAAAATCCTCTTTGGCTGTGTTAGTTAATTAAAACTTAGGGAACAAGCAAAGCGATGCTTCACCACAGAGCCGAACACGGTGTGACAACAATTTTTACGAAGATGAGGGGACAAACTGAAATAAAATCTGTATTTCTGTAAACGAAAATGTGTAGGTGGTTAACTAAAGTAGGTAACTAATAGATTGAAGATTTTTTGGTATATATTTATATTATATTTTTGGTATATACTATATTTATATTATCTGAATATATATTATGTTTGTAAAATTTTAACTGGTATTAGACTTGTGTGTGGTGAGTAGTAATTTACGGTTATCACGCTTATCAAAAGCTTGTAAGGTTATTCATTATCTGAGATTCTTGTTTATTTGTGCTTATCGATCTATTTTTCTATTGCATTCCCTCTCGAGGTGATTTTATCTATTTTTTTTTACGAAGAACCTCGAGTAATGCTATTTTAATTTTTAAACAACTAAAATTTGGAAAAAATATATGAAAAAACCGAGCATTTTCTACTATACCGGGTTTCACGCACATCCCACTGAAAATAATAAAATTTTGTTTTGAGATCAACAAATTTAAAATGATGATATTTTGTACTCAGTTTAAAAATATTTTTAAAAAATTTGGTTAGTCTCAACACTATTATATGTATGGTACTTATAAAACTTTAAAAAATTAAAATCAATAAAATTTTGAATATTTTGGCATTTTTTCTTCTAAGAAAGGTTTGATCAAATCTAGCTCTACCAATTCAATAAATTTGTTCCTTTTCGTGCGTTTTTACTTTTTGAGGCCTTCCGTTAAAGTAGATTCCCTGGCGGTTGAAATATTTAAAATTCAATCACTTGCAGTTTCATTATTTGAGTAATTTCGTTTTCCAACAAAGCAGTAATATCCTGAGTATTGCGTCACCCCGCCATTTTATCTTGAAAGCCATTAAAGTTCTAAAATAGATTGATATAAACAAAAACATAACTTACGTATCGGTACCGTGGGTCCATTTAGACCTGAAAGCATTGCGTATCTATCTCCACTTCTAGGAAACATTAAGTGCCAAACGTACAGCATCTTCCCCAGCATGTGACGTAAAAAATTAGCCATACGATATCTAATTCTGCTACGTTGAAAAAAATTGTTAAAATTGGAGTTTTATTTTTGGTGGGTCCAAATGGGCCCACGATACCGGTTATGGGTTAAGTTTATTTTACCACTCGAGCGATTGGTATCATTTACATACGTTTAACATATTTTTTAATTAATACCATTTCTCAAAAAAATACTATGGAAACATATAAAACTGCTTACTACAGCTTGAAGCCAAAGAATTCACCTAGATTCCATTTGGCGCATAATGGCAAGTGATCATTTGAAACGTTCTTGCAAACTTAGCATTTAAATGGCTTGAGTGGTTAAAGAGTAATAAAATTCTGTGCTAGAACATTTGTTCTGCCATATGGAATCGTCACTTCACTCTTTAAGTTTAATAATCGGTGGTCGCTAATACATCTGAAAGAAATCATCATAACATAGCTACAAAATGAAATACTTTTCGCCAGACATTTAAAAAATCAAGAAAAAATATGAATCTCATTTTATTTAACTACCTTAGTGACGAAAGCGGAATGAGAACTTATTACATTGAATTAACTCTCGTTATTGAAATTCTTTCAAGCGTTTGTTTAAATTTAATTTACTTTAAAGGTTTTCGCTGTTCATTCAACAGAAAATATGATTTATCAGTTGCTTGATCTTTTAAACAATGATACATTTCTTGGTGAAAAATATTGAAAGAAAATTTTAATTTCATTATGCAAGTCAAAAAACCATCTAGTTAACAAATGCATTGTATTATTACCAACATGAAAGCGGAATAGTTTATGCTTATGGCAACAATTAGGTTTACTAGCTTACGGGTTAAGTTACAACTAGTGGTATACGAACATTAACAGTCAATAGTGTAACAGTGACACGCACACATTAACAAGGTGTATGTCAGAGACGAAGTGGTCACCAAACTAATGTCCCAGATCCTCGGCACAATTCCACTGGAGACGTGTGTATATAATTAATGTGGCCGTCCAAGGAACAATCACCCCAGTGTCTGGGCGCCCCTGAAGGTAAATCACCATCTAGGAGCCACACCCGAGGGTAAGGTGAGGCGGCAGTAAGAGGGCGTAGGAGGAGACAAAGGGTTGAGGGTAGAGGTACTCCCTCCTCCCACATGACACCTTACACAGACAAGTTGTATTCGCAAACCCTGTAGGGCCTGGTGAAACCGTATTAACAACCTCCGTAATTGGTGAGACGTGTTCCATTCTGGACCCCTGTCCAATCGTACATGGTATAATTTACGATTCAATAATAATTAAATTTTCCTAAAATCAGATATAAAATGGTTTTTCATAAATAGACTAAAATAAAAGAAAGAAAAAATAAGAGAGGTGATATTTGGCAGGATACTAGCCTAGTGGTTCAAAGCGTTATGTTAGACGTCGCGGGTTTGATCCCTTGCTAGCTGAGTGCTCAGATTATATAAAAGCAATCTTCAGGAGAGAGAAAATGTTAGGTTACATTAAACCCAAACATGTTTGTCTTTTTAATTTATCGAAATTACAACTATAAAAAAAAACTCTTTTATTTTCGTGAATGTGTACATTTATTGTCACCCGCGAAGATATCGTCTCACAAAAAATGCGGCAAAAGAATATCTTTCAGCACTTTGGAATTATTTAATACGCTCCCAAATAAAATATTATATTTCATTGCGCGACAAACAAACAATAAAAGGTAAATAAATCTGGGATGTGACAAAGCCACGGTATTGTAGGGTTACCAAACACGCCCAAGGGCAGGTCCGACTCCCGCCCTTGGACCCTTCCCGCCCACCGGACCCGTGTTCTCCCCGCCCCACCTGCGACAAGGGGTTGCTTAGGACAACGGAGACCTTCCATTTTGCACGGGGCGAAACCTTCCCTTAGCATCGGACAAACCGATACCTTATCTGGGCTACTGAAAAGCACTGTCAATGGTGGTAACAATTAAGGTAGCACGAATGGGGTTAAGCGAGTTTATTTGATATGTTGGTTGATCTGTAGATCTTTGAGAACAAATTTTGTTTCTAGGTAAAGAATCTAGAGTCTTTTAAAAAAAAATCTCGTCTTTGGTACCCAGACATGAAAAGAATCGTGAAAAAGTAGAGCCGGGGCTTGGTGCTTGACGTTGATATTGCTCAATTTCATTTGATTTTTTTATTGTTTTTAACATTGAAATGGATTTTCACTAAAATGAATAGTATTTTGTATTTATTTTAAAGCGTAATAAGTGAACGATTTATTTTAATATGGTGTATGAACTTCAGAAAGAAAATTCTACGCAATAAATACAGGAAATCTTTAAGAATTCATTAAAGGAATATGATTGTAAAGTTGTTAACGATATTAATAAATCATTTATTAATTGAATACTAGCTTTATGCTCGTTGCAGGTAACTAATGGGTAAAAATGTGGTGCGTGGTGTAATGTTTGAATGTGAATGAAGCGAGGAGTGTGGGAATACAAAATTTAAAAAAATAAATAAATATTTGGAGTGAAAGAGGTGGCAAGGAGCTAACTGATCATTTTTTCACCGAGCCATTCGGGTTGTGTAGTTTGATACACATATCGTATGTACGGTTTTTGTCACCAACACTCTTGAAAAGTCCCAGGGAGTTTACCGCTGTATTCAGTACACTTTATGCTATTCCAATATAATTTACAGACAATATCTAAATTTTTTAAACCCGAAAATAGAGCGAATGTTCCCACGTTTCTCTAGCATCTCTTATAATATGACCACATAACGGTCTCGTCTATAGTGTACTGCAAAATTTATTTCCCATAATTTAATCAGTTTTTAAGGTTTGTCACTTATGCAATATAAAAATTACCTACTTTTAATTAATTTTAAAGAAAGCGTAATAGATTGTGAGAAAAAAAACGCTGTCGATATAACCACTCTGAATACAAACTAGGCAAACAAAGGGGTAGTCCCATCCGCCTTCCCAACTGATAAATTAATCCCAGGCCGAGTACATGTTCAACTTATGAGCGAGTCGTCAAAAATCTCAGGAGAATACGCCATCACGTTTATTCCACATAAGACCCCTATTATTATTTGCGCGGCGGTTATGAATGAGCCATATTTATTTGGCAAATTAGACCGCGTTTTGCGTTTTCCCAGTTGTTTGGACCTTATTTATTGCGTCGCGGGGCCCCGGAAAGGTGGTTTTATTCTGATTTACGCACTCACCCCAAATCGAGGCTCCGTAAAGCCTAATGTTTCCACATTTAAATTCATATTCTTCTGGGACAGCCACCCCTAGAACAAGCTGTTCCTTAAACTTTACCACAATAATAAAACAAAGAAAAATGAACTTACTCATTTGTTAAATGTCTTTTTAGACTTGTATTTATGTAAGACAGTTACAATAATTTTTATCATTAAATAAAAAGCTGGCGATATTAAAAAAATTTTAAAAGAATAAAAAATATAATCCGTACAATAATTACCTAATTTTTTATTACTGCTTATACTATGGCATTTATTTCATAATATTTCATCCATTTTAATTACATTTATATAAAATTGTAAAATGGGGGCTATGAGTAAGCTAAGCACCCAGTGAGGCTCACATTTCCAAATAATATTGTTAAGAATACTGCTAATGTATTAATAAAAATAGTAATAATGATTGGATAATTTGCAAATGGCCATTTTGTGAAAAATAGCCTCAAGAGCCGCTCTGTTCAGCTGAAATAAACACTATTATTATTAACATTACCGGTACACGCCTATGTTGGGCGAATTACACACCTATAGAATTACACATGGATGGATATAGAGAATTACACCTACTGGAAATACACACATGAAAAAATCTTTTTTATAGGTTTAAATTTCGACGTATTAAGACGGGTTGTTTCAGAGAATTAGAACATTTTTTCAAATTTCAAAGTTAATTTTCAGGTTCTAATAATATTTTTTTTCAATTTCTGTCAAGTAACTAACCTTGAAAATATAATAAAAGAACTTGAATAGAACATTTACAGACTCGCAAATGAACGTTGAAATTAGAAAATTTAAATTCTATGAAACCACCCATCCTTAGAGTGTGTGATAAATAAATTTCATTTTGGAAAAATCAAAAGTTAGATGAGGAAAGGTTTTATGTTTTTTTGTAATTCCAGTAGGTGAAATTTAAGTACGTTTAATTCTCTCTTCGTGTAATTTCTTCCATGTGTAATTGTGTCTGTGTGTAATTCTGTCTGTGTGTAATTCTGGTAGTGAAAATTACTGCGTATGTAATTCAGCAATGTAACCAATATTACCTACATTCCAGCGATCGCGTATTTGTGGAGTTTTCATACTGCGTGCGGTTAAGAATTATTGCTAAGACCGAAGAGGCAACCCCACGCACAATCAATTACTAACAGTAATTAACTTAAGTACAACATACATTTTAGAACAATTAAGATTTCGTTAGCATTAGTGAACAAGAAGTTAGTTTTCCCTTATGGGGTATTATACGAGTATTATAATTCCAAGAACCTCACAAAATTAGAAAAGTAATAAATACCGGTTGAAAAACACTTTTTTTTTTTTTTAAATATTTATTTATTGTTATTGTATTAAGTAGGAAGAACTTGAAATGTATATAATTTTAATGTAAAATAAATTAAATTTAATATATAATACAATTAATTATTAAGTTCTGCAAGTGTTTATTACTATGACAACCTTTTCAGCGTTCAAGGCCATTTTCAAATTGAAGTTGTCACAAGTTGAGACGACTTCTTGTGTGATTTTCTTTAGTCCTTACCATTTTTTATTTGTACGACGTTTAAAGTTATTTATAAATATTTCCGGTAAAAAACCCGGTAAAAGTTATGTTTTAATGGTTTTATTATAACATTAAAATGAATTAAAAAATGTTTGATAAATATATCTGAATTATTTTAAGTAATCATATTACTTAAAATAAATCCTAAGTTTCTTGAAAATACTAGGGATCAGAGAACAGACCATTTTGATTGGTTGATTATTGATAATGGTTATTTTGGATCATTTTGTACGTGTAAGTTCTGAAGTAATATAGCTGTTCTTAACTTTACGCAAATTGATCCGAGTATTTTGTGCAGAAACACTTAAAAAATGCAAATTAATTGTTGAATATGAATGACATATTGACACTAAATTGCAATTTTATTGCAGCATAGATATCGTTACAAGAAACAAGAATAAGAGGTTTCAAACTAAATTAATCTTTAAATGAATAGGAAGTCATCTAACCTCCGAATCAAAAAGACCTTAATAATTTAATTGCGAGCGGAATAAAATTAAAACGGTTTCTTACAGAATATTTGAAATTTCCTTTGAATAAAAAACGTTTTTAATATTGATGAGGAAACTAATTTCTTATAAAAATAAAATTTAATGCAATAAAAAATCACATTTATAATGATCATTTGAAGTTCCTCAAATTTGAAGAGACCCTGTAATATTGGTGTTGATTTTTAAAAACACTTCTTAGTATGTATTGCTTAGTCGATTATTGAACTTATAAATAAAATGTTATTACTACTTCGTACATGTCAATAAAGTTAAACAGTTCCCTATTCAATTTTAAAACTTTTGATAAAATATTGAGTTTATTTGGATTTTTTACAATTAGTTAGATCCTCAAAATTTGCCTTTGGCCGCTAAACCGTAAATAATATTCAATTTTTGAAATTTTAACTTTTGTTCCTTTAGAAACGGTCCTTGTAAACTGAAGATTGCCTGTCCGCCAGCGTTTAAACTATTTATTTCATAAGATTTTGCTCGACAGCTAGACAAAAAATCCAATTTTTAAAATGATAAGACTCAAGAAGCACTCAAGTGCTAGGGGTAAAACACAAATAAATAAAGTAGCATATATCCACACTAGATACTTGCATTAAATTTTGATTAAAAAACAAATTATTCAGTTTTGTATAGTATTGAAGCCTCAAATCAAATGTTTAGTTTCTATGAAGAAGGCCGACTGCGCATTGCTTTTAATTGTGTATTTTTATAAATAGGTGTTCAATGAAATCGAAAAAAAAATGTAAAAAATTGTCTTCAAAAATACGACGGCATGATTACCGGACATTGAAAATTATTTTCTTTTTGAAAATCAAATCAAACTAGAAACACGCTTCCATTTCACTGATTTGAAATTTACTACAAAGGTTCTATTTTGAACTGGTTGAAAAAAATTGCAAACAACCCAATTTAATTTCTATTAAAATGAAACTTTCTGTTTGTTGTAATTTTTTTAAATTTAAAAATTCTTATTGAATTATATATATTATGTAATTTTTTACGATAGTTGGACCACTAATATAAAGGTCCATTATTATGACATTAATTATAACAAGGTAGATCACTACCTTACCTCATCTATTCATCTTCTTCTATATAAATAAAACGAAATGTTCGTGTGTGTGTGTCCTATAGACATAAAACTACTCTACCAATTTTTGAAATTTTTAGCTTTGTACTTATTAGTGCCAATAGTGTTTAGAGATTGGTTTGAATTGTGTCGGGGACGCCCTAAAAAAACTCAAAACTTTACTGCAAACCATTCTTAGCCTCGAGTATATCGGGTCAGTGAGTATTAAATAAAGAAGAGTATCTGTAGCAAAGCGGCATTATTTTTTTTTCATAAAAATTTACAGTTTTATTCCATCATTTATGAAATTTTGCACACCTTTATTTGACTTTAAAAATAAATTGATACATCTGCGTAAAGCCTGGGCAAAGCCGGGTACTATATCGTGTAATGTATAACATTATATAACTTCCTTCTTTTTCTGGCGCTAGTAAAATTAGATTGTTAATGTTAATTTTAGTTGTCAGTTTCAACATGTGAAAATATATATTTGTCATTAAGACAGTAGCTATAGGCCTTAGTCGTAAGACAGTAAGTATAGGCCTTGGTCGTAATTCACAAGATATAATTCTTAGAGGTTCTTGTTCTTTCGTATGGTGGGGGGGTAAGAGGGGCACATCTAGGTCTGCGAGCCATTCTAGGGCCTCAGGCGCCGCCATGTGAACCTCATCCCAATCCCGCCGGGGAATGAATGGAGCGAGCATTCGTTGACCACATGTTCGGTGGTCTGCACCGCACCACATTAACACATGGCTGACTCTTTATGGCCCCATCTGTGCATCATGTGGGCACACCGGCAATGGTAATTAGAGGTAAGTCACTAGTTTTAAGTCATTAGTTCTATGTAGTATTAACTATTTGAGAAATATATTTTTACAGCGCCTTTGAGGTGATTTCTCACGAAAACGGCGCTATATAAATTATCCAAATATTGTTGTTATTATTTGTTTAGTTTATCGTGAAAAGTAATTAATTACAGTCACCTTCATAAAGAAAACGAATTCACCATTGTTCTGCTTGACTGAAATAGCGATACGTAAGTCAAATTTGATTTCCTCCCCAGTACTTGTATATTCCGATATTATTTTACCTAATGAACAGATAATCCCTAGAAAAGAATTATTTTGATATCTTGAGGTTATACCGGTATTCGACTATTTGGCCTCAAGACGATCCAAAAAAATATTCTGAATTTAAAAATATTTGATCAATTTTAGCAGAATTGAATCTTTGGAGCCAGACGTCACAAGGCTACCCTGTCATTTTTTACCGTTATATTACTAGACGATGTTCCTAGGAACAAACGTCATTGATCGGCACAGCAGTACCGTAGGGAAACACGCTAAATTGGTTTTTTCCTTTTTTAGTAGTCTCATTTTATTACACCTTCTTGTTTTACATCTGTGAATGTCCTTGTTGTATATAATTACTTTGGTAATGGGTTTTTATTTTTATTTTATGTATAAATATCATCGCGCATAAGGTGAGCATCTGTTTCACTGTTAGAAAATTTAGTTCCTTTATCATTTTAGTTCCTTTTAAGAATCTATTTCAAGTTTTAAGTATTATTCTCATTGCTCTAATTTGTAGATTTTGCATCTTATTTTTTTCTCTGACATTACATGAGAAAAGAATCGTTGAGCAGTAGTTAAAATGTGTAGCAATAATGAAGTTGTATGTAGTTATTGTAGTTTTTCTGTAAACATTTTTGACTGAATGATGAATTCTTCCCAAAAAGAAATATTCTTTCCAATTTTCTTTTGTGTCACCTTCCTTGTTAAAGGTTAGTTTGGAATTTTATATAACTCCTAAGTATTTCATATCAGTAACGTTTTCAATAATTTAATTTTCCTTTTACGGCATGTCTTCTTATGTCCAATTATCACACAATTTGTTTTTTTTTTGTATTTAATTTAAGCTTTGTCAGTTTCGGCTCGATTGGATGTCTGTGAAGTTCAGATCGAATGATTTTTTTTTAAATTTGTAACCGTTGGGAGTCAGTGATCCCCAATCGGGGTATGTAGTGAGGCTGAACGTAGTGGGAAGGGGAAGTAGATGTGGATGAGGACAGTTAAAGAAAGAAAAGGAGTAAGGAAGTACCTAGTTATTCAGAACTGGTCATCAAACATGGCCAAAGCAATTTCGAGCAACGTTTCAATTGTAAACGGTAGTCCTACACCAGGGCAATACTGAGAGTACCTTCCATTCTGGAACATGCCGCAAATATACTGTATATTATTTTAAATTAGTAATTTGTGAAAACAACAAATTAATCAAATAAAATTTATTTTTGCACACGACATCCTTATTGCCAGTCGAGAGCTTTACCCCTCTACAATGGATGAATAATTTCCGCTACAAAATTGCATTCATTTATTCTCGAAAATAAATTGAAATTCAAATAGACGTAGGTATTTAAAAAGCAAAAATTTAGTTATGTTTGGGCACACGGACACGCACACAATACACATCTATCATTTTATCTCATCGGTGGTTGTATCAATAACCTATAAAAGTATGGATGATGAGACAGAGGGATGTTTTCCTGTATTTGGAAAAATAACTGGATGACTTTTCTCGATTCAGGGTGGGTAAACATATTTAATGAGATTCTCTGGTTCACCAGTCCCATCCATATAATTGTATCAGAATATTGAGGTTTGGTTTTGTGTCCTCCGATATTGCTTCATATTGAACGAATGCAAGAATTCAGCGAAAAGAATTTTTTTCATCTATACATAAATTATTATAAGCAATAATAATTTCACGTGAAAACAACCAACATTATTTTTGTAAGATAAGCTTATCAATAATTATTACTTATAATTTGTTATCCTTTTTATTATATAAAAGAAATTTGTCTTCTAAATATTAGTTTTTCATAAAAAATAATACTTAGAAGTGATGATACTTAATATTTGTTTTTTTTTTAATTTTTGATGACAATCTTAGCGATTCTCAAACGAGAATTTGAAAATCTGAAACAGAGATATCAGAAAAAAATAGAAAAAATAAGGACGTATCTGGGACCTGAATCCAGGATCTTCACCTTGCCGGGGTGCTGCTCTAACCACTGCGCTAATCCGTCCTTATTTCCTTCGGTTATATATAACTAAATCTTTTCCGACTTTATGTCTGGGTTAAATCTTCTCCACACACTTTTCCACAAATGATCATCTAGTCAATCAACATTATGCAAGTGCATTATATAAGCAAAATAAATACAAAACTGTACATGAACAACACGTCAACTCACCAGAGATCAAATGGGAAAATAATTCACCGACTCCAGATATTTTCATATCAGAGGGTTCGGCTCGGTAGAACACCCAACAGGGCCTATTAATCCTACTGATCCCTCATCATAAATATTTAAAAAATCTTTCGTAATCCTTATAGTTAGAATAAGAACTGCCGATATTATCTTCATTTTCTTAACGCATATTTTTGCATGTAAAATGATAAAAAAAAATATATATATATCCAAAACACTTTCTAGGTAGCATTTATTTCGAGTTGAATTTTGCAATCATACGTAAAGGTATAATATAATAAAAAAACTGTATAATACTCGTAATTTAAAACCAAATATTATGTTAGAGACTTTCTTTGTATTGGAGTAATTATCTCTAATACACACAGATTCTAACAGCATGTATATTTTTATAGTATATATATATTATTTAACATATCTGTTTAAGCTGTACGTTTCTGCATGTATACATGGTTTTTATTTTTTTTGATACTATCAATGTTGACCTTAATGAGGTTGTTATTTAAAAAAAATAATTTTATTGTCTTTGTAAAAAAAGCTATTTTTTCTTTTGAACCTGTAAACCACCCTTTAACAAACTACTACAAAGTAAGTCTATTTTCTTGTATTATTTCTTATGTAATAGTGTAACATGTTTTTTTTACATAATAATGTTACACCAAAAGTAATGAATGAGTATAGAAAAAAGAAGCACAAAAAGGATATCTATTATTATAATTGAGAAGTATTATATTATTCTACGAAGTATAAAAACTGAGAAACACTATTTATTGTAAGAGTTTTTTTATTGTTTGATTCCTTATATTTTGTATAATTTGTTTACAATCTATTAGGGTAAGTCCGGGGTAGTTGGCTATAGTTTTTTTTAATTGATCTTTATTCTTTAGTATAAGCAAAAAAATCCATTGATTACAGTGATCAAAACTTTATTTATTTTTTAACATAATTCTGCAGTAGTAGTACAATTATGAAAAGAGATAAATTATAAAAAAATTAACAACACCAAAAAAACTCAACTGCACAACACTCGCGGAGTATCCGGTAGAGATGGCTATACCTAATTTTTATTTTTCTTTCCTTTAGTAACTTCATTTTTTTTCCTCACAGAGTGAGGAAATTCTTTCCGGTGTTCATGCAACCTGTTGGAACACAACTCACAAGGTATCCAGTCTTCGGTCTTTTCAGTTTTGTAGTATTGAAGTAACGATAATCATGGTTCTCTCTGTATGTATTCCACATTGTAACTGCTTCTCTATCCAGTTGCCACGAAGACCCATGCAAATGCGCTTGTGTTTGTTAGACATAGGAAAAAATATTGCAAAAAGGACGGAATTCATATTGTTTTTTTTTTAATATTCTTTATTATTATTATAATTTTAAGTGAAAATCTGTTATTGGTTAATCTGTTATCCCAAATAAATAAAATAAATAAATAAATATATGGCCATCAAAACCTTTGAAACGATGGCCATTTCACCCGATTGTAAGGGTTAGATGGCCACTCCAATAATCTGAAGCAAGCGTAATGACGACGCTATCAATTTTTAGGTTAAGCAAGTCAACAATTTCCGTTTCATAAATAAGTGGTCAAAATACACTTACTTAAAAAAATATATAGTAAACAAGATACTGACCAATTAATTAGACTTGAAAATAAAATGATAACACCCAATATAAAACATTTAAATACTCACTTGTTCGTGTTTTCTGGCGATGAAACATGCATGTGGCGTGTCGTACTATCGTGCATGCGTTGTCATCTGTGGTTAAGATTTGGAATTACGGCTCTGGGCCATCTCTCTCGTATGCCCAACTACCCCGGACTAACTCTAACCCATAATTGGTTAAACTATTTCACTCAAATATATTTGTAAAGTTGTTGGGCTTCGGTGGTGTTACAGCACGGGATATAGAGCCAAGAACAAACATATTGTGGTCTATTTACTATTAATAAAAAATGTTGTGGATTTGTAAAATTTCTATTGGTAAAAGAGAAATTTTCTATGTACCACCCCAGCCAACAATTCTATATTGCTAAACAGATGAAATTGCGCCAGTGAAATATTTCGGTATTATTTATAAGTAATTAGCAGCGTCTCGTGAAAAATCTTGGGAAAGTCATAGAGGTGCTTTTCCGTATTTATATATATATATATATATATATATATATGTATACATGTTCCACTATTATCACGATGTGACCGGGCTTGGTAGTTTCTTTATAAAAGTTTCCCAAGCAAATAAAAGTTTTAAAGAGACCAAAATAGGTTTAAAAATAATGAAATTAAAACGATGACCATGGCCACCAAACGAACAAAGCAGTAAAATATATTTAGTTAACCTCTCCAATAATATTAATCCTAATGAGAACGTTTACATTTTTTAACAATAACTCCACACAGCTCAAAACAAAAATACCGTTTTGATAGATTTCCACAGTTCCCATAAGGTGATTTTTCACGAAAACGGCGCTATAGAGATTAGCCAAATATTAAAGTGCTTTTAAAGAAAGGAAGTTCTGGGAAGGAAAAAGTTATGAGGGGTGGGTAGGAATCTGAGGTTCAGTGAGTGCAGGAGTGATGGACGTATAAAGCCATTCCTCCTGCATGGATAGAGAGATTACACCAGAAGAGCTCAATGGATCTCCCTCAACCGGCCTCTTCTAGTCCGACCCGACATGCAGCTAATAGATAGGTGCATCCGCCGCCGAAACCTGGACAAACCTCACCCTCATGAACCCGGGCATCCCTGCTTAGTCACCAAACGTAGTGAACTGATTTAGTGAACTGTTGCAGAGGTGTTGATTATCCAATAAATTGTTCCCGGGACGGAAGTACCCATACCCAAATCGAGTTTATTTCCCGCTTCGCATAGTGTAAATTCTAGGCATGCTGCGTATAGACATTTTTGATAAGAGAGCAACAAAGTCAGACTTTTATTGAATCAGCGGTCTCTGGTCTAACAAGCTGGGAGCTAAATGTAGTCATGCGAAAGCTTTCACTTTCATTTCATCAGGGCTAGGCACACTCTCGCTTCAGACCCTGGTGATGACCCTGGAAGATTGTCCGAAATATTGACTCAGAAGGAGGAAGAAGAGTAATATGACACATTACCCCAAAAATTATCAGTTTTCATTTTTTTCTCACGGGCTATGTTAAACCGTATAGTGATATAATTAACAAGTCTGTCCTTACCCAGTCCAACTGACAATTTTAAATTGAACAACTTCGTTGAAATTATTTACATGCATGAAAAGCAAAAGATTCCAATTTTGGAAGGTTCTCGCTAACTCTGATCAAAATAAGTCAAGAAAATCTTTCTTGTCAGAGACGGATAACTCTCGAATCTACCGTCGCTTTCTCGAGGACATATATATCTTATAATGAGGATAATTCGGCTATAAATGAAAGAATATGTCACTTTTTTAACGTCACGGTTTATATGTGTATTATATCCTTGTAAATATACGTTGTGATGTTTAATTTTAATAACGATAATGTTTTAAATACATCAATCACCAATGCGTAATCATATTTCACATTGTGAAGAATATCTTCAAATGAGAACATTTTTTATCGTAGGTTGTATATCATCACGGCAACCTTCAAATTATATATGTAGACAGTGATGCGGCCCGTAAAATTTGAGCTGAAAACTAATACCCTTTCAAAAGTTTATGTTTTGGAAATTGCTAAAATTATCTTAACCCACATTTCAGAACGAAGAAAAAAATGTAAAAATAACTTTCACAACACTAACTTACTGTAGGCCATAACTACCATCCTATAACTATCATCCATGTTTTTAATTATCACCCAACCTAACCTAACCAGTGTGCAAAGTATCTAGAGGGAAATTCAGTGAAAATGAAATGCCACAATAATCTGTAATAAGTAAAACTGATGGTAAAATTACGGAGAAACATTATTTTTTTCTTCAAAATTTATATATTATTGTTGTGATACATAAAAAAACCTCACCTGTTGTAACTGTGTACTTTAATATTGATTACTATAAAGAGTGTATCAGGACTAGACAAACTTTAACCGGTGATATCCTGAGGTTATTGGTTATAAAAATGTACCTAAATGCCACTTAGGTAACTTTTTTTCACATTAAAACCTAAAAAAGTAGGTATTGGCCAGTAAGGGTCGGGGTTGTAGGTTAGGCGGTAATTCGAGATACCAGTTGTAATGATCTGCACTTTTCAAACTTTTCTTTCTGCGATGAATTTTTTTAAGTTCCATATGTAACTTTTCCATAAGGCTTTGATTATTTATATATCCGGGGTAGGAATATCCTCCCTGCCGCCTGTACAAGCCTTTGCTCTTCTCTCTTGATTACACACTCCTTCAAGTGTGTGCACCCTAGTTTGTCTACGTGTTTTACAACCTTGAACGTAATTATTTCACGTGACGATTCAGTATAAAAAGGTCTCACCGAACGTTGTGTTGGTTTTTTGTTTCTCGGTATAGAAACCTGATTTGGTATCCCTCGGTTCTTTTGAGAAAGAGTGAGTTGAATCCATTACATTACAGAAACCTGATGTGGTATCCCTCGGTTCTTTTGAGATAGAGTGAGTTGAATCCATTACATTACAGAAACCTGATGTGGTATCCCTCGGTTCTTTTAAGATAGAGTGAGTTGAATCCATTACATTAGTCGGCGCCATCCATATGTATATTTTGGAAGGGAAAGGAGTAACGGAAATGAATTTGTTCAAGCTAAGTTGGCTCCTCCGCTTACCAAACAAATCTGATGGATGATAATTAGAACAAAGCAATCGATCTCTACGTGTCTGGTTATCCGAACCGGCCGGGTCTGACGGGCTTTCGCGGGGTCTCCCTTTGTTCCGATTGGCAACCATCACGCCAGAATAAAGAAAACCAGGTCTTCATACCAATTTCAAAAATGCCCCAACCTCATTACACCTCCAGGAAAATCTACTTTACTGAATGTAGAAGGGGAAAACCATGACATCCCTTGTCACGAATCTAGTCGCGAAAATGTGACACGTGAGGTCTCAAGTTACATGCCACCTCCAGAAAACGCTGTAAATTCCACGTCGTCGGGAACTTACACCCCCTTCTAGGTCAGAGACACAGATAACACACGACGATCTTGTCGACATTATGTCTGTTTCTATGGATAAGTTGTGTGCTTACCCATTCAGCCAATTATCATGTGAGATATATGTAAGGTTTACTCGAAATGTCAAATTTTAGGATGAGGACTGTCTGTATTTTAATATTTAGTTCCAGTAATTATTTTATGAGGTTACTAGTTCCCTCGTGTATTAGGTATGGGTATCTTCTATTGAATACCTATCCTCTCAGGTAGGTATAAACGGAAAATTGGTTTGATTTTGGCATTTAATTTTATGAGGCTGCCTACCTCTCGAAAGGGACCTGTTGAGAAAAGTTGTTCGGTTGGTAGTTTTATTTCGGAGATTACCATCTCCCCTTTTTGACTCTAGATTTGTTCTTGTGTATCCCAATTTGTAAATTTGAAAGTCAAATAACAGATGATAAGTATTCATTTTTGTTCCGTTTGGTTGCATCCGATCGCTTTCTATTCGGGCGATCATACGCTGGCAAAAATCCCTCCCATTCGATTGATTATACTTTGCCTCTTGTCCCGGCTGATGGTGTTCGCTGTTTCAATTATACGCCAGTGTTGTGATAGGTACTCTGTAGATAGGTATTTTTATACTGCGAATTTATATTAGTTGGCCTAATTTGTAATAGGTATTTAATGTTTTCGTCGGCGATTCAATACCTATCGCAGGGACAACGCCACGATTTGATTGGTAATGTTTTTAAAAGAATAACAGATCGGCAGATAGGTAAATTTTTAATATGACCCCCGGACCGAGGCATTCCCCTAAATCAAATGTTATCGGCCTACATATGAAAGGTCATTGGCCCGTCTCCTTCTTACAGCTGATAGATAATCTTGTCTGACGCATTCCTTTAATGAAATATTATTTGGGTAGCAGGTGTTGTAAACCTGGTTCCTGTTCTTCGGTTGCATCCGTCTTTAAAAGGGTCTTCTGGAATTTAATAAATAATATAAAATAACTCACCCTGTTAGCCATCTCCCAATCCCAGTATGAAGCTTACTTGGTTCCACCCTACATAGCTAAATCAATTTAATTTAACTAATCTCTCTCTCTCGGCATTCCTTCCTCCTTTTAGCGAAGTCCTTGCAATTTGTTCAGTTTTTTGGTCTCCTCCTTATGCCTATAGAATAGTAATTAAATAATTCTGTAAATAAAATTGTACCTCCCTAAAACCTCTGCCAGGATTCGAACCCGCAGTCTTATGATTTATCTCAGAGCTACATAACTTCCTGTTTAATGATTTGTCTGATTCTTTGGTTTACGGTCTCTGAAGATAGGACGCCATCTCGCTAATTATTAATTCCTCCCTAGCTCGATTAACCGACATGGTAAACACTTCCTGCCGCTAAATACGTTCACTCTGTTTTAAAACGCAATTATTATTATTATTATTTCCTTGTTTTTAAGACTAGTAATTTAGTTTGAACTGTTTACGAAATCACGTTTAAATTAACACAACTTTTATTATAATCGCGATCGCACAACACTTAGCGCCCTTGAGGTGATTTTTCACAAAACGGCGCTCTACAAATTATCCAATTATTATTATTGTTATTATTTTTATTTCTAACCTCACTGAGTCCAATCATTTTCACTTCACCGGTTCAATAATATTTCACTCTTTAATTTAATATTTAACAATAACTTTTAACACCATCTGAATTCACTAACTAAGCGTAATTTCACACATCACCACTGATTTTAATTGATTTCTCGGAGCTGTCCCCATATCCAAGTTCAAACCCCGACTGTCTTCGTCCAGCAATCTCCTCTCATTCCTTCTTTCCCGTGGGAACGTGTTTACTTAAGGGCCTGCCTGTCGTATTTTATGTTGTTAATCTAAACAAAATTTTTTGGAGTACGTTCGTCTCGTTTATATTATGTATGTGTCCAAACCATCACACAGTGGGAGATACCAAATAAAGAGTATATTTTTCATATTTAAAAAAAAAATAAACTCACTGAAGTTCAAAATGACATCTACATTTTTTTATCCAAATAACCAGAAATCACTGGTTTCAGATTTTCCGATAAGTCTTAATGCACGCTGTATAACATTTCGAAAGGTAAATGATTCACGGGTAGTGGTGGTTCATGGCTGGGAGTTTTATTGAGAGTTCAGTAAAACGGGAGAAAAATATAAATCTCACTGGCGCTGCGCACTTAGGCAGCTAGTAGATTTCCAAGGTATGCAGGTCTACCGCTCTGGCGCCACTAGTATGTTTTGTATGAATGTAAGAAATATGAAAGAAGGTCTCATAGGTGCTGATATTAATAACGCACCCCTATGATATTTGGGATTCATGTCAAACACGCTTTTGGGCAGTACGAGAATCATTCGGACGGGTAGTTTTAGTAAGGAATCTGAATATCGTGCTGTTTAATGTTTAGTTAAATTGTAATACAAGTTGTTCTAATTTCCTTATATTTTTTTATTGGAGTTTAATGCAAAACCGCTACCTTCCGTTAAACATGTATTTCTTTGTTGTAAATACAAATTGTAGGAATATCGAATTGCGCACTAAATTAAAAAAAACTATTTTTTAGAACTCACATAGTTTTGAACGTGTGTTATTTTTATTCTCTGTGATTTTTTGTAATGTGCTTTTATCTTGACGTTGATTCTTTTCCGTGTAAATAATAACATTGTAATGACTTTCCTGGCACAAAATATCTGCCCGTCTGATATTGATCTTATAAACCTATTAGCTACTAACAAGTTAAAGAAATCTTCTTAATGGAGTCTTGTCAATATAACATTACAAAACAAGTAGTTTCCCCCTTTTAAGCCTCTGTCACTCAAATTCAAAGAAGGAAGACTAATTGAGGAGCATTTTAACAAAGAAAAATTTCCACAAATGGTTATTTTTCACTTGCCATTTAATGGCCTTTTTCAGAATGTTAAATAGAAATATTTTTCTGCAATATGTGTAATAAAAAATTATACATTTTTGTAAAGTAAAACATATACCTGCTAGAAATGTTAACATAGTGAAACTAGATACTCATTACCTTATTATAGATTTTTGTAAAGTAAACATATACCTGCTAGAAATGTTAACATATTGAAACTAGGTACCCATTAACTTATTATAGATTTTTGTAAAGTAAACATATGCTTGCTATAATTTTGAACATACCGAAACTAGGTAAACATTACTTTATTGTACATTTTCGTAAAATAAACATATACCTGCTAGAAATTTGAACTTAGTGAAACTAGGTACCCATTACTTTATTGTATATTTTTGTAAAGTAAGCATATACCTGCTAGAAATTTGAATTTAGTGAAACTAGGTACCCATTACTTTGTTGTACTTTTTTGTAAAGCAAACATATACCTGCTAAAAATCTGAACATAGTAAAACTTGTTACCCATTCATTTGTTATACATTTTTGTAAAGTAAACATATACCTGCTAGAAATGTTAACATAGTAAAACTAGGTACCCATTTCTTTTTTTACTACTGTTACTTTTTTTTGCTATCACTTTTCTTCCATTAAAGCATCACTGTTGCATCATCAATCATATTTATCAATTGAGTAAATGAGCATTTAAGCGTTAGCATAAAATATTAACCCCGGATGATTATTATTCACTTAAATGTCAAATGAAGGAATGGGGTTTCGAAGATAATAATCCTTGTGAAAATGCTCCACCAGTCAAGTCAGTAGTGAGATGTAAAATTTATCAACATTTTTGGATTGTACATGTACAAAAATAATAGTTTAACCAATAATTTAACCAATAGTTTAACCAATAGCTTAACCAATAGTTTAACCAACAATCTTAACCAATAATTTAACCTATTACAATAACATCAGATTGGAAAAAAATTGTAAAAAAATAAAAAGCACATTAAAAAACTGTTTCACTAGTTTTCACAGATATTATTCTTTATAAACTAAATTAATTTATTTTTTCTCACTAATAATTTAGATATTATATTCTTTCCTCTTTTCTTCTTTTTACCTTTCTCTTTACAAAAATGTAAGTTAATTTTTTTTACCTTTGTAAGTTCCTCCTTTTTTATAACATGAGCATTTGTGATTAAAAAGGTGTTATCAAAATCATCATTATACGATTATTTTATGTCATCTGTATCTTTAAGATAATTAAAAAAACAGACAAAAGTATTTTACAATGTTTTTTAATATTTCAAATGTAATAAGTAATAATAAGTAGTAACAGTAACAATATCCTCACAACAGCAATTTTTAAATAAAAGATAATTTAAATGAAATGATCAAATAATTTCCACGAATAAAGACCTACATTTGAATACTTTTTTCAAAAAATTCATAAATAATGTGAATAAAAAAAAAACCTTTTATACAGGCTTCGGATGTTCAGTAATCTTATGTTACCGGAAAAATTGATAACGTTCCAACGAAGATCCCAACTTTGTTCAAAGAATTCATAACGAGCATTGATATAAAATTATTCTAAAGGGTCCTTATACCGCAATGAAATTTCTCATTATTATAATGATTAGACTACTAGTGTAGGGTTGTTTCAAACTTAGTCATAAGTGGTTGACCATCAAATCATTATGAATTATCGACTTTTGGACGGTCCCTTTTTAATGCCGATTTTCAGCCTGTTTCAATTTTCGATTAAATTGTAAACAGCCGGAACGCAAAAGGGTTCTGCTTTTATGCTTTACAGATGATCAAAATTGTATGGTTAAATTCATTAATTATGTTGTAAAGCGCCCTTAATGTGTTTCTACCATTATTATTATTATGACCAAGAATCTTCGTTTAGCGGAATATAAAAATACAAATAATGTATTTTTTTTTTAAATTTCAATTATGGAAGGTCAGATGGATAAAATTCAACTAAATCAGCAATTTACTATTAAATAACACTGTCACAATATAAAAGCGTAATTATAAATTAAATTATATTGCAAAGGACACCGTATGATGCAAAATTTTGTTTTGGCAAAAGATAATAATTTTTATTGAAAAATTGCGTACTGATACTAATTTATTAAACATTAAACATCTGGTTAATTAAATATATACTTACAATAAATATTGAAAAAAAACGATTACATGATCTCAAGCTCATCTAAAAGAACAACACAGTCTCATAAACCATTACAAAAAGAAGGAAGACGCCTACACATTCTAGATAGCGAAAAATTTCTGGGCCTACATATTGACAAACGCCTGACCTTTAAACATCACTTAGAAAAACTAAAAGAAAAAATAATTCCACTATTTGGTAAAGATAGGCTTACACTTACAGCAATCTAGTCCCGCCTAAACTATCACATATCAATATGGATAAAACAGATATAATATGTAAACGAATTAAAAATAATACTGAATAAAGTAAGGAAAAAACTTTTCAATTGTAACCCAGATACCCTGTGAAAAAACTAAATCAAGAAATGAAGAAATCGAAAATTGTACGAATATAACATATGCCTTTTTACACAAAATACAAAACCAACTTCACACAAACACAAAAAATATTTAAAAAACGTCACAAGAACACGAACACTATTATACAAAATCATATAATAAATTTTACGTTCTAATACAGTAAAAACTGAAACCGGTAAAAGAAGCATAGACCGTTGGGGTATTCACATTTACAATCTCCTTCTCAATTGCTTGAAAAATAGAATCGAATAAATACATATTTTTTAAATCTTGTTCAATCTTAAGATTGTGAATAAAGTTATAAAGTAGGTACTTAAATGTGTAATCATTTTAATATGAGATTTTATATCCAGACTCCAGATATTTTCATATCAGAGGGTTCGGCTCGGTAGAACTTCTAACTGGACCTATAAATCCTAGTGCTAACTCAATAAAAATATTTAAAAAATCTTTCGTAATCCTACATGTATTTAAAATTACTGAATTTTGCATTTTTATATATAAATTCTTTGACAGATCTAATACGCCTAATTTTTTAATGAGAGAGCTAGGTATAATGCCAGTAGCCGAAATAACAAATGGTAATATTTTAATAGTCTGAGAATGCCAAATTCTTTAGGCATAATTATTATTGTTATATTAATATTACATGGATTTTAATTACGTAGTTAATTAGAAAGCTAAATACTTGTATATTTATTTCACCTTAATAATAAAATAAAAACTGAAAACGTCATCACCACACAACATTGTTGGGAAAATATATTGTAAAGTCACCCTCGTGGATTTCCCATCAATGGAAACAATGTTTTCCTTTCACCATCTGCGGAATCTTCTAAATGTTTTCTCCCCGATTAGCTTTCTTCTTCCATCCTCTTCCTTTCCTCTCATTCTCTCTCTCTTTTCTCCCACTTCTTCTTTTCTTCCCCATTTCCTGTATGTCTTCTTGAATTCTTCACACGTTTCCGTTGCAATTCATTCATAAAATTTTCCAAATTGCAAGTTGATTATCGCTCGGGGTTGTTACGTATTTCATAGGGGTTGGAAAATTTAATACAATTCGCATGATTAGCTTATAACTTAACAAGTCATTTGTTGCTGAATAACTGGATTATAAATACTCGTATAAGGGTTTTATTTAAAAAATCTTTCTTAAAATAACACAAGGCCTGACTATTTTTATTAGCATTACAATGTATTGCCTTTTGAAGATATGTAAAACTGTGTTGTTTATTAAATAAAACGTTATATGTAAAGTATATGTGAAAGGGTAAGGTTTGGAAATGTCTTTTCACATATATTCATGGTCACCAAAAATTTTGAGAGTTATTTTAAATTACTAAATAAATTTTTTTACAAATAAGTTATATACACATTTTTGGAATAAAAAATTACAAACATATAAATTTAAAAAAAGGTGTTAACAATGCAAATTAGTAATAAAATAAGAATAAAAATAAAAACCAAATAACATACTAAAATAATTAATTAACCTTTGTAATTGTACTGATCAGCATCATAAACAGCAAAGTAAAAAATAAACAAGGCAGTTAAACTTAAAACAAAACACAACAAAAACTCTTAAAAGGTTGTTGACTTGATCCAAATCATTTTCAAAACAATTTTCTAAAGCTTTCATGATTATTTATTAATATATTTTATAAGTCAATTTAGGCAACATATGTGGGCCGCAAAGTGTTTCATCTCGGGATATTACTTTGTACGCAACTCCACGTACAACGCATTACATCTAAAAACCTACCGACATAAAAAACTTTCACTGCGCCCTTATTCAGAAAAACAGGATAAAAACCTGGCATAGTGTTATAATCCTCATTTTAACACGATACCGTATTGAACCATGTGGATGGGTATATAGAGTCTCTTTTCCAGTGCGCACGCAGTAACTTCGGTTTTAGTTGTAGGGTTATATTTCAGGCGTTAGTTTGGAATAGAACCCTAGCTTCTACGACCGGTCAAAGTTAATCTCGGAAATCTAAACTGCACTGTAAAATCGTCGTTTTCTCTATATGGGACGCAAAAATGAAAAAAAAATTACATCTGCACTTTTAGGGGAGAATATATTTGTACCTATGCATTCTCAATGAAATGTTATAATTACACCACAGTGGTGAATTTTGAAAGAGATTTAGTAAAATTTTTAATTAAAAATAATAAAATAGGCGTAAAAAATCAAGTGAATTATTTAATTGATAATAAGTGAATTAAAAACACTTTTTTTCCAAGTAGCATAGCAAAGCAATCGTCAATCAGTTGCTACGCACAGAAATTGATGTTCAGTTTGTAATTGTTGTAAGAAATTTTTTGAATCCGTAGACTTTAATGCTACACAAAATGATCGCGCACAACTTAGATGACTTAAAATGAGAGATAGACTACTAAAACAACACGCGTGGTTACACTGAACTAGGTCCAGTGGACACATTTGTGATTTACTGCGTTTAGTATCGTACATAAGTCCATCGGACAAGTAGTCAACGGCTGCCACAAACACGTCGGTCTTTGCTCTTTTTGTGAAAAAACCTTCCTTTTACTTTGAGATTTGCACAAATCATTATTGAGCAAAAACTAAATCTAAGGGAGTTCGCATGTATTAAAAACACATTTACTATTTCAACAAATAAAATTATTCACAATGCTTTTTGCTACTGAAACTATTCAAGTCATCATGCTTGCCGCGGACTTGCTCGCCCGTCAGTGGACCGCTTAGGTACGTAACTAAACGCGAGGAACGAATACAGAAAAGAAGGGCGTTTATAATAATATAGCTGTTTCACCCGTACACATATTCTTTGATTGGATATCTCTTTCTCATGCGTTCCGTTCAATTAAGCTATGAACGATTTTATTTGTAGCCATATCATTCATTCACACTTTTCTTATGCGTTTCGTTATTCGATTTCAATCTAGAAACACCAACGTGCAATATTTTTTGTTCGACTAGCATAAACATAACGCGTCATTGTACATATTTATGTCAATGCTAACAAATCAATAAATATTTGTTTTATTCACTTTATTTATATACAACCCTATATTTTTGTTTATTTTTTAGAAAATATATGTACAAATGTCCTATCTAGTTTCGTTAAATACCGATTGAATTGCAATTATAATTAAAGTGAACCAAAATATATACTTTTAATGGTACATATGGATTGATTTGATGATGAAATTAATTTCAGACTTTGTTAATTTGTAAAAATTTTTAATAAAGTTAGATATTGATTGAATAACTAAAGTTCTATGAAAATTTCTTAGAGAAGACGTTAATGATAGAACGTCCAAACCCTTGTCCTGCCGGAAGGAGCTTCCGGAAGGACAATTCGACGAGTGTGCGTCCTGCCAGCAGTACGCAATTTTTTGCGGTTTTTGTATGAATATAAGAGGCTGTCCTTCTAGCAGTACTCGACTTTTATGCATGTTAAAAATAGGCAGAGGTGACAAACTTTCTGTATTTTATTTAATAAAATTAGATATGGGCGCTTATTAACATAACAGGGTAGAAAATAAACAAGAAAATGAAAAAAAAAACGAAAGTGAAAATTGTATTTATTTTGAGAAAATTAAAAAAAGGTATAATAAAATAAGACATGGGCGCTTATTAATATAACAGGGTAGAAAATAAACAAGAAAATGAAGAAAAAAAAACGTAAGTGAAAATTGTATTTACTTTGAGAAAATTAAAAAAAGGATTATGCTGGAATTCCATTCGCGATATGGTAGGTGAAGCAGTTTCTTCCTGTCTGTGGAGAGCATAAAACACATCGCGGACCACATGTCTTGCAAAAAAAGCTCGCCTTCTGCTGTTTTTTGTTGACTCTGGAGCAAACTATACATTTGCGTTGAACTCTCTTTCTGTCATCTGATTTTGACAGGGCCTCAAGAATGTGTTCTCCGCTGTGAGCGATGTTCTCGTGTGGTGGCGGCTCATTCTCTTGTAGGTTATCATCGTCATTAATAGTTAGAGCTAATACCAGGTTGGTAGTAAACCACCTGTGAGACACCTGATCATGTTCGGAGCGAAAGAAATTATTAAAAACCAAATACGCATTCGTTTCTATAATGCCCAGAACTGAGGCATATATTCTATGTTCCCATTTTTGTGTGCCCCAAGCTTTCTCCAATGCCAATCCATCCTGCCTAATGTGATTGTGAATATCGATAGCCGCAGCCCCGTCAAAATATTGCTGGACTAATTTAGGCCGATCGACTTCTCGGTAAAATAAATTTCCTTCATCGTCCCACCTTCTTTTGCGTGATGGCAGGCCAGGCAGTGTCGTTTCGCAAGTGGCTACAAATGTATGAATCTTTTTGTCTCTCCAGGCACAGGCAGTGAGCTGCACAGAGTCTTTTTCTGCTGTACTCACAACAGATGCCCCCTTATGCGTAGGACACTGAGCTGCCATCTCAGACACAGGATAGAAACTATGTGCTGTCTTTACCAGTCCAATAAAATACAATCCAACTTTGAATAACTCCACAGCTGTTTTGACTGAAGCAAACCAAGAGTCACCAACTATAACTCTGCCAGAACCATACCATGGCTCTGTCAATCTCAAAGTAGTTGCAGTTCCTGCGCCAAATTCTCTTTGCCATTTCTTCGTACTCATTGCTTCTTTGCCCTCATTAATTTCCATTCTGATCATAATGTTTGTGTCACTATCACACGCTGTTTTTACTTCACAACCGACTCCTTTTGGTTTTCTTTTAATCTTCATAACTGCTGGCATTCCGTTTTTGAAGTACGCACCCCTTCCATACCAGGCGAACATGGATTCATCTACAGTTATTTTTGACCCAGGATGGATGGTATCTTTTAGTTTATCATTCACCATCGTTACTAATGTTCTAGTGTTACGCCATTTATCAGAAAAATCAAGGTCTGAGGATTGTGTGAAGCGCAATGCCATGAGAATGATCTCAAATCTTTGGCGGCTCATACCAAATCTTTGTCCAAAATTTGCAGGGGGATATATTCCATCAGAGGTGGTATTCCAATAGGATCGTCGATCTGGAAGTTCTTGAAGAGTCATAGCATATAATATGCCAAAAACAGTTAATAATTCCTTCTCGTTCAACAGTTTTTGTCTTGCTGGAAACGAATAGTTGGTGCAATGGACTATGTAACTAAGCTTCTCTCTCGGAAATATCATGAAAAATGCATCCTTGATACTTCGTGCGGGCCCCAATGGTACTAGCAAGGTAGCTTTGAAATAGCCTTGTTGTCGTTGATCGACACGTATTGCTTCATGAAAAGTCCAGGTAACACCCTTTGCAACTGTTGTATTTCGAGCAGAATTTACGTTGCTTGTACTTGAATTCGGATGTACTGAAATACTTGTCTCGTCATCTTCGCTCGAAGAAGAAGAACCCGATTCAGACGATGCTGAAAAAAAATCCATTATTAGTGATCAACAGACGCAAAGGGGTGTAGGTACTCAATATATTTAAACTTAAAATTATTTTCCAAATAAATATAAGCAATAATTATTAGCCAGAAACACCCATACAAATTGAAAAAATCTTCCGAGAAGAAATAATAACCGCCGACGCGTCGCGACGGTACTCACACCCTCCTGATTTCCGGTCAGGTGATCGATCCATTGAGCTACGCCGGCCTATCTCCTGTCCCGTCAAATTATTCAATATGTATTAGAAATATTTCGTTCAACAACTATTGCTTATTTTATTATTTCACCTAAGAACAACATACTTTATTATAGTAGGGAAGGCAATTTTACTTGCTAAATTCCCCACTAGATAGCGTCGCGACAAATTATGTCTACATTTTATTGGTGAATACTTAGAATTGTCAAATATTATTATTTTTCGTCGTCGGCAGTTATTATATCTTCTCGGAAGATTTTTTCAATTTGTATGGGTGTTTCTGGCTAATAATTATTGCTTATAATAATTTGTAATCCTTTGTGATATGCATAAAAACCTTGTCTTATAAACATTAATAAAGTTTATCAGTTAAAAAATAATAAAAATATTTTTAATACACACACACCCAGGCACAGACACACAGGCAAGCACGCGCCCACACACACAGACACGCAAATACATACGCATACATACCCATACAAGTCAAACTTAGCAAAGTTAATTTATGTTGTGCCTGTCAAAAAAAAATTGTCAATCACGTAAATAATGGAAACGAACAAGCAACCTCCAAGTACTATTTTTTCTATGGGAATATACTAGGCTTACTATAAACGTAAGCCTATGAATAAAATAAGAAAGTTTGTACTTACAATGTTCTTCATTTGTATTTGCTTCCACTAAATTGTCATTTTCGGTTTCAGCAATTAGAACTCCAACGGGCACGGTTGATATTTTTTTGTCAATTTCCCAATATACCCTTGCATAATTGTTTTCTAACTTTTTTACAGTGCCCCAACAATAACTAATGTCGTAATTATCACCAAAATGTTTGCGACTCCATGTGTTTAGGCCATCATTTTCGTCGAAATACGTGGCTTTGACGCGAACGCGGACCCCACGTCTTATACTCGCCGCCATTTTGGCCAGACTGATCGCAGAAATACGATTCAAAAACTCGCTGAATCAGAAAGAGACGCACTATGCAATGCAGTTAACGGCATCCTGCTAGCAGGCCTACAAAGCCGCATATAAACAAAAAACTTACGTCCTACCGGTAGTACGTAAAGTCCTGCTGGCAGGACGCTGGACGTTCTATCATTAAGTTGATTTAATTAACTATTTCCTAACTCAAGAAAGTTATGAAGTCTTAAATGTTAAGCAAACACTACTTTGATATACTCTTACTACACAATACTATGTTTTTTCTCAATCTTCTAATCAAGGTTAATCTGCTAAATGTTTTATTCTTTACTTTTTAACTGTTTATATAAAAAAAAGTGTTTCCTTTATTGTAAAATTATACCAATGTATGTACCAGAAAAGTTACTAAAAAAATTCTCTGCTTTCTGTGATAGTAATAGATTTTTTAAGCTCCATACAGAAGGCTCTGAGAAAAAAACCTCAGGGCCTATGTCATCTGTGGGGATGCTAAGTGGGGGTCTTTTTATGAAAAAGAAGGAGAGAAAGATCTGGGAAAAAAAGGGTAGGAATTTGGGTGTCAAAGTGTCCAGGAGTGACGGACGTATGAATCCAACCCTCCTACTGCTGTGCAAGGTGATGGGTCGAGAGAATCCGGTTGGAGAGGTCAAAAAGTCTCCCTTAATTAGTCTCTCCTGATTCGCCCGCCATGCAATACGTGGGTAAACGCATCCTTTGCCAAGACCTAGAAAAACTTCTCGATATGAACCCGGGCGACCCTGTTAAGTGAACTTCTTGCGGTGACCTATGGCATGGGTGTTGTTTATCTAATAAATGGTTGCCGGGGCGGTGGTACCCATACCCACCTCCCAAAATAGATTGTCTTTCCAATAAAACGAAATACAAAGTGTTCATTTTCAATCACGTGAAAACTTTTATTTTTTTAAGTAGTGAATAGGAGGAGTACAGAATATTACTTTATTATATGTTGTACCTACCATGTTCTAAATTGACGATTTAAAGCATATATTTTGATTTATTAATTAATAGGTATGTGCACCATGGCCAAATTACAGGGTAGCTACATCTTTATTTTTAACGAGCTGTTTGACATTTATTTCAATAGAATTTGAGAAATTAATTTGAAATATTACTTGTGCGCACTAACGCGCCGCCTTAATAAACATTCCCAGAAAATATACAATTTAAAGCGATCGCATTAGCATTCATAACCATCCCTTAAATGGGCAGTTAAACTAAAACGTATTAATTCCACGCGAGGTGGGCAGGTTTCACCCTGCAGCCTGTGTCAACAGCAACCAGCAACCAACCAGCAGCGGAAAGCGGCAACAAAAGGCTCCAGGGGAGATTTATAACCCATCCACGCAGAGTTATGTATTCAACGTACTTTAGGGGAGGTGGGACACGTGGCAATGGGTCGGTGAGCGTCGACTTTCACACATTATGCACGTTCCCGCGATACAATGCAGACATGTGAAAATGATTTACAATATAATATCTCGATCAAAAGTAAGTCGATATTTTTGAGGCCAATAGAAGTGGTTGCAAAGCACACTTTTTGAAAAGTGGGGATATTGTTCTCATCTACACTTGTTTGTGACAGGTTGTATGAGAATGATCATCAAATCTCATTTCCACTAAATTATCTCAACTTCAAAAACAGATCAAATTAGTGTACACGAAAAAAAAACTAATATTTAAAAATGCTAATTTATTAAGAATCTCTTCAAATTATTTGTAATACGGTTAAACACGGGATTGCAGGTCTGTAACGAATGAATTGATAGGTTTTCAGGTAAACTTTTAGTAAAACACAAATGTGTTATCGCGATATCATGGAACACATGTTCATAAAAGTTATAATATTTTCGTATTTCGTCATTATATATTATCAAGACTATTGCAGGTGCATAAACATTTGTTCCAATATATTAGGAATGTACTAAAATTTAAACAGTCCTGTGACAGTATTTTAAAATCTCCAACTACCACCACAGTAAGCGGAAAATGTTGCTTTTGTTGTGATGGAGGACTGGAGAGCAGGAGCCAGCCGAGGAATTGAGCACATTACCCCTTGGTGGGACTCAAACTCGATGCCAACTCAGCCACTAACCGGTCAAATGTTATGTATAAAATAAAATATACTTATATATTTTAAAAGCAAGTTTCTTTTAATTGTTAATTATATTCAGTTGTTCTGATTAGTTGATAATACAGCGCAATTCAAAAGGTAGATGATTGTAATCTTTTATGGCTTCGTAAATATAATGGTTTTGCACTTTTGTGTTTTTTTTTAAATAGGTGTTATAAATTGATTTCAATTTATCAATAGTTTGTGAAATTCGTGATATTCTTTGACATTTTTTTACACACTTTGGTGATAGAAGCTTTCTTAAATATTATGTCATCTATATTTGGTACTGGAAACAGTTGAAAAAGTGTGATTTTGTTGAGAAGGTAGGATTTTTTTTAACTATTACTTTTATGATAAAACTGTTACTGAGTTTAGCTTGTGTCTGTAAGATCCTCCCTAACCTATAATGCCGTAGATAAGCAAAGAGTGAACAAGATCATACACATTTTTGATTATTTTTATATTTAAAATATTTCTTATCCGAACAAATATATGTATAAACATTTCCTTATTCTATTTACTAGCTCTGTAAAGTGGCTGTTTCACTTTAGGTTCTGATCATTGATCACATCGATATATTTAATGAATACAGAATATAGTACGTCTCTTCAATTAATACAAAACTAGATATCTAATCAGGAAAGTGAATGTTTCATATCAAAATGGGAACATAGAAAAAAGAAAAATGCCTTATTACTCCAAGCCCTCGGTAATATAACACCACCCTCCTTGGCAATAAGGCACTCGTTCAAATAGTTATATAAAAGCCAATATAGTAATACAACACCTTTTTATCAATAATCATAATCAATTTACCTAAAATAAGTAGGATATATTCATATTACAAGATACGTAGATCTCAATATTTAATGTGGAGTAATGGGCCGTACACGGCACATTACCCAGTTCAGTAAGGCATATTACCCAACTATGCAAATAAACGTAGTTCATCATAAACAATTTACCTAAAATGAGTAGGTTATATTCATATTATAGTTATTTCATGCAACTAGTGGCCTACCGCAAGGGAGTCACCTCGGCCCCATTCTCTTTCTTATTTTTATAAACGACATCATAAATTGTTTTAACGATGTAGAAGTTCTGCTCTGCCGATGACATTAAATTGTACAAAAGAATTTCTAATATAAGTGATTGCCTAATCTTACAGTAAAACATCGGAAATTTTAATAATTGGTGTATAGCTAACAACTTATTCCTCAATATTGATAAATGTAAGACATTAATAATTTGTAGAACAAAGACCCCACTATTATTCACATACACAATAGCAAGCGAAATCTTAGAAAAAGGTATCGAAATTCTGGACCTTGGAGTTATGTTTGACACTCAATTAAATTGTGTAAATCACATACAACAAATAACTAACAAAGGAATGAAAACACTGGGATTCATAATTAGAACCATCAAGGACTTCGACTCGTTGGAGGTTATAAAAATCGTGTATCTGTCACTAGTACGCAGCTTGTTAGAATACAATTCAATAGTGTGGTCCCCATTATACCAGATTCATATAAAAAATATTGAACGTATGCAACACAATTTTTTACGATTTATTAACTTCAAATAACACATACCTATTCAACACATAAACTATACTTTCATACAAAATACACTTAAAATACATTCCCTAGAAAACAGAAGAAAATAAATGACCTAACTTTGTTATTTAAGATTATTAACTCCAAACTAGACTGTTGTGAACTCCTGCGATTCATAGATTTCAGAGTACCTACTCGAGCAACTAGGCAAAATATATTTTTCTGCAACAATAACTTTAGTACCAACTATCACATACATGCACGTATTTCTCGCTTTCACTCACTTGGAAACAAATTCACCTCAAATATCGACATATTTAATATAAATTTGCCTGTGTTCAAGAGATAAATGAATGACATTTTTATGTAGCATATTAAAATAGCGCTTGCGTATATTTGTTGTTTTCTTGTAGATATGTTGTGAACTTAAAAAAAAATGTTATTTTTGTGTTGATGTTTTAAAAATAAAAACCTACTGTTGTCACTGTATTATGCAGTAAATTATGTATAATGTAAAAGCCCATCAGGGCGTTTAAATTAATAAATAAATTAAATATTACAAGATACGTAGAACTCAATATTTAATGAGGAGTAATAGGCCATAAGCGGCATATTGCCCAGTTCAGTAAGGCATATTACCCAACTATGACTCAACAAACAAAGCAGTAGGTAATAGCGGCTGCCCAGCTAACCTGTCGAGATGGCTTTAACTATGTTGTAATCGAACATTATAACGCCAATCGTGCTGTAAAGGCTGGGTTTTATATATCAAGCAGTGTAGATATTTTGGCACATACTGTGTATTTTCAATGACAACACACATTTGATTTGATAGACAAGCTGCAATGACTTTCGGAGCCATTTGTGATTTTGTTTTGAAACTAGGAGGTCTAACATGTGGCATGTTACCCATGGAGCCATATTCTCCCACTATACCTTACTATTATTGTCTGTTAGAAATAATAATAATATTAAAAATGCCAATTTCAATTTCAATTCACATTTATGTATGAATAAAATTAAATTAAGACAACAAATTGATTTAACAAAGTTAAAAAATAAACAAATAAAATTATTATCATAATTACCTAATGGGTCGGCTATTTCTTTTTTGTTTAGCTCAGCCAGGATCTCTGAGGAACGCAGGCTGACTGTGACTCTTTTATTTTCATCGTTGATGCATGGGTAAGTAATGAATATTTCTAAATATAAGCGATAAACTATGTATCAAAATTATTTAATTCTTTATTTGAAATTTGTATTTTTTTTCAATCGTTTGCCAGATGCTTATGCATCAATAGAGTGATAATACGTTAGGGAGAGAATGTGCATGGTTTCTCTGAACTAGGTCTACTAAAAAGTTCATAATTTAGCGGCCCGTTCAATCATTTAAATATTATTTGAATGGCACTCCTTTTCATAAGAGGTGCTGCATTTTTGTTCGATTAGTATAAAATTTAACGTGTAAGATGAATGTACTTTTTCAACTGTAATTCGATATGTAAATTTCTTCTCAATGATCCTTCGTCAATGATCCTAAGGTAAATATTATTTTTATAAATATTTTCAGCTTCAAAAATACTACATTTATAATATTCCATGATTTTTCACGGATCTTTCCTAGTTATAATATTTTTGTATAGTTTCAATTTTTTTTAATTTTTCGAGATATTCCACACAGACAACAAACAACCATCTCTTTATGAAAGATAAAGACTATTTGTTATATTATTTAATCAAAACCATTCCTCAAAATATTAATATGGAAACATATGAAACTGCAAACTGCAGTTTATAGCCAATGAATTCACCTGGATTTCACCGTTTATCCTATATTTCTGTAAATTCTATAAATTTGGCCATTATGGCAAGAGATCACTCAAAAGTTTTTTCAAAATATCGCTGGAGTGGTTTGGTGAGAAATAATATTTTAACAGTACTAGAAAGAGAAAAAACCACACTTTCGTTTCTTAAAAAAATATATTTATTTATTTATTTAGAATAGGATTCGTGAAAAATATTGGAAATATTTAAATAAATACTTTTATACTTAACTAAAACAAGCGAGATGGCATTAACTTACAATACGTTTGTCTAATTTACTGTCTTTTTTAGTTTCACGTAGTTTGGATTCACTTTCATATTTTTAATTGCATAGTTGTAATATAAAAATCTGAAAGAATCTTTCATATAAATTTTCATATAAATCTTTCATAGAAAGTATTTTATTTTAAAATATATTCTAAAACAACGAATTTATCTGGAATCAAAAGTACGTGAAATGTGTATTCTGATTAAGAGAACTACAAATAAAAAAATACCAGGCGGCCAATCGAATTAAAACAATAAAACTACTTTTCATTAATCGTTGTTCTTCTTGTTTACATATGTAGTTTTTTTTGTAATAAACACACATGGACAAAAGGGCGTCTGAAAAACAACAAAAATGGTTACGAGAGGGTTGTATGTGTGCAAGAGCACTTGAGTATCTTTAATGAGCATCCCAGGGAATCGTTGACTGGTAATGGTAAACTGCCCTTGAATTCAGCCTGGATTTTTAGGGTTCTGAGCAAAATATTTTTGTGGCTACATCTAAAATAATATAGCATATAAGGTAAATTTAACAAAATCTAAATATCTGAATCGTGAAGTTGAAAATATAAAATGCAATACACCTAACGTTATTTCTATGGCATTATGGTGGAGCCAAGAGCAGCTCGCCACATTATTATTTAAGTTATGGAAACACTCAGAACCGAGCAGCTTTCTGACATTTCTCCCTCATCACCATTCCGCAATGCACCGCCTTCTGTCGGCGTATTGAATTATTAATATTTTATATAAGATTTTTATAGTTATCTTGTAAAACAAGTTGAAGCAGTGATCATACTACCTAGTGATCATAGTTAATTAGTGATCATACTAATTCACCGGAAATTGTACACACCTTCACCAGAAAGTAGCTCTGATCTTAGTGTTGCAATTACTCGATAATAATGTGGTGAGCTGATTAATTAAAGATTCATGCAGCGGTTCTTGGCTACAAAGGTATTAGTTGATATGTTGTTTTATTCTTGTTCACTGTATAGCAAATTATACCGTTGACATAATAACCATTGACTTCACCTTCTCTTCCACGTTTCCATCACCTCCACACTCCTTTCAGCATCTAAAAATATTCTAATTGGGGATTGTATAGTCTCACTAGCTGTTGGCAGTTTTAATTGTATTTTTTATGTGAAACCACACAGGAGTCAACTCCTCCCAACCATCTAGGGTAGAGCAAAGAATTGGGAACGAGGAAGGTGGACAAGTACCTGGCCAAAGCTATTTCAAGCAAAGTTTCAATTCTGAGTGGCGGTCTTACACCAGGGCGGTACTAAGAGTATATTCCACTCTGAACGTACCGCAAATATACAATTTATAATTTTAAATAAGTAATTAGTGAAAGAACACAAATAATCAAATAAAATTTAAAGTCGCTCTATTTCTCTATTTGCATACAAAGTAAAATGATCATTCATAAGCATTCAGCATTAATGCAAAAAAAGTTTGATTTTCTTCTCGTACTTATCAATGTCGTTGACACGAATTACGTTATTAGAAGTTATATATTATGAGCTGCACACAACATTTTATAACTACGTCTTCAGGTTACGTTTAGAGGTGTAACTTATAACATCCTTTAGGCGGCTAAAATTCTTCCTCGGTCAAAAGGGCTTCACATCAAAATAACATCCTCTCGTCCTTTCAAAGTGTCACATTGCAGAGAAACCAATAAGCAATTTTGTCCGTCGGGAAGCGGAATACCTCTCACTTCCCTCCAATCAGGTGGCTCCATTGATGCCAGCGTTTCGGAAGCTGGGTGCGTTGTATAGAATCCGCAGATACTTCGGCTCGTAAACAACTGTTGCTGGTACTGGCACTGTGTAAATTGGAATGGACTTGTCTTTGAGCCAAATACTCGGCTTCGAAAAAATGATGACTGCATCTAATACACTCTATTATTACCTGGACGAACGGATTTTAACGATTGTAGCACAGTCGTGGGCACCCACCATTATTTCGAAGCGTTTTAAGAACCAGACGGATTCCTCTATCGGTTTTCATCGAAGCACATATAAAATGCCAATATTATGTCTGTTTTACCGGAATTTAATTGATTACTTTGGTACCGTTACTTAACTGAACAAATACGTACCCAACAAGCCATATCTACGATGCCTTTTAATACAGATTCTGAATTACTTCTTAGTTTGAAAACTTGATCCTGGAACAATCCGCCATTTTTTATTTCGTTTTACGAAATAGGCTTTCAAATTTTTGGTTCATTCCTTACTAGGAACTCAAAATATTCAAAGTACAACAAATATTACGTAGGGCCGGAAGTAAAGGAAGGCAAGGAGTATTTGCATCGAAAATTAAAGAAAAAAACAGGTAAACAGGTAGGTATGTAATTATTTTAGCAAATTTCAAGAAAAAATAATTACATCTACCAATGTAAGTAACCAATACGTAACCTTACAATTGATTTTATGTTCCTATTATGTTTTATATTTAAAAAAAAAATTAAAATTCATTTAACAGAAAATAATTTATGTAGTATTATTAATGCCTGACAACAATAAAAGAGCATTCTCCGAAGTGAATTGAGAATTTCATTCACTATTTAATACAATGGTGAAACCCTTTATTTGTATTAAAATCCTTTCGGTTTTATTATTTCTTAAGGGTTCTCCTGAGTGACAGTTGAAGTGATTAGATGAGAATAAATTCAATATTATCCCGACCAACCCGTAGAATCGGCGGTATTTTGCGTCATCGTGGATTTCATTGGAACAGGCTTTGAAATTTATTCATCTTAGACATTGTTGTGTCGTACCGATTTAAACAAGCCACATACAGGGTGTTAAGGGTCGTACTTGACTTACTTTAACCAGTGATTCCTGACATTATTTGGAGTGGAAAATATAATCGAAATTTTGGAATCCCCTGTGTACCCGACTAAATGTCGTGTGCATACAGACTGAAAAAAATAGGGGTTAGTTACACGACTCAAACGACTTTGTAAATGCCAATCAATTGACTTTCGTCCTGAAAAGGACGTTTCTGGAATATACACGACTTTGTGCAAAATGCAAATCAATTGAACCTCGTCCTGAAAAGGACGTTTCTGGTATATAGACGACTTTGTGCAAATGCAAATAAATGAAAGATTGCCTTTAAAAAGGCAGTTAAGTATGTCAGCTTCTTAAGCCACGTGGTGCCCGCCGGAATCTTGTCGATGCAGGATTCTTCAGTTGAAGGAGAAAGGCCAATAAAATTCTCAGAACTTGGCAGAAAGGGGCAGCGGCAGGTAGCTCGTAGATGCGGAGGTCCGAGGCGAGGGTGATCCAATGGAGAAAGAGCATTTAGAATTTAAAAATGCTGCTTTTTGTCAAAGTTGCGACTCGGCAACGGCACATAAAAAAAGGTCAGCCAAGGTCCAGCGGACCGTTTATGGCTTCTCATTGGTCGGATTTCTATAGCCGTTGGAGCGTACCAGCCAGCCTTGGACCCCACACTTTCTAATTTGCTACCCGCCGGCCAATTGTTTATTGTTTATTTTTTTACAAGTTACATTTTTTACATTTCAAGGAATTTGACAATCTTAAAGCTAGGTACACAATGCAGAGTTCCGTGAATGTGGACAATTTCAAAATAGTTTATTAATGTCACATCCACGGATTAACATTATACGCAAACAATATTTATTTATTTCTTATAGTAGTAAATAGTAGCGAAAGATGTAAACAAAAACAATATAAAGTCATTCTTAAATTATAATGAACAAGCGTCCGATATACCCTGACTGTTTTGTTTTTTGTCAGAACCATTTAAAAAAAATCTTCTACTTGTCGTCACTGGTAAATCAACCTAGTAACCGACCAACTACTCAACCCGATCTGAACTGTTCAATATCTACAGAATTTTGATGTTTTCATTTACATGTTTTACCACAAATAACGTTAGAAATCACGGGTTAAAATAAGTCAAGTACGTCCCTTAACAGATTGTAAAAATAGCGAAGGATTTATTATTTTAGTTTTCAAATATTTCTTAAAATTTTAAATCAAGAAATTAAGCTAAAATGATACCTGCCAATTTCGTGTAAATACATAAAAGAAGTCATATTTGAATTTAAATACCTCATTTTTTTATGATTCGGAAAAATAATTTAATCCACACAAATTAACGATATGACAATAAAGCATTTCATTATTTTAGAAATATACTTGTAAATAAATAAATTGAGTAGAGTATTGCTTACAAGATTATTTATTTAATTCTATGTATAACATTTAATTTTGTATTTAAATCATTTTTTAAACTTTGTTACATCCCGCAGCTGTATGTACCTAATCATCTGTGATTAAGTGTAGGTACTTGGTTGACTGAGTTGTCAAATTGTTGTGAACTCATAAGTTGTATATTATTATTATCGACTGAGAGGAGCGAAGTTCCTTTTAACTCGACCGTTTGTATTTCGTATGTCTGTAAATTGTACGTTCGATGTCAATCCTAGAACGACAAGTCAAATTGGAATAGTCCATATAATGGTAGGTACCTGCCTATATGAAGAAAGATTGACAAAAAAAATGTCATTGAGAAAATAACGTTTCTTTGGAATTTGAAATCGTAGGTACTATTTCAAAATTGAAATTTTTAAAAAATCTCACATATTATATTGCTTATAAGTAAGTACGGAGGAATTTAAGATCATAATTACAAATCTTTTGAAATCAGACAAAATTTCGGTTCTGGTTTAAAATATGACAAAATACACATACTTTTTTGGACACGAGGTCTACTAAGACAACTGACAGAACGACTAGTTTATTGCACATGATATTATATTTTTGCACGTATTTTATACAAATAAATATTATTTATTTGTGTTTAATGAAATTTATTATTTTTTTTAAATTCGTTAAGTATTTATAAACCAATAACTAAAAAAAACAATAGCATACCTTGAAAACCACAATTCTCATTGGTCATTTCCACGTTCTTATACGAAGCAAACTAACTGATATGAAATATTGTTAATTTATTAAAAATCTGGTCATGTTATTCGTTTACTTGTTAAAAATGGGACTGGAGGCCTATAACGAATGTTTTGACAAATTTCATAACAAACCATCAATAAAGCACGAATATGTTATGAGGAAGTCGGAACACGTGTTCTTAAAAATAATAATAATTTGGCATCTCGTACATTATATTTATTCGGACAAGAGAACTGCTTTAACACGTGTTCATGTATTCTGAATGACAATTTTTTTATTGGGAAGTTGTCATTCAGTCACATTTTTAACAGTATCTTAAAAAAAAACCGTACTAATTTTTATCCATGTACGGCACCCAGATAACGATATAATTAATTACCTTGCTAACTCAATTAAATAACTTTTTTCTGATTCTCTAATTAAGTGTCCCGAACGGGAATTAAACTATCCAATATATCAGGAGCGCGGAGGTACTGAGACAGCGGTGGAAGTCGCCCGGGCAATTTGTCGCTATACCTAACAGGGCATTAGTGGGGGCTTACGGTAACCATTCCTACACGATAAATGTAAAATATGGTCATGACTACCGGCGTATGTACCAGTGCAAATAAGTACCTACCATGGTTAATAGTTTGTGCGGCGAATACGTGGTATCAATTAGATATATAAAGGTTTTAAATAAAAAGTACAATTAATGCACTAGGCACAGTACAAAACTACATCCTATTATACAATTACAACATATTACACGAAGTCAATACGTGGAGAGATGTTAAAATATAGGATAATTTAAAAAAAAATACAACTGTGACAAAAATAGGGCACAAAAACAATGAAGATAATGTCAAGTCAAGACAGGAACAAATTTTTGATTGTGTTCGCGACTTTTGTCACATCATACATAATATTACTCACATAATGATAGATAAAAATCATTAAGACTTACATCAAAAAATTCAAGGTCCTGACTTGAGTTGACGAGAAAAATGATGTGCATAATTTGTGGAGTGTTGATTGAGGAAAAGCTATTCATTATTTCTGAGTCCACGGGAAAGAATATTGAAAGGGATGAGTTGTAACAAAGTAGGTGAGTCAATCACAATGTTAACATTTTGACAACTGCAGACGAGATCAAAGTCCTTCACACTTTGTGTAAAAAAGAAAGGTTTGATTTTACTTCAAGTTTATTGAATAAATAATTGTCTATTTCTAGCCCGAACCTCTAAGCGATTTGATGTACGGATTCGAACGGAGACCAAATAATTCAGGCATATTCACAATTAATATAATACATTATTATCACACTTATGTGTTTTATAAAGATGAGACATGAAGCGAAAAATAGGTTCTGCTTTTTTTATCTCCAACTGACTTCCAAATCTCCGAATGCTCTAACTAAAACTACCGAATTCGGTCTACACGCACCGTTTATTGCGTTATAATAGAAGAACAAGTTTTGACGAGATATTAGTACGCCAAAATATAATTACCAAAAGTGCAAATAGCAAATGGTTCCCTTTCTCGATCATGTCGCCTAGCCGTGCTTACTCAATACACACAATGTAAATATATTTTAAAAAATACTTAGGGGTGGAACATTATATATTATGTAAATATAAAACACGCTTTATAATACACCACTTTTATGGAATTAATACAAAATGATAGCCAACTAGGTTTCGCTTATCTCAAGCTTCGTCGGTGCACTTAGGTTATGTAAATATATAATAATCAAAATAATTATGTTTGGATGATTTATATTGCGCCGTTTGTGTCCAAAATCACCTCAAGGGCGCTGTACAAATATATGATACACTTCTACAATGATCTATATATGCAGATAATATACAGTACCATACTTACCTGGTAGGTCACTTGAGATTAACACTTCATTAACCTTAACTAATTGTTTATTAGCGAAATTTAGAAGGATTTAAGACATAATTGAAAAATTGAATATAATTGGAGTTTCTCTCAGGAATAGTATATTTAATTTACGGGTATGACAGCTTAAAAAGGGTAAGATTTTAGTTTATACATGAATTCTGTTGGACTTGTTATGGACGGAGGGAGTTTATTCCAAGCCTTCGGCCCAGATGCTCTGAAAGCGCGATCACCAGACTTGGTATTTGGCTTGCGCTTAGGTTCCACCAGTCTGCCTACAGTTGATGATGTGGCCGTTCTATGAGTTGACTGCCTCAAACCAGTGTTTTCCGGGACGCATAGTTCAGAGATGTAGGATGGGGCAATTTCATTGGTGTATTTAAACACCAGCCAGCACAATTTATACTGGATTCTTTCAGGGCACTTAAGCCAGTGAAAGTTACGAAAGTGTTCTGAAATGAGTGAATATTTAGATACTTCGGTTATGAGTCGTGCTGCTGCATTATACACTGATTGAAGTGTCAATTTGATGTTTTGGTAGGCTGGCATAAATGCCGTTGCAGTAATCGAGACGTGAGACCACGTAAGAGTTGATATGTAGTTTTCTTGCTTCTGTAGGAAGGTGTCTTTGGACAGACTTGAGTTGTCTTAGGTGAAAAGAACTAGTGCTAACAGTCCTATTAATTTGACTTTTAAACGAAAAGTCCGAATCTAATAGTACATCGACTTGATAAATGCCCTAATAAAACTTGACATAAGCAAAACCTGGCCTATTCGTATGCTTTCTTCGGCTCTTTTCTCTTCCACTGGAGACCAAAAGGCCATATGATATATATTTTACTTGAAATAATCTCAGGAATCGTTGGTGAAATTTAAGTCAGATATGTGGCTTAACACCCCGTAAAAATTTGTTTTATTAATAATCAGGTCATCAGGTCCTTGATGATGTTTACACGCGTAAACATCATCAAGGACCTTGGGGTGATCTTTGATCCCAAGCTGACATTTTCAAACCACATAGTCCAGCTTACCTCGGCTTGCTCCAAAACTCTTGGTTTTGTAATTAGAACTTGCAAACAATTCAATAACAAAGAAGCAATGACCTCCATGTTCAACGGAGTGGTCAGAAGCAAGCTGGAGTACGCCAGTACTGTCTGGATACCTTATCAACTTAAATACATAAATATGATTGAACAAATTCAAAAAAAATTCCTAAGGTATGTTTACATGCGATCATACGGAATATATCCGAAATTCATGCATCACGTGGAACTGCTAAAGGAGACAAATTACCAAAGCCTGGAGACTAGGCGTAATGCCGGACTCATGGTATTTGAATTAAAGTTACTAAAAAACCTTATCGATTGCCCATATCTCCTGTCATGCTGTGGATTATTCGTTCCTGATAAATACTGTCGAAATCGTAGCCACGACCTATTCTGTATACCGCAGGGTCGGACAGATGTCATTGCCCGACATAGCATGACAAGAGGTATGACCTTACTAAATGCCCTACCAGCGGATATAGATGTGTTTAATATCACTATACCATGTTTTAAAAAATATATGTACATGTATTGTTAGTTTTAATAAAATTGTACCATAATTGGACTTACCTGTCTGTCGTACAATAATAAAAAAAAAAAAAAAAAAAAAAAATAAAAATAAAAAAAAAATACTTGTTAAAATTGACAATACTCACTTTAAAATATTTAAAACATTACATTTATATTAAAATGAACTTGAAAAGTTTTGAATTCGCGCTATTTGATTTCTAGGCAAACAATTTCATTTCCACAATTAACCATACAATATCCAAATAACTGTTGAAAAACATAAGACGGGGGTAATTTTTCACTTTACGAGAAAAAGCTTTATTCAATAAAATATATTGTCAAACAATGTATTTAGTGTTGTGAATCAAAAGCGAATCATCACAAATTTTGCACGAATTATTCACATTTTATACAATAAATAATATATTGTTTGTATCGCCAAATCTGCAGCTGTCAGCTGTCAGTTTATCCGCTATCAGCAGATTACCATATTTCACCTATAGAGCATAAATATTATAGTATATTTTATTATGACATATATTTTATATTTCAAATATTATAATGTATTTTATTTTAATATTTGATTTAATGATTTTTTAAAACGATGTTTTGTATTTCTCAAAATTAAAAATTAATTTATTTTGAAAAGACACAACATTTAAATCAGATAATTTTTTAAACTTGAACAAAATATATTCCTTTGAGAGTCAGACCTTTCTCAAATGCCAACAAGGCGATTCAAGCAAAGAATACCGAAATTGTATGTGGACGCCTTTTACCTCACGGGATGAGGTGAAACCAAGGACTTTAGGTAACCGATCATTTTATTTTCCTTTTTCAATTTGTACATTCTTAAGACATGCTCAACCAAGCCTAAAACAAGGTAGGAATCCGATTGTGACTGTGAAAAACTTATTTGCTATTTGTATAATGCTCTGTTAGACAGCAAACATGTTTCGCATTTCAATGAAAAATTAACAGTTGATACCGGAAAATAACCATTTAAATATACTCAAATCAACTCAACGCAGGAAGATAATTAAAACGTGAATCAATTTTTAATTTAATACTTCGTGTTTCTTATGATTCATGCTAGTTATTTTACTCTGAATATTAATCTACTATACCGAAGAACAAATACTAAATCAATTTGGTAGGTCAACCAAAGTGGTTCGCTACATTTGGTTATTTAGCAGGGGTACCCTGGTTCAACGGGTGAGGTGTGGTGGGATGCCAGATCGGGAGGGGCTGGTTTGAGGAGACCCTTTGATCTCCTTGCGCCGCAATGGGAGGGATAAATTAAAATGTTCGTCACTCGTGGACACACTAATCGCTAGATTCCTATCCAATCCTTCCCAGAACATCTTCTCCTTCCTTTCGTTAAGAAAGACCCTCCATACAGTATCCCAAAGGTGACAGGCCCTGAGGGAAATTTTTTTCTCGGGGCCTTCTCTTACTTTCATCTGTTGTTACACTCTGTTTTATATTAATTTGAAATAGGTAGGTACGTACAACATTCTAAATACTAACATCCCTCTTCATGCCTGTTTGTAACATTCACCTTTATAGGCAGCACTTAGTTCGATGTTATTTCGTGACCCCGGAGCGCGAATGAACGGATGTAGGCATCGATTGATTTACGTTGAAGCGCCGGAAATCGAGAATTGAAAGCCTCGATTATTAAATCCGATTGTGTGAGCGCTGTGAATGCGCACACAATATACCTACATCCGGCTTTCCGCCGCTCGTTAATAAATTCATAAGCATCGCGTTTTCTATTCTTACCCCTTTTTGATGTGGTTTAGTGATGGACTCTGGAAAGAACTGGATGTTATTATTTTATTTTTATTTTTTATTGTACAACAGAACATTCATTCCAGTTACAGTAAAATTTTACATACAGTACAATTTTACATCATATCAGCATTTGGGTAAGTGACTCTTCAATAATTGTTTAAGGTCGTTTAGAGAACAGTCATTTACATCCAAATTCTTTGCTAGTTCGTTCAACAGCTCCACTCCCCTCGTCATGCTATGCTTTGCCAGGACCTCGGTTTTGCCTTTTGGTACTCTGAATAAATCATGGTATCGACTTCGGCTGTAGTGGTCTGATAATAAATTCAAAAACTTTTATATTTTAATATCTACTTCCTACTGAATTCCAATAGAAAAATATTAAAGCGTGTTTATCACCTTTAAATTAAAATTTTACCAAAATGATGATTTAATAATAAAAAAATAGTGTTCGAGTTACACAACCGGGTATTTTTTTAAATTACAATTTTCATATTATTTTTATTTTATCGAATAAATTTTCCGAAATATTAGTACATTTATTAATTGGGCAAAAATCAAAATGTCGCGCTGAATGGACTGTAATGTAATGTTAGCTTTCGGTGAAATAATTGCTAAACAAGAAAGGTGTTCTCTTTCCCATCTCCTTACCCTCCCTACTACCTTCAACCTCACAACATACCCCAATTAGGGATGACATAATATCACTTGCTCCAGATGGTTGGGAGAAGTTGGGACTCTTGTGGAGTCCGTTAACTGTCACAATACCCTCAGCTAATTACGGTTCAGTTATAGATCAATTTAAAAAAATTATAATTAATTATCAATAACAAAATATCAAAGCGGAAATAAAATTTCAATGGAAAGTGGAAATAAAATTTCAATTAAAAGTGGAAATAAAATTTCAATTGAAAGTGGAAATAAAATTTCAATTGAAAGTGGAAATAAAATTTAAATTTAAAGTGAAATCGTAATTAAATATTATATTTAGTTCGAGGTAATGTATTGGTTGCCCATGACCGTTGTGTTTTACATTACATGTGTGCATTGTCTATGGTTATCGTGGTTAAAATATTCTCATTTTGAAATGTAAACAGTATGGAAATGATGACAACAATATTCTGTTTTTTACATTCGCGAGTTGGTCTAACGTCATTGTTTGGGTGATGTTCTTTGGAGGGTGGTTAACACGCAATGATGTAATATTCATTATTTTAAGTTAGTTAAATTGTATTGGTAAATTGTACACAGGAGCAGGGGCGTCGCCAGCCTCCAAGCTAGGGGGAGCAGCTTAATGTTATTATTGAGCTTACAGGGAAGGAACAAAGAAGTAGTCAGAATAAACTTAAAAATATTTACATGAAGCTGGCGTTGTGAACTCAGGGTTATGAACAGGCCCGTTTTAAGCGGTTAAAAGGCCCAAAATATTATTTTGCATTTGGAAAGGACAAATAATAATTAAATGTATGTTTTTTAATGTGTAGATTGATTACATATAAAAAAAAATACTTAATTGGGAGTGCCGCTCATTAGTCCCAATTCCTCGATGATCTCGGAGTCCTGTGAAACTATGATACTCCAAACTGGAGGAAGTGACAAGAGTGAAGGGAGTAGAAAATTATATATAACCCCTTGGGGAAGGTATGGAGCGTGGGTGAAGGGAGTAGAATATGAATTATAACATTTACAAAGACACGAAGGAGCACGGCAGACGAAATTTTTACTATGTTGAAGCGCAGCCCAATAAATGTTTTCGATTTTCGTTTTCCGTAAAGTTAGTACCCCAACAATATTTGGAGGAAAATTCTATATTTTCTTTTTAAACGGAAGAATTTTAGTATTGCCTAAAGCGGAAAACTTTAAAGCATATCATCTTCACCAGTAATAGCCGAGTAGACAAATGCGGCGAATTCCCACCCACGATACGACTTCAAACCACTTCTAGCTAAGTCCTTCATCATCGCCTAAGCAACATTTTTACCTTGTACAAAAATGTAAAATATTTTTTCACGAGTTCTGTGTTCTCAATTCGGAATTTCGGAACCTAGTCGGGGCCCCCATTTGGGGTACTATGAAATACCAATAATGGGTATCTATTTAGAAAAGAAACGTTGCTTGAAATGGCTTTAGATGTGTTTGGTGACCAGATTTGAGAAGTTATCTTCAAAGTACTGTAACTCCTCCTGAACTGCACGCAACCAATGTTCCTTCTCCGGGCCTCGAGGAGCTTCTTCCAACGATAAATCACTGGCATCTTCATTAGTACCTTTTCTACACATATTTTAAAAACCATACTTTTCTGGTTTACTCCTTTGTCTCGCAGGTAAGCCTTGCAATACCCTGCTTGTACTTCCTGTAAAACTGTCTGAATCTTTATTCTCACTTGTCACATATATAGGATCATTGCCGTTGTCTGCGGAAGTAAATGAATGATCTGACTGTCCCCCATGGAATCCAAATTCTCCTCTTCATTTTTTCATTCTTCATTTCTCAACTCTTATTCTCTTCAGAGAGACATTTTCCTGCCTTCTTGTCAATTTAAAGACCTTTAACAGCATTCTGCATTCTATTCAAATAGGAACTATTGACATGTCCAAGTCTTCGATGCCACATCTCATTGGTTACCATCGCCCCAGCTGACAAGTTAACTGGTATATTTACTTTATATACCCCATTAACTAATGTGCTGTAGTCACCAAGACACTACGTCTGGTGTAAATATAAAAACCACTGTCTCTAAAAAATTTATTTCCTTTCTTTATTAGTTGACTCACTGACAGAAGATTTGTTGTAAGTTTCTAAACATACATAACCTCTTCTACTGTCATATCAAAATTGCATTTATCTGTACAAGTAGTAATTTGCAAGTTACCTGAACATTTAACGGACACTTTTTTCGTGTTTGCAACAATAATTTCCTTCACCCCATTAGTTTTTCTGTTGAAAACTACCAAACGCAATACTTTCATTAACACTGACTTCCGATTCCATATTTAATCGTTTAGATTTAATGACATCCATTATGATGGGCAATCCCGAATGTTCTATGGCCATAATCACAGGAGAAAATTTTCCCGTTCATCCAACAAGCAATAATAAACCAATCCATTCGTCATTAATCTTGAATCCAGTTCCATCCAACTTCTAACCAGTTTCCACTAACTGAGTAACGTAGGAACTAATGGACATACAATTTTCAAGTCTAATTGATATGAGGTTTTTCAACAGACTTGTTCTTCTATTAAATCCAGAATCATCGTAAAACGATTTCAATGTATTCCAAACTTCCTTTGTTGTTTTTACTTCTTTGATATGTACGTAAATGGAGGGATCTGTTGTCAATATCAACTTGGCTCTGGTCCTAACATCTTCTGCAACTGCAAATTTTGCTTGACCTTCATCTGGCTTAATGCATCCTAGCATTTCTTCCAACACTAAGAAGTTTTCTGCCGCAAAGCACCATTCACTATAGTTTTCGCGCCCTTCGAGTTTGGATACGCTCACGACATAGCTTGAATTATACGCTATTACGTTTTCTGACAACTCGACTGCGCAAACACAGAAAAACACAACTAACTATTCTCTTTCTGCAACTTATTAACGTCCGAATAATACACTGTCGCGGTAAAAGTAGTTAATCAAACCAGGAATGTCTTAGGCACCATAACCTGTTAATAATATAACATAAGTGCATGTTGTTTTCAATTTTGAACCCTAGAGAGTTCGAAAATGGAAACAGCGTACTTGATAGGCTGACAAAACGGAAGAGGGTTAATTACATTTCATACACAAGTAAACTTTTAAAGACATATTAGTTTGAGCATATTTAGAGCAAGCGTGATAAAAATAAATAAAACTTGAAAAAATTTTCGTAATTTCATTTATAATGTACCTACCTTTCACTTTTCTCAATTACAAAAAGTTCTTGTAATTCTTTATATTCCCAGTTCATCGTCAGTAATAATAAGTACTCTTTATTCCAGGCATAAAGAAAGGTAGCGAATCGTAGAAACTTTTCTTTTGCCATTTCAACTTCCGTGCACATTTAATTACGAGAAGTAAATACGCTTTTTGTGTGTATGTAAGTAATTAAAACTTTGAGAAGATATGTCGCACGATTTTTAACATAATTTTTTATGTTTCTTGACATAAAAAAATACAAGAAAAATGATAAAACCTTTCCTAGATCGGCAAAAAATGTAAAAGTTTTCAAATAAAAATATCTGTCTCTCCGTCGCACAATAAAAAAGTAACTTTTCCGTAAGTTAGCACATCTTCTGCTTTTTATTTTATTTCTCCATTTTCACATTTCGATTTATACGAACCTAAAACAAGTTTTTCTGATTCATCTTTTGTTAAGTTATTTTTGGACAGGTTCTTATGAAAAACTACTCGTCAAAGCGAAACATAAAATTTATGGTTTATTCGTAACATATGAAATATTTGAATATAGTTTCGCCAAGCAAAATTTATTGTTGTACCGCAGGATCACCTACCATGTAATAATAAATTGCGAACGGCTAGGTTTCAAATTGTCTTCAGTGAAAATTTCATTTATAAGTTTTATGTTTTTAGTCAAGAGCTGTAAGTTGTCGTGACTTTTGTTCGCGATGTTCCAGGAAAAAAATGCTTAGCAAAATTTCTAAGTAGGTACCTAATACTTGTTGTCTTGTAGTTAATGTCAGATTTCACTCGAGTTAAAACACTATTGTATTAAAATCTTTTTCCTACTGAAAATTTGAAAAATATGATTCGAACAATTTGATGGCTTGTATTTTTTTAGGAAGTCCGCACACGATAGACTTTAGTTGCGGCAACAGTTGCATTGCAACAGTTGCGTGATCAAAATCCGAGGTTAGCACGCAAACGGCACTACACTAAGGAGACTTTTTTGAATGTTGGATTAGTTTCCAACTGACGCTGCAACTAAAGTCTCACGTGTGCAGGCTGCTTTAAATTAATTTCGGCGATTAGTAGTATAAAATGCCAATAACGTTGAGGGCTTTCAGTTTGCGTTGCAATTTTCTTTCTGTTTTCCTTAGGTCATTAAGAAATTATTGGTGAAACTTATTTATTCATAAGTTTCGTAAAGACATATTTTGTTTTATAAAATACGTGATATTTAATTAAAACATTTACAGAAAAAAAAAAATTTATCAACCGAATAAATGATCACAATGATAATTCATCACATCTTTAAAAAGTTATATTGTCATGGAAAGTGATGAAACAAAAACTTTATTAACTGGGTTAAGTAGGTTAGGTTAGGTTAGGTTAGGTTAATTTTTTTTTCATCGTTTCTAATGACTTTATATCACTTTTTAAAAGTGTGTTGAATTTTCAGTGTGTTGAGTTATCATGCAACCATAAATATACAAGTTAACTGAAGTCAAGCCACAGAAGTTTCTTATGCTAAAGTTCATTGGATTGAGGTTCATGCTACTATTGACAAAATACAGGTATTTTTTAATTAATTTGTATACCGTAGTGGTAACCCGTGTGTGAGTCAAAATAAAAATAATCGTCTTCTTAAAAATATTACACTTAGATACATTATTACCTGTATTTATTTGAAATTGTTTATTTATAATTAAATTTTCTTAACGCGTCTTAGGTACATCAGATTCATTTTTTTAATTGTCGCATTCATACCCACTTAAGGAAACATAAGGAAATTACATTGTTTAATCATGATTTTTTTGTATTGCAATTCAGATGTGGTTAATGCTTAGAATTTTCAAACAACGTTTTTTGGAGAATAATGGATTCCGTCATAAGAAATTTTGATAATAAGTTTCACAGCATTGCTATTTTTATAAACCCTTGGAATATTATTTTCAAACTGAAGTAAACAACTTTCCTACAAACTATTATTTAGTTTTTGAGAATATAAATACATTTTACTATAGGGGATATTAACATATTAGTTCATTCACGTAGATATAACTTCGATGTATTTTTTTGATAAAATATATTTTTTAAATTATTTATTTATTTAACGCCCAGAGGGCTTTTACATGTAGGTGGTACAATTTTTATGACCGAAAAGTTTGAAACATAAGTAAGAAATAATAATAATATTTAAATTACTTTAAAAAATACATGCAAGAAACAAAAATAAAAACAAGAAAAAGAACAAGAAAGTTTACAAAAATTCAACTTCTATTTAGGAAAAGTGTTGGAATAAATATATTACGTGATCCACAAAATTGGTAAAGTTAATATTAAATACATATCATCATCACCTAAGTATTGGTGTCCGATAATGTGAAACCGTTGTATTGGGAAGTTCGAAATGTAATTGCGCTTAAGTGTGCTGCAGTGGAATAGTGTATTTTGTCGTGTTGTCTTGTCATTGTAGGTATTCGTAAGTTTATGAGTTGCAGGAGTTCGCAACAGTCGAATTTAGAGTTTAGAATTTTGAATAAAAAATTAAGTCGTTTATTTAAAGCCTGTCTTCCAATGTGTGTATTTTTAAAGTATTCCATAAGAAATGATATTGTAAGTCTTCTAGTGGGATATTTAATTTAAAATTTATAAAACTTATAATTTTTTTTTGTATTTGCTCAATGTTATTAATGAGATTTTTTTAAGAGGGATTCCAAACTACTGAGTTGTATTCAATTATGCTTCTAACTAAAGATATATACAACAGCTTAATGGCTTGTATGGAGTTCAATTTTGAGTTGTTCTTAATTCTGGAGTTGTCATGCCTTTATTTACAATTTGATGGATATGTGTGGAGAAACTTAGTTTTTCATCGAAAATAATTCCGAGATCTCTCCTTTCCGTGACTCTTTCTAAAGCTGTATTGTTAGTGGAATATCCAAATAAAACAAGTTTTTTTCCACAGAAAGTCAAGGACTTGCATTTTTCTACATTTAAAAATAGATTATTTTCTACGCACCAATCTTTAAAATAATATTTGACTGTAGTATATGGCGATGATTTACATAAAATATTTTTTTTTTATAGATTGATGTCATCACCAAAGCTGTATTGTTAATGGAATATTCAAATAAAACAAGTTTTTTTCCGCAGAAAGTCAAGGACTTGCATTTTTCTACATTTAAAAATAAATTATTTTCTACGCACCAATCTTTAAAATAATATTTGACTGTAGTATTTGGCGATGATTTACATAAAATATTTTTTTTATAGATTGATGTCATCACCAAAGAGCGAGAACAAATATAAAAAAAATATGCGCGAAACAACCAGTAGCGCTAAGTACCTACCAACATAAAACTAAATAAATTGAAGAAGAAAGAACATTTGAATAATTAACAAATTAATATTTTCAGAAAAAATCACTCAGTAAATGATACTTGATTCAATATTAACCGTATGGTCAGATTCCATTCAGCCGTCTCAGTTGTGGGTTTAATTCCTCTGATAGCTGAGTCCTACATAATAACACATTTTTTTTCGATATTAATGATGGCTGTTGGATTTTTTGTAAATATTGTCTGAATATTCATAATCTACGAAAGTTTGCCTTTTTTTATATAATGATAGCCTATCAGAAGCAGCTAAACTACACACTTGGACAAGGTACACACGAGGTGTCATGAACACTCTCCGAGTACAGTACCTATAACAACGCATATACTGCGCTATTCGGCCTCCCTTGGCGATGCAGCGCCTCACAGATGGTCGCAGAAGAAAGGGTGCATGCGTTCACAGCCTTGATTTATTTTTATTTTTTTTTTTTTTAGTGATTTGTACATTAAAGTTTACAAATGACTAATTAATTTTTACATATTAATATTTTATGTTTTTTCTTGTTTTATGTGGTTTCTACACAACATCTTGAATTTTTCAATTGGGGCAGTCTTTAGGTTTTCCGGCAGCGCGTTATAGTATTTCATCCCTTTGTAGAATATACTGTTCTGTGTATTCGCCTTGTCCTTTTTTGGTAGCCTGATTTCATTGCACGTCCTAGTTTTATGTTTGTGTATGTCCTTGTTGTATACAATTTTATTTGAAAAATATTTGGGTAGCAGGTTGTTTACTATTTTGTGTACAAATATCATCGTGTTCAAGGTCAACATCTGTTTCACCGTTGTAACGGACGTAGTTGACCATATTATTTAATTTCATAAAAATTGTTTACTTTTATAAAATGTGCCTACCCCACGCCACTGGCGAAATCATCACTCCCCGCCACTGGCCATTTTGTTCCCGGCCGCTTGAAAAACTTTGTCTACGAACGGCATCGATACCGCATCGCCGGCTTACCTGCCGCGTGGATCGATGTCCAACATTTTTTCTATGTAAAAATTACTAGGAAAAATCAATTTTTAAATGTTGCAAATGTATGTATTTTACTTGTTCATCCCCTCGGCGGTAGTCAAATAAACACTATTTTCGATATACTACCGCTGAGGAGATATTAAAAAAGCTGTTTTTCACCCATATGTAAACCCATTTTTGAACAATATTTTTTACCCTTTTTGCGTGTACAAAAATCCAGGAACCTCGTAGCATAGTGAATCTTATCTCTTTCTGAGCGCTATGTTACGGGGGACCTCGAAAAAATACTAACTTAACATGTTTTACAAATTTGATCGCTTGAGATCATTTTTTACACATTTATTTTACAAACATTTCTTATTTTTTGTCGTATCTTGACAAACAAAAAATCTAGTTGTCAAGATACACATTCCTGTAACTACTATGCATTTAAACTATGTAATTATCATTCATGTAAGCGCTCAAAATCTTTTCTAACTCTCAAATTTAAGCGACTACTATCACCAGTACTACCGACAAAATGAATATGCAACATCTTGTCGGAGGCTATAAACACATATCTGGCGCGGGTACAATCCCCCACCACTTTTTGACTCAAAGCCCAATGTCGGGTGCGAGTCATGCTTATTGAATATAAGCAGCCAAATAATAAAATAAAATTAGTTCATCTTTACCACCGAAACCAAGCGTTTTATTATCTACAAGTGACTCCTGCCCAACATCTGCCTCACCTCGCCAAGTCTTCTGCTCCAAGATCTTCTGGTGTTACCTCTTCAAGACAAGCCGGCCCTCCTCTGGAAAACCGCCAACACCAGAAGCGAGCAGAGACAACAGCACACCCAGTGCCCAACATTCACCAAGCCTGGGTGCGGGAGGCAGATTCATCATCAATATCAACTACAATCATCATCATCGGCCGTAAAGGAGCATCTCATCGGTTGAAGACACGGTTTGGACCCGGCGCCTAAATCTACAGTCTTGTGCGGACTCCCGTCCAGTACAACCGTTAGCCAATTTAGTTCGTTAAACATTTTATTTACTTTTGAATATCTATTTCGTCTGAGTATTGTTCTCATTGCCCTATTTTGGAGAATTTGAAATTTATTTTGTTCTCGGTCGTTACACAGAAAAAGGATAGTTGAGCAGTAATTAAAATGTGGAGCAATAATGGAGTTATAAATGGTGATTGCAGTTATTTCTATTTTTTTATATCTTTTTTCCAATTTTCTTTTGGGTATATTCAGCATGTTTGTTAAAGTTGAGTTTGGAATCTATTATAACTCCTAAGTATTTTATATCGGTAACATTTTCAATAATTTCACCATCAATTTTGATTTTGATGCGCCACAAAGTAGCCGAAACGAGTCAATGCTACCGGAGATCGGAAAATACTCTTGTCCAGGCCGTCGTCTATTGACGGTGCGCGCCCCTAAAAATATATGGAGAATTTCCATCAAGCCATCGTAGTACCAGTGCTCAATATGTTTACCATTTTATTTTATTTTCATTTTGTTATAATGAAATTTAATAAGATGTATGTTTTTATATGGTAGACAGAGTATTGCATTGTTCGCTTTATTAAGCTGAAATAAACAAACACTATTATCATTTAAATAAAACATTTACTTATTTTAACACTACCTCGATGAATCTTATGTGTTATTAAAACCAGGAGGTTGAAGGAGGTCGTATCAACAACTTTTTATTTTCTTAATAGTTTTTATTTTAGCAAAGTTTGTGCTTGATTATGAATTAAGTGATAATTACACTAATATTTATGTATATACAATATATACATATATAGAAATATATAAGCATGATCATAAGCAGTAAGTGTAATAATAGTGTCAGTATTCACAGTCTTCTTCACTCTGGTTCCCTGTTATGAGGCGGACTGTAGTTTTCACAATTATGTATCGAGTATCTGGTTGCCTTTACATCGTCTCTTATTAATAAGTTTATTTCTACTATATTTAAATTCTTATGCTTGTTTTGATTTCTTCTGACATGTCAAATTTTGTAATTATTATGTTATTTAACTTTATTACTTTATGTTTTTAATCATCTTTCTGTTTTTTATAAACATTTGTATTATATTTTTTGAGTATTTTTTTTATACAGGGTGCAGCAAACCAGACAATACAGCTTTGAAGGGCCGGTAGACCCCGTGTGATGGGAGTAAGAACCTGAGAGGGTCTCGTGTTATGGGGGTCGTGCCGTTTTCAGTCGTTACCATAGTTTGGTCCGAACAACACCAGAGCGTCGCCACCCAGGGGGCTTTCCGGCTTTACTTGTACGGTGAATAAAAACAATTTTCCGTACTGGGCTGAAAATAATCAAAAGCTACTACAAGAGAGACCTCTTAACTCCCTAAAAGTGACCTTGTGGTGTGCAATTTCCAAATTTGGGGTGGTTGGGCATTTTCTAGGAGAATGGAAAAATCGTGACTGTTTGATCTTCAATTAGAAAAACTAAAGAACGAAACAGAGAAAACGAGACAAACTAAGAAAGGGAGACATCTGGTTTCAACAGGACGGTAGTATGGCCTCTGCTCAGTTTCAATGAAAAAACTGATACAAATGTTCCCTGCACGTCTGGTCTCTCTGAGGAGTGACGTGGGGTGGCCCGCGCGATTTCTTGATTTGAGTATTTGCAACTTCTTCCTGTAGGGCTACCTGAAAGAAAATATTCTTAAACCTCGGCATCACACCTTGGAAGAACTTTAAGATCAAATAATAATAATATTAATAACATGGCATTTATATAGCGCAGTTTAGTGTCATTTCACTTCAAGTGCGCTTAACTACTCGCATAACAAACTTTGAAAAAAATGGTAATTCAGTATTAACGGTTCTGAAAATTATTCCTACAGTGTGCCTTACCCAATACAGATCTAATATTATAACACTAAATACACTGTTTATACAAAATGATGACAAAACTTAGAATAACAATAACATCAGGACAGGACAAAACACGAATATTAAAACTAAAACATAACATAAAACAGGAGGCAGTTTGTGCTCAGAAATGAGAATTTTCTGAGAAGACACTTTAAAAAGGTACAATAAGGAGACAAGCGAAACCAAACAATTACCGGAAGTTTTAGAATATGGCTTATTGTAAAATATTGAAAGGAAGTTTAAATTTATAAATGGTAAGATTTTTTAAATAATTTAGTTTTTAAATGGAATGTGCGTACGCATGGGCCTGTGGATCCTATTTTAAATACATTATTATTATTATTATTATAACTATTCCTAGTTGTAATGATCTGCACTTTTCAAACTTTTCTTTCTTCTCTTTCTACGATAATTTTTTTTTAAGTCCCATAGGTAACTTTTCCATAAGGCTTTGATTATGTATATACCCAGGGTAGGAATATCTTCCCTGCCGTCGGTACAAGCCTTTGCTCCTCTTTTTATTACACATCCCTTCAAGTGTGCGCTTCCTAGTTTGTCTACGTGATCTACGACCTTGAACGTAATCATTTCACGTGACGGTTCAGTATAAAAAGGTTTCACAGAACGTTGTGTTAGTTTTTTGTTTCTCGGTATAGAAACCTAGTTATCTTTGTATGTGTGTGGTACCCCTCGGTTCTTTTGAGATAGAGTGAGTTGAATCCATTACCGCTGTGTTTTAAAGCCATTTCATAAACCTCATTTTCTTAGTCGCCTGGTCCCCAACTAGCTACGTGATTCTATCTGTAGTAGGGTAATGTGAGAATAATAAAGTGTTAGATTTTATATATGTGATATACATACGATAAATTTATGGTGTTAGTTGTCGGCGCCATCCATGTATATATTTTGGGAGGGAAGGGAGAGGAACGGAAATGAATTTGTTCAAATTAAGTTGGCTCCTCCTCTTTACCAAACAAATCTGATGGATGATAATTTGAACAAGGCGATCGATATCTGCGTGTCTGGATATCCGAACCGGCCGGGTCTCCCCTTGTTCCAAATTGGCAACCGTCACGCCAGAATAAAGAAAACCAGGTCTCCTCACCAATTTCAGAAATGCCCCAACCTCATTGCACCTCCAGGAAAATCTACTTTACTGAATGTAGAAGAGGAAAACCATGACATCCCTTGTCACGAATCTAGTCGCAAAAATGTGACACGTAAGGTCCTAAGTTACATGCCACCTCCAGAAAACGCTGTAAATTCCTCGTCGTCGGGAACTTACATCCCTTTCTAGGTCAATAACATAGATAACACACGACGATCTTGTCGACATTTAATCTGCTTCCATCGATAGGTTGTGTGCCTATCCATTCAGCCAATTATCATGTGAGATATATGTAAGGTTTACTCTAAATGCCAAATTTAGGATGAGGACTGTCTGTATTTTAATATTTGGTTCCAGTAATTATTTTATGAGGATACTAGCATCCTCGTGTATTAGGTATGGGTAACTTCTATTGAATACCTATCCTCTCAGGTAGGTATAAACGGATAATTGGTTTGATTTTTGGCATTTAATTTAAAGAGGCTGCCTACCTCTCGAAAGGGACCTGTTGAAAAAAGTTGTTCAGTTGGTAGTTTTATTTCGGAGATTACTATCTCCCCCTTTTGACTCTAGATTTGTTCCTGTGTATCCTAATTTGTAAATTAGAAAGTCAAATAATAGATGAAAAGTATTAAATTAGAAAGTCAAATAACAGATGAAAGGTATTCATTCTTGTTCTGTTTGGATGCATCCGATCGCTTTCTATTCGGGCGATCATACGCTGGCAAAACTTCCCTATCGACTGACTGTATCTGCGCCTTGTCCCGGCTGGTGGTAATCGCTGTTTAAAAGGTACGCCAGTGTTTTGGTAGGTACTCTTTAGATAGGTGTTTTTTATACTGCGAGTTTATATTGCTTGGCCTAATTTGTAATAAGTTCCTATTTAATGTTTTCGTCGGCTATTCAATACCTATCGCAGGGACAACGCTACGATTTGATTTGTAAAGTTTTTAAAAGAATAACAGATCGGCAGTAGGTAAATTCTCAATATGACCCTCAGTCCGAGGCGTTCCCCTAAAACAAATATTATCGGCCTACATATAAAAAGGTCGTTGGCCCGTCCCCCGCTCACAGCTGATAGATAATATTGTCTGGCACATTCCTTTTTGAAACATTAATTTGGGCGGCAGGAGTTGTTAATTTGGTTTCTGTTGTTCGGATGCATCCGTCCTTTAAAGGGTCCTGTGGAATTTAATAAATAATATAAAAAACTCACCCAGTTAGTCATCTCCCAATCTCAGCGTGAAGCTTACCTGGTTGCACACTAAATAGCTAAATCAGTTTAGTTTTACGGTCTCCTCCCTACCGGCATTCCATTACATTAATCATTTTCTCCTTTTAGCGAAATCCTTGCAATTTGTTCAATTTCGATCCCCTCCCTAAGCCTATAAAAGGGTAATTAAATAATTCTGTAAATAAAATTGTATCTCCCTAATCTCTGTCAGGATTCGAACCCAAAGTTTATGATTTGTTTGATTCTCCGTGGATAGAATGCCATCTCGCCAAATATTAATTCCTCCCTAGCCCGATTAAACACTTCTTGCCTTTAAATACGTTCACTCTGTTTTAAAAGGCAATCATTATTATTATTATTTCCATCTTTTTAAGACAAGTAATTTAGTTGGAACCGTATACGAAATCACGTTTAAATTAACACAATTTTATAACATAATCGCGATCGCACAACACCTAGCGCCCCTGAGGTGGTTTTTCACAAAACGGCGCCCTACAAATTATCCAATTATTATTATTGTTATTATCATTAACTGTATCCTCACTGAGTCCAATAATTTTCACTTCACTGGTTCAATAATATTTTACTTTAATTCAATATTTAACAATACTTTTTAACACCATCTGAATTCACTAATTAACTGTAATTTCACACATCACTACTGCTTTGAATTGATTTCTCGGAGCTGTCAACATATTCAAGTTCCAACACCGACTGACCCTCCTGCGATCTCTTCTTTTCTCCCTTCCCGTGGGAACGTGTTTACTTCAAGGCCCGCCTGTCAATAAATCTTATGTCGTTAGTCTGAACAAAAAAATTTTTTGGAGTACATTCGTTTCGTTTATTTAAGTGATTGTTCAAATCGTCATATAGTCGAATACCGAACGTAATAAACGGAGACATTATGCAGAATGATTTAATTAATTCTTATTCTGGCAAATAGATGTATTTGTGTAATTATTACGAGGTTTTTATAATATTTTTTTTATGTGAAATCGCACAAGAGTCGCAACTGCTCCTAACTGGAGCTAGTGAGACTATGGCATCCTCAATTGGGTTGTGAGGCTGAAAGGCAGTGGGGGGAAAAGGAGATAGGGAAGATGAAGGTGGGGAAGTATACCTGGCTATTCAGATCTGGTCACCGAACAAGAACAAAGCGATTTTAAGTAACGTTTCAATTATGAATGGTGGTCTTACACCAAGGCAATACTAAGAGTATCTTTCACTTTGGAACGTGCCGCAAATTTACCTTATATTATTTTAAATGAGTAAGTTGTGAAATAACAAAAAATAATAAAATAAAATTTACTTGCCCACGCCGGGATTAACCCCTTGGGCAATTTTGGGAGAATAGACATTCTTCACAGACAACAAACAGTTGCATTAAAAAAATTACATTAAATGCTCCCGAAAAAGTTGAGATAACTATTTATATAAGATTAATATTGGTAAATGTATAAGCTTTGCTGATGACACTGTGTTACTTTTTAAGGCCACTGACTGGAACACACTAATCACAAAAGCTGAAGTTGGCCTAAATATTACAAAAAAATGGCTTGACTCTAACTTATTAACTTTAAATATAGATAAGACTAAATTCATAACCTTTAGCATAAACTCGAGAGGCCAACCCTCCAAAAACATCTACCTTAAAATACATTCCTGTCACTCAGCGAGCACCCCATGCAATTGTCCTCCAATCATACAAACCGAAAATATCAAATATCGACCGTTATTTAAAATGGGACAGACATATTGAGTCGGTTAAAGTAAAGATAAACAAGTTGATTTACTTTTTCAAAAACGTGAGAAATATACTAAACATATTTGATATTAAGAATATATACCTCGCAATAGCACAATCTATAATTGAATACGGCATTATTGCCTGGGGCTATGCCAGTAAAAAATACATAGACACACTGTATAAAGCTCAGAAAACCTTAATAAAAGTAATACTTAAAGTACCAATACTAACACCCACTTCAACCATATTTAAAAAATTCCCAGTGTTGAAGATTCAAAAATTATATTCTAAACAAATACTTACTTTCCTTTACAAGAACCTAAACACATTTAAAACTTCACAAACTTCTCTCAATACCAGAACAAGACATGCACACCAACTACTAATACCAAAAACCAACACATCCTTTGGACAAAAACACTACAGATTCCAGGCTATAAAACTTTACAATTCACTTCCAACACAATATAAAACATCTAATCTTACAGAATACAAAAAACACATATGGAACTGGCTACAATCCTTTTAATATTTAATTTTTTATATTTCGCATTTGTTTTTGTTAAAACTATGTAAAAATCTATATTATATTTTAATTTCTATCGTTTCTCTGTGTAACTAATCGCCACTGTATTGTTTACTATTATGTATATAACTTTACAATTGAAAAAGTCCTCCACAACACAGGTGAACTCCTAGCGTGGAGGACAATGTACTTTACCTTTGTAAAACTAATTTACTTAAGAATAAATAAAATAAAAAATAAAAAATAAAAAAAATGATAAATATTGGTCGAGGTTCACAAAATTTTAAATAAATGTGGGAGTTTAGAGGAAACCGCCGCTATACCAGTCAAGATGTGCCAAAATGCGGCCGAAAACTTCAGAAATCGCCTTCACCTATGTATCGCTGACTGGAGGCATAAATCATCATGATGTACTGTTCGAAGAACTAACAGGGGTTGGAATAGCCGACTCGAGGGCTATTCCACACAGATAACAAATAAATTAATTATATGGTTTTTGACAGGCGAATGCGGAAACACAATGCGTAACGTTACTTCACAAGCAACTTACCGGTGAAATGATGGTGAAATCTGCATCAGCCTCATCTGTCAGCACTGGAACGGAATTGTGGTTCTTTAGCACTTGTTGTTTTAAAGTAAATTGCGATAAAAATACGTTTTAGGATTATTCCGATTAGACAACCGGCGATCGAGATTTTACGGGACGAACGGTGTTTTTTCAACTGGCTCGGCTCCCGGTTCTCCGTCGTTTTAGCTGACTTGTGCGAACTTAAACTATAGTCTAAATTCTGACGATACGATTGGTTATTACACAGCCTGTCAAAGCAATCGGCGTTACGGAACATGTACCAAATAACATAAAATATTCCCCATCTCTGTGAGTCGCGCCATTTTTCTTTAAAAGTCCTTCAAAACTGCATTGTCTGCATTGCCGCTTCTTGTAATTTGTAATCATCTTTTTGCATTGAATAGTTAAGTAACTATTTATTATTATCATTATTCTTAAAGTTTATTATTAAGGCACTTCAAATAATATTTTTTTTTACCTACCTTAAAAACTATAACGGTGCTACTCCCCAATATCAATAATATATGTCATTTCTCAAAAGAGTTGGGTAGTTTTTTGAATAATATATTAACTGTTGTAATTAGCCTTTGTAATATTTTCATACTTTTGGTCTTGCTTTTTTTTATATTAAACAATATAAAATTTTCTTCTCTCTTGGCTATGATCGATACTTCTTTTTTTTTCCTAAGGCTTTGCATATGTGTTCGCAGGGATGGAAAATTCCTCCCCTACAACACATAAGCCTCCATGAAAATTGGACCCTTAATTTCTTTGATAACTTCAGAAAGCTACTTAAAGCCCTCTTGTACTGTATATCTTTATAGACATATGTACTTAACTAATTAATACGTTATTTACGAAATTGAACGCAAATATTTTCGTATTTATATTGTAATTAAATTCCATCAAACGTTGTGTAATTTTTTTGATTTATGATATAGGATTTTAATTACTTTCATTTTTGTGGTAACCCTCTTGGTTATGATCGAGGCGTTGAGTTTCAAAATTTACTTGGTCTTTCCATTGCAAACCTAGACTTAAATGATTTCTCTGAATGAGCTAGCCTTCCTATTGTAACTATTCTGATTTCCTACACCCTAACAAAGTCGTAGTTAAACGCTGATAAAAGATATTATACATGTTTATTTGGACAGGTAATTAAATATAACTCAAATGGTTAATTGTTAGTAAGTTTGATTTTGATTAACTCTTGTCTGTTTGGCGCCACTCCTTTATGATTCTGCTGCTATAAGGTACATGTAAAGAATGATTTAGTAGGTTAATGTAATTAGTTAATTGTATATTTGACGAACTCAGAATAACCCTTTGCTAGCAAAATTTGGCTCCTATCCTCCAGCAAGTAAACGAGATGATCGTGAGTCAACAAGAAATTCGTACAATCTTTTGACACGGCTCTTTGATTGATACCTAAGTTATCGCGTCCCAAAAAGCCTTCCACGTCATCATGCACTGCCTTCAAGTCTTCCCTCGGGTCCCGAAACCTCCAAATTCCATCTCCTCCAAGGTCTACTATTTACTTAGGGCGAACCGGTTTCGTCCTATATACAATCATATACTCACGGTTGGTGTGGACTTACGGGTCGTGAATCCTCATTCCACGTTTAAAAGAGAATGCGAGAGTGGTCTACCGACCTAAATGCAAGCTGTATGCAGGTCCGCATTCTCCAGTAAACAGTACATAAGAAAATATATATGTATACATACGTTTTTGGGAAGGGTTTATAACTTGCAATACAAGGCTATTTACCTCGCATCCCAAGCTCGGATCTCGCACAAAGAATTGTGCACAATTCTTGGCTTGGTAACCGAATATATACGTAAGAATAAGGTTATACTAATAAATACTAGTAGAATCAAATCTTATTTGATAGTTTGTTTTGGAGAGCTATCGAACTCCAGGCTTTTTGTTTGGTTTTGACGTTTTTATTTAAGAGAATCGTCATCTCTATTTGGTTTGGATAATGGTCTTGTTATAGGAGCGACCACTGCCTCCTATTTGATGAACTGTATTGTTTTAAATTTTACCTCCAGGGTTCAACATTAATTTTTGTTCATCCTATCCCGTGATTTCTCAATTGTTTCAAGTAGTTGATTGCCGCATTAGAGAGTACTCGACTCTCAAATGTCTCAGGCAACTGATGGGGTTTTGTATGAGCACCCAATCAATAACATTCAAATGTTTTGTATAATTATTCGATATAAATCTTACTAACCCGTGATTTTTCAATTGTAGATTGTGAATGGTAGGTAATTGTAAGCACGCAGCTTCTAGCTGTTTCAGGTAACTAATAAAAATCTATGCGACTATCTAATCAATGGTATTCAAATGTTTCATGTAATATTTTGATATAAATCTGGCTAACCCATGATTTTTCGATTGTTGTTTGTGAATGATCCATATCGCTGCACATTGCACAATGACATCCTGATGATTATTCTAATAACTCTAATAAACTTTCTAGTTACGGCCAAGGTCGTTTCCAAACTATGCGGTTGGCCCAGATCTTCAGCGTCTCTATTTGTAAACAAATCGAATAATATAAACACCTTCTTTGACACACTAACCTAGATGCGAGATTGTTTATTTAAGAAATATTTCTACCTCTCCTTGTAATTCAGTTATGTTACCTTTTATTGTGCATAGTTAATTAAAATATTTTTAATTCCTTTTGAAGTTAAACTATTTATTTCATTTTTTGAACACAAATTTACAAAGAGGTTAAGTGAAGAATAAATATAAATATATATATATAAGTACACATATCTCGATTGTCAAAATACGTTAAATAAGATTACATATTTTAATAAATAAATATAAAATATATGATTCTACATAGTCTTGAATATTAATAAATACATATTTTCTTTTCAATAATATAGATATGTCCATGAGTAGGTATTTTAAATCGTTACCATTCCGATGTTTTGATTAATAAATAAAATACATATATATAAATACATTACATATATATTTATTCTTTATATACAATATATTACTTTATTTTATATAAATAAATACATAATATACATATATTAATGTGTAATGCTTTGTTTTGTTGTTTTTTTTTTTTTTAATAATTTAATTGATATACCATAATCAGCTGTATCTCCTCACTCCTAGGTCCTGAAAATTATTTATAAAAGGAAAACTTACCCCCCACCAAGATTTTTCCAGTTGGGTGCCACACAACAAAATCTAGTCGAAGAAAATCCTACCTAATTAATTGTATTTTTCAAATAAATTCAAAATTAATCTTTTCGACTATTTATTCCTATTTAATATTTTATTCTTGCTCGATTCATATAAATTAGCTGATATTCAAAATTCGTGATATAGATGTGCCGGAAAATTATAAATTATTTAGGTCGAACTATTTTTGTTGTTTTCATTCCCTTTTTAATTTTTTTATAAAAATTTATAAGAAAATTCATTCCGAATTGCGCAAACTTTTAATTATTTCGATTCTGAATAAATTAAATATCTGTTTAAAACTTTCTTCTAAATTTCACTGTTTTCACCAATATTTTAAAGTATCTACAATTATTTTTTTTTTCGAATTGTTACTTTTAGAACAAAGGTTTGAGCGTTTATTATTATTGAATCCTTTTTTTTTGGTTTTGTGTTTGATTGATGCAAAATTATAATCTATTTTTAAATATTAATCCGCGAACCCGTTCACTCTAGATTAACGATAAAACTCTCCATTAAATTCTAATGTTTTCACTTTGAATGAAATAATTATTTTTAAACTTTAATAATTCACTTTTAACACTTTTTGCACTATTCACTTTTAACACTTTTAAACACTTCACACTTTACTTTTAAAGCACTGAGTTTAAACTGTATTTATTTTCACTGTTTGATTTAATTTAACTGACTCATTAAATTTCACTGACTCTAGCGCTTGTACTTTTCACAAAATTTTCCTAAGTCAGGGACTTATTTAAAATTTAACACTTAAAGATTTTTCACTGTTAATCCTACCAAAGACGTAGTACCGCCACGTAACAACTTTTCGAATCCTCGGCGCGACTGCCTCCTGACTGATTTGTTCCATCTTTTATACCCCTCTCAGGTCCCAAAAGACGTATCTGAATTTCTCTTGATGCTTAATTCTATCTCCTATCAACTCGTAAATCCGAACATCTCTGCCATTAATATCGATTGTGCGTTTATACGATCTTCTGTCGTCCAGCTGTGGGTGGCGGTTAATTTTTATCTCACGTCGCTGATTTGATAGGGTCCGAATCGGGTAAGTCTGCGTTCATTGCCCAAGCTTCCTTTGTTCTATGGTTCATACAAAATGTTGTTAAAATATCATGATTTTGCGTTCCCTTTTTTTCTCAATTCGCGATAGGTCCGTCCTCAGTAACATATATATAGATCTCAATTTTATGCATCTCATGCGAAACATGATTAAATCCATGGCGAAATCTTTACTATGCATTTTTGAATTTCGATTTGTCTAAAATCTACTTAATTTTATTGTCACCTATATGAGCTTTTCCATTTTCTCCCGTACCTTCTTCCTTTATGTCGTAGATTTGAATTTTACCTTCTCCCTTTGAATTTTATATTATTAGCGACGTTTTCTTACACAAATTTCTTCTTTATTCTTATCTTATTTCTCATAACTCTATAACTAATTATTTTCCAAGTCGTATTTATTTATTTCACGGATAAATTTGAATTGTATCACTTTTCTCCACTTGGATTATTCTTTATCTCCGTTCTTTACCCTTCTTTTTATCTTTCTCTCACTTTTCCCGATGTGTGTGGTCTCCAGGAAAATTTCATACTTCATCTATTATTAATTAATATATAATTTTCCACACTTCCTATGGGAGATATACCTAATTAGACTCTGGGATATCTGTCACTTTTATTGTCTGACCCAATCTCCGCCCATTCTCCATCCCTCACTTACAAGATTTCACATAAATTATACGTCTGGACATATGTTTACGTCTCAGATTTTATGTACTACGGCCGTAAATTTAGTTTAATTTTAGAGCCATTAGTTTTAATCTCTTTTGCTTTAAATAAACATTCCATAAGGTCCACGTTAAAATTAATCGTCTCTCCAATCGTTTATTACCTTAACGTAAATAAAAATCATGTTCGGATTTCGATTGTTTATATTCCAAAATACACATGAGACTGTCAACCTTTTATCTTGTTTCGATCCCTCTGTAATCTTGTGTAACTTTAATATCTATCTACCCTGATAATCATGTAAAATGCCTACGTTTCCTGAATTTAATCTATCGCTATATGTTTAGTTTTATTGCCTTCCTTTGGTTCTTTATTATCATATCCCTAGGACCTTTGTGGTAGCTCAAAATCTCTGTATTATCACTCCGTTCAGTCGCTCCACTATTTCTAAAATGTCTATTTTAATGCGAGATTTTCATTCCCAAATTGATTTTCCAATATGTCCGCTTCATCTTAAATTGATAACGATTAATTTCCATTGTTTCCAAAACTCTCACCTCTCTTTAGTACGATTTTTTCGAACTCGACACCCTACTTCTATCATAAATAATTGCACTACAGTTGAAAATTCCGCCAGTAGCTTTCCTTCGCTTTTCCCGTCCTTTTTTTATACTATCACGCTTATAATTTTTCATTGCATTTTTGTGTGTGCGCTTTACAACGTGTAAAACTTCCAAAGCCCTCGATTTCAATGGTTCGATACCCCATAAATGTCTCAGTCATTGTAAACATTCCCAGGAGTTTGTCACCTTGAAAGTCGATGCTTACCCTAAAGTGCGTTCACTTCTAATTTCTGTGGGAATCGAAATGTCGTTAATTATCTATTTTAATGTCGGGTCCATAGTTCATTTCTTTGTCTTTCGTAGACACACTCCCCTCCGTTCACTGATTGGTTACTCAAAATTTTATAGCTTTTTGTTCAGATCTATTGGTTGACAAAATTCAATGCTTATTTTGAAGCCTCAAAAGGGGAATTCCTAGTCGTTCCTAGACGATTTTAATGACCTCTGTGTTTATGCTATAGAATCTCAACATAATTCCAACTATTACAGGTGCCTACTGAAAAACAAACTGAATCAATTTTAACCTCAACAGATGTCGCTAGAATGACGGTTTTCATAAATAATTTGTATATTTTTTTGCAGCTATGGTTTATCTGTTTTTTTTTTCACTGTGATTTAAAGCCTTTCATCACACCTTGAACTATATGTATTTTTTTTTTTTTTTTACTTTATTTATTTTCATTTCTTTACATATATTATACATATTAATAGATAGTATATAATAACATAATATATAATACCAAATAGTATACACAAGAAATGAAAACCCACTAAGGCACTGCCTGAGTGTGGGTAATATAAATCGATTACTATATTTCAAGTACCTAAAGTATAATATACATTAGTAGAAAAAGTTTTTTTTTTGTTTATAGTTATTATAAAAAGTAAAGAGAAAACATTATGTACAATAGTTTATAAAGTTTCAGCAAGTGAGTTGTAGAAAGGATCAATAAATTTATAGTAAAAGCGTTTCAATATCTGCGTCATTCAGCCTTAACTTTACCTCTTTAATATATTCTATGTTTTTATTTATCATTTCAGTTTGTAGTGGTAGAAGGTTAAATTTACGAGGACCAATGAAACTGCTATGTGTCTGCATTAATTTAGTATTGGTTTGGGGGGTGTAAAATATATTATTTGTTCTTTTGCTCATTCTGTTTTCATTTATTTTGAAATTATTTTTATTTTTAAATAAATATTTCATAGTTTGTAATATTAATAATTTACGAATGTGAAATAATTTAGATTCCTTGTATAATAGGTCGGTCGAGAATGTTTTATTTTTGTTATAAATGACTTTAATTATGTGTTTTTGAATTATTTGTAGAGGCTTAATAAATGTATCAGGTGCACCACCCCATCCTATTATGCCATAAGTGATTGCAGATTGCACCAGGGAGAAGTAGATCATTTTCAATTTTTCAGCGTTTAAAATTTCCTTGAGTCTATAAAATATGTAGGTAAGATATCTTAGTTTAGAAGTGGTTTGATTAATATGTGATTTCCTATTAAGATTAATATCTATTGATACTCCTAAATATTTTATATTTTTGACATTAGCGAGTTCGTTGCACAGGAAGCACATCTCTTGATTGCAAGTTGTATTATGGATTCTAATTTTAAGGTTTTCTTTTGGTTTGTTTCTTATGTTTTTTTTTAAAAAGGTAAGTAAAATGTTTTGCTGTAGTTTAAGACAAGTTTGTTGTATTTTAACCATTTTGAAACAAGTGAAATACATACAGTTGCTTTCGAAAAAGTTTCTGTCCAATTATTACCATCCACTATTATTGCCGTGTCATCGGCGGAAGAAACAATTTTACCAGGGATTACAAAATTACATAAATCATTAATATAAATTAAGAATAAAATCGGGCCAAGAACAGTTCCCTGCGGAACTCCGTTTTTTATCTGTGTCTCTGAACTATAATTATTCCCAATTTTTGTTTTTTGTGTTCTGTCTTTAAGATAGTTTGATAGTAATTTAAGTGTGTCTTTTTTGAAGCCCAGTCGAGTTATTTTTTAAATGAGTAAATTATGATTAACGGTGTCGAAAGCTTTTCTTAAATCTAGGAATATGGCAAGACATTTCTTTTTTTTTATCGATAGATGTATAAATATTTTTTGTCAATTCATATATGGCATCCTCAGTGCTTAGATCTTTACGAAAGCCGTATTGGTTTTTCGATAGAATTTTATATTTTTATAAGTGTTCAATGACTCTAAATTTGATGCATTTTTCGAATATTTTTGATAGGTTTGAAACAAGGGATATTGGTCTGTAATTTTCTAATTTATGCGTATCCCCAGATTTATCAATAGGTATTATACTCGAGATTTTAAATTGTTCTGGAAAATGACCATCTTTGTGTTTTTTTTTTAATGTATCACATGATAGTCCATCATTTCCCTTAGAGTTGGATGGCTTAAGGCTATCAATATATTTTTCAATTTCATTAAATGTAATGGGAGAAAAATATTCTATAGAGTTAATTGAATCATTAATAGAATCTAATTGAGGAGATGTCCCCATATAATCATCATTAACATTAATGCCGGAAGATTCAAGTACCTCGTCTACTATATTTGTAAAAAATTTATTAAAACATTCTGCAATGGTCAATTTGTTAGTTATTATTTCATTATTTATTTTAACCTCATTTAAAATATTTGAAGACATAATTTTTTTGTTGGCAATTTCATTTATAATATTCCAAGTTTTTTTAGTATTATTTTTAGCATTTTCAATTTGTTCACAATAGTATTTCTTTTTGCAGTTTCGTATCAGTCTATTAAGTAAGTTTCGGTATATTAGATATTTTGTTTTCAGATAAGGCATTGTTCTGAGATTATTATTTTGGCAATCCATTTGATATTTTAACATTTCTTTATATAATTTATCCCTTTGTTTAATTGATATAATTAATCCAACTGTTATCCAAGGTTTAATTCTTTTATATTATCTGTTAGTGACAACTATTTTACTTTCACTTTTTAGAATATAATCTCTAAGAGTATTATAGAAATTCTCTAATGCTAAATGTGGATTTTCTATTGATATTACATTTTCCCAGTTTTCTGACTGAAGTAAAGAGTTTAGAGTTTTATAATCAATGTCAACTTTTTCTAGAGTAACAGAATTTCGGTTTAAAGGTGTGTTTTTGAAATGGTGTCCATAAAAGGTCGGGTAATGATCTGTGATATTAGTTTCAAGAACTGAAGAGATAATATTGGCCGCCTTGTGCGACTTGACAAATATGTGGTCTAAACATGCAGAGTTACTTAAGGTTACTCTAGTTGGTGAGCTAATATATGACATATATCCAAAGCTTGATAAACAATCTAGATACTTATTTTGGCAATTTACATTTATATTGTTATCATTAATATTTATATTAATGTCACCTGTCAAAATGGAAAAAGTAAAATTGTTTCTGTCAAGATTTCTAACAAAAGATTTTAGTTCTTTTACAAATAAAAAATCATTTAATGATGGGGATCTGTATATGGCTAGTACATGATATTTATAGTTGTTTTGAAAAAAGGTTAATTTTATTGCATTGGCTGACTTAAATTCAATAAATTCGGTGGCATCATTTTTCAGAGTATTATGAAAGAAGACAGTGACTCCATCATGACCAGTATGCTTACAGGCAGAAGAAATTGTGGAATATTCTGATAAATTATATGGAATAACATTTTTCATTTGAGTTTCAGTCAAAACAAATATGCTTGGAGAAAAATCTAGGTTATTAATAAGGATACAGAGCTCATCGAAGTGTTTCCTTAAGCTTCTAATATTCATGTTTAAGATCGAGAAATTAATATATTTAAAACGTAGTTTAGTTCATATGGGTTTCTACATTTATAATTTTCATGTATATAGTTTTCTTCAGCCATTTTAAAGGTTGATAGGTGTTGAAATGTGTCATAATATGTATGGATGAAAAAAAATAGTTTTTTTGTTTATAAACTTTGCAAGTGATAATCATTACTCGGTTCTCTCAGCTATGTTTTAGAATAAGTTTTAAATATATTAATTTCTGTTTTATTTAATTTTGTAGTGCCTTAAGTATAAATATAATTTCATAGCTTTAATATTTCTCTGCCTAAAATGATGCATTTAAACTGGGAATAATCACTGCTTAAGGTAATAGTAAGTACGTCACTTAACTCCCTGCATAACAAGTTTGTGTTCAAAGTTGTTGTTTTATTTATTTGGAGATTGTCAAAACACAAAGTAAATACTTTCCACGAAATATATATACTATTTATTTACAACTCCCATCTCGGAGGATTGAACAAACTAAATACTAAAAACTGTGTTTTGCAATTCCAGTGGTCAATTTCATAGCCATTATTTACAAAATAACTGACAAAAAGAAATAAACAACGCAAAGTGGAAACCTTTTAAGGGGTAATAGTGTATACATAGAAAAGAAAGCACTACAACAAATCTACCTCGGTCCAACCTCAAATCCATTCGATTTCTGGAGAACAATATCAATAAATTCCCTCCTTGCCACTGTTTGTTGGGCGATCTGTTTTGGTTGCACTACCTTTAGGTGGGAGCTTGTAGGCTTTCTGGTCGAATAACTTCAGAGAATAGTTTTAAGGGATTGGTACTTAACTACTTTTTGGGTAGGCAGTTATGATTGGACACACACAGTTATATATTGAGATAATCGTCTCATAACATACCTACTAGTAGTTATCTGAAAAGTAGGCCACTCGTCCAAAAAGTATGTTTCTAATTTAATAACTTTTCTCCATTATATATGCAGAGCAATTTTTATGAAGAAAATACGTAGCTTACGAAATAATTTCACATTTTTTTTAAAAGTGAGTTCAATTGTTAAATTACGAAAGTTGTTAGAAAAAATATTCAAATGTTATTTTCTAATCTGCCCTTAATGTTTGTTATTTATTTTGAAAAGGTTTATTCGAAGCTGATATAGTTATTATATCTCATGCAAAGTTAAATACTTTCACAGAAATATAACATTGACCAAGTAGTGATTAGTACCTGTTGCCAAAAATAGGAAATTATATTATTTTTAAACCGAAAAATTGCATTGCATAATGGTTTTTTTAAGACTCGTTGGGAATGCTCTACAGTTTAACAATCCGAGAAGGCCCCAATCAGAGTTATGGGCCAGAGGCCGTTTTATGGGCCCCTGTCTCCGCAGTTCGGGGCCTAATTTCCTATCATTACCGTGGAAAAGACAGCATTATCATTGCACTGGGAGTTGGGGAAATCGGGACCCATTGAAGGTGTCTTAGGGTGAGAAATAATTTATCAGAGTTTAGAGTGAATGAATACTTTTCAGTTTCACTTTGAAAATGCTACACATCAAGATAAAATTGTTTTAACAATTTTAAATATTTATTCCAGTATTTGTGGGAATTTTAGTGCAGTCCCACAATTTTTCATAGCGAGAATATATATTATGTATACTTTGGATAATATTACAGAGACATAGACACACGACTGTAGTGTTCTGTAGTGACATAAAACACAGAAAATCAGAACTAAATAATATAAATGAACATGTTTATTGATTTCTTCATGTTCTCCATAAAACGGTTAGATTCCTAAATATATTGTAGAATATTACAATTTTGAGGTATAGGTAAGAATAAAAAGGTTATGGGGGCAGTTTGGCGTCAGCCAGCAGTCGGGAGCCAGCAGGAGTTGGTCAGCCTTAGGTGGCCAGCAGGAATTGGCCAGCATTAGTTGGCCAGCAGAAATTGGCCAGGCTTAGGTGGCCAGCAGCGGTGGCCAACTGTCAGAAGCCAGCAGTAATTGGCCAGCAGCGATGGCCAGTTCGGTCGGTAGTCGACAAGATTTGGCCAGCCTTAGGTGGCCAGTATCTGTGGTCAGTTCAGTCGGTAGCCAGCAGGAATGGACCAGCCTTAGATGGCCAGCAGTCAGTAATCCCAGGTAGTCAGCGGCGGAATGGTCATTTGATTATGACGCCCCACTATTGTAATGTTTTGATAGAGGTGCTTCCGGCTCATCTATTAGAGTACCGGCAGTAAGCTCGTCTTACGTAGTCAAACAGTTGTCTTAGTTGATTCAGTTGTCCAGGTAGCTGTTTGAAGGAAACAATTTAATTTGAGCTTAATAGCTTTCAGTTGATAATCAGAATAGGTAATTCAAGTTGCAGAAAAAGATTGCGTTTGTAGGTGATACTTCGACCAGTTGTAAATATTGAACAATAATACATATTTTGTTTGTGAGGTATTTATAGCGTAGGTGTTCGTGTGACGTCATCGTCAGCTTGCAAAAACATGTTGTTTACAGTTTTCAGGGCAGGTGATTCAGGCATCGATAATATTATTTCACTCTTGTGGCTTGAATCGCCTGGTAACAGCCTTTCACATTTGTCAATATTATGATTTCGTTTTGGAAAATAGGGTCTTCGAACTCGCAGATGTGCGACTAGCTGCAAGTCTCATCTAGTTGATATTTAAATAATGCATGTTATTAAATGCAATAGTAGGTATCATGCTTCGCATTACGCTACTACCACTACCACAGATGCTTCCTTGTGTTGGTGATTATATTTTTTAATTTGCTTCCATTAGAATTATGGATATTTCAGTGAAATGAAATTTCATTTTAATTTCATTTCAATTAATTTTATATATTTATATATATACATAGTATGTATATATTCAGGACATTGCTGAAAACCAGTTTTCTTTTCGGAACCTTTCGGAAAAAAAACGTGAATGTATAGCTGAGCAGTGACACTTTTGTCAATTAAATCAATTTAATAACGAAGATGTTTACATAATGTAACAATCTATGGACTAGTAAATGTTTTCATTATTATTATTATTACATTCAAAATATGATCAAAATTAAAGCAGTTATTTCTTAACCATTCAATGGGTAGTGTGATTTTGATTTTCAAACGTGATTTTCTTTTTTTTCTGTTGACTTTTTGGCAACTGTAATCTATTTTTTTTTTTTTTTTTTTACAGTAATACCGCACAAGAGTCCCAACTGCTCCCGTCTGGAGCCAGTGAGACTGGCATCCCCAATTGGGGTATGTTGTGAGGCTGAGGGTATTGGGGAGGGGAGGGAGATGGGGAAGAGGAAGGTGGGGAAGTACCTGGCTATTCAGATCTGGTCACCAAACACGGCTAAAGCCATTTCAAGCAACGTTTCAATTCTGAATGGTGGTCTTACACCAGGGCGATACTGAGAGTATCTTCCACTCTGGAACGTGCCGCAAATATACTATATATTATTTTAAATTAATTAATTGTGAAATAACACAAATTAATCAAATAAAATTTATTTGCGCACGCCGGGTTTGAACCCGCGACCTTCGGATCTGTAGTCAAAAGCGTATACCACTAGACCACGCCGGCCATTGTCGATGAGTTGGCGTTTAGTTGGTTGAGTAAAAAAACATAAGGCAAACACTTCAAGTACTGTACCACATGCTGGTCTGGACAGGCCATCGCATGTGGTATCAAGGTCAAGGTGAGCTTGGGATTCGTATACCAACTACCCGCTCAGAGGTCAAATTTACACCAGAAAAATTCCAGATGCTGATCGTGAAGCAAATAAAAGTGCACGAGTGGTGTTGGATTTAGTTGGTAGTGCCCTTTTCAGCGCCCTTGAGGTGATTTCTCACGAAAACGGCAATGTTTAAATTAGCCAAATATTAAATATAATTATCGCTCTACAACAATATACTGCGATAACTTTTTTATGTCACTCCACTTGGCCAGAATTCTGGTGGGAAAAGGACATGCCATCGTTCGTACTGTACGCGGGAACAGGGTTTTTTTCCCTTTATATATACATATACAATATATAAACCACATATTGACACGCTCATAAACACTATTCGCACACCTGTCTTTCCATAAAACTAGTTTCATAGCCCATATCTAGATAGGCTAAAAGTAGATTGCCCATCAGAGGGTCAACGAACTACTAAATTTAACATTCAAAGAGTGGCGAACTACTGTGCAAAAATTTGTAAAAATAACGACGAATTATAGTAGTTGTTGGATAATCTATCCACAGAATATTAAGAGAGTACCGTAGTTCTATTATTTTAAAATTTATTGATTCACAAAGAAAATAATTTAAGGAATACGGAATTTTCAATAGTGTTTGTGTAAAAACTTCCCATTTCATTTATTTCATAAGTGCACGTTCAATGACGTTTACGGCGTATCTAACTTAAAGCTTTACCTCTTACCGATAAAGGCGGTGTAAATTATTAAGCGCTGAATAAGGACAAAAACGGTGAAAAACTTGATTTATTACAACAGCTTTCGGATCTTTATGATTGCATTTAACCAGGCTTAAGGCCGGCTTTGCCATTCCAAAGTTTAACTTATGTTCAAAAATTTAATTAGGCATGTTTTGCTATTACCATTGACTTTGCTTACCGTACTATACCTTTATATAGGTTGAAAAGCAGTAAGAACATAATATTATGTTTATCTTTACATAACAAGTCGTTATTAGCTAGGAAGTACAAAGGTACATTATTTATGTCAGCAAATATCGCTTTTTCATCTTTAGTTATAACTTTATAATAATTAATTAAAATCATCTCGTGATGGCGCTCAATTTTCAACGTGGCTCCGGTGTGAGTAGCTCGAGGGTTGGGAAATGATTTATGTAACGAAGGGGCTGGCCACCCTTGAAGAGCAACTTCTTCAGCAAAGATAAATAGAAGCCTAGAAAGTTCAATGAATTGAGAAGACTGTTAGGCTGTTGAAATTTGATTCTCATTACAAGTATTATATCGTTTAATCACAATATTTTACACAGAAAACAAACTAAGAAACAATTTGAATGAGTACCTAAGTTGTTTTTATCTTTAGGTACAGTTTTAACCTTATCTAAAACGATGTTGAAATCTGTCAAAATAACAATTTTAAAAGATAAAAAATATAATTTACTTACATATCTAACCGTTCGATAAATAAAACGCTCTATTTTAAGCACTACTAGTATAAACGGCTTCCTTTACCTATTTTCTTGATAAGTTTTTTGTAAGTTGCAACGCCATTGTAAAAACCGAATTCCTTTAGGTGTACAAACAACAAACAACCCTCATTAGTAATTCAAAATACTGTGCCCCATAAGAATAAGGGGTTTTCGAAACACAGTCTCCATTAAAAATGTATATAACGCAATTATTGTACCACCCTAGCAGCATTTATTACACTAGCAGCATTTTATTCTTAGCCAATGATGGATTAACGAAACAAATAACAATTCTACAAAATAAAACCGTGAAAATTATACCGAAGAAAAGTAGATATACGTAAATTAAAAAAAATATCGAGGGAGTTAAATATCTGGCCATTTAAATAAATGAATTACTTCCATAGGTACTTCATTTTTAATTTACCAGATGGAAACAAAGACTAAAACACAAATATGAACAAACACACGTAAGATGAGGAATTGAAATGAAATATGAATCCCTTTCAGAAAAAAAGTCAAATGATCAAATTAGAACGTGAAGAAATTAGAACTTTAATTTCGAAAATATTTAATTGATAATATATGGTATCACTATATCATCTGATATTATTAATACTCCAGCGTCTGGACGGTGTAGGCCCTCTGATTGGTCAAATTTAAATTGTCTGTTTCGGTTAAATTCCGCTAACTTGAAAAGACACGATTTGAAAAAGAAGACACGATGCTCATATAATTTTTGGATAATATCGAAGAGAATATGTTTTAGAAAGTTGACAATCCATTGGATTCATTACATTACAGTAAAAATTATCCACAATTACGTATTAAAATTTGACGTTTATCATTATTCACGCGAAAGACAGATTGTTCAGTGTTGCCAGCGTATATGGATTTCCAATCAATGTAAAAAACTTTTATAGCCAGTTAGTGTCAAGCAATGTACAATGTCAGTGTGATTATTTAATGTGAGATTTATTATAATTATAAATAATTATAAATAATAAATATAATATATATTTATAAATCCACCATTATAAATTAAATAAAAAATAACCAGTTCCACTCGATACTTATACGTAATTAATTATTTTTTGATACTACAACACCGACCCCATTCGCTGTCATCAGCTGTCATGTTTATATGTGATTATTACAGAATTATTATTGACGTGATAACCGTAGATATTTCTTTTAAAAACTATCGCTGTGAATCGCTAAAAAGAAATATTTTGTTTTCAGATTATTATTTCAATTTAATTACTATGGCTAAAAGGTATGTGGGCAATATTTTACCAGAATTGGTCAAATTTCGGAATGTTCGAATGAGAGGGAAATTTACCAAGCGATTGAAGTGCCATATACCACAAATTTTAGCTTATCCTCCAGCACTTAACGAATGATTGACAGGAGATTGTAGTCAATCTAAAAACTTTAGGAATTTTGTTTGTCAATACAAATGCTACTAGATGTATACAGTGCTAATAGATTTGCCTCATTTGGAGCGCAAATAGCTAATATCCCAGGTAATGGTCCATATTGTTTAAAAAAATTTGGTTAGGTTTATCATCTGACTTCCAGAAGTATACAAGTTGCAGGTAAAATACCTTCCTATGCTCAGCTTTATCTATATGATCCTGATGAGGCTGTTAGAGTGCGTATGAGTCATCCATGTTATGCCGATTGCTATAAAAATATAATGCAAATAATTGATGATTGAACTAAAAGAAGCTGTCGAGGAAGAAGAAATACGCATTGCGGCTGAGGGTGGGCAGGTGAGAGATATACGTCTATTATTTACACGTTCATCAGAGGTACAATGCTCCAACCAGTTCTCACGATATCGCCATGGTTTACGTAGCAGACAGACGGGAATTTGTCATCGGGTATAGATATCGTTGTTTAACCTAAAAATGTTGAAGGACCTCAAAGGATGGCAACTTTACCAAAGCATTTAGATCCCATGGTTTTCCCACTACTATTTCCATCAGGTGAATGTGGTTGGACTCCAGGCTTTCAGCATCATGCTGATTTCTGTACTGCTCAATGTCATACTGTAACTGCTATGTAGTTTTATGCAAGTAAATTAGCAGTGCGAAGAAACATATTTAATCCAATCCATTATGCGGGTAAACTTTTTCAACAGTATTTAATTCATGCTTACATTATTTACCAATCTGGTCGCCTAGATTACATTAGGAAAAACCAACGACACCTCAGAGTGGAATGCTATCAAGGTTTGCAAAACCATGTAAGAAATTTAGCCACTGATAGAGGAGTATGTGCAGGTAATACAGTCATTCTTCCATCTTCATTTACTGGTGGACCACGCCATGTGAATAAACTTTATCAAGTTTCAATGGCAATGGTACGTAAATTTGGTCGTCCTGTCGTCGTCATAACTTTTACATGCAATCCCAAATGGCCAGAAATACCAACCGAATTGGAACATTATCAATCGGCCGCGGACAGGCCTGATATGGTAGCCAAGGTTTTCCATCTAAAAGTCAAGGAATTTATTCATGATATGACTGAGAAACATGTTTTTGGAAAGGTAATTTGTTGGGTGTATACAATTGAACAGCAAAAAAGAGGACTCCCTCATCTACATGGTGTGTTTACACTTTGCAGCCAAGATAAGTTGTATACAGCTTCTGATATTGATAATGCCGTATCTGCAGAACTACCCCATCCGAAGAACGGCTTTGTACCATATTATTTAAAAAAATAACATTCATGGACCATGTGGCGTACTTAATCCAAGGTCAGTCTGCATGGTATACGGTAAGTGCTCTAAAAAATTCCCCAAATCATTTAAAGATGCTACTGATAATAATTTCGCAGGCTACCCAGAGTACAGGATACGTGATAATTTTTCTGAAAATCACGTTGTTCGGGATATACGTATCGACAATCGATTTGTTGTTCCATATAATGCATTCCTTAGCAAAAAATATGATGCTCATATTAATGTTGAAATTTGTTCCTCTTTGGATAGTATTTATTTATTTATACTGGGTTTTTAGAGATTTTCTCGCTTATCTATACATGATCAATCTCACTCAATTTTACTTCTGGCTTTACATTTACCCGACAGCCAATCTGTTTATTTTGTAGAGGGGCGGGAGGAACAGGCTCTTAGGGAAGCATCTACAAGGAACACCTCTTTAACAGCGTGGTTCCAATTAAATCTTAAAGATATTGAGGGACGCTCTATTCTGTATCAAGATGTACCAAATAACTATGTCTTTTCAGCTGGTAAAAAGTGGACGAGGCGACAGCGGGGAGGCGGCAACATCATTGATGACAAACGAGAATGGACGCAGTGCATGACGGAGGCTTCATTGTATTTGATGCCTAAAATTCTTAGACATCTATTTGTTTTAATTTTAATACAATGTATCCCTTCGATCTTCGGCTGAAGATTTTTTTCATCGTGGTGTTGCTGAAGAAACAGCTATTAATTAATCTTTGTCTTTTAAACATACAGGATATTCTTATGAAGGAGAATTCATCTTGCAGAATGCAGGGCTTACCTGAACCTGATGAAAGTTGCAGTTTTGGACAAGTATCTGATTTTAATGTAATTTCTGAAAACACTTTAGGTGAATTGATGGCTGCCAAACTCAATGACGTACAACTTCAAGCATATAATTCTATTTTGAATAAGTTTTTTCACATGAAAATGATGACAATGAATGTTTCTTCATTGATGGCCCAGGCGAAACAGGGAAAACATACCTTTACTAAACTTTAATTCACACTCTAAGACGAAAAGGTAAAAGAGTTTTATCATACTGCTTTTAATTTACCCATCAATTTACAGGACAATACAACATGTAAGGTCACATCAAAGAATCGGAAAATTATAACGGAAGCAGATATTATAATATGGGATGAAGCACCAGGTGTAGCTTTAGAAGTTATTGAGCGTACTATACGTGATATCATGGGAAGTGATTCTGTCTTTGGTAACAAAGTTATTGTTTTGGGCGGAGACTTTCGTCAGATCCTTCCAGTGTGTCGACGTACTTCACGAGGACAATTAATTGCCGCTTGCATAAAAAGCAGCATACTTTGGTACCATTTGAAAACTTTTCAATTAAAAACAAATGTCAGAGCTTTAGAAAGTGAAAATATATTTTCTAAATGGCTTTTGGACTTGGAAGATGGCAAACTTCCTTCGGTAGAAGGAACATTAGAATCATCTGTGCTTATTCCCAATGTAAATATTTGTCAAGATATTATTCACTATATATACAGTGAGACACATACAACTCCTGATGCCTTAGTGATGAGTCAACGTACCATATTGTGCCCTAAAAATAGTCATGTTTATGCTATCAATGAGGATGTACTTCAACGGAAAGCGCCCCTGAGGTGATATCTCACAAAAGCGGTGCTATAAAAATTTCAGCTGTAACTTAATTCAAGCCAAAATCATTACGGGGAACAGAAAAGGTACAGTACATTTCATTCCTAGAATTTAAAACACTTTTTCGGATGTTACAATTAGTCAAATTAGCTTATGCAATGACCATCAATAAATCTCAAGGACAAACTTTTGAACGGGGTGGACTGTTACTTCCTGAACCAGTATTTTCTCATGGACAGTTTGAGCGCAGTCATCGTTATTTATACAAATTCTGACTGATTAGTATACGGATAATATTGTTTATAAAGAGATTTTTTCCTAATGAAAGTGTATAATATTATGTTGTAGATTGTAAAAAATAAAAGTATAATAAATTGTACTTGCTTAAAAAGTTTTGTTTTTTGACTCAATTTATCCCACCTGTAAGGTTTTCCAGCCTAAGAATTAAGAGAGTTTTGATGTATTTACTTTGACAATCGTTAGGTAAGAGCGTAATATTATTTCACCCAAATATGTAGATTTTTAGGACATATCCCAATAAAATAATTCTTAATATATTTAAAAAAAAAATGTAATTACTTTGACAGTCTTTTGGTAAGAGTATATTATTTTACCAAAGTTATATCTAATATTGTAATATGTTGATATTTATTTTTATTTTCAAATTACATATAAATATTTTGCAATTTAAGTTTCGATTTAAAAATTAAATCATTTCGGTGGTATGGAAGAGGAAACATTTTTCTCATTGACGAGATTTATGTTGGGGTGAGGGGTGTTTAATGGTTCAGAATGTCTTTCTATTATATATCTACCCATTGATCTAATATCTACCTATTAAATGTAACTGTTAGTATCACTCAAACTGGGCGAAGCCCAACGAAGTGCCGCCCGCAGGGCCTAGCAGCAAAAACCCGCGGAGCGGGTTTTTAACTGCTAGTGTATGTATAATGCAAAACCCTTACATAAAAGCAAAAAAAAATACAATCATCTCTCTTCTGAAGTGCGCTTTATTATAAACATATCAGAACCAATAAATAAAATTAAGCCATTTTTTCAAAAAAACTTTCGTTAAAAATAAATTTGAATTCATAAATGACGTATATACAACCAAAGTAAGAATAGTGGATTCCTTATTGAACACATGAGTTCCTCTTTTCTGACGTGGTTTACATGACCAAATATGTATGACCTTATAACATTTTGTAAAATATATATGTACTCATGCTCTTTATATTAATGTAAAAAAAATAAATATTCTAAAATTGTTTTTTTAACTGTTTATAAGATAAGTATGTAACTATCTAAAATACCAGAAATGAATAAATAAAATATCTGGCGAAACCATTTTTTTTCTGAATTTTTTTACGCGTAAATTTTCATTCTTTTCTTAATTATTATTTGTGTAAAGCTATACTAGATTTTTTTTAAATAACATATTTTAGAGATTCACTAATAATACATTGAATATGTAGGAAACTAAATAAATGCTGTATATGTAACTTGCTACTATTTGTAAAGTTGGTAGTCTATCGATCGACTGTAAAGAAAACCTCCTATCACAAGGTCGGGACACTCATTCAAAGCAGCCTACTAACTTGTGTGAGATTCTTAAAAAAAATTCGTTTTAATTTTTGTTAGTCAAATATTTTTAAATGTTATGGTTAATTTAAAAACTTAAAAAAAAAATTTTTTTTGGAGGGGTTAGTTAGATAGTTAGTTAGTTAGTTAGACAAGTTTGGAGGCTGATTTGATTTCGCTCCCGGCCTTGTGATCTATGAGGTTTGCTTTAAATGAATGATTAAAATATTTATTTGATTTTTTATTAAGTTTGGATTGCAAGGAATTAAGAACATACTGAACATCTTGCCAATTCTAAAGAAAACAATAATATTAATCGGAAATTATGGCAGATTGAATTTTATGATTTAGGTCGATACTAAATTGTTGTTTATTTAATACTTTTAAACTATTTTTATATGCCGCTTGGTATGTGTACAAATTTCAATTTTTCTCGCAGAAAAAAATCAAAATACGTCGTCGTCATAATAATTAATTGTCAAAGACAAAACAGCTGTCTAATTAATTTATTTTTATATTTTTTACAACACAAAGATAAATAACGCGAAAATAACTAAAATAAAACCAACATATAAAGTATTCTACACGTAATGCAGTACTTAAATTGTAGAAATTGTTTTTCCGACAACTTCTTAACCACACATTTCACACCTCACGGCACAGCAACAAGTAACCCTTAGCGGAAGATTAAGCAAAGGATTACTTAATATGGCCATTTCACGGCCGTTTTTTGACTGAGAGTTCGCGCAGTTTCGAAATGCATAAAAATATTTTACAGTATATTTTTTTTTAACTTTCGGAAATACGCTGGATGAAAGCATTGCATGGGCATCATAAAATAAACATGTTCGTTTTATAATAACATCGTTTTCTGTGTATTTTAAGCCTTTGAACATAACGAGCCAATGTTTGGAGACCGAAAACTTTAAATTATGTAAGTACCTACCATCGTAGATTATAACGTCATCGACTTGGATAAACACATTTATATGTTCCTCTACGGCAAACAGAGCATGCAGCAGTTCGAAAGAGGGAAACGTGTTTCATAATAATATTAACACGAAGGTAAATCTTTTGCTATCTCTCATTTATTTACAATCACGTTTTGTTTACTTTGCCAGTAGATGTTTTCATCACGCGCGTTAGCATATTTTCATGAGAATTTCCCTCACAGTTATAAATTTTTGTGATGTGTATTTCGGAATATTCAGAATATGAACTGAAATTCGCTGCGATGAACTGTGTGGGTAAAATAGTAATATCGCCGAAGACTTAGAAAAAAAGAAAGTGTAAATAATATTATTATTACTTTCATACAAACCTTTAGAAAATAGTAGATACATTCTAAATCTTATCTGCCTGTATAGTAATGTGACTATATGCAATGCAACACTGCATATACGTGATTAAGGATTATTCACTGACCACTAAGAATGAGAATTCACTGACCACCGCTGAGAATTTCACAGAACACAATAGATAATAAAATGTCTCAATGGTACCATAGATGAAACCGCGCGACACCGAATACTTTCTCGCTCAAATCTATTACGGCATTCTATCTTCAAACGCAGGACATAATAAATTATAAATCAACGAATCAATGGTCGGCTCCATGCTGCCTACCGAATTATGTACCTTGGACCGCCAATATAAGCGAACGCACGGCCTTGAACGAATATATATCACTAGCCAGTCAAAGAGTCAAGACCTGATCCTGGTGGCAAAATGTGTCGCTCCTTCCTGCGAGGTCTTAAAGAAATCCTAGTCTAAATACCTGAAAAGTGCCGAGAGGAATTCCTTGCTTCGTATAAGTCCGAAGTTGGCGCGCCGTGTCGCATTTTCCGCAGAGTTTGCTATATTCGTTATAACTGTTAACTTTTATTTAATATTATTCTGTTGTATTTAGTAATTTATGTATTTTTATTCATAAGAAACAAACAGCTTATATTAATACAAAGTTAGAAGTATATAATGAAACGAGAAAAATAATATTATAACAACAATATCGGTGATAAAATAAAGGCGGATATTGGAAAAAAAATAGTACACAAGTTTGGTGCCATTTTAGGCAAGGTGAAGTGCGATTGAAGTTTGGTACCGCTCGGTTTTCGATGTTTAGGGAGATCCGCTCATTATGGTATTCACACAAAACCGTGACTCGAAGTGTATGATTCAAGGTTCCCGAGTATTAATAGAAATGTTTTTGGAAAATATAAAGATAAATGAGACAACGCTAATAGGAACAAAAACGCATTATCAGTAAGATAACAATGAGTCACGTATGTTTCAGGAACTGGAAATGGAAAATATTTATTTATTTCTTTATTCACTTCTTGAAGACTTTAAAATGTATATATTGTTATAGGTCAATTGGTCAGAAGTACAGTAATAAAAGCCTTACTAATAAAAATAAAAACAACTGATTTACACAACATGGTAATAAAACAACCGTTGACCAATAAACCTAAAATGCCTCGGACAGAGCGTAAGTACGATTATGTACAAATGGCATTGAAGAAAAATCTAGGGTGAGGGGAAATTGCCTCGCTGCGATCTTTTATGACAAACTCTTGAAATTATTTGTATGCGAAATGGTATAACTGTTAAAAATTTAATTTAATTTTCATATTTCTAATCATTTACAACGGCTTATGATTTCTTTTTTAGGGATTTGGTTAGACAGAAAATGGGATAATGATATAAATTATGAAAAAATATACAAGTTTTGATATTTTTCATGCATTTTCTCCCTCACCTCGCGACTTCAAATTAATCTCGAACAGTTCCGTCCAGGATTCATTAGGTCCATGGATTTATCACAGATTTACTTATGGGTAACCATGATAACCACACTAGGTTGAGTAAATCAGTTGTGTTAAACGTTTAGTAAGGATGTAAGTTTATAGTACATATTATAATAATCTGAGTATGAACGATATAAGCAGGTACAATACAAGTTATCATAGAGAATAAGTTCTGATGTACAAAAGAGGTCAATAATTGTTTGTAATAATAACCCAGATTCTTGGTGAAAGTTCGAAAATTTCACTCGTGCGACTCAAAATGAAGCTTGTCATTTACGCCTGTTTCTTTTATCGCGCATTAAAAATTAATTACTTTTTTATTATAAATATATTAGTTTTATATTTTACATAAAATATTTAACATAACTAATTATCATTATTTTTTTTATGATAAACTAATGTATATAAGACAAGGTTTTTATGCAAAGCACAAAGAATAATAAATTATTATAAGCAATAATTAGTCGCCTAATAAAAATAACGAAAACAAAAATAATAAAAATATTTATAACAATAATATTTGACAAGACAAAATATTTCACCAACAAATGTAGATATAATATGTCTCGACGCCATCTAGCGAGAAATTTAGGACTAGCAAAGCCTTTCCTACAAAAAAAAATACAGTGTGTGGCACGACGGAAGTGAAACTTTTAGTATTCTTCTCTCTGTCTTTTCATTTCATTCTCTCTTTTTTTCTGTCTATTGACATATTTATAAGTAGCATGTGAAAAAAAAAATTAAAAGTTATAAAAATATGGGATTCGAACCCGGGTCCTGTATAACGAGTGTCGAACGCTCTGCTTCTAGACCGCGGGGAGAGGTATCTCGCGCGACGAGAACCGCGTATACAACGTGTACTCCTCAATTGACTTGTCCCGCGCAAATTTAAATTTTGAAAAACTCACTTACGACTGTGTTTTTTACTAAAAAAACTTGTCACGCACATCTGCGAGGGTAATTAGTCGCGTTATCGGCCTTGATTTGTAATTTTAATGATTCAAAATAAAAATAATTAATCAAAATACCGAGCGACTCTACCGGCTCGATTTGTAAGCTATATTTCGACCAAAATATCATATAGTAAAAATATATAAAAGTCGCAGCACGAGAGCATTTTATCACTTTTCCTCGCATTACAAAAATCACAAAAAGAAAAAAAAAATTATTTAAAGCGGGGATCGAACGACGACAGTCGGGCGCTCTGCCTCTAGACCGCGAAGCTGAGTTTGGAGAGTGACCTAAACTAGGTATATAATATTAGCTAGGCTCCTATAGCGAAATGATCACGGTTTTTCGTGACGGTCATGAGTCGGTTTTACTCCGGTCCTCGAAATTGCATGACGCGCGTAAAGAAGTTTCACTTCAATAAAGTTGGTTGTTTACAGATGAAAAAAATATAACCATTAGTAATTGTTGATTGAAGTAATAATAATAATAAAATAAGAAATTACACGGATTTAGGAAATGAGATAAAAAGAATTTGGCATTCTCAGACTATAAGACTATCAGACTATCGGGATGTACTCCACGTTATACGGGGGCTCGATGTTAACAAAGCTAGTGGACCTGATGGAATACCTGCCCTGGTATTGCAGAGGTGTGCTGCGGAAATAGTTCCAGTTTTGACAAAGCTCTTCAAAATGTCCCTGAAGTGTGGCATTGTGCCCTCTGGTTGGAAAAAAGCGGTCATTCACCCTATTCCCAAAAAGGTGACCGCTCCAACCCGGCCAACTACCGCCCCATAGCGATCACATCAGTTCTGTCCAAAGTAATGGAACGTGTGATCAATGACAAACTGCTCACATACCTCGAGAAGAACAAAATTATCAACGACTGTCAATACGGTCGCACTAAACATATCCAAAGCCTTTGACCGGGTCTGGCACCGAGGACTTGTCAACAAATTGCCTTCTTACGGACTTCCCGCATCCCTGTGTACGTGGATTGCTGACTTTTTAAGGGATAGGTCGATTCAGGCAGTTGCTGACGGTTTCACCTCTTCCTCACACTTTATAAATGCTGGCGTCCCACAGGGATCGGTTCTGTCTCCGACTTTGTTTTTGTTGCACATCAATGACCTTTTGACATGTGCACCGATTCATTGTTACGCGGATGACAATACAGTTCATGATAGTTTTTTGTTTGACAAGCCCCCAAAGGGCACACAAACTCCAACGGCTCGGAGGGCTTTGAAGCAGAGAATGGACGGCTATCTCGAGAGTATTTCCTTTTGGGGTAAAAATAATCTCGTCTTATTTAATGTTTCAAAGACCCAATCCTGTCTGATTACGTCTAAAAGGGATCTAAATGATAATCTAGTCTCCTTCAACGGAAGCAATCTTCCGAACAGGCCTTCCATTGATATGCTTGGTGTAACTATAAGTGACCAGCTCAGGTACGGGGGCTCCACCGAAGCCAGAGTAAAGCTGGCCTCTCAGAAGCTGGGCGTACTGTACAAGGCCCGCAGATACTTTAATTAATTAATAATAATTATTAATAATTTAATTAATAGTACACAACTGCTGACCCTGTACAAATCGCAAGTGCGCCCTACTGTCGAATTTGGCAGCCATCTCTGGTCCGGAGCCCCTAAATACCTGAAAAAAACCCTTGACTCTGTGCAGAAACGGGCGGTCCGTTTGATAGATTCCCCAATCTTAACAAACGGACTGCAATCTTTAGAGCACAGGCGTCAGGTAGGTATGCTGTCCTTGTTCTATCGGTATTAAAATGGAAGATGCTCTGAGGAACTAGCGTCATTGATCCCTTCGGCACCGGTGCGTAGTCGGTATACACGCCAAACGCGCGCCCAACATTTGTATACGGTTGACATTTGTCACATGAGAACGGGTCGCTTCTACGATTCGTTCTTAAGTTCAACAGCTCGGCTGTGGAACGAACTGCCGGCCTCTGTGTTTCCTCCCTCCTACAACATGGGACTCTTCAAGACCCATGTTCACTCCTTCCTCTCCACAAAAAGACCCTCCACACAGCATCCCCAAAGATGACATAGGCCCTGAGGGAAATTATTTTCTTCAGGGCCTTCTGTGTGGAGTTAATATAAAAAAAAAAATAAAATGAAAATAAAAATATTACCATTCGTTATTTCGGCTACTGGCATTATACCTAGCTCTCTCATTAAAAATTTAGGCGTATTAGATCTATCAAAAAATTTATATTTAAAAATGCAAAAATTAGTCATTTTAAATACATGTCATCTGGGAGTTTGACATCGTACCAGTCCAGACAGGTACGATGTCATCCATCGGAGTGCATCACCTTGAACGCCAAATTCGGTTTCAAGCACATTTAGAAAAAAAATGATCTACTGTGTCAAATGCCGCACTCATGTCAAGAACAGATATCAAACCCAACATACCTGCTTCCATCCCGATGATCAAGTCTGAAACAACCTGCAAAAGAGCAGTTTCCGTTGAATGAAACCGTCGATAAGCGAATTGATTTTTTGGCAAACAGACCAGCGGAGTTCAATTACCCCACTAATTGTTTGGCAACGATTTTCTCAAGCAGTTTTGATAGGAATGGTAGGTTGGATATTGGCCTGTAATTATCTGTTTTATCAGTATAAAGATTTTGTTTTTTTCAGTATTGGAGTTATAATTGATTTTTTAAGTGATCTCGGTACAAGTGAAGTACTAGTACATATTGAATTATTTGGCGGGTTGGAAATAAGCCGACGTGGCTCAGTGGTCCAGAGCGTCTGACCGGACATCAGAAGGCGCGGGTACAATTCCCGTCGGCGGCATTTATTTTTACTCGGGAGATATTTTCAATTTGTATTGATATTACAGGCGAATAATTACTGCTTATAATAATTTAATTACTAATAATCAATCATTAATGTGTCGTGAATGGTTGTTTTTCAGTAAGCTTAAATTCAAAACACGTTTATTAGTAAGGGGGAAGATATTCATACTCTAAAATCAATTTTTTTGACCCAGCCTACCACAAAGTCATTGTAAATTCATGTAGCGAGGAATTTGAATGTTGCTACAAGTCCTACATGGGGTGAAATGGCACTAAAGGCGTCTTTTTGTGGGTCTATGAATGGCGTTATCAAATCCATCAATCGACTCTTCGATCTACTGTTCATACGCAAATAATTGCGCCAAACATCTCATTATCTCAGTCTAACGTGAGAGTACTAACTTTTTTTCAAAAACCACTACCTTGACCATCTTCTCTTTTTTCTATTCATCTTTCTCCGTCTCTGTAGTTATTGCACTTGGGAAACAATAAATTGTTGGTAACGATAGTGCTTCCTCTATCTTGGACACTAAATTTGATAAAAAGATTGTATAATACACATAGACGGATTTGTGTAATCTACCTCTACCATAGGTCACCCCGAATGGTTCGCTACATTTGGTCATTTTGCAAGGGTGCCCGGGTTCATCTAGTGAGGTGTGTTCAGGATGCGAATGCCCACCGGCGTACAGCGCGTAGCGTGCCTGATTGGGAGAGTCTGGTTTGGGAAGACCCTTCGACCTCTCCAACTGGTATCTTGACCCATCGCCTTGCGCAGCAGTGGGGGGGATATATTCATATGTCCTTTCTTCCTGAACACACTGATCCCTAGATTCCTACCCAACACTCATACCATTAACCTTCTCAGAATATACTTTCCTTCCTTAAACAAGACCCAAGATACAATACAAGTTATCATATAAAACAATGATACGAAATAAGTTCTTAAGGTACTATAAAAGTAGCTATGTACTGGTAGTCTCGCTTTTTTGACGTCATTTTACTTTCGAGATACTTTAGCATTCAATCCATTTTCTATTTACTTCTCTGCATTTATCCCACTGTATCGAGTGATTGTTAATATTTCTATAACCGCCTGTTAATATCCGAATCGGAATATTCGTCTCCAGCAATCATTAACATGTACATAAACAAAAAGTTACCAAAATCCCTTTTAGTAACCGTTCACAGCAATATTTTCTCTTGCCAATCATATGAACTACTTACAATGACCATCAAATGTACAAACACATCTCTATTATATGTCCCTACATTTGTTCAATTTTCAGTAGAGTATATAAGCGTTGATTTAGCGGGCTAATAGGCAATGAAATCATGTATATTGATAGATCATTATTTATGGGTGGTACTCGCCTTGGTGAAATGCCACTATTTTTAAAATACTGTTTAATATCTATTAACAGTTTTACGATGATGTTTTCATTTGAAAAGAACAAACACAAAATCATAAATATTGTGTGTATTAAAAAAAATAATAACGGTACTAAATTGTAAAAAAAATATATATATATATATGTCTGTTTTTATATATGTCATTGAGTACAACACGTGCCAATTTTGAATACCTACGTAGATACTTGGTCACAAAAAAAATGATTTAATACCTTTTGAACGAAAATAATGAAAAACCCAAGAGCTGAATATTGACTTGAAATTTTTATTGCCTCTCAACATTTTGATTGTATTTTTATTCCTTTATTAAGGTCAATTGGATAGGGAGAAGTTGGGTCTCTTCCGGTGAATTAATCGGTAAAAAGAATCCTAGCTGTTCAATCTTCCGTAACGCGGAAAAGGAAAGAGAAATGACTCAACATTACTTCGCGAAACATAGGAATAATTTACGGCAAGTATTCTAGGAACATACCCCGGTACTACATTGTATGTCGGTTCTGTTATTTTATTAACTCATTTATTACTTCGCCTAATACACTTTCATGGTTTTGTATGAAAATCGCTTTGTTTTCTTATGCTGTTGTAAGGTAAACACGAGATCGTAAGGGATTTTTATTCTCGGGTAAATAGGCTTTATCCAGTGAAAGTGAAAATATATGTTAAAATTTTATGTCAAATTTTACGAGTTTTATCGTACGGGTATTAAACCTACGAAACACACGTCTACCAAATTATTCACACCATGTAACCTTTTCTGGCTGAATACTTGCTTAAATTCCAAAAGTGCTTTCATAAATATTTCATTTGTACTTACGCGATTACGGCTTATAAAATAAAAATCGTAATGTACACTACCCACATCGCTTATTCTTTTTTTTCCTGAAAGAGAGTTTCTTTTGGTGCAGTGTTCTACGCATTCAGATTTAATCCGGAATTGCTGGCCAAATTCCCATCAAATATATTGATGCTGAGTTTTATGTTCACATAATATATACTATAATATGGTCGCTGTTAGTCTATATAATAGGTGTTGTGTAGTTTAAATTTCCCTCAACTGCGGACTTACTGAGACTCATTTATAGAAATGGTTTCGTTTCTCACAATTTTAATTTATTAATATATGTGATAAATTTTTTAGAGTACAAAATACTGTAAGGGCTTCACTTGCTTGTACACTACGCTAATCCGAAATGCATTGTTAATGTTTAATTACGACATAAACCAGCAAAAAACACGATCACAAAATCAAATACACTTATCGTAATCTACTTACACGACTAAATTTGGATTACAATACATTGCACATAAGCAATTTAACGCATTACCTAGTAATCTAAAACTTCCGGAAACGAACAAAAAAACATTGGCAAAAGCTATTTCCTCTGCAGTTTTATTAATGACTGACACATTCTATCTTTGGAACTCCAAAATAACTTTTGCGTTTATCTATTTTAATGTATTTATGTTGACTTGTCTTTAATATAATGTTGTCTTTCCCGAAATGAGTTTTGTAAACTCACTGGGAATAATACATTATAACTTATTATTTTGTAATGTATTATTTTGTAATAAATAAATAAATTTCAATATTGTCAAAGTCCTTATTCTGTCAAGTATTATTGCAATTTTCGAAAATTGGAAAAAATTAATTTGGGATTCAAAGGATTTCATCAAAACTTATTGGATCTTAATCGCGCCTATATTTTTAGTCAGTAACAAACTCAATTTTTATCGAAATAAAAAAAATATTTTTTGTTTAAAACCACGAATTTTTATTAATTTTAAGACCGACCGGTTTCGCTACACTCGAGCATCGTCAGGGTACAAAATTAAACTAATCAATAATACAAAATGTGTCATTATATATACATACAGAGGGAGATAGAAAGTAAAACCAAAATGAAACAACAATATATTAAAAGAAAACAATTAGTGTATATAAATATTATAATAATAGAGAATAGGCATTAATAATTGTAAGGTGATTAAGGGATACTGGGAATTTTACAGTTTACAGGGAATATTCCCAGAATTGGGCTTTTTGACAAATCTAATTGATTATTCAGAATTAAACTTTTGGTTTTAATGGCTTTCTTAATTTCTAGTGCTTCTAGGTTATTCAATTTGTTACTATGGTCTTTTCTATGGAGAATCTTAGCACCGGTGCTTTTGTTGAATGTATGATCTTTTTCAATAAGATGATTGGCAAACTCTGAAAAGCCATTGCTATTTAGGCATCTAAGATGTTCTTTAATCCTAATGTTGACATTGCGCGTTGTCTTCCCGATATAAAACGCTGGACAATTGTTACAATTTAATTTATAAATTCCTGCATGACTAAGTGTGTCATCTTTATCTTTAGAATTGACTAAAAATTTACCTAGATTGTTGTTGGTATAAAACGCCGGTTCGACTTCAGAAGGAAGGTTAACTATACTGCAGGAAGAAAAATTATTGATGAATAGAATACGGCGCCATTGGAAAGGAAGATTATTATTATTAATATTATGTGGACTCGCGAATAAGGAGTTTTTAACTGCTAATTGTTTTAGTTTTTTACTTAAAATTCTATCAATAAAATCTGGATCGCATCCATTATTAGACGCTATTTTTTTAATTATTGATAATTCGTTAGAGAAATTAATATTAGTTAATGGAATCGTGACCAAGCGATGGACCATTGAGTGAAATGCTGAGTGTTTGTGTGAAAAAGGATGATTGGATGTATTATGTATGACAATATCGGTGTAGGTAGGTTTCCGAAAGATTTTAAAATCGATTTTATTATTTATGAGAGATAAGGATAGGTCTAGGAAGTTTAAGGATGAATTAATGCCTATCTCTAATGTAAATTTAATATTTTTATGATAAGAATTTATAAGGTTGAGGAAGGAATTTAGTTGCCGTTCCGTGCCTGTCCATATACAAAATATGTCATCGACATATCTTTTCCACAGAAAGACGTTTTTTATAAGTGAGAATAAAGAAAGACGTTTTTTATAGTAATATTTAAATGCAAGTATAATTATTCATTCATACTTCAAAACGCTCTCGCTCTCGCAAATGGCATGTCGGGTGTAACGACATAGCAAATGGATTTTGTCATTTAATATATACTTAATTAGTACTAGATTTTGTATGCCAGAATTGAGAAGTTTTTCAAAGAGGATTTTACAGTGATTGATTATATCATAAAACAATTAACAAGTTAGAAGTCACCATGGAATCTTATGATAAGACATTTTTGCTGGGTGTTCTTTAAATTTATATAGGTGCTATCAAATGTTGTCGGCACTTAACTCAAAATGCAGAGAATATCTTACAACTATATTGACACAAGTTATGTTGAAAAGAAAATTTGGAACTCTACCTCTCCCCAATTCTAAAGAGAAAAAAAGACAGTTTCTTTTTCTATTTTAGTTTTCTGTTGTAGTATTAAATAATGCTGCATTGGAATTCTAACCTTCCAATTAAATATCAAATACATGCTCTTTTACGCTGTGTTGACTAGAAAATACCTAACCAGTGATATTATGTACGAAACCTATCTTTGCATTCAACAAGATTCAATTAAATTACGCCATTACACGGGAAGCGATTTTGCCGAACATCCCCACCCTACTTCAATTAGTTGAAGTCTTGCTTCATGAATTTTAGCACTGTAAGAAAAAAGCGAATTGTCGATTAATTCCGTATGGAAATTGCCCTGGGCAAGAAGCTGCTCGGTCACCAGGGAAATGTCTCCTACCAATAGCAAAGGCAGTGCAGTGGCGGGAGCATAATTTACAATAATGTAGATTTTAAAACGATGCAGCATAAAAAAAGATCAAATGATTAGATACTTTCGGAGTTTGAAGATTAGTACATAATTTCTAAAATGATACGAATTTATTTCCTACACAGAGAAAAATGAGTACTACTAACCTCTTCAAATAATTGGTAATCCACTTAAAAATGGGACTGCAGGCCACTTTGTGATAAACTAAATACTTCGTATTAATATCGGAATACGTGTTAATACACCTGCGTTTGTTTTAATAAATATACTGATGAAATGCGAACATTTTTTAATTTTTTTGATCACGTGTTTTAACGTCGCAACAAAACATTGGTATTTTACCAAAAGTTTATCAGGATACTTATCGATTCATTCGTTAATGGCCTGCAATCCCGTATTTAACCGGATTACGAATAATAGTTAAGGTACGTATATATGCGTCAAATTTGTTAACCAGTCGAGCGATTTTTGGCATATGATGCCACGTTTGCAAAAATGTTTTGTGCGATCGCTTGCCATAAATTGTACAGGACCTAAAAATACGGGTGAACGGTGAAATCTAGGTGGATTCATTGACTGTAAACCGCAGTAATCAGTATCATGTGTTTGCCTATTAATATTTTGAGGAATGGCATTAATTAAATAATAAAGTAAATATATATAATTATGTAACTATATATATATTTACATAAATATACATATTTTGCTCTCCGACAACAAAATACAACTTATTATAATTTAAATAAAATAACTTTGTTCGGAAACCACTTCATTGAGTATGTAACTTAATATTTTGCCTCGTTCTGCCTGAAACTTCTTCGAGGTTTTATAAAAACATTGGTTAGTTTATATATTATGGCATAAGCATAGTTTTTGTTTTGTGGTTATAATCACTAAAGTACCAAATAAAATTACTATATTCAATTTGTAATTTTGTATACCTACCCACAATGCGATTTGTTTCATGTGAAAGTTTAATATAGAAAATATGTTTACATATTTATTATTCTTGTCGAAAGTACATTGTAGTTTTTGCTATTATCATAATTTTGGTATTATTCTTATTTTAAAATTATATGAGATTGGATTGGATTTTAAATTAGAATACGTTAGAGATTAAGTTAAATTACGAAGACTGTAGAAATTTAGTAAGATTACGTTAGATTGAGTAGATTAAGTACGGATTACATTAGAGATTAAGTTAGATTACGTAGATTTAGTATAGATTACTGTATCGAACATGAAAAATTATTTTATTGCATTTAATATCAATTGCAGCTAAAATGAACAACTGCAAGTTTGATTTTTTTTATTTTTTTTTATATTAACTCCACACAGGAGGCCCTGAAGAAAATAATTTCCCTCAGGGCCTATGTCATCTTTGGGGATGCTGTGTGGAGGGTCTTTTTGTGGAGAGGAAGGAGTGAACATGGGTCTTGAAGAGTTCCATGTTATAGGAGGGAGGAAACACAGAGGCCGGCAGTTCGTTCCACAGCCGAGCTGTTGAACCTAAGAACGAATCGTAGAAGCGACCCGTTCTCACGTGACAAGTGTCAACCGTGTACAAATGTTGGGCACGCGTTTGGCGTGTATCCCGACTACGCACCGGTGCCGAAGGGATCAATGACGCTAGTTTCTCAGAGCATCTTCCATTGTAATACCGATAGAACAAGGACAGCATACCTACCTGACGCCTGTGCTCTAAAGATTGCAGTCCGTTTGTTAAGATTGGGGAATCTATCAAACGGACCGCCCGTTTTTGCACAGAGTCAAGGGTTTTTTCAGGTATTTAGGGGCTCCGGACCAGAGATGGCTGCCAAATTCGACAGTAGGGCGCACTTGCGATTTGTATAGGGTCAGCAGTTGTGTACTATTAAAGTATCTGCGGGCCCTGTAGGTACAGTACGCCCAGCTTCTGAGCCCCTTTTTTCCAAATCATAATATATACCAGTTGAAAAATGCATCAATCTGTTACCAGGTGGCAAAAAAAGACTGGATCGAACACGAAACAGTTCGATAACCCTATTTTCTAAAACGGGATTAAAATATTGACAAAGCTAGTCGCTGGGTGAAATATTATTCGCACCTAAAAACACCTGCGTGTGGAACGGTATACAAGTTGTTGTGATGATATTGACATCACAAGAACGCTTGTAGGAGAAATTATAAATAGGAAAAAAAACACAAAATTGGGCATTCAAGAATAACCACGAGTGGACCGAATACCTCCAGTTACAGCGCCATATGTTATAATTTAAAATTATAAATTCCTGAGTGTCAACTGAAATCTGTTGTCGCTTCTGTTCCTCCATCACGGCACAATCATTTTAAAGATTACAACTACGTGCAACCAGCTGTTTACTTCCGGCACTCTATCAGCTGAGCTAGACGCATCTGTCATCATTACAATAATGGGGCGTCTCCGTGTGCCGGCCCTCATAATCAAATGACCATGCCGCCGCTGAATTCCTGCGACTGAACCAGCCACAGATGCTGACAACCTAAAGGCTGACAAATACCTGCTGGCTACCGACTGAACTAGCCAGTGCCACTGATCACCTAGAGGTTGGCCAATCCTTGCTGCATTGATGCTGACAACCTGGAGGCTGGTGAATTCCTGCTGGCTACCGACTGAACTGCCCACTGCCGCTGATCACCTAGAGGCTGGTCAATCCCTGCTGCATTGATGCTGACAACCTAGAGGCTGGCCAATTTCTCCTGGCTACCGACTGAATTAGCCATTGACGTTGACAACCTAGAGGCTGGCCAATTCTTTCTGGCTACCCACTGAATTAGCCATTGGTGCTGACAACCTAGAGGCCGTCCAATTCTTTCTGGCTACCAACTAAATTAGCCATTGATGCTGAAAACCTAGAGGCCAGCCAATTCTTCCTGGCTACCGACTGAACCAGCACTAACGCTGACAACCTAGAGGCTGGCAAATTCTTCCTGGCTACCGACTGAATAAGCCATTGATAATGACATCATAGAGGCTGGCCGATTCCTGCTGGCTAACAATTGAACTGGCAACTGCTGCAGCAGTCGCCTACGCCATTTGATGTATCGTATGGCGCAATGATGCACAATGTGCTCCAATCTGAAATTATCGCTGAAAGAATTCCGATTGTCTCAGTTTTCTATCTGTGTATTAAAACCCAGTTGTATTAAAATACATATAACTATTTCTTGTGAATTGGGTTGGCTGTAAAAAGTACCTACAAGCTACACCCCTTTGTACGTTCTGTACACCAGTACAATACTACAATTAAAATGTGAATTTTAATTTGAATCGTCTTTCTTTTTTAATGGTTTGGATAGAACACCTCACGGTGTTTTACTTAAATCATTGCCCAGGTTGAGAACTGATGTGTGCCGGTGCTTATTATTTACAGTCTCTTCTTGTGCAGGCAAACACTTCCCGTACAATTACATTAGAGATTAAGTTTAATAACTTAGTCTGTTAATGGTACTGGTTTATTTTCGTCGACGCTTCGTGACGATATTATTTCACTATTTCATCCTTATCTCCTATTTTAAAACCTAATAAGAATACGCAAATTTACTAGAGATTAAGTTAATTTCCGTTAGAGATTATCTTAGATTACGTAGATTAAGTAGAGATAAAGTTAGATTAAGTGGTCTGCTAAAATGCAGCAGTTAATTTCATCGACGCTTCATTACAATATTCTTTCCGCATGTCGTCCTTATTTCCTGATTTAAAACCTAATAGATCACGAGACCATTGTGATGTTGAAATTTTTTAATTACATTACATTGGGTTGTCTACGTAGATCCCTGGGATTAGAGTCAAAGTGCAAATCGCTTACATTTACATCAAATAATATTGTTGAGTGAGAGATCTTTTACAAGCATCCCCGGTGACTAACATAATTTTAACATTACCTTTTAATCATTGGGACTTTCTGCTAGTGTAGCCATAGGAAAGCGTTAGCAGAATTAATTGAAATAGATAATTTTTAATTTTTCTAAAAAAAAATCTTCATAAGGCTTATCACTTTGTGATGACATTATTTATTTATTAAAAAGATAAACAACTTTGTTTTCATCACTTTTGTTTATACACATCATCTACATGTTTCGTGAATGTTCACATTTAATCCTGATGATGTTGATAACATTGCCGATAACAAGTTTGCACTTGTACAATGCTGTTGTCAGAAGAGAAATCTACGATTTATCCATCCCGTTAAACAGTGAGTGAATTTGCGAATGGTTGATTTTGCAATTTTTTTATTTCAATCATCACCATTTGTACCACCAACAATTACAAAGTTTTATTGTTCAAGAATTGAGTAATCCCCTGCAACATAAATTTTGTAACAGTCTGTTACATAAAGAATTTGTAACAAGGTGTGTGTATCCTTCTGCTTCATTTATATTTATTGTTTCAGTGTGTGATACCTCCAGTATATACTTATTAACCCGTACATTGATGAGAATGCAAACCATGGAATTGTTTGACACACTTCGGTTGCCACACCTGTTGACCAAAGACAAAAACTTAGCAGTTCAAAATCAAGGCACTGGCGTTCCTTGTTCAACAGCCCAAATCAGTGGGCATTCCTTTCGGCTGGTGACCGATGATTCCAGCTGGAAAATCTCGCCGTTATTTTGAAACTGGAGACTTCATCCTGAGAGATTGGAAAAGCATTTCTAATTACGAAGTGTTAGAAGCGTCCTGACACCAGAGGTTATCGATGTATAAGATGGTTTGAAAAGACACTACGCGCACGTCGACATCAAACGAATCTCATAATTTGAAATGACATCACAGATCAGTCGATATTTGAAATAGCACCATCTCTATTTGGGGACTGAATATAGTGTTTTGTATAGATGGCAGTACTTGCAACACATTTGTTTATTTTGAGTATTTAAAATGCGTTATATACATCTTACTTTTTAATTTTCAAACAAATACTGTTTTAGAAACTAGATAAACTACCTTTCCGGTGTAAAATAAACATTATTGATTTTTTATTTTATTTTATTTGGTACAATATTTTTAATATTTTAAGTTTTCCAGTAATGTAGGCCTCACTGGGTGGCTTGCCCGTGCTGAGGCCTTCATTATATATTACTTTATATTACTTTAAATATAATTTTATATTACTTCTAAATGATAAAATTTTAATATCAACTGTGAAAAATATTTTCAAAAACGCAAACCACATTTTAACTTCATTTTTTACTCCAATTGCAGAAAAATTGGGAGAAATTGATATATCGAAAAAACCTGTAAGAAAATTTCTAAGAAAACTATAATTTCTTTTTTAACATAAACCGATTGCTATGATAGCAGCGCGAAATATGAACTAATAATTTTGGCTATTTTTAGGATTTTATTAATTTATCATGTATGACCCAGTATAAATATTTGAGGCAAACTAATTTTTAACTAATTTTTCTCTTTAAATGTATTATGTAGTTTATATTTTCATATTATAAAATGAAGGTCTCAGCACGGGCAAGCCACCCAGTGAGTCCTACATTACTGGAAAACTTGAATTGTAAAAAATATTGTACATAATAAAAAAAAAAAAAAAAAAAAAATGATAACCCACAGAAACGCCCTATAAACATCAGCTAGTGAAATGATAGAATCAAAATCATTTTTGTTTATTTTCAACAGTACTCTAAAAATAAAAGTGTGTTTATACGATCGCTTTGTACAACGCACAAGAAATTTATAAATTTTTTTTTGTTTTGGCACTATTGAAAAAAAAGTCAATATTTTTTGCTAAGTTTCACATGAGCATGGGACACTGTGCATAGTACATGTACTGGACGCTCACGCCAGAGACATTAAATATAGTGACTGTAAATTTCCTTTTTATAAGAAGGAAAATATTTGAAAAAAATATTTAATTAGTAGTTTTATTATAAAACATTGATATTATTATGAAACAGACTTTGCGAATATCGTCGGACAACTGACTGGTTAAGTCAGTAGCTTTCTTAGGCTAATATTAGGATTATTTATTAGGCTAATAGAGTGCAGTGTGTACACGTGTTAATACGGTTAATTATTCATATCTCTAAACAAGATACATGAGAGTATTTGAGGTCCAAAGACAAAAAGCCGATATTTAATTATTACGGTTATATCCTACATGACACGCTACATGTGTACGGTGATAACGACCGTATTAGGAATGCGTCATCGTAGAATTTGTGATGATAGCAGAGAAACATTAATTTTCCAGATTATTTCAATTGTACGGCCTCTGTTGCAAGGGTCCTGGGTTCGAGTCCTAGATGTGACCGTATCCTTTTCTGATTTTTCTGTTTCAGATTTTCGTTTAGAAATCGCTAATATTGTCTTCAATAGCAAAATATATTATATATGCGGCACGTTCTAGAGCGGAAGATACTCTCAGTATCGCCCTGGTGTAAGAACACCATTCAGCATTAAAACGTTGCTTTAAATTCCTTTGGCCGTGTTTGGTGGCCCGATCTGAACAGCCAGGTACTTGCCCACTTTCTTCTTTCCAATTTCTCGCCCCTTCTCACTACCTTCAGCCTCACAACATACCCCAATTGGGAATGCCATACTCTCACTGGCTCCAGATGGTTGGGAGCAGTTTGGGCTCTTGTGCAAAATGTATATGTATGTCTTGTTATATATATATATTGCTATTCGAGACAGTATTTATATTGAAGTCTTACTAAATCCTCCAAAGCTTACAAGGCGAAGCGTGTTTTTTCAAGGCGCTTCACTAAATAATATTTCTCTTTTCAACTGGGTTCAACTCAGACTTCTCTGGGGTTATTTATATCAATTTAAGCGGCCCCTTACCGTAGTTGACCTATAAACTCCTTTCCAGATATTGATTTAGCAGTCATACTAGAGTTTTCTCCATTAGGATTTTTCCTCCTCCCTTTCACCTGCCTTTCTTAGGCTTAGTGAATGAGTCCTCTCTTTACGCCACTTCTCCTACGCTCGTCAGAGTAATGACAAGAGAAGATTAATGGTTCAAAGGAAGCTGGAGACGCAGAACTAGCTCTAGATAGAAGAACTTGCGAGATAGGATGATAAAATGATATATTATTCGCAAGAGATAGACGTGGGATACAATGAAGGACTAACGCAAAAAACTAAGATAACTTGTTCCTAAGTAATTTTGGATAAATAATCGTGAAAAGGTTTTTTCAATGTTTAAAATGGGTATTCTCGATAGTACCCAAATTTATTGCCAAATTAAGGACGAAGGATTTCTATTTGGGTGACGCAGGAAAGTTTTTCATTACCAATTCGACGTAAAGCAGTTGTTTGCGTACTCCACTGTCATGGAAATTTAAATATAATTTCTTTAAAAGGTATCTTTACGTATATCTAGAAAAAATTTTAAGCGAAATTTATTGGAGATCAAAAGAATAATTGTCTGTTTGAAATATGGTATGACGATTTACGATGATTGTATTTAAATATGAGTGTCTGTGGCGGTTTGCTTATCATGATAATGTACATGATATATATATGATTTCTAAAATAAATATATATTTATTTATTTTAGAAATCAAACAGTCTTGAATATAAAAAAAATATATAACAAAAGTAGCAAACAAAACACATAATGCCGGATTTCAGATAATAATAATTCAATAGAAATCTAAACGAAACATGAAATGAAACAAAACACGGAAAATAAAAAAAAAATAAAAAAAATCAGTCACAACTAGGAATCAAACCCAAGATCTCTGTCTTACCGGAACAGCGTCTTTAGTTACTAGAACATTGGGTCCAAATTATTAAGCATCATCTTTCAAATTCAGAATTAACAATATTATCTTGGAACTAATTTTTTCCCATATTTTTAACAGCTACCTTTTTAAATTATCACAGATTTCTAACGAATTGGTTTGTTACCTAAATAGTGTCTCGGATAAACATATTGATTTTTATTTATATGGGATATCTATTGAATTTTTTCTAAAAGTCTAAATCAATATTCAATTTTTATTGGAACAACTTTTCTTTAAATTTTCGTGGTTATACCCATCAATGTTATATTTTATTGAAGAAGGTAATAAAAAATAATAATAATACATCCTGGGTTCGATTCCTAGTTGTGACGGTTATCTTTTTATTTTTTGATTCTAGTTCTGTTTCATATTTCGTTTATATTTTTTATTATTATCTTCTTCTTCAATTATTAATATATTATATTCATAGGTTTAACCTACAAAAGTCACAGAAAAATTATTACAATATTTTTTTTAATTTTGCGAATAAATATGTATTTTAAAAACTCACTTCAAACGCTATATTTCCAGAGAAAAGCTATTATCCAAAAGCAAAATACAAACATCCAACCTTTTTTCGTTTCCGAAATTGCTCCATTTCAGGGTTGCCACCGTTTTCCGTAGCGGAACCTAATCGTTAAATATTGACATTGTAGCGTTACCGGTAAACACTGATCAGTCCCCAGCCAAGGGAGAAACAAAGGGTCGTGCAAGGGCGAAAAAACCACATTGGTTGTGGTAGAGCGAAAGAAGACAAAACAAGAAGTCTGGGACGTCTCAAATACATATTTAAACCAGATAACAGTGTTAGAGAACAATTTTTAAGATTAGTAGCATTTTCATTTGTTTGGTAATCAGATCTGAATAGTAATCTTTCTTCTGCTTTACAATATATTGAGGATTACATAGTCTCACTGGCTTCAAATGGTTGGGAGCAGTTGAGATACTTGTTCAGAGTTCACATAGAAAAGCAAAGTAAATCATTAGTCCAATAAGCAGCGCGGAGGTTTTATTTTTTTGCGACTTTTAATCAGATCTTTGATATACCCTTATAAATAAATTGTTAAACTTTTACAAGATTTTCATCGGTAGTGCTAAACTTACGGCCCTCCGTAAGCTAAAATTTGTTGTTACAATTCAACTAATTTCATACATCCAGTGCATTTCAGTAATGATATCCAATTAAAAAGTGTGTACAACATGGGGTACAAATTAAGTACACCATGTATTTATTGGGTTTGGCAGAAATCATAATATGGAATTATTGGAGATCCGAGTGCCATAGCAGTGTCTATAGGTCAATACAGGTAGAAAATTAATTACTTGATATTGAAATATTGAAGAATTCGTCACATTGAAGATAGGTCACCCAAAAAAAATCGTTTGCCTTATAAACACCTCATGAAGATTTTATTTCATCTCCATTCTACTTTTTTAATACAAATGAATTAGTTCTGACGGTTATGCTTATTGTTTTTCACCTATATTTAGCTTATTTATTCCTTTAAGATTCCTTGTATTCAGTGAAGTTTTAAAATTTCAGTAATTTGAAACTGAAAAGCCTTGGATCAAATGTTCACTAATTTGACAAAATATTCTTGTTTCATTGAGTGAATATTCCATGGTGTGCGAACAGAGTTTTTCATACTTAATATATATTTTCTATGATAAATCAAATGACTTTTTTAAGGTAATATAATGTGCACCGCTGGGAGCTTTCGTCAATCATACTGGGCGCTTCAATAAAAGCTTAATCCAAATACTCTGTTGATATAACCAACTTCATATTTGTTGGCAAACGTCGCTTGTAGCTAGATTGTATGCAGTTGGCAATACTTTTTCAGAAATAGTAGATGTGCTCAACAGCTCTGAATATAATTACAAGAAGGCTATAATAACATACCTCAAAAATAATTAATGTTAACATAATACTATTCATTTTCATTGATTCCATATAATTTAAATGACAAATTTTTACATCATTCTTACTGTTCCACTATTTAATTTTATACAATCTTGAGATTTAAAAAAAATCTAATAATTTGTTTTTTTGGCTGGATAAAATTTTGATACGTCTAAGACTATTTATACTTTTGACCATTTCAAAATTCAGATTATTTCCGTTAATTTTATTAGGTTATAGCAATCAGAAGTGATCACGGGCTAAAAGAGGCTAGGAAATTGAAAAGAGCTACACAAAAAGAGTCGGAGACCTCATGTACGGTCCAGGAATTGCAGAAGAAAATGTGGTTTTAAGACGCTGACGCCGTACTGTTTTTTCTTTTGCATTTTATTCAAAACTACTTTTTCAAACTGATCTACCTAACGGATTTTGTTAAAATTAACCAAACTCCTGGGCACACTAACGCCCAGATTCCTAGCTACCCCACACACTTTTTCCTTCCGCGATCATCCTCATCTTCCTCTCCTCCCTTTCCTTAAAAAAACCCTTTACACAGCATCAGCACAGCATGTTCCAACGAGGCGTACCAGGCACACTACACTTTTTCATATTGAAGCCAACAATACCAATGCAGCAAACAACTCAGTAATTACTCGCGCAATCACAACATACACCCATTACGAAAAATTACTACATTTAGACATCTTTTATGATTCCTTTCTAACATACAAAACTTATTTAATTTCTTAGCATGACATATTTCAAAAATATTTTCACATCATTTTTCAAAACTTCTATGTATTAACAGCCAATTACAATTCGTGAGATTATTATAATTCTTGTTTTCAATTAATTTATTATTATCTATCCACACACTTCCTTCCTTTTATAACAATCTCAGGCGAAATTACGTAATGATATTTTATGGACATAGGTAATAGGTACTACAACTATGTAAAAACTAAAAATATCTAACTGTATCTTATTGTACTGTGTATGTCTTAAGAAATAAATAAATAAATCTCCAAAGATGAAAGAGGCCCCGAGTGATTTTTTTTTTCTTCTGTGTTTAAGTATTTTTATCTGTTTGTATATTTAAGATAATTATTGAAACTGAATTGGTTTATCATGCAATGTAATTAATAACCTTATATATATATATGTGAACATATATGTTCACCGAAGGAAGGGCACATGGGTTCGTTGCTTTGATGCGCCACAGAATAGCCGGAACAAGTCAGCGCTACCAGAGATTGGACAACACTCTTGTCCAGGCCGTTGCCCAGTGGCAGGGAGCGCCTTTATACCAGAGATGGAGAATTTCACTCAAGCCACAATAAAGTCCTAATGTGTTCATCAATTTATTCATTTTTTTATTTTTTCTATATTGATTTTTTTATGTATTAACTTAAATGTAAACTTTTATGCAGGCAGAGCAATGCACACACCGCTCTGTCCAGCTGAAAAAAAATTAAATATTCATTTCCGATTTTATGTCTGGGTTAAATCTTCCCCATAGGAAAAACTAAACCCTTCCACAAATGATCATCTAGTCAATCAACATTATGCAAGTGCATTATATAAGCAAAATAAATACAAAACAATACAAGAATAACACGTCAACTCACCAGAGATCAAATGGGAAAATAATTCACCGACTCCAGATATTTTCATATCAGAGGGTTCGGCTCGGTAGAACTCCTAACAGGGCCTATAAATCCTACTGATCCCTCAACATAAATATTTAAAAAATCTTTCGTTATCCTGCATGTATTCAAAATGACCGACTTTTGCATCTTTATACATAAATTTTTTGATAGATCTAATACGCCTAAATTTTTAATGAGAGAGCTAGGTATAATGCCAGTAGCCGAAATAACAAATGGTTATATTTTTATAGTCTGAGAATGCCAAATTCTTTTAATCTCATTTCCTAAATCTGTGAATTTTCTTATTTTTTCATTAACAGATTTTTGAATATTACAGGAATTTGGAATAGCGACATCAATGATATAAGTTATTTTTTTTAAATTTTGTCATGTAAAACTATATCGGGTCTATTATGACTAATCGTTCGGTCTGTTAGTATAGTTTAATCCTAATATATTTTATAAAATTCGTTTTCTAAAAATGAATTAGCCTGTTTTACATACTGTCAAATAATAAAATTATTCATAAAATGCTTCAAAGAAAAATATATTGTAATTTATCTGATAAATAAAAAAGCATGCTGACAATGAAAAACCACTTATGTTTCATTTATGTAAATTAGATATAAAATTCTTAATAACGTGGTTAAGTCAACTATTGAGTTCTTTATGGGTCTTGAAGGCGCTCATAAAAATGTGTTGTGTCAAAGCTAGAGGACTTTAGTTAAGCTTTTGTATACCTACATGATGAATGCGTCGTAATATTTTTAAAGGATATAATTAATTCGAACATATGTCATCCATTGGTTGAAAAATAAATAATAAATGTTGGCAGAAAGAAATTAGTTAGAAAAGTTTAAAAAGTATGTTTTGTTTTTATTAATTAAAGCAAGAGTTTCATAAAAGATTAATACAGCATTGTTTTAATATTTGTTTCTTACTGAGTTACGCTAATTATCTTCTATATATTAATTTAACACGGAACTCTAATAATATCATCAATTTTCAAAATTAATATTCAAGTTCTGTGAAAGTTATGTTCACGTACTGTTATTATTCCATTATGGGTCAGTTGTTTCATAGTACTTGAATAATAACCGAACTTTAGTATAATTATTTCATTATAGGTCAGTTTTTTCATAGTACTTGAATAATAACAGAACTTGAATAGAAGTTTCACAGAACTTGAACATTATCTTTGAAATAGATTTGATGAATTGTTCAAATTCTGTGAAACAACTGGCCATAAATTTCTTCTTAAAACCTCGAGTGTATTTTTCAACTGCATTTCGCTAAACCACTTTATTTTTCATATATATTTTGATGGCACTTTATTTTAATGAATAATTAACTATCGTTACACTTATTTTACTCTGCTTTATGTTTTTTATTGTGGTTTTCCGACCTTTTTATCTAACGTACGGTTCACGTATTGGACTCATTTGGGTTTGATTCCTGCATAGCTCAGAAAGAGCGCGTTTTTTACATTCAGAGATTTCCTCACGTGTTCGAACGAAGGAAAATTGGTCATTGCTCCGTTTCCTCTCACCTTTATAAAATTCAAAAGCTTGGAGATTGTACTTTCTGAAGTCTAGAAGTTTGAACATTTGGTCACATGTTTTTGCTGTTTCTTTCTATGCAAAAATCATCTCTTCTATCAAGCATTATCTAAAATTGTCTTATCCCCTCCATCCAAAATAGTTACCGGAAATAGTCACTACAAAGAAAAAAAATTCAGGAAATCACTGTAGCCATCATTTAAAATGGTGGCCTAAAACATCCTAGAAAGGTGAGAGTCAGAAACAGTATATATTGTCAGAAAAAAATCTATGTTAATACAATATCCTACATAAATTTACTAAAAAAATTTTAAAAATTCACATAAATATATGCATTCAGTAAAATGTACTGGCATAGAAAAGTAATTAGAAAAGAAAGTCGTTAGATGGAATGCAGCAAAACCGTCTAGAACGAGCGAGATTATGGCATCCCCAATTAGGGTATATTATGAGGCTAAATGTAGTGAAGAGAGAAAGAAGATGGGCACGATGAAGGTGGGGAAGTACCTGGCTATTCAGATCTGGTCACCAAACACGACCAAAGCCATTTCGATACTGGATGGTGTTCTTACACCGGTGTTGGTGTAACTTATTGTAATCACTGGATTAAGTAAGTCAAGCACCTCCATTAACACCCTGTGCAATGGGCGATGCAATATCTGGGTATTAGGATGTTGCTTGTCCACTGTGATTTTTCTCAATTTGTAAAAAAAATAAAGCCGGTAGAGTATATTTTAAACACTAGTTTGAGTAATAATTATAAAGAATAAATTCCTTATTCTTTTTTATCATTGGTTATGTCAATTGTTATCACAATGTTATAATATTATAACTCGGTGTAAAAAATGTTACACACAAATTGAAAATGCTGTTTTTTGTCAACATAGTCATCATTTAACTTGAGTTTTCCTTGGAACACACATTTTAATTTTTCTCTAGAAAGTCGTGATTTAGTCTGGGTGTGAAAAACTACGTACACATGTTACCGTAGGATTAAATGGCACCAAATGAATTTAAGGATGGGTTTATATCTAGAAATAAAAAAAAAATTATTTAGGAATACTATAGTGTATTGCAAAAAAATACATAATAAAAAAAATTAAATAGCATCCTACTATTAAATCTGTCTGGCAAAGGGCTTGCACAGGTAAAATGATACGATGTGATAACAGTTGGTTCTTAATGCGAAGTAGTTGGTTCCGGTTCTTCACAGCAACTGTTACAGTTTATATTTTATCCAAAAAATAATGCTGTAGTCCATTGAAAAATAGCCTCGCACTGCTGGTCTCCAAAACGGTCCCTCTTAACCAATCAGAATCGGCAGATGTCATCCGATTCAATCAATCCAATAGTCAATGCTCCAATGCAAAAGCTGATGCTCACAAAATTGGCGAATGTGTTCGCCTAACCTCAGCCAAGAGTAATTCTCACTGCTCAGGGCTGGTGATCAAAGAATGACCATTGTTTCCAATGCAAATCACAGATTCTTCCTCCCTCAAGTTTGGCAACTTTCTAAATCAAAATTCCACGACTGTCAATTTGACCAATGGCAAATTGACAATGTGTAGGTACTTAAAGGTCCCACATACCAAGACCATAGATGTGATGTAAGTAAAGTGATACACACACCTTGTTACAAATCCTATAAGTAACAGACAAAAAAAAAAATAAAGCTATATTTATTTGCTTTTATCGATACTGTTATGGTACAATTATAGTTTTGGTAAATAAATGGACAAAAACGAAATATTTTGAAAAATTTCCCAGACAAAGTTACGAAAAATTGTGTGGAGGCCTTCTAACGTAAGTGGTTGATGATGACGAATATAAAAAATATATATTTGAAGATTGGATAAAAATCCCAGACGAAAGGTCAATTCGAACAAGCCGTGCGAAGAGTGAAATTATATGCGAAAGTACTAAACTTGTTATTGAAGTTCCGAGACCCAAAATTTTATTTCATTCCGCTTTCTCTGAGAGAAAACGAATTGGGTTACGCTTCAGAATGAAATTTCAGAAAAAAGTTATTTTTATATTGAAAACGTAGGTAATTCATCGAAATACAAGATTTTTGAATGGATGAAAGCCGTTTCGAAAAATGATGACCACCAGGCTCCAGACTTTCAACGGCCGTTTTGTGGATAAGAAAAATGTTCTTAAGTTCAATCAAAGGTTTATGAAACCTGTTTGATCTACTTAAATTTCAAAAGATAATATTAATCAAAGTTTTTTTTGTGTTTTCACCTCTCCTTAATTTACTAAAAATCTCTAAAAATTATTTGTAATGCGTTTAAAAACGAGATGGCAAGCCGTCCCATGATACAATTTCAGTGAATTCCTTGTATATCGGAACACGTATGCACTTGCATTTACCTCGATAATACATAATGACAAAATGCGAAAATAATATAATTTTTCGACACCTATCTGATATCGTAATAATATACGTATATTTTTCATTCTATACTATTTTTATATATTTTTATATTATTTACCAAGAAAATAGTAGCATAAGGAACACTTTAATTGTGTATTGAACTAATGAAAACATGCTTAACTATATTAAAATTAAAATTCTTTCACAAATTGATCGTGTTATGTGCCTACAGATGCGCAATATAAACATATCAGATATTGCTATGAATATTATGCATTTCTGAGGATTGGGGAAATTGCACGTTGGAATTCTTTCATTAGTAGGGTAAGTTCATTTGATAATGTAAATCTATAAATCTTTCTCTTTGAGAATCAATCGTATACACTGTAGATCAATAATGCAGCTTCTGCCTTCATCAAAAGAATTTCAATTCGTTCATGTCGAGTTGTCATGCGATTTGTCATGGCAATCGATTATTCGGTCATTTTTTATATACTAAGAGCCCTTAATGCCCGTAGACCATCAATAATTAATTAATAAGAAAAAACATATTTTTAGCAGTCATAAAAATCATCTTGCAATAATATATGTTTTAAGAAAAGCTGATCAAAATGGCTTATATTTGTGAGTCGTTAATTAGCGTGGTTTGATTTTAAAATATAAATACAAATTATATGTGTGTATTTATTTATCGAAATCAATCGCCTATATGGTACGATATCTCATTCTTCAATATTATTTAAGCACTACATTATTCGCAGTGGTAGGTGTGACAAATTAAGGGGAATCTCTGCCACCATCTATAGATCTTTCAACGATGGCTTCCATATGATTCTACATACTATGGTTTTTAATGCAATTACGTAAAAATTTGAAAAACATAATATTTCATATTTACCTGGATGGTAGAAAAATAACCACAATACCTGCAAATAATATTATTTTATTTCTTCATATGAAGCGGTTACTTTGTGATGTGACATTATAATTTAAAATTAAACAATAACTTTGTAAACATCACTTATAGGTAAATACTTAATGCCGACCGGGTTTCGCTACAACCGTAGCTTCATCAGGGCAGTATAACACTGTGTTATACTGCCCTGATGAAGCTACGGTTGTAGCGAAACCCGGTCGGCATTAAGTATTTACCTATAAGTGATGTTTACAAAGTTATTGTATAATTTTAAATTAAAATATTATTTTACATACAAGCAGAATATAATATATCAATGGTTTTAAATAGCTCAAAACGGACTGCCAATGGATAATGTGTTTTAACAAAGTTTAATGGTGAAAAGTAAACACAAAATCGTCCTGGTGCAAAAACAACAAAAAAAATCTTAAAATGGTGTCGTTTGAATTTGTGATAGAAATATTTTCTAATCGAACTCCCTATAACATGTTTTATCCGTTTTCTACTTCTTCTACATGCTTCCTTCAGCCTGACGGTTTTTACCACATTTAAAACCGGACAATTGAGACACATTCATTGTTTGGACCAGAGATAAGGTACTTATATCAGGTGGAGCATTGAATTTTTTTTACGTTTTTGATAACGTTAGGATCCTGAAACATAATGCATTAAAATACTGAAAGGGTTTTTTTTTAATTAAATGAATTCTATTCTTACTTACTAATTTTGGCCCTACAATATTGTTAAAAGTTCAAAAAATAAAGTTTTTTTTATCGACTACCCCAATACAGAATATTTTTTTACGGACTAAACAATATTAATAACACATATGGAAAATAATATTGTTCTTAACTTTCGAGTCATCAAACTGCTGGAATGTAAACTTTTGGATACTTAAAACGACAATAATACGTTAGTTTTTCGCATTATCACCAAAGTCGTCCCTCATTTAGGACTCATTATAGGTTCAAAAGAACTAGTAAATCTTACTTAGTAACAGACCGGTTAGTAGCTCAGTTGACAGATGCGTTGGGTTGCTACTCAGGTGTCGTGGGTTAATTCCGCGAAAAGTCAAGTCCTCCGTCATTAAAATCTTTCGCTTTTAATAATGGTAAAGTAGTGGTAGTTTTACATCCTATTTTAACTTATTCAGGAGAATGTATATTTTTCTTAACAAAATTAGTTAATCTGTATATATATATATATTAATATGTTAATGATTATTTCTCTCCGTGGTAGGATTAAGGACGACATGTCATATTCAGGAGCATTGCGTCTACTCTAACTAGAACGTCTTCATTAGCACCTAGATATGCCTAATGAACCAGGATACCGTGCAATTTGCACAACAATGATTGGTTACCCGATATCTCCGTAGCACCGGAGTGCTGTGTAACTGTATGATTGAGATGGGGGACTATATATTTACATGTCTAGTACCCAGTGATACTCTATTGACTGATAGATGCTGCGATTCGTGAGACTTCGTCGAATGAACTTAAACATACAGTATTTCAAAGGGGTAATGCTACAGTTTGAATAGTTAGGATGGTTGTAAAATGTTAAAATATTAAATTATTAGAAGCATGTACCTACCAATATATACGGAGAGAAATCTAATTTTGCCCGCACGATAAATTAACAGGCCTTATTTATAAAACATCAATTTATATTGTTTTATCGATTTTCCTTGCACTATACAACACTTTCCAAAATAATAACGTATGCATAACACACCACTCGAACATGAAACGATCCCATGTGCAAGTCCCATGATCCAAAGTGCTTGCAAGCAAAAACAAATTCGAATGGGAGTTTTTCTCTTAACAACCTTTTCTCCGGTGTATGAATGATAGAGGCTGCTACTTCCTTCAAGGTATCTTAACCTATCATATCTTTGTAATGCTTTCATAAAAACTCAAAATTTATTGAAAAGTAATCACACTCTTACCTATTCCTACCACCCAAACTTGGACAATCAACAATTGAGAAATATAGTTTCTCTAGATAATCATGTTTTTGTGGACAGTGAGGCGTAGAATTAGCATAGGAAGGGTGGAAGTAGACTGAATGATGTAGAAATGAGATCCTTGAGGCGTGTGTGCGATAAATACGTGTCTGACCGTGTTTATAATGTAAAGATCGAGTAAATTCTAAGACATAGTGTAGGGGGAATGAATAAGGCTAAGAAAGGGAGACATAGACGGTTAGGCATGCAGAGCGAATGAACGAAGAAAGGAATATAAGCAGAATACATGACGTGTAAGTGAATGGATAAAGTCATGACACACATAATTACATACTTTAGGAAAATTTTACTTATTTTTTTAATGAAATATGAAGTGAGAAATTTGATTTAACATTTGTCATTGTACCAGCCGTGTGTCTGCACAAGACTTAGGGCACCGATCCCAGATCGTGTCTGCAACCGGTTGAGGATGCTGATGATGATTGCAGTTGACGGCTTCCCACATCCGGTACTCGGTAGTAGGACGGGGCGAAGAGAAGCAGCTGATGATCAAGAGTTACTTGTAGGTAAGTAAAAATACTTGTGGAATGGTAAGGTGAACCGATTTTCACAAAAATCGTGGGCTATATGCACTATGGTTAACGCGATAGCGAAATTCGCACATCTACCGAAAGACTGTGGGGGACACCTCACACGCTGGGAAATGTGAACGTCCGTTACAGTCATTATTAACTTCGAGTTGTTTCCCTATAGAACTAGGGTATAGACATGTGTAAGTAAATCATATCGAACCATACAGAAATCGAATGAATACAATTTAATGTGATGGACTAACTGATTGGCAAAACCAACAAATATTTGGATCGATGATATTTGATCTTATATTCGAGACAGCAGTGTGAACGCTACGTTATATCTGATGGTGGTGGGTCCCATACAAATATCTATGGTGTTTGTCCAATAACTTTTCCGCACCTTGACCGACCACGCCGGCGATATTTTCAAATCAAAGAATTGTTCATATAGTTACCGTGTGATATTTAAATTCTACAGAAAAATTAAGTTAAGAAATCAAAAAATTTAAAAAAGAAGACAAACTTTCCCGGGTTACGAATAATCTGATAATATTTGAAAATTTCCTACTACGACCACAATAAGCGGAAAATTATGCTGGTGCTGTGATGGAGAACTTAGCCAGCCAAGGAATTGAATACACTACGTCTGGGTGGGACCCAAACGCAATGTCAACTCAGCCACCGACCGGTTTGATATCGAACCGAAATGACTTATTAAAAAAATAACAAGTATTGTTAGTAATGATTTTTTTTATATTGTTTTTAGTTATCTTACTGTATGGCATATTGTGGTATCATTTTTAGTTCTCATCTCTTATCGGAGGTTGTTGACAACTATTTTGAAAGTGATACAATCTTTTGAATACGAAGGAAAAAATTAGATTTGCCTTCGTCCAATATCACGTTTTTACCTATGAGAATAAGTTAAAGGGAGGTAATATTTTTTTGTTTTTTCCTAAGGATTGTTTTAATTCTACTTTAATGAAGAGGATCTTTAAAAAAATATAAGTGTAATGCCTCGTTACTTTGAAATAGTAACGAGTAAGTAATATAAGTAATTTTTGATATTTGGAAAACTTAAGTGATGATTCTCGGCCGATATAAGCTTTTAATCTAATTGTCAGTAACCGCCAAGAATGGTCCGACGGTTTTTATACTTTATTGGTGATTATAATTTGATTAAAAGCTGAAATGGGACGAGAAAAGATTAACGCGGATAAATGTGCGAATTTCTAAATTCCTTAAAATGGCGCCGATTGTAAATCGAATGTCACTAAATTTGGAATACCTCAAAATGAGATAATAATGTTTTAGTAAAATAAACGCAGACGTTCGCAGATTTGCTTGTCAAAAGGATTATATTAACAAATAACTATTATTTAATGGATTTCCTTTTCAGTCAACCTGAACGTAACGCTGATCCATTCACCGAAAAGAGATTGCTTTTCCTGTAGCTTTTGGGGAGGCCGAGGCACTTTTCTGTCTATGAATCCTTTCCGGAAATTCAGAATATTGAAAGTAGTGAACATATAATTCCAAAGAAGTATTCAATGATCGGTTAAATAGAAAATGCACGGACAAAGCTTTCGGGTAAAGAAGTTAAACAGACTTTATGAAATAAACCTGTCAATTTTTATAACGGGTTAATCAGATAATAATTATAAGATTGTGAAAGGAGTGGGTGATGTCAAACATTCAAAAACATAAACTTGAAGAGGTTAATCTATCATTTAATAATCTATTAATGTTCTTATCTATTTTTTATAATTTTTAAAATGCTACAGAAAGTTTAGTTTTTGTAGGCTTCAGAAGGTAAGTATTTTCTCATTATCTTGGCAACAAGGAATCCAAGTATTTGTGTAAATATTTTTTTACAAATTTCATAGTTAAAATACTTAGTTTGAATTTTTAAAAGTCCGTCAAAACGTTCCTATGATATTGAAAAAACTTGGGTCGACATGAACACAAAAGAACCCAATTTAAATATTTTGCAAGATTTCCAAAAAACATGTATTCTTTTGAAATAATTTATGAACCACAATAACCACAACCGTGTTGTAGTGCAAGCAGCGTGATTTGTAACAAAATTGTCGGCATTCTTAAAACACGCGACTGGTCAATCTCTGAGGAAGCGTGTTAAGTGCTGCCAGAATCCGCCGACCACCGGGCGTTTGTGTGTCTTACGGTTTTATTAATTCCACGTATGATAAAACTTACATATTTAGAATCAGAGTTTATTCATTTATGTCTTTTGACTCTTGTTCAGTTCCGTCTTCGTTTGGGGTAGACAGCCCCGAAGAAGGCTAATAAAGGAGGAGCAGAACAAATAACAACCCAAAAATTAATTACGATACTTAAAAATCTGTTGATTTGTATATGATGGTGCATGAAAAAATAACATAGCTGACTGCTCATTTTAGTCAGCAAATGAATATGTTACAAGCGCGATGGTTGGTATCGTAGATATCCCGCACTAGTAATACCTCATCTACTTTTCTCCTAATACGTCAGGCGCTTCTTTGAAAGTGCTTGAACCAAAAAAACAGAAAAAAAAATTGTAATATGCGATGCATACACCAGTTACCTACCTTTATGTTTTAATAGTATGTACCTATTATTCTACTAGTAAAATAATTTTATTTAAATAATACAATTATTTTTATTTTTTTATTATTATTTATACCCGCTAAACTGCCAAAGCAGTTTGTCAGCAGTGTATTGTATATTTTAGTAATTGCGCTTAACAAATATCAGTTAACTTTATGTCTATTTGTATTTCCTGTACTAAAAAAAATAAATAAATATATATTTTTTTAAATTGCAAAGTAATAACTTTTCTCAAGTAAAAGATTCTCGAATTTTGTCACTTTCCATTAGCTTCTAGTACGACTAGAAAAACAACATACATTGCAACCCGGATGGGTCACTTTCTGAAAAGGGTTAAGGCAGGGGATGAAGGAAGAATTTGATTGTGCCGGTTTAAATACAGTTATTTCTGCAATAAAAAAAATACTTTTAGTTATTCCGGTATAAATAAATTCTTATTATTATTATTATTATACCTTCATGCATTTTACAAATGAATGAGTCGAATAGTTTCCAAGTTGTCAACATCAGTAGTTGTGGACGGATCTTCAATTCTTGTCAAATATGTTATATTTTCACAAAATAGTTTATTTACGTAGAATTTCATGAATATTTTCAACGCGACGCGACGCCCAAAGTGTATCATTCACTTATGTAAATATATTTTCTATCAATCATCTCTATGGGCAAATACAAATACAAGATATTTTATATTTCTTTTTGCCTCTTGCTCGCTGTGAACGCCGCTTTATACTTATGTTTTATGTCTTTTAATATCTTAGAAAAGCGAAATGTTTTTCATTCCGTGTTGGCGCGAGCTGACGAAAGTGGCGGGCGGCCGGGCTTCCGTCAGAATAAAGGTTATTTGATTCCTGGCGGCAAACATGCCGTGTTGACATTCCATTTCGGGTCAGGAGAGCGACACCACCATCGCCCCCCTCTTGCTCCACCGCCCCCCACAGGCTCGCACCATTGTCAAAATAAATTGCACCTTTCCAGACACATTTCGTCTTTGAATAAAATGGTACATTGCGTGGAATAATAATATTACATTTCAAAATAATGAAAAAAAATACGGTCAAGATAAAATATTATTTTTGACTTGGAAGCTTTTCATATACGACATATTTTCTGTGATGCTTTATTGACCTTTTTGGATAGTATTACAATAAAGCTTTTCCGCGAAACAAAAAATTTATTAGCTCTAAATTTATTTTCAATTATTTGTATATTTTTAAATTGATTCTATAGTAATTATTATTTAACCTATGAATCGCCAGGAAGCGCGGCAAATTATTCTGTGGCACAACATGTTTTTTTTAAATGCTAGGATCATTTCATAAGGTACAACATCCCTCAAAAGGAAATATATATTTTTTTAATGATTATTGTCACTGTGAAAATTCTTTCACTATCATGGCTTTGGATAGTTATAACTGTGATTAGTGACCATATCAAAATATACACGTTACTTACTCCCTAACCCTTGGTCTTAAATTTATTCCTTATATAATTGGTCAATTATATATTCAACTCCTAACACTGTAAAATATTAATTTATAATGACTGTTTATAACACAAATAAATAAAACCCTCCTCTTCGCCATCTCCTTTCCCTCCCACTCTCTTTAGACTCACATCATACTTACTATAGAAGTTAGTCATACTAGCGCAGTTGAAACTATCGAACGGTATTCACGTTAAAAAAGCTATTCAGAAAAGTTGTGTATAAAATTGGAATTCAAATAATGGCGATGTATTATGTATATATTTATACAGTTTTTAAATGTTTTTTTTTTCCTGAATATTATTAAAATGCTTTTCGTTTGCCATTTTCGTAAAACACGATATTATAATGTAGGTTCGAAACTATACAAAAAACTTCTGCTTTAAATCCAAAGTAAGTAATATAAATATGTATGATTTATTATCACATTCTAGTTTTTGTAGAGATAACTTTGTTCCATACATTATACTTGGTATTTTCGAATACAAAATATGCCGATATATTACATCTGCGATGGAAATGATTCAGGACCGGATTCTCTGGTCATTTATGAATAATGCATCTAAAACCAATCGGTAGATATTTATGGGACAATATATCGTTGTTAGCGAATTGTAGTAAAAACTCTTGACAGAGGTAAATAAAACAACTTCGAAATGTAGGAACTTCCAACAATCAATTTACATCTAAATTGGGCAGCGAGTGTGGGTACCGCCGCCACAAAAATTGATTATTGGATAATTAACACCCCTACCGAAGGTCACCCCAAGTGGTTCGCTACGTTTAGTGACTTAACAGGGGTGCCCGGATTTATGGGATATTACGGATTTTCGACAATTAACTGTTAACTTTCTCTTTGCAGACTCGATTTTTGTGGGCTTATGATTTTTATTACAACATAATTATGGTGCGCGCTGGAAACGTTAATTTTCCACTGAGTGGTAAATAAGTTTTGGTAAGAGGGGTGTGGAACATTAATTTTGTGAAGGTAGTTTATGGCTTAGGTTCTTAATTTTTATAAATTTCTATGATTTATTTTATTTTATTAAATTACCTTATAATATAATCTATCCATCATTGGTTCCAGGCAATCGATGTTCATTCGCAAATTTGGGCTGTGATGGCGGGAGTGACGAGTAACGGATCAAAAAAATGGGTGTTCACTTTAAATATGAGCGTATTTAAACACCACAATATTATGTGTTGCGTGTTGAAGGAATATGGTAGGGCAAAGGTTTCCAGGATTTATCGGTGAAAACAGCGGTCCCCCTATTAGCGGAGGATCGCTATCTTCAAATCCGGTAATTGGGATGATATTTTACCATTTTATATACTATTGGACTTATTTCATCACACATGTCCATAAAAAAATCAAAATAAAATTTGGCATTGCGCTGATTTTCTTACAAAAAATAAGTGGTCGTTCTGACAGCAAACAGATAGTTAGGTACTCTACTTAAGTCACCTGTAATTTGATAATAAAGGTTATTTATGGGTTTGTACAGATTTATATCATTGGGAAATAATTTATTATATTTTATTAATACGTTATTTTAACAATTTTTTTTCTCTTACCTTTTTGTATTTTTATATTTTCTTTCTCTTTATGCTTTGTACTTGTAACTTTATACCTGCGTTAATGGCACATGTTGTACGGTATGTTTTTTTCTCTTACCTTTTGTATTTTTTATATTTTCTTTCACTTTATGCTTTGTACTTGTAACTTTATACATATGTTAATGGCACATGTTGTGCGGTATGTTTTTTTCTCTTACCTTTTGTATTTTTTATATTTTATTACACTTTATACCTATGTTAAGAGGCTCTTGTTATGGCGTATATTTTTTAAATAAATAAATATTAAACCAAATTGGAAGATACTTTCTGCATTAACACAGTTCTAGTAATTGAAATTGTTTAGACATATTTATGACTAGATCTGAATAGCAATAAAAGGTACTTATTAGGTACAATTTTCTAATTCCCACTCTCCTTCATTATCTTTCCAGCTTGACGGCATATTGTTTCACTAGCTCTGGGATGTATGGGCTCCTATGCAAAATCATATTGAAACGCCATTCTCTGCAAAAATCTGAGGAACTATTTAGAATGAAAATAATAACATTTTTGGTTTTCTTCTGTGAATACCGCACAAAAGTTTCAACTGGTCCCAACCGTCTGGAGCCAGTGATACTATTGCATCCCCAATTGGGGTATGTTGTGAGGCTGAAGGTAGTGGTGAGGGTAAGGAGACGGGGAAGAGGAATGTGGGGGAGTACCTGGCTATCAAGATCACCAAACAAGGATAAAACCAATTTAAGCAACATTTCAATTCAGAATGGTAGTCTTACACCAGAGCGAAACTGAGAGTATCTTCCACTATGGGACGTGCTCGAGTAAACTATATATTATTTTTAATGAATAAAGTGTGAAATAACAAAATTAATCAAATAAAATCTACTTCCGCACCCCGGAATTCGAACCCGTGACCTTCGGCTTGTTAGTCGAGAGCTTTACCTCTAGACCACGGAGGCCATCATACACACTTTGAGCAAATGCTTCGGAGAGCTTTACGGTATCCAAATTTATTTTCCTAATCAGAGCAGACCGGTGAATTACAACCAAAAACTAACATAAACACATAATCTGATAAATGCAACAAAGATACTTTTGGGTTGATGCGTAATCTCGTAGGAGGATACAAAACACAACTCAACACCCTAAAAGTTACCAAAAAAATAATCATTGACACAATCAACTACTAACATAAATAAAGGAGTTCACAACAAATAGGCCTGACCCAGCGATAAATCCATTTGAAAAAAAAAAGAAAAAAACTTTCCGGATTGTTAGCCACTAGCCAGTCCTCGAAGGGCGAAGAGTCGTTACTATTAATCCTTAACATTCAATCAACGCTGAGTACTTTCGGTCGCAGGATTCGCGCTTGGTGGACAGTTACTCGGACCATTTAGGCAACCGAGAACGCTCGAACTTTTCTACTTTCTTCTTTTGTAGGTCCTCAATCTCAATTTACTCTGACAAAATTTTCTTTAATTTTATTTAACTCAGCAAAACGAAAGAGTTTAACCAGAATATTCTCTGTTTAGCTCAGGAAAAATGTAACATTTGAAATAAAAATGTTTTTGACTGAAAAGAAAGGATTGTTATTTTACGTGGAGGGTAATTCAGTTTATTGTTAATTGCTACTTTAAAACCTTCGAACGTCTATAATTTTTTTACTGTTCTGTGAATTGTATTTTTTGTAATAAAAATCTTTTCCATATTATTACATAGGTAAAAAACTACGTGAATATTTTGTGAAATAAGGAATAATCGCTTATTAAGCTACCGACGTCACTCGCAAATATATTAATAATCTACGTTTTGCTAATAAACCTATATCCGGATTTTTATCTTGCGACCTTTGGGTCCAGTGCTAAGGTCTTCTAACTAAGGTCATTATTTTACCATTTTTAAACCCTCCTGCGTTTGAGGGTCATATATGACCGTGCGTCCATATTTTATAAAAGTATTTTTATCTTTATTTCTATCTTGCGGAAAAACATATATTTTTTGACGTTAGAAAAATAAACAATAATTCTTTCTAGTTTGCCTCAAATATTTTTAATGGAGTCCATTAATAAAATCCTAAAAATAGCCAAAATAAATAATTCATATTTCGCTATAGTAACATTCTGCTTAACTTTAAAAATTAATTAAAATTTTTTTTACGGTACGAACGAGATTAAAGTGAAGATAAAGTTTTCTTATAAATTCCCCCAAAAAAACTAATTTGTTTTCGAAATATCGAGTTCTCTCAATTTTTCAATGATTGGAGTAAAAAAATTTAGTAAAAATGTGGTTTGCGTTTTTAACAATATTTTTCACGATTTATATTTAAATTTTATTATTTAGAAATTGTAATATTTATTTTAAATACTTACAACGAAAAAATAAATTTATTTAGTTTGTTAAACAATTTTTTTACGCAAAATTAATAAATAAGATGTATATAGCACATTTGAAATACACAGAAAACATTGGAAACTGAACAAATGTGATGAAAGAACTGAAGGGTTAAGCGTTAAGAAGTTAAGGGTTTCTGTCGTAGCATTTGCTTTCCACCCTGGCCAGTGTTGGTAGAAAATAAAAACCCCAGACGAAAATCCTCATGCTTTTCTTATGTGTTTGGGAACAAATTGACAATTAAATATTTTAACTTTTTTTAATCCGAGACATTCTCAAACTTGGAGTAGATTACGCATGATAGCTATTACGTAGTTAAAATGCTTTTTTTATATGTAAATTTATAAATATGTACTGACGATGAAAGGAAAGTGAGCTGTCTTTGGGAATTTTTCATTTAAATGAAGTGATGTGGGTATTAATGATTTTTTTACCAGCTCACAATCAACCTAAAACATAAAGAGTTCAATAATTTCTGTTTTTATTTCGATGAATTATATAACATCCTGTACCCACTTATATATATTAAATAATTAAAAAAAAGTAAAAATAAATAAATAAAAATTGTTTATTTATTTGTAAGAAACAAACAGCTATATATATATATATATAATAATAAATTTACGAGTGAACAAAAGTCAAGCCACAGAAGTTTCTTATGCTAAAGTTAATAGGAAATGATGTTTTAATATCTAAAAATTAATTTAGAGGAATATAGGAAAAGGATAGGAGATAATGGTACCAATATATAAATATATGCTTAAATACAAATATTTTCTATAAACTTCTAGTAATAATGCATCAAAAAGGTTAAGAAGCCGTCGATTGTTTTTTACTTAATTCGTATTTTTTTTTATTTAAATAAATAAATAAACGATTCCTTCAATAAATAAACGATTCCTTCAATAAATGTAAAACAGCTTAGTGGCAACTATTTACTTAAATGTTAATGAATTTCTTTTCATTTAACCACTATCTTGATCAAAAACAAAAAAAAAATGGTTGAACCTAAGTTATAATAAATAATAATTGTTGATTTCTACAAGTTTTTACACAAAATAAAATATAACTTCCTAGGCATAAGCATTAAATATTAATTTAAATATCGGAATTTGTCCATAATTTACCCTATTCTGTAGGTTTATGTTCAAACCAAATGAATACAATGTTTAAATTGTTAACTCTTGGTGTTATGAATAATTTCAGGTAAATATCATTGTGTTCATCAGTAGCTACACATGTTTCGTGTTTTCGTCGGCGTGAAGTAATTAATACCTGAATTATTCATTACAGAATTATTCATTATTCTTCACAGAGAAGCCTCGCTGACGGTAAAATATTACCCGGGATAAAGTATAACGTCCCTTTAAATATATACGACTACTGCGAAACGGACGGCGAGGCGAAAAGGTCATAATGAATGGCACGGAGGATTTCACAGGATTATATACACTTTTCAATTTGCTTAATAAAACAAATTGTACGCAAATGAACATAAAGGTACATTTCACAAAGGATTGTTGTGGATTGTACATTTTTTTATTGGGTTTCCCAAATATACCTTTTGCATTAAATGTTCTTTTTTTAAATTTTATTCTGTTTAGAATTTAACCTAATATCGGTGGGCATAATTTAAAACCACACTCTGGTACTGCTAGGCAACGAGGAGTCGTTCATGAGAACAAAATGGAAAACTTATGCTTTGACAGATTTTAGTAAACAACCTGCTTTATTCTCAACATATCTTTCCTATTTTAGAAAAGCTTATCACTGACGTAATTTCTACGTATTTCCAACTATTTTTTGTATTGGCACACAGTCCATACTATAATCACATTCGCAAACCGTTAATTTGTATGATCAACCATCGTTTTGACTCTGGACATGACCCGAATCAAATATTTAATTCATCTCAGCGATCCATCTTTTAATGGATATCCTCAACTATTATTATTTCAAGTGGAGCGCCGCACTAATTCTGGTACTCTGTTGTCTGTTTATTTTCCTTTCGTTTCCCTGAATATATATATTTTTTAATTTCTGTAACTAACGCTCATTTTATAAATAAAAAATAAATATCTTCGGCCTTAAATCAATACTTCTACTACATTACGATGGACGTTATCTCAATACATTTTATGAGTCATGAGGGTTTTGACACACGATAGTTTTACTTACCATGTAAACTAGTGATTTTTGTGACTCGTAATTGCCGCGTCGAAGCGGCACAACAGAAGTGAGATCGATAGAACTTATAGGACGCAGGCAGTCCATTATCAATAAAAAGATGAGTTGGGTAATGATTATTAAAAAAGGTAGGTAAGAACTAAGCCCACCTGTGACTTATTTGTTAATCGCTAAACGGGTGCAAACCGGGAATTCTGAGGAAGAAAGCGATGACATCAGATTGACAGTAGAGTTCTGATTTTATCTGAAAGATCATGGGTTATAATGTCATTAAAATAGTTGTTTTCGACATAGATTTGATTCGTAACAAGATAAAATAATACAAATGGACTGATTCACCCAATCCACCTATCGCCTTATCTGTTTATCCTCTATCACTTTCGAAATAAAAAAAATACAAGAAACTCAGAAAGAAACTTGAACTTAAAAATGCATTATTCCCATCACTTAATTGGCCATTGTTATAATTGTCCTTCATTGAAAAATGTTGACCATGTAACTTATCTAGGTGTAAAAACTGATAAAAAATTAAAATGAACTGAATATATTAACTATCTAAATAATAACACTAGAAACGAAGTTGTGTCTTCAAAACTATTGGGAATGTCCTTACTGAAGATATACATAGCTCTTTGCCAATAGCTCTTGTGTTATCGGGTGGGGTAGTGCAAATGACAAATCATTTATTAAAACCCCAAGAGCCAAAATTAATTAAAATTAATCTGAAAGTCACTGTAAGAACTAGCACTGACAAAATCTTCAACAAACTTAACATAATGTCACTTAAATAACTATATTCTAAAACGGACTCCTTTAAATTCCTTACATCCTTTAAACTCTTTACATAAATACAAAACACAAAAAATAACAACTTACACACATATTAGAAACACTAGATCTCAGGGTCAAAAACATATTCAACAAACAACTACAAACACAACATTTGGGGAAAAAGCTTCACATGGTTCTAACTCTTCAATAAAATCCTACTCTCACTGAATACTCACAGAATTATTTAACATTTAATAAAAAATAAAAAGCTGGATACAAAACATAGGGAGATCAGAAATAGATATATAGTCTGAATCTGAAACCTCTCAACTGAACGTAAAAACTCCAATTTATAATTATTTCATAAAAAATATTTTTATAATTACTTTATACTATCTATACTATTAAATGTTTATAATATGTAAATGAAATCCTCAGCACAGGAGATCGCAGTGAGGACAACATTATATCTATTTGTTACACCAAAGAAGATAATATAACACTTATTATTATATTATATCGTACTAAACATTGAAATAAAAAAAGTTGACTTGTCGTATTTAGATCGTGTTCTCTAATATGTAATTCCAAGAGTTAGGCCTAAGGCTCATTACGCTATACGAAAACGCATACTTTGGGCGAGGCATATACGTATTATAAGTTGAGGTGTTAAACAATACGCTACAATCTTCCTCATGACAGGGGGTCAGATCAACTGGGGAATTGCCGCGGAGTATCATTTCTTTGTATGGGACCTATCACCTTGACAGTTGACAGCCGCGTGATCATGGGGCTCCGTAAATTGTTCTCACCAATTCTCCTCCTACGTCAGGAGAGGGGGTCGCATAATTCATATCCTGGCTAGCTGATCATGGAGCATCATCGTCGCCACGCCCCACACTTATAACACATCATCTACCAGGTGTGAGAAGTCTGTATGGGATTGTACCGAGATCGATATGTAGTGATATAAAATGTTTTGATGCGTATAGCGTAATTCGTCACTCCCTTAACGCAGGAAGCGGAAATCGCTGCCCGTGTTGCCTACTAGCAAACGAAGGGTTCCAATTGAGGCAGTTGAAATTTATTAAGTTTTTAATTAAATTCATCCCGGCCTGTTTGATAAATAAATACTTATTATTTGTAATTATTTAAAAAAATATATTTATTTACATAAATACAAATAAATGTTTTCGTCACAGATTTTTGTTGTTGTTGTAGCCTACAAGAAAAGGGAGAAATTATTAATCAAAATAGCGCGTATCCGTTAAATTCCCATTAAAACGTAATATTTATTTCATGGAAGTTTACTTAAATTATTCTTTTATAATTTTCAACTGAAACCGATTCCGCAACCCACGGATTCAATGTACATTCTGATCCCCAAATAATGAATGTATTTAGCATTGGTTTGTTGAGAACAAAAAAAAACTATTTACCATATCAAAATAAACATCCTTGCTCGCACACAACAATATTAACTCATATACCAGCAAAGTTCCTGCGAGTACTAAATAAAAGTATCAAAATTGGACCATCTCTTCTATTTATGATGAATAATTGGCCACGGAGGACTCGATAACATTGTTAAGCTTTCAAAAATATGTCTTCTCTTGTTATTTGTTTCACAGGGGCTGATATAAAAGCATTGGAGCGATAGTGAATAATAAATTCAACAAAAATTCAAGGATGTTCACAGGATGTTCGCAACATTTTTGCCAAATTGGCCATAGAATATAATATATCATCATAATAATACATTACAAAATGTTTTTCCTTGGCTCGATAAATTAATTGGGATTCTATGGCAGGTTCAAGATCATTCAAATGATGCCCTGTTCATTAGCATGATTAAACTTCCCAGTGTTCGCGGGTACGGGCTTTATGGGACAGATTACTCTATACGCATACGATATGCTGAACAAGGCCAAACCATGGTTTGGCCTTGTTCAGCATATCGCTTGCCATACCATTCCCGTGTGAATGTATGGCGAGCGATATGCAGAAATAGGCCAAGCTACGAGAATATAGGGTGGTCTGTGACAGGCTTTACTCTTCTAGAACCCACTAGGCTTAAAAAAAATTAATAATTAAAGAAATCTCTAAATGGTGTTAAATAAAGTCGCCATCCGCGTCTATCTGTTTGTCGCTTAGTTCTTTAAACAACGCATCGGATTTTGATAGAGTTTTTACTGTTATTTAGGGAATTTATCCTCGAAAGTTAATGTGTATAATACATTTTTTATTTTATTTATTTGGGAAAATCAACAGATTATTTACATATATAAGAATAAACTAAATAATAAAGATAAAATCTAATAACAGATTTTCACTTAAAATTATAATAATAATAAAGAATATTAAAAAAAAAATTAAGGGTTCTGTACCCGTGGCCTGAGAGATTTACAAAAAATACAATATTGGAAATAATAAATAAAAATTAATAGAAGATGTAAGAACACGAATAAATAAAAATTTAAAGTTAACTGATATACTAATAACTAATAATTTCAAAAAAATAAAGTTAACTGATATACTAATAACTAATAATTTCAAAAAATTAAAGTTAACTGATATACTAATAACTAATAATTTCAAAAATTTAAAGTTAACTGATATACTAATAACCAGCTAAAATTCAAAACATAATGTATTGTAAAATTTCAACACAGCAGCAATCAATAAAAGCACTACACAATAGCAATAATAACAATATTAAAAATGTATACCTACAACTAAATTGAACACATGAGTAAAAATTGAAAGGTATTGGAGCTGGAAAGGATTCAAAGCAACAACATAGAACTTCCAGTAGAATATTCAAAATTATTTAATGTTAGTTATTACATGTTTGTTATATTTATAGAAAGTAGAGAAAAGCCAATGTTTTGTAATCAAGCCGTACAAAAAATATTTTCGGGCGCTTACATTGCTAACGCTGACTAAACCTTATGTGATACATTAGAATAATGTACAATGGAATTGTATATCTTGAAAAAGCCTACAGAAAAGTTTGTCTAAGTATATGTGTATTTCGTGAATTTTCACAAAAACGGCGCTATACAATGTAGGACAATCACATACATGTTTGTTATCCAATTATTACTATAACCCCCAGCAACGAAGGGTAATATTTAATAATATTTGGCTAATTTACATAGCGCCGTTTTCGTGAGAAATCACCTCAAGGGCGCTGAAGGGTACACGTCACTTAGTATATTAATATTTCACGTTATTACTAACTACATAATTCATTTCTATATAATTTTAATAGAACAATAATAATTTTACATAATATAACAATAATAAAAAATATATTATTTTTAAATTATTCCACATTAAAGTAGATTTATACTTTTTTCTCTTATCTTAAGAATGAAGAGTTTAAAAAATATATATTAATTCAATTCTCTTATTTCAGGCCCTCGGGAAGAAGATTGTAAAAGTGTATATCCTCATGGTCTATGCTTTTTTTTATCACTTTGAGTCTTTACTGTATTAGGGTACAATTTATTATGTTGTCTTGAATAGTTGTTTTTATAAATCTTGTGTTCGTGTTTTTAATTTATTTTGTATTTTGTAGACTAAAAGGCATAGGTTATATTCAGAGTGCCATCGGGCGAAGTGAACTTTTTAACTGATATCATATTTGTTCGTCCCTCCTAAGATTTTCGTCTATTTCGATACCGAGCTTTTTTATACTCTCTATATATAACAATCGGCACCAACATCGATACAAAGTGCTTCGGCATTCATGTTATTTAACATTATGTTCTTTTCTGGACATTGAACAGAAAAATTAAAGAACTTTGTTTTACTCATTTTAAAAGTAAGTGAGTGATGCCTTTAGGTGAAGAGCATAGTATTAAATAGTTTGATGAACCGAAAATGAAGCAAAACAAGTTATTCTTCGTATATTATTTATTTTTATCAAATAATAATTAAAACTTTTTTCGTTTTCAAATGCCGTCTAATAAAATTTCAAAAAGATTCATCAAACAATTCAAATTTCTAGTCGAAACACAAATACAACTACGAATCATCCATCGCACCTATACATGAAAATTTCAAAGTATCATTAAACATAAAAAACTTAAATAATTTTAGAAGCCATCTTCATCTTGTGATTTTTACGGGTTTGCGCTAGTATTTTAACACAATGTAATATTATGTGCCAACTCAAATAAAAAATTTAAATAAACGGAAAACTACAATTTTTTATTCTATCAAGAGTACTGAGATTCTGCTTATTCAAAGTAAAGCTGCCAATCTCTCTCGTGTATGGTTCGAAGTGATTACGTTTTAACTCGGATTGAATAAATATTTCACTATTTTGACTGGTTAAATTGAATTCAATGAAAACATACGTATTTTTACTATTTGCAACACGCGATTCGATAAGACCACTTTTACAGCGATGTAAATCTGTCTCGAGTGTTTTAAGCCCGCGTCTCATCACACAAAAGTTTCAAAATGTGAGCATGATCGAATTTGCAATATTTACAATTGAACAAAAATTTACATGCAAAAACAATCCTTGCTTATCTACAAACATACACAAATATTGTGGAAATGTTTTTATACATTCGCTCCACTCTAAATACTAAAATAAATACTCCAAAATACATTTATCAACGACATTTTAGGTACCTTGCGGCAAGAACTTTCAATTCTTCCAAATAGAAAAAATGTAATTCGAAGTTTTTGATTTCAACAAATAATTCATTGAAAATGTTTTAATATTTGCAAAATTACTGTTTCAACACAGGCTAGCCTATCGAGGCGGGTTATGAGAAACCTCAACTTATAACTATGCATTCTCAATCTATACGTATTACCTTCTGTTATTTTTTTTTTCGATTGTTAATTTTATGTTGGTACTTATCTCATTTATAAACCACTGTATACTATATTTAACATGCATTTTTAGTTAAAATTGCTAATCTTTTACAGTAAAGATATTATATTTATTTTTCGGAATAAATTTATTGAGTAAAACCTCAAATTGTAAAATTTAAATATTGAAGACAATATTAGTGATTTCTAAACGAATATCTGAAACAGAAAAATCAGAAAAGGAAACGGTCACATCTGGGACTCGAACCCAGGACCCTTGTCTTTCCGGGACAGTGCTCTACCAACTGAGTTAATGGGACCCTATTCCCCTCGGTCACTTTTAACTGTATCATACTTCGAATAAGAACTACTAACATTGTCTTCATTTTTTCACCGCACATTTTTATTGGCAACTATCTTTATGTATGATCGCAAGATTCAACCCGAACTAAATGCAATCCAGACAGCGTCTTTTTAGATAAACCTATCTTATTTTTTATTTTTAATGTGCGACATCTGTTGACTTTTCTGCAAGTCTAGAATGAATATTTATTTTTCGGAATAACTTTATTGAGTAAAACCTCAAATTGTAATATTTAAATATTGAGGACAATATTAGTGATTTCTAAACGAAAATCTGAAACAGAAAAATCAGAAAAGGAAACGGTCACATCGAATTGCATTTAGTTCGGGTTGAATCTTGCGATCATACATAAAGATAGTTGCCAATAAAAATGTGCGGTGAAAAAATGAAGACAATGTTAGTAGTTCTTATTCGAAGTATGATACAGTTAAAAGTGACCGAGGGGAATAGGGTCCCATTAGCTCAGTTGGTAGAGCACTGTCCCGGAAAGACAAGGGTCCTGGGTTCGAGTCCCAGATGTGACCGTTTCCTTTTCTGATATTTTTGTTTCAGATTTTCGTTTAGAAATCACTAATATTGTCTTCAATATTTAAAGATATTATACCTATCGGCTTAGTGTTTTTGAAATGTGACTATTAATTGAGTATTTATATTAAAACTTTAAATATCACAGGTTGTAAACCGTCCTTCTCGTTGTTAAGGGAACTGCATAAGGAGAAGGAGCCAATGAAAAATAAAAACAAAAATAACAGGACAGAAAAATGGACGATTACAGTACGGCGAAAGTAGGAGTGGAAATCGGAAAGGGTTGATGATAAATACAAATTTCAGCCAGGGTGTCCACTGCTTTAGGCTACTGAGCAAAGAATCGTTGACACATAAACTGTAAGCTAAAATTCTAACATGATCATCTTTTCGAGAGTTAAGTTAAAAGTCAGTAAATCAGTAATAATTAATTTGTTTGTTTCTTAAATATTCAGAAAATATTCTGTTAACACGATTTGATTGCATGCCATGAATACAATATTCTGTTAACACTATTTAACTGCATTCCATCATTGATGTAGTTGTTATTAATCAATGCATGCCATGAATACAATATTCTCTTAACACGATTTAATTGCACGCAATAAATACAACATTCTCTTAACACTATTTAACTGCATGTCATCATTGATGTAGTCATAATTTATTAATCAATGCATGCCATGAATACAATATTCCGTTAACACAATTTAATTGCATGTCATGAATAAAATCAAAAGGCAAAATAAAACTCTAGTAGAATAAAAAGTTTCAAGACAAATGGACATAATTCTTCTTACACAAAATAATAAAAGTTCATTGCGTACTTCGTCGATTTCAGACTGAAAATTAGCAAAAGCAGTATAAAGTTATGTGCTAGATTTTGTTTAACTGTCCTGCCATGATTTTTTTTTATATTATTAAAAATGGTGAAAGAATTAACCGGAGAATTTCAAGATTATATTAAAAACGTCAAGCTCATAATTTGTTTTATATGCGTTTTTTGGGGGGGAAAATTTTCAATTATTTTGCTCATTCAATTTAGTACACATTATTTAAAGCATGCTTGCAATATTTCTTAGCGCTTCAACCAATTTTTCTTTGTACTTTCACGATAAAGAAAATAATTTACCACTGCTCTTCAAAAAGTGGATATTAATTTTTACTAAATTTTACAGGTAGAAAATCATTTCATATATCTTTTATAAGTTTGGCCATATACACTTATTATGTATATTATTTTTTTCTAAAAGTTTTTTTTCTCTAATTGGTTTCAAGGGGGGAAATGAGTGTATCCTCTCATTTATATAACTAAAATGTATTATATAGGCATACACAACAAATAAATTGTATACATTATTATACACATCAATATATAGAGGCTTCAAAATATGCAAAAAAAAGATTTTTGTCATTTTCACGAGAATAACGCTAAATTTTTAATTGTTATGCAAATAACGCGTAATTTCGTATTTTTCCCATTTTGTGGTATTTAATGAGAACATAAAACAACACATTATAAATATTTATTTGCACATGGTTTCTAAACATATTTGTATATATTTTTTTAATTGTCTGTTTTTTAAATATGAAAGTAAAACGAGTAATATAGATACATTCTAAATATTTCTCTGTCGCATAAAAATAACGCGAAATTTTCAGTTTCCTGTTAATGAAACATCACAGAATTAAATAATGTTCTTAAGAGTTGAATCGTTCACATTGGCTTCCACATTCTCGTAAAGCAATTGACTGTGTAATGTGTAGGCCAATCTAAAGATTTTGGTCCATGTTTTGTTGAGTATACTGTAAACCTTATTGTGTACAGGTGAATTTTAAATTCTTGAATTATTTTTCTATTGGTGACATGCTATAAATAAATATTATTGTATGATAGATTATCGAATCCATTCCGACGAAATATTATGAAAATGTAATCTCGTAACCTTTAATATCAACAGCCTCTCCTTTTCCCACAGTACCTCATATGTGAAGTAAACAATATAACAAAATAACCAAGGGAAGCCAGTCACCGCTTGCTTAAAAAAAACTTTATTTTGGATCAAGACCAAAATATTTAACAAAGCTGAATGAACATTTTTCTATCAACTTGTTTGGAACGGTTCCTTGAATTTAACAAAACAGCCTATAAAAATAGATATAAAGTCATTAAAACCGATAAAAAACTAATATATAAACCTAACCTTCGTAAAGTATTTAATCGGACGCAATGAGTCGTGTGTTTTTGTGTCAGTAAGATAGCGAGCTTACACATTTTTACGATGGCACTTCTTTGATTAAATCCTTATATGATACTACTGAATATATGATACTATCATATCATACTATCGATCACACTATCAAGCATATTCAAGCGTGAGACCAATTTAATTAATGTTATGAATTTTCGGTCATATTAGGCATTAAAAAAATGCCTTTGTTCAACTTTGCTGAGAGGAGTTAGCGATGATCACCCCTGTTAAAATAATTACTCCTATTAAAAATATGTGGGAAGTGTAAAATTTTGTCAAATAAATAGACAAGTGACTGGTACAAGCAGTCGTTCTTCAACCGACAGTTCTCCGGAAAAGAAATACGTTGTTTTATCGTCCACATTCCTACTGGTACTTTAAAGATCCTGTTGCCAACTCTGGGATAAAGGTATACATTTATGCCGGTGTCCTGTTGATTTTACAGTAGTTTATGCTGTTTACACATTTCCACATACACTAGATTTTGTTTCATCACTTTTCATGACTTCTTATCACTTTTTAAAGGTGTGTTAAATCGTCATTTTTTATTACGAGTTATCCGTTGTCATCAGTTGGAAAATATGAAGTACCAAAGTACTTTGGCAATTTTATTATTTATTATTGTTGAAATCATAAAATAAAGGTCACTAACTAATAAAATTTACAAGGTTTTTTAGACAGCTGCTAAAAAATATTTGGGCGAATAAATTACACACTTTAAATTAAACATCGTTAAAAAGGGTTCGAATTTTTAAATTATAAACGACTAACTTGTGTTCTAATGTAAACTTAATGTTTTTATTTTATAGTCAGTCATAAACTTAGAAGTAATGGATGTAGGTTTACATTGAACACCTCCAACAAAACGTTTAGCCTCCACATTTTCATAATCTGCACCGTTTCACCCAGCCCAGAGCCCGCAGAATAGAACGGAACGGAACAGAACAGAACAGATTGGCGATGGCCGGCGTGTTTACCAGCGGATAACACGGGCACAGTTACATAAATAAAGGTCAGGTGGCGATTTACTGCCATTTGTTAAACCCCAAACAAAACTCGATGAATAAATTAAAAAAGCTTCCCGCCGTGAAGAGTTTCCGCAACCAACGAGGTACCTTCCCCGCAGTCCGTATTGCATGGCTTTATTCCTGAAAGTGTCAAATTATTGGAATATCTTTGTTAATCAATCACGGTTATTTGAGGTGTGTTGTACAAAATCTACATTAAAAAATCGATCTTCTATCGCAATCTACTAAATAATTTACGCCATACCTATTGAGTAAGAAAGATATTTTGATTTAATTAGTAGTGCTTACGTAGGCGAACATATCAACTTGTTACCACAAATTGTAAGTGTCCTTGGATGCGGCGGACAATGAAAAATAATTGCTATCCTTTGAGTATTATACTTATCAAACAAAATTTTGAATACTTGAATGTTTAAAAAAATGTATAACTTTTTAATTTAATAAAATACAATGTTTTATTGTTAATTTCATACCTCAAAGTCACCATCAATCTTTCTTCAACAGTAACAGGTTGCTTAAAAATTTATAAGCGGGAGCGAGCGATAGGCAAGCGGGGAAGGGTTAAGTTTAGCATCGCTTCGTTTTATATCCCTTCAAACCGTGTCGCATCGCGTTCGCATTTATCTTCTATTTTCAGATTTCTGACTAAATTTTTTTACCTCAAATGTATTTTTTTATTCAATGTATCATCATTTATTCAAATCGGTTCCATGATAACTCAACACAGTGACAATTCTTGTTTAATTTTAATTCCTTTAAAAAGTGATATAAAGTCATTAGAAACGATAATTTTTTTTTTAACCTAACCTAACCTAACCTAACTTAACCTAACCTACTTAACCCAGTTAAAAAAGTTTTTGTTTCATCACTTTCCATAACTTTTTAAAGATGTGATTAATTATCATTTTGATGATTTATCCGGTCACAGTATTATTTGTGCATTATTTTAGATAAATAATGTGTTATAATCTAAGCCCCGCCTAAGCCTATGATAGTTTATACATAAAAAAGAAAAATCTATTCTTCCATAAAATAATACATTCATAAACAAATTTTTTTGATTAAGATTAATCAGAAGCCAAATTTAAAATAAAGAACTGTAAATTTTGTTATTTTGTTGCGTTTAAATAGAAAAACTCCGTTTTTTATGTTAATATTTAAATATTTTCATTCGATTTACAAAAAAAAACTATCTAGCTTTCTGAAAAAAAAAAACTGTCACGCGTAATTGTAGTTACACAAAAGATATTGTCCATAAATAAACCGTTTTTTTTGTAAATTGGATAGTAATTTAATTGATAATAATATATATGTAAATTTATTACCCACTGAAAATATTATATCGTGTGGAAAAGAATAAAATAGAAAATATCACGGTCATAATTTTATTAGATTTAACCTATGTACATTTCTAAGCTGGAACTGGAGCTAGAGTGAGGATAAAAATGAACAGTAAAAATAATTGTATTTTCTGAATATTTGTTATTTTAGGAAATGTATTTCCAAGAGCACACACTTATTTATTTCTTAAGACCATGTTATTTTTTTCAATAAACGATAAAAATACCCAATCAAGTATTTATATTCCCTTTTCAGGAGAAACGATCAAGTTATCAAAAGTAAGCCTAATCTCGTGAGAATATGTTTTTAGAATAAAATGTTTGAAAATGTACTTATTCTCTGAATACTGAACGTTTACCATGCAAAGTAATGATCTAGATATAAATATTCTATCTCTTATCCTTCAAATTTTTATCACTTTTTCCTAGTATTGTTATTTATTATCTGAATGGATCTGTCAGGTACGTATGTTTTCTATATCTGTCATATTTTATAGCGCCCCTAAAGTGTTTTTTTGCATTCTACGGCTTAATCAAAAATATATTCATACAGAGTTACAGAGTTACATCGGGGCAAAGATTTTCTTGGTGTGAACCACAGACATAGGAATTAATAGACGAGAAGATAATGGCGAGGGGTAAAATCAACTGTTGAAGAACGAAGGGAGTAAGGCTGACTGTGATTCGTCAATAAATCAATCTGACAGTAAATAGGCATCTCGCATTATAATATCACCATTTAGTTCTTAAAAGTAAAATCTGCTTTTGAATGAATAGACATTTCTACATGGGAGCGCAAATTACTCGCCACGTTATGAACTAATTTGCGAAGTCCAAATTCGGCAAAGTAAGGCAGCTTCTATTTTCAGAGTCGTAGTTAGTTTCAGAGTATTTAGTTAAGACACTTTTACAAATGTCTCATAATTTACTTACCCCAGTAAACAACGATGAGCACACTTGAGAATCGCTACATTGTGATGTGATAGTATATGTTTCTAAAACTGATCCATATAATACGGAGTGAATAAGCTTTAAATAAAGTAAAATAATGCTTACTTATGGAATGTAATACGACAATTGGGTTTATTCTCTTTTTCACATCTATTTTTACAAGTTTTCATAGTACAAGTCAACATTTTGCCGTGTTATTTCGTAAAATGAACCGATGATGCCTCGACCATAGTTCGCACAAGAATGATGACGTCACGTTTTCAAATTTCACTTGAGGCCATATGCGAGCCCAGCCGGCTCAATTGAACCGGTATGGGGAGTGGGGATAATACGCTTTTAATCACTTAGGGCAGGTCTACTAATATTCATATGTCTATGGTGTGAACTATCTTACTACTAGGCTGAGCCTGTTCCGAAGTGAGGAGAATTTAATTTAATTTTAATATCTTAATTTATGAGGCAATTGGAAAAATCTAAATTAAATTGTCTTAATTAACGTGGTAATTAAAAGAAATAATAAATATTAAGAAATTATATAATTTTACTTTTTATACGTAAGTTTTAAGCTCAGAATTTCTATTGATTATATTAATTATGCCAGTTTGGTGAATAAATTGCATCTAATAACACTGTTTGACGGGAGAATTATTTCATAACTGGTTGTGTTACACAAAGTGAATAACAAATTAATTGACAGTCCTGCCATCGTTGCCACTATTAAATTCCACGTACCGACTAGGAATACAAGAAAAAATATATCATTCGTTTGCAATACATACACAACCAACTATCAGACACACTCATTGATCAATAGGATGCATGATCTGGGCAACAAGTATGGGGGTACTATTGATATATTTATTGACTCCATTTATAGAACCAAGCATAATCTATAACAGCACTTTGTTGAATCCTACAAATTAGAATAGTGTTGGTAAAGCGGTTTCAGTGTTTGGTCTTAGATGTGGACCAAACTAAAACTATGTAGTGTTGTTCTATTTTCTATTTTATTTTTGTTACTTTACGTTTTACTAATATTGTTTCATATTAAGTTTTTTATTATTATTTTTTAATACATTCTCATTATACTTGTCATCACAATTTTACATTCGTGTATTCATAGATTTATTTTTTAACCGCTTTATAATGGATTACATCTATATACTGTTATTATTTCCTACATAATACAGATATTCTCCTTTGTGTACTGCATCATGTATTACTTTTATGTAACAGCCTTTTTACCATTATTTATCAAGTATTTTTTTTAATTTATTCAAACTTTCATTTTTTGTATGTCTAAAATATACAACAAAAAAATTGCACAAACATATATACAAGGCATAAACATTTCGTATCACTTCAGAATATATCGCGTTTCTTTGGAAAATCTCTCTCTGTTTTTCTCTCTTTAGCATGGTAACAACTGGCCCGTGTAATGTAGACACGGCCAGTTGATCACAGCTCCTTCAATGGTAAGCGGAGTTTTTGCCCCCACACAATGGTTAAGTAAACGTAAGTTAATTTTAGCTGAGCTTTAGCTGTTGCTCCTTAAACTTTTCATAGATCATGTTAAAATTGTGTCGTATAGGCTTACTGAACGCATCAATATTGTAACAAAATCGTGAAGTTTCTACTGACATTTTCTCCTAAAAGACCTAAATGACTGTTTACTAATAATTATGTAGAACGGCTGAAGTAAACATACACTAGATGTCATTCAAGTTTAAATGAATCTCATAAACGAACGAAACACTTGAAACTGTTATTTAAGAAGAATTATTTTATGTGTTCTTCTGAACCGCCCCTGTAAGTGTGTTTCACGAATTATGAACCAAATATCCAAATATTTTCACCTTAATTATTTTTTTGTAACATTAAAGGCTGTAATATTTTTTCCGTGTTAAACACTTGAAGTCCTAACATATAATTTATTTATACGAATAATTATCATCAGTCTTTTTAATGTTTATTATTAACTCATTTTAACGCGCAATATTTATTAATTTTATTCTCCTTAAGGGTACTGAACAAAGATAGAAAAAAAATGTAGTTGATTTAAATTTACTTAATGAATACCTTCTTTTCTGGGTGCGAGATATCAAGGTAAAACTCGATTTCAAAGATGAAAAAAATATATAATATAATGTCTCACCTCGCTCAATACTTAAAATACAAAGACAATCATTATACGTTAAAATAAATTAATTAATAAAAAATAAAAATAATTAATAAATTAATTATAATAAATTAATTTTGTATTATATTTCCTTTGGAATGCAGAGTTGGAACAATGGCAGACCCTAAATCACTTTTTCAATCCAAAATTAAGTTGAATGAATATTAAATACAATTTTTTTTTTCATATACCAATATATTTTTTAAACATTATAAATTCCTACTTGTTTGTGAAACTGTTTACAGAAATAAGTCTCTTAATGCTGGTGAAAACGTAAAACTGGCCTGCACGAAAATAATTAAGAGGAATGATAACAGAAGTGCGTTTAGTACCATAATACGAGTATGTACCTTAACATTAAATGTTATTATTTTATGTGAATATTTACACAATATTAATTTTACGCTATAGTAAATCACACGTGAATAATAGTTATTGTAGCGATGACTACAATTTATTGCATAATTTTTTGGTGCCTGTGTTATTAAATGCGTGGTAATTAAAATTGTTTAAATATTTAATACCACCACGGTAGGTCGTGAATAACAAAATATTTCGCTTTATTTATTATTAATTTTGCAATCAAAACATCGTATGTTTGTTTCATTTTGTCATAAACACCATTGCATTTTTATTTTATAGCGATAAACATCATAATATGGCAAAAGTTGATCATTTTGTGCGTGCAAACAAAATACGAATTTACAAAGCGAGAATGAATTTTCATTCACTATGCATCTCGTATGTAGCATATTTTTCAAAGAACTTATACATATTTACATAGAAAATTTACATCAGGTGGTATTATTATTTATGCCCCTTTCTAGATTTGTATGAAGTTCCCCGCAGTCACTAAAATATACGACTTACAAAAATAAAATAAAATAAACAACGGTGTCGTGTAAGGGCGGCGGCCGAAATCCCAAAACAGGCAAAAAGAAAAAGGAATTATTTAACGTTGCGGTTTTCGAAACACATTCGGTTAAGGGGGAAACTTAAAAAATCGACTATCCCAGCGCTCGTGGGCGAAATTTACATAGGACATCCTTCTAACGAAAAGAGGGTACGATCGGTAAACAAGGTTTGCCATCACCTCGACAAAGGGTCCTGGTTTTTTTAAATAACGGCACTAGAAGCCGAGGGGAATGAGTCCCCCGCAATTGTTTCATTATCAAAGGTGCTTGATAATATAAGGTAGCTAGATACCTACTAGGTATAGCCCGTATCTACCAAATTTCTGCGAATGAACCCTTTTTGGTCCAACACAATTTATCTAAGTAGGTACATATAACTTTTTTATTTCGTTGAAAGTGTGTTTTTGTTGCCAACGCTTTTATTTTCTTTAGTACTTAGCTTTTCACGAGATTTAACAAAAATGAACTTTTGTTAAATCGACATTCTAAAAAATGCTTTTAGGACAAATAATAAATAAAAGAAGAAATCAATAATAGAAGTAGGTTTATAATTTCAAAACGTTAATAGAAGTAGGTTTATAATTTCATTAAATTTGTGTTGAAACAAAAATATTTGAATCGTGATTTATTTTTGGAGTTTAATGTCTTATTGCGCCACCTACTTTATTAACCATCGTTTAGAACTGCGTTACAACATTACGATTGTACATCTGCCCTGATGATGGATACTGTAACGCTGTTCGAAATGATGGCTTAAGAAGAAGGTAGCGAGACACGACACAATAACCCAAAAATAAGTCACTATCACAATGAAAAATCTTAAATAAAAATATTTTGATGAATTTATATTTATAAGAATTATCAAATTGCTTAGTGCGCAAACTCACCAAATTGTTTTTTTTTGTATTTCTTTACTAATGATGGAACTAGTAAAAAAAATTATAAACCAAGTCAATTAAAGTAAGTTATCCCATTAATTGGTTCCACGATAACTCAACACACTGACAATTCAACACATCGTTAAAAAGTGATATAAAGTCATTAAATGCGATAAAAAAACAAACCTATCAACCTCACCTATTTAAACTTTTTTATGGTTCATCACTTTTTATGACTTTTTTACCTTTTTTTTAAAGGTGTTTTTAATTGTCATTTTGATGAGTTATACTAATAGTTATATTTTATATTAATATATAATATAATGTATAACATAAGTTCAATACTTTTTGACAGAATTCGTTGTCAAGTATTGAGGGCAATTAAGTAATGCTGTGCTGCCATCTTGTACTTGAGCCAGATTTTAGTACAAACCCAGGTTCCATGAAATGCTTACTGTCATCTCAGAGTTCGCGTCAGTCTCTATTAACCCGTATTCCAGAAACTTATCCGACTTTCAAGAGTTATTCCAATTACAGTAATTCCAATCAGCCAACAATGATGGGGTTGACTGTGACATCAATTTCCATAATGCAGGTGCAAATCACTGAATCACAATGAACATTCAACTCCCACACACCAATCATCTGCTCTAATGATGAACACTGCTAAGTTGTTCTAAATAGTCGTCTCAATATTGAGAGGGTGGTCTAACATGGTTAGCCAATTAAATTATTAAGAATTATTTTACAAGCAATAATTATTCGCCTGAAACACTCATCCACATTGAAAAATCTCCTGATAAAAGATACATGACGCCAACGGGACTCGAACCCGCCGCCATAGCTCAGTGGTCAGAGCTGTCGACCGGAAATCGAAGGGACACGGGTTCGAGTCCCGTTGGCGTCATGTATCTTTTATCAGGAGATTTTTCAATGTGGATGAGTGTTTCAGACGAATAATTATTGCTTGTAAAATAATTGTTACCCTTTGTGCTATCCATAAAAAATCTTGTCTTAAACGTTAGTTTACTAAAAAAATAATAATTAAATTATTAAGGTTCGTCATAGCCATTCTGTTTTATGACCAACTTGCTTACAACTCGAATTCGATCGAGTTTCATCATTTCATATCCAAGATATTTTTCCTTGTGAAATGATGTTGATAATGAAAAGGAAAATAGGTGTTATACAAGATAGGTCAAATGTCTTAATGTGAATGTGACATAATTTTTACAAATGGCGTCAAATGTCATTGTGATTTGACATTTATGTTGTAGACAGATAGAGAATTAGTTGACAATGTGGCGATACACACCTGAAGAACGCGGAATTATATTTACTGCTTATTTGACCAATTTATTTCAGGTCTGCTTTTTTAACGCAGTTGGGGCAAAATTATTGTCATGATGCGAATCGTCAGCCATTTTGGGGTATCAGCCATTCAAAATAGGGCTCTGTTTTCACGTAAAGGTTATTGGAAGGTTTGCACGAGACGCTCAGCAAAAAGCTTTATTGTTTGCAAACATGATGCAGGACGACGAGAAAAACGTCAACGAAATTTACGCTGCGATAAAACACATTAGTTTTCAATGATTGGATTATTTGTACAGTGCTGTTTTCGTGAGAAAATCACCTCAAGGGAAAATTATTATCTTTAATTATATTATAATGTTTAGTTAAATTATTATATTTAGTTAAAGGTTATCTGGAAACCTTATAATTCATTCGTGAAGCCTGCAATCCCGTTTTAAACAAGAATTACCAATAATTTGAAATGATTGTTAATAAATTAGCTAACTATCTAACAAAACATCACGCCGTTTACCCCCAGAAACAAAAAAAAATGAGGTAGGCAGAGAGGACGGACCGCCAAACAGCTCGGTCTTGGCATACACTCCTTGCCTCATTCACATTCATACATCGTCTCATACATACTCTTCTATTATTCTGACCAATGACATGGCCCGACTCAAGTATCTGATTCACTTGGTCGTGACATGTCTTCCTATAAATTAGCAATAGTAATTTTACTCCGGGTATGTAAAAGACTGAATAAACGATATTAATGCCGCCGTTTTCAAATTAATAATTTTCGTCACATACTACCTAAAGGTCGTCTATATTGGAAATTCTGGGCGCTTGACAAATTTTGAGATGTCAAGTGAATAAGTCAATGCCGTACCATAATAGAGCAATGACCGATGGTGGCGATTCTTGTTGATTTTAATTATTGCTAATTTGTATGTTCTTTTTTTGCAAGAACACAAAGTGATCAGACTATTTTAAACAGTGCAGTTTAGTTGGCGACAGCATTAACTTCGTAATTTGGTTGTTGCACGCACAAACCTCCATTCTAGTTGGCGTTGCATTTTATTTATGACCCGTAAAATCTTCAAACAGGTAACATCTGTATTATTTATAATAGTCGAAAAATAAGTAATTTGCGTTTATTTATAAATGAAATGTTATTTTTATTATTGTTTTCCGAGTAATTAAAAAACTTTCTCATCACCATTAAAAAGGCAATTTTATAATTTTTATAGGAAATTTACTAGCACTAAAACTAAGAAATCGAAAGTACTACAATTGCATATTTTTCGCTTGCCACTTTGACATTTCTATACTGTCATTGGGAATACCTATTTATTTAACTGTTTATTATTTCATATCAATAATAAAGCCGCGGTGTTACTGTACCTGTACAATGTTTCTCGGTAAAATATAAACAAATACAGTACCTACATGAGTAATACACATTGATGTTTTATATGTAAATGAGACATGAAGGTTCCGCTTTTTTACCCCCAACTCTCACAACACTAACTAAAACTACCGAATATCGCTTATCGCGTTTTAATAATGGAACAAGTTATTAATGCGCAGTAGCGCCTTTAATTGTAGCTCTATATAACACACTACCAACTTGTTTATGCAAGTAACCAAACAAGGGTTGTGAAACTAGTGTGTGTTATTATATTAAGTTATCATTTGAAGTCTGTTTGTTGGAATTCCTAATATTTTGCAAGATGAAACTCATAAATTGCCTTACATAATATATAAGATGTACATTGTACGAAATTAAGCAATAACAAAACGTATTTCTGGAATGGTTCAAGGAGATAAGGCTTGGTGTATTCGCATAATTCAGCCGTCTCCTTATATGAAAATAATAATATTTAATGGCATTATTAAGATGGCATAATGGCGCACGTTTTGCATATTCGACGTGACATGAGACGTGACGTTCCCACCGCATTCCTCCCATACCCAATACCGACGAGAGTCCTTCATCAATGTCAATCTGAATCTGAAGACTTGCGCAGAAGTGTTGTTGTCTCTAGGAGCCTTAGAATATAACTGCTATGGGCTATTGTACAAATGGTTAAAACATTGTAAAAAATATTCAAGTCTAGTGAGTTCAAAATAAGAGGTTAGGTTATTTCGCAAAAATGGAACATTGTCTTGTAAAATGGTTGACCAGCGTCATTTTTTATGCTTTTAAAAGGTCCCAGGTAAACGCCGATTTAAGGTTCGTTTCAGATTTTTATCAAATTTTGATCAGATGATAAGCATAACAATATGACATTTGTGCTTTTCTGTTTCGTTTCTGAAAGGCCATTTGATAACTTTTTACATTTTTTTTTATAATAATATATATTTATATGAATCAGATGCATTGTGATGTGGAATATATTTATTGTTTCTGTTCATATGAAGCAGATTTTTTCTTTGTATAAAAATCTAAATTTTTTTTTCTGAAGTTGATAAAAATTTGCACACTTGACCTTCAAAATAAGAGGAAGGTCACTGTTTAAGTCTTATTATAAAAACCTCTGTGTGAAGCCCGAGCAATGCCTGGGAGTTCAGGTAGTTGTTTATAAAACCTCTGTGTGAAGCCTGAGCAATGCCTGGGAGTTCAGGTAGTTGTTTACAAAACCTCTGTGTGAAGCCCGAGCAATGCCTGGGAGTTCAGGTAGTTGTTTATAAAACCTCTGTGTGAAGCCCGAGCAATGCCTGGGAGTTCAGGTAGTTGTTTGTAAAAGTGGTTTTTACCAACTTATTGTTTTATGTTAAATTGAAAAAAATATATATTTGGTTATTTTTCCAAATAAATATTAAAATTTAATTATAAGAATATCAATTTGAAATATTTATTTTTCGACTTTTTTTGCATTCAAGAAAGGATGAAAGTCACATGCATTGATTGCGATACAAGAACTTGAGTAAAAGTACAATAGAGTATTTTTAGAATTCGGCCCCTGGCATCGTCTGGTACCATTATTGACATCATAGTGATATAGATGAAATGACAATGTAGCTGGTCGTCTATTTCGGTGTCTCGAAAGATGTCCGCCTTTTTTGCAACATGAGCGGGCAAAACGTGACACCAAATGAATCCAGGGTTCACTTTTTGATTCTTCACAACACCTGACGGCCTCCTTTGTCAAGTTGTTAAGATACTCGATAGTGAACGAACAAATAAATTTAATTTAATAAATGTATTATTTTAGAATGAACTCATTTAAAATTACATGCAGTATATTTGCGGTACGTTCCATATTGAAACTCTCTGTATCCTATTGGTGAAAGACCATCAAAATATAAAAGTTGCTTGAAATGATTTCAGCCGTGTTTGGTGGCCATATTTTAATAACCGAGTACTTCCCTACCTTCCTCTATCTTGTTTATTTCTCCTCCCCTCTAGAAACAACCCTACATTTAACATACACAATGGGAATTCCATAGTCCCACAGGCTCCGGTTGGGTACAGTTGGGAAAAAACATGGTAAGCAGAGCATTACAAATGTAATTACTTTGCAAGAAATCAAATCTATAATGTTGCATACCTTAAAATAGAACTCCTTCATTAGTCGGCAAAAATTTGTACGAGTATCTTCCCGAAGCCAATGCAACAAGGTTAAGTCACCAAACACGTTATTTTAAACCATTTTACGCAATGTTTATTTTCTTACTGCCTTATTAAAAAATCACTTCACAACCGTTAAACTGTGTTTTTGTTACCCATTGCATGGAGACTGTAAAAGTTTAGATTCGAGTAGGTACTAATAAAAAATAACTTTAACTGGGCTCCGAAAGAACTGATAATGTTGGATTTCAGCAGACTGAAAACGTGGGGTTTTATACATGTGTTAGTAAATACAAATCATTGAAATCAAAATTTATGTAGCGCTAATAATGATTTCAATTTCTGTTTTTGTGTTGTTGTTATTTTCTGGGAAATATAATAATAATTTGTTGTATAAACTAAATGAAAAGTGAGGTGACACTTTTTGTGTAATTTTATTCAACATCTTTCGTGTTTGAAATTAAAATATATTCCAATTTGAAAAATCTTAGGACGGATTGCTTCACAGAATTTTAACAATTCGTCAAATTTCTAGGTTGATTTTCAAGTTCTGTGAAGGTTCTTTTCAATTTGTATTATAATTTCAGTTTTGTAAAGCAAATGGCCAGTAATGATGTAATAATAGAACTTGAATAAAACCTTCACAGAACTTGCAATAAACTTTTAAATTTGATGAATTGTTCAAATTCCGTGAAACAACCCGTCCTTTATCTATTTTAAATACAAAAATCTAAGAGCTAATTTGTTAAATCTGGTCTTTCAAAATGAATTTTGTTTTTACAACATCTTCAAAAAGAAGAAATATATATCGCATTTAAAATTCTTTGGAATATTCTAAAATTCGATGAGAAATTTTAAGTTTGTACAACAGCTAAACAACCCCCTTTGGCTGGATAAACTATGTATACATCTTCCCATGATTTTTTTATGTCAGTTTCTATATTAGTAATGTTTTCACATACTTGGTTGTTTGTCAAATGAATAATTTTTTCACGACGTTTTTTAGTAAGGCTGTTAATGCTTTGTTGTAATATAGCCCCACCCGTAGCCATCTTTAATCATTTTCATTATTACACCACATGTTCCCTTCTATTTTCTGATGAAATGGGGGGATTGTGTCAACAGTCCCCACTGATCACGTGGATGATGTTCGGAGAATCCATCAATTCATTTCGCAATGAGTTGCCAATATATCATGTTTCTTATTTTTCGCATTATATCACTCTTCCACTACCTCCTAGCCCAGAGGAGATCAAGGGGTGGTATTCGTAGAATTCTTCGTCTTGTATCCCGATAAATTATAAAGTTCAACGTTTCTGCAAAGGTTTATTCAATTATGAAACATCTGAGTAGATCAGAATGGTAACTTATGATATATTTCTAAAATAAGTTTTATATTATAAGCAATCTCCAGCAGCTCGTGATTATTATTATACTTTTTAAATAATTATTAAAATTCTCGGAAAGTTTGAATTCTTGACAAATCATTTTCAATTTTATAATGAAAAATCAAAATAATTTTTTGTTAAAAATTAATATATTGTAAGTAAATAATTTATCGTTTGTCAGAATTTTTCAATAAAACTGTTCCAATTTTGATACTGATACTAATTCGAAGTATATTCATGTTCTGGAGTTGAATCTGTGTTACGTAGATCAGAGATGCAACGGAATATGTATTTTTGGTGATCAGTTTAGAGCAGGGGTTCCCAACCTTTGTGTAGTCTAGAGCACATTCTAAAATATCGGTAGGGTTGCGGGCACCACCTATTTTTAATCGACAAACTCGGGGCAGCAATCGCAATCAAAATGACAACAACGCGGTTCCAGGCGGGGAATGCTATTTGCACATCACTCCTTGTACACGCCGAAATCCCGAAGTGAGCCGATGATCGCCGAACCGATCGGGACGGTACGAGCACGTGACTACTGTCAGTTTGGCCTGTTCGTGGCGTTCGTTCACTTCGGGTTTTCTGCGTGTACGTACAAGGAGTGATGTGCAAATAGAACTCTCCGTTACAGGCTAGCGTAAAGAGTGCAGTCTGGCTCGCCGCTAGACAGGTTGCGACAAGTACTGTCAGCAAAGGAATCCATACATACAATATCGCAAACATATGAACGTATTTAATAAACCTAGGCACTCAAAAAAATTAAAACTCTAACAAATAAATAAAAAGAATTCACATTTTTTACTAATTTTAATGAAAAAATTATTTCACTGTCGAATAGTGGCGGGCACATACGAATCGTTCCGCGGGCGCCATGGTGCCCGCGGGCACGGGGTTGGGAACCACTCGTTTAGAGTATAGACCACAAAATTTTGCTTCTAACAAATAATTTCAAGTTATCTAAAAATGATTTCAATATGAAAGTAAAAATGCGTGAACACAGTTTTCTATAACATACATTATAGCCGAAATAAGTATTTTTATGATTAGTATATAGTACAGACCTCGACATTTTGTTTCAAACAAATAACTTGAAGAGATTTAAAAATAATTTTAACATGAAAAGTAAAAATGCGAGTTATCAATAACATTCATTGAGAACATGAACATGATATCTTGGGGGAAGAGTACGATTATTCAGAAATACTAACACGCAAACTTTAAGAAAACTCCTTAATAATTATTTACCAACTAAAAAGATTTAAAGTTCTAGAAAATTGTATGCAAACATTTTTTATTTATTTATTTTATTTTATTTAACTAAAATCAAATTTAATAATATAATTTTCAAACAAATGGCCTTGAAAGCCGAAACAGCTGTAAAAATAACAAAAACCAAAAAATACTTACATTACTTAATAAATATATTATTAAATTTGATTTTAATTAAACTTAAAAAAAAAAATTAAGTGGAGTTCTACGAACACAAAAACAATAAATATAGCTTTACAAAATAATTTGTTCTTCCGCTGGCGGACTGCAATCTATACTATTAGTACTAACTCAACTAAAGCAGAAATTATGTTCAACTTTTGAAAACTAATGTCGGTTTTTCCTGAAAATCATTCCAACATTAATAAATTCAACATGTCATTATTATATCACACAAATAAAACAACTAACATGTTTATATGATATTCTCACCAACCATAAAAATTAATAAGTAATAAACCAAAATGTTTTTTGTTGAAGATCGAAATAGATAATGATAATGGGTATTTAATGATGAATAATTGCAATTTAACCAATGATTCGTTTCATTTGCAACGATTTTATAGTAAAAACGCGCATGTTTTCCACAGAAAAAAGATTTAACCATACTAAAAAAGTGGAAAAGCAATCAACTATCGCAATGAAATATTTTTAAAATACAAAAAACAGTAAAAAGCATCAAAATTCGGTAGGTGATATTAGAAACTCATTTTAACATATCGATTATTTAAAATCGGTACCAACTGCTTTGAAGGCAACTGTGCTTACTTTTATACAACCAACTATTGTAAGAACTGTGGAATAAATTCATTAAATGAACAGAAAATATAAGAATTATTTATTTCAGTATTTTGGAATTGAGTACACGTTTTGGAATATGACGTATATATAATCGAAATTTAACGTTTACGCTACCGAAATAATATTGTTATTTATTTGTTTTCCTCAGGTTATGACAAATATGTGTGCTTTTTTGAAGACTTTTTTGACAACCATAGTAATAAAAAAAAATCGTAGATTTGACGGAATTATTATGATTGATTTAAAGTTTTAATTGAATAAATATGATAGTAAAATGCACAGTTTCACTCGCAACAGTTTCGAAATAAAGGACGATGATTTTATGAAATAATCTGATAATATAAACGAGTTTTTCGACTTGGCAGTCAAACATTCCCGGATTGTAACGGTTTTAAAACAACCATTACTAATATCGCTTCGAAGATATAGACAGTCGTATCGATGCATACCAACACACCTAGGTGGAGAGCTGGCTTTGGCTCGCTAGTCGCTGAGCAGTTCTAATCCAGTGGACCGACGAGGAGCACCTTACGGACACACACAACAACAAGCGCAAGCCATGGCGGCACAACGCATTTTGACATGTAAAGAAGTAATCTTTTAAATATCAGTGATGTTTTATTCTGTAACTACCCTAGAAATCAAAATTTGTCGATGTGGTTATGACGAAGATGAGTTATCAATGTATTTATTCCCACCCTTTTTAGGGCTGTTAATAAAAATATTAACTGCATCTATTTTTCCCCTTTCATATAATTCGGGACTCTTCAAGACCCACACTAATATGTCCCTTCCCCCCTTATAATGCCGTCCAACTGGATGGCGATATAGTTCCTCTGTCTATACACTGTACAAAGAGGTGTAAAATGAAAATAATGATTCATTTATATTTTTGTCACTGATATCATAATAATTATTTTATATTTTTTGTGTTTAATGCATATTTATGTTTAAATGATCACTTCTAGAACGAGTTGCCACAAATGGAAAAAAAAATCTGGGGTCAGGATGGACTAAGCTTTTCCATTATGAGGCGTTTTTCTTCGCTTTCACTGCATGCACTCAGCAAACACGAGTTGCTGCTGCGGCTGAAGATGAAAGAGACAATTGTGGTTCGTCACTAACTTTATTTACTGTAGATTTTTTGGCCATTCACTCAACAGGGCAACACAAAACATTTATGTTGTTCCTTTTTATGGATTGATGAAAAGAAACTTTAATTGTTTTATTTTTTTTTATTTTAAACAAAAGATTAAAAAATACTTATTTTTAATACTCGTATATAGGTATTCTCTGGTTATGCATAAATTATTGTTGAAATCTGACTTCTTCTTCTCTCGTCGTGGAAAACTGAAATTTGAAATCTTTGATGATGGAAAACTTTTTGACCAGTTGTTCCGCAGAAATTCAAATGTTAATTGTCATCAAATGACCATACAGCGCCATTGTGTCTTTTAAAGGTACCGTTAAACGCCGATTCTAGGTTAATTTCTGCTTTCTATTAAAATGTAATAAGCTGAAAAGCTTAACGAAATGATTGTTGTACTCTTCCGCGGGTCACAATTTTTTTCAAAAGCTAAAGCGGACTTAAAATCGGCATTTAACGGGGAATAGCCGTTTGATACATTTGAATTTGTGAAACAGTGAACCTAAGCTAAGCCTAAGCAAAGAATTAAATTCAAGATTGATAGAACATTAATTCGTGAATGATTTAATTACCCTTGCCCATTATGAAGATATTATATTTTGATATTATTTATTACCATCATATGTTTAGGTATATACTTCATTTTGACGTAAGTTTTATGTAAAACAGTAGATATAATTTTTTCTGATTAATATAATTGGGCGCCTGCAGTGGACTGGATTGTATTTGAAGACAAAAAAATGTTTTTATTTTTTATTTTAGTGCAAAAACTCGTCAAAAACATGTCTTTCGTATGAAATAGGTTTTTCGTTCAAAATGCATCTAGAGAAAACTTATAAACCCATAGACATTTAAATGCAATTTTTTCGAAATTGTTTTCTTTCTCCAGCTTTATAATCCCGGGAAAAGACGAGATCCAACACAAATACCTACATCATACATTATTTGAGGTTTCCATTGCAAAGTAGATAGCACATCTATTTCACCGTTGCGGTGGTTGTTATGAGTAAACCACCGTATTCAAGTAACCATGTCATAAGAAATAAAAATAGTAATATGCGGCCATATTTTTAGGTTTAATTTTTGCGTAAGTTTTAATTTAATCTAGATATTAAGTTTTCTTTAGATACATTTTTTTTTTTTTTTTTTTCATTATACTTTTCGTTGCGTTTTAAATTCTTAAAAGACTCATCATTTCTCATTACATTTACTTTGAATTAAAAAAATGTTAATTTAACAAGCTAATTTTTACTGTCGGTGTGTTGGTGCATGATTTTAAATTTATTGTATTCCTACGTATTGCGCATAGTATTTATGTTCAATTTTATATATTTAGACGGACGTATGAATTCATCCCTGCTGAAGAGATCAAAGGGTCTTCCTCAACCAGTCTCTCCCTATTTGGCCTTGCATCCGGACAAATCTCATTCATGAACCCGGGCACTCCTGCTAAGTCACCAAACTTAGCGATCCGCTCGGAGTAGCCTGTGGCAGTGGTGTTGGTTATCCAATGATTGGTTCCCGGGTTGGCGGTGAATGAAATGAACTTTTAATTAATACGTTTGGAATTCTGTAGTTATCTAAATGTAATTATTTCATTATTATTATTTTAGATTCGGGAGGCAGAGTATGGGTACCGCCGCCCCGGGAACCATTATTGGATAACCAAAACCTCTGCAATGTGGGTACCCGGGTTCATCGAGTGGTGTGTTCAGGATTCGCCTGTCCACCAGCTGCGTGGCGTGTCAGATCGGGAGAGGCTGGTTTAGGAAAACCCTTTGACCTCTCCAACCGGTATCTTACGTCACTGTAAGAGAAATATATTCAGACATTCGTCACTCCTGGACATACTGTTTCCTAGATTCCCACCCAACCCTCACACCCTTTACCTCCACAGAAAGTCCTCTCATTCATTTACTTAAAAAAGACCCACCACACAGAATCCCCTTAGATGACATAGGCCCTGAGGGAATTTATTTTACTTAAGGCCTACTGTGGGGTTGATGTAAAAAATCTTTATTTCAAGTTCGTATTTGTTTTGCTTACATTTGTGACAGATTTACCTGGCACGTAAATTCAGATAAACACACTTCGCTATGGACATTATATTGACCGGTCAGTGGCTGAGTTGGCATCGCGTTTGGTTCCCACCCAGTTGGGTGGGAACCCAGTCGTAGTTTGTTCGCTTCCTCGGCTTGCTTAGTTCTCTATCACAACACAAGCAACATTTTCCGCTAACTCTGGTGGTAGTAGGAGATTTTCAAAATAATGTCAGGTTATTCGTAACCCGGGAATGTATGTCTTTCGTATCCTTCTTTGATTTAATTTTTTTCAGAAATTAAAGAATTATTAATTTTCCAACAAATTTCAATAATACTATCGTTTGAAACAAATAAAATGTTTTAAATACTAACCAATGTAATTTATAGAACAGTTGACCGAGCGCGGAGAAATGATAATTGTTATAATAGTGTTTTTATACGAACATTTGCAGACCGCCTGAAAACTATAACTTTATCATAACTTTCTTTATTTGAGCACTAATAAAAAAAGGATTTTGTAATTTTTTTGCTGTTTTTCATGAATAATTAATCACCCCCTAAAGGTGTGGGTGTAGAACACAGTCTATCCCAGTGGCGGTTCTTCCGTTAGGTCAATTATTGTTTGACCCCCCAAAATTATAAGACAACAATAATAATATAATCAATCATGTGCATCAAAACAACTGGTTCTTAATTTATTTAAAATGTAACGCGAAACAGCGGCGGCGGCAAGTGACAAGTAGTGACATCTGTTGTCTCTAATAGAAGCTTTCATTCACAAGTCCAGACGATTCGCTGATTCACTTTAAAGAATGTCCACTTTGGCATCTTCTATCCCTATGAGCGCCATGGAATAAACAAGATGGCACTATATTTTTCGTCGAAGTAAAAATTCGGTCATGACCTAAACTTAGGATTGCTTAGGTCATGATCATGGGGGAGACAACATGATGAATATTATATGTTTTACAGAGATGGTGACATAAACAAATGTCGGTTTTTACACGCTTGTAGTGTGTGGAACAATGGTTGTTTTTAATTGGATAATTCGGGAAAGGTTTGGAATAATTATCTATGTTGTTATTGATGTGGAATGAAGCTGAAGAATGAAACAAAACAAAAACGTAAAAGATCATTGTCAAATAGAATCAAACTCTTTTTTTATTTACTTTAATGTTGTGGACAAATACATTAAAATTAATATCTTAAAAATAAATTGCCATAAGTACATGGATTGTGTAGTATATTGATAACTATATAAACATAATATTTAGAGTCCGCGACGCAACAAATTTGTATAGATAATAATATATGGGCATTTTTCACAAAATCAAATAAAGTTCAAATGACCTACTACGACTGGATTTTCAGAGCCGCCCCTGGTCTATACATAAATGCATTGAATATTTGTAGGTGTAGAAAGAGCACACTTGTCATAAAATACTACTATTTGCGCTATTTAACCGTAATTTTATTGTTATTATAAAAGCATTACACGCACATTGGTCAGTGTTACCCGTGCGCGACGGCAGAGGCGCTTTACAGGCCAGGCACACTGCCTTCTGTAACAGTGTATCCGCATCCGGGGTTATTAATGGCCCCAGCAAAACGAGCTGCCATTAAGGCCAGTGATAAGCCATTTATCTTCCGATAGAGTCGTCATCGGAGACCCATCAACTAACCCCCATATTGTGTACACTGTTGGCCGGTCATAATTATTATTATTCATTACTTAATCATGTCAAAATGCTTAATTACATTCCAGAACTAAACTTGGCAATGCGGCCAATTACAGCTGGACTCCGAGATGGACACTGAATCAGCTTCCAAGAAAGGTTGTTTGGGGTTTCTGCAATGATTGAGTTGGGTCTCAGATTTGATTTTTGATATTAAATAATACTCTAGATCACAATGACGTTCCGTGTCTATTTTAAACTGAATACAATTTACTGATTTGCCTTTCGGTCTCAGCACTGACTATAGAATAAAAGAGGAAGTACTCTACGTGGGATTAAGTGGCAACAAATAAAAGAAAGAAAGGGTTAATTATATAGAAATAAAAAAAATATATATTTAAGAATACTAAAATGTATTACCACAAAAAAGACATGATAAAAAAGAAATTAATTAGCATCCTACTATATAATCTGTCTGGCAAAGGGCATGCATAGGTAAAATGATGGTGTGATAACAGTTCGTTATCGATGTAAAGTAGTAGATTCCGGTTCTTTACAGCAACTCCCAGTTTATAATTTATCCAAAAAATAATGTTGTAGTCCAATGCAAAACAGCCTCACGCTGCTGGTATCCAAAAGGGTCCCTCTTCGCAGATGCCATATAATTCCATCAATCCAATGGTCAATGCTCCATATGCAAATCTGATGCTCACAAAAATTGGTGAATGTGTTCGTTGAACCTCAGCCAAGAGGAATGCCCGCTGCTCTGGGCTGATGATTAAAGAATGGCGACTGCTTCCAATGCAAATCACAGATTCTTGCTCCCTCAGGTTTGGCAACTCTCCAAGTCAGAATTTCAGGGCTGTCAATTTGACCAATAGCAAAATAACAATGTGTAGGTACTTAAAGGTCCCCCACACCCAAACCATAGATGCGATGTAAATAAAGTGATGCACACACACTTTGTTACAAATCTTATATGTAACAATAATAGAGAAAGAAAAAAAAACTTCATTTGCATGCATTTTGCATTGTTTGCATGCACTCTTCTCTTGGCTTCACGCATTCTTGTTTGACAGAGACAACAAATCGGCAGCATTCACGTTTGTGCTTGGCATTGTAAAACCATCTTTCTTACCTCTGTTTAATAAGTCGTCATCCTAGCGCTTCCTATTTTCTAACTGTCAAACCGTATTTTTAAACATATTCACATATTTTTGAGTGCTTAGCCTACTGGTGTAAAAGTGATTTGAAAACGAAAACTCCAGGAATATTGTTTCACAGATGATTTAAAGTTTATAATATCATTCGTATTCTACATATTTTATTATTCAGATATGACGATTTACGCACAACATTTAACTACGTTGTTCGTTAATATTCGCGCCAATATATTATCAACAAGGAGTAAATTTTTTATCAAAATTAATACGGTTAAGTGTTTTATCATTGAAATGGTCAGTTGGCAACAAAATGCCTACCAACAATTTTAAACACACAGAAGCGTAGCTAAAACGAGTACGACTCGGCTCGGGGCAAGCGCATTTAAACTGCACGATTTGCTATAAATGATGCTTGTTTACTAGTTGAAAAATACATACAAACATACTTACATATACGTAACATAGAAAATTACTCACTTTTGTTAATTTTATTATACCTTAAAACCTTAATATCAGGAAATTTTCTCCCACAACTTTTTTCTGAAAGTTCCTACCCATGTTGCATTTCACTTAATTTGTGTAGGTACTACCTACCGTTATTTAAGGTCATTGAGATATTAAATACATTTTGATACACATTTTTTAAGGCTTCCAAGCGATACACGTAGCAATCTACAAAGAGAATCGTGGATAAAGTCCATGCGGGTTAAGGATTGGAACCGAGTAAAAACTCGCTGTTCTGTATTCGATACATTTTGAAAACTTTTCATCAAAATGTCCTCAAAGTTGTCTCGTTTCGTGACTAGTAACGCGGTGCTCATTTATAGTTATTTATTTATTTGTTTACGACCTTGGGTCGAATTTGCAGCGAACCCATAAATGATTAAAATGGGCGTCTATTAAATGGAAAAAATACGTCACGAGTGATGCTCGTGAACCTCTGTTGTAGTATGTTAAGCCTTCCGAACGAAACACGTCATTTCGAGGCACTCAAAACTCACATAGGGATTTAGCGTCGATAGTAATGATGTTGTGAAATATAGCGATGGTGGAAGATAGTTGTCCACTAAAAAGTTGTTTTGCCGTAATATTTAAAAGTATATAGATTATTCAGTAGAAAAAGAAGAACAGCTTTTCAAGTATATTCCTACCTACGTAAAAATAATAATAATACTAGTTGCTAGTTCACCTGACCCGCAATCAGAAGGCTGCCTGTTCAATTCCCATCGGCGGTATTTATTTTTTTCGGAAGATTTAAAAAAGAAATTATGGTTGTTTTAGGCTAATAATTATTACTTATTATATTTTTTTCCGTTGTGCTTGTCTTGTAAACATAATTTTATATTTATAAAAAAAAATTAAAAAAAAACGTTTTGTTAATGTTTGTGGTACTTTTTGACCTTTTGCTTGTGAAAACGGTCGCAGGAGACCCCGATTTATAACAACGTGCACAATCAATTGTTTAAATTACCCTAGTTAACAAAGGCCTCTCTCATTGATTGTTTGCTTCACAATAACAGAGCAGCGAAGAAATCTCCCATTCGAGGAAATCTAAATAGAACAATAAGTACTAATCATTTTCCGTTGATACCTCTCTACGTCGGGTCTGTATTGTGTATGTGATATCTCACCAAGAATTCCACTAATTGAAGTGAGATTATTATTTCAATTGTCCCATTAATCATATCAACGTGTATTGCATCAATTTATGTACAATAGGGTGGGCCGTAAATGCAATCATTTTTTTTTCAGTGTGGTTGTATATCTTTTTATGCCAAGCACAAAATAGTTACCAGTTACCACTGGCGGCTCGTGACTTTTAAGTATGCAGGAGTGGCAAGATTGAAAAAAAACTGTTGATGTTGTAACTTAAAATTATATATTTTTTTATTACTCTTTAGCAAAATAAAAAAAATTAAAACCTTCGTGCGAAACAAGAAAAAAATTTTTTATTGTTATTAAGTTTAATTTGTAGAACTCCATTTTATTTTTTATTTTTTATATATTCAATAATATTATTATTGGGTTTATAAAAACAGTTTATTTTTAAACAAGTTCTGCTGTGTAATTATTATTACGCGTGACAGCTGTTTCGCCTTCTGAAGGCATTATCAAACTGTGGGTAGCCCACTTACAGACGATACATTTATATTATTTCTAGGTAGGTGTTTTAATTACAATTACTGATTTCTTAATTGATTTCTGAGTAAAATATTAGAAATTATTAATGGTTTTTACCCCAGTAAAGTTTCCCCAATTAGTGTGAAGTTTAAATTTGACTGAATGTCTTTATGTTAGTTATTCCCAAACGATGACTCATAGGGTTATTTTAATAGCATAATTAAGTACTTCATAGTGCACTCATATGTGCACTAGGTTTGAAGATATCTAGTAGGGGTGAACGAATTATATTTGTTTGTTCGTTAATTAGAATAGCTTTCGGATTATTAGAGTTTTTGTTAATTTCTAACTGTTCTAAAAGATTCAGTTTACGGCCTTTATTTTGTACGTGTAACGGAGTTGGTTTATTATTATCATTAAGTGAGTGATTTTCATCTAGGAGATGTTTGGCAAATTGAGATTGCATTTTATTATTATTTTTAAAAGATCTTATATGTTCTTTGAACCTAGTGTTAAAGAGCCGGCCCGTTTGTCCAACATAAAAAGCGTTGCATTCGTTTATGTTGGACAAACAACGCTGTTTATGTTGGACAAACGGGCCGGCCCTTTAACACTAGGTTCAAAGAACATATAAGATCTTTTAAAAATAATAATAAAATGCAATCTCAATTTGCCAAACATCTCCTAGATGAAAATCACTCACTTAATGATAATAATAAACCAACTCCGTTACACGTATAAAATAAAGGCCGTAAACTGAATCTTTTAGAACAGTTAGAAATTAACAAAAACTCTAATAATCCGAAAGCTATTCTAATTAACGAACAAACAAATATAATTCGTTCACCCCTACTAGATATCTTCAAACCTAGTGCACATATGAGTGCACTATGAAGTACTTAATTATGCTATTAAAATAACCCTATGAGTCATCGTTTGGGAATAACTAACATAAAGACATTCAGTCAAATTTAAACTTTACACTAATTGGGGAAACTTTACTGGGGTAAAAACCATTAATAATTTCTAATATTTTACTCAGAAATCAATTAAGAAATCAGTAATTGTAATTAAAACACCTACCTAGAAATAATATAAATGTATCGTCTGTAAGTGGGCTACCCACAGTTTGATAATGCCTTCAGAAGGCGAAACAGCTGTCACGCGTAATAATAATTACACAGCAGAACTTGTTTAAAAATAAACTGTTTTTATAAACCCAATAATAATATTATTGAATATATAAAAAAAAAAAAAAAAAAAAAATTATTAATATAGACCGTTACTGTTTCTTATCTATGTTAATGACATACCAAAGTGGGATATTAAAGGAACTCTACATGTGGACATAACTGGTGTACTATATAGGATTCAGGGATTACTACCCACTCATATACTAATTTCGGTGTATTATCTTGGTACAATCACCTATCCTATCTCCGCTGTATCTGCTTTGTCTCAAAGAAGCAGATATCTGATCTGAAGGTAATCCAATACCGAGCTCTCAGAAATCTTCTTGGTCTTCCATGGGACACACGTTTCAAGGAAATCTATTACGTTTCCGGTATCCTTCCAATCACAGTCCTTCCCAAACAAGTAATCATAATCAACCCACACTAACATCAAGTTACTTTACAATCAAGACGTCCACAACCACAATCCTTGACTATTTTATTTTATTAAAACCTCTTAACTATTTTGTCTGTATACTCTATAACTCTCTTCCAGACATGTATAAAAACAGCCGGCATATACACAAATATTAAAGTAAGGTTTTAAAAGAATGTTTATTAAAAACATAAAAAACGAAAATACTTAATTCTTGTCGTGTTGCTATCCGTTTCCTTTTCTATCCCCTGAGTTTGTAATCGAGCATAATCTATTTTTACCAATGTATTATTTCTTATAAATTCCTAGCCTGGCTTTGTTATTGTGTATATATCCCTGTCTGTTTCTTCTTGTTTGTTCCACATAATATAACTGTTTTTTATTTTTGTACTATTTCTTATGTGAAACTTATGATTTTCAAAAAACCAATGTAAAATTGTACATAGTTAACTCCCACCTATGTTTTGTAAGTTACTCTCGTCCTACAAAAAGTTTTGTAACTCATCGAGATTGCTCTACCAAGAAATAAAAATAATAATTTCGACAAATTAATTATAATAATTTAACCATTGATAAGAAATAGTATGTCAATTTTTGGAGATATTGTTTTATCTGGAGTCTCAACAATTTTAATCTTGACCATTATTTAGATTAAAACCTTTTTATATTCAATAGTACTTTTGGCCCTCTAACAAAGGTTAAATACAAGACAATTAGTTGGCGTAAAACAAATGATTATTTTTTAAATATAGTTTTCATGTTTCTGCAGTTTGATCAAGTAATTTAAACTAATAATTTACTAAGATTCTCCAAATTTTTTGTACGGTTCTGTCTAAAATCTTATGCTGCTGTTAAGCTTAAAAAATGTGATCTCACGTAGACAGTGGTGGTTTTTTCCAATGTGTGGATGTGCAGTGGACCACCAAAGAATAACTACAGTAAACAAGACTCATTTAGATTATAATATTATTAACGTTGGCTAAAGAAGGAGTTAGCGCAACACGGCATAACACCCCAAAAACAAATAGCAAAAATATTATTACAGTTTAAACATCTCGCCGCAACTCCATAGTAAAAAATACTTAGTCAATCCATACTGCAAAAAGTCTATTTCAAACGGAGCCAGTAGGTATAGGTAGGCTATAATTCGTTATTCGTGTGCGCCGCGATGGCGTTGTTGTACTCAGAAACGAAGTTTTACGAATATTACTGAATACATTCGTGTGACATAATATCAAACCCTGATTTATTCACCTTTATAATAAAATTACGCGCATCACAATACTTTCTTTATTGTTATAGAGTATATTCACGTGTTTTAACTTTATTATGTGGGTCAAAGATTATTTGGTGTTCGACAGCACTTACAAATCTTCTAGAACGCATTGATTTTAGTAAACTGTAATTTTTATTAATCTATAATTAATTGTATTTAAAATAACTTTTTTCAATGCCAATTGTTATTCAAATTCCCAAGCCACAAATGCATTAGTCAATGGCCTTTTAAATCAAGTCGCTATTATAGGAGGAATTTATTTAAAAACATAAGATTATTTTAAAACTTTATACACCAATTAATGGATTTTTTTCGAAACGGTCCTCCAGATCTGCAGTATTTTAAAATGACATGACTCCATATGTTAGATGAAAAAAAGTTGTTTAAAAAAACCCGACTATTTTATTTTTTTTTAAATCGCTTTAATCTTCAACTCCCAATGAATTGCCACTGTATGATGGTACATGAAATAGCGAAGAACTAATAATACCTTTTGGGTAATTACTGAGTATGCAGCAAAATACGATAGATATGTATTTTTGTACTTCATTAATTATTCAACTTGGGGTTAACAAACAAACAAAAAGAGACATTTTAAAATGTTTTCAGAATTCGGTGCGCTACTTTTGAGAAAACCGCTGTACTTATTCAAATTAATATACAAGTGACGGTCCACCAGACCCACCCTAATATTCAATGCATCTACTTACCTACATATCTTTGCAGGTTTATAATTGTTACAAAGGGTGTGAGATTAATTAATATTGTGGGTGCATAGCAATTATTGTAGGTCAACACGGCATACGGCGTGATGTATTGCAGCATTGCAGCCCATGCACTGCCAGCCTAGTGGAGTCGAAATGATAAATTAATAAAGATCGTAATATTATGTAAGGATATACATGGATTATAACCGCAGCAGTTCTAGAATTTTATGTCATTTAATACGTCAAAAGGTGGATGCAGGGGTAGAGCAATCCAAGACATTCCATGTTTTGAAAGAATAACAAAAAATAAGAAAAAATAACATAGAATAAAAACAGAAAGAAAATTAAAAATATTAAATACAAAAATGTATTCAAAAAACCGTTTATGGAGGAAATTTGACCGTCTCCCGTTTCCAGAGGGCCATCAGGAGGGACTCCACCTTGGCAACTATGGCAGCGATGACGGTATTCTTTGATGGCACAGTCTGCGCCATAAGCTTACAATATGGTGGCAGAGAAGTGCTCTAATAGAGTAGGTACACTCGTACCTCCAGGAAAATTTCCGTGACGCTGCAGTATCTCAGCGGGCGGAGTAGTTGCAAGTGACTTTTAGCTTACGCAATTGGGATACAGTGTAATCTATTCACAGTTCGGAAGTAAGCAGTGATGTGCAGATGCGTTGAATAGATTTTTTTTGACATTTGTACTGAAAAAGTGAAAACGCCATGACGTCATACCTGTTCTATTGGATATCGTTCTTCTTTGTCTTTCCATATCCTAAATATCTTTAAGGTCGTGATAATACGTCCCAGGTATTTTGAGCTATGACTAACAACCATTTTCCTTCCACCTAGCCACAGTGAAGGTGTTTGCATGAGTTTATTTTTAGATTTAAAAAGCCATAACGATTCATTTGGAAGTATTATATAGAAGGTTATCATTTTTTTGCAAAATCTTCACATACTCTAAGTGATGGTGCTAGAAGAACCATTTGCGAATGATAATATTATTTAACATGACAAACTATGTTTCATTATAAACCTATTAAAAAATTTGTAAACTAGCAAACGTTCTCGAATTTTATTAGAAGTTAAACAATGTTCTTAGTCAACTATCATAACGCTTTCTAAGGGGTTAATATTGTATTTAATATGTTTCGTTTGGTGCCTTTCTGCCTTCCAAAGAATTTTGAATAAAAGCAACATTAATATTTAAATACTCTACCTCTCACAGTCAAACCCGATTAGTATCGTCAAAAAATACGGTACCGTAATTGAAATGTTTGTAGTATATGAAAACAGTAAAAGAGTTAACTACAGATAATCCTCTCAAGAATTTGTAAATCAAGGGATGATTGGACATCGCAAAGGAAAATGCCGCAGTGCAGATACCATTTGATTCCAATAACATTATTTTCGCTTTCGAGTTCAATGCCCTGACCTAACTTCATTTTCTTCGTAGGCCTTCCGGTGTCCTGTTTCATACATTCATCTGTCAACTTTTGTTTTAGATTTATCTTCTCTTGGCGGTTCTACCCTACGAATCCTGTACTTTTCTTCGAATCAAAGAGATTTTTTCCCTTTTACCCAGAAATCTTGCGTAAATCCACTCTTACCATGACCAAGCTAATAATCAACTATTTATAACTAAAATAAGTAAGTGATTTATAGAACGTTCATTCCACGCAGCAATAAAATCATTTTATTAAAAAATTCCAACAATATTGAATTTCAAACAAATACCGAATGAAAAAAATATTAAATCTAATCACAGCAAGAATCAAGCATTTCCCTGATATTTGTCAGGCATTGTACATTATTTAACGCCTTGTTTGATTTTCCATGAAAGAATTTGAGAGTTCAAAAAAAAAACTCGAATTCTTTCAGGCACATGGCTTTTGTTAACTGGCTCATTCAATTTGATTATTTTTGTGGTCAATGGTTATGTCATTAATCAAATTGCTTTTTCAAGTACCGAGGGCAAAGTTGATGGAACCCATCCCATTAAAAAAATGGACGTTGATTTCTTATCAACGTTTTTGAATAAATTAGGCCCAGTATTCAAATATAGGTACAGTAAATCACCGAGAGACAGAACACAGGATATTATTGAACAATCGATCCCTTTAATATAAAACCATTTACGCGAAAACGAAAAATGATTGGATCTTTTATGGTATTGTTCATAAAATAAAAGTAGTACCAAGGAAAAAGTGAATTTCTTAGTTTTGAAACCGGAGGTTGTAGCTTTTAATCCCGAAGGGGGTAGACAAAATATTATACCCATAAAAAATACCTTAACAACAAGTAAAATCACTTCGGAAAAGGTGTGGCAGAGACTGTCTTTATCTCCCTGTCGAGAACTTAATATAAACATTGCCTGAAACGATTGTATTCATGTTGACTATGTCGAGTAATCCCCAGTTCTTTGAATAGCCAGGTATTTATATACCTTTCTCTTAATGTCTCTTTCCCAACTCAAAATCGTACATCCTCAAAACATTCTACTAATTGGGAATTCATAATACCGCTGGCTTCGGACGGTTGACTCTTTTGTGCGGTATCATATTGAATAGAAAAGAAAAGTGGTGATGAAGCTTACTCGAATAATGAAAGCAAAGCAAGGCTAAAGCTTGAACTCTAACAAAAGCGACATGGAAGACACAAAAAACCTTTGAACTCTAAAGCCAAATCACCGCTTGCTGAAAATTTCATGGAACAACTGAATATTTTAAATTTTCGACACGAATGTCAAATACATGGAAATTGGCAACAAAAAAAACTTTCACTACGAGTACAATTCACAGTGCTTTTTTAGTATACTTAAGTAAAAATTTAGAACTTTTATATAATGATTTAGTCGCTGAATATACATGCAGACGTTTCTATCCGTGGGTTTAAAACATACATTTCAACCCCTAAGTTTGTCGTTCTCATCAGCCTGTATCAGGCCTATATTTTATCTTATCACTACGTAGGACTTATTAAATCTTAAATCTTAAGCTCACTATCTCAACATGCATCTTTCTGACGGATTTAGTTTATGCATTTAAAACTATGTGGTTCTAATGGTAGATAGAAAATTGTAGACACAGAATCATCAGCAAATTAAATGGTGACCGACGCGTCGCGACGTTAATAAAATATTCCATCTTTGAAAAGATCTTTGTTACTACTTCCTTTATAATAAGGTTTTAAAAGTGTGAGTCCACGTTTGAACTTCTTCTAAAATGGGTTTTGATTTTACGTTATTTGATCTGTTTAAAGACGACTACGCGGAAAAAATATATGAAATGCAGAATTTATTTTTCTGTTAGACATAAGTTTATTGCACACTTTGCCGTTCTTTACACAGTAACAGCGCTGAAAATGGTATTGTGAAGAATATTTTACGAAATTGTGTTCTAAAACAGCAGGATTCCGTATCAACCCCTCTAGCACCACTCCTCGCTGTTTTGGGATATTTATGAGGGTGTAGCATGATACCAAGCGTCTGTGAAATCACAACAGGTATTGGGATGATAACGCTAAGCAGCCCATATAAAGTAAAACTTTACGAGGCGGGTAGCATCACGAATGTTTTTGTGTATAAGTTTTCCGATACAAGATTAGGAAGCGCTATTTCCAACGTTGGGTAATTAAACAGTTTGGCATTAGTTTTGGGTTATAAACTCATGTAATGCGGCAATCAACCATCGTATTAAACACGACATCATGATATAAATATAAATAAATAGTTTTTGCTTCTAACGGCCCTCCGCACAAGCCACGAAATCTTGTACAGAGGAATAGAAATTGTGAGATTAAATCGAAGATTTGAGCTATAAATTGCAACAAATCAATAACAGTGCAGTTCGTATACCCTTACATTTTTCAATATTTATTTATTTTCAATATATTTAAATTTAAATATTGTTACCAAAATATACCTACAGATAATGATATTCCAAAATACTATACAACTTAAATTTTTATTTTATCGAAGGAAGCAAACACTTTGTGATGTGACATTATATATCAAATGAAAAATACACTTTGTAAAACACCACTTTTATTTTGAATTAATATTAACAGCCAACCAGGTTTCGCTTAGCTCAAGCTTCATCAGGGCTTATTATATCAACTAAAGTTATTTTCATACAGACACATATATATATAGAAGAAAATAAAACAATGAGTGAAAGAGATAGAAATAAAATACAGAAGTGAAAGAGATAGAAATAAAAGAGCAGTGGTGTTTTACAAAGTAATTTTACAAAGTATTCAAAATAAAAGTGGTGTTTTACAAAGTGTATTTTTCATTTGATATAAATTTTTATTAATAATTTGTATCCTTGTGACGGGAAATAGAAAAAAAAATAATGAAAAGAAAGTTACTCATTAGATAACAAGAAATATGGCGATGTGATTTTGTATTACAAATTAATTATAATTTTGATTAAAAAAACTAAAAGTATAAACAAACCAATGAAAAAAACTGGCTTCTAATTTTGTTATATAATATTCTCTTCTTTATCAATTTACATGTTTTAATGTCTAATTTATCTACTTTCTCTACATAACTTATATTTTGAATGCTTTAACATATTATTCCTTCAACCTCAGAAAGCCTACAGAACCCCAATATTAATTATAATTTACTTCTATAAATAAGTTATTAAAACGTGGACTAAGGTAAATTAATTTTAATATTGAAAACTGAGTATTGTTTAAATTTTTTTTGGTTTATTTAAAGTTTTTTTTAAGAAAGACAAACATTCAAGATTAAGAAAAACCTAACAAAATTTGCCTTCTTCCTTCTACCAGCATGGCAATTTCTTGAGCCATAATAATAATAATTACTTCATATAGAGCCTTTATGAGAAGATTCACCTCAAGTGTGCTTTACGCAAAATAATAAAATACAATGTCAATTATTTCTTACCCTGTTATTTCTAAACCCTGTCTGCCTGCCAGATGAACTCTATAACCGGGTAGCGCGGTTGGGCAGCGTTGTGAGGCTGGTTAAGGCAATGGCTTTAGGAAGAGATTTATAAATGAGGTGCTTGAATAGGCCCAGATTACTTGAAAAGAGGAGAAATAACAGATGCCGGTCGCTCGTTACACGAAGTTGAGCTAACTTACGCAAAAACAAGTTGGAGAAAGTACCAGTTCTCTTGAAGCGTACATCAACTGTGAAGGAAAATTCCTACCAATCAATAAAACTAAGATATAGAATGTTTTATGTTAATAATTCACAAGAGTTCCAACTGCTCCCAACCGTCTGGAGCCAGTAATACTATGGCATCCCCAATTGGGGTCTGTTTTGAGGCCGAAGATAGTGAGGAGGGAGAGGAGATAGGGAGGAGGATGGTGGGGAAGTACCTGGCAGATCTGGTCACCAAACACGCCAAAACCCTTTTAAACAACTTTTCAATTCTGAATGGCGGTCTTACATCAGGGCGGTAGTGAGAGTTTCCTCAACTCTTGAACGTGCCGAAAATATACTTTTTATTATTTGATATGAATAAGTTGTGAAGTAAGACGAATTAATCAAATAAAATTTACTTGCCCTCGCCGGGATTTGAACCCGCAAATATGAACTGGCTTGATAGTCAAAAGCACCATCACTCCACTACTAAAGCCGTCAAAATAAAACGTGTCCCCCACAATATTCCTTAAAAAATTATATTTTAATTAATTGCTTATTGCGTATTACTGTACTATCATCAATTTATATTATGTAAAATAATATGAAAAGAATAAAGTTTTGGTCTTTTTTTATAATCTGTGATTAATATTAGTATCTAAATGCCCGAACAGTTTTGTTTTTTGTAGACAGAAGTGGCGCCCTCCGTTATTATAAAAAAGAAACATGTTCAGAAGTTGAAACATAAGAACCCAACCTCGTGTACATCTCTGAAGCCATTTTGTCAAAACTAAAGCGGTAGTCCTCCTACCTAAAACATTTCTAAATGTTTGAATTTTATGTTTTAAAATTATATGCTTACATGCGCAACATGTGCTGTAACATTGTAGGCTTCCCCTACCGCTGCATGGGCACTGTCTGTAACAGCTAAAGATGGTCGATATTGCTGTCACGTTTACTTTGTCCCAGTGACTAGCTGTCGCTGGATCACCTGATATTATTTTTCCAAGGAATCGGCTATTTTTGGAAACAGTTCCATTGGATATAGTAAAAGGCGTTAATTTGAGCTGTCCCTATGAAAATTAATATCTAAACTGTTATTGTTTGAGGAATTCGGATAACACCGTAAAGTTACCTTCTGTTACCGCCATCTCAAAACTGAAGTTTCAACCTGACCTAACTTAACCTAACCATTAGAATACATAAAATGTTTATACAAATCCTTTATTTCTAGCGACAAGCGGTTTGACGTGTTAGTGCAGCTATAAGAAAAAGCATCTGAGATAAAAACCTACATATAATAACGACAGCAATCTGTATTTTTTCCCTCGGGACCGTTTTGCTCAAAACTCAGGTATCCAACATTAAAATTTGGGTTTGCGATGACGGAAAAGAATGAATAGTAAGTTTTACCTAATCATTGGGTACTGGTCCTAAAGTTTTGAATGGCTTGATTTTAAACTCTAAAGTTTGTTTTAAATTCCAATTAATGCCATTCAAAAAGTTTGAATATACTAATTGATCAATTAAAATTATGGACTGACTTTTACGAGACTTTGAGATACCAGAATTATTCATAACCACACTTAACCTAGAAGAAAAACTATTACAAATAATTTGATATTTGACAAATGTGTTTTAAAACTTTGAAAAGAGAGTTCAATTTTGACAAATTAAACCAATATCGTAAATTACCTACATTCGAACAGAACATTGGTCGCACTGTTGGACGAAGTTTTGAGGAGGATTAGAGAAGGTAATGTTAGAAGGGATTTACTCGCAAAGTTCTTGAAGTAGCCATGTAGTTCTTATGGTTGGGATAAATTAAGGTGAATATAGAGTAAAAAGGTGGTTATTCTTGAATATATTGATCCTATGTAAAATGCCTAGCTTTTGGAATCCTGATTGACTCGTGTTTCAAGTCTCAAGATTTAGTCATCTCCATGAAATAATACCAATAAGTTCACTTGTAAGAAAATAATCACATATATACAAAAGAATCTTTCATAAATTTGAAACACCCAGCTTTTTAATTCCATGACATTAATCATGAAAAATGTATTTCCAAACATTGAAACAAAAAGGTTATATAATTTCTTACGAACCTTGGGGTTCGTTTTTAAACCAGTACAATTTACTTGAAAAATACTCTTGGTCTTTCGTCCTTAGGGATTCTCAGTCTTGATTTCCCCGGAGACTGTTCACTACACACATATAACAGAACTGTAAAGTTATACGTTTTTTGTACTAAGACTTATATTTTTTGTTACAAATTGGACGCCATGCAATGACTACTGTGCGAAATTGTTGATATTACGTACCAATCTAGGTACCATGCGTTACCAACCTTAACGTTATTACATAACGTCTTTTTAAAACTATCTACATTTAAATGAAAATAGAGATAACTTTTTCTCAGTGGTAGTGTCTTGTGTCGATGTATACGGCACAACATATACCATTAGCATATCATTGCCATGTTTGCAAAAATTATAGAGCAATCGGTTGCCACAATATGTCAAATTTATAGAACCCAGAAATATGAGATAAGCGATGAAAATTAAGCGGATTCATTGGCGTCAAAACGCAGTAAGCAGTTTTATATGTTTTAGTATTCATATTTTGAGGAATGGTATTAATTACATTATAGTATTAAAATAGTTAATGTACATAGACGACACCAATCGATTCGGTATATAAATATGAATAATACAACAACACAAAGAAAGTAACAAGTACAAACGTAATACTGATAGTTTTGTATTTCTATTTATAATATATTTAGATCCCAACGTAATCGTATTCATAAATAACAGTTCCTGTGACCTAAAATATAGGCTTTAAAAATCATTTTAACTGGAAAAAATGTAATGATTTTTAATTTTTTTAAATAAATGTTGTGTTCCCACAAACAGTTCTCCAACTCGTCGTGGAAGGAGATTATAAATAAAGGGTTCTTTGTGATAAATCAGGGATTTATTAATACTTCGCGTATTACAATGGTGACTCGATAGTCGACCTAACTAGAAGCTGGCTAATTGAGACCTCAAACAGTAAGTTTATCTGGGAGCATTCCCACTGGCCCTGGCGACTACTGGCCACTGGCTGCCATCTTGCGGACTTCCACGCAAGCTCTATGCACTGCCCTTTATGAGTGGATCTGTGAAGCCCTTACTTCCCAAAAATTAACCACATTTTTTTATTATTAAAATAGTTCCTATCTATTTATATAAGTGTTATAGTATGTTATATAGCCGTTTTGAATCATAAAAATAACAATAGTGCGCCATCGGCTTATTGGCTGCCACTTTGGGAATTAACCGCGCACGCCGGGTCCGCGGCTGTGGCCGTTGATCGGCCCCGTTAGTCATTCCGCGCAACCAACCAAGGAAACCACACGTACCCCGAGCTCTATCTATATAGCAAGTATCAGCAAATCGATGACTTGAGTGTGACAAATAATAAGATAAAAATCTTATATTTTCCATGTTTTTCCTCAAAATCTAGATTTGCCGACTGCTCTCAAGTCAAGTCACGCTTGAAATGTGTTCTAATACGTACAAAATTATTTTTTCTCTTGTTGTGTACAACGTTATCTATGTTATGGTAGGCATATATATTGTTGAAGAATTTAAAAAAAAAAAATATTTATTGTTGTAATATAAGGAATATAGATACATAAAATTTAACAATATTACATTTTAGATCATCATTTGTCATGTATATCAGAAAAGAGGAGTTCTTGTGACTGATAAGGGAGCCACGATTCTTACATAAGTTTTATGTTATAATAATATTTTTGTGTAGAATAATGATTTTTCGATGTAATCTTTAGCGTAAGTTTTTTTAAATTTAATTTATTTCTTCTAATTGGTTGACTTTACACCGCAATTTTGTAATACTTAATTTGAACATGTACGTAGTTAGTTTCATTTATTTTCAATTCTTCCGTGCACAAAATGTTACAATTATTTTGTACGAACATAGCGATGCCACTGTTCTTGTTTTTCTGTTTGTCGTTGACACATATTTATATCCAGGTATATAGTACGTGACTTCACTACTCTGTTAACTGTGAATGAGTTTTTGTTAACACAATGCATGCCAGCTTTTTGAGATCATTATTAATTGTTGCTTGAAATTCATCTATGTTTCGATCTATTCTTCTAATGTTCACGTGTAGTCATTAGTGGGCTGTCATGGAGGTCGCTTTGGTGGAAACAGTATTCTTCAAAACTGTTATATATTTTCTCGTTAATGTTATTTTTTTGTCTAGTGCCTTATATAAAAAATCTGTCATTTTTATTCGCAGTCGATCCCGTTTCTTGCTACTTTGAGCATTTTATGTTTGTAGGACACGAGTTGCTAAAAGCCTGGTGGTGTGTGCTATTTTTTTCGCCATATATTTAATTTTTTGATATGCAGTTTGCACAAACCGGTGTTTAATCCCTTGGCTGAGGGCATATCGATGGATTTGATCGATATAAGCATCTAGAGGCTGTGTGAAAAAAATTACAGCAGTGGTAGCATTAGGTTAATTGAACACAATTCTCTATTTCAACATTTTGGTACTGAATGTTTAGTTTTCCTAGTGCTAATAAACTTCTTCGCTTTTTACCGCCGGTTTCCACGACGTAATTTGAAAATTTGTATGATTTTTCATGTTCTTGATCCGTAGTAATATCACGTTGATTTTTATATTTGATTTCAGTTTTGAGATTATTTATTTTTCTTCATTTTTCGATAAGATGTCTTGGATTCCTTCATTTTGTGTGATAATCCCGCTGACCATTTCCACTTCCGATAAATTTGATTTGAGTCCTTTAATTATTAACTTATGCTTTTTCTTTGTAATTTCTTTAATTTTCAAGTTAAAGTTAAGTTTTTTTATTTCTTCAGTAAGAGTGCTCGCGTATTTTTTTTTGGTCGTGATATTATTTTTTTTTTTCCGTAAACCATTTATTCCTATTTTTAGTTGGTCTAATTTTATATCTTTCTGGATCTTGTTGCTTATTTTTTCAGCTTTTGTTGTTTTCTTAGGACGGGTTGTTTCAGAAAATTTGAACAATTCATCAAATTTCAACGTTCATTTTCAAGTTCTGTGAAAGATTTTTTCAAGTTCTGTTTTTATTTCAGTTCTGTCAAGCAACTAGCCTATAATGATATAATAACAGAACTTGAATAGGACTTTTACAGAACCCGAAAATGAATGTTGATATTTGATGAATTGTTCAAATTCTTCGAAACAACTCGTCCTTAGTAGATAAGATTATTATTGAAAACCTCTCTTCTTGTGGACTTGCTTTACTGTTTGATTTTAGCACTTGCGCATAAGATAGTGTTTTATTATTATTTTTTTCGACAATTAGTTGTATTTTCTTGGTAAGTTCTTCATGATTATTGATAATTTTTTTCTGCAGTTGGATGATTTTTTATTTTATTATTTTTTTCACATTTAAAAATCTTTTTTTTTTAAATTTATTTATATTTTATATATTCAATAATATTATTATTGGGTTTATAAAATCAGTTTATTTTTAAACAAGTTCTGCTGTGTAATTATTATTACGCGTGACAGCTGTTCCGCCCTCTGAAGGCATTATCAAACTGTGGGTAGCCCACTTACAGACGATACATTTATATTATTTGTAGATAGGTATTTTAATTTCAACTACTGATTTCTTAATTGTTTATGGGGTAAAATATTAGAAATCATTAATGGTTATTACCCTAGTAAAGTTTCCCCAATTACTGAATGTTTAAATTTGACTGAATGTCTTTATGTTAGTTATTCCCAAACGATGACTCATAGGGTTATTTTAATAGCATAATTAAGTACTTCATAGTGCACTCATATTTGCACTAGGTTTGAAGATATCTAGTAGGGGTGAACGAATTATATTTGTTTGTTCATTGATTAGAATAGCTTTCGGATTATTAGAGTTTTTGTTAATTTCTAACTGCTCTAAAAGATTCAGTTTACGGCCTTTATTTTGTACGTGTAACGGAGTTGGTTTATTATTATCATTAAGTGACTGATTTTTATCTAGGAGATGTTTGGCAAATTGTGATTGTATTTTATTATTATTTTTAAAAGATCTTATATGTTCTCTGAACCTAGTGTTAAAGGACCGGCTAATTTGTCCAACATAAACAGCGTTGCATTCGTCACACTGGAGTTTATAAATGCCGCTATTTTGTAATTTGAGTACTTTCCTTTTTGAGTTTTTAAGGGATGATCCTAAGTTGTTATTTGTGCGGAAGGCAATATCTAAGCCACACTTTTTGAGGACTTTGGAAATTTTATTAGATGTCTGTCCGATGAATTCTAAACACCCGAATTTATTATTCGTCTTATTATTAGTCGCTGGGTAAATTAATTTAAGGTTATTTTTGTGTTTAGTTCTTGCTTTTGAATCTTTAACCATTGTTATATTTTGTATTTCAGTTTTAATGTTGTCTATGGCCGAGTCCATAATGGGTTGACTCGCGCGCAAGGCGAAGTCGCTCGGCGCTCGCGATTGCAGTTTAGTGGTTTTTGCGATAATAATGTATTTGGCTGCGCGCAACCACCCGCGTTGACGGTAGAATTGTAAAATTGTAAAATGTGAATTATATGTAAACAAAAAAAAATAGAGGTGTCAAACACAGAAGTTATATTTAGGACAATCCCACATAGACATTGAACTAAGGGCAATTAAGCATAGATATTGAACTTGGGGCAAGTAAGCATAGATATTGAACTTGGGGCAGTCAAACAGCATAGAAATTACTTAATTTAGGGCAGTCAAATATAGAAACTGAACTTGGGGCTTTCAAACATAGTCGTTGAACTTGGGGAAGTCAAATGTAGATATTACATTAAAGTACAGAGCCAAAAATAATACGGAAAAAATTGCTTCATAACTTGAAAATTTACGAAAATACCTTTTAATTACCTACATCTTTTTTCTTGAAATGGCGGAATCTGGGAAAATGCCATTGCATCATCAACGGTGGGATTGTAAAAAATAAATATAATGCATTTTATTATGAAAATAGTACTTTATTGGTACACTGACAACACTTTCGTATGGAAATGTTTAATATTATAGAATAATTAGTAAAATATTTCACCATTTATTACAAGTTGTTTAAATGTAGGTGTCAATAAAACCTGATGAACTTAACAATTTCCATCAAATGTATATATTAAAAGGAAATAGTTTTACTGAGAATAACATAATAATGTTCAAAATCCTTGACAAAAAATATAAATATTTTATATTTAAATATAATATTTAAAGTTTTACAATTCAGGAAAGTCAAACTAATTCAAATAAAGAAGGTATTATTTATTTTAGAAAGCCCGCTTCTCCGCTTGAAAACAGGGTTAAGAAATAATTGTCAATTTTAAATTACTCTATGAAAACTACTTTAATCAGTAGGTTAGGCGGAAGGTATTTTGTATTTAGTACTTGTTTGGTTTATTTTACTACTCTATAAATTAAAATAATGATAGAATGTGTTTGTTCCGAAGAACAAAATCGACCTAAAAAGCGTTTATTTTTACCCAATGTGAATGAAAAAAATGCTTTTATCGATTTCAAGATTGTAGATCCATGTTCATTTCATGAACTTATCAATGTTGATAAATGTTCATTGCATGCACTTAATGAAAATAAATGTTCATCCCATGAATGGAAATAGTATGAACTCACAAATAAATAATTGATATTAGGCGAAACCATTACCGCAGTAAAAAAAATGTATGTGGATCAATTTTTTCACTAAACATAATTGTTTTTGGATCCATCCATGTTTCCGAACAAACACATTTTAGTTTAATGAGAATCCAAGTTTTTCCAAAAATAAATATACGACGCAACATGTTTTCCCTACAAAAAAAAACTAGTATCGGGCCTTAGGCACATGAAGATACATTAACAATTGTATGGCATACAACTTTATTTTTTTTAGGTATAAAAAAATGAATTATATATTTTTTTCATATTCCTAAACATATTTATCATACATCGTTTATACGATTGAGTAACACCAAGAGTAGTATTAAATAGATTTCCTAAAAATATTGGCTTTGGGTTGACTGCGCCAAATTAATAAATAAAATCAATGTTAAAAAAATTGTTCAATAAAAGCTATACAAAATTAGGTAGGTACTGAACTATTAGGTAAATTTACGTTTTAATCATATTTATACGTATATATAGATATATATATTGTGGATATTTTACTTTCGTCAACCCATGACCATAGGTTATATATATTTGAAATACACAGTTTTTGAAATATCTTACTATTAACACCCAGTCATAAGGTTAAAAAAAATATTTCGATAAGTCAATTTTTGGATTACTTTGGGAACAAAAGTCCACTCTTTCTTTATTATTTTCAACATTTAAACACACGCATATATTGGAGCATATAAAGCAACGAACATTCATTTCACGATTAAAAAATGCTATAAACTTCCAAAAATTTAATAAAAATTAAATTAAATAAAGATTTTTAAGGTAAATAGTAAATATGTTGAATGACTTAAGAAGTCGAGATTTTGAAAACGGTTTTGATGTTTTCTTTGCAGTCTTTTTTTTACGTTGTGATAAATTTCGAGGACCAAACGCGTTACATCACTATTTTCAATTGTCAAACAACATTTAATGCAAATATCAACCTATATTTATATCGCAAAATATATGTTTTTTAAAATGTAATTACTGCACAAGAATCTCTTCTACCATACGGAGAAAAATGAGTGATTCTAATTTATTAAAAATCTCTTCAAATTATTGGTAATCCGGTTGAAAATTGAATTTCAGGCCGTTTCCTGATAAACTTTTAGAAAATTCCTAATACATCGGAACTAATGTTCATACACCTGAATTTTCCTTGACAACATACAATGACGAAATGTGGAAATATTATGATTTTTATGTTTACATGTTCCAACATTGTGATAATAAGTTCGTATTTAACTAAATACGACATTCCCTATAGGCCTGGAATCTCGTTTTTAACCGGGTTACAAATAATTTTAAGAGATTCTTAATAAATTTGCAATATTCAATATTAGATATTTTTCGCATGGGTGTGGCACTCCTTATTTAATGGTAATATTATGGGGATGAAAGAAGTACGAAGGGGTGAAAAATGGAGAAGATGGATGTTGTAAAGTATCAAGTTATTAATATTTTGTCAATAAACACTGCTAATAATATCTACCAAGGTTTCTATTCCGAATGGTCATCGTTCAATATTACTTATTCCTTCATGCACACAACATAACTTTTTCATAAAATTGGAAATTAAAAAAAAACAACGAAAATTTACGCAACCCGGCAAAATAAATATTAAATTATAAAACCTCTCCTCAAAGTCACCAATAGTATTACTTAAAATTTGTGTTTGCCATTATTAGTTACGTAGATTTCAAGCTATTTGATTTTAAGTATTTCTTAAATAATTATGCATAAATTCTACACCTAGCGATTAAAACACTTACTTTACGCTTATTTTCTATTTACATAAAGTGTATTATATTATGCAAGTATTTTATACTTAATCAGTTGTTGCATCACATTATTTTCATTGAGTTAAAAACGCTTTTCAAAAGACATGAAAGTTTTACTTGTGCTTTAACTGAAATGATTTTTAAACTGTACGTAATGTTTTAGATCAACACAGAGAAGGTAAGTGAAGTCAAATTTTAATCTTTTACTTTTTAATGTTATTAAGCTCCCACTCTTTTTACTTGGCATGAAAATATATTTTTTTCATGGGGATTTACATTCATTAATTTCACTGGAGAACTTTTATAAATTTATAAATTAAGAAAGTTTTTTTTTTTCCTTAGAGAAATCATTTGGCTCTCCTTTTGGTCTTTTCTTACACAAATTAATCTATAGTACAATAATTTTACACGTCAATAAATCTTTCTGCTCGTAAATCTATTCATTTTATCCGTCAAGCGAGGCGATCGCAAACATATTTACCTTTGCACCGTTATTATTACCAAATTTAATATCAGTATTAAATATCATAGACAAAATCAATATAAAAAGCAACAATCATTTTTTAGAGACAACTATTAATAAGTTAAAAAAAAAAACACAACGAAACATTAAATACATACTTATCCTCTAAAACATTTTGACTACATTATGCAATATTAATTATGGTTTTTACCCTTTATATCATAAATAGGCCAACATTTCATATAGATAAAGCTATGCCATAGATATTCAAAGGTTGCCTAAGGAGTGTATTAAGTATGGACAAAAACAGGGTTGCCAAAAATAATTTCCAGGCTCTATCCAGGCAACTGCCGTTCGAGGCCAGGGCGCTAGCTGCCGTGTCCACGCAGCGCTTGAAGTCTCCGTAGTCGACCCGGGTGATGGCGCAGTAGTGGGCGTGAGCACACGTGCTCTCGCAGCCCACGTCCACGGGCGAGTCGTGCACTCGCACGGAGTTGGCCCGAAAATACCTGGAATAATGGAAATCATTTAATTTGTTTTAAAATTTATAATGGCCTAGGAAAATTAATTTAAAAAAAAAACATTTTCATCAATACTTCCAGACTCCGAGAAGCACGCGACGCACGAGGTAGACAAGTGCAAACAAGAATCAACAAATATATTTATAGCAGAGCACTAATGAAAATTTCCGAATATGTTTTTATAGTCACAAATGATTTCATACACTTTATTTTACCTTTTGACGGCTTAATTATTTATTTGCTAATTGCGAATGTTTGTTGTGCATTGTGTTGACTGTCTGGACGAAGCTATGTAATTATTTATTTGCCAATTCGCTGTCCTAGTTCTTGTATGTTCAATAGACCTTTTTTTGCAAAACTGAGTTATGAATGACAATATTATGTTCATTAGCCTATTGCGCATTAATGAAGCTCAAAAAAACAATATTTTTTGGTTTTTAAGTGACATTTAAAGCATTTTTTGAGTGCCAATATCCACTCACGGAATAATGTTTCAGTTCTTATTTGTTCAATCTCCTGGATATTGAACATTCAAACACTCAAAGTTATGAATATAATATTTTTAAAAAGTTCATAGATATTTGTTCAACATCCCTCAGAAGGTTGAGGTCTTGAATGTTCAATCTCCACTGTCAACCAATCGGGAGCCGGCTAGTTAAAATGTGCGGCCATGTTGATTTTTAGTTGTTTTCTAACAACGAAATTGTTCCACTAAAAATACGTTTAATTTCGAATATATACTGTTATTGAACTAAAAAATTACTTCACTGACTCCAGAATCAATAAACCTTAGAACAGTAGCTCAAACAGAAAGGTAAGTCTTAAAATTATGTCATTTATAGGCTTTTTCACCATATTTTACATGTTCTTCTTGAATTTGCTAGGCAAATATACAGGATGCTTCATTTATTATTTATTTATTCAATTATTTATTTACAAACTTAGGACTTTTACATAAAATGAGTATTAATAAATTATATTAGTGCATTAAAACTTATTTTTATTCAAGAAATACAACAAAACAGCCAGGACCTGGAAATGTGCAAAAAGTCGACTATCCTCATAGTCTGATTGAAAGACATCTACGACACATATTTAGTCCGTTATCACTGCTGAGATCGCTGATGAAAACGAAGTCCAAATATTTCAATTTTGAATTCATTCAATTAAAAGTCTCTGATTTTTTGTTTTTTTAGTCACATAAAAAACAATAAACATATTCTTATGTAGGAACTACAATAAACAAACTAGGCAAACGACTAACAACAATAAATGTAATGTTAAATAGCGCACACCCATAACCCAAATCGCGGGATATTATAATTTTAGGATTTTAAGAGCTGAAAATATTTAAAAAAATAATATTTTACTCACGATAATCAACATAAATAATAAGCTCACGGCAAATAAGAGCTTCCGAAAAAACTCGGAATTTTTTTATGGAATACCGCACACCGTCTCAACTGCTCCCAACCATTTGGAGCCAGTGAGACTTTGGAATCCCCAATTGGGGTATATTAGTATATTGTGAGGCTGAAGGTAGTGTGGAGGGGAAGGAGATGGAGAAGAGAAAGAGAGGAAGGAGGATGAACGAGAAGAGAGATGGTATGTGAGTATCTATTCAGATCTGATCACCAAACACGGCTAAAGCCATTTCAATTCTTATGGTGGTCTTTGCACTATATCTTCCTCTCTGGAACATGCCGCAAATAGACTATATGTTATTTTTAATGAATAATTTGTAAAAATAACATAAATGAGTCAAATAAAATTTACTTGCGCACGCCGGGATTTGAATCCGCGACCTCCGGATTTCTAGTCAAGAGTACCCCTAGACCACGGAGGCCGTAATACGTACGATGTAAGAATATTTCACATCACGCATGCACCGACAACCGATAAGAGTATATTAGCGGTAGGTACCTTTGTACTTGTGCATTGTTTTCAAACTTCCAAAATATTGGATGACTTATATAGAGCAGTTTTTGTGAAAAATCAACTTGTTTAGTTTTGTAAGTTCTTTATTAATTAAATTCTGGAAACAGTCGCCATCTATGGATTGTTTGAATAGTTAATTATTAGAAATGGTGTGAATCTGCACTAACAGTCTAGACAATTCTAAAACTCTAGCATGTCGATAATCTAGAGCTTTAGCATGTCGATAACCAGTTGCTTCTTTCATTGTGTATATCAACAACTGTCAATGGATTAGTATTTTTAATCTATAAAGGGCCTGTTCCCAGTAAAAAAAGTGTTCTTTCCTTCAGAAATTTACTACAGTAAACAGTGTTTATCTGTATAAGGGTCGAGCCCGTTATCAATAAATTGATATTGTCAACGTAGATATTATAAAAAGCATGTTTTGTGATACGAAATAAAAAAGTTTAAATAAGCTACAAGTGTTTCCAGTAAAGTCCATAAACCAGAAAAATATACATGGTCCTCCTTACGAACCGCATTATAACCAAAGGATTATAAAAAACAAGAACCAGCTGCCAGGATACAAATCAGAGTGGAAGCCAGACTGGAAGCAAGAAGAGGATGATAATTGAAATCGAGACTACGCTTCAGGTCACGTAAGATAAGTGCCTCCTATATCATATTCCAGCTCCTTTCAAAATTTAGTCAAGCCTCATGTATTGAAAACGTGTTATTTTATTGTTTTTGAATATTAGAATCAGTGTTCAAAAAATAATTCACTACCCACAGGATAGAATTTCAGGTACAAATTTTGAATATTGTCATTGTTGTATCTTTAAAACGGCTTAGTTAAATTAATTTAATCCACACTCACGGAAATAAATTTTTGCGTCGCAAATAAATAATATTATTGTCGTGCGGAAACAACAGACATGGAGAAATTAAAGCTGTTAGTGTCTAAAAGGAGCGTGATTAAGGGAAAGTTGACGCGTTTTGCAGAGGCGATAAATACATTATCAGCAATTGAAATCAAATTACGATATGACCGGATAAAATCGCTCTGGGATGACTTCGAAACAATTCAGGAACAGATAGAATCATCACCAGAAACAAACGAACTCGACAACGACAACCAGAGGGAAGCGTTTGAGAATCAATATTTTGCGGTATTAGCAACGGCTAAGGGGGCGATGGATTCGGTAGAGCAAAGCAAAGTGGAAATAAAATTGCCACATTTACAATTGCGCGAATTCAATGGCGATCAAAAAGATTGGGTTAACTTCGTCGAAAACTTTAAAGCATAAAAAAAAATAAAAAAAATAAAAAAATAAAAACATAAACTCCATAGCAACAGTTTTTTAAGTAACGTGCAGAAATTCTTTTATTTGCAATCCACGCTGAAGGGAAATGCCTTGAAGGTTATTGCCAATTTAGAAATCTACGAATTAAATTTTACTTTGGCTTGGGAATTGTTGCAGGAGAGATACTCAAATTTAAGAGCTACCGTTCATAAACATATCCATATGCTGTTTCAATTAAAAGAAATGAAACAGGAGGACCCGGTCGCGTTGAGATATTTAATAGACGAAACGAATATTAATCTGAAAGCGTTACAAAACATTGGAGTCAAGGTAGACCAGTGGGACGCATTGATCATCTATTTAATTTCATCCAAATTAGGCACGGTTTCTCGAAAAACATGGGAACAATGTACGTTGGAAGGTGAGCTACCTACGTTAAAAGAATTGTTGAAGTTTTTGACCACTAGAGCCCAGGTGTTAGAATTAATGAATACTTCCAAGAAGAAAAATGCCAACCTACATCCAAGGCAAATAGGTAACAACTACAATAAAAATGATTCATCGGTATTTTTAGCTGTAAAACCGAATGGCTGCGTTTTTTGTAAGGAAAAAGGGCACCAAATATATTACTGCAAGAAATTCCACAAATTAAAAATTCAGGATAGGATCGAAGCGGTCAAAGCAATCCAAGCATGCTTTAAATGTTTAAAATTAGGTCATCTTCCACAGAGTTGTAAGGTAACATTTACTTGCAGGCATTGTGACAAAGCAAGTCACAATACTTTGCTACATAAAGAAGATCATCCGAGGGATGCTTCAAATTTAGATTCTGATGCCGAGGTGTCAGTCTCGAATCATTCTGCAGCCAGAATAGCAGAAAATTTGATATTATTGTCAACCGCCATGATAGGAGTGGTAGGTCGTGACAATAAAATTTTTAAAGCAAAGGTCCTGATTGATTCAGGGGCGCAATCTAACTTCATGACAAAAGATTTCGCAAATAAATTGAAATTAAAATGTGAAGTAATAAACAAACCCATATCTGGAATTCATAATAACATCACACACATGAAGGAAATAGTTTCAGTGAACATGAATTCGCTTAATACTGAATATAAACGTTAAATATCTTGTCTAATATTGCAGGAAATTACGACAAACCTTCCACACGTGACCTTGGCTAAAAATGAATTCAAGCTGTCGTCGGGATTGGAGCTAGCGGACCCGAAGTTTCATATAGCCGCCCCTATCGACATACTTTTGGGCGCAGAGAGCTTCTGGGAAATCCTGACCCACGACAGACTAAAACTTGAATCTGGACCTACGCTTTAACGCACACAACTGGGATGGATTGTATCAGGGCCAATCAGCATGAACCCTAAGCAAAGGCCTGTATCAGATTTTTGTAGTCTATCTATAAACAAGATAAGTAATCAAATAGAAAAATTTTGGAGACTAGAGGAAATTAATCCTATTAAGATTCAAAATCATGAGGAAAAGGCTTGCGAAGCCAGCTTCGCTAACACTCATACTAGAGATGCAGACGGTAGATACACGGTACAATTACCGTGCCGAGCATGCATTGATCAGCTGGGGAGCTCACTGGCCACTGCGGAAAAAAGATTATCCGACAACGCAGCGGATATACTGTCAAGAGGAACTACCGCTGATAAATTAATAGATTCTTCTGGTGGGATGGACCAAGTTGGTTGACCAAGGAAGTCAACGCTTGGCCTAAATCAAATCTTTCTTACCTAAACCCTCCTGAACTCAAGAGCAAAAATGTTCTATTATCCACTGAAACTCAGGAATGGGATGTATTCAAAAAATTTTCTTCATTTACGAAATTGAAGAGAGTTACCGCATATGTATTACGGTTTGTAAATAATTGCCGAAAGCTCAAAGGAATAAGTTCGGGCAATTTGAGTGTGGCTGAACTGGAATCAGCTTTAAAATGCCTATTGCGTGCAGCTCAAGAACAAGTCTTTCAAAAGGAGTTGAAAGAATTGAAAAATCACGGCACAGTAAATAAAAATAGTAATTTAAAGGCGCTTCACACCTGCTTATGTGATGGTCTGATACATGTGGGAGGTAGACTAAATTTAGCTACGCACCTATCGTACCAGCAAAAACATCCCATTATCTTACCTGCAAAACATGAGCTGACGGAATTAATTATACGCCACTTCCATTATGTAAATTTACACGCAGGACCTCAAGCCCTATTAGCAGAAATACGGTTAAAATTTTGGCCCATATTTGGGAAAAATACTGTCAAAAGGATACTACATAAATGCATTGTGTGTTTTAGATGCCGTCCTCGAACCGGTCATCAAATTATGGGTGATTTGCCAATCGAGAGGATCACTCCGAGCCGACCATTTGCAACCACAGGAATTGACTATGCAGGGCCGATAGCTATTAAAAGCGGGACGCTAAGAAAGGCTTCTATCGTGAAATCGTATTTATGTATCTTTGTTTGCTTTTCCACAAAGGCGGTTCATTTAGAGTTAGTTTCAGATTTGACTAGCGATGCTTTTTTTAATTGTTTAAAAAGATTTATTTCCCGTAGAGGGCAGCCTAAAAAGATATTGTCCGACAATGCATCAACATTTAAAGGTGCTTGCAGCAAGCTCAAGGAGCTTTACGCCAGTTTAAGGGAAAACAATGACAAGATTCATAATTACTTAGCAAATAGAAGTATCGAGTGGAAATTTATACCCCCTCGAGCCCCAAATCACGGCGGGTTGTGGGAAGCTGCGGTAAAGTCCGCAAAGTTTCATTTGTATAGAGTCACTAACAATTCTACATTAACTTTTGAACTTTTGCACACTCTATTTTGTCAAATTGAGGCTTGTCTGAACTCTCGCCCCTTAACGTCATTGTCCGACGACGTCCATGACTACCAACCACTCAAACCTAACCATTTCCTTATAGGCACTGCATCTTCCGTCATACCTGAGAGCCACGTCCAGACGATACCGGCCAACAGGCTAACCCAATATCAAAAGATCAATTCTCTAATTCAATCATTTTGGTCCAGATGGAAACGGGACTACCCGATGGAGTTACAAAAAAGGACTAAATGGCAGACCAGCAGTCAACGGGCGCTGAAAAAAGACGACCTGGTTATACTGAAGGAAGACGATTTGGCTCCTACTATGAGGAAAATGGCTCGGATCCTGGCTACTCATCCTGGCGCTGATGGTGTAGTTAGAGTGGTCACTCTAAAAACCTCTCAAGGAACTTTCGTGAGGCCCATCACCAAAATATGCTTGATGCCCATGGACTCGGATCCAGAACCTGAAACTGTCCGGCCCAACCTCCCGGATCGCTTGGAAATTCCGGATTCTCCCGAAGTGTAAAAAAAATCTCTCACTCATTTAGACGACTTCAGGAACAACTGATACGCTGATGAGTAATACAATGATGACTCATTTAACTCTATAATCAACCTCCAGATGCCCAGGAATTTTTATGAGTTTTACTATGCAACTTCCTGAGAAGCCCTTAAAAACATCAACTTGGACGGATCAAGCAGAGGCCAGAGAAAATGAAAAAAATGAACAATTGTGTTGTTTAGTGAAAATAACAATGAATGTCTAATTGTGAATAATTCTTAAATGTTTTTTTTTTATAAATGCGAGTAGATTAATGGAATTAGATTATATTGCCTTTTGAGTGAAGACTCAGATTCAGAGGTAGAAATTCATCAATTTGATATTTTTTTTGTGATTTATTATTTTCTTGTGCTTGGTCTGTGGATTAAGTATTATTTTGTTATTATTATTAGTTACTGTCTTTAGGAATTTCATAAATCAATTTTTTGATTGATTTCCTCATCCCCGGCCCGTCTGCATGTTTAATTTTATAAGTTCTTTATTAATTAAATTCTGGATACAGTCGCCATCTATGGATTGTTTGAATAGTTAATTATTAGAAATGGTGTGAATCTGCACTAACAGTCTAGACAATTCTAGAACTCTAGCATGTCGATAATCTAGAGCCCTAGCATGTCGATAACCAGTTGCTTCTTTCATTGTGTATATCAACAACTGTCAATGGATTAGTATTTTTAATCTATAAAGGGCCTGTTCCCAGTAAAAAAAGTGTTCTTTCCTTCAGAAATTTATTACAGTAAACAGTGTTTATCTGTATAAGGGTCGGGCCCGTTATCAATAAATTGTTATTGTCAACGTAGATATTATAAAAAGCATGTTTGGTGATACGAAATAAAAAAGTTTAAATAAGCTACAAGTGTTTCCAGTAAAGTCCATAAACCAGAAAAATATACACAACTCAAGGACTCTGTTTGTATATTTTAAAGTAATACTTTAAGTCAACTACTAACTAAGATAAAAGTAAAGTATTTGAAATCTGAAAATCACCCTGTATATACAATTTACCACTAATTGGCTAATTGAACAAAAAATACCTCAAACTTATGGGAGCCGAATTGTTCAATGTCCAGACGATATGTTCAATATCCAAAATAATCATTCATCATTTTCAAGCCATGTTCAACGTCCACCTTTAAAGTCATAATATGGGCATATTATAGCTTCAATCTTCGAAAAATGATCTTAATAATTTCCTGTTACACATATAATTGTATTAAACGAAATGACCAAAATCGAGAATTTTTTAGAATTTGCCTGTAAAAACAAAAAAAACGTCTCCTGTAAAATTTGCTAAATGGTCTATTGAACATACAAGAACTAAGGCAGCGAATTGGGAATGTGTGTTGTGCATTGTGTGGACTGTCTGGACGAAGCTATGTAATTATTTATTTGCTGATTGGGAATGTGTGTTGTGCATTGTATGGACTGTCTGGACAAAGCTATGTAATTATTTATTTGCTGATTGGGAATGTGTGTTGTGCATTGTGTGGACTGTTTGGACAAAGCTATGTAATTATTTATTAGCTAATTGGGAATGTGTGTTGTGCATTGTGTGGACTGTTTGGACGAAAAAATGAGAAAAAAATATTAATAAAGCAGAAGAAAATGTGTTAATTTTAAACCTTATGGTTATAAAGACGATTAGATGTAAATAAATATTATATAGTGAAAACGTGGAAAAGTACATCAATCAAACTATAAGCTATATATTATACTCTCAGAACCAGAATTGAAACGCTGTTTATTACTCTAACCGTGTTTAATAACTAGATCTAATGAGTCAGGAGGTACTTATAAACTATCTTCTTCTTTTGCCTCTATTGTAGAAGCATATAAACATATTACAAAGCCAACATGTAATAGTTCCATTGGCAGTGAACAGTTGGGACTACGGTATTTACAAAAAAAAATAAAAAACAAAGCGCGATGAAAACGTAATATTCATAAAGCAACTTTCGCATGCTAAAAGCGTGGTTAATGTGCACTTAAAACAGTCAAAAGTACAGTACACTCTCACTGCACATTAGAATTTAATATGCTTCATTATAATGCCGGTGCACAATCTCAAATTTCGCTCAGAGAGAAGGAAGTTCGCCTGCTTGGCGGGTTAGCTAAGGCCGCAAAGTTTCAGGTTGTCTCGCGGGATTCCAGCCCGACTGGCGAACACAGTTCTACACTACAGTTACCTATGTACAGTACAACACTTAGCTCCACTATCGTATAACTACTAACTAGCTAACTCCGCTAAGCGAGCCGCTCTGTGCTCTGTGATCCGCCCGCGGGCTCCGGTCTCCCGACTCGGGGTGGATGTCAACACGATGAGTGATACACGTGAACTCTAGTTAGGCAGTCGAGAGAGAGTAACCTTACTTTGAAGTGAAAAAAATACTTGCTAGAATCTAATTTATTACTTTTGTTTTTGTTATTTTTACATTATGTGATTGCTAACACATTAAAAACATTTAAACACAATTTACGAATGAGGAATAAAAGATCATCAAAAGTGAAGAGTTGAAGAATTAATCTTTTTGAGGAACTCAAAACTGATTGTGTTTTTAACACTGAAGAGGTAAGCCGATATTAGTGTACTGAGGGCGTATCTGTGTTCCTTCGTGTGGATGATATTGATCAAATGTAGGTTACCGGAGTCGAAAAAGTTTTTAATTATTTTTTAATGATAAACTAATAATAATAATAATATTGTACAATTTTTATAGCGCCGCTTTTTTGAGTTAGCACCTCAGGGGCGCTTTACAGTTGATGCAGATATTACAAAAATTATAAATATTACCAAAATAAAGTGAAGTTTAGTAAAGTAAAATGAAGAACATGAACAGGTGACATGAAAATAGAAGATGGAGACTCTGCAGCAAAATCCTAGGTGGTGAAGAAACTGGACCAGCTGCTGCAGCGAGAGAGTCCACCAACAGTGCCAACATGAAGTTCGTCATCCATCCAGGTATGTGTTTGCTGCTAATAAAACGCTGACACCATATCCTCACATAGATAACAGACCTTGGCAGCACCGCTGTGACGTTCGACAAAGATAGAAGATGGACACTCTGCAGCAAGAATCCTAGGTGGTGAAGAAACTGGACCAGCTGCTGCAGCGAGAGAGACTACCGTGCCCACCAACAGTGCCAAAACGAGGTTCGTCATCCGTTCAGGTATGTGTCTGCTGCTAATAAAGCGCTGACACAATATCCTCACATAGATAACAGACCTTGGCAGCATCGTTGTGACGTTCGATGAAAATAGAAAACGGAGACTCTGCAGCAAAAATCCTAGGTGGTGAAGAAACTGGACCAGCTGCTGCAACGAGAGAGACTACCGCGTCCACCAACAGTGCCAGCACGAGGTTCGTCATCCGTCCAGGTATGTGTCTGCTGCTAATAAAGCGCTGACACCATATCCTCACACAGATACCAGACCTTGGCAGCACCGCTGTGACGTTCGGCGAGTCCATCATATCTAGTCTCTATTAATAATAATACTAATAATTTGGACGATTTATACAGCGCCGCTCTTGTGCAAAATCACCTCATCTCTCCTACTCTATTTTAGTCTCTTCTAGTCACTTCTTAGCTATTCATGCCACTTAGTGCATCTTCTCGACCCTTTTAGACTCTTTCATTTTTCTAATACCTAAATAAAAACAAACAAAAAAATAAAAATTACAATTTCTTCTATTGTGTCGTGATCCAACGATTTCAAACGTCTGTCTCAGACCTAAAGGGCTCGCTTATCGCAGGCTATCATAAATAAAATGTTTATAAGACAAGGTTTTTATGCATAGCACAAAGGATAATAAATTATTATAAGTAATAATTAGTCGCCTTTAATATCAATACAAATTGAAAATATCTCCCGAGTAAAAATAATTGCCGCCAACTGGAATTGAACCCGCGCCTTCTGATGTCCGGTCAGACGCTCTGGACTACTGAGCCACGTCGGCTTGCCGTGTTGGAAATATTTAAAAAAAAAACTGGAATAGAGTGCACAAACAAATTTACGAAATGCAAAACAGTCGAGTTAAAACAGTGCTTCGCCACGCTCAGTCAATTATTACAAATTTATGAAATTTTTTCAAAATTTTATCTGCCTCTTAAACGCTCGATGGTCATCGAAAAGTTGGCACAAAAACTCAAAAACGACATTTTTAATCAAATATCCACCCAAATATTTTTGTAGTGAATTTTAAAATAAGGCATATTTTAGAAGAAGATTTTTTTTTTGCTGGAAAAAAAAATAGATTTTTTTATGGTGTTCGTTGAACGAATAATTGGTTAAATCCAATTATCAAGCTAAAGGGGATTACAATATTTTTCTCGATATAACGGTTGAAAAAAATATTATAGGGTTCGACAAAAATTTAATTACGAAGAAGCAGACGTAGGGTTACCGGACGAAATTACAAAAGGCGTGAATTTCATGTAGCTACATTACATTGCCAGAATTACAACCGAACGGAATTACACATGGAAGTAATTATAAGTATCTACCTATAAAATTATTGTGTTCTTTCCAATATTACTATACAAATACATGAAAGAAAGACAACTAAAAAAAAATTGTTGAATGTTATTTTTATAAATACTAGGTGAAATACATGAAAGGAGATAAAAGCATCAACATGTATTTTGTAATATCAAAAAAACAAGTTATCAAAAAATATTGCCATAAACCGTCTACAACTCTTCATATAATCATTGATTGAAATTTTTTTACGATACTCGTAGATTTCTATGTATTTAAGCCAGGACACTGCAGAAAATTAATTCAAAAAATTTGGCCTCCTTCAAATAACATGATTTCTTTTTTAAATTAGCTCTCTTCATAGCCCATTTCCGCATGACATTGCTGCGTTAGATGGAACTTCTATTGTTTCCAAAGAGTTGATTTTCAATTTCCTGTGAAATATCATGTCCATCAATTGTATAGATGAGGCTCTCATAAAAAAACATATATATTTGGAAAAAAAAAATATTTCAAAAAAGTAAAGCTAACATTTTACAATGTAGTGCTGACACCAACCCTGATGTTAGGCAGTGAGGCAAGGAACTGGTAGATGAAATATGATAATAAACTGAATGCCGTAGAAATTATATTCCTGAGGCGTATGTCAAGCAAAAATTTGTGAGACCATTTTATAAATTTGTAGATCCAGAAAGAATGCAAAGCTGATGTAAGCATAGTGGTAAATTTAAGGGACTCTTAGATGGTTTGTAGGTAGAGCGGATGAAAGGAGAACGGTGTGCAATGAGCACGCATACGAATGGTAGAGACACGGCACGATCAAGTAAATGATATCAAAATAAAAGTTAAATCGGGTTTGATAAGAGTCAGAATAACATACATAAGAGTATGTTTGAGACATGGAGTGTGTGCCGAGAGAGAGTTATGTGTTTGCATATTCTCTGACTATCCACGCGGAGAAATAGCGTGATGGTTAGGTGTTAGTTATTTACGTACTTGGAAAACAGGTAGTTGGCGCTAGGCCTGTCCTGCTTGAACTTCTCCACCAGGTTGTGAAGAGAGTTGGCGCTGATCTCCTGCAGACCGTAGTAGTTAGTGAGGTTGTATTCCGGCTGCCACTCGGCCTCCCCGAGGCGGTTGGCGTTGCCGATGTCCAGGTAAAACTGCGTGTAGTCCAGGACCTAGGAATAATATACAAACATTAAATTGGATGCCTATTGGATGGATAGAAAAAAAGTTTTAACTATCTCAGGTTGGAAAAGTGATGACATTGTGTATTTGAGAATACGACCGCCTGACAGGTGGTAGATCCAAGTACGATAATTCCACGCGGCACTTTTTTCTTTTTTGATTGTGTGAATGTTTTTTTATTTTCATTAATGTGGTTTCAATAATAATTAAAATACGTAATATTTCAAAACAAGTGGAAATTTGTATATGATTTGTTCTTTCTCTCTTTGTAACCTGACCAAATTGTGCTCTTACGGTGACTTTTTAGCATGATATGCGCAGATACATGGATTTTCATTTCAAGTATTAATTTATTAAATAATGTAACTTAAAGGCGAAAACGATATTACATTATTATAATTTAACATTATAATATTAAAGATATTATTGTCAAAAACAATGCATTATATCAATTTTATTAATAATGTATTCTTGGTGGCAATCACATACTCACAGACGGACATATTCGCATTTCTATGAAAGTAGACGTTACAGCAGTATTACATTACAAAATAAATATCGATCCTACCCGATCGGCATTTGGCGAGGTTAGTAGAGTTGTCAACTCCAGTTCCTGGGCAGGAAGGTTCAATCCTATTAAAATATTTTTTTAAATGCATTTCAAAATAGATGTTTTATAGTGTATTTTACAGGTTGATATTTTTTCTTCCTAAATATATAAATTTATTATATGTATTTTTTTTATAATTATGGTAATGATGTAACCATAACTAAGTACAGTTAAAAAAATATGCATATATCATTATTTAATTTAAACTGTAATTGTTTTTCCAAATATACACTCCTCTTCCATCCGCAAGCAAATACTTCAAACAAATGAGCAGTATAAATCATGAGATATAAAATAACCCATTCTTAAACCTGAATTATTATGTTATCTAGAAAAGAATTTTTAATGTATTTATGTTTTTAAATAAATTATATTATGTCGTAGAAATTATAGTGATTGTTGCGGTATTATGTCATGTTGCGTTACCTTCTTCTTAAGCCAACGTTTAGGATAGCATTACAGTGTCCATTATACCCCAAAAATTAATCACAATAATACCATGGCAGTGAAAATCTCAAATCATATTAGTTTTAGATTCTTTATGATTTCATAGTGAAACATGATAACTTTGTAAACATCACTGTTACAAGTATCCTTTTTACTATTTATCAGAAAATTACTACATTCCAAAATATTGGAGATTTTATTTTACCACCAGACTTATCAATTTCTCGAAGAAACTAAATAGGTAAACAGTTACATAATTATTCATGTAGGAAAAAGAAATTGGATGTTTTATGCAAAATCAATAATATCCTTTAATGCTACATATTTTGGCAACCAAATATTTCATATATACATGCAAGCCTTTACGCCTTTCACGATCATGATCAAGAAATTATCAAACTATTCTCACATCTTGAAAGGGCTTCTTACATCAAAAAGGTTCCTGTTACGACCATGTAATGAACTTCCTAATGTGCTGAAACTTGTCAAACTTGTACTGTCGTTCAATTCTCAGTATATATAATGTTTGTGATACCTTCACGATAATGTTGCCTTTTTTCGATCTTCAGAAAACGAAACTAGAAGAAAAAAGTTTGAAATTCTAAATAAAAATTAAATTCCATCTTATTTCTTGGAATACGCACTGAACATTGCAATGCGTTCGAATGTTTTCTTTAAATTAATTATAAGAACAAAGCTCAAAGCACCAACATCATTGCACAAAGCTCAAAGCTTGAAGCTCAAAATATTAAGCTGAAATCTTTAAGCTCAAAACATTTTGCTAAAAGCCTTTAGTTCAACGTTTTAAGTTCAAAGATTTGATTTTACAGCTTTAAGCCCAATGCTTTAATTTTTTTAATTTGAATTCATTCGTAATCTGTCCGACTTTTGAATCACGAAACACGCCATCAAAGCTCAAAGCTCAAAGCTCATAGCTCAAAGCTCTAAATACGAAAGCTTAAAGCTAAAATCTTAAAGATAAAAGTTTAATGTTTAAAGCTTTACGGGCGCTTACTTGGCGCCTGCCAAAAATAGATTAATATTCTGCTGGGAATATTAAATTTACACACCTGTTATTGTGTGTGTTTGGAATAAGTGTGTTTGTTCTTAAACATATATTTTTTTCTCCTTTAAATTCTTTACTTTTTACTGAATGTCTTATATTCTATACATTTTTTTAAATATTCTATTATATTTCAATCTTTTGATATATCCTTTCAAATTATTTTAATGTTTTTCACATAGTACCTGAAACTATATACTCTTTATTTTCTTTTAAATTGTATACTTACTCTTTATTTTCTATATTTTTTTTATTTATTCTATATTTCATACTTGATTAATTGTTTTTTTTTGTGATGTAGGTATATTTAATCAACCACAATAACACGGGCATGTGCCTAGCTTGGTGGTTTTAACAAACCTAAAAACTGCAAAAAAAACTGAATAAAGAAAAAAAAATTATCGCAATAACGGAAAATTTGGTAGTTTCGTATCTACATACACAACTTGAATATTTTTATTGACATTTTAAAACCCGTCCGACTTTTGATTACCAAGCACGACAGTTTTTTGATGGTGTACATGTCTTTTTTCTCGTTATTTCATTGGTTTTTTTATGATTATGTTTTTTTTGAATTGTAATAAAATATAAACAACAAAAAAAGGCGAAGCATTAAATGATAACATCTAAAATCCGAATGCTGTTTGCTAACAATAAATCATGTTATTGTAATGAAAATTTCTACTTACTTACTCAAAATTTTGTCAATAGATTGATGGCAACAAAACTGCAAGCATAATGGAGGAGTACCTACTTCAAGTATGCTTCTATAGATTTATTTAATGTACTCCCATTATTAATTTGTGCGTGTTAGAGATGGTTGGAGGTATACAAATACATATAGTTAATATAATCGTGAGAATATATTTTTATTAAAAGTGAATAGCAAGAATATTATTATTAGCTAACGTCTATTATTATTATTATAAGTCAAAATATGTAGGCACTATCATTATCATAAATACATAGACGTTATCCAACTGAATTAGGAATTATTGAAAGCAATCTATTGTAGCGTAATGTTGGTACGATCTTTAGAAAAATATTTTCGATCAATTACCCCTGGAATATCATAGACTTTCTGTGAAGGCTTATTCAGCAGGTTTGTACAGAGCAGAGATTTGATAGACTTGTTTTTACACCTGAGGATTTCAAGGATCAGTGGGCTCAATATTCACAGAACTCGGGAGTTTTAGTTTTTACATCATCTATATTTTCATCGATATTTTACTACCGTCGTTTATATTTATTATGATAGTAAAAAAAATATAAACAAGCAACAACAAGTAAAACATAAGGAATTTTTATTTAAAAATACTACGTTTGATAGTACACCTTTTAAAGAACGCAAAGTCCTAATAATGTCATACAATCATGAATATTTAATACTTGTAGCATTTTTTTTTATTGTTCTTCAAAGTACAATCCCATTTAACCGAAATTAAGCAGTTTGTCAACAGGATGTTCATTTTCAATTATAATATAACATATGTACATAATATTATTACTAATTACAATACAACTTATAAATAATATTTATCACTAACCACTACCATAATCAATAGTATTACTAATACAGAGTATCTCTGCTTAGTAGCCATGTTTTCAGCATATAACTCGTAGGTAATTTATGGTATGGGATGTTGAATATTTTGGGCACGTTATATTCCAGGGTTCGCTGTCCGTATTTATTGTTATATTTTTGTACAAGCATTCCTTCATTTTTTGTGAACCTAGTATTGTGTTCGTGTTCCACTTTCCTCTTAGAAAACTTAAGCATTTTTCACGTGGGTGCTTTTAAGGTTTGAATTCAGCTAAACTCCCACAGTGAACGGTTATTTAGACTCTTAACTAAGATATTTCGTAAGCAATTTAATTGTTTGAATAAAATAAAAGGTACCGGGATAACTATTCCGTTTTGGATTTGGTCGTCAGCACAATGGTGACTCCGTAGCAAGTTAGAATAACTCCGGATGAGCACTCTAAAAGTGGAACCATATGTATGTAATTCAGTGCCATGCATGTATAAAAAAAACTTAATGGTAACATTTTAATTAAAATTAAATAAAAATAACTTTTTAAGCACCACTATTTAATCAAAACGATCAACATTTCGTTTCAAAACCAATGATTTCTTCATCGGGATAAACGTATAGTATTATTCGATTGACGTACATTTATTCCTAATGAAGATGCAAAACTGCGCAGTGTACATAATATTTTAGCTTACCTAGAATGTTGTAAGAGTTTTATATAAGTAAGGTACGTTTACAAGTACTTACACAATAGTTCACCGAAACATGAATATTCGACTACTATTTTTTTCCACCCACAATTTTCATTCAAACAAATTCTTAAAAAAACACATACGAATAACAAAAAAGCATTTAATTTTGATGAATAAATATTTTTTTTTTTTTCATTATCTTGAATAAAGCAAACTTTTCAGCGATATATGAAATCTGCAAACGCACCAGGAAACAAAAAGGTAGGAAATTTTATCACACCTATTTCGTGTTGTGAAAAAAAGTTGGATCTCTATGAAAAAGTTATTTTTTCATTTTTTTAGTAAGTTGGTTAGTGAATGAAAACAAACATTTAGAATGTCAAAAAATACACTACCTACATATTACTAGTTGATTCTCGTTATTTTCAAAAGCTTTTCCATTAATCTGACCTTTAGAATGCTTGGACAAGGTCGTTGAACTTAAAAATCGAAAGCGGAACAGTAAATAGTCTTTTTCTTTCTTTAAAATCTAAAAAAAAGTATTATTTTGAAAATTTACATCTGTCTGTCAATATGAAGATATTGACAGGCAGAGGCGTGTACTGAGTATAAAATGTAACATGCTCGGTAGAAGATTTCGGCTCTGTAGTCCACGAGTGAAAAGGACGCTCTTCATAGCCTTTTGCACCACCCTGTACACATGCGAGTTCTGGGCTAATTTCAAGAAAAGAACAATGGAAAGGCTTCGGGTGCAATATAACAACGCTTACCGATTGATGTTCGGACTCCCCAGGTACTGCAGTGCCTCCTCAATGTTAACAATGCCAACAGAACGGCGAGTTCCAGAATTTACAGCTCTGTTAAGAACCAGGATTGCAGGACTGAGGGGAAGGATAAACCATTCCAGAAATATTCTTATCATAGAATCCCGTCTGACTTCAGGATCGAGCATTGAAGACCATTGGAGAAAGATACTTGCTCCCATAATCTTAGATCCGATGGATTCCCGTGCTTCTCTGCTTTAATTTTCATTTTTCATTTTATTTTTAATTTTTAATCTCTTTTTATTTATTTTACCATATGTAAATACTTTCTGTACCTATACCCTCTATGGGATGTGTGGGATTGCACTAACCTCCCCACATCCTGGAATAAAGAATTTATTTATTTATTATCGTCATAGAACCACCCATAAAAAGTTTAGACCCTACCTGCCTACACGATATATAAAATTAACTTTTTAAAAGGTCAAATATAAAAATATGTGCTTAATCATTAGATTTTTTTTTGTAATCTGGTTCATTATGCTGTAACAATGTAATTATTTGCAGAAAAGTGTATTTGTAGATTCAATAATTGCAGGGAAATCTGTATAATATCTACGGTTTTTGTAAATCCGTTTGCAAAAATAATATTTAATAGGATCTTAATTATACAACCATTAGTAAATCATTTCTCTGTGTATTAATAGCACATCATGAAAAATATATTTTTATTGTGTTTGTTATGTTATCTTTTAAAAGCAAGTCTTTTGGTAGTTTAAATGGTATGCTACAAATCAGTAGAAGTTCGGTAGTGACCTGATATTTCTGTTAGTTCCCTCTAATTTTACATAGGTTTTGACAATTATTGAAAAAACTTTCACGTAAACATCGAAACTCAGAACTTTTGAGATGTTCAGAATAATATTTACGATATTTGTTATATAATATTAAATTACACGAAATAAAAAAATAAAAAAACAGCCGCCACGGAACGCCTGGCAGATAGGAACCATCGAAAAGGATTTTTAATAAAGGAAGTTAAAAAAAGTAAGTAGGTCATTATATTTTTGATTATAAACAATTATTTGGTTATTATAAAAAAATACACAAAAAATATGTAACAAATTAAAAATTCATCATCAATAAGTATAGACCTATTGCCAATTTTAATGAGAATTGTGAAAAATATACCGCACAGAGTTTTGGCGGCCGTGCAGAAAGAGCCGACGAGTCACTAGGCTGGCCGAATCAAGCGTTTTTCCGTGCAAGATCGTCGCCCCCAAAAGATGTTTAACGTTAAAAATGGCATACAGTAAATTCAAATGGCCATTATAATTAACTGCGCACGTACATACTCTAATGCAAAAGGACTCTACGCATCATACATTAGAGCATTAGCTCACAGAAATGTATACACCCCCTTGGGTTCTGACAAAGATTAATGATGCAAGCGGACCCCATTATACTTGTTACAATGGTTCTTCAGCTCCGTGGCAGAAAGGGGAGGACAGGGGGGTTTTAAGGAGTAACGGTGGCAATAGGATTCGAATAGATATCTGTGCCACCCCGTCCCTTGTCAATCTTCCTGGGGACTCCTTTTTCCAGTAATCTTTAAGTTATTCTCGAACAACCTAGTGTTATCGGATTGTATATAAAACTTTTTTATAATGTTAATAGTGCTAAAATCTTTTGTAGTCATTGAATACATAATACACATATACTATCAAATAAAAATCTCTTCCGTGTAGATTTGAATATTAACCAATGTCACCACTGAATCTTTGATTGTTTGATTGAGACTTCGAAAACGTTTTCGGTCATTACATTTAATTTTGAATTTGTATTGAGAGACCGAATTTAAAATTTACATGCAATCTGTCCAAAGTCTGAATCACAAAACACGCCCACATCGACTTTCTTGTGTTTTTCATTATTCTTTGCTTGAGAATAAATGAAAAAAATGCAAGTTAGAGTTCATGATAGAATAGACATAACAATTATATTAGGTATTTATTTATTTATCAGTACGTGTAACATGATTAATACATTTATTTAGAGAAGATACATTAGAGCACCATACTAGGTATGCTGCTTGTTTCATAGTGCCCAATGGAGGAATGGTTAGTTTGAATTTAAGTCTAGTGTAAACATATTTTGGTAGAGTTATAAAAAAAATTTGAAATTTGGTAAAAATATATTTTCAATAACTCACAAAAATTGCCAAAGTTTTCTATAAAATGAACACAAATATATAAAGTAGTACACATATGAACATACATGCAGACACATGCACAACAAATGTATATACATACATAAATGCATACACACAACATACATATACTTACGTACATGTATGTTCTTCCCCACACATTTAAAGAATATATACACCTCTATTTGAGTACGAGAAGTAGTTTACCGACACTATCCCAATAATTATATTACGTATCTATACATAGTTTGATTAAAACAGATAGTAGAATATACTATACCAAAGTGGGTGTTAAATTTATCTTACTAATATAAATTTGATACCCACAGCCGTTTGTTCTATAATGACTGATATGTTACAATTTTTTTGAATAAAAAAATCATTTTCTCGAATAATTTTACGCATTACGTAAGAATAAGATTTCAAGTAACGTATTCATCCAAGCACCGACAGCTGAAATTATTATTATTATTATATATATATTTTTTATATTATAGAAACAAATACTACATGATTTACAGAGATGAAACAATATACAGGAATAAGATATTTCATTTTGGGTATCTATGATATGTTTCCTTGTAATGTCTGCTAAGTGGTATGTTTATTCCAAAATTACCAGGTGACGTGTGTAGTTCATAGGTGTGTGTGTGTGTGACGTGTATAATTTATGTTTGAGTGTTTGTGTGTATTTGTGTCTGTATGTAAGTGCATTGAATAGTTTATATTATTGACGTGATGCAACGTTTGAATTTAGGCAGTGAATCCGAAAAAATGTCAATGTTATATTATTTAGAGTATGAAGTTTATTTTTATGTATGATTATTATGTTTAATATTATTTCGGAAAGCGAAGACAATATGCAATTATATCTAATCAAGTAACAGTCGCTGCGCATTGGGACACATTGTCGAGGTCCAATCCAATAGTACCCTGGGGGCATATCAGATCTACGCTGTACTAGGAAAAGCTCAGTTCTGTCGATAGACTTGGAAATCTCAACATCAAAATAGCAATAACTAACTCTCGAACGTCCAAAGAATAATTACAAAGCATAATGAAATATTTGTCATTTAACGAAAAAAAAAATTACATATATTGGATAGTGACAGCTCCTGTATTTCCTCCTATTCACTTTGATCAACGCCAAAGAAACTGTAACGACATTTTAATTTGCCCCCTACCAATGACTGAAGATTAAAACTTGATGCAAATTGAGACATTGATACAAGATCTTTTCAGGTAACGCTGAAAAAGATCCATTGATTCCTTTAAGGCGTCCAGCTTAAATACTCTTCTAAAGTGAATATACAATTTCAAAAGGAAACTTTCTTACTCATTGACCAGTTTATACATAATAAAAGAGAGATTTTTAAAAATAAAATTGCAAAAAGGATAAATTTTCACGGCTGGGTAAAAAAAGCGTAATTAAAAAAAATCGTAATTAACTATTGATGTCTTCAGTGTCGTAGTGGAAACCTGTCATTAATGTTGTCCAAGTTGGTATTTTTCTTTTTATTTTAAGGCAAGACTAATTACTTCTTATTTACAGTCTTGATCGAAACTTGTTTAAAAAATTCAATTAATTTGTTCACCATTCCAGATAACTTAATTTGTCAATACATTAACTAGGTCCGGGTACGCCTTATTTAATTGCCCGGAAAGTCAGAACTAATGAACTTGAATGAGCAAACAAGACGAGAGTCTATGTTCACATTTGGCAAACATGCTGTCAGTCAATCAACTCTGCTATATAAATAAACAACCCTCGGAACGTGTTTCACTTCAAGACAAAATCATTCCTTACTTTGTAGAAAAAACCTACATTTCACAGTGTTCTGCTTATAGACGGAATATATTGAAGTCTTCATTTAAAATTCTTTCCATTTTACTGTTATAAATTCGACCGGTTTCACCCTATTGCTGATAGTACGTTTTAATCTTGTGCTTTGATATTTACAAAATCTATGAAATAATTCAATAATTATGAAAAAAATATGTTAGCAATATAAATGGAAGTTTGAAATGATAACTTTGTTGCTTTTTATACCAAGTAAAGTGAAATGTCAATTTAATACATCACGGTTTTATTTCTCTTTGATAGGCAGGTCAACAACCTATATTTTTAGACTTGTAAAATAAACAAGCAGAGAGAAGTTATAGACTTTTTTTTTTTACTATACGTAGGTTATTAAGTTCTGCTTTGACTATGCAAATATTTGCTACCTGACACAATCTTGTCTTCATTTAAAAATAATCAGTTTTAAAATAAAATACACAAAATTTTTGTTATGAAATCTTTCATGACAAAAACTTTATACCCACATAAAATTTTTACCATAATTGCACATGGAATTACAATTACAATACAAATGTAAGCTTTCGTTTTTATTTAAATTACGAAATTTGTTTGGCACCCAATTAAACAATCTTTATTTAAACCTAATAACCTTTGCAATGACTAGCTCCTGCCACATAATACCTTTATAGTGTGCTGAGTGTAAAAATCTCACGAACAGGACGCATTAATATCGGAACAATGTATACAAATTTTTCGTATACAAACGGTACTTTCGGGGCATGAGAAGTTAAAAAAAAAAAAATTATGTGTGATTCGTGGCGGTCTAATTTATGTGGGTGTAATTTTGTTCGTACGTACTTCTGGATATGTCATATGGCAACAAACGGTTGTGCGCCGTGTTATTACGACCAGTTACTTCACTTGTTGTGATTTTGAACTACTTCCACCCTCGCCAACCGCCTTCGCCACCGACGCCATGGCTCACGCCGCATTTGTGGCCAAAATGGCCGTACCCCTCGTGAATCCTGTGAACCATAGAGCTGCCTCGTCCCCGACTACGAATGACCTGACCTGTCATTTGTAACCGTTGAACTGTTTCCGCCATTCGTCTGCCGCCCTATGCCCAACGGTCTCCGCAGCCCTAGGACTGGGAGTGCGTAGTAGACTGATCCCACCCTCGTCAGTCGCCCTGCACCGACCAGCGTCCTCTGGTCATGTCACGACCCCTCTTGCAGTAAGCTTCATTTCATTTGAGTCATATACGTAACTAGCTAGGACGTGAATCAAACCCCTCGGTTACCTGCTGACCGTGATGTAAACCGCTATATGTAACATGTGTATGTCTGTAGTGTATACTATGTGTTATTGGCCGAATAAACCCACTATTTATCTTGATTTTGTACCTTATTTGACAATACATCAAGACCTTAAAAGTGATCCCCCCCGCCCATAACGAGAAATTGCTCTACCGAAGGCTTACTTAGCATAGGTAAGTAAGTAGTTTTTTTTAAGAACCTTACAAGTGGTCAACAGATTTACCTCAACCAGCCTCTTCCGATCTGGTCCACCACGCAGTTGCTGGGCAGATGCATCCGCCGCCAAGACTCAGACAAACCTCACCCCATTGAACAAGGCACCTTTGCTAAATTACCAAACAACTTGGGGTGACCTATGGCAGAAATTTTGGTTATCCAGTAAATGGTTTCCGATTCGGCAGTACCCATACCCGCCTCCGTAATTGAAAATTATTTAAATCCGTATAATTATTTTCCGCCATATGAGCAATGAGGAATACATGTGGTAGTTAGTCCATGAATAAAAAAAACAATATGAAACTCGTTTCAATTAATTAAATTGATGTATACTTTCCATAACTAACATAAACTGCAGAAATACTTATATTTTATGCATAAATTTGATAAAACATAAATCTTACTTGTCATAGGTACTTCATAAAAATATTTGTGCGCTAACTAACACAGAATTCTATTAAAATCAAACAAAAATGTTTGTTTTCATTAGCCAAAGTACGTTCTTACCTTTTAGCTTTTTGGATGGCGGTTTACCGAATTGTTTGTATCTCGGTGTACACGAAATATTCGGATAGGATTGAAAGCAAATAACGGAATTCAACATGACGTAATTCTGTTCATTTGTATGAGTAACGTGTAGAATACTCGTACGATGGTAAATAAAATGTATTGAAGGGTTGTATAAAATGTACTCATCTTTATTGTTAAATTGGAAACCGCTTTGAAAAATAAAAGTTGTGTGGTTGAATATATTATGTTATTAATTTTTCATAAATGTATGTGTTAGAATTTGCTCTGAGTTTCAAACCAATTATAAAATTAATATAGATTAGCAGATTTAGAACATAGATGGCGCTAGTTGAGTAGTTAGCAAATAATGAATTGTTGTTTTTATCCCTTCTTTGTAGGCAGTGAAACCAGGTTATTTAAGGTCTGAATTTAATTAGAGAACTTCACTTCTCCTCGATATTTCTAGCTATTAAACTGAAACACGAAGTAATTATTATATTCGCTGTCCGTTAATTGGGTGATTTCTTTAGAGTGTCGGTAGCAATCAAAGATATTAGAAGTAGCAATATAAACTATGAAAAACATAACAATAAATCGATGGATTTCAACTTCTCAAAAGTGCTCTATTTACAATGAAGAATTACTCTTTGTTCACCAAGTCCTTAAAATGTATTTTGTTATATGTAATTAATAGTTCACTTTTTAATAATATATAGATTCGAAGTTTCCTTTTGCAATCACCTGATTTCATTTTTAATTTTATTTCAATTTGGGGTGCGGGCTTAGGTACCGCCACCCGGGGAACCATTTGCCATAGGTCACTCCAACTGGTTCCCTGCGTTTGGTGATTTAGCAGGGGTGTCCGGGCTCTTTGGATGAAGTGTGTTCAAGATTTATTTATTTATTTTACAAGCAATAATTGTTCGCCTAAAACACTCATCCACATTGAAAAATCTCCTGATAAAAGATACATGACGCCAACGGGACTCGAACCCGTGTCCCTTCGATTTCCGGTCGACAGCTCTGACCACTGAGCTATGGCGGCTTATCTCTTACCCGCGAAATTATTCAATATATACTAGTGTTTCATTCAACAATTACTGCTTGTTACATTTTTCACCTGAAAACAACCAACTTTATTTTATATGAGAAAGGCATTGTAAGTGCTAACTCTCTCACTAGATGGCGTCGAGACAAATTGTCTACATTTTTAGGCGAAATACTTGAACTTGTCAAATATTAATTATTATTTTTTGGTAAACTAATGTTTTTAAGACAAGATTTTTTATGCATAGCACAAAGGGTAACAATTATTTTACAAGCAATAATTGTTCGCCTAAAACACTCATCCACATTGAAAAATCTCCTGATAAAAGATACATGACGCCAACGGGACTCGAACCCGTGTCCCTTTGATTTCCGGTCGACAGCTCTGACCACTGAGCTATGGCGGCTTATCTCTTACCCGCGAAATTATTCAATATATACTAGTGTTTCATTCAACAATTACTGCTTGTTACATTTTTCACCTGAAAACAACCAACTTTATTTTATATGAGAAAGGCATTGTAAGTGCTAACTCTCTCACTAGATGGCGTCGAGACAAATTGTCTACATTTTTAGGCGAAATACTTGAACTTGTCAAATATTAATTATTATTTTTTGGTAAGCTAATGTTTTTAAGACAAGATTTTTTATGCATAGCACAAAGGGTAACAATTATTTTACAAGCAATAATTGTTCGCCTAAAACACTCATCCACATTGAAAAATCTCCTGATAAAAGATACATGACGCCAACGGGACTCGAACCCGTGTCCCTTAAAAATAAATAATAATTAATAGGCGAACAATTATTGCTTGTAAAATAATTGTTACCCTTTGTGCTATGCATAAAAAATCTTGTCTTAAAAACATTAGTTTACCAAAAAATAATAATTAATATTTGACAAGTTCAAGTATTTCGCCTAAAAATGTAGACAATTTGTCTCGACGCCATCTAGTGAGAGAGTTAGCACTTACAATGCCTTTCTCATATAAAATAAAGTTGGTTGTTTTCAGCTGAAAAATGTAACAAGCAGTAATTGTTGAATGAAACACTAGTATATATTGAATAATTTCGCGGGTAAGAGATAAGCCGCCATAGCTCAGTGGTCAGAGCTGTCGACCGGAAATCGAAGGGACACGGGTTCGAGTCCCGTTGGCGTCATGTATCTTTTATCAGGAGATTTTTCAATGTGGATGAGTGTTTTAGGCGAACAATTATTGCTTGTAAAATAATTGTTACCCTTTGTGCTAGGCATAAAAAATCTTGTCTTAAAAACATTAGTTTACCAAAAAATAATAATTAATATTTGACAAGTTCAAGTATTTCGCCTAAAAATGTAGACAATTTGTCTCGACGCCATCTAGTGAGAGAGTTAGCACTTACAATGCCTTTCTCATATAAAATAAAGTTGGTTGTTTTCAGGTGAAAAATGTAACAAGCAGTAATTGTTGAATGAAACACTAGTATATATTGAATAATTTCGCGGGTAAGAGATAAGCCGCCATAGCTCAGTGGTCAGAGCTGTCGACCGGAAATCGAAGGGACACGGGTTCGAGTCCCGTTGGCGTCATGTATCTTTTATCAGGAGATTTTTCAATGTGGATGAGTGTTTTAGGCGAACAATTATTGCTTGTAAAATAATTGTTACCCTTTGTGCTATGCATAAAAAATCTTGTCTTAAAAACATTAGTTTACCAAAAAATAATAATTTATTTATTTATTTATTGTAAGAAACAAACAGCAATTTTATACAGGATAAGTTATACAAGAGGTTAAATATGAGGCCAAAATAGTTTCTTATGCTAATGTTGGTTAATATGATATAATACAAAATTGTAATTGGTTATAAATATTAACTGAAAATGAAATTAACAAAAAAGAAAAAAAAATCATATAAATATATAAGAAGGAAGAAGGAATAAGAAAGGGCAAGAGGCAGAAGAAGATGGGATGGGGACAGGAGATGCTCATGTTGTACCTTTTCTATAACTGTGCATTAATTTAATTATCATTTGTGGTCGTACGCTTGACTTCGTTTTGGTATTTCACAAGAGTATTATTAAGAATATCGATATTGTTAAATTGCGTGTTATATTGCGCGCATATACGGGGGATTGGAGAATTTTTTCTAAGGTTGGTTGTGCACGCGGGCAAATGAAAAAAATGGTTTTGTCTGGTTGGCCTTGTAGGTATGTGAATTCTTAAATAATTGATGTGAATACCCACCAGCTACGTGGCATGCCAGATACGGAGAGACTGGTTTGGGGAGACCCTCCAACTGGTCTCTTGACCCATGGCATTGCGCCGAAGAAGAGATGTGTTCACATGTCCGTCACTTTTGGATACACTGATCCCTAGATTCCTACACAACCTCATACCTTTTACCATCCCATCACTTCTTCTTTTACCATTCCCATTATTCTCCTCCATTTCCTCAAACAAGACCCTCCACACAGAAATTATTTTCTCAGGGTTTCCTGTGTGTAGTTAATGGAAAAAATAATCCTCCTCCACAACTCAATCATCGAAAATATGACATTGGCCCTGAGGGAAATTATTTTCTCAGGGTTTCCTGTGTGTAGTTAATGGAAAAAATAATCCTCCTCCACAACTCAATCATCGAAAATATGACATAGGCCCTGAGGGAAATTATTTTCTCAGGGTTTCCTGTGTGTAGTTAATGGAAAAAATAATGCTCCTCCACAACTCAATCATCGAAAATATGACATAGGCCCTGAGGGAAATTATTTTCTCAGGGTTTCCTGTGTGTAGTTAATGGAAAAAATAATCCTCCTCCACAACTCAATCATCGAAAACCAAATTTTAAGCAATTTCACATATTTTTAATTGAAGCTGTTATGCAATAATATATTCCTCACCATGCAGAATGACACAATGAATCAAAAAACGTCGTAAGCCATGTAGTTACTGTGGATTACGGAGTAGACGAACAGATTTTTTTACCTGTCCTCTATCGGAGTCAAACTTGTAGAGTCGAAGACCAGGGTTATTGGGTCCACCGTTCGTTCGACGGGGAGTCACGGAGGGCGCCAGCATCGCCCAAGATACCGGTTTTCCTGAAATAAAGTTATTCTTAGTTTTATGCTATTTGGAAATTTTTCTTAGTCTTTTAAATATCTCCTTTATTACTTTCGAAATATTCTTGATATTGGTTTAATTAGCACGGACCAATGATTAAAACAGAACTAAAATTGACTTTCTTTACCTAGCACGGAACACTTCAATGTTCTGTTCATTACCAATCCTTTAGCGGGTGTTGGAAGTTTATCATATTACTTTTATACATACTTTTTAACACTAAAAGTGAGTTCATTATTATTTAATGAGGTCTTTAGCTATAACTTGTGTAATTTGAACAAATTTTGCTTCTCCAAGCTCGAACGAATTCAATTGGTCTCGAGTACGACTTATTTCAATTCTGAGAGCTTTGTTAGTTCACCTTCGTTCACCAATAAGCCAGTTTTTTGTATAAAAACTATTCTAAAGGTTGTGTATATTGATAGTTAATCAAAGATTATCTGACACGCAGGAGGCTGTGCTAACTGACCATAGATAACGGATTTAGTAATTTTTGGGTTTTCTTTATGGTAGGTTTTAATCAATCAACCTTGCTTGATACCTTGGAGGCACATTAGGTAACTACAATAGAATTCTTAACACCTACCGGCTTCATTGTACATGATCCGGAAAGAGTCCGAGTGCAAGTGGCCGAAGAACTGTCCAGCGATGATGGGGCTGTATTTGCGCACCAGCTTCAGGTAGCGGTGGTTGCTCTCCTCGGACATTGCGGCGTGCGGGGGCGGGGGCGCGCCGCCCTGGCGCTCGTCGGCACCGGGAGGCACGTGACCTACTATGTACACCTGAAACAGGAAGAAAAAATTCCCTTTAACGATTTTCTCAATAATATAAGTAGGTATATTCATTTATTTACATTTAAAAAAATCTCTCCACTTAATCTGCCAGGTAAATCTATAAAAAATTGAAAAAATACAAACTCCCATTTCAAATATGGGAGTATTTATTATATTATTTAGCAAATATTTATTATGCGACGAAACTTCACAACATTCTTCCCGCTGCCACGAAGCGAATAGAAAATTTGAAGGATACACATCAAGAATAAAAAACTGGCTGAAAGAGATTAATGAGAAAGCTCTGAAAAAACATTAAAAACGACATAGAAAACTAATAAAATAGAAATTAATAAATTTAATTCGCCTCAGCACAAGTCACCCTAGTGAGGAGGACTAAGAAATACAATTACTTGTATATATATATTATTAAATATAATATTTTGCATGTAGAATGTTGAAATAGTAGCTATAATAAAAAAAATAATAAATAAAACAGAATAACCGTTTTTTTAATACTGAAAATAAAATAATTGTTATTTGGTAAATACTTTATTGTTGTCATGCATGATTTATATTGTTATCTGTTCCATTTTCAAAAATTAAAGTTCATTAAGCTTAGTTTGATGTAGGGATGTAGGAATTCAGGGATGTAGGGATTTGGGGATGTAGGGATGTAGTAATGCAGGGATGTAGGGATGTAGTGATATAGGGATGTAGGGATGTAGGAATGTAGGAATTCAGGGATGTAGGGATTTGGGGATGTAGGGATGTAGTAATGCAGGGATGTAGGGATGTAGTGATATAGGGATGTAGGGATGTAGGAATGTAGGAATTCAGGGATGTAGGGATTTGGGGATGTAGGGATGTAGTGATGTAAGGATGTAGGGATGTAGGGATGTAGGGATATAGGGATGTAGGGATGTAGGGATGTAGGGATGTAGGAATTCAGGGATGTAGGGATTTGGGGATGTAGGGATGTAGTGATGCAGGGATGTAGGGATGTAAGGATATAGGGATGTAGGGTGTAGTGATGTAGGGTTTAGTGATGTAGGGCTGTAAGGATGTAGTGATGTAGGAATGTAGAGGTGTAGGGATGTAAGGGGGTAGAGATGTAGGCGTGTGACATTAATAAGTATAATATTTTATATAAATTAAGACAATTGAGGAATGTGAGAGATTTGTGAAAGAAGATTCCAGGGTAAAAGTTTAAAATGTGTGGGTGTTATGATTTAAACGTATTGCAGGTATAAGGATTCGTAGAGTTATTTGTGTTTTTTTATATTTTTATTTATAAGTATGGATCTTGCTGACTTTCGGTTGTTAGGATAACATTGAGAAGGTTGAAGGTTTTGAGAGCTAGGTAGGTGAATTGTCTTTGTGCTGATGTAGTACGAAGTTTAGATACACTGTAGTGTAAGTTGGTTATATTTCTGGTGATGTGATTGTGTTGTCAGAGTTTTTTTAATTGTATTTGTACAAAAAATGTGTACAATTTTTTTTAAAAAGAGTTAACGTATATTTAAGCTATTATACTCGATAAAGAGTCGAAATGAGAACTATCTTATCGGTTGCTTGTAAGTATTATCTTTTTTTTCCTTTTTGCAGAGAATCAATAATAATGTGTCACCTCAAATTACGATGCCGTACGCTAATACTTTTTCTTTATTAGATTATCTATTTTATTAGAGATCGATTTAAGTAACCAGCCACTAAGTTACCCACAATTTTAACTAAGGGATCGACACTTTCATACACGATTTCACAATACTAATTTTGCTAATCTAAAAAAAATTTCCACGACAGAGTTGTTAAAATGATGTCTACGTGAATGTATGATAGCAAGCATATTTGAATTCAAATTGAGTGATTATCTTTTCACAGGCGGGCCGATATTTTTTTCTGTGATGGCCGAAATGTAGATACAAATAGTCGTTTTTTATGAACTCCGAAAATAAATCGGGCTCTGATGATTTTGGTGACACGGTGTGTAAAAAAAGTCCCTATCGTGTTTGCAATGCGAAAAGCGCATTTCACGGAAAAATTCTCCCATTGTTTACGGTGCCATTCGAGCCACGTACAACGTGTCAGTGTTGCGAATATAACATACAATCTCTGAAACGAAATAATAAAATGGTGAGACCCTCGGGTTCTGAGAACAATGGACGGGACGTAAAGAATTCTCCACAATTCGTGTGTTAAATCATCTCGCGAATAACAAGATAGTAAAACTGAGTGACGACCATAAAATTCTGTACGAAGAAATAGTTGCAATTTATGATTGATCAAGTTATTTAGGTTTTGTAATATAATCAACGTAACCTCTAATTTTTCCTTATTTTTTTGTGTGACCTATCAACTTATCTATGCAAGATGAGAAAGGAAGAAAGAGGCTAGTGCGCAAATAAAATGCGTAGATAAAATTAAGTAAACAAGTTAATGTTTCATAAATAATAAATTACATTACAAAAAAACTGTTTTCATGCCCGATAATATTATTTCATATTGGAGATTCTTAGAAGATAAAAACATCTGTGCGGTATCTTGGACGCCTCACAACCGCACCTATTAGAGGAAACTTTTCTTTTAATATATCCCAAAGAAAACATTTTGATAAATATACCTGAATGTTTGATAGTATAGTCTCAAAATATTAGTTGAAAAATCGTGAGCAGAATAATTATATACACGGAGAAACTTACTGACATGAAATAAAAGTGATTTTTTGAAAATCTGGTCAAAGTATTTTCCTGTTGTAAACGGGACTGCAAGACTTTGAATTTTACTGACGAATGAATTAACAGAGTTCCTAAAAAAGTATAATATTATGAGGACGACAGAACACGTATTCAAACAGATATTTATATAATGATATAGTAGCATTCCGTCATGACATTTATTAGGAAAAGACTAATAACTAATACTTTAATAGGAGATTAGCATGCTATCACTTTTTTAACAGGTTAATTTTTCTCCATGTACTCTGAGTGGCGAGCATACGATTCTGCAGCAGCAATCGTTTGCAATTAAAAGGTTGCTTGCTCTTCCGAACAAGATAAACGTACAATATAATATTTATAGAGAGAAGATTTTTAGATAGATACCTGACCACAATTCTAACTGAGTGAAAAGCTAACAATTCTTGGCCAGAAAACAGTGAAGGGATTTGATAGTGGAAAGTTCTTACGAACAAGGAAGTTTCTAATGTATATTATTTTTTATTTTATTTTATTTAAACGCCCATAGAGCTTTTACCTATAATAATGTGCATCTTTATTTTTTAGTTATACAGATTACATTTTTACAAAAAAAATCAGTGTTAACAAAATACAGGTTACATAAAAAAATATCAGAGTTGACAAAATATGTTACATAAAATATAAGAGTTTAAAAAATATAGGTATGGATGGAGTACAAATGTAGATAATATAAGATTTTTTCTCTCTTATTACCCAATGCCGCAACGATAACTCTACGAATTTTGCTTTGACCTTCATCAATCATCATACACAGAAGAAAAATATAAATGATTGAATTTTAATTCCATCACCAATTTTCACTATTACTTTAACAATCTGTATAGGTATATAGATTTATATGAATCCTAAAAAATGACACGGTTTTAAAAAAGTTAAATGAAAATTTTGTCAGAAAGTTTTCTTTAAAATTTTTTTACATAGAAAAAAAAAACACGGATTATTTTTAGTCTTGCCAAATTAATAAAGAATTGGTACAGAGAAAGTTTACAGATTTGCAAATGGCCACGCTTTATTTTTGTAACAAACGCGCTTAGACAAATAATGTAAGTAAGCTTTGTCAAAAATTGTTTCATGCGAAAAGCTTCCTATAAAAAAGTGATTTAATCTTTCAGTGATTATTATTTTTTGCAACACTTTCTACAAACTTTGTTCCTAATCTAATCCGATGTACCTAATTAGTATATACTTTTTTTGTTTTTATCAAGTCGACTGAAAAAATGGTCAATTTGTTATATGTGTGCCCTACCGATAAAGCGTTGTGTTAAAACTGTTTTTTGAGTTTAACAGAAAAGAAGTAAATACAAATAAATAGTTAAAAAAATATAATTAAAACAGCCGCAGGAAAGAAAAGTGTTGTAATTATCAATTTTAATAAAAGAAATTTAAAAAAGACGACCAAAAGTCTTCTATTTTGTACAGTATGATAATTTTAGCAATTGGGAATGTTAAACACACCTCTGGAAAAGCGCAATAAAGAAACAAAAAGAGATTTTTTAATTCTCTCCTTTCTGTTTTGCAGTTTACGGAATGTGAATGCTTTGGCTTACGGGCGGTAGAAAATTCCAAAAATTCTTAGTAATAACGAGCAAGTGCTATTCTTATTCTGTATGGACTAGGGACAAAAATGGATGTTAAAATGTTAACATATTGTATTCGTTTCATTTGTCAGTCTAGATTTTTCCTTCCTTGTATCAGGATTGGTACCAGAGACCAATAATGTTGAACTGCTAGTCTTGCTTATAACTTTTTTGAGAATACAACATTCAGATATCCATTATTTAAATTTCTTGCCTTCATTCACTTTCTCAAAGACATTGCCTTTTGTTCTCCATGTTTTAAAATATGTTAAATATTACTCATTGAAAAACTAGAGTAGCCTCGATCGAACTATTTCTACATAATATGAATAAATTAGTTATTAGTTAATCGCAGGTGAGGTTTGAATACACATAACAATAAATAATTCTAACGGGCGAATCATTTCCTATCTCATTACTTAGAAACCTTTAAAAATGGTTTTCCAAAAGATACTTCTAGTATAATAATACATTACATAATATGTATGAACATCAATAATTATGAGCATTGTTATGTATATGCTCGACCACAATCTTGTTTTTAAAATACAAAATTAATATAATTTTTTATTGGTAATATTTAGTATATATCCTATACTATTTAGTACTACTTTATGATACTATTTAGTATCTATACGAAACTATTTAGTACTACTATCTGAAACTATTTACTATCCATCCGATACTATTTAATACTATTATCTGATACTATTAAGTATCAATCAGATACTATTTAGTACTACTATCTGATACAATTTAGTATCTATCCCGTACGTAAAGTCAATTGAAAGGTACGGAGCAGAAACGACAAGATTGTTTTCCTAAAAATCGATGCAATGACCTAGAAATTTGAAATGAAACAGAAAACAGAATGCAATCTTAATGACCCCAAACAGAACGAAAAAGGGAACGCTTAATATTTCAACGTTTGGTATAAGTTTAACTATTTCAAAATTGAATATATTACTGAATATTACTTAAAAGGTGATATATATTAAAAACCTACTATTTTTTGTAACCGAATCAAACAGAACGGTGACAAAACTAAACCAAGATTTGATAATTTTTTTTTAGTTATCATTACTTTTCATCAGTTTTCTTCAATGTTCTGTTTTGTGACTGTTCTGTCCTGTAATGGAACCCATTTTTAGTTATTTTGAAGTAAGCATGAGCTGAAACTAACGTTAGGAATAAGTTGGACTCAAGCTTTATCCGCGTATGTTGAACCCCTTTCTGCACAAGTACTCGTATTCCTACCATCCGCATCCAGCGGGAACGTTTATTAGCCCAGACAGAGTTGCACGTATCCGCATGACGTGGTTAAACTTGCAGATTGCTTGCACAATAAAGGCCATAAGCCAGCAAATGTTCCGCAAACTTTATTACACTCTCCGCTCGCCGTTCTCCACTAGTCCCCCTTCTGGAAAAATAAACACCAAATACTCAGGCTGATGTAATATTTCGAATGTGGTTAATTGAAACAAATTGAGTAACTTTGTTCATGAGGGAATTAAGTACTAACTACGTATTATTACTGTAAGTATTGACAGTTTGTTGCGTTTTGTTAAAAATAAATAATAGCTATTTAAAGAAATTACTAAGGACGGGTTGTATCAAAGAATTTGAAGAATTCAACAAATTTTGAAGTTAATATTCAAGTTCTGTTATTATCTCAGTTCTGATAAGCAACTGGCCCGTAATGATATAGTAAAATAACTTAAAAAAAACTTTCACGGAACTTGAAAGTTAACTTTGAAATTTGATGACCTATTCAAATTCGAAAATCTTCTACTACCACCACACTATTGAACTATACTTACTACTATAAACATCGATTGAATTATACTTATTACTATAAACATCGATTGGACTATACTTATTACTATGCTCTTGTTATTGTGATTATCTGAGAGTATTATTACTTATTATGTATTTAATATTCATTATTTTTTATGTCCATCTACTTAAAAACGTTTAGATAAAAAAAAATAATTAACACAAAAAACTATTTAAATGATCATCAAAATATGTTTTGGAAGTACTTAATTTTGTATGTACATTATCAAAAACAAAAATACAACCTTCCAATGCGGAAATTTCAACGAATAATATCTTTGAGCTATGCGGTGACATTTTTTTTATATTCTTTAGAATTGATCCTGATCTCTTTAAACAAAAGCCTTTAACAAAATGCCTTGACTCGAATATATTGCATTATAAAGGTTTTTGGTGATTCTATAGCGATTATATGTAAGCTGATAAAAATATCCTTTTTTTTCTTTTATTTGTTTTCTTTTGCTTTGTTTCGCTTTAATTACATTTACTTGACTCCGAGTTGTCTCACAAGCTCTTTATAAAAAACTCCGGTGTCAACAAAACAATATTTTGTAATATTTAAATTCTTGCATGTCCGTTCAACGTTGGTACGGTAAAGCCGACCTTGAGCCTCGTGTGAGACTTTTTTAACCAAACAAACGCCATGGTAATAATTTTAAAAAATCACTGTTCTGACCTTACGCGCCACGTAATATTTACACACCACATTTCTTAGTAAGGCTGTATAAAACTTCGTTTAAAGTTGTTCAATTGGTTCCACGTATATTTCAGGTTTAAATGTAGTTTCATTTGTTTTTCGTTTAATTATTTTGAAACATAATACTTAATTTATTTAAGGCTCTAAAAAAAAATGTAAATTAAATTTTTTTCCACACTTTTGAACTTTATAAGGCATGCAACATCCTAAGCATTTTTTTAATACCATATCCACACTACTTAAAATCGTGTCCAATGATTTTGAAAGAGTCATAAAAATGTATGACGCTTTCAAAAATAAGAAATGTGGTTACTGACGTCACAACAAGATTTTATTCGTTTGACATGCAATACCAAACTTTGAACCTAGTTTGCATTATAATAATCATTTTACAAATATACCGTGGCATATTTCCACGTGTTGTTTACAAAGCGAAATTTCTTCCTCGCCTATACCACGCCTTGTTATTGGGAAACTTTTTTCACGAAAATGCTTTCGATCAGGTAAGGAAATTTCTATATTATGAGAAACGGCATTTATGTCTGACGCTAATTTTTCTACCCCATTCCTTCAAATACCCCATTTAAAGAAAATACCCAGTATCTACATACAGACTAGGTTTGATATCATCTATCCTTTTAGTAATCCAAAAGTTTTCAGTAAAAAAATCTTTCGTAGGAATACTTAAATATGTTTTACTAGAGCGCCTGGAAATAGATTCATTATTCAGGGATGGAGAAATAACTTACCTTTAATAAATCTACATTTTTGACTTAACATGAAATAATGCACGGAGAAAACTTCTTGATGAAGTTTTTACTATTTTTTTATTTATTAAAAATCTCATGAAGTTATTCGTATTCTTGTTAAAAATGGGATTGTAGGCTATTAACGTATAAATTGAAAGGTATCAAAAAAAAAATTAAGTAAAATATCAAGTTTTGTCACGATGTTCGAACGTGTGTTCATAAAAGTCCTCACATTTTTGCATTTCGTGCTGATATTAATACCAACGCAGGTGGATGAACACGTGTTCAGATTTCATTACGAATTTACGGAAGATTACGGCTTACCCATTTTTAATAGAAAACCTAATAATTTGAAGAGATTTTCAATAAATCAGCACTTCTCATCTTTCTCGGTATGCTTATCAGAAAAAATACCTTTTTTCAAATGCCACAACCTCTGACATGGAAATTTCTTAAAAGTACAATGAAATTTTTTAAATCATTGCATATAGTGGATGTACCGAATTTAACTATAATTTTATTCTGCTTATATAATCAATTTTACAATGGATGTTTTCTTAGTACAAAAAACGTTTCCTTTCCGCTAATATTGGCTGCACAATAGTCACTGCCAGCAAACAGTGGATGAATTTATGCGATTATTGATGAAAAATTATTATGCGTTCTTATGTAGGAAAATCTTTTACGATGGTTTAACAATACAACTGAATTAAATCACCCACTTTTAGTCTAGAAAACCTACGAAAACTTGTGTTAAGATCAACACGTTGTGACGTATATTTACAGTTATTACATTTTTAGTTTTCACCTACTCTCACCTGGGTACTAATATTGATCCCATTGGCTGTAGGGTAAGTTTGACGTTGATGCGGTAGTATTTTTATGGACCTCTTAGTTTTGATTTACGTAGCGTGCCCGTTGTTTATGTCGTGATAACTGCTCGTACCTGCGACCCGCTACTGGTTATGTGCATTTTCAAGAAAATTTATGATATCACTCCACTGCACTCAAAGTTTATTGAATAATAGTTTGCATGAGCTGAACGCTGCAACAAACCTGGTTGGTTTTGATATACACATTAATCATACCTTGTAAAATAGTAAAAATATTTTCGTTTTATAATTATTATTTTATCAAAATATATGTAAATACCTGCCATGAAATTGGGATTTCATGTCTAGTTTATTTGATATATCATTTTAAATTACCTAGATTATTTATTGCTCTGTATTCCCAAGATATCAGTATGCAGAACTATTTTTAACTTTCCACAAATACACATCATACTATCGATATTACAAAAGTAACGTCTTAGTTTTATTGATGGTAAATTCGTTGAAGAAGGTAGGTTATCTCATACAGTGTTTGCTTACTTATTATATATGTATTATAACTTTTGTGATTTAGTGTATTAGATTTTGTTGTTTTTTAAAGTTTAAAGGGCAAATTATTGTTTCTGAGACTTAAAAGTTTGATAACATATATATACAATGGTATCATTGTGATATCTGTATTATAACTTTTGTGTTTTAGTGTATTAGATTTTGTTGTATTTTATAGATTAAAGAGCAAATTATTATTTATGATAGTTAAAAGTTTGATACCATATACATATATACACTATGGTATCATTGTGATATCTGTATTTTAACTGTTGTGTTTGAGTGTATTAGATTTTACTGTATTTTATAGATTAAATGTCAAATTATTATTTCTGAAAGTTAAAATTTTGTAACCATATACATAATGGTATCATTGTGATATCTGCATTTTAACATTTTTGTTTGAGTGTATTAGATTTTGTTGTATTTTATAGATTAAAAAGCAAAATATTATTTCTGATAGTTAAAAGTTTGATACCATATATACTTTTGTGGAGTTGAGTGTATTCCATACAATATGTGTATTCGTATTCATTTAATGTGATTTGTTTATGTTTACTCAAATTTATATTGAATTATATGTGTTTGAATTAAAATTATTTCAGTAGATTTGTAAAAAAGATTTTACTGATTTGTGAATTAACACCATCGTGGGAGTAATCTGAAGTAACGAGGAACACCCCAGAAATGTTATTATTTAAGTAAATACATGGTTTGCATAAGTATAATATTAAATCTCAAGAACCCTTGTCGACAATATAAATACACTTTTATTCTCACATTGAATTTTAATCATTATTGAAAAACAATGAATTTGATCGAAGGAACGCTTACAAAATTGCAATGTTAATATGTTTAAATATTTGAATATTGTAAGACGAATTATATTAAATTGTGTCATTCATTTTATTCACAGCTGGAGAATCTAACACCTTAACGGCTTGGAGTAAAATCGTTAAGGCTAAATCGTTTCACATCTCCGAATAACCGGGCTTAACTGTGCGCATCCACGAGAAAATAATCATCTCCTAGCTTAGGCTTATCCACCTTTGAATGCGGGAATGAAATGAACTTACCAAATGTTTCGTACGCTCTATTAATGCTGGTGTTTTCTATTAAAATTAAACAAATTGTTTCTGCAGCAGAAATTTATTTGAATGGAGGGATTATACACGAAGAAAATAATAAATATCGTCGGTTTCAGCAAATACCGAATAATATTAAAAATAATTTCTAACTCCTGTGAAATATTGGCAATATCAACAACTCTTATTGCAAGGGGCATCAGTGTAGTATATTGACGTTGACACTTCTTTAAATGTCTGCAAGTTGAATTTATTTATTACTTGGTGGCGGTGTTTAGTGTTTCCTAATTAATATTTTTTCAATATTGATTTAAAATATGTATGCAAATGTTTCTAAAAGTATATTATGTGTGTGTTGTATACAAATGTAATAATTACAAACAATAAAAATACTAAATCTTGTTTAAAGAATGGCAAAAAACTGGTTAGTTATAATTTTGGGAATAGAAATAAATTAGTAATAAATTATTAATTAAAAAAATAATAAATACCCATAATATTATTTAGTCCCCATTAAAGCTTACATAAATAGAACTACTGATAAAAATTGTTATAAATATTTATTAATAAAATATTTTATTTTTTTTCTAAATTATCAAAGACAGAGTTAAAAGAAGCTTTAATGATGTTTTATGTACGATCAAAAGTATCAGTAATGTCGTAAACTGGTTGCCTATTTTTTTTTTATATTTCTATAAATTATTAAAGTAAAATAAATAATACATTTCACATAAAATCCATTAAAATGTATGAAAGAAACCAAAGCGCACAACTCGTGTTGCTAGGACGCCTCCTAGCAACACTAATGAAATGTCAAAAGTTTGAGGTATTATGGTAGGGTATGTGGCATTTTGGTCAAAACTGAGTTAGAAGTCACAATATAATCCTCTTTTTTTGTCGGGCTTAATTGCTAATTGAGCACCCTAATAGTGCAATATATAACTAATAATTTTTATTTAATACAAAATCATCAAAATATTGAAAGCTGGATAAAAATCACAAATATATTTTGGTGACTTTTGAAAGTGCGATAATAATGGGATAAACACCATATAAATATTTTGGTGACTTTTGAAAGTGCGATAATAATGGGATAAACACCATATAAATATTTTGGTGACTTTTGAAAGTGGGATAATAATGGGATAAACACCATAAAAATGTTTTGGTTACTTTTGAAAGTGGGATAATAATGGGATAAACACCATATAAATATTTTGGTGACTTCCGAGACAAAAAATGTAACCATTAGTCGTTACATGATTTTTGCGAAAAATTGACTAAGCGTCGTTTTAATAATTTTTTAAAAAGTGGAAGTGGAGAGAAGGAAAGAGAGAGGTGACGGACGTATGAATCTATCTCTCCCACTGCACTGCAAGGCGATGGGCCTGATTCCGGCTGGAGAGGTCAAAGGGTCTCCCTCAATCAGACTCTCCCAATCCGGCCCGCCACCGGAAGTGAGTAGACGCATTCCATAATGATAATACTCACCCCATGAACTCGGGCACCCCTACTAAAGCGCCAAACGTGGCAAACCATTTGGGGCGACATATGGCAGATGTCTTGTTTATTTAACAAACGACTACCTGTGTGGCGGTCCCATACCCGCCTCCCGAATTAAATATTATTTATTTCTATAAAACAAAAAGTTTCCCAGGTGAAAGCCGTTCTAATATATAAGAAAATGTAAGTTTGAATATATAACTGGTAGCTCAAACCTTAAAAGCGATTACCTAAGAATCAACATATTGTTAGTTAATGACTTCTGTCAGTATGTAGACTATTTATTTTACTAAATATAAGCCCATGCAGATGAGTTAAATTGCAATACTAATTATTTTTAATAATAACCCATTGTTCGCGGTATTATTACATGTTGTGGATCATCCAGTAAACATTTAGCAGTGAGACTGATATGTGTGTATTTTGTTAATTAACGAAATTTTTTTAAGAATAGAGTCAATTTCATATGTACGAAGCCCCCCAGTCAAGACGACACAAAAATTGGATAAATTAGTTTTATTTTAATTCAATATTAACCACATTTCTTGGGAATTACGCATAGTGTCGTAGATGTAATATATTTCGCGTACGCTTACAATACATTTCTATCTGCTTGTCTATTCAGTGGTGAAAACGATAATATTCGAGAAGAACAAAAATGAATTTTTAAGATTCAACTATTCTTCCTTCGTCTAGAAAGTATCAAATAGCTTAAGTTATTTAAAATTTATTCAAGTTATTCACTGAAGTCGAATTTGCTTTGAATTTAAGTGTCATTTTCGAAATTTTAAAATATTCTGTGAATAATTCAGACAAGCGATAGAGCACCCATAACATAATGTTTTTCGAAGACGATTATTGTTACTGTCATTTTTAAAAATTTTAACTGATTTGTTGAGAATTTAGACTATTCCGCGATTTATCACCGTAGTTTTGAAATAAAAAAAATGAATTAAATCAAGAGGTGAAGAGTGGTAGATACTCGTACTTTCCTATTGACAAGATCCGAATACACGTTTGGCAGTCAGGTCTGAATAGCGAGGTATTTCCAAACCTTCTTCTTCCTCGTCTCCTTCGTCTCCCCACAATCGCAGCCTCACAACATACCTCAAATGGGGATGCCACAGTCCCACTATCACCAGAAGGTTGAGAGCTTGTGCGGCATTAGCATTAAAAAAAGTAAAAAGCTCATTTTTATCTGGTAATTTAATGACATTTAATATTGTGTTGGAGCGAAACATGAGAGAGAGCAAGACACAGAAAATAAAAAAGGTAACGGTTTCAACAGGTTAATTAATTGAGGATAATATTTTATGAATGATGATTGACAAAATGGCCGAGTGTTGGAGAGTTGTTAGAGGCGTTGTCCCTGTGAGACAGAGATCCTGGGTTCGATTCCCAGTTGCAACCGTTACCTTTTTATCATGTGTGTCTAGTTCTGTTTCATGTTTATTTGGATTCGAAAGTAGTTTTATCTTCTGATTCAGTGATTAAATTGAATAATAGTTTAAACTACGTTATTACTCGCATAATATAGCTCACAATAAAACTTATCACAAAAATGATGTACAGGTATTTTTATTTATCTATGAAGTCAAGTGTTGCTATTAAAAACGATCTGCTGAAAAACTTCTCGCATCAGCAGCGGGTAGAAAATTTGTATAATACCATATACGCATAATTTTTTTTGATAGATTACGTGATTATGTCTCATGTTTTTTTAATGAAAATAAAGCAGATGGTGAGCATTTTGACTGCGGAGTTGTGTCGATATTAATGATACAAGGGTCCGGTAGTCCCTCGCAAGAGCCAAGTAGTGAGGAAGTTCTTCGGTTCGGCCTCGGAGGGGGCGGTGGCGGTCTGGAAACACGACATTTAGATTTATAGTCACCCGTTTCACTTTAAGACAAACGGCGGGTATCAGATTCTAGCTACAGGTATTTGGCACGTGAACATCGATGAGTTTCTCAAACATTTTGACTGCCATAAATATAATTTAAAAAATAATTTGGTGTATTTGTTGTATCTATGTTGTTCAAAATATTTTTGAAGTGAAACTTCTTTACGCGCGTTATGCAATTTCGAGGACAGGAGTAAAACCAACTCATGACCGTCATGAAAAACCGTGATCATTTCGCTATAGGAGCCTAGCCAATATTATATACCTTTTTTAGGTCACTCTCCAAACTCAGCTTCGCGGTCTAGAGGCAGAGCGCGCGACTCTCGTCGTGAAGAACCGAGGTTCGATCCCCGCTTAAACTATTTTTTTTTCTTTTTGTGATTTTTTTAATAATAATTTTTTTTAAAGTGAAAATGCTTTTTTTAAAAGTGATAAAAGACTTTTAGATATTTTGTCTATATGATATTTTGGTCGAATACGTAATAACCGCGGTCTAGAGGCAGAGCGTTCGACACTCGTTATGCAGGACCCGGGTTCGAATCCCATATTTTTATAACTTTTAATTTTTTTTTATCACATGCTACTTATAAATATGTAAATAGACAGAAAAAAAGAGAGAATGAAATCAAAAGAGAGAGAGAAGAATACTAAAAGTTTCACTTCCGTCGTGCGTAGGCTTGCCACACACTGTATTTTGTTGAGTCTACTTTTCTTGAATCTATTTATGCTGCTTTGCAGCCAAAGCCCAAACTATTGTAGAAACTACTAGCAAACATTAAATTTTTGCGTACTGGAAATATTTATCGACTTGCCACACTTGGACTCGCGACACTTTTTCAGATGTCGCACCCGATATGAAATTTATCCTGGTTCGGGCAGTCGTGTTAAATAGTAGAGTTCCTTATAACTGTTTTCCATGTTTTGACTTGCAAACATATTTAAAATCAGCTCTTCTTTAACTATAAATGCAACAAGTACCAAACCCCGTAATTTTTTTTTATGATTCCGCGGCGTAAAGTTTGTTGGTGTAGGTATTTAAGTATTTTCATGTCATTGATATTTCAGTACTGTTGTTGGTAACTATTATACAGAGTTTATAAGTATGCGTCATTTTTTGAATAATACTCCAAAAAATATAAGCCTAACCCACTTTTTTCTTCCGTTTATGAATGTTTTTCGGAAGTCATAAATAATGACATGTGTAATGTCATTGACCCGGTCTGTTATTATTTGCGTCGAAATCTGGCTAATTCGATTATGCGTCCGGTATTTGCTTCGGTAAATCAATATTTTGATTTAAAATATCCCTCAGATAGTGCTGTAAATGGGTATTACTGCTTTTTTACATTTTCGATCGATATTTTTAAAACTTTGCAAAAAAAGTCGACAATTTCGTGTATTCTTTATATTGCCGGCACTATCGTGACGCTATGGTATAAGAGGGTAGCTGATATATACTATATATCCGATATATAGCCGACAGCTACTAATACGGCCGGTATATGCATCCGCAACGATTATGAGTAACGTTTTCCACTCTCCCGACCTTATATGCCCGTATAAAATTTATACCTCGGTTGTGAGTAAGACAGATAAGCTCTGGACATACGTTTTATTGTACCTGGTAAATATTTCACCAGGAAAACAACTTGGAATCAAATGACGTCACTACAGGCCTCTTTTAACAAGAAAAAATGATAAGAAAAAAATGTCGGGTCCACTTATTTATATTAGACCCCGAATGTTGCAAAAAAAAACATATGGTAAAGTTTTCCTAGTTGAAAGACTTTGTCGTATTGAATTGCTTTTCCGATGTCTAATCCAAGATACTTAACAAAATATTATATAAAATATGAAAGCGCCCGGAAAATGCGGCTTCGATGTTTGAAATCTCCGGATCTTGCCAGATGTGGGGGGCGTTGGGAGGTTGCATGTAGGGCGGGTGAATGGGCGGGGACGGGGTAAGGGGCAAAGGGACCCTGGGGTTTCTTCCGCGCTGTCACCAAAAGGCTCGTAATTAAATCAACCCAGGTGGGCGGCACTTTGCGGCCGGGCGGGAATCGATAAGGCAGGCGGTTGTGAAAGCGATACGAAAACGTTGCGGTAAGACAACGTACATAGACTTAACTGGCAGTAGAATGGTCAGGAAACCAACGAAAGGTAGACATAGTTGAATACCATCTCAATGAACCCAATACTTTCAGAATACATAATTTAGATTCTGCCATCCGAAAAAGTATCTCATTATCTAACGCCACTGTTTTAAATTGATTCAATTCATTGGTCAGGCCATGTTTAAGATAAAGAATAGTATGTATAGAAAGCTGTATGAATATAACTAAAGCAAGAAGTGTATGCCAAGATAGAGTTTTGTGACTGCTCATCATATTTGAATACTCGTGCAGAGAAATGACGTCGTGGTTAGTTAGTTATTTACTTCATCGATTTTAGCAAAGAAGAGCAGTATAACGACCGAATCACAAAAGTATAGATTTTAGCAAAGAAGAGCAGTATAATGACCGAATCACACAAGTATAGATTTTAGCAAAGAAGAGCAGTATAGTGACCGAATCACACAAGTATAGATTTTAGCAAAGAAGAGCAGTATTATGACCGAATCACACAAGTATAGATTTTTTTTAAATTTCATGATCTATACGAGTATATACTATATGTTTTTACCATTGGATTCTAGGTGTAAAAAGTCAATCCTCTGCCATACGCCGACTGACACCCTGTTGGTAATAAATTACTAGATTTATGCAAAATTATGTTTTTGTAAACTGTACCGTCTACACTATACTATGTTGTTTCCCCAGAATAGCTACTTATATTCTTTAAAAAAAATTGTTTCTCTCTTATGTTATAAAAAACATAATTTAATGAATACATATGAAAATATTCTTGAGTTTTATCATATTTTCCAGCTAAATAAATTCACAACAAAAATAAGCTATATGAGGATTTCCTATTAAAAACTACAACATCATGAATATTAAAAATTGGAGTTACGATATTCGACATTTCAAGTGCTTTTTCATATATAAAATAAACATATTTGCTAGTAATAATAAGGAAAAATAATATTAAGATACATTATTTCCTTGCTGAGTGAATAAAATATATTTTATTATACTAGGAGCATTTCTTATGGTTTCGAAATTCCTTAAAATCGGTGAGCTACTAGCAAATGTACGATGGATTTCTTGGAACACTAGGAAGGGGTTAAGGAATGATATCGGTAAAAATATTTTCTCAGAAACGCTTTCCTGAAAGACCATCATCGGCATCGAAATGTTGCTAATGATATAAGACGTATGTGTTGACCAGATCTGAATGGTTGGGTTCTTCAAAACCTTCTCTTTAACTAACTATTTCCCCTTTCTCGCTATGATCAGCCCCAAAATAACCCCATGTTGGAAATGTCAACCCACTGGATCTTAACGTCTTGGAGCGGTTATTGCAGTAATTAAAAAAAATAACAGTAACTCTTTCTTTCTAGCCATAAAGTAGATTTTTTACTGATACAACTTCATATATAAATAATTACACGTGACTTTATGTACAATCCAAAATACGTATGAAATAATGCAGTCATAACAAACAAATTGCAACATCGATTTCTAAAATATTTCACCCAGTAGCATCCCTAACGTCTAACCCGGCTACTATCTACTCTAGCTAGAATTATGTGTCCGTGGAAGCCATGAAGTTAAGGTTTCCTTGTGGTACGCTCTGAATTTTCCAACTCCGGACTGTCAAGTTGATTTGAATTCATTTGACACTTGTATTGTGAGTGGAATAAGTGGAATGCCTTATAGAAGAGAGGTTACAATTACGGAAGAGGTCAAGGGGGTGTTCTCAAGATATCAAGTTCTGGAGAAATTGAAAAAGGAGACGCAAATCGACAGTTACTCGTTATTTTCATTATTTTGGAATTCTGAAAGAGAATAATAAATTTAACGACGATAAAGCAGGGAATTTTGTCAACAGAAATAAAAGTATTTTAATTTATTTTTTGTCAAAGTCTTGTTTACACGGTATTTTTAAATTCGAACGAAATAATGAATCAATCTTGGCCATTTCATAAATATTTATAAATATATTTTTAACTCTCGGAATGGTATTAAACTTATATAACTGATTCTACCGAACGACAAAAAAAGAAGAACGCAGCTGCTAGGTTAATGATTCCAAAGAAGTTTTTTTTTATTTAATGGAAAGATGCTTGAATGGAGATTAACATATCTAACATAATGAAATGAAAAATACTGCTTATTGAAATTTCTATTTTCTATAGCATTCTAACAGCTGCTACGGAATCCACACAAATGTTTGCTTGTTAAAAATATACATCTGTTAAAAACGGCACGGATTTGCAAAATAAATTAATATAGAAGTACTTTATAAATGTAGGTTGTTGCATAGCAAGGTAAATGAGTAGTACATGACTTTTTTTTCATTCTCATTATCAAATATCATAGATTAATTGTGGAAATAATTTATTGTATTTCGTTTTTGTACATGTTTTATGTGCACCAAAAGATTTCGCTTGGGATTCCAAGCGGAACACAAAGTCCAGTTAAAGTTTGTAGAACAAACTACCGGTCAAGAGGAAGCCCTTCAGCAAAAGACGAAAGGAACGAACAGACTTGTTCATGAATTGCCGATTGTCTCTGGTTTGAATGGTCTTCTGCTATCGAGAGGGTAGAGGAGCTCAAAGCGGAACGAAGAGGGTAGAGCAAATCACAGCAGAAAGGGTAAGAACTCAAATGAGACAAAGAAAGAACGTGAATCTTCCCTTTTATGAATCGATTTGCAAGGGGTTAGGTTAATTTATAGCGTCCGGCGACATAGAAGTAAGTCATTGTCTTCCTGCGACGTGGAATTGATTGTTATAATTAGGGAAGGTTCTACGGCGTTAATACAGAGAAGGAAGTGCAAAATCAAAGCGTTTGCGAACATAAATTCATTAGAATTAGAATGAAAATATTAAATACTTAAACACACTAGATAAAATGTTAATGCTAGGATTTAATTTAACTTAGTGCGGTAATCTTTCTGCATACATAAAATTATTTTTAAATGCAATTTTAACGATAATTCTTTCATTACATTTATCTACGAATAGGTAACGTTGTTCCTCAGTAGCAGTAATTACCTGTAGATTTGATATATTTAAGTCAATGTACATTCGTTCAGTATCGCTGGTATTAATTTATAAATTTAAAAATTATGTTTCTTTGTATATCCCCTGTAGACTCAAAAACTACTGGACCGATTCCGTTGAAAATTTTATAACTCGTTCCTATAGTGACGGGAGTATTTGGAGACGCCCGAAGAAGATTTAACATACTATCTCTGCACCGGAATGAGATAGACGTAATTTTTTTTTACATAAAAATGTGGTATACATTAGTGAACGGTAGAAAAAGTTATGGACGCCCGAAGAAGACCTGAGACACTGCAATGGAATGAGATAAGGAGTCGAATAAATGTCGATATAATGTAATTTTTATAGTAACATTGTGGTATACAGTAGTGAATAGTGTAAGTCGGGTACGTTCGAGGAGCCAAGTGAAATAAAAATCATTTAGAAATTTCAAATCTTTAGAATAATATATTTTCCACAAATTTTTAATTAAATAAAATTAATGTGCTTATTATCAATATTATGAAGAAAATACGCTCCCAAATATAAAATATTAAAATATATAGGTATCCACTAAAGTTGTGTTAAGAGGAAACTACAAGCCAAAAATGTATATATATATATTTGTATACCTTATATTATAAGTAATAGGCATTAATATCGCTTGACAAAAGGAGTCTAGAAACGTTCGATTAAAAGTTCGAAGAAAGCAAAAAAATTAATCAAGTGAAACTGTTACAGATAATCTTAGCTATAATACTATTTTTTTTAAGTTGTTTCCTTTACGCGTTCATACATTTCTGTTGAAAAAATATTTTTTTTAGTAGTTTACATTTATATTTTTTAATAACTTAGTTTTTTATTTGTATTCTACTCAAGCGAAACGATAGAAAAACCTTCAATTTATCTAAAGCATATTTTTTTGTATTAATAATGTACACCAATTCGTTATAAAGATTTATCAAAATAGTGATTTAGCATTAAACTTCGCCTTAAGATTAACTAAAGGTCAACAATTGAAGAACATCATTTTAAATAAGGAGTATAGAAATTAATGAATATTATCGTTACTTGATTATATTTTAATTTATTTCCGGTTTGATTCTCTTTCGTCCTCAAGATGAGATGTAAAATAAAATTGCATGGTTTTCAAAAGTGCAATAAAAAGCTCTAGTGTTCGTGGCACATTTCAAACGAGAAAACCAGACAAAATGTCTGACCGAATTCTTCTGAGCAAGTTTCCATTTATTTCCACCATAATCTCTTTTGTTCACAAATCGATTTTCTCGCGGAAGAAGGAATTGTATCTATTTACATAAAATGTATGTTTTGCGACGAGGGATTTTCCTGTCTTAGCTTCAGAATGACTGTAAAACAGAAACAGAAATAAGTATATCACTGTAATTAATGTATTAAAAATTATGCCTCTCACCATTACCATTGATAGACTTCAATGTGTATTACGTTGTATTTGCTATAGTTGGAAAAAATTCGTGTTCTTTAACGTAGCATCCTTTTTTGTATAAGGACGAATTCATTTACTAATTGTATTGATTTCTGAAAACAAAAAGTTTCAAATTGATTTATCACTTACAGACAGAGAAATAATAACAAACTAGCTTTTTGCCCGTTGCAGGCAACTAATGGGTAAAAATGAAGCAAGGAGTGTGGGACTACAAAATTTAAAAAAATATATGAATATTTGGAGAAAAAAAGGAGCTTACTGATCATTTTTTCATCGAGCCATTCGGGTTGTGTAGGTCGAGACGCGTAGTTTGATACCCATATCGTATGTACGGTTTTTGTCACCGACACTCTTGAAAAATCCAAGGGAGTTTACCGCTTTATTCAGTACACTTTCTGCTATTCCAAAGTTTTCAGTTTTATGTTGAAAAAAAAAACTTTATAAACACGCAAAATGTAAAAACTTTTAAATAATAAAAATGTGCAAATAAAATATGTATGTTTGCATGTGAATGAAGCAATGAGTGTGTAACCACAAATGTATTAAAATATTTGTATGCTTGAATGTATGTTAGCCTACCTAAAATTAGCTTTATCCCGTTGCAGGCCACTTAAAGGTAAAAAAATATTCTAAATCTGGTTCAAAGAACTCAAATATTCCTTGAATTTAAGTATCGTTTCAAAATCGGAACTGATTGTATGAATTTTTCCAACAAGCGATGATGCCTTTCAGTTATGTAATATTTTTAGAGAAAATTATTGTCTTGTTAAACATATGAATTCATCCCTCCCACTGCTTTCCAAGGTAATGGGTATAGATAAAGTTCGGCTGGAGAGTTCAAACGGTCTTCTTCAACCAGTCTCTCCCAATTCGACCCGACACCCAGTAATGCAAAACCTAGAAAAAACCTCACCCCATGAACCCGGGAACCTCTGCTAAGTCACCAAACATAGCGAACCACTTGCAGCGACCTAATTATGGCAAGGGTGTTGGTTATCCAATAAATGGCTCCCGTGGTGGCGGTACAATAATTCAATTAGGTCTGCGCTAGTATTATATGATATTTTTGTTTTTGGCAACGTTTCGAAAGATGCATCAAAAAAAAAATTACTTTTTAAATACAGAATTTCTGTTATGCCCAGTTTTAACGTATCTTTGGTAATATACGATGTTCTTAATTGTTAGTGAAACTTGTAAATAAATTTTCGATCAAAAATAAATAAAATTCTTACTACAATTAATTGACCCTAAATGCATAAATAAACTTTTTGGAAATATCTTCCTTTCACTGGGATAACGCTAATATATTAGTTTCATAGAGAGGTCGTATTTCTGACATCGAATTATCTTCCTTCTCACATTTCTTGTATGAAAACTATAAATACAAAAGATACCACAACAATGACGTTACGTACGACCACTTTTTGGGACTCATATGGTTATTTTTTTCACTTGAATCTTTCAAGGATGATTGCCCAAAATGGTAACAAAAATCATTTAATGAATAAATGAAACAATTTAACTTGGTTTGAACCACTATATATTTGTTTTTTTGATAAACTCAGACCGGTTTCGTATAAACCATTCTTAAATATATTTTGCCTTGAGTTCTGTTCCGAAACCGGTCGGCGTTAGTCAAAAAAATAAATCTATAGTGGTTCAAGCCAATAACTACAAAGTTATAAATTTAAAATATTTATTAAAAACTTACTTTCATGAAATCTATTGCTGCGAACATTTTAAGTATGCAATGTCAATAATTTAATTGGCCAGTCTAAATAACAAATCTTCGAATAACGTTCGGTTATTGAAAGCATTTTTTAAAACATGAACAATTTCTTGTTTCGCTTATTTTATAACTCGGCTGGTGAAAAAAGTTTATTGCGCAAGTTGGCGTGGCAAAGGGGCGCTGCGAGAAGCGGGTTGAAGGAGAGTGAGGGCAATAGGCAGGAAGGAAAAAAACAGGATTAAACGGGGAGACAACATCTGATAAAGAAGAAGAAAGCAAATGTTTAAAAAATAACCACCCCCCTACAAAGTGGATGAATCCTCGCGTAATCCCAGATTCATCTAATCTCGTAAACAGTGGCGTAGCTTGAAATTACTAGATTTAAAAATATATGTAACTACCGCATACCAGCCCCAACTACTCCCGAATGTTCGGTATCCGTAGTTGTGATGATATATTGTGAAGCTGGAGGGAGTGTGGAGGGAAGGAGATGGGGAAGAGAAAGTTTGCGACGTGTCTGGCTATTCAGATCGGGTCACCAAACATGACTCAGGAAAGATCATAGTATTCACGTTTCGCCACGCACTTTACATATAAGAAGAAATGTGCCATTCCCAATTGCAATGCATCTTAAATATTCTGGAAGCATTTCAAATATTTTTTAATTGTGAATTCCGAGTTATTCAGAGACAGTGTCAGACTATGGCTTCCCAAATTGTGAATTTCGTGAAGCAGAAGAAAGTAGAAAATGTAAAAGAGAAGGTAGAGATGTAAGTTCACTATATCTGAACTGAACAAAGTTTAAGTAATTGTTTTTTTTTTTATTTTATACATATTTTGTTTTTATATATATATATATATATATATATAAATTACAAACAATACAAAACATAATGAACCTTTGTCTGTCCAACAGGGAAGTATTCCCGTTTCAGGACAGCCAAATTGTGTATTTAGTACATAATATTCTTACAATGGAATGGCGATGCTGTCAAAACAAATTTTGAGAACATTGTTGATTGCATTCGAAGTGACAGGATGGTTTCTTTATCCTTGAAAGAATCGCAAAGATGTAATTTATTACCAGGGTCAATTTGGATAACATTAGTAATTGCATTCAGAACAGATGAATGGTTTCTTTCGGGACATCACAAGTCTGAGATTCTTTCCGGGGCATTTTGGAGAACATTTACATTTGTATAGTTAGAATATCCACATTTATAAATCAGTATAAGACATATGAATCCTATATTATTATGTTTTTAGAATTTCTTAGGTGATAGATATAGAAATAGGTATAGTTGGTATGGAAGACACTTTTAGAATTACCACCAATGTTCAAAAACGTTGCTTGGGTTTCCAGAAACGAAATTGGTTAAAGTAAGAACATTAGAATAGCTATGTGCTTCCAACACTCTTTTTTCACATTCTCTGTCTATTATCTTTCGTAGATGCCTGCTACATGACTTAATTTAGTAATGAATCGTCAAATTTATTTTTTTTTTTTAAATTCGGAATTTATCTGAAATGGATATCAAGACATAAAGCAATATTTAAAACTAAATGTTTCTTGTCATTAACCCCTACAGCGTTTTAAGGTCATTTATGACCGGGCGTCCAAATTTTATAAAAGTATTTTTATCTTTTTTTCTGTCATACGGAACGTCACTTTTTTGATGTTAGAAAGAGAAATAATAATTATTTCCAGTTTGACTCAAATATATACTGAATGCCATTTATAAAATCGTAAAAATAGAAAAAAATAATAATTCGTCTTTCGGGACGCTATCCTAACAATCGGTTTAACTTTAAACATTATTTCTTAATTTTGTTTATTATATGAACGAGATAAAAGTGAAATAACAGTTCTCTTACAAATCCCCAAAACAAAACGATTGTGTTATCGAATTATCGTGTTCTCTCAATTTTTCTACGATTGGAATAAAAAATTATTTAAAAATGTGGTTAGAAATTAAGGTGTTGAAATTTTATTTGTGAGAAATTTATTTTAAATACTTATATTAGTAAGATAATTTCAAATAGTTTGTAAAACAGTATGTGTTTTTACGAAAATTTAAAAAATTAGATGTATGTACCGCAAAATTGTAGAAAGTATTGAAAGGTTAATTTTTTTCACATTATAATTTATATTATAATTTTTATCAGCTTTTATAACGGTCCAATTAACACGTAATTCAATTATCACGAAGGTTCGCGTCACAATTAAACTGGCAATATTTATATTTCTTCTAGTTTCATCGTCACAGGCGGATCATGTTGCTATTGGAAAGATGGAGAGCTTAGCTAGCACGTACGGCAACTGACCGATAATATAACTACTATTAAAATAATGGAATAACTTATTTAGTCGTTTAAGCGTGTAACATGTATTTGTAATATTTTATCACTGACGAAAAAATAATATTAACCACTCTCAATGAAAATATGATACTTAATGCGATGCCATACGTAGTAATGCAAAATCATGTGTTTTTGGTTTGAAAAATTGGTCGCCTAGAAATGTTTTAGATGCTTTAATTAAATAATGCGAGTAGAATACATCTTGGCCTTTGAAATAATTGAGTATTTTTTAGATAAATCTTTTTATAAGCCCAGAAAAAAATTATGTATAAGGCCTATGAAAACTGCTTTAAAATTCAAAATCTCATACTTACGAACCCATTTTCGGTTATGATTTTATTGTATAATGTGGCAAATTGAGTTATTTATAAAATTATCGGAAAAAAATTAAATATTTATCCCTGAACATCCACAAAATAAAATAAAAGGCACTTTTTGGCCATGTTTTTTTCTGCCTTAAATCAAAACAGGCGGATGGTGTTAAACGGGAATTTAAACCTTATTGCCATTTACGTAAGGGGTGTTATTGATAGCGGCTCGATTTGAAATATTCCACGACGTAGTGCTTCGCTTAAAATCAATCATATATTCATTTAGAGTTAATATTACCTTAGTCAGTGATTAAATCTGGGATTAGGATCACAGGGGCTTATCTACAAAACATAGTTTTGACATAAACGCAAATAAAGATTGGCATGCTCATATTCCCAACTGTATCTCTATAACAGATGTACGCACAAAATAGAGCTTTGTGTCACTTATAAATATAATTATGGCATTGCCGAAACCATTTTAACTCAATGCAATAGTTTTGTAGTTAGGCCCCTGTGATCCTTAGCCCCCGAAATATTATTTATATTTTTTTAATATATCGTTATAGTTCAGATAAAAGTTTACAGAAATCGTTGTATAATTGTCATTGTCATTACACACATATGATAATAGATGATACAATATATTACAAACAAAATTAGCTTACTCTATTCCATTGATTTACGATTGAGTTTTAAAAAGGAAGCAAGCTTTTAAATTTGTTTTGGTTAATGGTCTTTGCGAAGAAAATCAATATACCTACTTCTAAAGTCGGCCAGTTCGAAAGCTACGCCTCTGGCCCTGACCCTCCCTCGTTCTGCCACAATCTGCGAGAAAATGGATTTTACTGTTCTAAACCTGATAAAAATAAATAAAATTTCACCCCCGGCATCACTTTGCCTTCGAGGTAGATAACACGTCTCCACCCGCTGAATAAAGTTAAATTTCAGATTTAAGACCGGACTGGTGAGGCTCAGTAGGCAGATACTACAGAACTTTATCGGCTATTTATTTTCTAATGATTTGTACCGATTTCAAAGCAAAACTAATTTATGAACATAAAGGGTGCCAACTGCTCGGAGCCAACGGGACTACGGCATCACCAATCAATCGGGGTAAGTTGTGAATCTGAAAAGAGTAGAGTAGGGAAGAAGTTGAGAACTATGAAGTTTGAGAAGCTCCTGGCTATTTAAGTCTGATTACCAAACACTGTTAAAATCATTTCAAGCAAAATTGACTGCTTATCTTGACGTTGTTTCATTTCATGTTATACCGACTCTTGACAACTATCCTATACGAGAATTGATTAGGTATTTAGGACTTACACGAGTTATATAACTACGCATTAATTTTTCCGACCATCTGTTATAAATGCGATTTTTTTTTCATCTTTTTTTAATAAATGTACCTACTCATACCGTACCGACGTTTCTTGAAAGTCAAAAATAAAGAATGAAAAGCTTTCGCGGAAAAAACATGAAACAGTATTAACGACTTCAAGAAAATGTTATGAAGAATTACGACCGGTTTAAAAAGGAGTTCAGAGGTCTAATTGGTTACGACTTTTACCGTTCAAAACCTGATGGAACCTCAAATCGTCTTTCTTTTCTGTTTGTTTTATTAAACATCTTAAAATTGGTTCTTTGATATCATCACAGTTTAGCCAAAAGTCAATAACTCATATTTAAAATTTACAATTCTCTTCTTAATATTCAATTTACCCACAATAGTCAAAATGTATTAAAATATGTATCATGTAATAAAAAAATTTAAATAAAACAATTTTTTAAGGAAAATCAATTAAATAAATTACAATTCAATAAATGAGGATAATATTGAAATTCCAAAATTTAATACCACGCGCATTCAAAACACCTTGCTCTATCTATTTACAATTTACTTTAACAATCTTCCTTTAAATCTAAAAATTATTGAAAATATTCACGAATTTCAGCTGAAATTGAAAAAAAAGAGTCCACATATCTGTTACTATTATTTTTTTACTCTTCAAATCTATTATTATTGATGCGTTTTTCTTAATTATATTTTTGTTATTATTTACAATATTTAATTAATTATTTATATGATTTTTTTTTTATATTTGTGATAGAATTTCCTCACCAAACACAAGGGCCTTGTGAGGAAAGTATGGTGAGGAAAGATTATTTTTGTTTTAAATTATAATACTGTTGTACATGTGAACATTGTTTATTTACTGTAAAAAATACAAATATAAAATACTAAAAAAATACAACATATCTTGGAAGAGTATGTATTAAGAGTTTCTGTACAGTGAAACTTAATACATATGATATTTTAGTTTTCCAACGTCATCATCATTATCAACCCCCGCTGACGTTCACCCTCCTCGCACCAAGCTTTGCGCTGCCACATGTTGTTTTTCCCTTATTTGTTTATCTCGTTGTTCCAATATTCCTTGAACAGGAGAATCTGAATTCCTAGACATGTCCAGCAGTGGTGCGTCTACATCCTGATTGACTTCACGGATTCTACTCACGGAAATAAATTAAACTTTTGCACACGAAAGTATTTTGGTAATTTTGTCTGTTTCCTTGTAATTTCGATTCGTTCTGATGCAAGCCATGCCCAGTAAGGATATATGTTCATTGTTAATTCCACGTTGTGTTTCATGTTATGTTTTGCAACCAAATTTTATTTTAACATTTTTACTTTTTAAAATCATTAATTTACGTAACATTAAATTATGCTAAGTGATATGTCATACCCACAATTGCATAAAACGTGTCCATAATTTAAATAAAAAATCGTGATATTTGCTTTAAAGGATATTTTATCAGTTATATTATTTATTTACGATCGCAGTTCATCGTCGCTTTTGAAGATTTTTAGAATCTAGTTATTATGAGCTACAAATATCTTTATGTCACATAACCGTTCATATAAGATTTTAGCAGTACGTAATTGTGGTTAAGGGAGATAAATAAACTAATATTCTGTAGATAATAATTAACAGTTAAGTTATTGGAATCTGCAAACAAACCACTATTCAAGTATCCGTATAATGCTGAGTGCTCCATTATGAATGTCAAATAATTCTAAAGTTATCGTGAATCTGTCTTTGTGATTATAAATCTGTGTACATGAAACAGTTCGTTCTGTTCGTGGGGAGGGGTGGAGCCATTAAGCAATCTCAAAGTTGGGAGATTTGGATTTAACGAAAGGAAACTGGAGACCCAAAGTTCTCTTAGTGCATTGGTCCGTGAAATGTTGTGATAGCGGCTCTGGGATAGGAGAATCAATACGGCCACCTACCATGCTATCAACTTGTTTGCCGGAGAACAAAGTTTTGCTTAACACTCAACATCTTCAGCCCTGTGAGTAATACACAAATACTAGTTCAATTTGCTTTGTTCACGAATTAAACCAATGATGGGATTTTTACTTTAAAAGTTTTTTAGCACGAAGTTGTACTAAGAGAAAAAAACGCTCCGTTTGAATTGATGTTTCGTCAATTATGTATTTATTCATTACGTACTGCTAAAATGTTATATAAAAAAGTTGACCTCATGGTATAAGGGTCCGCGAAATGATTTTACCAAGAAAACGGTTCTACAAAAACAATGAATTAATTTATTATTATTTCTCTTCATATAACACTGGAAATTAACAAAGAAAGCAACGCTTGCCGCAATTACTCCATTATAATTCATAAAGGTACATATACACACGTTTAATTTTGAATGATTTATTATATAATGTGTTATAATTATTCATTTAATGTTGTATAGAATTTTTAAACTAATTGAAATGCAACATACTATGTCCACCATATTGTTTTACGTATGTAAAAAAAATGGTCTGAAAAACAAGCAAAAATAAAAAAAAGGTTTTAAAGTCGATAAATTTTTCTTACGTTTACTTCCTCTCTGAACTAGGTTCTGTGGACAAAGAGTTTTTCTAATTAAAAAATAGATTGCACTTTTCTAAAAACCATAATTATTTTTGGCAATGAAATATAAAATTTTAAACGGAATATTAATTTTTTAAGAAAATTAATACTCCGCATTACGAAAAAAGCTGACCACATTTTAAATTATTCTCTGATGATATCAAAACTTTCCTAATAGTGTATAACTTAGCTTTCAGATGAATGAATCCGCGATTATTGTGTGCAAACTCTACGCTTTGGAACAAAAAACCAGTCAACTATGTGATTTCCCATTAAAATCTTTACCAATAAAAATACTGTTTGTTGTTAGTTAGGGTTGTAGCCTAACTATAACAAATCGGTTTTATTATATGATAAAACAAAACATCTTCATTAATTTAAATGTCAAACCATTTTTAATAAGAAGGTAGCGGGGAGTAGAAGGAAATGAGGAGGATGAAGGTCAGAAAGTAGCTCGCTATTCAGATATGGTCATCAAAAACGGCAAAAGCCATTTCAAGCAACGTTTCAGAGCTGAATGGTGGTCTTACAACAAGGCGATACTAAAAGTATTCTCCTTTGTGGAACGTTCTCCAAATATACTATATTATTATTGTTATTAAGTAATTTGTGAAATAACGCTAATTAATCAAATAAAATTTATTTGCGTAGGCCAGGATTTGAACCCTCGACCACGGAGGCCGTCTAGATTACAATAAAAAATTCTTCTCATTCAAATTGTTTGCTAAGGATAAAAACAAAAACTAGGTCAGCGCTAATTTGTTTTCTTTTTTAAATTTTTTTATATACATTGATATGTTATTTATCTTATTAAAAACCTCACTCACCTTAGGACTAAATTTCTGAGATTTACACCATAGTAGCTTCACATATTTGACGAATACTATATGTGTACAGTCTAGATAATGAATTAATTCCTTATTTTTAATACATTCAATACCTTTATTGGTAAAATTATGATCGTAATTAGTAAAAAAAAAATTTCTTTCTCATTTGATTTTTACAAAAAAATCCCTATTATAATTTTCCTTCTATCTGAAAATTTGTTGTTTTCATTCAACCACGTCAATCCAAAGATCTGTTGTTGATGTATTTTTATTACCTTGTTAATTGAGCTATCCAGAGTTTTTTACGATTCCATAAAGTATATCCCATATAATATTTTATTTTCCAATATATACGGTACCAAAAACTCGTAAATTATCCACATTTATTGGTCGGGAAAAGTTAAAGGAAAATCCTATTAACATACCAGGATCGTAGAATAAGTTGGCGGTGTTCGCGAGACTTTTCTCACACGCCACATTTTTCCGACGCTGCTGGCGCCATTTGCTCACAATGGGGATTAATGAAGACCTGGGGGTGTGCTTTTAACCCTACAGGGGGTATTTTTCCCCCGCGGTTGTATTGGATTCGGTGAAAATCGGTTCCGGATCGGCAATCAAGCCGAAGATTGCGCGCTTATACCGCCATAAACACTGCTGGAGAATTGGGTCGGGAGTGGTTCAGATAACTGAAAAGTCAACTCGGAATGCAGCCAAATAAATTACGTCTGACGTTCGTAAAAAAAGGTGTGGTTTAATTGGTTTGATGGTTGTAAATAACTAAAACGTCTTTGTCACCTTTCATTTGTTATCACTTGATAAATAATTGGAAATTCCAACAAGTACCAGAATCCCAAAAAAAATTACGATTGGTTACGTTCTTAATCCAAACACATAACATATTATGTTTTTTATTGGGGGCTAATGATTCAATGACTTATCCTTATATATTGTATTTGGCCAATGAAGGAAACTTGAACAAGCTAGATGTTATACAGAATAGAGCTATGAGATGTATACTAGGAAAAGGAAAATACGCAAGCATAGATCAAATGAGAGAACAGCTAAATTGGATTTCTATAAAAAAGAGACTATTATTTAATGTGGTAATTTTTGTACATAAAATCATGAACAACCAAATGCCAAAATATTTTAAGGATGAAATTGTTTTTAATAGAGATGTTCATAATTACGAAACCAGAAATGTAAATAGGATTAGATTGCCACATATGAAAAAAACAAAATCACAGAACTGCCTAATGTACAAAGGACTAAAAATGTATGATGAAATGCCTGAAAGTCTGAAGAATGAATGTATTTAAAAAGAAATGTTATATTTATTGTAAAAATATGTAAAATTACAAAATGAAATATGATCTTGTTTATATTATTTTATATTGAAATGTATAAACTAACTCAATAAATAATAAAAAAAAAATAATAAAATAAAATTCCCTGACACCATTCAAATTTAACAAATGAAAAAATTGATTTAATTTTGTCATTCATGTATGTAAGCATACTTTAATGTTATAGAATGGTAGTAAATTAAATAAAATCAATTCGGTTGCTTGTATGTTCTTGAAAATTGATGAAAATGAATGTTTCGAAAATATATAAAAACAAAATTGGTAACCGGGCTTAGACGTCATCAGGTAAAACGATTAATACATATTATGTAATGACATCTTTCCGATACTTTTTTTATCAATGGCGAAATAAATAAAAACGGAGCTTTATTAAAGATTCTTTTGACGTTTCATAATTATAGCGATGTCTGATTTATAATGTCTTTAAAAAAATATACGATATGTTTAAACGAAATTATGCAAATCTTATATCCAATGAGATTTTGCACAAAGCAAGATGGATAAATCTATTATATTAAAACTTTTCCACAACATCATGAATCATGATATGGAAGTTGATAGATGATCCATTTTATCGAAAGAAAAACTTCGTTATTTGCCGGGAAGTTTTTGAATGAAGAATGACTAGATACAGGCGTAAAGCGACAAGAGAATGAATTTTAAACGCGAAAAAATGCGAATGGTAACAATAACACCAATATAAGAAAACAATCTGATACAATCTGAACAATCTGAACAATCTGAAAAAGATGTCTTCTTTAAAAACTACTATTTACCTTATTTTTTGTATTATTTTAAAACTTTTACATATTTCATGATTTAGTTTCTTTTATTGCATCTCTACAGTAACTTTTTAAAAATAACTTAAATTTATATTTGATATTGCATCTCCACTTAAACCATGGAAATAAGATAAAAATATTGATAATACCCACACTCAGGCTTCGCCTTCGTGGGATTTTTTTTTTTAATTATGTTCATTTATTACAGTATTTTTTATAAATTTTTCAATATTTTATGTAACTATCCATGTATGTATAAAAAAAAAATCAATAAATAATTAAAAAAATCTCACCGGTCAGTGTCTAAGTTGACATTGCCTTCGGGTCCCACCCAGACGTCGTAGGAGGTTTTCGTCTTAGGAGATTTTCCGTGGTATGAGATTTTCAAATATTGTCAGGTAACCCGGAAATGTTTTTCTTTTAAATTTTGTTGTCACTTAGTAGCTTTATGGTACTGAATATTTTTGATTTTCAATTATGCAATTATTGACATGGCTATTAGCTGAATTGTTTAACTCCCTTTTTAGTGAAGACAAAAAGGCGGTACAGTTATGTTAGAAGTGCTGCATTCCTGAAGTAAATGTATGTGATTAAAAATTATCCTTGTGATGAAATATTACTAAAATACACTTTATGAATGTTGTTGAAGAAAGTTTTACGAGTTGTGCAGGTATTTCTTTGTGATGAAATATTCGTTACATACATAGATTGTGTGAGAAATTGGAGATTCTCAAAAATGCTAGGCTGATATGAGCGTAATGAGTAAGGTTAAGAAACGAACGCTTAGATGATTAGGGCATATAGAGCGAGTGAATGAACAAAGGAGTGTGCACAGAATATATGACACGAATGTGAATGGTAGAAAAAGTCGTGGACGCTCGAAGACGACATGGCATGGCAGACTCGGGCCATGTCAAGAACCAGAATAACAGAAGAGTATGTATGAATGTGAATGAGGCAAGGAGTCTGTGCCAAGACAGAGTTGTTTGGTGGTCCGTCCTCTCTGTTTCCGATTAGTTAGTTAGGTAAGCAATATTCTCTAATAATATCATAATTACAATATCAATAAAAAATTATATAATTCTTGATTTCAATTTTTTTTCTCCACACACTTTCTTCCTTTTATAGCTATTACCTACTCATACATAAATTTAAACTTAAATTCGTTGATTTTAACTTAAAATCATTAGTTTTCAGAACAATCTCAGGTGAAATTACATAATGATATTTTATGGACATACGAAATAGGTATTAAAACTATCTAATAACGAAAAATACCCTTTACCGTATCTTATTGTACTATGTATGTCTTAATAACTAAATCAAATACTATCAAAACGAAATACTGTTTGAATTTGCAAAAAAGTAACATGTTTCATATATAGCCAACAATTGACATTCGCATTCAATTTAATGATTTATGATCACAAATAATAACAAAATGGAAAACGATAATGTGGCAAGTTGTGTTCACAATCCGAAAAGAGTTTTGTCGATTAAGCTTCGTATCTGGACCGTATCTTTTCTTTTGTTGAATTTATGTGAACTTTTTTCAAAGACCCGTCCATAAATACCGGCTGGAGAAACAATATAGGTCGCCGAAGCATCGGTCCTTATCCGGAGCTAATAATTCTCAGATGCTGGTAACAAAAGTTTAAAAGCTGAAACGAGAGGAAGATAAATAAAGAACATCACAGATCGGTGATTTTCCGTAGAAAGAAAGTACCATTCTCTGGAATCCCTGTTTAAAATTGATTTTATATAATGTTTTATAAGTCAATCAGTTATATTTTTTGATAATGAACTCGTCGTTCCTTGCAAATTTAAGCATGAAAAAATAATACTAAATATAAAGAAACATGTTGTTTTTTTAAATATTTATCATGTCTCGTTTAACATTGAAATTTAATGCTAAAACAACACAAAGTGAAATTAAATTTCATGGTTAACTGCTATTATTTGTTTAATTCGGTAATATTTACTCTTTATTTCTGTTTATGGTTCGAGTTCAATAAAAAAAACACTTGGAGATGAACAGTTAAATTAGCGACCACAAAAAATATTGTTATATTACGGTACAGTTAAGAAAGAACATAATATATAATTTAACTTTTATTATTAGGCTATAAAGTTTTTTTTTAAAGCTCACATGCAACCACTTTTGTAAATAAATTTTCCCTCGTTTGAATGACTTATTATCCTCAAATCGCATGTTAAAATTTCGTTTTACTTTTAATTTTCTTCGGTTCGTCAAAAATTTGGAAATGGAACAAACCGGAACTAGATGACGATTTGTAAGGCGGCCTCTGTTACAGACGATTAGCCCCTTGGTGGGGTTACCCGCTCTGACCCCGCCCACTTCCCACATGAAGCCTCCACACATACTCCTTCACCTTCCCACCCACATCCCTCCCCTATTATGCCACCCACATTTTACCACCGCGAGGTTATTTAGTATGTCAATGAACCTTTCTAGGTACTCATTTGCGTCAAAATGGAAAATTTATGATACATACGGAGTGAGTCTGTGTATGTTATTACCTGATTTTTAAGTTGATGGATGGAATCAAAACTTTGGGCTTGTTAGGTTTACAACGGCGCTTGGGATTAAAAAGTCTTAACCCATGAATAATAAATCTGACAGGGTTAGACAGTGACGGTTGCTACAATGTTATTATAATAATTATTATTTAATAATAACAATTGTTACTATGAAAACTTTCAACAATTGGATCTGGTTTGATGAAATTCATACTTTACGAAAATTTAACACGAATAAGCATTTTTCTGTGCTGTTCTCTGTTTTTTTTCTTAGGCTAGGTATGCACTTGATCGAGTTGATTGGGAGATTTCAATAACACTTCGGTTCATTGTGAGGTAATGGATCTGTTTATTATAATTTCATAATTACAAAGAATATCTAATTGAATTGCTCAATGAAGATACTCGCCAGTAGATTGGCTATCTTCGTATCCATTCAACTTACCATATACTACCTGATTTGCCCCTTAAAACTTGAAATTAAAATGTGCTCCTCTTAAAAATTGTTAATAATCAATCAATCATTTTCTCTATGTTTGCCCCTATGGAATGTCAACAACCTTCTTGTTACTATCAAATAATTTCATTTGATTACTGCAATCTCTTTGTTAATCTCATATTATAGTTTCGAAATCTACAATTTGCATATTAAATTTAAGCTTGGCAATTTCACATCAATAGTAACGTGTACTACACATGTTTAGCTAAGTAAAACGTACCTACGTGCAACATGGCACGACGAGTTAGTAGCAAATGGTGATACGAGACTAGGTACTGGGTTTGCCGAAAGAAATATTTTTCTTCAATTGTTGGATAAAAATACTGAATTTTTTTAACGAACAGTCGGAATAACTAATAATTTTGACGGCCTCTGTGATGGAGTGATTACGATCCTTGGCTACGATTCAAGAAGTCGCGGGTTCAAACCCCAGCGTGTGCAAATACATTTTGTTTTATTAATTTGTGTTTTATCACGATTTTTTACTATAACCTAATTAGTAAAACCTAAAATGGTAATATTCAAACAATAAATATAGTATTTTCTGTTCAATGATAAAATATAAAAATTTGAAGTTTTACTCTTTAAGTTATTCCAAAAATAAAAAGTATCAATCAAAGACTTGTAGAAAAGTCAATAGATGCCGCCCATTAAAATAAAAATGGATATATTTATTTAACACACTATCTAGATTGCATTTAGTTTGAGTAGAACCTTGCTATCATAAAAAGCGGTAGAAGATAGTACAAATATGCGTTAAAAAAATTAAGATTATGTTTATATATCTTGGTCGAAGTATGAAACAGTTGAAAATAACGTAAGATGATATAGTTTAATTAGATCAGTGGTCGAATTAGCCCTGGCAATGAAGAGGTCGTGGGTTTAATTCCTAGATATCACTGAATCCTTTTCTTTCTTTTTGGAGATTCTTTAATCTAATTTCTATTATTAATATAAAAATTTATAAATTTAAAATAATGGGAAATATAGTGAGGTACTTTCTCAGAGTGGTAGATACTCTTAGTAACGCCCTGGTAAAACCACCACTCAGAATCGAAACGTGTACCTTCATCTACCGATTGGGAGATTCCTTAGTCTCACTAGCTCTACACTGTTGGGAACAGTTGGGGACACTTGTGCGGTTCTCGTATTAAAAAAAATCTTCCCTATAAAAACGATTATGGAAAAAAAACAGCATTCGAACCTCACTGCGTACCAGTTCAGATGATATAAGTTAACTTGGGCTTAAAAATGTTTGTTTCCTGTAATACACTTAACAGGGAATCATTTAGAGAGTACACATTATTTGTTAAACGTTAAAGTGACAAAAATTAAGTAATTTCTAACTGTTCATGATGGTTTGAGGTGACATTGTTTTCCAGAGCTTGGCAAACTTTTCTATAGCCGAGATGAAATCCACCAAAATGACCAGCCCTGGTTCTCAACATGTCTTAGTTTGGTACACACTCAAAAGGGAGAACTTGATTTATGGTAGGCTTATCCGTCTTTAAAGCAAAAAGACAAACCTTCGCTGATTTTTTCTTCACGGAATCTTATACATGGTGTTTCGTCGGCTTTTCGGAAGCCTCCGAGGACAATTATTTCATTCGGTTTAATAAATCTTGTAATAAATAACATATTTTCTTACTTATAAGTAATAACATGGTTTATTACTTGAAAAGTCGAAAATTTTCCAGGATTAGCTTAAATCAAAATGATGAATACCCCAACCATTAATATTATGTGTCTCAGTAAATTTATTGTTAACTAGCAGACGTGCACCCGGCGTTGCTCGGGATTATGAATGGTTTTGATGTTGTGAATTCTATTAAATGGATCTATTTTTAAGGTGGAAATATATTATTAGAATTGAAAAGTATGCTTTGTATAAGTTAATGTATCATTTGATCGTACCGTGTCTTTCTTGGGCGTTACTATTAAAAAAAACTACACCATATCGATTCCGTGCAAAGATAATGTGATAAGTACCGTTCACTACTGTATACCACATTGTTACTATTAAAACCACATTACCTGTCAAATGGGTGCATTTTAAGAGTTGAAAATATATGATTGCACTATAATAAGTATTTTTTTCACTTGATCGTGCCATTTATTTCTTGGATGTCCACGACTCCTTCAACCATTCACTTTCATGTCATACATTGTCCTCTCACCTTTTTCTTCGTTCATCAAGTACGTCTCAATTTACCACGTATAATAATTTGATTCCTGTATTTTATTTCATGTAATATTGTGATATCCACATTTTTACTGTTTAAAAAAATACATCATATTGACAATAATTCGACTGCATATGTCATTCCAGTGCAGAGATAATGCGTTAAGTTTTCCTCGGGCGTTCTCGACATTTTCTACCGTTCACTACTGTACACCACTTTGTTACTATTAAAAAAAAACCATAGTTAATATCGACTTTTATTCAACTCCGTGTCTCGTCCCAGAGCAGAGATAATGTCACCCTCGGGCGTCTTGTTTTGAGGTTGTAAATTCAAGTGTACCTCATAGACTTAGTGTACCGTATAACATTATTGTATTATAATAAGTATTTGTTTCAATTGAACATGTCTCCCTCGGGGATCCTCAACTTCTCCTGCCAATAATTTTAACGTCATATATTCTTCTTACACCCTTTCTTTGTTCATCACTAACGCCACATTTTACCACACGTGAGAATTTGATTAATTTGATCATGCCTTCCTTGGCGTTCCCAATTTTTTGACCATCCATGTCATATATTCTCCTTGCACCAGGTTCTTCGTTCATTACTTCTCGTTCTACTCGATTCATATTTTCTTCGAGCGTCCCCACTCTTTCTACTGAAGGGAATAAGAACTAAGAATAATGTACGCGGAATGTTCCTTTTTGCCGCTGGCAATATTTAGAGGATCGTCAATTGCTCGAAGTAACAAAGCGCTGGCCGAAGGGCCATTTTTATATCATTCTGGATCTAACCGCCTTTCTTTGAAAGTTTGTTTGTTTCTTATTCCCTAATCCTTCAGATGAATTTACGTTGATTTGAGTGTACATTTATATTAACAATAAAGTTCAATCTATTTCAATCAGAGTTCTAATTTATAGACTTGGAGTCAGATAAACTATCGGCCCGATCGCTGAAGGTAAGCAGCGATCTATACCAGCCATACTACTGTTCACTACTGAATACCGTATTGCGACTGTTGCATATCGACTGCGTATCACATTCCAGTGCAGAGTTAACGCGTTAAGTCTTCCTCGGGCGTCTCTGACCTTTTCTACCCTTTGCTACTGTATACCTTATTGTTACTATTACTAAACCACATCATATCGATTTTAATTCGACTCCGTATTTTGTTCCAGTGCATAGATAGTGTGCTAAGTCTTGCACGTGTGACTTCGATTTCTCCGACTTCTTCTACCATTCAAACCACTCTCTAAACACTAATAAGAACAAACTTTGATATTTTCAACGAAATCGGTTCAGAAGTTTTGGAGTCTATAGGGGACAAATAAACATTCATTTTTATATAGTATGTTTCAGTGATTTCGTGATGTGTCTTTGGATTATGTATATACCCTATGAAACTGTGAGATATTAGAAACTGTGCTGGATATTGTTCCCACAGTGAGTTTATTCTCACATTAGTTCCATAAACGTGGCTCTGAGGAAATAATTTTCCTCAGGGTCTATGTCATCTCATGGAATGCTTTATGGAGGGTTTTTTAAGGAAAGGAAGGAGAGGAAAATCTGGGAAGGAAAAATAAATGAGAGGTAGGTAGGAACCTGGGGGTCAGTGTGTTCAGGAGCGACGGATTTTCGAATTCATCCCCCCCACTGAGAGAGTCCAGCTGGAGAGGTAAAAGGTCTCCCTCAACTAGTCTTTCTAAATTCAGCCTGCCACACAGTAGGTGGGCAGACGCATCCGCCACCAAAATCCAGACAATCCTCTCTCCATGATCCTGGGCACCCCTGCTAAGTCACCAAACGTAGTAAACTTCTTGAGGTGATAAATGGCAGAGGTGTCAGTCACGCAATAAAAGATTTCCGGGGCAGCGGTACCCATACCCGCCTCCCAAAAACAAAATCTGCTGTATTAGGTAAGTCACCTTCAGGAACAGTGTGCAATATTTTGTCCGATAGAATGTGAATATCAAACAGGTAATAAATGTGAAAAAAAGTTGTAGGAGTTTTGTAATCATACTGCGTGGATGTATCGGTATAGTAAATGCCAAGAACGTTGCCTGCTCCCCCTTCAATCAATGTCTACTTTGCATTCAGACATCCCACCTAGCCAGGCTGGTTGGCTGGTTGGCTGAAGGGGAGGGGGATAGGCGAGGGGTGGTGTTGCTACCCCTACCGACCTCCGGCCGATACGGCGGGAATACTTATTTTGTCAAGCTTCAACCTCGCTGTCACATTGACAGCCAGTGGTGACAACGTGGAATAAAAATGATCATGTCAATTTAGTGGCTCTAAGAATTACCATAAATAAAATATGTTTTAAATCAGCATATAAATTGTACGAATATATAAAAAAAAGTCCGATTTTTAAAAGCGGTACAAAGAATAGTGTGAAAATTTTCAAATATAAGTTTTTGTAGTGTATTTTCAAATCCTACCGGCTGCGTCAAATGTAAAAATATTTGTTTGGTGTTTCTTTTGTTTTGTTGCAATAAAACAAAGACTCCTACAATAAGTATAATATATTGAAAATCCAATTGTCATGGTTAAAATAGAAGAAGGCTTAATAACAAGTGTACATGCCTATGATACCCTGCTTACACATCCGTACATTAATCAGTGACATACGTTTTCATTTATTACATAGTCTCCGACATACGTTCATTACACTGCGGTGCACCGTCTGCATCGGCTTTGTTGTTCGAATCGATTTTTCACAATTACACTCCGCCAAAATCGTTTCCATTCTTAATTTCGAAACACCATGGATTAAGAATAGATCAATCAATAGAAATGAACCTATTGGTGTTTACTGATTACATTTCAAAATATATGTATACATGCCACCAAGTAGATTTTTCGTACAGTGACTTTTCAAATGCCTTCGAGACTGTTAATCACGACGTCTTACTCAATGAACTGACTATAATAGGATTCTTCTTATGACTACTCAACTTTTATGCTAGCTTTCTTGCAGACTGGAACCAGTTTGTGTCATATGCACTATTCACATGTATTCTGTTTTTGTGCCACCAGGAGTACCCTAAGGGTCAAATTTATGCCATTTCTTTTTTTTTCAAATTGATTAACAATATTTCAGATGTTATTCAGCATCGCAGATCTTTTTTCTTCGCTGATGACCTAAACTCTTCTTAGAAATAAAAACATTGGATTACTGCAATCGACTCTAGTTAGACATATTTAGAATCGTTAGTAGGCTGACGTTGAATGCCCGTATTGAAATGACTTGTGGTACTTAATAGAGAATACTGGGCATTGTTCAACGCATTGCACGGATTTTTAAAGTTACCCAGGTTCTCATCATCTTTGTTCCATTCATCAGGAAGGAGTAGAATTTTGAGAGAAAGTCCTAAGTTTGGAGCCTACACCAGGTAAACTATTCACTTATGTTGGGGAGCATTCAGCAGAAATTACAGAGATGTCTATACCTGGGGGTGAGTGAATATCTGTGGCTCTATCCTTCTGACTTTTTCTAGGGTGTGCTCAGAATAAAGCATCTACGCGAAAGAAGGATGTGCATATTACTTCAGACTGATTGGTGGACAGGATTTAAAAACTCAGCAATCATGGAAAGCATTCATTTTTTTATTATCAGTGGTTACCTCAGACATCTAAAGCTTATTATACTATTGTATCTCCCAATCTGCATGACTAACTTGCCAATGGTTATTAAAATTAAGTCAAAACGCTATATATTTCGTTCCATTTTTATCAATTTTTTTCTGTGAAACCAGGCAGTTTGAAAGGAAATTTATATATATATATTATTAAATGGAAAGTTACACATTAATTTGCATAGTGAACACATAATACATCACGAAATAATCAAACTGAAAATTAAAAATTAATATTTGTGGAAAAAAAGTTTCACTTCATTTTCAGATTGTAAATTTTGTTTAGAATTTAGAATAATAACCTAGGTACCTATTCACGTCTGATTTCATTTAAAAGTAAGTATTTTTTATCCACATTCGGATAGGATGTTTCTGCCAAGCATCGACGGTAAATCGTTCGTCATTCCTCTCGTAAACATTGTCCCATTTCTCTTACGGTAATTCACATGTATTTGCCTCTTCGGGGACATTCTTCTGTGCCGTATAATTTTTTTTTTTTTCTTTATTCATAAAATATATTTGAATACAGTTTTTTACATGCTTTTCGACTATCACACTAGACACATGTCCGTATTATGGTATTTTATAAGAGATTCGGCATTTAAAGCATTTTTTTATGTAAATACTTCTGTCACTACGGTGTTTATAATTTTTTTATAAAAATAATATTTTTCGCTAAGAAGTCGTTCTGCTTTCAAAGACATTTAAAAATAATGTCTGGGTACTTCCATTAACATGCTTGGTTTATCTCTAGATGGCCTGCTCGGGCATGGGAGCTCCATCAAATCCAGAGTTAAGTTAGCTTATCAGAAGCTATACGTACTAAATGTACATGGTCCGCAAATAGTAGATAAATGCTAAGCCTTTACAAATTGCAGTTGTACCTCACGCTTCGATTTGGTAGTCACCTCTGGTCTGGAGATTCAAAATACCTGAAAAAAAGCTTTGATAGATTTTTATAGTCTCTCCTTTCTTTAATAAACATTTGCAATTTTAAGAGCATATGCGTCTGATGAGTATTCTGTCCTTTTTCTACCGGTATTTCTATGGAAGATACTCAAAGGAACACGCCAAACGTGTTATTTAATAAAAACCCTACATAGACCCTAATATGGGTATCTTCAAGACCCAGGTTCACTCCTTCATTTTTTCAACAATACCCTCCACACAGCATCCCCAAATATAACACGCTCTCTCAAGGATTTCATTTCCTCAGGGACATTCACGATAAAATAAAACACTTTACTTTCGTACTGTTTTAATTCATTTGAAATGTATGAATAAATAATAAATTCTAAAAATATTATATAGTACTAGTTAGCAACAGCATTTATAACCCCGTGTATCTAAAATTATTTAAACATCTCATAAAACATCGTATATGGCGTTGTTTTTTCCTTTATTCGAAGTCGTCTCTGCCGCTTTCCACAAATACACGTCGTCTCTATCGATTTCCAATTGGCCGCGAAGAAAGCGCCCCTAAAAGTTGTTTATGTAAAAACAAGTAGAATTGACATAGGGCACAAAATAATAGTTTGTCGAGGATAAAATAAACATTTGAATTCTCTTTTTGTAGACATTCGTAAGTGAAATGGATGAACAATGGTTAATGCTGAATATAAAATCTTGTGATTTTTAAAATATTGTTTTATAGGCTTTTATTTACGTTTGTGTATGAGAATTTGCTTATTAAATTTCGTAGTGTGCAAAATTTGGTATTAACTTTCTTAGTAAGCATATTGGTAACGATTTTCATCTACAATGTTTGATGTTTGTGATTTTCAATCAATTCTCTTGTTTTGTTGATATTTACGAATCAAAGTTTTGTTTTAACGATAATGTTGAATATTAAATCTTGCTATTCTTAGAGCTGTTTAATGGCCAGAAAAACCCATCATATAACATAATGGTTTCTATCAGAAAGACATGACGGTATTAGTATAATGAATATCATCGACTTTAGATGTCGTTACGATAAGATTGGAGTAAGCATAGAGTGGAAGATACTCTCCAGCGTTGTCCTGGTGAAAGACCACCAATCAGAAATCCTTACCTGAAATGACTTTTTGAATTATTTTGACACAACAAAGAGATTTTCCTATATAATATTTTACAAAATCAAGTTGCTGAAACCACAATAATGGCTTCTAAGTTTCAATAATGTAACCAATTGCTCATGAAATGTAACCAATTTAAATTATATATCATTCGATTAACGCTCATATTACATTAAAATTTTGTTTTATTTTATTTTATTTATTTTTATTTTATTTATTTATTTATCAAAAGAAAGTACATATTACATATTGGATGCTTTGCCTGTCCAACTAACTAACTGAACTAACTGTTTCCCATCTATAAAACCTTCTTAGTTTTCCATGCTGAAAATCTCACACTGCACCTACTACCCACTAGCAGAGTTTAAAGTGCCAGGAGAACACAGCGGGATGGAGTAAGTGAAAACAATCGCAGTAGCTAAACTGAGATGCCTTAATCGCGTTAATGGGCGAGACTTCACCATAATTGCGGTGGCGGCCGCGCTCCAGATGGTGCCTATTCATATTGGCTTAGTTACTACTAGAACTGGCGAAATATCAACTTAACCCATTCTGCGATCCTGGTAATGCTAACCCTAATTCCGACGTGATTTAGCTACTGGGTAGCTTGTCCTGTTTTAGAGATTTAATTTAAGTATATTTAAGGACTCGTATAGTCGGAGATCATTTTAACTAGGTTATTCCACTGTACTATTATTTCTCACATAAGTTAATTATTCGTGTGATAATACTTGAGCACGTAAGGTAGAGGTATGAAATTCTTAATTGATGCCTTCATAATAAATAGTACGCATAAAGATGAGATTGTGGAGAAGGTTTCGTCTTATATTATTAGGTATCATTACAGACTGAATTGGTATTGGACTAACCAACAAACCGACCTACGGGTAGCTTGGAGGTCAATGCGTTTGACTTTGCATCGGAAGGTTGCGTTTTGTCCAAAATTTTCCATTTGATATAATACACAGACCACTATGCTACCATAACCTCTCTTTTGCACAACATATAGAAACTGCCGCCGCGTTAAATCCCACAAAAGAAAATATCCTATAATTCAGTATTTTAGCTGGTCTCTAAGGAAAATTGGTCAAATATTTACAAACAGAATGATCCCAACTCTGCCTGCAAATCTCTTGTCGACACACTACATAGCCATTTAACCAATGCCACATCCAAAAAAACTCACAAAACTAAACGCCATGACACTAACTCAAACCTTGGATAACTACTGGTATAATTCATTCTACCCATAGGTGTGATAAACTTCACGCAATCCCGCGAAAATCCCGTTACTACGAATCTAATTTATTATATAAAAAATACAGAAATGTGTGCAAAAAAATAACTCCAAAGACAGAGAATATTACTATAAATAACAAATCAATAACGCAAAAAATTATAAGAAAAAAATATGGGATATTACTATGGACATATCTTACACCAAACTAACGACAACACCCATCAATAAGATTAACATTTAAGACCTTTCACTTACTAATAATACAAGTGATGAATCTGAAAAAATCGCAGACCATTTCATTGAATTTTTTACTTCAATCGGTCCTAAGCTTTCCAATCATATCATGACCAGATATCGTTTCAGAACATGACCTTGCAAAACAAATATCTCCTTTAAGATACTGTCCATTTAAGAACCACATAACTAGAACTAGAAATCATAGAAATCATTTCAACATTAAAAAATAGCCACTCAACAGGAATAGAAAAAAAATTTACTAAACTTAGTAATCACCTGAAAATTTTTATTGCGAAGCCTTTCCAGCATATTATAAACTTAAGCCTCCGATTTTGCATATTCTCAAGCTTTCACACTTTTCAAAATCATTGAAAAAGTAGTAAAGTCCTCAAGTTTCTTGGGGATAGTAAAACCCTATCAAATAACCAGTATGGTTTTCGCAAAGATCGTAGTACTGCAGTTGCGATTGCAACCTTTACCAAACTGATATCTGATAATCTCGATAGAGGCAATCAACCTTTTGCTGTCTTTCTATGTCAGTCTAAAGCCTTCAATACAATTTCACACCCCGTGCCTCTAAAAAACTGCAACATTTTAGGATAGAAGGTATGGTTTAAAAACTACTTCAAACAGAGATTGCTAACATCTGTCATTCAGTCCAATCGGGAATATAGAAGTAAACGTTTACCAATATCCTTCCGTGTGCACCAAGGAAGTGTTCTAATTCGGCTCCTATTCTCCTTCTCGTATATATATACTCTTTGGTTGAATTTGGACATAGACACTATAGACACTAATATAATATCTTTCGCAGACGATGAGCTCTCCGCAAATGTAAAGGAAGCTAAAAGTCTTGCAGCTTTTCGTGCCTTGTGTCAATGTTATCAAGTCTTAATATTAGTACATACGTAATAGATAATTATTGTAGTTGTTTTAGAATAGGTATAATTTTGTAGCTTAAATTTATAGCTATTAATTATTTAAATACTCTTCTGTCATAAAAATAATATTTTTAGAGGAGATCAGTCCAGAAATCACGGGATATTATAATTACGTATTTGAAAATGATACTAAACATAATTTCCTGATAAAATAAATTGTTATTGTAGGGGGAACCTACTTTATCGCTTGTCTGGGTTTCTTGTGTGTGGGATTCTTCACACACTGAGTTCCAATTTAAAAAAATGACACTCATTCATTGAACCAGAGTTACACAGGACGCACCTAAAAAATAATTTTTTTAATGATTTGATGATGAATAGACCTCTTTTTCCGAATAAAAATGTGGTATTTATTAGGCAATATAAGATCGCCAATACAGGAGAATAAAGTATCCTAGAAAGGTAATTTGCTGAAGTGTAGTTTGCTTCCGTTTATTACGACAAACGTTTCCACAAACGAAGCCAGCGTTAGCAAGGGCAATTTAGCCTCTATTGTAACGGCTTTGAAGGGATTATTCTAATTATGGCTTTGGGATGATGCGTCCTCTTTTTCAATGTCCCTTATATGACACACGGAATCCGTTAATTTATTTACAGAAAGATAAATGTGTTGTCTACCTCTAATTAAACCAGACAAATTCTCGTGGATCGGACGCAGATAGGGCGGACTAAGAGAATTAATCATATTTTATGTACACAAGCAGTTACTTTAATAAGGTTTATATTAAGAAAATACGATTATGCGTGAGTTATTACCCTAACTAATAACTTACACCTACCGTTAGATTCCCGACAAGGATTTCCTAAATCTTTTCCACGTGATTAACCTGGGCTTAGTCCCATCCTACATCCCTATATTATTGTAATATATTATCTTTCAAGTGTAAGCGTATATTACTAAGCAAGGACATGACATGTAAATATGGGTGAATAAAGGTTGAGAGCGAACTATGTAAATGGTTTATTAAATTTAATAGGTGTCACACTTGGTATATCTGAAAACATTTCCGTGTAATCCGTGTAATCAATAATTGTGTATAAATAAAAAAAATCATTTCTCTACTCAAAATAATTTTACAATTTTTTTATGTTTTTACCTAGCAGGCGCGGTCCATTCATACATGCTGCTGATGTTCCGCATCCCTAGCATTTTAGAGTATAAAGATTTGGACTTCAAGCCGTAAACAGCAATACTGCAACTTAATAATGTTAATATTTCTACAGCGACCTTAATGTTTACAAAAACGGCGATGTTAAAAATCTTACAAATATTATTATTATAAGACATCGTGCATATTATCGTCCCGTTTCTGTGTACGCACAGCGAACGACACGATACAAACAGCGCGAGAGAGTCTAAATACACATACATTCTCAAATACTGTGAAAAACGTAAAACACACTGTGGTGTGGAAGCGATCTGTAAAACGTATCCAAGAATGCTAGAACTTACGTTCTTTCACATGCGCACTGAGTCCCACAAGCCAATATCTTCGTCAACTTTATACGATATTAATGACAGCATCCAACGTACAAAAACCGTCTTTAATGCTCATGTGTATAATGCACAGAATCGTATACTCTATTACTAATCCATTAGATTGTATGCGTGCACTGATTTGAGCTTGAATACTGAAGTCGAATTCTTATTGAATATTATTAACCTGCGATTTACTTTTTAATAATAATTTAAATAAATAAATGTAGAGCAAATGAGGATAAGAAGAAAGGAGTTTAAGGAGAATATACGATGCAAATGTGAATGGTAGCAGAAGTCGGGGACGCCCGAGGAAGACATGGCACGACCAAGTGAATCAGATACTTGAGTCGGGCCATGTCAAGAATCAGAATAATAGAAGAGTATGTATGAGACGATGTATGAATGTGAATGAGGCAAGGAGTGTGTGCCAAGACCGAGTTGTTTGGAGGTCCGTCCTCTCTGCCTACCCCTGCGGGGAAACGGCGTGATGGTTAGTTAGTTAGTTAGTTTAAATAAATAAAAATTAATACCCAAAATAAGATGGATACTTCGCCAACGTGTTCTTATGCTGTAAGTGATAATAGTGACTTGTGTGGTTCTATAACTGAATCATTATTGTGAAAAAGTTTTGTATCTCGGCTATTTTGAGGAAAAAAAACTTATTCTGGATACTGGAAATATTGAGTTATGGAGCTTAATGGATTTATGGAGAAAATTTTAGACCGTACCTTATTGTATTTTGTTTGTGGGCTAGCGTTTAAATGTACATATTTGATATCAAGTACGTAGTAAGTACGAGTACAAACATTTGATGTCCAGCATCCCTTCTATAAAAAGTCACCGACCGCCACTGGTAACTAGGCATATCATAAATGTTTTGGAACGGATAATTAAGAAGAAAAATTGATTTATTTTCAATAGATGAAATTTACCTTTGGCATGTTAGTAAACTTGAAAAATTACGACATCCGTAAAACATTTTAATAAAAAATAAACATTTTAAATCAAGAATAGTTGGTAAAATTGTCGAATACCGCTTCGTGCAAAAGATCTTTAAAAAACAACAATTTATTTCAACTTAAATATCTAATGGAGACATCCATATAAGTCGGGTCGGGGTTTTAAGTAAACATCCACAAAAAAGGTTTCTATGTTGTTAGTTTAAGTTTTTTTTAGTAATTTATGCGTATTTCATAATCTTCCAAGTGCCAAACAAAATAATGCTTTTCCGATATGATTAAATTTTATCATTTCCAATTTCGAAAATTAATGGTTAATAGTTCATTGATCTTGAATAATTTAACGTGTTACGTAGAAATACGCACTTGCATGCACCCATGCACCGACAACCGAAAACCTAATTTATTTGTTTATTTATTTATTTACGGACAAATAGTTCATTAAAAAATTGATATTTTTTAAACGAAAAAGATAAAGAGATGGCAGTGAAAGGAGAGCATATATAAATGATGAGCAATGACAATATACATATAATATAAAAAAAGTACAGACGGAAGAAAATTTCAAGTGTTACAAGACAATTAAAATGCATGAAGAAGGTTTAAAGGGCTTTAAAAATTACACATTACGTATCGACTGTACAAATTCATTACGGCTTACATCAAAAAATTCAATGCTTTGACTTGACGGTGAGTTTACAAGTCTCGACATTCTGGACAAATGAGAATGGTAACCATAATTAATGGAATACTCATTGACGAACAGCACTTCATTATTTCGGAGTGTACCGGAAGGGACGTTGAACTGGATGAGCCGCAACAAAGCAGGTGTGTCAGTAATACTGTTGATAATTTTGAATATGCAAATCAGATCTGAGTCATTTCTACGTTTAAAGTTTGAATTCAATTCACTAATGATCTCGGATTATTGGACTCCACCGACGTCATGACTCGTAATCGACGATTGAAGATAATAGATGCTTTAGGACACATCAAGTGTCTAAATAAACCTTTAACTGCCATCAAAACTTCCCCACATACATTCTTACAAATACAAACATATTATTTGTGTTTTAACGTCTTTGAATGTTTTTTTGTACGTTTCTTACAAAGAAGATAAGTTTTTTCGTTCCCTTGAAACAAAGCCATTAAGCTTCCCAGGCACTTTGTGCCGCGGCAGTAGGCTCGGCTTGATTGATAGCTGCAGCGCTGGGATTTGATAATCATTTCCAGCAATCTCCCACACAAGAAATCAGATGTCGGTGCATTAAGACGGTGATTTATAACACACGTTTAACGTCCCTCCGCTCCATTTTAACCACCAAATTCACTTTCGATTTATAAAATTATTATCGCCAAATACCTTAAATCAATATTTTAATAATCCTGAAAGTACCCAAAGGACTCCATCAAAAGAAATTTTCAAAAAATTTAACGCGTTCAGCATTATAAAACTGTACTTAAAAAAATGCACTACACAATTTTAAAGAAAAATATGAGTACCTTGCTGAACAGCATACCTACACTATAAGGACGAAATCCTCAGATCAACTAAACATTCCAAAATTAAATACATCTTTCGGCCAGAAAAACCACTATTTCCATGCTATAAAATTATATAATGCCCTTTCTATTGAAATTAAAAACACAAGTTTAAAAAAGACATCAAATTATGGCTAACTAAATCATTAAATTTATGAATTAACCCCAACGCAACCTACAGACAACAAACATAAATACTTTTGCCTAATTTATTTTATATTATGTGGGAACCAATAAATTAGAAGATGAAGAAATCATGATCAATACACATACAACAACCTACACTGCGTGTTTATAAAAAAACGATAAATCAATAAAAGACTAAATTCAAATACCCTAGTTTTTGGGGAGTATCGGGCCAAGCTAGCTATGTTTACCCAAAATGCAACAACATCTGTAAAATGTTATCTTCAAGTTATTTTTTATGAAGGTGGTCTATTTTATTTAATACTAGTTGCTAGGGGTTATGGGTGGTTTGGAGTAAACCTTTGAGGTTGTGAAAACTGTACCTTTTTTAGAGTTGAAAATAATATTATTCTAAAGAATTGAAATTTGTTGTTTCTCTTGATGGTGCCACGTCTCCGACGGACGTCTCCGACTTTCACATCTTTCACTGCTATATAACACATTTTTACTATTAAAAAACTACATTTTATCGTATTTTATTCGGCTCCGTATGTCATTCCAGTGCAGATATAATGTATTAGGTCGCCCGGGCGGCCCTGACTTCTTCTTCAACATTCAAACAACACACTTAAAAACCTCTATCCTCTTGCGTCCTAAAGTACACTGTATTGTACCTGTGTTGTTCTTTTTTTCCTGACAATGTTATTAATATTTTTACGCTGACAACACTTTTCATAGACAAATAGTATATATTTCTTCCGCCAGGAATTGTCTGTTGGTATTTATCACAAAATTATTATTTAAAACTTGTTTCAGAATATACATGGAATATTTTAATGATATTTTGATTTAATATAGTAATGAAAGTAACATATTTACTTGTAAAATTATTCATTATGTATATATTGATTGTAAAGTAATTTAATTTGTCAAAACGGTAGTAGGTACTTTGTAGTGTACCTTGAGTCAGTATTGTGACGTTTCATGTTTGTTTTGTTCTTTCAGTCTAAAGGGGACAAACAAAAAAACATTCAGTTTTATAAGCACACTTTTATATAGATTATTTTAGTATACCTTTTTTAATAATTTTATAGTTTTTTAAAGGAGTATTTACTGTTTCTCCTTTCACAGCTGCAGTTACAAGCTTTATATCAAAATTCTTTGTTTACAAAAGTGTGTCGTGCTTATACAAAATCTACCACTAGTCCCCACTGGCATATTTTATGTAATTTTAATTTCAGATATCAAGAAAAATAACTTGTGCAGGTTTGAAAATTATTTAATGGTTGGTTGATTCAACGCTTTGCACGCGATGAGTAAATAAACGCCAGGTGTATTTGTCCCAAGGTCAAAGAAATTAAATAACCATGTGAAAAAGTGAATTTGTTATTCTTTTCAAGCCATTCTATCGGTAGGTACTACATTCAAGGGTGGATATCGTTATGTGGTTCTGTGGTCCCTTTATTTTATTTCCAGATTTTTTTCATTGTTTTTTTTTTACTACGGTAAGTAGTAACTAAATAATATTTTCAATAACTTGTGCAGGTTTGAAAATTATTTAATGGTTGGTTGATTCAACGCTTTGCACGCGATGAGTAAATAAACGCCAGGTGTATTTGTCCCAAGGTCAAAGAAATTAAATAACCATGTGAAAAAGTGAATTTGTTATTCTTTTCAAGCCATTCTATCGGTAGGTACTACATTCAAGGGTGGATATCGTTATGTGGTTCTGTGGTCCCTTTATTTTATTTCCAGATTTTTTTCATTGTTTTTTTTTTACTACGGTAAGTAGTAACTAAATAATATTTTCAATAAGTTATTTACAATGGTGACCGGATAAATCATCAAAATGATAATTCATCACATCTTTAAAAAGTTATATAGAGTCATGGAAAGTGATGAAACAAAAACATTATTAACTAGGTTGTTAGGTCAGGTTAAAAAAAAAAAATTATGACTTTATATCACTTTTTAAAAGTGTGTTGAATAGTCACCGTGTTGAGTTAGCATGGAACCATTTACAATTATACATACATAACTACTGATAAAATTTCTAAAGATTAAGTCGCACAGGACTCTAATAACGGGGGCTTGCTCGAGGCTCACATTTTAATTCATTCTGATGAAATCGAAACTATAATATATTTTGTTTACTGGCGAATGTAAGTTATTTATATTTGAGAGTAAAAAAGATAATATCTATGAATGATAATACTAATGAATTAGTAATCTCACGAGGTATTCGTTTAGAAACATCTGAGATATTAGCAATACATTTATTGGAAATAATTTAAATTAACCCTGCGGAGTGATCAATTTTCTAGGCCTGCTGTGGCAAATTCGAACGTATGTACATACGCCGGTGCTGCTCTGAATATTTTTGTACACGCTCTATTTACTTACTCTTTTAGGATTCCCACTTATTGTAGAGCATCTGCTAAGGCAAATTCGACCGTAGAACCCTTGAATACATTGGAGCTGCGCGTCGCATATTTTTTAACACGCCTTCTTCACTTACGTCGTTAAGATTCCGACTGTTTATTTATTTATAGATAGATACAAAAGAAAGAACAAATAACATATAAAAAAGCTTTGCCTGTCTAACTAGGAAAGTTTCCCGTTCCAGAACAAAGAAATTGACCGGTGTAGTTAATATTATTCCATTAGAAATGTACACAATTACATAAAAAAAAAATCTGTTTTACTCTCAACTAAGTTGTGTAATGAATAATATAATAATAGTTAATGATATATTGGCTTTGTAAAAATTAACATGGTAACATATATTGCACTCGGATTTACAGTATAAGTTAGGTATTTAGTAGTAATGAAAAGTAGAAATGGAGAGATTTTTGTTTGTAGTTATGACAATCTAGAAAAAGTAACCCGATAGCATATAATATATTCGGAATTAACCGAATTATCCTGGTAACATATAATATATACGGATTTACAGTGTATGAGATAAGTTAAGTGCGTTGGTAGTATTGAACAGTGTAAACCAGGTACCTGATAACATGTTGGAGAAATTACATTAAGATTTACAACATAAAGAGATGAAGTTATGTTAGGTTATGTGTTAACAAGTAGTGAACTTATAATACATAGTACACTATGTTTTCTAGAGTTATGTGTCGTATTAAAGCAAAAGTCGCTACTATAACAATATTACATTCACACAATCCGCGAAGGGGGCGTCATCAAAATCTCGAGTGTCACTCTGCCATGAAGGGCCTTACTATACATTTATTAATCACTCGTAAATAGTTGTTTATCAGTTGAAAAAAATTGAAAACACGTTTATTAGTTAGAGGAATAGTCTACAACTAAGAGCTACAAAAATAATACTCTAAATTTTCAAAAAAATAGTGTAATCATGACTATCGAATCTTTTCTCCGTCACAGGAATTTGAGTATTGTCCCTTTGAAATGTAGCTTCACGACCTGAGGGCATAGGGCATGGGGATTGGAATCAATGGCCATTTGTCCTACTAAAATATATAGAAGAGGGGAAGCCGAACCCTTCGTCGTGGCCGGGAGTTGAACATCTCTGAAGGTAAATCGCTTTTGGAGGGAATTTATTTTTTTGAGTTACGGCCTTACAGGGAAATCTAGGCCGAATAAAACTTTATTGTAGGGTGATGTAGTAAACTGAGCACAACTAAACATCGTATTACTTTGAAACTTGTAACATCAATCCTAGAGGAAATATGGAAATGTCCAGTATGTACGTCATGTTGAGTGCTCTTTTTTCATTATAATTTTTACATTAACTCCCTGAGGAAAATAATTTCCCTAATGGCCTATGTCATCTTTGTGGATGCTGTGTAAAGGTTAAAGAAAAACAAATCATTAAAAAAATATGCGTGAAAATTTTTTTACAGTTTTAAATAATTATCAGTGGTCTAGTAGCAAAAATTTTACCATTATAGAAAAATTATAAAAATATAGAAGCTTCTAACAAAGTGAAAAAAAACTAACTTATCTGTTCTAATAATATTATTTGTAGCAGCATTTGTTTAGTGTTTTTTAAGATTTAAAAAAATGTTTTTAAATGTTAAAAGTTTCTAAAATTTTTCTATTTCATAGTAAAATTTATGAAATAGAAAATAAATTTTACTATTTATTTTCTATTTCATAAATTATAGAAAATTAAAAGTGAAATTATTAATATTGTTTTTCATTGAAGCAGTTATAAAATACATGGTTACATTAAATAAAATACAAAAAAGAAAAATGCGTTTGTATTATAATAATTTCAACGGTTTTCAACACATTTCAATTGTACAAATAGTACAACTACAACTAGTATAGTTTAATAATACTTATGAGTAACAAATTACAATTTTTTTTAAATGTATCACTTATATATTTGTAAACTAGAGAAGTTTTAATATTACGATGAAATATTTAAACGAATATGCTTGATTTTTGCCATGGAGAAATTTTTTAATTTCAGTTTCATTTTATTCAGTTTTCGGAAAAAATTTCAACGAATGTCAGAGATTTCAGTAGGTTTAATCATACCTCCGATCAAACTACGCTGTAATAATATATGCTACCATAACTATACTAAGCATAGCAAAATATGTATTATTTATTAATGATAAAAGAACCTATTTAGAGGTCGCGTGAAGGAATATCCACTTGATGAATAATACAATTCACCCGAACATCTTAATCTATTTAGGTACCTGACATTTCCCATCAAATATGAAGTGAAACTCGCCAGCTTTACCCGCTTTCAGCTCAAATCCTGAATTCAGTTAGGGCCGTTCCAGATTTATTTATTGACAAATCTTCCGTAATGATGTCGGCGAATCATACTCGTAGACTAGATTAACATTAGCAATTCAGGGCTGCCACAAACTCCCCCGGCCAACTCTGGATACACTCGAGTCGGCTTTGCATACAAGTCGGAGCAGGTGTGCCCAACGATTTCCACCACCCAGCGAGGGAAATTGGGCCTTAAAGGCGTCAACTTGTCGATGACCTGACCCAGGTACCCATTGAATATTTCGATTGTAAATTGAAGCGCACAGTAGGGTCGACTTTGGCTTATCTCAAGCGTGTTGGTCATATCGAACGCACGATATTCGGGCTAATTTGTTCCGAAATGCTCTGTCAATTAGACTTGTTCGCAAGTATAATTGAGCCAGTTATCTGGAATGTTCTCGGCAACAGCTTTATGTATTACAGGCACTTTCAAAATTGGCTGTAATTGATGGGTGTTAAATTGGGCCGGCGACTGTTGGCGTGTGACGGATAATTCCACTGTAAAATGGAATATTTTATGGTTTTCAGTTTTCGGTTTCATGAAATGTAAAGGTAGGTATATTCAATATTTAGAGCCAGTACATTTTCATAAAGTACGCACGCCAATTAGAAAACGGAATGTGGTACTAATATAATTATTGTATTGAAATATCATAGTAACTTTATGACAGAACATATATTTACTAACGTAGGAACTTCGTACGTATGCATATTAAAACTTAAAATATATTATAATAACCTAATTTATACGAACACGCCAGCCGGGCCTTTGTATAGGATATCTAATTACTATTACCTTATGAACATCACATGTATGACAGAGACAACTGGTTTTACCAAAAAAAATCGTTTCTATCTCCGCTGACCAGAGCACGGTTGTACTGAAACCGGTTGGCGTGTTCGTAAGAATAAAATGAAATACGCATAGAAGCAGTTTTTAATTTTAATTATTAAAGTAAATTACACATTTTATGAAATCATGGATGCAGAAAAATAGCTAACGAAAAACTCCATGTTAAACACTACCAAAAATATAAAAATCCTAATGCAAGTAGTTACAAAACAAAATGGAAGAGAGAGAGAGAGAGAGAGAAAGAGAGAATGAGAGAAGCTTTGGTGGAATATATTTCGTCTTTAGTATGAAAAGTTTTCGGGTCGCAGAGACTTTTTCGGGTTAAGTTAAGTAATTTCTACAATTTTCGTTGAACATTCTTGTGCGTGTTATCGAACAAAGCTCAAATAACTGATATTAAATGCGAGACTTTCGCCTAAAAACTTTTCTGAAATAAAATGATGTAAAAGTTTACATAATTTCCTATCAATATCTTAAGACGAAGCCATTGGTTTAATCACAATTTTAGATTAATCTTTACAACAAATCTGCTTACCAAAAATATGCTTCGAATGAATAGAAGCTTTTCCTACAGTTTCGCTATTGTAAAATAAAATAAAATTCATAATTACGTTCCAAAAAATATATTCCTTAACTACTAAATAATTTATTTTTTAATTATAAAATTGTGAACTTTTTAAAAATTCTCTTGATCGACTTTTTATTTCTTATATAATTATTCACCAAATAAGGACATAGCACGTTGTTGTTTATATCGATCATTTCTAGACTTCGATTGCCAAGCGATATTTATGTCTATTATCTATATTATTCTTGGTGATATTAGGCTAGCTAAAAATAGACATATTTTTAGCTTGTATGTAAGAAATAAAAAGGAAAATTACTGTAAAACATTGGGAAATCATAAATGATTTACGTTTTTGTGACCCTCTTTTATGTGCGAATATAGAAAATAAATTTTCATTATAAATGAGTCTAATAGGGCGTCGGTAAAGTTTAACAACAAATATTTTTTTGTATATTTTCATTTAATATCGTATACAAGAGCAAACGATGCTGTAAACTTAAATTTAATTTCTATCCATGACTCCGCATGTAAATTGTACAGTAATGTAGGTACTAGTACTGTAGGACTGCTTGACTTTGTCTACATCTTATCAATTTCCAACTTAAACGTAAATTAACCGAAAATGCAAGTGTTGCTCAATGGTTCTGTGCTGCCCAGGTGATTCAGATATTATTAGCCAGGAATTACTTCCTCTCCAAGCGACTAATGCCTCAAGTATTCCGATAAACTTGCAGGCGTAACGCAACGTCAATAGCGCTTCACTGGTACGAATATTTCTGACTTGTGCTTTGTGATAAAAATGTAATGGTTAGAAAAGAGTCACTGATAAAAAACATGTTAACTGTTTTGGCAGACAGGTATAAGATAACCAATGAACTAATGCAATAAAACAGTTATCCTAGAACTCAATTAGCCTATGCATTCACCTCACTGAACAAAAATGTTTCCTGGAAGTGTGATATATACCGATTTAGAATAAAACTGATGGTGCCAATTTGCACAAGACCTTATGACTCCTTAGCTCTGGACAAGCTAATGAAAATGATTTCCTTTCCAAGAAAGAATTTCGACGTTTGAAAATATTTGATCAATTTCAGTAGAAGTGAGGAATAAATTGTCTTTCTGCGGGTTCAAAAATTATTAACAAAAATAGGATATGTTTATACAAAACACTATCTAGGTTACAAAGTAATTCTTTAGAAATTAGTAATCATTCAAAAAGATGGCTCCCCAAAATTTGGCAAAAATTAGTTGCAAGATAATATTTTGAATTCTGAATTTGAAATGAGAATAAAAAAATTAGGTCTCAATGGCCGAGTGGTTTGAGACGTTGTCCCAATAAGACAGATATCACGGGTTCGATTCCCACTTGAGACCGTTACCATTTGTTTTTCTGCTTCTCGTTCTGTTTCATGTTTCAATTAGATTTATTTGTATTATCTTCTTCTTCTATTTATAACTACATTGATAAGTGTAACCTCCAAAAGTTATTAAAGAAAATTTTTGCGAATAAAAATATATTTTCTAGAATAACTTTCTTTTAAGTATAGAAGGTTATTTCCATAAATGTAATTGAAGAATAAGATATTAATGATTAGTCAAAATGAAACATCAAAGAAGACGGAGACAAATAAAAATGTAAATAGCAGCTAAAAATATGAGAAAAATTAGTTAAGGATAATATTATTAATTCTGAATTTGAAATATGAGATCTACAAAAATTACATAAATCAATATGGTCCCAATAGCCGAGTGGTTAGAGTCGTTATCCCGGTAAGACAGATATTCTCGGTTCGATTCCTAGTTGAGAACGTTATCTTTTTATATTTTGTTTAGATTTATAATTGTTATTCTATCTTCAATTAAATATTAATTTATTCCAGGAGGTATGTAGAAGTGAAATATATTCCATAATTCAAGGTTAAAATAAAACAAAATAATCGACATGTTTCGAAAGAAATGGTTTCTTCACTAGGATAAACTTATACTTTATTTTTGGTTTTTAATAATTAAAATTTTTATTATTTTATTTCAGTATATGTGGAAAAGAAACTATTGGCTTTGAAACATGTCGAGTATTTTATTATAAAATCAATCCACAAAGTGAATTTGCGATAATTGATGAAATTTTGTATTAGAAATTGTGCCAGAAGTCGTTTATGGGAGATATTTGACCGACTCTTCTTTCCGTAGCACTGCAGTATCTTCAGTATCTCGGTAGGTGGAATAGTTGGTGATTTGCATTATTGTAAGTGACCACAAGTGACAGGTTATTATATGATTACCATATATATAATAACCTTGATTTGATATTTTTTACTGCCTGTCTCGGAAAAACGACCTCTCTTTCCCTAACGTATAGACAAGAGTAAGATTCATTTTTGCTTGAGGGCAAAGTCAATTTTGCTTGCACGTGAAAAGCGACTTTTCTCACCAGCATTTCGGAGGTTTTCAACTTTCAGTTTGCCTCGAATATTGATTCAGCCAATATAAATCAGCCACGAGCATTTTTTTATTAAGTCGAATCGAAAAAAAAAATCGTTTTCGCAGTCGTCTCACGGAATACGATAGTGCTCCAAAATAACTTTACGGCTTAAAATTACAAAAAATATCGTTGACAGAAGGTTTTGCAACGTTAAGAAACGATCGCAATGAATACTTTCCATTAAAACTACGCCGCAACAACGCGTTAAACTATTGACATATCGAAAAATAATAAAAAATTACATTCTATTCAAGTTTTTAACGTAGACATCTAGCGGTAAGTTATCAAAGTAAGCTTTCTTTACAGAACAAAAATTTTAATGTCTGTGGAAAACGGCCTCAGTACTATTTACATCCGCTGGAGACAGATTTTTCAAGTTCCATTCACGGAAACTGAATTTAAAATCGTTCGGTGTTGCTCGATTTAATAATTAGAATATAATTTTCAAAAAAAAAAATCACATTTAAAAAATATCAAATTTCAAAAAAGTTCACTTTACATAAATGTTCAAATTTAAAATAAAATCTTTAAATTTCAATTAATACGACTCGGAAATTATTATTGGTACCTTTTGGGATATTGTACATTAGAATAGATTGGTGTACTGGGTAGGTAGGTACTGTAAATATGAACTTTTTAGATTATGTATTTAATGAATGGTACCCGAATGGATATCAAAATACACTACTTGACATATATGGCTGTACCGATTGACAAATTGCTGTTTCTCAGTGACGTTACGCATCAATCACCATAGGGATCAATATACACAATCCCAAGAGTGTGTGTTGTGTTGCCTGCAACTGGCAAAAAGCTAATTGTTAGTATCACATCTTGCTTCATCCACGTTCAATGATTACTTCAAACAATTTTCTTTACCTAATTAGTTGCCTGCAATGGGCAAAAACCTAATTGTTAGAAAACAAACTTTGCTTCATCCACATTCAAACATTACAACAAATAATTTTCTTCACCTAATTAGTTGACTGCAACGGACAAAAAGCTTATTTTAGGAACACATATTCAAACATGCATATATTTTACAACATTTGTGGGTATACACGCCTTGCTTCATCCACATTTAAACATAAAATCATATATATTTAAAAGTAGTCACACAACTCTTGCTTCTGGACATTTAAACAATATATCACACACCACATTTTTACCCTTTAGTTTCGGACAAAATGTGTTGGCACACAATCCTTTCTTTGTCCACATTCAAACATACATATTATTAGTATATTTGTAGGCAAACATTCCATGCCTCATCTACATTCAACACCGATTCATATTTTTTTTCATCAGTTTAAATTCATTCATTTTTACCATTATGTTGCCTTCAACGGGCAAACAGCTAGTTTTATTATAAATTTAGTTCTATGCACTCATGTAATTACCCATTCTCAAAACTCTATAAATTTAAGAGTAAGAACTTTTTTATGAACTCAATTTAATATATTCAAAATAGAACAACGTTTCCTTCTGCAGCTTTACCAAAATTCAACTATGAACGAGTGTGTTAGTTTATCACATTTGTCGCCCTCGTAAACAACAGTCGTTCTAAATTTGAAATAGTATTCGAGTTGCGCAGACAAAGCATTATAAATAAGATGACACACGCGCATTTAGTTGTTGCAACTTTGATATTTATGGTCATAATTAATAGGGACCATGTTGGAGTGAGCAAGTTTGCACTTATTACGCTAACTGGTGCGGCTGCTTCGTTCCCAAACTTTCCGAGAATTTGTTTAAACCTCTGTTTTAAAACAGGGAATTCAACACCGTGCAGTGTTTCCGTGTTTGTTTGCTACAAATGGATGACATGAATTTAAATTAGCGAATGGCCGGAAAACATTCAGCAGAAATTTATAATTAATTATGCTTGAATTCCCATCGCTTAACTATTTCAATTTAGATGGATTCTTAATGAGTTGCATGCTGAAATAATGTGACCAATAATTTTATAGGAACCAAAAATTAATTTATTCAAATTATGCTTTTAAATATTCGTTTTGTGCTAAAATAAGACTTGTTTATATTATCTCCAAACAGGAGACTCTGAGGAAAATAATTTCTTTCAGGGCCTATGTCATCTTTTGGGATACTGTGTAGAGGGTTTTTTTTTAGGAAAGGAAGCAAAAGAAGTTCTGGGAAGGAATCTGGAGGTCAATGTGCCCAAGAGCAACGGACGTGTGAGTTCTTCTGGAGAGGTGAAAAGTCCCGATCCGGCACAATACGCAATTAGTGAGTAGACGCATCCGCCGCCAAGACCTAGACAAACCTTACTCCATGAACCCGGGTACCCCTGCTAAGTCACCAAACGTAACGAACTCCTCGGGGGTTACCTACGGCAGAGTTGTTAGTCATGCATCAAATTGTTTCCGGGGTCGCGGTACCCATACCCACCTCACAAATTGGTATATTTAAATACGAAATGAAATTTAATGTTAATATAAATATCAATATAAATGAAATTCTGAAATTTGTAACTCAAAAATTCTCTAACTCGGAAAATCAAGTGATATTTGAATTTTGTTGTGGCTCATACTTGATGGTATTTATTCCTAATTAAGTTTCAAAACAAAAAACTTAGTTTTTTCAACAGAATCTGTCGAACCTCTTGTGTGATTCACTAAACATAAACGCAATAGAACTTTTTACTATTTACATCCAATTGGTTTTGCGCAGTTATTTTAACTGTTCACAAGATGACACATTATTTTTGTTCGTATAAAATAAGTATCGATACTTTATGATTATTCTTTGGGATATGTTGCTTCAATTATTAAAGAATTTTTTTGGCGGTGAATCACCATTTTGTTCACGTAGAATAATTTTGTGAGATGATGTAGATACAATTTTCCTGATACCTATTTGTATCAACAAACCTACATTTTTTGGTTGAAAAACTATTTCGGAAGATTTTATGAAGAAGTGTAGGTACATACGCGATATATTTGCGGAGCGATATGGAAAAAAACAAAGTTGCTATCGGTAGCAGATTAATTTTTTTTTCCACAAACGGACGATAAAAAACCATCTGTTATTATATTTGACAAAGTACAGTAGAATATGTGTAATTATTCTACCAATAAATGGTTTCTCCTGACTTACATTTAAATGTAAAGATTAGCAAAATATTGTACTGTCCTGGTATTGTCAAACCATGTGTCTTGCGAGAATATGAATGATATTGAACGAACTGATTAGAAACCAAAGCCATACTCTATTGTTTGGATTATTACATTGAAACTGACTGATTACCTCCGAGTTGAAAATTTGTTTTAGGCGGCGCCCGCATTAGAGCTTATTCAGCTTATTATATTGTCTGGCGTCCCAGGACCTGGCCGGACCAGGCCGGACCGGCCGTGTCAAGATTTAAATAGACATAACGAATTCCGTTCCACTATTCCAATGTCGGAATTGAGAATCAGGCGTGATGTTATGACCGGACGGCTTCGGAATACAAATGGGGGCTTGCAGCTGCCGCGCCAGTCCTATAGAACGTGATCATATTTTATAACTGGACCGGGAGGCTGTATTTATACCAAGATGTATTTACTGGTATGTGTGACACACTAATCAAACGCCATTCGTCGCTGAAGGCCGAATCTTTCTGGGTGGAATTCTTAACCCTTGTTTATGGCGACATCGTAACACATTCTTATGTGCGTGAAACCATTTTTATCCAAGCAATATTTCTTACGCCCGGTTCCATAAACCACCTTTATGGTTGGTACGTAACATTGATTACGTATTAAGTATTCTTGATAAAACCTCTGTTAGTATGCCGACGATATAAATTAACCCTTCAATTTTTTTACAACATGTATTTTCAAAATTAGAACGTAAAAATAATATTTTTATTAAAACTTCACAATGGAGGCCATGATGTCTCTGGAGAATTTTGTCATCTTTGGGGATACTTTGTCTAGGAAATATTATAATTTGGTATAACACTTAAGCAGTTGTTTCCGCACGTATAAAAATGAATGCAAATGACTGTTGTAATGGGCTTCCAATTTATCTAAAGTAATAACGTTTAACAAATTAAGAATGCCAGAAGCTCTTAAAATTCCTATTTGAAGTTGCTCAGAGATTGATGAAAGTGAGGGAATAAATGTAAAAAGTAAAAAGACACTTTGCAATGGCTTTGGTTCATATCTGCTTACTAAGCATTTATCTAGCAATTAGGTGTATTTTATTGAAATGAAAAAAATAACACAAACAATTTTGTTTTATCATGGACATGGGGTTTCGAATCCGAGACGTCTAATTTCAAAACAATTGGTTTATCTCCTCTGATTTGAGGTATTTATAATGGATTTAACTAATATATACTTATATAATGATTTTTTGGGGTATTATGCCGTGTCGTGCTACCTCCATATTTAGCCAACCTTTCAGACAGCATTACAGTGTATATCATAATGGCAGATTTGTAATTACACATCTGCCCTGAGTATGGGTACTGTATTGCTGTCCAAAAAGCTGGGCTAAGGAAGGAGTTAGTATAACACGGCAGAATATTCCCAAAAACAAATTAATATAATACTTTTGGCCATGAAAATCATAAATAATATGGGTAATTATTTGGGATCGCTGGCCACGCTTAACACCATTTTTTTGGTTCCATGATAACTCAACACAGTGACAACTCTACACACTTTTAAAAAGTGATATAAAGTCATCAGAAACGAAAAAAAAATTTTTTTTTCACCTAACCTAACCTAACCTAACTTACTTGACCCAGTTAATAAAGTTTTTGTTTCATAACTTTCCATTACTTTATATAACTTTTTAAAGATGTGATGAATTATCATTGTGATGTGATCCGGTCACCCATTTTTTAAAATAAATAATCTTTGATTCATCTTAATTACAGTAATAGGTTACTATCTGCAATTGGAAAGTTTTTGTTTTATCATTCTAACTTTGGTTTTCTTTGAGTGGGATGACAGCCATTTACAATAATTCAACTAAGCGTGGTCAGCGATTCCGAATATTTACCCTGATATGTACCTACTGACATTATTTAAATATTTTCACATGAACAGGTGAAACGATTTCCTCTCTTTGAAAATTATTATATGGTTTTTATTATTTGTTTTTATCCATGTAATAAAATAAATTTGTTGTTTTTGTATCGAAGCATAGGAACGTTATATAAAATTTCATATCAGTAAAAATATTCACGATTGCTTACACAATTGTTTATTGAATCTTGTTTACTTTCATAATATTTTTTTTAAAAAGCACTAACCATGAAACCTTTCGTTAAGTTACCGTCTTAGAATTAAATATTTGACCTTATCTTGCAAAATCATACTGGTTTTACCTAAGGCTCCATATTTTTTTGTTAAAAAGTATGTTTTGTGAAAAAAATCTGAAATTATCCCTAATTGAAGAATGTTTAAATTTTTTCATTCTCAGAAAAAACAAAACGTTTGAGAACGAATAAATAAATTTTTACAGTTGAGATTATTAAAAATTTATGTTATTTTTATTCATACCTTTTTATGAGCACTAGCTTTTTAATCATTAGGTGCTAGATCCGGCTTACAGGTAAAACCCTCTGCCGCTTGAAATATGAAATCAGTAATTCTCATCAAGCACTCACATTAAAAAGAAGAAATAATTAACTTTGCTAAAAAGGCTGAGGCAATAAAACCGAATGGGTGAGTTTTTTTACCTTTACGTATTTATATTCTGTGAGCAATGGTGAAAAATTTGCGTTTATATAGGTATGATACTTCATCGTCCGTGTGGGAGGACTTTTAGAAATTTAGTTTAATTTAAATTTCAGTGGTTCATTTGTCGGGTTTTTTAAAGTTGAATGCCATCAAGACTGTCAGTTTAATTTAACGATGATGAATGGTCTTCGTTTGGAAATAATTAAAATAGTAATTGTTATAGAAACGACGGAATAAAGCCGTAAACGGGAAAATATTTCAGTATGCTCTAAGCAAAAACTGCCATTTAGAGAGCGTTGGATATTTGAAAAATTAAAAAAAATCCCACACTTGAGCGATTGGTTATATATAAATAAAAAATTTACCATTTATATTATTCCTCAAAATATTAATAGCAAAACATATGAACTTATTACTGCGCCTTAAAGTCAATGAATCAACCAAGATTTCGCCTTTTATACCATATTTTTAGGTTCTATAAATATAGCATATTATGACAAGTCTCAAAACGTTTTTAAAAATTGGCATAATATTAAAAAAAAAATTCCCGTGGATGTAATATATTTGTAATCAACTTGTTATGGTTGAACGAGAAAGAGAGGGTTTCAGGAAAAAAAACAATAACGAAATCTTTTTACAAAAATCCGTAAAAAATTTTTAGTTTATATCTTTGTATTTTCGGTTATTATTTCTAATACGATCACACCATTATCAAATCTTAACTATACTCGTACAAATAATACCAAAAATATTTGTGTTAATACCAAATGTTATTATAAAATTATAGTGTTTTATTACAGTTAAAATAGATCCACTTCGTGTGGTCTAATGTAAGTATATGTAGATTTTTACATTTTAATCTGTACTTATCACATACATATTTTTTTCCATATTTATTTGAATTTGCATAATATAGGTACATTTGTAATTTCACTATGTGAGTAGTGCTATTAAATCTAAGCCATTAAGCTATACATTTGGATTCATAAACAGTAAACGATTTTGTTTTTTTGATTTGTTGATTATTATTTTTGACTCCTCGTTTTGTCTTGTGTGGTGTGGTCGGAAGTGTTTATTGTAAACTATTTTGTCTCTAAAGTAAGTTGTTGTTAATCTTATGAGAGAGAGGTACAAGCAATACTAGAGAAATATGTTGAGCGGCGGAAACAATTTGAATTAGTATTTCGATCTTACTAATTAATAATTTTTTAACGTTTAAAAATATATTGATAATCGTAATTTATAAAATATATATTTTGTGGTATATACCAAAATTTCATAATAGAATATATATTATGTGATATATACCCAAACTTTAGAATAAAAGAGAACATAAGAAATGTGATTTGTGTGGGTTTCGTGATCCAAAAGTCTGGTAAATCGGGCCCTACATTTCCAATACAAAACTATGTTTCATCATAATTGTGAAACCAAAATGGGAAGGAGATATACAATGTCAGTAAGAGAGACAGAGCACGTACCAAATATGCTGGAACCAAAAGGTACTAAGTCAGTGGCAACTTCCATACGTCTAACACTTCAATCTAATATTAATAGCTTTTACGATTGGTGTCTTAAAAACTAATTAACTCTTAATGTAAGAAAATGTCAACTTATGAGATTCCACAGAAAAAAAACCCATTGTTGTTCACCTACTTTCTCAATAATCACACCTTATTATCTGTTGATGAAATACGAGACCTTGGTATAACCTTTGACACTAAATTAACATTCATTAAACATATTAATAATATCACCAGTAAAGCAATGCAAATGTTAGGATTTGTCTTACGGATTTCAAAGGATTTAAAAAAATTAAAAACTGTCAAATTACTTTACACTTCACTTGTTAGAAGCCAATTAGAATTTAACACCACCATTTGGAGTCCTTACTACAGTGTACATGAGAATTCCCTTGAGCGAGTCCAACATAAATTTTTACGTTATATTAATTTTAAATTGGGAATATTCATAGAAAACATTAATTACCCCTCTCTGTTACAATTATTTGGGACTCGATACATTAAAAGAAAGAAGAATTTGTTTTGACCTATTTTATTTATTTAAAATCGTTACCAACCTGTTGAACTCCCTTGAACTTCTTTCGTTAATATGTTTCCATGTACCTAGTCGATCGGTTCGTTTCAAATTACCCTATCATTGCAACAATACAGGATCTAACGCTGAACTCAATTCCATAATGAATCGCCTACATGTACTTGGAAATAAATATGTTTTGGATGAACCTATAAACATTGCTAGTTTAACCTCATACAAACACTACTTAATTAAAACTGTCTGTCAGCGCTTCTCAGATTGACTATAATCAAATACAGTTTTAAAGTATTAATTTCTTAACACTCATATCCGGGATTTATAATATGTTGTATTGTATTTATAATAACCTACTCATTGTACTTTTTTATGTTGATACTACTATTTCTATTAATTGTTCTCTTTTATGTATTTTATATTTATATATTTTTTTTATCTATGTATATTCTGTATTCATATGTACAACAATTGTTATTCTTTTGTAAAAGCCGCTATAATCGGCGTTAATAAATAAATACATAAATAAATCTCAGGAATTCAGGAAAGGCATTTCTAGTCTAGTGGCATGTTCAAATATTTTTTTGTTTTTAAAATGTATAATATGTTTCTTAAATTATTTAATCCTAATAAAGAGAGAGAAAAACAAAATAGTTAAGGAATAATGGTTTTGACTGTTAAGTGACTTAAGTTTTCAATTTTTGTGTATTTATCTCGTTGAAAGGAAAGAAAATCAGAATTTTATGTATTATTAAAATAAGATTCTATCGACGCCAAAGACACACAAAGAGAAGAAAATGCTGTTTTTAAGCATCAAAATCATTGCACAAATAATCAACTAAACATTGTGATGTTTCCAGAAAGCAATGATTTTAATTTGTTCAGACTACTTAACTTACTTATATTTGCACATTGAATATACAGTAAACTGAAGAGGAAAAGATGCGGACAAAGGAAATAAACGTGATCGAACAGCAACGGTATAGCTTTAAAGGCTTTGCAGGACGTGAAGCAAACGCTGTTGGCCTTTGTCAATATCATGGAAACAAACACCGATCGTTTGGCAAACTTCATACATCGAGGAATATCATACAATTGTTATGTTTTACTTTCGTACCAAAATTTATTGCAATAACATAGAAAGATCTGACATCTTATAATAATATTTCGACTATCGTTGTACGGGCAGATGGTTGTCGTCAGATCAAAATAAGATGATTTTATTTAATTTTTATTGTAACAACTTTTCTTTAACTTTTGAAGAATATACCCATCAATGTAATATATCATAGAAGACAAAGATACTACAAACAGATCTAAACGTAAATATAATAAAAACATCGCCTCCTTTAAAAAGCGTATATGTATGCAGATATTAAGCAAAAATCCTGTTGATTGTTAATAATAATAAACTTAATACTCTGTAACTACTTTCATAATACCTACTTCTTTTTGTTTGTAATTGTTGTGTACCTTTTATTTTTGTCATAATAATAAAAAAACTTACGTACATTTATAATAGCAAAAAAAAAATATATATATATATATGTTTTAAATTACAAGAATATTACTTACTTTTATAAATCGCTAGAAAATGTTTTGCACCACTGCCAACAGGTATGTTTCGAGTTTGTTTGTAATTATGTTTTGTGTAATATTGTGACAATTATAATTGCTGAATGTACTGTAGCCTGAGCCCAAATAAGTATTTGCTGGTTGAACTCCTCTATACAATATACAATTTACTTATCGTATACTAATACTTACCTGTGTTGTGCCAACTTGTCTTTCATGCTCAGCTTATTATCATAAATACTATGTTATACTTCTTATGATGCTATATACCTGTTATAATGCTCCTGTATAATTTACCTTGCATGTAAAAGCCGTCAAGGCGTGAACAAACAAATAAATAAATAAATAAATAAACGGAACATAAAAAACGGAAGAGTATACCCATCAATGTAATATATCATAGAAGACAAAGATACTACAAACAAATCTAAACGGAACATGAAAAACGGAAGAGTATACCCATCAATGTAATATATCATTTTTTTTTATATTAACTCCACACAGGAGGCCCTGAAGAAAATAATTTCCCTCAGGGCCTATGTCATCTTTGGGGATGCTGTGTGGAGGGTCTTTTTGTGGAGAGGAAGGAGTGAACATGGGTCTTGAAGAGTCCCATGTTGTAGGAGGGAGGAAACACAGAGGCCGGCAGTTCGTTCCACAGTCGAGCTGTTGAACTTAAGAACAAATCGTAGAAGCGACCCGTTCTCATGTGACAAATGTCAACCGTGTACAAATGTTGGGCGCGCGTTTGGCGTGTATCCCGACTACGCACCGGTGCCGAATGGATCAATGACGCTAGTTCCTCAGAGCATCTTCCATTGTAATACCGATAGAACAAGGACAGCATACCTACCTGACGCCTGTGCTCTAAAGATTGCAGTCCGTTTGTTAAGATTGGGAAATCTATCAAACGGACCGCCCGTTTTTGCACAGAGTCAAGGGTTTTTTTCAGGTATTTAGGGGCTCCGGACCAGAGATGGCTGCCAAATTCGACAGTAGGGCGCACTTGCGATTTGTACAGGGTCAGCAGTTGTGTACTATTAAAGTATCTGCGGGCCTTGTACAGTACGCCCAGCTTCTGAGAGGCCAGCTTTACTCTGGCTTCGATGGAGCGCCCGTACCTGAGCTGGTCACTTATAGATACACCAAGCATATCAATGAAAGGCCTGTTCGGAAGATTGCTTCCGTTGAAGGAAACTAGATTATCATTTAGATCCCTTTTAGACGTAATCAGACAGGATTGGGTCTTTGAAAAATTAAATTCAACGAGATTATTTTTACCCCAGGAGAAAATACTCTCGAGATAACCGTCCATTCTCTGCTTCAAAGCCCTCCAAGCCATTGGAGTTTGTGTGCCCTTTGGGGGCTTGTCAAACAAAAAGCTTTCATGAACTGTACTGTCATCCGCGTAACAATGAATCGGTGCACATGTCAAAAGGTCATTGATGTGCAACAAAAACAACGTCGGAGGCAGAATCGATCCCTGTGGGTCGTCAGCATTTATAGAGTGCGAGGAAGAGGTGAAACCGTCAGCAACCGCCTGAATCGACCTATCCCTTAAAAAGTCAGCAATCCACGTACACAGGGATGCGGGAATTCCGTAAGAAGGCAATTTGTTGATAAGTCCTCGGTGCCAGACCCGGTTAAAGGCCTTTTAAATGTCTAGTGCGACTGTTTGGGTCGCACCGTGACGTTCCAGGCACCGTCTCCAAACATGCGTCACATACGCGAGAAGATCACCGCACGAGTGGTTCCGCCGGAATCCGTATTGACGGTTGTTGATAATTTTGTTCTTCTCGAGGTATGTGAGCACTTTGTCGTGGATCACACGTTCCATCACTTTGGACAGAACTGATGTGACCGCTATGGGGCGGTAGTTGGCCGGGTTGGAGCGGTCACCTTTCTTGGGAATAGGGTGAATTACCGCTTTTTTCCAACCAGAGGGCACAGTGCCACACTTCAGGGACATTTTTTAAAACTGGAACTATTTCCGCAGCACACCTCTGCAATACCAGGGCAGGTATTCCATCAGGTCCACTAGCTTTGTTAACATCGAGCCCCCGTATAACGTGGAGTACATCCCGATGCCGGATCCTCAGCTTTTTCATATAGAAGCCGCAGTGAGTAACCGACGGCGGAACAGCACCTCCGTTATCGAGGGTCGAGTTTTCCGCAAACATTTTCCCTAATAGGTAAGCCTTTTCGGTGGCGGTGTTTGCTAGTGAGCCGTCAGGTCTGGTAAGAGGTGGCAAACTAAGTGTTCAAAAATTCCAACCTATTGAGCCCGCAAGCGACCAGAATGCTCTGCTGCCATGCGGGAAGGCAGCCAGCTTTTTGCTGATCTGCAGGTCGTGTTCGAATTTTGACCTATTAATGATTCTTTTGCATTCCTTTGCCGATTTGTTGTATGCTGATCTGCTTTCGGGCGTTCGAGATGTGTTGTAGGCTCGGTAAGCCACGTTTTTTCGTCGAACTGCTTCGGAGCGTTGTCGACTGAACCACGGCTTTGAGCCCACACCAGTTTCTTTAGTAGTCGATTGTATGAAGCCATCCATCGCCGATTTGATGACTTCACCAATCTCTTGGGCACATCTTGAAGGGTCCGAAGTCCGAAAACAAACAGCTGACCACGGAAAAGCGTTGAAATGGGCCCGCATACCGAACCAATCTGCTGACCTATAGTGCCACACTTTTCTCCTCAGCCTCTCATTGGTTGGTTTGAGGCTAACGGGGATTGATGTCGTCACTAGGCAGTGGTCAGATGATCCCAGAGGCGCTGTGACGTCAATCTTATAACCGTGTGGCACAGTAGTTAAGAATAGGTCTAACAGATTGGAACGGTGAGTCTGGACATCAGGAACCCTTGTAGGCTCCTGAACCAGTTGCTCTAATCCGTAGCAAATGGCAAAGGATTCCGCCTGTTGGCCAGCCGAGTCCGTTGGGCCTGAGAACTTCAACCATGGTTCGTTACGAACATTGAAGTCCCCCAGAACAATAAACTCGACCGAAGGGTAGCGGGGCAAGAGATAATCAATAGTATCTCTCAAATGTGTGAAGAGCTCGGAAGTGTCTGATTCGCTATGATTCGGTGAGCGGTATAGATATGCGTAGAATCTTGCCGTACTGGCAAGATTGACGCGCACCCACATTACGTCGAATCTGGAGTTTTCCATCTCAATAGTCGTACGCAGTTGACGTCAGCTCTACTATAGAGGCAGACTCCTCCTTTGAGTCGGAACTTGCTTGCTATTAGAATAATGGTAACAAAATTATCAAATGTGTTTAGTGGCGCCATCTATATTGAAACAATGTGTTACATTTCAAATAAATTTCAAGAACAATAAAGATTATTCTTTTGTCTATTGCGAAAAGCAACGTGTTTTAATAGGTTATGGGCAAATATCCATATATTTTTCGGTTTTTACTGTGTAAATTTAGTATAAAACAGTCGAAAATTGTTGACTTTTCGTGGAAATATGGCTGTAAACTATTTTCAAAGTATTGAAAAGCTGACAGGACGCCAGAATTATGATCAGTAGAGTTTTGCAGTCGAAAATCTGTTAGTGCTTGACAACCTCGTAAACTATATCAAGTCGGAGCCAGATAAAAATTTCAAGTCAAAAGCATCAGATGACGCAAGAGCCAAGGCGAAGCTAGTTTTAAATATTGACCCTGGATTGTACGTGCATATTAAGGAAACAAAAACAACTTTAGATTTATGGATTAAACTGAGGTCTATATTTGATGACTCAGGCTTTTCTCGTAAAATATCTCTACTAAGACATTTAATCTCGTTACGACAGGAAAATTGTGATTCCATGACTTCTTACGTCACGCAAGTAGTCGAAACAGCTCAGAGATTGAAGGGCACAGGATTTGCAATTACAGAAGAATGGGTCGGATCGTTACTTCTCGCAGGTCTGCCAGAAAAATTCATGCCAATGATTATGGCAGTGGAGCACTCAGGAATGCAGATTACCACGGATTTAATAAAATCTAAGTTGATCGATATGGAGGTTTCAAAGAATGACGTGGATTCCAGCGGCGCAGCATTTGCTGCAAATAAAAGCTACAAGCAGAAATTAAAAAATGGCTTGACGTCATCGAAAAATTCAAAAGTGACAGGTGACAAGACCATCACTTGTTACAAATGTAAACAGACGGGTCATTATCGAAACCAGTGTCCAGTGTTACAAAAAAACAAACAATCAAATGCTTTTAGTGTAGTTTTTTTGAACGGAGAATACAATAAAAACGAATGGTACATTGACAGTGGCGCAAGTGCACATATGACGGCCAAAAAAGAGTGGATAAAACACGCAAATTTTTCGCCATATTTATCAGAGATAACCGTCGCGAATAATATGAAAGTGCCAGTTTTGTGTTCCGGAGATGTACAAATAATAACTAACTGCAACTACGATATCACGGTTAAAGATGTGCTTTGCATACCGAGCTTAACAACAAACCTGTTGTCAGTGAGCGAACTAATCAAGAACGGAAACAATGTTGTTTTTGGTGAAAACAAATGCTACATACGTAACACTAAGAATGTGTTGGTGGCCACAGGAACGTCAATAAATGGAGTGTACAAGCTAAACATCAAAGTAGCAGATTGTATACTGGCAGCACCTGCTGTAGCAAATGTAGATCTTTGGCACAGGCGGTTAGCGCATATTAACAGTAATGATTTAAATAAAATGAAGAACGGCATTGTAGATGGATTGTCCTACCCGGGTACCAGTGATATGACAATGGCGAAATGTGTGACCTGTTGCGAAGGTTAACAAATGAGGTTACCATTTCATCATGTTGGAAAAATAAGTACAGAAATACTACATACAATACATGCAGATGTATGTGGTCCTATGGAAACGAAGTCCATAGGTGGTGCTAGGTATTTTGTCTTGTTCATTGATGATCACAGTCGTATGACCTTCATATACTTCCACAAAACATAAAAATGAAGTCTTCAAGATATTTAAGAATTTTAAAGCAATGACTGAAAATAGTCAGAAAACAAAAATAAAAATACTACGCACAGATAATGGTGGTGAATTTTGTAGTGGTGAGATGGAGAATTACTTACTCAGAGAAGGAATTATACACCAGAAGACAACTGCATACACACCTGAACAAAATGGTGTTTGTGAACGGGCTAATAGATCTATTATAGAGAAAGCGCGATGCTTACTTTTTAATGCGAAATTAGAAAAAAAGTTCTGGGCTGAAGCAGCTAATACAGCAGTATACCTAAAAAATAGATCTGTAACTTCAAGTTTGGGAAATAAAACACCCTATGAAGCGTGGTATAAAAAGAAACCAGATTTAAGTCATATACGCCTATTTGGCAGCCCCGTAATGGTCCACATACCGAAGGAAAGAAGATTAAAATGGGACAAGAAGGCTAAAATGGAGATTCTTGTAGGATTTTCAGAAACAGTAAAGGGATATCGTGTATATGATCCCATAAAAAATATTATGACTATAAAGAGAGATATAATAGTGATAGAAGAAGAAACAGTATCATCGGAAATCAATGCAGAAAACATAGCAAAATGGATACAGGATGATGTTGAATTTGAAGGGCATGAGTCTCCGGCAACAAACGAAGATGGCAGAGATTCAGTGGGGAAGTCTTCAATGGATGAATCTCTCCAAAATTCAAATACATCTGTATATACTGATCCGGCTAGTGAAAATGATGACGATACAAGCATCACAACCATATAGACAGATATCTCAATCAGTGAGTTGCAACCAATTCCAGAATTACCAGAACAGGAGAAGAGAACACGAAAACCTCCGGAACGTTTTGGGTTTGGTAATATCTGTATTTCCAATTCCAATCCAGATGTCGAACAAATAGACTTCTCAGAAGCGCTGAATGGACCAGAAGCTGATCAGTGGAGACAGGCCATGCGAGAGGAGCTTCAGTCGTTCGAGGATAACGATGCGTGGGAAATTGTTGATATACCAAGTAACGGATTAATTGTGCAAAACAAGTGGGTGTTAAATAAAAAACTAGATGTGAATGATAAAGTGCGGTATCGTGCCCGACTCGTGGCTAAAGATTTTACGCAACGACGTGGTATTGATTATGAGAACATTTTTTCTCCTGTCATAAAACATTCTACGCTGAGAATGTTATTTGCTCTTAAAAATAAATTAATTAAATAGAGATGCAGTTAAAAATAAATTAATTAATATTGAATACATTTCAACTCAGGAAATGCCCGCTGACTTGTTAACCAAGGGTCTTTTGTCAACTAAACATTATAAGTTCATGCACATGCTGGGAATTAAAGTTAAATAAAACAATATCTATGTATTCTGTTTAAAAATTCACATTTATTTTGTTAAGTGGGAGTATTAGAATAATGGTAACAAAATTATCAAATGTGTTTAGTGGCGCCATCTATATTGAAACAATGTGTAACATTTCAAATAAATTTCAAGAACAATAAAGATTATTCTTTTGTCTATTGCGAAAAGCAACGTGTTTTAATACTTGCAAGGGTAAAGCCCGGGCAGTCCAGATAGGAGGAGTCTGGCGGCTCGGCTATCTGAGTTTCGGATAGGAAAAGAAGGTTGGGAAGTTGGGACAAAAGATGGTGATGAACAGAATTTAAATTAGTGTGCAGACCGCGAATGTTGGCAAAATTTACTAACAGTTTTGGCCCGCACCGGGGACGCCTGCTACTCGCCGCTGTAATGATGTTAAGTTTGTTTTTATGTATATTCATGATTTTAATTTTTTTTTAAGGGTATGAGGTGAAAGGAAGGTCTGGAAAGGAAAGGTATGAGGGGTGGGTAGGAATCTGGGGTTCAGGCTGTCCAGGAGTGATGAGCGTTTGGTTCCAGCCCACTCACTGCGGTGCTAGGCGATAGGCTGGGAGAGTCCGGCTGGAGAGGGCATCCAATGCGCCCCATAATGCTGCTGCTGGGTCCCCTCCGGTCACGAACCGGCACAACAGCAGTGGCAGGGTTTTTTCACTCGCTGATGGGGCAGCACACCCTTAGTCGTGAGCCTGAGGGTCGGGCCCCTGTACTATCGAGCGGCCCGGACAGCGGTAACCGGTTGTAAAGGGTCTCCCTCAACCAGCATCTCCCAACCAGCCCGCCACGCAGAAGGTGGGCCGACGCACCCGCCACCAGGACCTAGGCAAACCTTAACCCATGAACCCGGGCACCCCTGCTAAGTCACCAAACGTAGCGAACCACTTGGGGTGACCTGTGGCAGAGGTGTTGGTCATCCAATAAATGGTTCCCAGGGCGGCGGTACCCATTCCCACCTACCAAATTAGACCTACCGCCTACCATAGAAGACAAAGATACTACAAACAAATCTAAACGGAACATGAAAAACGGAAGAGTATACCCATCAATGTAATATATCATAGAAGACAAAGATACTACAAACAAATCTAAACGGAACATGAAAAACGGAAGAGTATACCCATCAATGTAATATATCATAGAAGACAAAGATACTACAAACAAATCTAAACGGAACATGAAAAACATATTTCGTATAGATTTGTTAGTATTATGTCCTTCTGCAATGCTCTTATTTATATTGCTATTATTCACAACCAACGATTTTTTTAATTACTTGAGAAAACCCTATCCCTGACACTATTTCAACCGTAGCAATCCTGGATAAAATAATAAATAAATAAATAAATGTTGGACAATTTTTATAGCGCCGCTTTTGTGAGTTATCACCTCAGGGGCGCTTGTTCGGATGTTCATAATATATACTTTTTTGCTTGATAACGACACTATCTTCTTTAATATTTATATCCTTATATTTTTTAAATTATAATCTATAACAATAACATACTACCTATGCCAATTATCAAAAAAATTAAGTTTTTTTCTTTTCTAGATAAGGTAATATATACATATCACGTCTGTCTCGACTACCTAAGCTATGATTTTTCTATAAGTCAAAACACGCACTGAAATGACTATTCACAGAACAACGATCAAATTTATTTAGATTTAATGGCGCAAGTGCCGTTTACGTACATAATAGTTATTGACAGTCATAGTACAATAAAAGAAAGAAGAAAGAAAATAACAATTATTATAAGATTATATAAATAAACAAGACAAAGGAAAACATAATATATACTTGTACAGAGTTAATTAAAGACAAGAAGAAGAAACACAATAAAAAACATGTTATGCAGTAATCTCGTTAAAATATGCACTGCTAAAATGTTTAATAGATACCCCATACCTTCTGGAATGCTATAAGTTGTTCGTACCGAACAACTACAGCCAGGGACGGCACCATGATCTGCTATGTATCCCACGTGGCAGAACGGACGCACTGGCTCGGCATAGCATGACACGAGGTATGGCGCTGTTAAACAACGCCTCCAAGACTATCGATATTTTTAATAGTAGCCTTGAAGAATTCAAGAGGCATGTCAATGCCAAAAATCACTATTTATAACTTGTTATTTCTATTCTTTTTTCTTTCATTGTTTCGTATCATCTGTATGTAGTTAATGTTACATGTATATTGTAAATGGACACACAGTCTATAATACACAAAAAAAATAATACAGCTTTATACTTCAATAGAGTCATATAAAAAAACACCAGATAATATAACAAAAGATTTACCAATGTAATCTACTTACAACAGAATTGCAGCAATTCTAGATTTATAACAGAATTGTAGACTTAAACCATAGTATAATTGTCGCAATAATACATAAGTACGCGGGAACCTTTATTTAATGGTAATAACATGAAAGTGAATCAATATTAATATGTGTATCAGGGCTATCCAATTCAATTGATTTATTTGATTAACATTAACATCCTTGTTATACCATAATAATTACATTATAATGTTATTACTTAGGTAGGTATATACTTATGGCATTCGACAAAACAAACATCAAAAATATAAACCAATTCTGCGAAAACTTTAGAGTATTTTTTTTGTATATTTTTTTTGTGGTGATTGAATCTCTGATTGGCTCTCCATAAAATTGATAAAATATTATTAATAATGCATACCTCATTCAGATTTTTCGTGGAAATTTGATGAAAAAATAATTAAATTTTTAAAGAAAGTGAATTAAACTGTGCTATTAAAAAATATCTTTAGATCGGTCAGTGGCTGAGGGATCATCTTATCTCGGTCCCATCCAGGCGTAGTATGTTCAATTACTCCGGTGGTATTTTAGTAAGAAATTCTCAATTTTTGTCAGATTATTCGTAACCCGGGTATGTTTGTTTTTTTTAAATAAAAAAAATAATTAAATAAATATTTAAAAACAACAATAGCTAAATAGGTGGTTTACTTTAATAAAAGAACTTGGTTTATTTAATTTTCGTGTGGGCCACATTGAATATCGGAAAGTTTTCAATAACTAAATCACACACGTCATGATTTCACTTTATCCAGCTATTCCCGATAGTTGGCCGCTGTGCGAGGAGGTGGGGTGGACGAGAATACACGGGCCATGGACCATGTGCCTACACATTACAAGCTGAGGTTTTTCCAACCCCCTGTTAGAAACTACCCGCTACTACCCAACTCGCTTCTATGTAGCTAGTAGCTACCCTACGCAAACATAGTTTCTAATAACTAAACTTTATATGATGAAAATACTGGCGGGATCGAGCGGCCGATGGGGAAACTTTGCCGGAATTTAAAACTTGTTGAGCTTAGGAGCATATGAAAATATTAATTTAAGAGCTCGTTTTATAAATATAATCTGTAATATGCGAAGATGGTTCCCGAAGCGTAGAAACGTGCTTATTTTATTTTTTTTAAATATTCGATTTTTTCCTTTAAATATTTGTTTTTTTCATTTTTTTAATGCTTCTTGCAGAACTATCTATTATGTAATAAATATTGAATCAATTATAAAATACCAAGATATTTAATGTTTCAACACCCAGGTAAGTTGTCGTAGTTAGTGCACAGCTTCGCTGGAGATTAGAGTTCTGATTATTTTCTTTTATTATTGAAAAATTGTGAATAAAGATGGTACCAAGATTTACTTTATGAAAGACTAGAATTTCTTGACGTTGTTCGTGCTTTTTGCATTTTTTCAATTTTAGACATAAAATGTTCCTCTTATTTTGATCGTCAAGTGTGCAATTTTATCGAGAACCATAAAAATTCTGCTTTAAGCGTTGATAAAAGGAGATGGAAGTGGTTTTTAGAAATCGCGTGTAAACGTAATATTCCCTAGATTTGAAAGTCAGTTTTGCAAAATTTTATCAATCTCGGAAAAAAACTGTAGATTTGTAGATTTATTTATTTATTCATTCATAAAATGGTACATTACAATAAAATCCTCCGCCGCTCATCTCAATAGGGAATTTCTATGTCGTAATGAGCAGCTTTATAATTATATTTAATCAAATAAGTAAAGTACATTATAAATACATAGATAGATTTTATCGAATGGGGGGTTTCTAAGGTGATTGATGACAAAAGCCCTGATATGGGTAATCCAAAATCAACACTCTCAGCTAGTATAGTTTTCGACGATTTTCTTAAATAGATTCAACGAATATGAATTTTTTATATTTTCAATACGCATATTATAAAAACGGAGATTTATAAGAAAAACTCCTTTGTCCAAAGGATGTTCTGGTTCTCACCACCTGTTAAGAAGGGCCCAATTTAGTGTTGCGCACTTGTTGTGATCTTTTGGAAGTATCAAAGTTGTTGAAAAATTTGGAGAGAGCCTGTATTATGTGCTACCTAACTGTCATAATTTTTCTTTCACTTTATAATAACTGTGACGAATAAATACTGTTTTTCTTTAACAATATTTTTAATTTTTGTGAAACATAAAGGCACCAGGGTAGTCTTTTGAAAAAAACCCCAACAGACAACATTATATGAAAGCATTGATTGAACAAGCGCATTATATACAGTTTTGAACTATATCCAATATATTTCTTAAAGACTTGAAGATGTAGGCTACTTTCTTATTTTGTTTGAAAATATACTAATTTGATTGTCAATTATTAAGCCAATTTATTTGATATTGTCTACTCTTCCCAAAGGTTAACAGTTAAACTCCAAGGAACGCTCAACAAATATATAACAATGTTACACTTATGCACCGGCCACTTTTCTTAACATAGTATAAAGATAGACTAAAGATGATGGATACAATAGCTAAAGATATACCTAAATATGGTTACAAACTAAAAATGTTTGCAATGATGTAAACATTTCAAAAAAGCTGCAGTGCTAATTTCAAAATGCCAGGCTAAATTCAACAATTTGAAATAATTATTTTCACAAACTTGATGTTAGCGGTGAGAAAAATATACAACGTGTCTTCCGTCGATGTATTCATACTAATTTTTTAGGCATTATTTAAATTATTATTTTCTTAAAAATCTTGCTGCTGCAAAACTCTGGGTATCCGGTTGCCATAGATTCTACCGAGTATGTTGATGTATATTTTTCCTTCATCAACATAATGTTGTTGCTGCATTTTACAAGCATTTTTGTGATACTTTGCCGTATATTGTAATTAGAATGCCTGCAAATTTATGTTAATAATTCATTGGAACTCAGCTTGGATAGGTAAATTGTAATGTACCTACTCGTACATTCTCCCGGTACGTGTAATAATAATTACTATGCAAACCAGCTTCCGTGCTCACGGCGTTATTGACACAATGCCTCTTCTACAAACAGTGAATATGAGGGACCTTCTACAAGGCAATTGATATGGAAATAATGTAAATTATATTTCAAACAATTTATAACATTATATAATATATACATAGATCGTTAATGACACTATCCGAAGGTGATATTACGTGTATGTATTAATGAAGATTACTGTAATTACGAATTATTTTAACTTTATTTTTGCCATAAATGAATGAGTTAAATCTCAAATTGTAATATTTAATCATTAAATACAATATTAGCGACTCAAAAAATTGAAACGGAAAAAGATTCGGTCACATCTAAAGATTGAAGCCAGGACCTCAGCCTTGCCGGGACTTTTTCTGTTGCAAATTCGTTTGATCGTCTTTTATATTGTCGTTACATTTAATTATTTTAGGAAGAAAGAAAAAGTTTTTGCCAGTTAAGCTTAAAAATATTTGTTTATTTGCGCACATATAGGTGGAATGTGAAAATGAATAAATAGTTGTATTTGTGATTTAACCCATAATTGTATTTTTAAAGAATTCAACGAACTTATGTTAATTTCCACAATTAACCTGTCAATGTTTTTTGACATCCTAAAAAACGGCTTTTTTGAGTTTTTATTGTTGTTTGTAGTTATAACATTCGTAAACTGCACACACAGAACCTATTTTGTTGAACATTTTTTTATAAAAAAAACGATCTCAATATTGGTCAAAATACAAATAAGAAAGCGCAAAACACTTCCACAAGTTCTACGTATTTAAAGCCATTGAAAGGAAAATAAATAAAGTTGGAAAGGAATGTCAACGACAAGATTCTACATTGGCGCACCTAGCGGCCAGCGTTAGTGATTTTGCATGTATAAATATTTATTTATACTGGGTATAGACAATCTCACTTACGTGAGAACAATCTCTTTACGAAAACTCATTTAGTACACAACAATTACAAAAATCTACTCAGACATAAGGTACATTAATTTTCATACATCTAAATAAAGGTTAAAATATGAAACAGATAAAAATAAAAATACAACGTTATAAAATTATATAAAAAATAAGAGACAAAAGATGCACAAATAGAAACCAAATAGAGTCACAAATAGAGACACAAATAATACATAATATAATCAGCGCAACATATTTTTTAGAACAAACTGAACATATTTTTTGAATCAATATAAATTATCGACGAAAATGTCTACTTCAGCACACTCAAGTATTATAGGGTATTTATTATAACACAAAAGCCATACTATTTGGCATGCATTATTGTTTTTTTATAGAAAAATAAAGAAACGAAAATTCTAAGTAAGGAAAAATAATCGAAGCGAGTGCAAGTGACAGAATTAGAGTGAATTCCATATTTTTTTACGTATAATGAAAGAAGCAAACTTATTTATCTCTTATAAACTTTTTCTGAAGTAAATACGTGTTTAAATCTAGAACGTTTGAGTTGAAAATTTAAATCTAAACTTTCCCAATTTTCCGTTCCAAAGTTCCGTCAATTTCGGTGTTCAATTCAGTACAACACTTGCACGTGAGATTCCACACGTGTGCTAAAGAAAAGTGAGCATTTGAAGTTTTCTTAGTTACCAGAAGGAACGGACTTGCATGCAATAATGCATTCAGTTGAGCTTTGAACACAAATTCTCAAATGTTTTCTGAGAATACTAAAATTCCAGGTTTTGATGCTTGTTCCAGAACAGAAGTTCAGTTTTAATAATTATAACTTGTTCTGGAATATGCGTCATTGCATTATAAGATGATATTAATATGGTATGTTTGTCTTCAGTCTACCAAAGTTTCTGTATTCTAATATCTAATAATATTTAAAGTTGATAGTAATAGCAGTTACAAGTTTCAAAGGGTCAATAAATGCAATTAACTGCCAGTCCAACTTCAGAGAACTGCAGTTTTGGATCACAAAACCAAACTTCATGGATATATCGCCCAAGCCACCCAACTCCATGTCTACAAGTGTGATATGACACCCATCCAAAATCTGTAATTAATAATTAATACGATAGAATACAAATGATACACTAGATTCTGACACAAACAATAATGTTCTTCTGAAAAAATAAGAAAATACACAGATTTAGAAAATAAGATTAAAAGAATTTGGCATACTCAGACTATAAAAATATTACCATTTGTTATTTCGGCTACTGGCATTATACCTAGCTCTCTCATTCAAAATTTAGGCGTATTAGATCTGTCAAAAAATTTATATATAAAAATGCAAAAATCAGTCATTTTAAATACATGTAGGATTACGAAAGATATTTTTAATATTTATATTGAGGGATCAGTAGGATTTATAGGTTCAATTAGAAGTTCTGCCGAGCCGAACCCTCTGATATGAAAATATCTGGAGTCGGTGAATTATTTTCCCATTTGATTTCTGGTGGTTTGATGTGTTGTTCTAGTATTATTTTGTATTTATTATGCTTATATAAGGCACTTGCATAATATGGATTGACTAGATGATCATTTGTGGAAAAGTGTATACAGATTTGTATAAATTCGGAAAAATAAAGATTAGTAATGTTCTAATCTCTTTTTACATATACGTAAATCTGTGATGTATATACATTATATTGATAGTGATACGCCTACGCGTAATATATGTCAATATCTTTTTACGAATTTAAAAACATTTCTCAGAATAAGCCAACGAAGCAAATGAGATTCACTTTTTTTTATAATGATATTTCGTAACCATTTTTTAATGAATTACAGATTTTTCTTTTTTGAGAGAAAATCGTTATTTACATCTTTATACTAAGAATTAAATTGATTTATAAGAAAAGAAGACTGAACAGAGAATATGAAAATACGACAAAAGACTGAATATATTTAGAAGATTTTTAAATTAAAATTAATTTTCACAACCGCGTAATAACAAACGACAGTTGACCATTTCAGACCTGAATAAAAACTGGCAGTGGTAGAACATGTTTGATGCTTGATGACAATTTGTAGAATTATTTAAAAATGTATTTAAAAAATGTTATGGCTACTTTCATATGAATTACACATAAAATAAGTTCTAAATTCCTTCTAAACAAACATAACGAAAAATCGGGATAAAAAATTCGGTCAAGATTAAACAAAAAAATCATCTTTAAAAAAAAAATGTAGAAATGGTTAACGCTTGCTCTATAGATGGTATACGGATAACGAAAAGCGCCAATTTTTATACGCTTTAGATAGTGAGTGAAGTGATTCAAACATTTACACGGTATGAAAGGGTGAAATAATATTCACGTACTTATAAAACAATTACGACAGACCTGTATACATCAGAGGAAAAAAGCACTCAATTAAAGTAAATTATCATCAAAAAATAAAAATATGTTGGCGTTAAATAAAATCGGATAAATAAGTCGCTAAATGTGGCATAACCATTGATGATGGCTTTGAACACCGAAACAGCTGTCACAACAACAACATTAAAATATTAACCAAAATAAATTGATAAGAACATTGAACTTTGTTTAAACATTTATATTTGACTGTATTTTCTTAAAGTCCTGCGAATACAAAAACAATAAATAAAAACTATTAGGTACATTAGTTTTAATTTTTTCAAACATTATTCAAAACTTGTAAGCAGATAACTTGCCTTTTTTACTATCTTATTAATTATAAAAATAATAAATTCCGATGGAGTGTCTCTGTGAACTCCAGTTCAATGACCTCAGGAACTGAGGGTCACTTTAAAAAAAATGGGAACTGGTTGTAAGAACGATTCAGAGAAGCTACACACTATGCACCAAGATTATTTAATTTTATTAATTTATAATTACATATTTTAAATGTGCATTTTTTGTTTAAATTTTGACGGTTGTCGTAATTTTGTTCATTCGACAGGTAAATTCTGATCGTTTTTGATTGAACAATTTTTCTTGTAATAATTACTTTCAGCTTCGCAAATCCTACAATTATAATATCCCGTGAGTTTTTAGGGTCAGCGCTAGTATTTCATAATTTCCACAAAAATATATATTTCATATTTATGTGTATCAAATATTTTCAAGCCAAAGTTGTATCCACAATTTAGTTTATGTTGTTCGATATTCAACATTATTTCCGCTAAAGCTTTCTGCGGGAAGCGAGTAATTTTACAGCTTATGGCTTTCGTCTTCTCTTCGCTTAACTTTTCTGAAACTTAAATTAAACTAGGGCCTTGCGTGAGAAGGTTCAGGCCCCGACACAGGTACGCCCTCAACGTACTGCTCAGAGCCTTAATAGAGTATTAGCTCCTGAATGTTTGCCCCGGCAACGTGGCGGGTTTAATGGATCTAGAATTATGTGGCTAATTGCTGAAAGCCCCGGGGAGTTAGATTTGGTCAATCATATTTTACTGAGCAGGCGGAAGTTGGCTGGGACAGCGGTTTATGCTAAAACGCAAAACTCATTTTTGCCGCGGGATCACAGAGGTTAAGTTTCGTTCGCCAATCCAGGGAACGGCTTTGTAAACTTTGTTAAGATAACTCATTGCTTGTATCATCCTGGAAGACGATCCTTAGACTTATAGTGAGTTAGGCGATTGAACTTATTGAAAGTGTGGGATATAATTTTCATGATGGATATCTCAAAACCTTATTTGTACATTTGTGTGTTTGTGGAATCCATTAAAACGTGGCATTGTAATAAAACCTACATGAATATTTGAGGAAAATAATAAAAGGAAAATCCACCGCCAAAAATTCAACTCAAAAAATTCACATCAAAAAATTGACGGCGAAAAATTCATCATGGAGAAAATTCATCAAAAAAAATTCACCGCGGAAAGTTCTGTAGCTATAATAAAATGTCTGAATGGTGCTAGGAACTGTTTGATTTTTAATTGATAATATTAATGTTATTTAATTTATTTACTGTTAGTACTCGGCTATTATTTGTACTAAACTTTGTACTAGCTCAATTTAATAAAGCATACAGAAATCATATCCAACAAAGCTTTGAAAATGTTAGGTTTTATTTTAAGATAATCTAATGATTTTCACAATAATACACTATCAAAACATTGTCACTAGTAAGGAGTCATATTGAGTATAATTCCACAGTTTAGTCTCCAAATCATGAAGTTCATTCACACACCATTGAAATAATTAAAAAAATCTTAAGATATGTACATTTTACACAACTTAGTCGGAGAGAAAAATGATTTTTTTTGTTTTGTAATTATGTACATTTCTTAAGGAATAATATGAACTACCATTGTCAATTCAAAAATTCAAAATTCAAAACAATATTTATTGCACAAAGAGAGTACAAAAGGTATAGCTTATAGGTTACATCCTATTTCTTCCAGCTAACCCAACAAATATACATTATATTACATAACCCAACAATTACATGTTTACAAATAAATAACAGTAAATAAAAAAAAAAAATAAGAAAACAGAGGTATTTAATTCACGTAAATTTGTCTCTCCTGGAACGAAAAACTTTCCTAGTTGGATAGGCAAAGCTTCCTTATATGTAATTTGTACTTTTGTATCTATCTTTAAATAAATAAATAGTAAAAAATTATCTGCAGTGAATTGTGTGCGTTGAACTTTCCGCGATGAATTGTGGGCAGAGAGTTTTCATCGTCGTTATTTTTTCAAGGTGAACTTTCAAGATCCCAATATGGATGTAGGTTAGTAGGTTCTTTATCATAATTTTGACACTTATCCTTCAAAAATATATTTAGGTAGGTACACATAACGTTGATTGTTTTCAGCTACTTGCTGCAGCAATCTACAAATTCCGATTTCATTAAAAATACATTAAAAGCAAAATAACCATACTAAGAAAAAAATAATTGTTGTTATTCGATCGAGATGTTTACTAATTGGCTAGAGGCTATTTGAGCAAGCAAAATAATATTACGCTTTTCCGTTGTTTGTTTAATTTTTTTTTCAAAAAATAATTAATAATATTATGTTCTTACCTTAGATAATTTCGTTTACATATGAATTTTTGCCGGAAAACAATTCGGAAATAGCATGCTAAGGCGTAGAAATTAATTAGAGTTTGAAGAAACATAAATATTATTTAATGTTATATTTAGACATTGAACATAATAGAAAGATAAAGGTTGAATTATAACTTTCTTTAAGAAATGGAAATTTGGTGCATTGTAGCGTAAAACAATAAAAATAAAACGTGATCAAAATATGAATCAGTTTTGTAAAAATCAATGTGATAATTATATCATTGAAAAATAAGATAAAACTATTAATATAAACGAAACATGAAATAGAACAAGACGCAGAAAAATAAAAGGTAACGGTCCCAACTGGGAATCAAATCCAGCATTTCTGTCTTACCGGGACAACGGCTCTACCACTCCGCCATTGGGGCCTTAATTATGAAAAGTAATTTTTGTCAATCAGATATTTTAAAATCGAAATAAGAAATATTATCATTTATTAAAAGTTATCCCAATAAAAAAATTGAATATTCAATTAGACTTTTAGGAAAAGTCCCATACAACTAAAAAATAGGATTTTTTTTATTCACTATCTAGGTTACAAACCAATTCTTTAGAACTTTGTAATAATTTGAAAAAATTTCTGCCAAAAATATGGGAAAAATTAGTGCCAAGATTATGTTGTTAATTTTGAATTTGAAATATGAGATTGACAAAAATGACTTAATAATTATGTCCCGATGGCCGAGAGACGTTGTCCCGGTAAGATAGAGATTCTAGGTTCGATTCCTGCTTGAGACCGTTAACTTTTTTTATTTTTCTTTGTCTTCTACTGTTTCATGTTTCGCTTAATTTTTTTAAAATTATCTTTTTCTTCAATGATATATCACATTGATTAATCTTCAAAGTGGTTAAAATTTACTCCAATAAACCAAAATTATGCGATCATTCTTTATTTATTTTTTTATTTATTTAACGCCCAGAGGGCTTTTACATGGTTGGTAGTATAATTTTAATTTGACAGATACTTTGAAACATAAAAAATAAGAGTAAAATTACATTTGATAAAAGCTATGCAACGAGTCATACAAACACAAGAAACAAAAACAGAAAATTACAGCTATTTGTAGGTTTACATGATGTGTTTAGGAGTATTGTTGAAATAAATGTTTTAAATGATCCACAAAACTTGCCAAATTGGTATCGAATATGTCAACATCACCCAAGTTATGATTTCCCTTGGTTAAAGATTAATGTAAACATAATTGATTAATTATGTTAAGATTATCTCCTTAACATAATTGATTAATTATGTTAAGGAGAAACAATGAAATAGAATGAAATAATCTTACTAATTTCTCTACTAAACAGCTATCACAGTCAGTAAACAGCCGTTCGATAGCTTGCGTCGCAGGCAGATTATTATACTATAGTCCAATAAAAGCAACAGCACTTAAATGACCAACATAGTAACGGAGAGAAACCAGTTCTGTTTGCCGGAAAGGGTTAAAATTGGTCTGTTTGTGGTTTCTAATTGAGCCGACCTCAATACGAAAGCATCCCCTCAGTCACCAAGATTTCTCCGGGTAAAGTTTGGTAATGCAAAACTTTTGTTATGAGTGCTTTGAAGCTGGTTGCGTCTCACGCAACTTGGAATCTTCTGAACACCTTTGTGGGCATTGAAATAAAACAAATGAACAATGCATTATTTCTTCGATACTTCTTAATTTTTTTTTTATTCACACACATGGGCATATTTTATTTATAGAATATAAAAAACAAGCCTACTTTTCAGGTTGCAAGAAACAAAGAAAGAAAACGTACTATCAAGAGAAAGAAATTAACAAAACAAAAATAAGTGTAGTTAAGGAAATAAAAAGTTAATTTACCAAAAAGTAACGGATATATTTGGATTAGTTGCATCTAGCCCAAGAACATGACAACGTGAAATGTTCATATTATTATAATATAAACGTATTTGCATATAGACATATAAACGAGTTTATTAAATACAGTGGTGTGCAGTCCACAACGGCTTAAAAGTTGTGCATACCCTATGAGAAATAAAGAAACACAAAAAAAGAGAGTGTGGAAATTTTTAAAAAATTCGAATGAACACATTTTAGTAATAATCAGACCGCGTTTCATTATCAGTATGAATGTTTTCATTTCGATCAAGTCGGATGGCAATACACGATATCAGAATACCAGGCTAAATTGGGCTAAAAACGAAAGGTTCCGAGTTAGAAGCGGCTTGGTTTACATTCAAATTAACAAAGAATGTATTTCTATTCAAATTTACATAGATGGTATTTCAATTCATTGATGTACTATCTTTTTTGCGATAGAAACACAGCGGAATATATTAATAGTGTAATTATTATTATCGCTTGGTTTCAAAGCAATTACAACCAAAAAGAAATATTCAGAAAAACAAATAACTCAGCTCGAATCTAACGGCCCTTGACTTTAATTATATAAATTATATTAGTTCAATTTTCCAAACAACACTCTTAAATTTTCCAGTCTCTTTCAATCTTGCTAGAGAGTTTGTTATTCAAATGATTTCTTAGAGTTCTTTCAATATGCTTCAATAGGATTCTTCTTTTTTACTTTCATCAGTTGACATCGGAAAATCATCTCGATCGTCAAATAGAGGTCTTCAGAAATTATGAAGTGTATTTTTTCTAATGACCATTTAGGCTAGCGACCAAAATCTTGTGAAATTATAACGCAATCTATGATTTAATCGGAGATCTAAGGTATAAATCGCAAATAACCTTTTTCTCTTTCACTAAAATGCATTGAAATATATTATAACGTCGAATAAACATCGGCTCCTAAAGGTAGCCAGGAAATCTTAATACGTTCATTATATTTTTACACAACCTTAGTAACCATTAGACCTTATATGGCCACATTTTGGACAATTTGTAAACACACGCGAGCTCACGTTGTCCAAAATGTGGGCAATTCGAAGATATATTTTAAAAGTTTTATTGCGATTATTTTGTAAGCTCCAGCGCGTTAGAATCTTAGATTAATCATTAACCTAACTCAGTAGTTTCACACTTTTACAAAATATGTCTCGCATCTCTTACGATTTATTTGTTATTGACATTCAATGAACAAAAATTATTGCAATATTGTTTACATATTAAAAATGCATGTAAGAATTTAAAGCAGTGTTTATCAACTAGGTCATAGACATATATTAGTCTTAATATTTAAAATTGCTCCAAGTAAGTACCACAAACGGCAATTTTAAAGTAAATAAAAAGCAGAATCCACGCTTTATAAATTTAACGATTTTTAGTGATTTTTTCATGAATCTTAAACATATGCAATATATGATCCAATTTTGGTGCATTCAATGACTCCAGCATGTGATGGTTTGAACACTTACATAAATAAACGAGACGAACGTACTCCAAAAAAAATTTTGTTTAGACTAACAACATAAAATACATTACAGGCAGGCCCTTAAGTAAACACGTTCCCACGGGAAGGAATGCTGGGAGAGAAGATTGCAGGACGAAGACAGTCGGGGTTTGAATTTGGATATGAAGAGAGCACCGAGAGATCAATTAAAATCAGTGATGACGATGTGAAATTACGCTTACGCTTAGTTAGTGAATTCATACGGTGTAAAAAATTATTGTTAAATATTAAATTAAAGTGAAATATTATTGAACCGGTGAAGTGAAAGAAGTTGGACTCAGTGAGGATAGAAATAATAATAATAATTGGATAATTTGTAGAGCGCCGATTTGTGAAAAATCAACTAAGGGCGCTAAGCGCTCGAGATTATATTGTAACATGTGTTAATTTAAACGTGATTTCGTAAATAGTTCAAACTAAATTACTTGTCCTAAAAACATAGAAATAATAATAATAATTGAGGTTTAAAAATAAAGTGAACGTATTTATCAGCAGGAAGTGTTTACCATATCGATTAATCGAGCTAGGGAGGAATTAATAATGAGCGAGATGGGGTTCTATCCACAGAGACCGTAAACCAAAGAATCAAACAAATTATTAAATAAGAGTTTATGTAACTCTGAGATAAATCATAAGACTGCGGGTTCGAATCTTGACAGAGTTATTAGGGAGGTACAATTTTATTTACAGAATTATTTAATTACCCTTTTATAGACATAAGGAGGGGACCAAAAATTGAACAAATTGCAAGGACTTCGCTAAAAGGAGGAAGGAATGCCGAGAGAGAGAGAAGATAAACTAAACTGATTTAGCTATGTAGTGTGTAACCAAGTAAGCTTCATCCTGGGATTGGGAGGTGATTAACAGGGTGAGACTTTTTATATTATTTATTAAATTCCAGAAAACCCTTTAAAAGACGGATACAACCGAAGAACAGGAACCAAGTTTACAACACCTGCCGCCCAAATAATGTTTCATTAAAGGAATGCGTCAGACAGATTATCTATCAGCTGTAAGAGGGAGATGGGCCAGTGACCTTTTCATATGTAGGCCAAGGCGCAGGGTACAGTCAGTCTAAAGGGAGGTTTTGCTAGCATATGACCGCCCGAAAAGAAAGCGATCGGATGCAACCAAACAGAACAAAAATGAATACTTTCATCTGTTATTTGACTTTCTAATTTACAAATTGGGATACACAAGAACAAATCTAAAGTCAAAAAGGGGAGATGGTAATCTCCGAAATAAAACTACCAACCGAACAACTTTTCTCAACAGGTCCCTTTCGAGAGGTAGGCAGCCTCATAAAATTAAATGCCAAAATCAAACCAATTATCCGTTTATACCTACCTGAGAGGATAGGTATTCAATAGAATATATCCATACCTAATACACGAGGGAACTAGTAACCTCATAAAATAATTACTGGAACTAAATATTAAAATACAGACAGTCCTCATCCTAAATTAGGCATTTCGAGTAAACCTTACATATATCTCACATGATAATTGGCTGAATGGGTAAACACACAACTTATCGATAGAAGCAGACTAAATGTCGACAAGATCTTCGTATGTTATCTGTGTTATTGATCTAGAAAGGGATGTAAGTTCCCGACGACGTGGAATTTACAGCGTTTTCTGGAGGTGCAATGTAACTTGAGACCTTACGTATCACATTTTCGCGACTAGATTCGTGACAAGGGATGTCATGGTTTTCCCCTTCTACATTCAGTAAAGTAGATTTTCCTGGAGGTGTAATGAGGTTGGGGCATTTCTAAAATTGGTGAGAAGACCTGGTTTTCTTTATTCTGGCGTGAAGGTTGCCAATTTGGAACAAGGGGAGGCCAAGCGAAAGCCCGTCAGACCCAGCCAGTTCGGATATCCAGACACGCAGATATCGATTGCCTTGTTCTAATTATCATCCATCAGATTTTTTTGGTAAAGCGGAGGAGCCAACTTAGGTTGAACAAATTCATTTCCGTTCCTCTCCTTTCCCTCCCAAAATATATACATGGATGGCGCCGACAACTAACACCATAAATTTATCGTATGTATTTCACATATATAAAATCTAATACTTTATCATACTCACATTACTCTACAACAGGTAGAATCACGTAGCTAGTTGGAGAGCATGGGTGACAGAAAATAAGGTTTATAAAATGGCTTTAAAACACAGCGGTAATGGATTCAACTCACTCTATCTCAAAAGAACCGAGGGATACCACACACATACATAGATAACCAGGTTTCTATACCAAGAAACAAAAAACCAACACAACGTTCGGTGAGACCTTTTTATACTGAACCGTCACGTAAAGTAATTACGTTCAAGGTCGTAAAACACGTAAACAAACTAGGATGCACACACTTGAAGGGGTGTGTAATAAAGAGAGAAGCAAAGGCTTGTACAGACGGCAGGGAGGATATTCCTACCCCGGATATATACATTATCAAAGCCTTATGGAAAAGTTACCTATGGAACTTAAAGAAAATTCATCGCAAAAAGAAAAGTTTGAAAAGTGTAGATCATTACAAGCACTATAACCAATTTATATGTCTTCATATTAAAATTCGGAGACATAATTTTTTTTAAAGAGGGCGGGAAATTTCCAAACCAAACATTTAAATATTCCGGAGCGCTCAAGGATGAGATTGATTATATACCAGAACGCTCCAGTGGAATAAACGTTTCTACATTTTTTGAAACTGATAAACAAGCGTTTACTTTGAATAAAAAAATATTTTTCAGTTGTGTTCAAATTTGAAACACATTCATTAGGGAAATGGAATCTAAACTCTAAAATTCAATAGAAAAACATATTTTCGGAATAGTGTTTCGTAAACGTAGTATTTTTGCAATTCACAACATAGGCTTGTTGACACTTTTATTAGAATTAGCTTCTCATTGTATATGGATGTTAATGGAAATTGTATTCCTAACTTCTGGGTAGTTCAATTTTACGATAGATTGAGATTTTTTCGATGTCACCAATGAATGAAAAGACGTAACAAAGCCAACATAGCTTTTCTAAGCTTTACTGCTTATCTTAGATCATGAACGTATATTTACAGGAATGTGTTCGCTATTGTTTTGTCGTTACCAACAAGTATTCGACGGCCGGCATAGTCCAGTGGTAACGCATTGGACTGCCATTCCGAAGGTCGCGGGTTCGAACCCGGCGTGCGCAAATAAATTTTATTTGATTGATTTGTGTTATTTCACAATTAATTAATTAAAATAATATATAGTATATTTGCGGCACGTTCCAGAGTGGAAGATACTACCAGTATCGCCCTGGTGTAAGACCACCATTCAGAATTGAAACGTTGCTCCAAATGGCTTTAGCCGTGTTTAGTGACTAGATCTGAATAGCCAGGTACTTCCCCACCTTCCTCTTTCCCTTCACCACTTACCTTCAGCCTCACAACATCCCCCAATTGGGGATGCCATAGTCTCACTGGCTCCAGACGGGAGCAGTTGGGACTCTTGTGAGGTATTCACTATAAAAAAAAAAAAAAAAAAAAAAAAGTATGTGGGCTGGACACAAAATATTCAAGGTAATCGTGTCATTTTAATCTTAACGAATATCAAGGCGGACAGTAGTCACAGTAGTTATAGCGTTTTTGATTATACTCGTTATTATCACCTGAGAGTACTGAAGAGATAAATATTAACCGATAGCAATATGTTGTGGGTTTGTCCGTGCCTCCGAACTAAGCATTTTTTGTTTTACTTCCTTTAAAATTGATCAGACAAAAAGGTTCAAATATCGAACGTATTTCTTGAGCAGTTAACTAATTTGATTCACCTGTCTCAAACCAAGGAGTCAAATATGTATTCATTTATTATGCCATATCTTTACAACACTTATAACACTCATCCGTGAAACCAATAGCTCAATTTCTGCGGATTAATTGATCAAAAAATTTAACAGCAAAATTCTTATTTGAGCAGTTAATCAATTTCATTGTGTCTGGTGATCGAAAAGTTTTGTAAAAAAAATTGGCAGCATCAGTTTTTTTTCAATTCGGTAAAGATCACACTTCTAGAGATTTGCTGTTCAGTGAATGAGAGTACATTATGGCCCCGGGCGCTGCTTATCCTGATCAATGAAACTATCGAGACCAGATAGTCTAGGATTTCAGTGGCTTTCTTTAATTGTCGCCGAGATTCGACTTTTCAGTTTGCCTACAAAATGCGTCTAGCGAACCGTATTGATCTCCCAATCAAAATATTGGATTAAATGCTTTCAAATAACTAACAAGGATTTGAACTTGTGACCTTGAATTTACAATCATTGAAAAAGACTTGTTTATACCGTAAAAACGATGATTATGATATTATTAATAAATTGAACAATACTTTATTGGAAATAACGGTAAAAACTTGATTTGAAGATACTAAAAACTAACTTAATCTGTAAATAATTCATCTTTGTTCCAAAGATTTGTTATCAAGGTACGGTTGCTACAGTATTTCCCAAGTAAGCGTGCTGCTGAAAACGTTCGGTCTTCAGCTTAGCCCATTGTCAGGGGAAACGCCTACGGCCAATTTTTCGCTAGTATTATAAAATATTTTTCCAAACACGTAGTGGAGCACAACACATATTGTGAACACATTTATAAGCCAGTCACATATATCTTCATCGAAAGCTCTATTGACAAGAAAATTTTCTAAGCACGGTTTTTTCCCTCGCGAATCTATGGTATTTTGTATCTCACGTTTTATGCTGAAATTTACGCCCACTTTGAAATACAAAAAGTTATGTGAATACACGTCTTACATATATTCCAACTTTGTGCTATTTTACAAAAAATCTGACGAAATGAAGAAATATTGGATAGTAAAAAAAACTTTAAAAATTGTTGACCTTTGGAATAAATACAAGAACATACATCATCTTATAAGGCAGGTACCGTACTTGCATGTGTGCTTATGTTAATAACGAATTCGAGTCCATTGTTTTTCCAAGTTCGTTAAACCCGCCAAAATGACCATAATCCTAGCGGTAAGAAGCGAGGGTGGGTGCGTGACGTCATTCGTGCTCTGAACGATTCTGTGGGTGAGATTTTCCAATTTCAGATTCTTTAATAAGGAATTCCAGTAACTTTTTAGCAATGTTGACCGTCCAACTAAATTAAGGGCTTTTTATATCTTAATTTCACACTGCAATTAATTTTTAACGTTATAATTTTCTAAACCCGCCAAAACATCCCAAGATATTGAGGTTTAAACGGTATTATCCATATTGCTACGGTGCTGACAGTCGAACAGTCGATAAAGTGATTTTGGTCGCAGTCGCGATTAACGTACTGTTATTTAAGTTGCGTTATGTGCTAATAATTTCAATTTTACTGCTTCAAATTTAACAAAACCTTCTTAAATGTCAGGAAGTAATATGTATTATTAAAGTATCGTACCGATGCGTAAAAAATACAAGCGTTATGAAACAATGTATCACCGTTCCAAGATTTTATTCAATGGTGGATGCCATCTTGATCATTGATGTATTATATTTAGATGAGACATGAAGCAAAAAAATTGGTTCCTCTGTGTTACCTCCAACTATCCCAATGCTCTAACTAAAACTACCGAATTCGGTCTATGCGTGCCGCTTATCGCGTTCTCATAGTCGAACAAGTTTAAACGAGATATTAGTACGCGGTAGCGCATCTAATAATTGTAGCTCTTTGGTCTTGATCTGTTTTATTGCATATTATTTTACAAACATGACATTACATTGACATGTTTTTTTTTATATAAGTTTGTATATTTATCTAATGAAGACCACAGTCACCCAATTTAAGATATAACAATCGATAAATCTAAAAAGACAACCAATAATCATCTTAGAACCTCAGATCAGAATTCCAAACAAAACTAGGCAAAACTGTTTGGCGACCTCTCTCTCTTATTCGCAAATTATGCTAGCCGAAAAAGATTCTCAGAGATGTTTAGTTATTACATTCTAGAAACTTAACACAGATTAATTAATGATATGAGATACTATACCCAAATATTAGATGTAAACGCTCATGGAGCTCATAAAAGACTGAGTCATCAAGTGTCCCATATTAAAAAAAAAACGGATATGTAGCTGGTATATTTGAGACACTATCTAGGTTACTTCTTCAATGATAAAAAATATGAAGTTATTCCAATAAATTTTAAATTAAAAATTATAGTTTTTTATGGTTAAATTTATTTCTGATTTACATCATATCCCTTTACTTTTAAATAACAAATGGTTTCCCGTTCTTCCAGTTTTGCTCTGAATTCCATTTCCATTTTGCAGTTATATCGGTTACACTACAGTGCCATTAGGGTACCAGCTTATCGGGCAAACGCTAATGTTTTTGTCGCAGTTCCTCATGTGCGCAATCTCCTGTGCACACGGCTTGCACTATATAATATTTGCATAGAAACGTACAAACAGGTGTATTAAAATCTATAATGCATGTGCGGGAAGGCGATCACTGACAGGTAGGTACACAATTCTGGGCCAAGCGCATTCATGATTCAAGCATTCCCGTCTCCAGAAGTGATATTGCGCTGTCCCTACCTCTTCTCGATACGACTCCCTTGCAGATTCCTACATTTCTTATACGATTATGAGACGTGTCGGCTGCACGACATCTCACGATGTACATTTTATTCAAACGGATTCAGAGACGAATTGTAAGGAAAGCTTAGCAATTCAATTAAGTATTCACTGTAGCTTTGTATAAAATATTGCAGTCATTCAGATCACGATAGCAATGTGTTACCATATTTTAGTTTTCTTGAATCAAAAAATTTCATTGTTTTGACTGTAGGAATAAATTCTTTTAAAAAGCGTTGGGTCTTAATTAGACGCTATTTGACTTTTAAAGATTTTGCGCAAGCAGTCGAACATAAATACACACCTTTGTAATTTTTAAAATAAATATATATAAATATACAAGTGAAATATGTATATATATATACAGGGTGTATCGGCACGTACCCGACAAACTTTAACCAGCTATTCCTTAGCACATTTGGAGTAAAAAAATGTTATGGGCACTTTGCTGTCCGGTAACATTTTTTTTTAATAAAAAAAATATTATTCATATTTTCACCACATGTCACCAATGTTTTATCCTTTGTCAAAGTTTGAAAACCCATCTGGCAATATTTGGTTCGAGTTTCGTTGAATAATGTACGTACGTACCTACGTTGGCGCGCTTTTACAATCACAACGAAATTGCACGGCACCATTCGTCTCATTTTTAACTATTATTATTTAGTGTGTACGAAAGAGCAAGGACACTTTTGACACACTTGCTAATAACAACTGCTGAACACGAGATACAATGCAAATGACAGTGACGGAGTGTGGATTTTTTATTTATTTTTTGTTTTTAATGGAAAAAAAATGTTACCTGACAGCAAAGCGCCCATAACATTTTTTACTCCAAATGTGCTGAGGAATAGCTGGTTAAAGTTTGTCGGGTACTTGCCGATACACCCTGTATATTAGATCTCAGTCTAAAATCTACTCGTTGTTTTTTCTTTTACCATACTACAAACTAAATTAATGATTTTTCTTCGCAAGTTTAAATTTCACACAACATTTTTGAATGTGAACACCGTACAACAGTCCCAACCGCTCTCAACCAGCGAGACGAAGACGAAGTTAATGAACCTTTTGTTTCATCACTTTCCATGACTTTATATAACCTTATAAACATGTGATGAATTATCATTGTGATGATTTATCCGGTTACCCTATAAACACTGATTTATCAGCACAGAAACTAAAAATCTTTTCTTGTTTTCGTCAAAATGAATGACATGAAGGTTTGAGTATTTGGTAACTACTATATATGGTTCCAACCATATATAGTATATATGGTTATAACCATACAATTGTTGTATGGCCAAATATGACCACTTAATTAGCATTGTTTTAGTTTGAGGCTTAGCAATACTTTCAAAACGCAAATGTAGATAGGTTATGCTACCTTCGAATCAAAAGAATACCGGATATACGATATTTGTGAATTTCGTAATTTGTCTGGCCAATCCGGCCTTAATGTCTATTATGAAATTTAAAGGTTATGGCGATATACAATGTAAGGCAAGTGTAAGATGGACAGAGAGGGTACTACATGGGCTAGAACGGGTACTAAGACGGTAGCTACTTAAGATCCAAGTCTTAGCAAGTAATATTTGTAAGTACAGGGCCCTGATCTAATTATAATAAATACATAATTATTGGTGTCCATTTAAAGGGAAGGCATTTCTGGTATTTATTATGTATTCAGTATTTACTACTACATAAGAGAAAATGTTTATCTTGAAAGTACGGCTTTAAGTATATTTTTATACTCCATAGATACTAAAAGATACTGTTCATTTATCTTTCGACACATTCTAGTAAAAAGTACAATTGTTTTTTTGCTTTTTTATAACACCCTGGCTGAATGTTACACTTAAATGGCCTCTTACTAAAATGAGGAAACTGTCTTTTTATTCTCCCATATCCGGTCGGATATTGCTACACTTAACGAGTAGAAGTTTTCTGTTTATAAAAATCCTCCCTTTCTGCTTGAAGGGGAACAATGGCAGAGTAACTTGCCTTTTCCTAAGCGGATAAGTGTTTTTATCAAAAGGTTCTTGTTTTAATAAAGTACGGTGCCACGTTGAACACCAGTAAGTGGTGTGGGTGGATTATAATGGAATGGAATCAACTTAACAATTTGGAAACTGTGATTTAAAATAGCGCAGGTAAGACAAAAAAATATTTTAGTCTCAAGGCTCAAGTTAAAAAGTGTATATAATTAAAAAATAATAGCGTATACTTTAACTTTTGAAGTAATTATTACTCAAAACTTTTTATGTGAAAACTACACAAGAGACCCGAATAAATTTTATTAATCTACATTTCTTATTTCACTATTTTTTAAAACATTTGAAATAAATTTGAGTGTGTTAATCACCAGTTTTGTCTTGTTTAAAGACCACCACTCAAATTTAGAAAGTTGCTGGAAACGGCTATTAGCCGTGTAACCTAGTGATCATATCAAAACAGGGTCAAAAATTAACATTGAAATTTACCGCCCAATCTCAATACTCACGGTATTTAGTAAACTTTTTGAGCGCATTGTCTAGGATCAAATTTACACAACAATTGTTTGTAATATACAAAACAGATCAGTTCTAACAAACTTGGTAAATTTTACGGAATACTTAACGTGCAATATGGACAATAGAAACCAAGTAGATGTAATCTACACTGATTACTCTAAGGTAAACCATTTCATTCTAATTCAAAAATTAAAACAATTAGGCATCCATGGTGACTTACTCCGGCTCACTTCATACCTTTGGAGTAGACTTCAAAGTGTTTTAGTTGAGGGAACAAAGTCCAGCTTCTTCTCTGTGCCCTCCGGTGTACCTCAAGGTTCTCATTTAGGCCCATTATTATTTAATGTGTATATATACTATATTCACAAATGTTTTTACATGCTAATTACCTAGCATATGCAGATAATAAAAAATATACTAAGTTATTAAATCAATTAACAACTGCATTTAACTTCAAGGGGACCTCAATCGTCTTTTTGTCTTTTACAAATTAAACAAACTTGTTATTAACACCGCAAAATGCAATAAATTAACATTTACAAGTAATAAAAATAAAATATCCTTTGTATACACACTAAACGGCACACACATCAATGAAGTAAAATATATCAGAGACCTTGGGGTAACACTGGATGTTAAATTAAACTTTATCCAACACACTGATGACATCATTAACAAAGCCAATAAAATGCTGGGATTTATAATTCGCATAGCAAAACCCTTCCACAACATAAACAATATATATTCCCTTTACACCTCATATATTTGCCCGCACCTGGAACACTGTACACCGATCTGGACTCCTTTATACCAAGCCCATATCGAAAGAATAGAAAAAATTCAAAATTTTTTTTTTAAACACATAAATTATAAACTAAACTTACATTTCTCAAATTATACAGAATCCATTAAATTTCATAATTTTAACTCCCTCCAAAGAAGACGTCTAATTTTTGATCAAATCTTATTGTTTAAAATCCTAAACAATGGTCTGGACTCACCAGAACTTACCAATTTAATAAATCTTTACATTCCGTCTAGATCAACCCGACAATCTGATTTATTTTATCTACCCTCGTGTAGAACAAACATTCGAAAAATTTCCCCGATTCCTCGTATATGCGCACAATATAATACAAAATTTTACAGCATTGTCATTTTTGGTAATAACCTAAAGAAATATCGTTATGAAGTAATGCGTACGATCAATTATTAATATGAGAGTGTGGAATGTATCGGAAGCATCTCCTATCCTCTTCCTATTTTCCTCTTCCTCTCCCCTTCCTTTAACACCAAATTAATTTTAAGATATTAAAACTTCATTTCCAATGGACTTTAGCATACGAAACTTCTGTGGCTTAACTTCAGTTAACTTGTATATTTATATCTATCATTGTATATTATGTAAAAGCTGTTTGTTTCTTAAAAAATAAATAAATATCTGAATATCCAGGCACTTTCCAACAACATCTTCTTTCGCATTGCATTCTACTTCCCACTTCTCACTCCAGACTCAAAACTCATTTCTCAATGGTTGGAGATGTCATGGCCATAGTCTCACTGGCTCTGGCTCTTTTACGGTATTCATATACAATAAAAAGAGTGTTTTCTTGCAAAAATTTGGTAGTTGACCGAATAAACCAATTACAAAAATTTGCTAGTTGACCGAATCAACCATTTTCATTAAAGTACAGTACCTGTATCCCGACGTGCGCAAGTAAATTTATTTGACTTATTTTGTTTTATTTCACAATTTACTTATTTAAAATAATATACAATTTGCGGCAAGTTTCATAGTGAGAAATACTCTCAGTATCGCTCAGGTGTAAGACCACCTTTCAGAATTGAAACGTTGTTTGAAATGGCTTTGGCTGTGTAAGGTGACCAGATCTGAATAGCCAGGTACTTCCCCAATTCCTCTCCCCATTGTCTTTCTCCTCCTCGCTACCATTAGCTTAAAAAAATACCACAATTGGGGATTCCATGGTCTCACTGGCTCCATACGCTTGGAATAAGTTCGTGCTCTTTTTGAGGTTTCACATTTAAAAAAAATACTGAGAAGTTAACGTTTATAATTATTAATGAATTATATTGTATGTAAATGTAAATTACTGACGTCAGATTAAAATTCCAAATAGTCCTTATATAAATATTATATTTTCCTCTCATAAATAAAATTTAAAAAATCATTAAACAAAATAAATAACACAACGGTGAATTTAACTCGGTTCGACGAAATAAATTTCCTCAATCCATTGAAAGTGGATCGTGAAAATCCATTCAATTTCAATGCAAAAAACTCAATTTTATTACCTCAAAGCACTTCAGCTGGCCATATGTTCGCCAGGTTAGTACGGCCTGTGAACAACTTTTGAGCTGAAAGACAAGTGTCGATTGGGGATAAATTCATAACCACTTTCACAATATATTATTACTCTCTTTATGAGGGCATCGAAATGCTAACGAGGTGTATTTTGTAATTATTTGTCGTATCCGGTCAAGGAGATGATTTTATGTATGATTTATGACGTTATAGTGATTTGTTTTTGGGGTATTATGCCGTGTTGCGCTACATACACATCTGCTCTTATGGTGGACACTGCGATGCTGTCCGAAACGTTGGCTAAAGAAGGAGGTAGCGCAACACGGCTTAATACCCCAAAAACAAATCACTATAACATCATAAATAAAATTAAATTAAATACCCAAAAAAAAAATCACTTTAATACTTTTGGCCCTGAAAATCTCAGACTTATGACGTGTTTCAAATCACAAAATAAAAGTCTAGAGTTGAATTAGAGTTGGTTTTTATTTTATTGAAAATAATAGCTTACCTAAATTTAATTACAAAAAACAGATTTTACTTTTTTTTAGTGAATACCGTAAAACAGACCCAACTACAATCGGCAACTTGCACGCATTTTATAATGAGTTGAAAAAATCATGTGTATGGACGTTCCTACTAAGATTACGAAAATATTACTAAACCAATTAGAAATTTATAGTTCTTTTTTAAACAAAGTAAATAATTCCGTTATTTTATCTTGTGACGTCACTGGGTAAAATGACCCGTCTTTGAAATGTTTTTCATAAAATTCCACACTGATTTTATTTTGAAATTTAGCATTATTGTATTCCGTTGCTTTTGACATCTTCGTAAGTACTCGTATATTCGACATATTTTTACGTAACATAAATTATAGATTAGGTATTCCTATTGAAAACATTAACTACACCTCACTGTTGAAAGTCATGGGCCTAGCCACATTAAAAGAAAGAAGAATATGTTCTGATCTCTTTTTTCTTTATAAAATTGTTAATAACATGTTTGACTCCCCTGAACTCCTTAGGTTGATCGACTTTCATGTGCCTAGTAGAACGGTTCGTCAGAAGGTACCTTACCATTGTAACATTGCAGGTACCTTAGCAGAAATAAATTCAGTAATGAACCGACTACACAGTGCAGGGAATAAATATTGCGTGAACACTAACGGTACTGAATGTCTATCAGCCTATAAACACATTATTATTAAATCTGTATGTCAAATATGAACTTGGCAAACATTAAACGGAGTATGTGCGAACTATTTCCACTACTCTACAAATTACGTTTAAATAAATAAATATTATAATACTTAGTTTAATATAACTTAATATTATGGTACTTTGTTTAATATTATAATACTTGACTGAATATTGTAATACTTAATTTAATATTATAATACTTGGTTTAATATTGTGGTACTTGACTTAATATTGTGATACTTGGTTTAATATTATAATACTTAACTAAATGTTTTTCTATTAGACTTTTTGTCCTTTCTTATCCTAATCTTGCGTAATAGAGATTGTTAATTAGAGTTACATAGTTTATAGGCTAATGTGAACAACAATTTCATCCTTTTTTATTCAATTGTTTTGGAGGATATTGGCAGATCATATATTTTTATTTCATTTACTTAAATTTCATGTTACCTACGTTTCGTAAACTCTTGTTTCATGTTACCTATATTTTGTTAACCTATGCATTGTTCAATCTTATATTTAATATAATCTGTATATTCTTATATATTATGTAAACTCTTTATTGTTATTGTATTTAAAAAACATAATAGCATTGTATGTAAAAGCCCTATGGGCGTTTAAATAAATAAATAAATAAATATGACATTGCATGACATGCACGACATTGTGAATGGTTTATTTATGATGACCTTGTTTATTTTATTTGTGTAAGGGTTGTTTCAGAAATCATTAAGTAATCTTATGGTTTGAAAAATGACTGAAATTGGATGATTTGATCGTTCAGAGATGACGCAACATTTACCGCCCAAAATTGTGTTACGAGCTGTTGCGTCGGTCGCATACAAACTTGCGGACGTCATTGCATTTAACTTACATTGCATCAAAAGGATAGTAAATTTGAACGCCTTTTTTACCAAGTAATGTAAGTAGTTATAATATGGACATATTGATAAAACGGAATATATTTATTGCGCCATTGGGTATCAAATGTATTGTGCCCGATTAAATATTTGATAACGAATTCCTCTGCATGCAAAGGCTCTTTAAAAAAAAAACTCAAAAACATTTCAACTTAATTATCGCATGGATAAATAATTTTTTTATTTTTTTTATTTTAAAAAGAAAGACAAAATTCCTGGGTTACGAATAACCTGACAATATTTGAAAATCTCCTACTACCACCACAGTAAGCTGAAAATGTTGCTTGTGTTGTGATGGAGGACTTAGCCAGCCGAGGAATTAAACACACTACGCCTGAATGGGACCCAAGCGCGATGTCAACTCGACCACCGACTGGTCAATTCGGAGTTTTAAGTAAACATGTAAAAAGTAGGTATTTAGTGTTGAGTTATTTTAATAATTTGTGCGTATATCTGAACCTTATTTATTATTTGAAGGCATTATATTATGAGCCGTAGAAAATCATAGAAATTTGACAAAACAGGCTTGCCAAAGAACATGTTTACTAAAATTTCTCCAATAAAAAATACCCACAAATTTACCTCCAAAATTCTACGTAAAGCATATACGTTTTATTATCTAGTCATTTTCTTTTTCCTTCGGGCTTAAAAATAAGATTTTTTTTTTCAAAATTTGTTGCAAAAGTATATGAAATAATAATTTAGTCTTACTTTTAATTGTGAACATTTTTTGTCAATTTGGTTGGATAACTAGGAAATGCTCTCGTAATCGGTATTAGTTACATCAGTTCTCATATTGCAGAATCCTAGGTATTTTCTCCACATAACAAAATACCAAATTAGTTTTAATTCTCAGAAATTCCCCGCAATCTGGGAACATCTCCACAAGTTGGCACCTTGTTCCGTACCGGCTGCCTTTTTAAAAGAGATTTTTGGCTATTTAATAAAAATATTTTCGCTCCCATAAATTATTAAACAATATAATAATAGCAATAGATATTTTGTTTCGTCTTTCCGTTTTATAAAAAAATTATCCTATTTCGCGTATCGAAATTTGCAAAATCACCATGGTTAAAAAAAAAGCAGAATGTTTTTATAAGAATTATTGCCCACACCGATTTTTTTTTTAAATGTTTCAAGTGGCCTATTATTGTATGTTGTGAGGCTGAAGGTAGTTGGGAGTGGAAGTAGATGGGGAAGAACCTAACTATTCAGATCTGGTCACCAAACATGGCTAAGCCATTTCAAGAAACGTTTCAATTCTGAATGGTGGTTTTACACCAGGGCAATACTGAGAGTATCTACCACTCTATAACGCGCCACCGACATTTGTAATATATGTATAATATTATTTTTAATAAATTAATTGAAACAATTCAAATAAATTTACCTGCGCAAGCCAGGACTTAAGCCCGCGACCTGCAAATTGCTAGACGAGAGCCTTACCCCTCAATCATGGAGGACGTCTTATATCGACTTTGTCGAGATAATTCGTATGTCTTTCTCCAGCATCCCTAAAATAGATAGTCCCGAATTGCTATCCGTCATTGGTTTAAATGTTCCAACGAGGCGTACCAGGCACACTACACTTTTTCATATTGAAGCCAACAATACCAATGCAGCAAACAACTCAGTAATTACTCGCGCAATCACAACATTCACCCATTACGAAAAATTACTACATTTAGACATCTTTCATGATTCCTTTCTAACATACAAAACTAACTTATTAAATTTCTTAGCATGACATATTTCAAAAATATTTTCACATCATTTTTCAAAACTTCTATGTATTATCAGTCAATTACAATTCGTGAGCTTATTATAATTCTTGTTTTCAATTCATTTATTATTATTTATCCACACACTTCCTTTCTTTTATAACAATCTCAGGCGAAATTACGTAATAGGTACTACAACTATGTAATGACTAAAAATATCTAACTGTATCTTATTGTACTGTATATGTCTTAATAAATAAATAAATAAAATAAATCTCTGACTTCTACCATTCAAACCACTCTCTAAACACTCATGACACTAATTAGAACAAACTCCAAACAAAGCGAAATCGGTCGAGTAGTTTGGAGTCTACAATGAACACACATACCAACATTTCCTTTTATTTTTAAAGAAAAATTTATAATTAAAATTTAATTGCTGATTTCAAATTAAAATTTAAAATAAAATGGGAACCCACAGTAAATATTTGGTTTTATCATCAAATTACATTCAATGTTGTCCAAATATAAATATCAATGACTATCATTATATTTTCCTCTGACCATTAAAATTAAATAAAATAAACAACCCACAAGATAAATAGACGCCTGGGTCGGCTCAGGTGGTTCGATTGCATAAAAAGCACAGCGAACCACAATCAACGCCATCCCAATATGAGTTGCAAACTCCTTTGTGTTTGTCGAAAGACCGACAGGAAAGCTATTCGCCGAATCCGGTTAAGATTCAGTTCGTCGGCGCTAAAATAGACGTCCCAACATGCGAACCAGCGGCTCGCAAGCCATTCGGCTCACGCATGTGTTTCTACCATATTCTATCAATGATAGTGAATACCCTCAATCAATATTCGTTGCGTAGTTTAAAAGAACTAAGGCAACAAAAAATCCGTATTCCATTTCCCTTCCAACGCCGTATATGTGAGAGGGGCAATAATTCTTTCTCAGCGGTGTGCATTCGGTAAACAAGTAGATAATCATTATGCATAGTGACACCATTACTATAAAATACTTATATACCTACCGGGCAATAGCCAGATAGTTAAAATTATGTACATGTATATATATAATCGTATTGATCAACTGGTTGATGGTTATGTGGCGGAGTTGACATAGCGTTTGGATTCCACCCAGGCGTAGTGTGTTCAATTCCTCGGCTGGCTAAGTCCTCCATCACAACACAAGCAACATTTTCAGCTTACTGTGGTGGTAGTAGGAGATTTTCAAATATTGTCAGGTTATTCGTAACCCGGGAATGTTTGTCTTTTTTTTTAAAATAAAAAAAAATATATATATATATTTTTTTAGTCAGATTTTTTATTGCTCGCAATACTTGCCATTGTCGTCTACATTACAATCGGCCACCTTCTGTTAGCTCCGTTTCAACTCCTTCAATGGGACTTAGTTAATAATTAGCTCGTCGCCAGATTGTTTTCCCGCAGAGTTTTTATTTTTACAGTTATTGTCATGCTACCTATAATACCTATTTGAACAACAGAAAAGATACAGCAGCAGAAAATTATTTTACGTATAACTGTTATGTATAAGCTGAAGTGAATCCGGCACTGCTGGGGGTTATAAATGGTTTGGAGTAATGTTTTAAGGTTATGAATTTTAGTTAACTGGGTTTAGTTGGAAAAAGTTAATTTTTTAGATAATCGATTCACTTCATCGTACCACATCATCATCGGGCATCTCCGTCTTCTTCTTCTATTCACTTTCAAACAATCTAAACACCCCCTTCTTAATATTATCCATTTCGCTTACATCAACCGTACAGTCTTACAACCTTACAGACAAAACATATATATTTCTTTAAAAATCTAAGAAATGTGGTAAATACAAAGAACATGAAAAATGTCTACTACGCTTTAAGTCATAAATATAGAATTATAGGATGAAGATCTACTGTATCTAAGTATATACATAACCTGAAGACAATTAAAAAAATAATCATAAACACCACACTGCAAGTACCCATAAGAACGTCTTCAAATGAAATTTTCAAAAATAGAAACTATTCAAAAATACTGAATCATCTACAATACCGCGTATTCATTACACTAGATCAAATCACAATGACATAAGCAATATTCCAAGTCATAAAACCACATTCGAACAATGAAACTTAATTAATCTTGCAATAAAACTCCGCAACATCCTTCCCCAAGATATGAAGCGAATAGAAAATTCAAATAACTACAAATCAAGAATAAAAATCTGGCTAGAAGAGATTAATAAAGAAACTCTGAAAAAAACATTAAAAACGACTTAAGAAAACAAATAAAATAGTCCGCCTCATCACAGGTCATAATTATAACTATAATAAAAAAGATACAGCTCATAATCACGCGTCATTTTACCACACATAATTATTGGATTCGCTTGAGCTCAATCATGTCTTTTTCGAGCGTCCTCAACTTTTCCTAAATCTTCCGTAAACATTGACTTTTCTTTTATTTTGAAAAAAACAAAGCCACACCGGATCACTTGTTTATATATAAAGATAGATATATAGCTAAAGTCATCTGCGTCAGATGAAAACAGTAATTTTCCATTTATTTTGAATGTCAAAACTACCAAAATACTGCATTATGGAGTGAAAAGGGGGATGGAAGTGAGTTTTAGACTTTCCTCTCGTTTTGAAGGTCAAGTTTACAAAATATCACAAAATGATATAATATTATAATTTTACAAAAAAAAACCTATAGATTTGTATACAATAATCATATCTATGCCGCCCGTCTGCAATAAATAGGCTCTCTCCTTTATACATTGAAATAAAGAAGAAATATGGTAGAAAAAGTAGATAAAAAGATTACAGACTTACGTGTGAATTTCATTTTTATTTTATTTGATTTTAGCCCAAACTATAAGAAGAATGTAATTAGATGTAGCTAATTTAAAAAAATATATACGACATAGCAAAAATATATTTAAATAAAATAATATACTATCTAAATTGTAATATTTGAACATGCATTTTTTATTCGCAGAGCTGGTGTATTTTATTTCTTACTTGGTGTGAGCCTTGTCTTTGGTAGTTTGATATGGAATAATTAATATCTTCGGTATCAAGTAACCTACTATATTATTCTTCAATACTTGTAAATTTTCTGTTAGACTAAACATGATGTCTGCAAAGTCATATTTTATTATATTTCTATAACACCAGTAAAATAGAGCATTTATATTGACAATAAGTACCCACCTACCCTATTATAAGTCGTTGTCAAGCAATTATCGTGCTTATTTTTTTTATATCACCAAAGAAAATATCGAGCAGACCATTTTCGAAATAAAACAAAAGCATAACTTACTACTTACAGCGAATCTATGCAATAATGTAAAAATTAATAACTATCAATAAATAAGCATTTTTTTATTTAATTTAATTCCAAATACGTGTACAGTGAAAAAAACTTAGCCACGAGAGTAACCGAAAACCCCAGTACTTTTTATTCTGTTCAATGTTGGTACACACATGAAACCAGTGATTCAAATTCACATTGTTCCGAATAAAGTGGTTCAATTCTTTTCGTTTTATGTAACACCGTGAATATATTCGGATAAAACGTAATCTGTTGAAATATTACTGCATTTGGCTGGCACATTCATCAAACTGTCATTCTTGTGTCGTATCCATCCGTGGTTCCAATAAAATCATATTAAAATGTCACCTATGAATGTGTCAGCAAAATTTTTGCACCGGAATAATTTTTCCGTTCGTATCCGAATCGGGTTTCGGCTTTATCCGACTCTCATATCGGGCGCTTAGGATCAGGGGGTACTAACTAAAAACTGGTGTTTTTGGTTGAGCTTGGTTTCGGTAATGCAATAATCATAATTATAATATCCCGTACTTACAGTTGTTTAAGACGAGACAATACCCTAAAATAAAATCAGAATCTAAGCGACCGACGTAAGTGAAGCAGGCTTGCACAAAAATATGTGTATTAGACAGACTTGCGGTGTAATTAGTCCTATCAAATCTCCCAAATAAATCTTAACGACTTAAGGGATGAATATATTTTTCTAGATGATGAATTAGTAACTTCCCGGGGGAATATTTTAAATTTTAGTAATACGTTCAGCAGAAATAATTGAAACGTGAGCGTCGAGCAAACCCACGTTATTAGAGTCTTATGTCGCCTTACAAAATACAGTTGGGCATATGAGAATTCCAATTTTTCTTTGCGTTTATCTCAAAACTATATGTTTCTAGATAGGCTCCTCTGATCCTAAACCCCGATATTATCGATATATTCGTGTCAGGTGAAAACTATGAAACATTTTAATGTGTTAAAAAGTTCGATTTACCGTTACCTGCTATATTTTTAGGAACTTGTCCGTGTGACGAAATCATTTGTATTTGAATGTAGATTGAACGTCTAGTTTAAATTAGATATCATTATGCTATTCTGAAATACATGGCCAATGTTTGTATTCAAAATATAACATTTATTATTTCTGCGACATATAAGTATATTATTAATATTAAATATAAATAAGTTCTTCTATACTCTTCTAACGGAGATTGACTCTCATCAGGACATTCTTCACCGGACAGGCGGTAGCTCGTAATAACTCTGCAGAAGTGCACTTTTGATAATCTCGTAGTTTTAAATCAACATTGTTTTCAAATTAACCCCCGCCCGACTAAAAATTACTAAGTGTGGTGATCTGCCGTGTCGATCACTCAGATAAGATGTAAATAATAGTCGTTTGGATACTCCATACTATTTGGTTTATTTAGTGTTATTACTAATGTACAGTATTCGAGATGTTGTTGCAAAGAGAGTGTTTAAGGAACGTGGAAATTTTTTTGCGGCGAAACAAAAAGTTGGGGAATCTATAAATGATTATATAGCTAGGTTACGTTGTCTAACAAGATTCTGCAAATTTGAAAGCAGACTGGAAGAAAACTTAAAAGATATTTTTGTGACTGGTTTATTAGAAGGTCGTATTAAAGAAAAAATGTTTTTAGATGCAGAGAAGCTGACTTTAAAAAGTACATTAGAGTGCGCATCGGGAATGGATTCATTTCATAAAAATATTACGTGTATTAAATCCGAGAGTGTCGGGTCCCCATTAGTACTAGGTAGATTCAATAAATTTAAAGTTCATTTAAAATTGAAAGAAAATGCAGAACCGAAATTCTGCAATCCGAGAAGTATTCCTTTCGCTTTGAAAGCGAAAGTTGAAACGGAATTGAACCGTTTACAGGAAGAGGGAATTTTAGTTCCGATTAGTTATAGCAAGTTTGCATCTCCTATCGTGCCCGTAGTTAAAAGCGATGGAAGCATTAGAATTTGCGGGGATTATAAATGTACTGTGAACCCACAATTGATTGTTGACAAATATCCCATGCCGAAGATAGAAGTTTTATTATCACAAATTTCGGGCGGAAGCATCAATCATCAGATTCGTGAGTTGAGTGCTGTTTGTTGTTGTTTTTTCTGATTATTGGTAATCTGTGTGGAAATGGAGGGAGTGGGTTTACCCAGGTTTTGTCACCTTAGGGACGGGCTGGAGACGTTCGTGCTACAGTTTGAGCAGTTGATCCTCGTCAATGATGACAAATTTAAATCCGAGGATAAAAAGAGGGCGGTTTTAATATCCCACCTACACACAGACACGATTAATCTACTGATAGATTTATGTTTTCCAAAAAAAATAACAGAATTATCGGTTGAAAATATATTTTTGTTATTAGGAAACCACAGTTGGCGCAGCCGAAAAAGGAAGCTGAACGGCCGCAAAATTCTTCCTGGAGGAAGAACCGTAGCCGCAGCTGAAAGAACTACAGTTGGAGCAGCCGAAAAAGGAATCTGAACAGCTATTAAATTCTTCCTGGAGGAAGAACTACAGTTGGAGCAGCCGAAAAAGGAAGCTGATCAGCCATTAAATTCTTCCTGGAGGAAGAACCACAGTAGGCGCAGCTGAAAGAACCATAGTTTGGTTATAATCCCACCGAGCACCGCGGAAGGGATTATTGTCGCATAAAAAAATAAAATAATTTGGGGGCAGCTTCACGGACAGTATCGGACATTGAAGGAGCATCAAGGCAAGGAACTGGTGAGGAGATTCAAGGCGCTGAGCTCAAGGAATCAGCAGCCGAGAAACCGGATGAAAAACGGATCCAGGCAGCTTGTATGGGGACCCGACACGGGAAGGCGTGGCGGTGGTGACCGGACGAGAAGGACGACCAGGAATCCGGACGGAGCCAGAAGACGGTCAGACGCGGAAGGACGGCGATCGGCGGCAGATCACCACACTAAGTACCTACTATTAGTTTTGTAAATCTACGAATACAATCAATTGTGTACACACTATTGGATGAAATTACTCTATTTTAAAATAAAAGGCAATAATTAATTTCAACAGGCATGGAAAACGTGAAAAGAATGTGAATTGTTTGAAATCCCATATTATCGTTGTTGATAATTTTGCCACATTTCTTTTCAAGGAAATGATGATGAGATTTATTGTGTAAGCAATGAATCAATGAACCTAACAAAACATTTTGATATCAAGCTTGTTCAAGAATGTTTGAATATTTTTACCACTAAAAAAAACAACGATGTCAAATCCCCACTTTAAATCTTTCGTAGACCACAAAGTGTATCGAAGTTTTTCATTCATCTTAAATAAAAGAATATATACCATTTACGGTGGAATCTATGGAGTCTTTCTTGTGAGATTTCTTATCATGCATAAAAGAGAAAAAGAGAAAATCGTTTGATTCCGTCTCCTCCAAATATCAATAACACGGCGATGGTTGTCTCTTGATTCTGAGAGGTTTATTTACAGAGCCATCTCGATTTTGACAACTAGCGAAGCCGCATTTTCTTAGATAAGATATTTCTTTTTATTGGATTTCAGACAAAGATGATGAAACAGAAAGGAAGAAACATACAATAAAAGATCCCGTTTTATACTTACATACATTTTTTTATCCTGTCTTGAAAGACAGCCTTACTTGAAAAGCTTTAATATCTATAGAAAATAATCAGATCAAGTAGGTAATTCTTTCTTCGTTATTTGGGTAAAACATATACTTACTCCAGTAGAATTATCAGTACGCACTGTTTATCAGCTTATGCGGCTCACCAAAATACTCTAGATTATAGGCGATTACTGGTACATATCTTATTCATTTACTTTTTCCAAAAACGAGGAATATATATCTTATTGATACTTCGTCCATACCCCTTGAAAATTTAACTTTACAACAATTACACCATGACCAGTTCAGGATACCACTAGACAAAACAAATGTTTTGCATGACAGAGCAAATGTTTTGCATGATAGAACAAATGTTTTGCACGATAGAGCAAATGTTTTACAATGACAGAGCATTTATTTTACATCACAGAAAAAATGTGTTTCATGACAGAGTAACTGTTTTGCACTACATAGCAAATTTTTTGCATCACAGATCTATTTTTTTGCAAAAGAAAATGTTTAACATGACAGAGCAAATGTTTTTCATGACATTGCAAATGGTTTTTTGCATGAGAGAGCAAATATTTTACATGACAGAACAAATGTTTTGCATGACAGAGTAAATAACAAATGAACGGTGCTGACTGAAGAAGTTTTTAAAACAATTGGAATCTAGGCATTATTTACTAATGTTACCTGATTTTTAAGGAACATGCTTAAGTTTACTAATTACATACCTAGATTTTGAATACAACTGCCTTAAATCTTAGAAAACAAAAAATGGACGGTGTTCATTATAAAAATCAAAATTTAGCTAAGAACGCTTATTCGCGAAGTGTAGAATGATTTGTAATTATGTTCCGAAAATTCAGCGCTTTACATAGACCCGGGGGAACAAACTAACTTAACCGATCAAGCTCGTCTACGAGCTGTACCAACTCTTAGAAAAGCTGTCAATAACAAGATTTATAAAGCCGGTACGGTTCCGCTGGGCAGGGCATGCAATAATGATAGGATATAGCCCACTACCAAATAATATAATTCAATTAGCCTGTTTCTATTTAATAATCAGCTTTTGTTTATAGACTGTTGGAAGACAGTAACAACACACTGAAATAACTGGATTTCCTTATTAACTGAGCTGTAAGTATGAAAGACCGTTAAATGTTTGACAACTTTAAATGAAAAAATACCTGAGAAGCATTCCGTTGTGTCATTGGGACTCACAGGTAACAAATATTTGAGATTTTTTTCCCAAATACATCACAATAACAAACAGTCTAATATGATACGTAAAACTGCCTCAGTCAGACCTTTGCCACTGGTAATTTAACCAGCGTTGCAAAAATTATGTTGGAGTCATCTATATTCCTGTTTGTAAAAACGGTGAAATACTCTGTAAGGCGTTCTTGACGGAGGTTAAATAATTAAATTCATCCAACCCTTGTATCGGACTTGACCCTGTGAAAGGACGACTGAATTCAATATTGTGAACCTTGTACCCTCCGAATTTCCAAGTTAAATCTATTTTAAAACCTTAGACAAAATGCATTTAAATGCTTAATTTTACTAAAATTCAAAAAATACATACTTCATAATATTATGGTTAAATTTTTTTAATACAACAAAAAATTATGTCCAACTTTTTTCTTATACAAAAATAAAGCACCCATGTTTACAGTGGTATAAAATAAATGAATCGGCGTTTTATTTGTCATGATGTAACTTTAATTGATACGAAATGATTAATTGATATCAAATTCATATGAAGATATATTCAAGTTATTAACCAAATAATATTTGTATTTGCCTCTGTACTGAGTTGGTCAGTGAAATAAATACAATGTTATGAGCTCTTACGATTTCAAGTTTATCACGAAAACTTATTTTGATTTCAGAAACTTTATCGTATTTTGTTTCCGAAACATATTTTCTCCTCTGCAGTCGGTAAAAAAAAACTGTGTTTCAACATACAATATATAATAGACAGTTTAATTACTTGTTACACTAAGGACGGATTGTTTTAAATTAATTTTCAAGTTCTGTAAGAGATTTTTTCAAGTTCTGTTATAATTTCAGTTCTCTCAAGCAACTAGCCTATAATAATATAATAACAGATATACGGGACGTGTTTGCCTGCACAAGGAAAGACTGTAAATAATAAGCACCGGCACACATCAGTCCTCAACCTGGGTAATGATTTAAGTAAAAAACCATCCAAACCATCATAAAAGAAAGACGATTCCAATCAAAATTCACATTTTAATTACAAGTATTGTACTGGTATACAGAACGTACAAAGGGGTGTAGCTTATAGATACTTCCTATTTTTTACAGCCAACCCAATTCACAAGAAATAGTTATATGTATTTCAATACAACTCGGTTTTAATACACCAATAGAAAACAGAGACAATCGGAAATCCTTCAGCGATAATTTCAGATTGGAGCACATTGTGCATCATCGCGCCATACGATACAGCAAATGGCGTAGGCAACTGCTGGAGCAGTGACCAGTTCAATTGGTAGCCATCAGGAATCGGCCAGCCTCTAGGCTTCAGCATCAATGGCCAATTCAGTCGGTAGCCAGGAAGAATTGGCCGGCCTTTAGGTTTTCAGCATCAATGGCTAATTCAGTTGGTAACCAGGAAGAATTGGCCGGCTTCTAGGTTTTCAGCATCAATGGCTAATTCTGTCGGTAGCCAGGAAGAATTGGCCGGCCTCTAGGTTTTCAGCATCAATGGCTAATTTAATTGGTAGCCAGGATGAATTTGCCGGCTTCTAGGTTTTCAGCATCAATGGCTAATTCAGTTGGTAGCCAGGAAGAATTGGCCGGCTTCTAGGTTTTCAGCATCAATGGCTAATTCAGTCGGTATCCAGGAAAAATTGGCCGGCCTCTAGGTTTTCAGCATCAATGGCTAATTCAGTTGGGAGCCAGGAAAAATTGGCCGGCTTCTAGGTTTTCAGCATCAATGGCTAATTCGGTTGGTAGCCAGGAAGAATTGGCCGGCTTCTAGGTTTTCAGCATCAATGGCTAATTCAGTTGGTAGCCAGGAACAATTGATCAGCCTCTAAGGTTGTCAGCATCAATGCAGCAGGGATTGGCCAGCTTCTAGGTGATCAGCGGCAGCATGGTCATTTGATTTTAAGAGCCGGCACACTTAGACGCCCCATTATTGTAATGATGACAGATGCGTCTGGCTCAGCTGATAGAGTGCTGGCCGTAAACATATCGTTAAAAATAGTTGTAATCTTTAAAATGATTGTGCTGTGATGGAGGAACAGAAGCAACTGCAGATTTCAGTTGACACTCAGGAAATTATAATTACAATTAACAGATCGCGTTTTAACTGGAGGTGTTCCGTCCACTCGTGTTAATTTTTGAAATTTGACTGCCGAATATTGTGGTGTTTTTAGCTATTTATAATGTCTTTCTACCAGCGTTTGTGTGGCGTCAGCTTGCAAAAACAAGTTTACGTTTTTCAAAAGGCAGGTATTTTTAGTTGCCAATAATAATTTCGCCCAATGACTGGTTTTGTCAAAATAGGGTTATCGAACTTGCAGGTGTTTGTATGAGTCAGCGTCAGGTGTTCAATATTCTTTTTTTTCTCCGGCTTGAATCGCCTAGGAACCGATTATTTTTATGCATTTTTCAACTAGCAAGTTTTATAATATTAAATGCAATAAAATCGTGTTTTCATGTTCGATACAACAGAACTTTTATAGTACTTTCACAGAACCCGAAAATGAACGTTGAAATTTGATGAATTGTTCAAATCAAGTGAAATAACGCATCCTTAATTATCTCTGCTTATTGTAAATTATTTAATTACACTTTACTACTCTTTTAAAATAATTAGGACAAGTGCTAATAAGACATTTGTTGATTTCTTTATTAGAATATTGCAATTAACTAACACGTAGCCACGTAAGTTTACTGTTAACCTTATTAACGTGTTCCTTGTCTGTTTTGTGAGAAGACTCGTTTATCATAAAAAACCATTAGCGGTAATTAACATGGTACGTAGTAAGTTTCGTGTTAAGGTCTTTTTCCTGATCTTTACTATTCTTTTCTTCAATAAATTACAAAATTACTTCGTGCCACCATCTTTAAATAAATCACAATAAAACACTTTGTTTAAACCACTGTTTTTTTACTATTCGTTTATCACTATTTGTATAATATTTACTTAGTTTTGGAGATTTTAAGGGAATCCCCAGATCTTGCAGTACCTATAAACCAAAATACCTGATCCGATATTTTTAATTATCTCCCATTCGTCATGCCATTTATCAATGGACATATACAGCAATTATGGAATGGAACACAACTATTCTTTCTTAGCACACATCCTTTACTTAATTCACATCTATACACAGCCTTCTGCTTTTCTTATATTTTAACTGTCTACTCTCCACTTTCAGCTCTCTTCTCGACATCACCTCGAGCAAAATAGATGATTGATCGTGCAAACAGTTCGATAAAAATATTATTTGTAAGGTCATGATTTTTCTCTTATAAATATGTAAAAACACGATAAATTTGAATCGAGATATAATATAGTAATACAATAATTATTTGCATCAATGGTTACATTTGTAAAATCACAGTGTTGTTAATAGATGTACATGTATTTTTAAACACATTTAAATACAACTACTTTTGCTTGTTTTTTACTAAACGATTGAAAAAAGATTTACCCGTAAATCAAATAAAATGTTAAATTTCAGGATCTCATTAACGAATTATATTACGGAGACTCGAAATTTAAAGTTCAAATGAATAACGTTTTATGGACACAAGATACGCTGATTATATCATCTGAAACCCAAGGCAAATCAAACTTTGAATAAATATACCGTGGGAAGCTCTATGAATTTTATATGTAGATAAATTGTTGAAATACATTACAACAGATGAGCCTTACCTTGTGATTTCAACCCAAAATTTAAACCACCATTCTCAAATAAGGGAATCATCATGTAATATCGTACAAGTTATAATTAAACGTATCGTAAGTTATTCAAACCTCCTTTTATTGTTGCTATTTTTTTTTTCATTTATCCTCCTACTAAAAATAATATTTGGATCCGTCTTTTCATTTATATTTAAAAAATATGAGAGTAATGTACAATGCCTAAAATGGTAATTTCTACAAATAAATGGAATATATTTCAGAAGAAACTCTGAAAATTAAAACAGAAACCATACGTGTAAATTATAAATTTACAGAAACCGTAACAAAACCGTAAATCAAAACCGTCAAAACCGTAAATTATAAATTTCTGTACACTAAATTACTTTGCATTTAGTTATAAATATAAATAATTACATATGCTTGCTCTCGGTAGAAGCTTTAGCAAAAATGGTGAAAGAGAAGCAACAATGTTAGCCGGTTTGCCACAATGCGCTCAGAAATTCCCGTTTAATCCAATTATGCAAACAAACCGTTGAAAAAATTTTTTTTGTAAAAAATACTAATGTTTAATCAACTTAAATTTTAAGAATATAATATTTTCATTTCATTTTGACACTTTTTCACATTAATACATCATAGATTACCGGGCAAAGATATTTACGTAGACTTAAGTATGTTTACGAGAATGTGGATGATATAAAGCAACTTTTTTCAAATTTAAATTAAAAAATATATATATATATATATACATAGATCGTCACTCTACTGTAGAGTGCCAAGACAAAAAACTGACCAATAGGTAAATACGATTATGTTCTGCTTAGAAAATCCCAAAGGCGAAAGTAATTGAATTGACTTTTGTTAGCAGATAATGCCACCTCGTATATTTTATATCAATGAAATGAATAAACCCATACTTACATAAAACAGTGAGAGTAAGTGTATAATATTTTATATTTTACCAACACCTTCACTTTACCGCAACACATCTGTACATCTAGTACCATGTACTTGAGAATAATGAAATTGCGCCAGTATTGAGACGAGTGAAACTGTATGAGGTTGGTAATATAATGGGTGAGATGGCTAGAGTATGGATGAGTGTAGAGGATGTGTGAGTGACTCTGTGAGGGTAGCACAGCGCTAGTATGCGTAAGGTAAGGTAAGAAGCGAGTGATGGATTGCCAGAATACTTCGACAGCCCGTATGGAAGAAAAAGAAGACGAGGAAAAAGCGTTCCAGTGATCCGCAGACGGGAGAGAGAGTTTTTCCTGTGGCCGCTTCAATGTGGGAAAACTTCTTTATTTACGCCGGAGTTGCAAAAAAGCGGAGAGGATCGTTAGTGAAATAATTACAAAAAAAACTTTTTTTTGGAAAACTCGACATATTTTGTCTACGGTTTTAATATGTTTTTAACTCAATAATAATAACAAAAATTATGATTTTTATACTGCCGTTTTCGTGAAAATCACCCCAAGGACGTTAATGACTTGGTGAGTGTTTATTCATAGAAAAATCATTGTTTAATTTACTACAATTATTGACGGCCTCTGTGGTCAAATTCCGGCATGCGCAAGTAATATTTTAAGATTTTCTTGTGTTATTTCGCAATTTAATCATATAAGGTACATTTAAATTATATTCGGTATATTTGCGGCACGTTCCGTAGTGGAAGAAAATCTCAGCATCACACTGGTGTAAGGCCATCATATAGTGTCCCCTGAGTGCAACATTGTATCTTTAACAATGTAATACAGTAATGTTTATATAAATTAACCTGCAAGGTAAATCTATCAAAAATTTAAACAAAACCAATCGTATTACGAACATAGATTTACTATTTGTTTAATATTAAAAATAATATTATTTTATATATGTAAGTACCTACTTTTTCGTTCAATTCCAAACGCTTGAATTCAAAGTAAATTTGAGTTCCTTACGCATGAATATTTTACATCACGCATTTTAGATCATTATAGCTCACGGAAAACTGAAGTTGGTATTTTGAGTTTATTTTTAGATAAAAAAATTTTTTTGTACCTTAATTGAACTTTCACAGAACTATGAAATTTGCAAAAATTTTTCAACATGTGTGAACCAACCCGTCCTTAGTCACCTTTTTAGTTAACAGTTAAAAAACATGGATACTTATTACCTAAACAATATATTTATTATGTTGTTTTTAGAACGAATCCAACGAATGCTAAATTTTGATATGAGATAAAAGTATCAATTAGTTAAATCTAATCTTTGTAAAAATGTTCATAGACCAATAATGGGCAGGAAATGTAAACCCTTGTGCCAGTTCTGGCCCCGGCGGCAAGCTGTAATCCTGAGAGGAAGGCTTGTTAAAAAAAACTGTGCATTTTCTGTTGTGTTTGATGTAAAAATTCACAAAATATATGGCCGTCACGGGACGCCTGGCAGATTAGATGATTTTTATTGAAGGAAGCGAAAACAAAAGCAAATAAGTCCTCACATTTTAAATAATAATACGATTATTTTATTATTTATAAAATATACACAAATAAATATTTTACAAATTACAAATTTATCGTCACTGTCGAAAATATCAGAAAAGATCCACTGTCAATTTTAGTGAGAATAGAAGCAAACATACTGCACAGAGTTTTGACGGCCGGGCGGAAAGAGCCGACAAGTCACGAGGCTGGCCGAACGAATCGTTGTTCCATACAAGAGCGTCGACACGTTTTTATGCAGTAGCGTCGTCCCATCTTGCCACGCAAGATTCTGTTTTATTCCCTAGGCGCGCCAGATGTTTCGTAAAAGATGGCGCTTGTTCCGTTTTTACATTAACGTGTTCCGAAGTCTAAATATATGCTTCCTAACGGTTGGGTTCCAACCACGAATCTCGGTTTTTATTCCAACTCTGATATTAAATTATATCGATCGCCATAAATTCACCATTCTTCACAACTTCAATGTTCATCATTACAGAATCGTTAATGCAAACAAAAATTAGGCTCTTTTGAAATTGTTCATTTGAATTGAGTGTTTTATTTCATGTTATTTTTTACTCGCCCTACTAAAACATTTAATATTGGGTAATTTCATAATCAATACTTTCCGATTTAGATTATTTTCCTGATAAGATCTCATTTTTTCTCCAGATGATATTTTTTGATAAAATTTTATCATTAATCACAAGAATAAATACACATTTTATTGTTATGGATAAATATATTTTTTTTAATCATCGATCTTGTATTTATAAAATATTTATTTTGTCACTCCTTCAAAAATTACAATTTCACTTGGTGGCGTAGTTTTAATTTAATAAAAATAAATCACTTCGTTAACACCGCTTTTTAATCATAATTATAGTATTGAATTATATCGATCGTCATAAATTAACTAAAATTTACAAACTTTAAGGGAAACATTTTTATTTTTTCAGTTATATTATTTATTAAAAAAATTGATTACTGCAATACAATTATTACCAATTTAACAATAAATTTATTTAACTTTTTTATGATAATAATTAATTTACCACCCCTCAATATGTTTGTCTATTCTTACATTTATTTTTTTCATTTGCGTTTATTTAGACGGTGAAACCATTAGTTTTGAAACATGTTGATCATTTTGATTAGGTAGTGATGGATACAGAGTGATTTATGTTAATAATGTTTATTTATTTACTTTTAAAGATTTTTTAATATTTTTTTTCATAATAATTTAAAATTATGCTTCAAACTCATCTAAATATTCTTCAATGATATTAGGTGTATATTTTAGTCAGTAGAGTCAAGGAACTTGTTGGTAGTTTATTTAATCGGTACACATTTTCATTCAACAGGTTTTTTTAAATATTTTACATCAGATTGTTTCAGTAATCTTTTCATCCTGACACTTTTAGGACGGGTTGTTAGAACAATTCTTCAAATTTGGAAGTTAATTTTCAAGTTCTGTTCAAGTTCACTAAGTCAAGTAACTAGACTTTAATGATATAATAACAAAAATGAACAGGACATTCACAGGATTCTTCAAATTATCGTTGAAATTTGATGAATTGTTCAAATTCTATGATACAACCCGTCCTTAACATTTGGGAAAATATTTACACAAAAAAGCCTTAAGGCTATTTCATTCAACATTGCCATTACTCGTATCATTATGTGTTGTGCTAGTACAGCTGCTTTGCCATGTGGTATCTTGAACAAGTCATGGCGCCGACTACCTACGGCTAAAATTTTCGGGCAAGCATTCCAAGAAGAATAAATTTTCAATGGAGTTATAAATTATGTTAAAATTATGTATTGCAAGTTTTGCGTAGCATCTAGTTTCTAGGCTTAATCCATTTGTTATCTCAAGTAAGTCTATATGGTTGTTATATAACTGTTAAAGCCATATAATATACTATAGGTGTGTTACACAAATAGCCATCGCCGCACAAGCCGGCGGCAAAGCTTGAAACTCCAATCATTCAGGGTGTGGATTATAGTCAATTTCCCAATTAAAACAAGTCTCTTGTTATGAAGGTTTATTATACAGGTAAAACAGGTTATCAACAGGTCTACAAAAGGTACAAGCTTTTTAAGGCCTAACTAGTTACTTAGGCAATCTATTGACTCTAGGGGCTCTGATTGACAAGGAATATTATGCGCTCACGTGTAATTTACGGCGGATGCGGTGAGACGGTCGGCAGGGGCCATGGCAGGTGCCAGGCAGGATGCGGGGCTGATGTAGATAGGCGGCCACTAGGGCACACCACGCTGGACGGCAAGGGGACGCCAGGGCGGCGGCCGGAGTCGCAGAGACGATGGAGCAGAACGGGGGCACTGATTGGTGGGCCAAGGGGGTCCACACAAACAGGCTAGGGCGGCAGACGCCCAGGGCTGAGGCCGGGGTCTACAAGTTCACGATCTCAGCCTGGGGTCGACGGTAGGTGGGGCAGCTAGCATCACCGGGGTACGAGGTTGGCGGCGTGGTCAGAGGCATGACACAGCTCTACAATGTAAGGAGGCTGTGGTTCTGAGGGACTGGCGGCACACATGGTGAAACAAATCAGGCCGGTCCATATCTATGGCGACACCAATTTCGGCGGCGATGGTAACTCGGAACTAACACATTGTGTTGAGATCAGCGGGGTCGGCGGTCAACTGGCCCGTGGGCAGCTAGCCGCCAGTACTTGACCTGCGTTGGTCCTCGCTGGGGGGGGGCTTGTCCCACTCCTTGGCGCGTGCCCAATGCCCTTATAAGGACACGAAGTACATGATTGGCTGTTAACCCGCGTGATCGTGACAAGCGGAGATATCGCGGATGTACTTGTATGTATTGGTGATCTAACACGCCAACAGTGCGTGGTTCGTTTCCTGTAACGCGTGAGAATATACCTAACTTGTGCAGTTAGCTTGTTTTTATGGGCGATCCATAACACTACCCTCCTTGTCGATGAAAGAAGATCCCAGGCAACGTGGCTGAAGCAGGGCAACGTCCTCTTGTTTGCCGTACGAGAGGTACAGAGCTACCTCATTTCACAAAGATTTAAACACTCCCTAACGAGCCAAAACAAAAATTTAACTACCTGAGAGCCAAGTTGAACAATCCCTAACAAATACACTGAACAAGGGTTGCCAAACCTCTTTCAAAAATAATTGCAGAAATGATCTCCAAGGCGCGATACAAAACACGCTATGATTTACATACACAACTTTTTTCCAAACAAAAAAAATACACATGGCCTTCTTCCCAACAGAAAAGAATACTCATCACCTTCTTTCCAAACAAAAAGAATATACCTGGCTTGCTTTTTTTTTCTCAAAAAAAAAGACAATACCAAAACAACAAACGTAGCATACAATGTGGTATTACCGAATGGATGTACACAATTTACCACCAGGCCTACACTTTCCATCAAACCACAAAAGAAGAACAATTAAGCCATGTTCACAATTGTACAATGTTATACATAATGATATTCTGGTTAGAGAATATTATTCGCTTATGCGATTGACCAAAATCAATCCATATTCGCGTTTTTCACAATGAAATTCTTAAACTATACATGTTTTTTTTTTTTATACACAAAATTCCTGTTATGGAATGTGTACGCTGATTATATCATGCGATTGATCGAAATCAACCCATATTTGCGTCTTTAACAATGAAATTCTTGACACTATACAACACAAGTATCAATACACATGTTATGTTATTTCTTATTATCCATTGATAATTTTGAAAAACGGAAAAAAAACATACAAATTTTACTCAAGATTTTAACAATATATTCTCATTTAGTCATGGTTTGTCTGGTTGCTAATAATTCTTAGGCATATAGACCAATCCTCTCGTATCGCATATTGATTATACAGGTCAACGCTACCAAGACCTACCATGTAATTAATTATAAGGCTAATATCATCCTATAACATTTAACGATTTACTACCTGTAAACCGTACAGCGCTGTACCAGGTGTTAACAAGAAACACCAGCACGTCGTAACGAAAACGTTCGACAAAATTTTCAGAACACTCATAAAGTGTTCTCACCAAATGACCAGACAAAACCCAAAATGACCTTAAGTGCAATTATCAACCCAATTCTTTGGTTAAGATTCAATAATGTCCCAAAATGACATAAATATGCAACCACCATTTGTCCTTAATGACCAACAATTTTAGATTTCCAAATCTAAGACATAATTACGTTATCTTTACAAAAACTATTTCTTCTTACCGGGTGTATATCATAATTCATCTTTCTATGAGAACATACACACCACACTTGACATGGCGTAACACATATTACAATTACACAATTTTATTTCGTCACGACTTTATGAAGGACTTTACACGTTATTTCTTTTTATTGATACCGAGGCAATCAATTACGTGTTTACAAGAAATTACAATACACAACCCATAACCAATTAATAATTAGTTAGGGAACAATTTACACAATTATAATTTACAAACATATTACATACCACTCAACAACTACTGTGTGTGATAATTCATTTCTGTTATATAAGACTTATTCGAGTCTTTTTAATTTAAAAATCGAGAACTACATAATCCGATTTCTAGAGATTGACTTCCTTAAAAATAACGACACGTATTCACTACGCAAGAAGGAGAAAAGAAAAAAAAATTCCAGAAAAAAAACAAATAATTGGTATGTAACCAATTAAATACAAAAACATTTGACATAATTTTCTATATAAGAGAATGTCTGAACAAAAACCACATACGGGGTTTCTCATTTGAACTATACAATTTATGTAACACAAGATATTTGAGTTATATTTACAAAATGGGTTCCTAATCTACCACTGATAACTTTAAGTGATGAAGAACGAAATCATCACTTCAAAAGTACAGGACATTTCTTACGCCGTTTCCTGTCAACGAAAAGAAGATTATATATACAAATATAACCTTAATTTGTACTAAAAATTGGTATATATTCTTAGTACAATAATTCCACGAAATATAAATTAAGTTTATTTTTCGGTCCCGGGCAGGATATTGAATGCTTAAGGCGGTTTTTTCCTTACTATAATAAAAAAAATTCCACTAAAACTTAAGGTTCTTGAATTTAACCCTCAATCAATGTAACGTGTCGTGTTTCGTAACGAAATATATACAAAAATGTATATTTTTAAATATAATTTTATATAACTTATGTAGTTACTTCATAACTACAACTTATATCTTCTATATCACAATACTCATTTATTGTGATAAAAGTGTCTGAGTTTTGATTTATTGTTATTATTACTTTAAAACGAGTTATAGTTATGGAAGAGAGAGATGAAAAGAGAGAGAAAGAAAAAAAAAAATTATATATTGTATTTCATAAGATGTCTGCTAGCTAGTCAGAATCTCACAGAAACACAATAAAATAAACAGAGTGACTACTATGTCAGCCAAAATAAATGTACTCAAAGATTCATGACGTCTTTGAGTTATAAACATTGAATGACACATAGCACCTTGTTCATTTAAATAATATTATTAGAAATGCACAAAATATGTATTATAGTTTACATATTATATCGCCTTAAACTGGGTGCGAGAATAAACAATATACGTAACAACATGAAAGCGGCGACCTTTGACGAATTCATAATTATTATTATTATGCTTAAATACTGTCTGTTGCGACGCGGGAATGGATCCTTTGTCGGTATTTTTAATAGACGTGAATTATTAAGATATATCCAGTTACTGCTCGTAGCGTGTTTTATTTTTGACCAAACATTTATTTTCTGTGTAATATTTTTCTGTTGCGAGTTTTATTCTGTTCAATGATTTTATTTTCTGTAATATAACAACAAATTCAACCCGATTAGTGACACTTATTAGGTGACATTGTTACCTAGTTTTATTATGTCTTTAATGTGAAATCTCCCTACGATTTTTCCATTTAAATCTTCCAGCTGGTATACCGTGCTAGAGATTTTTTGTTTCACCCGATTTTCTACAAAACGGGGTGCGAGTTTATTTGAGAAGTACGTCCCAGCTTTCGATTGTGCAAAGTTACGTCTCCATACAATGTCTCCAATTCCGTAAGAGGCCAACTTGTGTCTTGTATTGTACCGAGCGGCACTTTGTTTATATGCTTCCGCAAGAGAATCACTAACTTGGTCATAAATAGCTACTAGTTCTTGTAATTTTTCCGCGTATTCTGCTACTGTATCTGGTTGTTCGTCATTTCGACTACCAGACGAGATACGCCAATGTGAAGTTCCGTGTACTGTCTTCTCGAACCCGTGCATAAGAAAAAATGGGGTGAAACCAGTCGTAAGATTGACAGTATTGTTTATCGCCGCTTGAACCGTTTTGACGTGTTTTGACCACTGACGGTGATCATTGCCTACTAGAATAGCCAATGTAGTACCGATTGTTTGGTTATAGCGTTCCACTACATTATTCATAGGCGTATAGAATGTGTTGTAATAAATATCTGGGACGCCGTACTGAGATAAGAAGGCTTTAAAGGTGTTTGATATGAACTGTCGACCGTTGTCCATTATCAGTGTTCTAGGGACAGAGATTGGTAAGAAAATATTATATTCTAAAACTTCTATAATGGCTTTAGCCGTAGCATGGCGTAGTGGGAATAACCAACAGTATTTAGTGAAAACGTCTACCACACTTAGAATGTGAAAGTTACCGTCATAACCCTTCGGGTATGGACCTATCAAATCTATACTTAAACTCTGCATTGGTCGGTCGACGTTTTTGGGATGCGACATGTAACCTAAGGCTGGTTTCGTTGAATGTTTATAAGCCTTACAAGTATTACAAAGAGACACTAACTTTTTCACATCATTATACATACCGGGCCAAAAATTTCTTAACGATAATTTTTTAAAGGTTTTAAACACACCAGGATGTATTGACGCGGAAGAATTATGACAATCCGAGATAATAGCTTGCCGATCTTCTACAGGGGACACTAATTTCCATTCGTAGTCTTCTTGTAAAGAAAAATCAGCTTTGCAATGTTTAAACAACTTATTTTCTTGTATCAGGAAGTTAGGACAATTTTGTGGGTTATCAACGCATTTTTTATATAGTTCTGTGTACCATTTGTCCTTAGAACTGGGCGTGCTTAATAAACAGTCTAGCTGAGTAACTTCTATACGTGAGAGTGCGTCCGGTACTATATGCAGGGAACCTTTACGGTGAATAATATCAAAATCGAATTGAGACAAACGAGTCGCCCATCTAGCAAGTCTACCTGAAGGATTTTCTAGTGACATCAACCACCTTAAACTCGAGTGGTCTGTGACTACGGTGAATTTTGACCCTTCGACGTATGACCGAAAGTTGTACACGGCGTCCAGAATAGCTAATAATTCGCGCTCTGTGGTGCTATAGTTTTTCTCCGCCTTTGATAATACTCTCGAGTAATATGCTACAGGGTGTTCTGCGTCTTCGAACTGTTGAGAGAGACATGCTCCGATTGCAAAATTTGAGCTATCGCATTGTATTATAAAAGGTAATTTAAAATCAGGACAACTTAATACCGGTGCCGAAATCAATGCATTTTTCAAGGTGGTAAATGACTTTTCTACTTCATCATTCCATGTATAATTAGGTAGGTTCTTCTTTCCCCCAGTTATATGAGTTAAAGGTGCGGCAATGTTTGAAAAATTGTCAATAAAACGTCTGTAATAACTACATAAACCTAGGAATGATTTCACCTGTTTCGTATTCTGAGGACGGGGAAAATTCTTAATAGTTTCTATTTTCGCCGGGTCTGTGCGGAGACCTTCCCTGTCTATAACAAAACCTAAGTATTTTAGTCTTGATTTACAAAATTCAGATTTCTCCATATTTAATGTTAATCCTGCATTCTTAAGTATACCACATACTTTTTTAAGAAGTTCAATGTGTTCTTCAAAAGTTTGCGAAATAATAATTAAGTCATCTAAATATGCAAAAAGGTTTGGTTCAAATTCTGGACCGAAAAGAGTGTCTACCAGACGTTGTAACTCACTTGGAGCATTTCTTAAACCAAAAGGAAGTCTTACAAACATAAACGTACCTCTACCTGGTACCACAAAACTGGTTTTTTCGCGTGACGACATGTGTAATGGAATCTGCCAGAAGGCTTTAAGTAAGTCTAGCGATGTAATGAAATTTGCGTGACGAAGGTTGTCCAAAATACGATGCACATTTGGAAGTGGGTAAACCTGGGCTTTGGTAGCCATATTAAGACGTCTACTATCAAGGCAAAACCTTGCAGTTCCATCCTTCTTGGGTACCAGTATCACTGGATTTGACCAAGGAGATTTACTTTTTACTATTACGCCTAATTCTAACATTTTGTCAACTTCGTTTTCTAGCTGCTTCAACCTCACAGGAGATAAGGGGTAATAGCGCTGTTTAATTGGTAAACCTTCAGTTTCAATCACATGTTCGATTAAATTCGTTTTACCCAAACCGCATTTAGCAAAAGATATGGATTGAAAATCCTCCATTACATCACTAAGAGATTTCATTTGTTCCGGTGTAAGATCGTTTTTAGATTTTACAACATTAACCTCTGAGATAGAAGTGTACGAAATATTTTGTTCTGACGTGAATAAATTCGGAGCTATGTTGAATTTCTTCCAGAAATCGATACCTAAAATGATCTTTTGACCCAGTGAGGGAATTACTATGAAGTCTATAGTTTGTGATATACCGTTATAAATTATTGGTAGTGAAATTTTTCCCAACACTTCCTGTCTCTTGTTATCTGCCGTCGTAATTAACAAGTTGCAGGGTGACAACGTATACGAAGAGAAATGTTTGTGTAAATTTCCTCCAATACACGACAAAGATGCTCCCGAATCTAATAATCCTGATAACATACGATTATTGACATAAAATGTTACATGCGGTCGGCCATCACCGCTGCAAGTTACATTCCACGCTTCTAGGGAATCAGTATACGAAAATAATTTTACATAATTTAGCCAGTCATTCCATTCTTTTTTCCTAGTGTTTAAAGATGGCTTTGAATTAGAATGACCGTCTACCAGTTTTTTGATTCCTATTACATTGAAACGGGGGTGGTTTTGACAAATCCGGCATAACATTTGCTCTGTTGTCATCCGGCTTTTTCCATCGCGGGCTACGGCGCGGGATACTACTATTGCTAACTGCATTACAATATTTTGCAAAATGGCCATTTTGATTGCATCTGAAACAAGCACGGTTAGCTAAGTCAGTCGACCTTTGTGTAATCATTGCTAACTGAGAGTTTTTATTCTGGCCAAACAATCTATTTTTGTTACGTAGTTGAGAATTATCATGATGAGTTTCATCCATGAGCTCACAACTTTTAACTAAATCGTTACAAGAGCTAGGTGCATTGTACGAGAAAAGTTTATTATATTTGTGTAATAAACCATTTTTAACTGTTAAAGCCAAGTCTTCCTCGGACAATGGAGATGTTAATTTATTATTCAAAGACGACATTAAATTTACATATTGTCTAACAGATACATTATATAACTGTTTGTAATGGTGTAATTTAGATTTAATTCTGGAATCACCTTCGAGAATTTTAGAGCCCGAGGCAGTATCGGTCTCAACATAACTCGAGACGGAATTGAATTTAATCTTGTCCATCTCGTCACATAACGACTGCAATTCCGTAACATTAGAGATTTCACGACCGATTTTTAATTGCGCATATACCGGCAGGAGACCTTTTGTGATTAATGATAGAAGTTCCGATTCCGGAAGAGGTATATTTAGTTTAGAATTTATCGCTAATGCCTCCAGAATGTAGTCTGACGCCCTCTCATGAACTTTCTGACTTAAATTAAATAACTTCGACTTTTCAGTTATTTGGAATGACGGGTTTTCAAATCTTTTTAAAAAAGCTATCTTAATTTCTTCCCATTTCAGGTTAGTCTTAAAAATTTTCCTGTAAAATAATAAAGCGGAACCGGTCAGCAAGTCAATGAACCCTCTAGCTAGGTCTTCCCAATCCACGCCTCTGGCATATTGTAACTCAGTAACTCTATCCAAAAAAACACGAACGTCCGTATTGCCATCAAAAGAAATTTTCCAGTTCGTTAAATTTACGATTTTCCTTTCGACGTATCTTAAATTGGTTCTATCCACGTTCTGATGCACAACAATCGGGTTTATAACATCGTGGGAAACGGAACTACTTGCTTTAGGTGTCGTACTAACTTCTGGCGAACTTAATGATATAATTGGAGGTTCTGTGCTCACATTTATTGATGCATTATATGCCACACATTGATCTCTTAGAGATGACACAGCCCTTTTTGGAACTATACCTCTTTCTATTAACCACTTTTTAATTGAAGGCGCTGTCGCTTTTTCAAAATTTAAAATTCTACCAATATTGGGAGGATCCATGATTTAATAATGGTAACAACCGGTAAGGTCTACGGATCTTAATTAAAAACAACCAATACGTTATTTATTTAATAATGTGAATTAAAAAACGATAACTGAATTTAATCCGACGGAGAATTAATACTTGGAAGTTCTTTTGAGTATTTGAATTATTTCAACTTATTACAATGAAACAGATAAGCAAAGCTTAACCTGACAAAAAAAATTATTTCTTATAACGAAACAATTAAATTGCATTCCAAAATTGAAATAACACATCTATCTCTCGGAAACAACCACATTTAATGTTTATTACGCCGTAATTTCTCGTATTTGTTTATTGCGTATTTAGAAATTGGAACTGCGCATTACGTACATGCGTAACCCGGCGGACAAAGCGCGTATTACTACGTATGTGTACCGGTCGACGGAACAAACACTCCCGAATCAGAAATGAATTATAACACACAGCTGTGGATAAAAACATTAATAGACAAGAATATTACAGTAACACATAACAAGAAAAGACACATTCCATCGGGTAATTGACTATCCAGGTTGTGGCGCCAGTGTTATATAACTGTTAAAGCCATATAATATACTATAGGTGTGTTACACAAATAGCCATCGCCGCACAAGCCGGCGGCAAAGCTTGAAACTCCAATCATTCAGGGTGTGGATTATAGTCAATTTCCCAATTAAAACAAGTCTCTTGTTATGAAGGTTTATTATACAGGTAAAACAGGTTATCAACAGGTCTACAAAAGGTACAAGCTTTTTAAGGCCTAACTAGTTACTTAGGCAATCTATTGACTCTAGGGGCTCTGATTGACAAGGTATATTATGCGCTCACGTGTAATTTACGGCGGATGCGGTGAGACGGTCGGCAGGGGCCATGGCAGGTGCCAGGCAGGATGCGGGGCTGATGTAGATAGGCGGCCACTAGGGCACACCACGCTGGACGGCAAGGGGACGCCAGGGCGGCGGCCGGAGTCGCAGAGACGATGGAGCAGAACGGGGGCACTGATTGGTGGGCCAAGGGGGTCCACACAAACAGGCTAGGGCGGCAGACGCCCAGGGCTGAGGCCGGGGTCTACAAGTTCACGATCTCAGCCTGGGGTCGACGGTAGGTGGGGCAGCTAGCATCACCGGGGTACGAGGTTGGCGGCGTGGTCAGAGGCATGACACAGCTCTACAATGTAAGGAGGCTGTGGTTCTGAGGGACTGGCGGCACACATGGTGAAACAAATCAGGCCGGTCCATATCTATGGCGACACCAATTTCGGCGGCGATGGTAACTCGGAACTAACACATTGTGTTGAGATCAGCGGGGTCGGCGGTCAACTGGCCCGTGGGCAGCTAGCCGCCAGTACTTGACCTGCGTTGGTCCTCGCTGGGGGGGGGCTTGTCCCACTCCTTGGCGCGTGCCCAATGCCCTTATAAGGACACGAAGTACATGATTGGCTGTTAACCCGCGTGATCGTGACAAGCGGAGATATCGCGGATGTACTTGTATGTATTGGTGATCTAACACGCCAACAGTGCGTGGTTCGTTTCCTGTAACGCGTGAGAATATACCTAACTTGTGCAGTTAGCTTGTTTTTATGGGCGATCCATAACATGGTGCATAAACCTCGGATAGGAAAAAATGAAAAACAAATTCTGGACTTGTTCCAGCATATTTACATATTTAGTTTGGTGCGGAGTCCACACACCACTAGCATACTCCAGCTTTCTTCTTATTACACCATAGAACATGCCAATCATTGCATCCAGGTCATTAAACTATTTACATGTTCTGATAATAAACCCTAAGAGTTTGTAGCAAGCTTTAGTGAGCCATATTATGTGGTCCAAAAATGTTAGTTTGAATTCAAAGACGATACCGAGATCCCAGCCCTTTAATGCTGTACTCATAAACTAAGGGCTTCTGGGAACGGGTGTATTTTTAAAATATTAAATTGAAACTTTTTTTTTGACCATTCTGCTACGGCATCAACGTTAGATTGCATTTGTAAGCAGTCCTGATAAGATGATATTTCCATCATAAGTTTGAGGTCATTCGCAAATAGAAGATATCTTACATATTTTACACAGACCCGGATGTCGTCTATGAGTATGTCGAATAATATCATATCAAGTTTTGATCCTTGGGGAATACTTGACAACGCAGGGACAGTTTTAGATTAATTTCCGTTTAATAATACATATTGGCTTCTGGATTTAATTAATTAATTTTCAAATAGGAGGCGAAGAATATAAGTCTTTGTTGATCCAAGCAAAGTTTGAATATTTTGATTAATAAAATTTCATGATCAACACGATCACGGCAAAATCCGTATAAACACATCTGTTTGGTGTCTCGAGTCCAGGACGATGGCCACCAATTATTGTGAAAATGTCAACAAATTACATATAGCGGATTTTTTTGGCATAGAACCGTGTTGGATTTCTAATAGAAAAGTCAAAATGTTGTAATGTATGTTCGTATAAATAATCATTTCAAATATGTTTGATATCGTTGACAGTATGGCTAGTGATCTGTAATTATCTATATCAGTCTTGTCTCCAGCTTTGAAAATTGGGCTTACGCGCGAGAGTTTCCAAGAATGGGGGGTAACAACCAGTCGATTTGCTATGATTAAATATATAGCTCAGAGGATAAGTAATGGTCATTGACATTGTAAGTAATTATATTAGGGGGTTATATTATGTCTGGGCCTGCAGCTTTGTCAGGTATTAGAGTTTGAATACAGGAATCTACTTCCTCTGAGCAGGTTAACCCAAGACATATTTGATGATGTTCTAGGGTCTAAATTTAGTGGCGGGGCTGTCTGGCTATTCACTGATTGGAGTATTCTGCAAATTTAAAGCTAACTATTTCGCGGTCGGAAATTATTTCCGGTTTGTCGCTCAAGTTGATTTGAGAATTTCGATTTGCTCTTAGGGATTTAATAAAATTCCAAAAGCATTTCACATCGTCTTTGATCCCAAGCTGATTTTCTTCTAAATAATAACGTTTTGCGGTTGCCATATCTTTTTTAAGATCGTTTTTAAGGATCTGATTGCTTCTTATGCAGTTTGTATCTTCTTGTAAGAGTTTCTTTGCTTTCTAATTTATCAATAATAGTTTTAAAGAACCAGACTGGATAATTAACATTTAACATACATATTTTCTATTGGGGACACTTTTTTAAAAAACTCTGAATTACACATCGTTTAAGTATGCGACTGCATCATCTAAGTCAGATATCATATATAGGTAGTTCCAGTCAAGTTTGGAGAGTATGTCACTTATTAATTGCATGTTTGCTCGCTTGTACCTACTGGAACTGGTGGAAGTAGGTAGATAGTGCTGGGCGTGTAGCGTTATTTCCCGCCTTACGCCGGTTACGTGCTGTCTTGAATAATTTCATATAAATTGCAAAGGTTGGATTAAATTTATCTTCTGGGACCAAAATTTTATCAGATCGACTGACGTCACATCTATTCGTGCAACAATACTGGATCGAGAATATTGTTAAAAATATTAATTACGTTTTGTTGTTTAAGGTTGTTGGAATTCATAAAATATAAATACTCTAAAATAACCTATTCGCGTTTGTCATTAAAATTAAAACCCATTATCTTTTTGATTCTTGGTCAATATAATCAATGCAGTAGAAGTATATAACACGTATACACATTGAAAATTTATTTTTTGTTTCCTTCAGCCATGTATGTTCATCATCTGTTACAAAGATTCGCATTCTTTGGAACGTCAGTGTATTATTGACCTCTATGCATATGCCACCTCCTAGTGCATCGTTGTCTCTGTCCCACCTATAGACAGTATATTTCCTGTTGAATAGTTCCGAATCGAAGACAGAGGATCTCAACCTCGTTTCCGTCAAGAACATAACTTCGTGGTTTTGTATTCATAATTTTTTCGAAAATTATTTGGTCTTGGTATTCAGACCACGAATATTTTGGGATAATATATCTAAGCTTGCCATTAGATACGTTCCTTATTAACTGTATACAAAAAAATATATTTACCTACAGCTATATCCGTTGGTCAGACTGACGAGTTAAGAAAGGTTTCTCGGTTCTCTTCTGGGACGCTTATCTTAAACGAGCTGTTGTCTTCACGAACGTTTAATTGCATTACATCGAATTTGGCAGAGACCATCTTATTTAGGTAGTCATAGGTAACTGGTTCTTTCATGCTCAGTGTAAATCAATAAAACTTACATACTACTGCACGTAATGTTGAATCAATTTTGGTTCCTGTAATGATAGGAAGGCATTTACGTGGCTTAAGTTTAACCGCCTTACACTCAGTATAAATGTCATCCTCGTTTTTAGAGGTAGAGCAATTGCCCTCACTTTTAGAAGAAGCACTTTACCTTTTTCCTGGGGAGGTCCTGTCTTTGTAGAGCTGCCTCTATCTGGTAGTCGATTCCTGGTTAAGTTTGTATTTATGCGTTATAGGTTCAAGTTGAACAATTTTGACGCACAATTTAGTAATGATGCCGCCTTCAGAAATTAGTGAATTTTGCTGACCGATTGTATTTTTTTAGCTTGGCAATTATTGCAGCTAGATACTCCACCTTATAAGTCATAACATTAACTTGTAGGCTGACTGCTTCCCAGGTCTAGATCTAGTTGCCATAATTGATGCGGAGCAGAGGTTTAAAGTTCGTGCGACAAGATGTCACAGTGAGAGAATTTATCTTACTTTATACTATAACATGATACACAATATGCAGGTCGTTAAGGAATGTACTTGACTTATTTAAACCAGTGATTGTGAGAAAATTTGGCCTCCGCTAACAAAAAAATATTCCATATATCGTAACTGGTCGTTTAGCTGAGTAACGATCCAACCCCTTCCCGACCCTAACTGTCCAGTACCTAATATTTAAAAAAAAAAGAAAAAAAAAATGTCACTGGAGACCAAAATTAAATTAATTTATTTTTTATTCCAAGTAATGTCAGCAATCACTGGTTAAAGTAAGTGAAGTTCGTCTCTTAGTACCAAGTATATACCTAGTACCTACCTACATATTATATGAATAAGGAAATGTTTAAATTATGATTGAAAAAAAAAATAAAAAAACAATGGCGCAGCCGGTACGATAAATGTGAAATAAATAACCTACAAACTAAATTTAATATTATACCAAATAATTGGTGGTTAAATTATCAGAGCACTTATCATGGTAAAATAAATTAATTTATGAAATTGTTTGACAGCAATATCAGCAATCACTGGTTAAAGTAAGTCAAGTACGTTCCTTAACACACTGAATATACCTAGTACCTACCTACATATCATATGTATAAGGAAATGTTTAAAAAATAACTGAAATAAAATTATACAATACATTGGCGCAGACGGTACGATAAATGTGAAATATGTAACCTACAAAGTAAATTTAATATTATACCAAATAATTTGTGATTAAATTATCAGAGAACTTATCATGGTAGAATAAATTAATTTATGACATTAATTGACAGTTGTATAATACCGTAGCAAATTGCATTAAAAATACTGTTTGAAAAATGATTTACTAAAGTAAAACAAGCAGGTACAGAATTGATTAAGCAGCTTACCATTTCCCCATTCTGTCTTGACTTAGCAAGCGTCTTCTCGAGCCACTCCCACTGCCTTGTCATTAGAACGGTTTCCTTGTCGTCTGTTCTCAGCTTTTCCTTACCGCCCACCATTAGATTGGTGTTGAGGGCGATGATGCGTAGCTTACTGTGCGATTGCTCGATGGTGTAGTATCCTCCTGAAAGTAGTATTTACAAGTTAAGCATTTAAAAAAATTTTAGAGTTTTTTTTTTTTAAAAAACCCATAACAGAAAATATAAAAAAACAGCTCACGAAAAAATTATCAAACGTTTGATGGGTAATTTTTTTTTTTAAAAAAGCAATGATCCTCGGCAAAGATTTTTTTTAATAAATACTTCCAACAATTAAAATATCCCGTTATTTTTCAAGGATTTGCCTAGTACATTAATATTTATGCTTAAGCTTTTGTCTTCATTCTGGTAATACCTCATTTGCAAATCTTAGCACTAGTTGAATATAAATAAAAAATTTGTTGTTGTTTTAAAATACCTTTTTTAGGTGGAAATAGTTAAAGTAAATTTATGAATTTAAAGTAATAAAATATTTTAGTTTGTTCCCTTTTTGATGACCTTCGTGGTCGAGAATTAAGCCTCCTGACTGTCAATTCGATGGTCACGGGTTCAAATCCCGGCGTGCGTAAGTAAATTTTATGTGACGAATTTGTGTTATTTCACAATTTATTCATTTAAAATAATATATAGTATATTTTCGCGACGTTCAGTGTTAAAATGATAACAACAATATAATACTAGTGCTGCCATCTATGTATTTAATATGTAAACTTATATGAAATAAATCTTAGTCTATTCTCCATCTTTGATCAAACAGCGTTTCATTACAGGTTATGGGCCGTTCGCTTTTAAGATTTATATCTTCGCGATTTTGTTGTTTTTTTTTGTTTGACCAGTATAAAAAACACGATTACAAAACGCGATTGAACTGTGTCGTGACGGATTGTTATAATAAAAGTGTACAACTTTAGTATATCGCAGTTTAAAAATGTCGGCGAACTATCTTGTCAACGTACCCAAGCTAACGGGACGTGATAATTACGACATATGGTGTTTTGCGGCACAGAATTTTTTAATCCTCGAAGGCATGAAGCATTGTGTGCAGCCAGAAGTCGGGATTGAAATAAAACCTGCAGATGATGCAAAAACCAAAGCAAAATTGATTATGACAATCGACTCGTCTTTATATGTTCACGTAAAAGATGCTACATCCAGTAAAGAGTTATGGGATAAATTAAAAAAATTATTCGACGACAACGGATTTTCACGGAGAATAAGTTTGCTGAGAAATTTAATTTCGATTCGCCGAGAGAATTGCAGTTCGATGACGTCTTATGTGACGCAGATTATCGATACAGCACAGAAGCTTTCAGGAACGGGATTCGAAATTAATGACACATGGACAGCATCATTGCTACTCGCTGGTTTGCCAGATCGTTTCTCGCCGATGGTTATGGCATTAGAACATTCAGGAATTCCTATAACGACAGACTCCATAAAAACAAAATTGTTAGATATGGATTCAGCAAGTCATGACGGGAGTGAAGTTAGCGGAGCTTTAGCAATTCGTTCAACTTCAAAGTACAAAGGAAAAAATAATACGAATATGTCTATGGCCAGCAAAAGTTATGTTGGCAGCAATGGCAGCACTGGCTTGTCAAAGTCAAACGTCAACAAGCATATAAAGTGCTACAGATGTAAACAAATCGGGCATTACAAGAACCAGTGTACAAATACAGAAAATAACTTGTCAAATCAGATAAATAAGGAGCGAATGCAGTCTAATGCGTTTAGCGCAGTGTTCCTGAGTGGAAATTTTAACAAAGACGATTGGTATATCGACTCGGGCGCGAGTGTACATCTGACAGCAAATGAAAGTTGGATTATAAATGCGCAGTATGAACAAGAAAAAATAATTGTTGTCGCAAACAGTGAAAAGGTGTCAGTATTGTGTTCTGGCGATGTAAAAATCATGACTAAAACAGATAATCATGAGTATGACATCATGGTGAAAAACGTATATTGTGTACCAAGTCTAACAACGAATTTATTATCTGTCAGCCAACTGATTATGAAAGGCAACCGTGTATCTTTCACTGGAAATGGTTGTTCAGTTTACAATAAAAATAACGAGTTGGTTGCTACGGCAGTGTTGGTCAATGGAGTATATAAAGTGAATTTGCTAAAACAAGACTGTTTAGCAGCATCAGTTGTGTCAGGAATGACTTGGCATCGAAGGTTAGGACACATAAACAAAGATTATTTGAATCAGATGGAAAAAGCTGTGCATGGTATGTCACTTGATAAAAAAGTTGACATAAGCAAATCTTCATGCACAACATGTTGTGAAGGCAAACAATGCCGGTTACCTTTTAAGAGCAGTGGCCAACGAAGCAGTAATCTCCTAGATATTGTGCACACAGACATATGTGGGCCTATGGAGAATGTGTCTATGGGCGGCTCGAGATACTTCTTGTTATTTGTTGATGATCATAGTAGGATGACATTTGTTTATTTCTTAAAACACAAAAATCAGGCTTTGAAGTATTTCAAGATTTTTAAAGCTCAGGTGGAAAATCAAACAAAAAAAAACAATCAAAGTATTAAGGAGTGACAACGGACTGGAGTATTGCAATAAAGAATTTGATGATTTCCTGAATAGTGCCGGTGTGATTCATCAGAAAAGCAACCCTTACACCCCACAACAGAATGGATTGTGTGAACGATTTAATCGCACAATAGTTGAAAAAGCAAGATGTCTACTTTTTGATGCAAACTTAGGCAAAGAGTTCTGGGGTGAGGCCACCAATACGGCAGTGTACCTGCAGAATCGGATTGTGGCAGCGGCATTGGAAAATAAAACTCCATATGAGTTGTGGACTGGCTCCAAACCGGATATAAGTCATATCAGAGTTTTCGGTAGCACTGTGATGGTCCATGTAGCTAAAGAAAAGCGAAAGAAGTGGGATAAGAAAACAACAAAATGTATTCTCATAGGATATCCAGATAATATAAAAGGATATAGGGTCTTCAATCCAGAAACAAGGAATGTAACGACTAGTAGAGATGTGATCATCATTGAGAAGGAATCAAAATCTGAAAATTTAATGGAAGTGCAAGGTCAGAATATTGATTCAGTGGGGGATAGTAAGGAACTTGATGATACAGAACAATGTGGTCAGAATGTTGATTCAGTGGGGGATAGTAAGGAACTTGATGATACAGAACAATGTGAAATTGAACCTGTGCCTAGTCAAGAACACTCAAGTTTCATGGACAGTTTTATAGATAATGATGAAACATATGTTCCCAGTGATTATGAAGATGCAGACAGTGAGAAAGAAAGCCCGCAGTGCCGACCTAACCGGGAGAGGAAGATTCCAGAGAGGTATGGGTTATCAAATCTGTGCGTTGACAGTGAAACATATGATAATGCGGCTGGTTTGTCTCTGCATGACGCTTTAAATGGACCAGAAAAAGAACAGTGGGAGTTGGCTATAACAGAAGAGTTGCAGTGTTTCAAAGACAATGATGCGTGGGAGTTAAGTGATGCTCCAAAAGATGGAAGAGTTGTACAGTGCAAGTGGGTGCTTCGTAAAAAGTATGATAGTGAAAATAAAGTCCGCTTTCGTGCACGTTTAGTGGCAAAAGGTTTTTCACAAGTTGAAGGTGTGGACTTTACAGAAACATTTTCTCCTGTAGTGAGACATACTACATTAAGATTACTTTTTGCATTGTCAGTACAACTAAATTTGAAAACAACACATCTTGATGTAACAACGGCTTTCTTGAATGGTACACTTGAGGAAACTGTTTACATGCAAATACCAAAAGGTTTTTCTGAAAAAACACAAAATGGTCAAGTACTTAAATTAAAAAAGGCCATTTACGGGCTTAAACAATCCTCAAGAGCTTGGTATAAAAAAGTAGATGAATGTTTGTTAAGCATAGGTTATATTACATCTAAAATAGAACCATGTATGTATACAAAAATGAAAGATCAGTTTAAAACTATTGTCGCATTGTTTGTAGATGATTTTTTTGTTTTTTCAAATGATACTAATGAAACTAAGCATTTAAAGGATGTCTTAACAAGTCATTTCAAAATAAAAGATTTAGGAAAAATAAAGAAATGTCTGGGTGTTAACATAACTGTTAACAAATCTAAGCAAACAATAATATTAAGTCAGAAAGATTATATTGATCAGCTGTTGCATAAGTTTAATATGAGCCAAAGTAAACCTGCACAGACTCCAATGGAAACAAAGTTAAATGTGTCAAAAAATGAACATTGTGTTGGTAATTTTCCATATCAACAAATAATTGGATGTCTTATGTATTTAGCGGTTCTAACCAGACCGGACATTGCATATACGGTTGGTTTTTTAAGCCAATTTAATAATTGTTATTCCAAAGAACATTGTTCTTATGTAAAAAGGTTATTGAGATACCTAAAATGTACTAAAGATTATGGTTTAAAGTATTCCGCTAGTGGAAGCTCAATATTAAAAGGGTTTGTAGATGCTGATTGGGGCGGAAACATTATAGATAGGAGGTCATACACTGGAATTTGTTTTACTTTATCTGGTTGTGTTATATCTTGGGAAACAAAAAAACAGAATACTGTTGCACTATCTAGTAGTGAGGCTGAATACATGGCCATCACCGAAGCCTGCAAAGAAGCAATTTATTTGAGAAATTTACAATATGAAATAACTCAAAAAATGTATACTATTGACATTTTCAATGACAATCAGAGTGCGCAAAAGTTAACAGCAAATCCAGTTTTTCATAAGCGCACCAAACATATTGATATCAAATATCATTTTTGTAGAGAATGTGTAGCAAATAATATTGTAAATGTTAAGTATTTGCCAACAGCTGAAATGCCTGCTGATCTGTTCACGAAAAGTTTGGGTTCCACAAAACATTACAAATTTTTGGATAAACTAGGTGTGCAAATTGTTTAATTTAATTGTATTTATATTGTTAGTTATAGTGGGGGTGTTAAAATGATAACAACAATATAATACTAGTGCTGCCATCTATGTATTTAATATGTAAACTTATATGAAATAAATCTTAGTCTATTCTCCATCTTTGATCAAACAGCGTTTCATTACATTCAGAAGTGGAAAATACCCTCAGTATCGCCATGTTGTAGGATCACAACTCATAATTGAAATGGGTTTTAAATGGGTACTCCCCTACCTTCCTCTTTCCCATATTTTCCCCCTCCTCACTACCTTAAGCGTCACAAAATACCCCAATTTAGGATGCCTTAGCCTCACTGGCTCCAGACGGTTCGGAGCGATTTGGACTCTTGTGCGGTATTCAAATAAAAAATCCTTAATAGAATTGATGAATAATTAATTTGTAACAGCTTTGACATATAAAATTCACTGTTGTACTAACTAGCAGAAGTGAAAAATTCTTTTCATAATTCGTTGTTATTTACATATTCGAGAAAAATAGTAACTCAATTCTACGTTCACAGATAAACAGATTATAGAACATTATGACTGTTTTCAAATGCAAATCAAATCACTCGGGAATAAGATATTTAACAGTGTTTCAAAATGCAAGCAGCTGTATTGTTTAGCTTGAAAATGGAATCAAATATTCAGAAGTTCCTTCTCATCTACATAAAAGGCGTTCGCTAGTCGTGGCGTTATTTACGGAAGACTTTTGAAGGCTTTTATGCGAAAATATGCTAACTATATTTGAGTGCTTGTATGTCGCTAGGTTGCTGCATGATGGCGGCTTGTAACTGGTTGCAAGTTGCTAGGCTTGTGGTAAAGCCCGGGCATCACCACCGTGCGGAGCTGTGACGGCGTTCGGCAAATTCCCCCCCTTGAGTAAATAACTCCAAGTAAAATGACTGACGCTATGTACACATCCTAACAAACCCTTCGACATTCCTCGTGACAAAGGGTAGAAACTAGTTGAGGTATTAGGGACGCTTTGTTGTTTCTAATTGTAACCGAAAACTTAGACTGCTCGAAAAGCTGGAGACAACTTAACGTTTTAAGGTAGAGTTACAAATTGGTTCTTTGTTCAGGATCGATTTAAGTCTAAATTACCAATTTTATATTAACTTTTATCACGAATTTTTTTGTTAATTTTGAGATAACTCAATAAAATATTTACCAGTCAATTTTACTTACAATAAATGAATTTCCATGAACCAAGAAAATAAATGATTAAAATGAGGAACTGCAGTCCATTTTTTTTATCAGTAAGTTATTTTAACTAAAAAACTTGTATATTTTTTATTGTTATAATTAGTTTTAATGGTAAGAATTATATTCAAAGTTTCAGAAATGCCCGCGATGTAACCAGTCTCAAAAAGCCTACAGCGCTGTATTTTGTATAGTAATCGAGACGATTTTTAATCTTAAGAATAACTTTTACATCAAAGAACACTAGATATAATGTGAGCATCTCTTCACTAATGTTATCATATTGAATCAAAGTGCAAAAATGCAACCATGACCGCACCTGATCAACAATTTACCGGTGTACAAAAATTGGCATTAAATATTTTCATCGGTTCAAATGTGAATGTGGACCAGAGTTGTCAATGCATATGTTCTAAAATATTCACAAGTTTCTTTAATTCCAAAATGAAACAAAATTTAGTTTTTTTATTATCTAGTCATTTCGTGTTTTTCTTTCGATTATTTTTTCGAGGCTTTGAAAATAAAGCATAAAAAGGAAATAAAGTACGATCTTACAATAATTATTGTAAATATTATTTTTTCCTCATGGTTGGATATCGGCAAAAGTTCCCCGCAAAAAAAAAAATTATGTATTTACATCATTGTCATTACTATTATGGCAAGCCACAAAAGAAATATTGTTTTCGAACACTGTGTAATAAATGTTTATAAAACCGGATAAATTTTATTCTGGCTTTAATTTATACGCCCACAAAAAAAAAAACGCTTTACTTGTTCAAATCTCATTTTGCTTAAGAGTTTGCTAAGAGAGAAAGTATTTAACTATTTTATATAAACTTTTAAATGAGCAAACCCAGGCTAAAATATTTGATTTAGCCAGTAAATCGTTATCTCAGAGATACGACGATTAGCTTTACTGACGTTGACGTTATTAAATGGTGTGCAAAAAGTTAAGCAATGGCGTTGCGCTTATTTTGTAAGCTTCAACTTGAGCTTTATCTTTTGCTTTAACATCAAATCTTCTTCTCGCTAAGTTCCTGAATGATTTATGACATTTTCAAAAGCAAACTTCACAAAATGCATTACACAGAAAGGCTCAACAGTGTTCTCAGCGAGATATTAGAAGACGAGCTTATGGTAAAGCTCAACGTGAAATCTTAAAATTATAAGAGCTTCCATTATTTATCTCGAAATATGTTAATTATGAAGGGGAAGCACAAACTATTGTTATCTTCATCCCTGAATTGTGTTGAAATATTATCTCAGACTTTATAGATGATCAACAAAGGCGGAACGCAACTAATCATCGCTGACAAGATGTCAAAATTACTTATTCAGTCATTAATAAAATATGTTAAGACAGCGAATCGCCATCATCATGATCCATGATCATCAATGAAATGTGTTTGATAATGACATTTAATTCCGAAACAACGGCCACAATACAAAAAAAAATACTAAACACTTCAGCAACTAATATTACCTTATATAAAACAAATATTACCTTATCATCTTAAGTGACTTAAAATAGATGAGGTACACAGTAAATGCTTATAGTTAGGTGTATAATAGAACAGTTCAAGTTGAAAATTCTTAAAGAAAATTGTGTAAATAATAAACAAACCTTATGAGCGTATGTAACATCAACTTATTGAGATCCTTTACTCAATACTATGATTTAAAACATATATTTATATCATATAATATGTAACTTACTGAACATAAAGATTAGGTACTAGTTGAGGTATTGACTATATATATATATATCACAAGACAAAAATAACGTCTGCGTAATTCTACCAAAATATATATTATGGATTAAACGTACTAAAAAAATCATTTTTGATATTATTTATCTTATTTAATATAAACACATCGTCTCACACGACATAGGAAAAGATATTTTTCTTGGTTTCCGTGTTCACAAAATCTTTCCCAGTTCAACATTGTTTTTCTCCGATCCGCTTGTTTTTACTGGCCTTCTAAGCTACGAGTATTATCTTCCTATGCGGTGTTTTTGTAAAATTAGGGTGGATGTTATTTTAAATTATCGAACACTATTTCTCCATGCTACATTCTGATCACTTATGTACCCACCGTTTCAATACAGAAACTTAACCTTAAACTTATTTCATCCGTTTCATTGATACCTCTTCGTGAAAAAAATATTTTTTTCATGTTTTATGACTTTATTGTAATCTAAAATATACGTATTTTAGATTACAATAAAGTCATAAATCACGAATATACGTATTTTTGACCGGTCGGTGGCCGAGTTGACATCGCGTTTGGGTCCCACCCAGGCGTACTGTGTTCAATTCCTCGGCTGACTAAGTCCTCCACCACAACAAAAGCAACATTTTCTGCTTTCATTTTGAGATTTTCAAATATTGTCAGATTATTCGAAACCCGGGAATGCTTGTCTTCTTTAAAAAATATATATATTTTTATTGTATTTTGTTAGGTGATTCCTCGAAGGGTGAAGACTAAACATCTCCAAAAAAGATGTTATTTTTAAGGCGATGCACTACGTCGTGTAATATTTTAAATTGAGCCGTTATCAATAACAACCCTTACGTAGATGGCGATAAGGTTTAAATTCCCGCTTAACACCATCAGCCTGTTTTGATTTATGCAAGACAAAAACATGACCAAAAAGTGTCTTTTATTTTATTTTGTGGATGTTCAGTTTATAAATATAATTTTTTTTTCGATCATTTTATAAATAACTTAATTTGCCACATTATACAATGAAATTATAACCGAAAATGGGTTCGTAAGTAGGAGATTTTGAACTTTAAAGCAGTTTTCATAGGCCTTTTCTCTGGGCTTATAAAAATATTTATCTAAAGAATACTCGATTATTTCATAGGCCAAAATGTATTCTACTCGCAGTATTTAATTAAAGTATCTGAAACATTTCTAGGCGACCAAATTTTCAAACCAAAAACACATGATTTTGCATTACTACGTATGGCATCGTCTTAAGTATTCTGAGGGGTAAGGCTCTCGACTAGCAAGCCGAAGGTCACCGGTTCAAGATTTGTGTTATTTCACAGTTTAAAATATGGTATATTTGCGGCACGTTTCAGATAAGAAAATAATTTTACTCTCACCCTGCTGTAAAACCACCATTTAGAATTGAAACTTTGCTTGAAATGGCTTTGGCCGTGTTTGGTGACCAGCTTAGAATAGTTAAGTACTTTAAAACTATCCTCTTTCAAATCTATTTTTCCCCCCACTACCTTCAGCCTTACATCATACCCTAATTGAGGATACCTCACTGGTTTTAGATGTTTGGGGGAAGTTGGAACTCTTTTGCGGTATTCACATTCAAAAAATTAGTAACCAAATTCCATAATCAATTTCAAACAGAAGCTTAATTTTCATTAATTAAACAATGTAATTTCCGACGTAATGCACGTAACATTCTTAAGTAAATAAAAAATCTTTATTATTCTCAGTAAATATAACGAATTTATGCCTCCGTTCTTATGATAGTTGGTAGTGTATTGAACGGCTTAGCTGCCTTCCAAGTATTTATTCAGGGTTCAATTCTCAGCCGTGTCTTTTTAAAAAAAATATGATATATATTTTTTTCTTTTAACAATAGAATGTGTGAGATGAATTTGTGAAACTTTTTATACACCCTGCTTGATTCTATTTCCATTGTTTATATCAGGTGTAAATTTTATGGAAACACATCATAATGTAGAAATTGTGTAACATAATATCTAGTATTCATTTTTCAATATTGATTATAAAAATACAAATTATCAAACATAAAACCTAACCATTTCGCTGACAGGTCTTATTTTTGATAATTAGTATTTTTTTTATTTATAGGTAGGTACTGCATATTTACATGCATAGTTTTCCCTGCCAATGCGTTACTAATTGCAAAACAATTTCTACATTTTGTTGTGTTTCCATAAAATTTACACCTGATGTAAACACTGGATCTAAAAATGTATTATTGTTGGTTGTGGATAAGTAAATACGAGGAAGAAATATTTATGTGGGCTGGAAACGTGAGATAGTTATTAGGATAAGTGGAAATTCGTGTTTTCTTTTAGAGTGGGACAGTTTGACTCTTTCATAAATTGAATATAACTGTCCAAGTTCCCATTACTCAACGTTCTTTATTCAATCTCAAACATGACTCTAGTCACAATGCATTATGTTTTTTGTATTGCACATTTATTTAGTTTTCTTATTAATTTCGCTTATCACTAATTATTTAGATTTATTTTTAATAGAAGTTTTCTAAAAATGTTTCGTAAATAAACACAATGCCAACCATAATTTAGAATTGACAGAGTTACATCTTTTTGGATTAATAAGAAATAAATTAGTTCTGCTATTAAATTGAAACCATCTCAACTTTTGAATTAATTTTATTTTACGAACTAAAAAAAATTATGAGAAACTAACGAAAAGCTTCACTTACTTCAAATCAGTGCGTCATTATAAAATTATACGTGTAATTTATTACATTTGAAAAAGTTCATAATAATATGTAATTTTTTTAATGATTTATATTGACATGTGTCGTATCATCTTCATGGGCTCAAACTAAAATTTTCAAAATAATTTTTCTAATTTTTTGGTAATATTATTTTGTGAAATATGGATTTTAATATGATTATAATGCTATTAAAATGAATGAATATTTGAATCTGGTAGTCTAATGTGTATATATTGAAAAATGTTAAAATATAATGGAAAAACTACAGTATCGATGTTCTTCACACGAATTAAAATCTTTAGAACTTCATTCATAATGTAAACTGCATATTATTTCCGGTCGCTGCATATTTTCAGAGTGTAAACGGAATCACATCTTAATGTGTTCCTGTGCTCTTTGATTTCAAATATTTGCATGGAAATGTCTGAAATGCAATCTCTCAGCAAGAATTTCAGTTAGTGAAAATGCAAACTTGTGGGGTCTACTAAATGAAATAATAAATGCAGGGTTATCAAAAATTACCAACCAAATCAATATGTTTTTTGAATAGTTCACGAACAAGAAAAACTATACTGAGATTTGTTTGCAATGAGTTCTATTTCTGGTAGAAATGCCTGAAATGCAATCTTTCAGCAAGAAGTTCAGTTAGTGAATATGAAATCTTGTACAGTCTACTAAATGAAATAAATGCAGGGTGATCAATAGTTACCAACTGAATCAATATGTTTCATTCCAGATGCATTCCTGGTAGAAATGCAAATATTATAAAGTTAGAAATGCTTAAAAAATGGCTTTGTACCGGACAGCAAATGAATGTGCCTAAATAACTATTAAATAATCAAGAAAATGAATTTTTATCTGATATCACACATTTTACAATGCCGACTCCTTTGAGGCTTATCTCGCACGATGATAAGATTTTTAATCACCGTACAGGTGTCATATCGCCAGTTCAAGGATGAATTACCCGCATGACAAAACTGTGTGACCTTAATAATTAATTCTCGGCGCTATGACGCCGTATAATATTTCTGTTTAGATATAAAAATAATTGCTCCACATTAACACGTGTAGAAATTGTTGAATTCGAACCCAATAAATACGCAAACAACTGGTCCAACCAGTCAGTTGTCCGACGACATTCGCAAGTTGTGTTTCATTGCAAATCCTTACCCGAAACCGGCAACCGGCATTTTACAGTCAATGTCACCGGTGTAGGTGTCCAGTAAAGGCTTGTTAGAAAGTCATCGATTTATGATCAATTAACAATACTAAAAGTTTTTCAAACCGATTTTTCCGACACGCTTTTGTCACAAAACGATATGAAACATTTATTTTATCAGAAATATAAACAAGAAAACAAGTGTATTGCATTTTTCATTAGATGTTCAGGATTTCTTAATTTTCGTATGAATTATATAATTTTAGCACAGTTTTGAGAAGTGTTGAAAACTTGTCGTGCACATGGATAAAATGTTCTCTCATAATTGAATTTGCCGCTTACTCAGAGCTAAATTGTTGTCTAAATCTAGCATCTCCTGAGGCAAAATGTTTAAAAAAATCGTTTTGGCCCCGAATAATGTTTTATTTTATTTTAGTCGGATGTTTTAAAAACATTTTGTCGCTGGACACTGGACTTCAGGAGACACGAGCTCATCTCAGATATTTCTACAGAGAGCGTCAAGAAGCTAAATTACAAAACAAATAATTACTTTTTATGCGTGTGTTAGTATTGTTTCCGATTTCCGCAGTTATTCTGGTACATTTAAAATGAATACACTTGTTTTATAAAATTATTTCATTAGACAATCGCGCCATGCTACTTCATATAAAAAACAAAAAAAAATTTGTAGACACATAAGAATTTTTTTTTTACTTTAATGTCCTGCAGATCAGTAGCTGAAGCCCAAAGAATAAAGAGATTTAAAATATGGTAAAGAGCTCGCGAGTAATCGTTCATTACGTTAGAATAACGAAATCAGAGTAATGCAATCTTAAAAAGTTAAATATATAGGATTATAGAATATAGGAATATAAAAAAATTAGAATAAAATAACATAAGAAGGTAATTAGCGTTTAAACCGTTTAAACAAACATTAAAAAAAAGTCAATATTATAAAATCATGAGATAGTTTGAATTCTTGACAAATCAGTTCCTCTTTTGAAAACACCAACAAAAAATCTGTTATAAATATTATATTATAAGTAGGTACTTCAATTATGTATCTGAATTGCTCAAAAAATCAGTTGCCATTTTGATAATGACACTAAAATTCAAAGCAAATTTAAGTTCATTGAACCAGAGTTACGCAGGACTCACAGACAAACTAAATTAGTACTGGCAAAAAGGTTCTAGACCAAACTGATGCCGACTCATCGATGAATGAATTTATCACTAAATTACATTCATATATTTCTAAACATACAAGCAATAAACTTATACCACATAAACAAATAAAACTTACGCCATGGATCACCCCTGGCCTTATCAAATCGATTAACATTAGGAACCAACTTCATAAAAAGGCGAATAGGTGCCCTGAAAATATTATAGTACAAGCTCATTACAAAAATTATAGGAACTTTTGCAAAAAACTAATAAAATCGGCCAAAGAAAATTATTATAAAAAAATAATTTACGAAAATAACTGTACTCCAAAACGTTTATGGGAAGCATTTCGCAATATAACTTAAACAAAAATAAATAAATCTTCCGATATTAAATCACTGAACATCAATAACGCGAACACCTCAGACCCAAAAATCATTGCGAATTTCGCCAATAATTATTTCACGTCAGTGGGAGTCACACTTGCGAAAAAAATTCTCAACAATCTTAATACAACAGAATCCGATCTCGCTAAGTTAAAAATCTCTAATTTCGGTCATAAATTAGATAACATCCAAACAACTTCAAACGAAGTCATAAATATAATTGACGAACTTAAGTCATCGAATGCTTGTGGTCCTGATAACGTTTCATCAATTCTGCTAAAAATTACTAAATCCTTCATAGCAACTCCAATCGCGTATATTTCCAATCTTAGCTTCAATTCAGGAAAATTTCCAAATCATTTAAAACACTCTATTGTTATACTGCTTCGAAAAAATGGAGATAAATCGCAGATACACAATTACCGGCCAATTTCTTTGCTCAATTCAATCTCGAAAATTATTGAGAAAATTGTAAAGAATCGTCTAAGTCATTACCTTGAAAAAAACAATATCCTTTCCAATAGACAGTATGGCTTCAGACCAGGATTGAGCACTGAAAATGCCATCACAAACCTGACGAAAATCATCTCCAACAATATAGATAGAGGAAGAAAATGCATTGCGCTCTTCTTGGATCTAGCCAAAGCGTTCGATACTATCTCACACAAAATTCTCTTGAAAAAACTACAGCGCATCGGCATTCAGGGTCAGCTACTTAAGTGGTTAGGTAGTTATATAGAAAATAGGAGCCAAAGAGTGAATATTAACGATACTCTAAGCGATCCGGCTGATATAAACTTTGGTGTACCTCAAGGAAGCACTCTAGGACCACTTTTATTCAATATCTATATAAATGAATTATGTAACAGTTCATTTGCCGATCATATTATCACCTTTGCCGATGACACAGTATTATTATTTGAAGGCAAAAATTGGAATGAAGTTCATAGTAATGCAGAAATTGGTATTAACAAGGTAAAACAATGGCTAGATAATAATCTTCTCACTCTCAATACTGACAAAACTAAATTCATTTGCTTCAGTGCAACTCAAGCGGGACAACCAAGAGAAACTCAAAGAATTATTATACACCATTGCAATGACCCAAACACTTGCAATTGCAATACCTTAGAGTATGTGGATAGCATAAAATATCTAGGAATTATTGTAGACAAGAATCTGAGATGGAATGAACATATCTATTCAATCTCCACAAAGGTCAGAAAACTCACGCATCTTTTCATGGCGATTAGAAATATTCTATGCGCAAAAGATCTAAAACTAATGTACTATGCCATGTGCAACTCTTTACTTGAATATGCATCTTTAAGATGGGGAGGATGTACCAAATCAATTCTGGACCCCTTAGCCAAAGCACAGAAATCACTACTAAGGGTCATACTTAAAAAACCATTTAGATACCCCAGTAATGATTTATTCAAAGAGATAGGAGTTCTGGATGTGAGGCAACTATTTATAAGAAAAGTTATATTATACACACAAAAATATCGTCACCTCTTCCCCTCCGTAGAACATTATCACAACACCCGACATGCAGGGAGGAATCCAATAGTTCCACTTGCTACTATGACATCCCTTGCTCAAAGACAATATTCTTACCTAGGTCCAAAAATGTTCAACCTTATACCCGGTTCTTGGAAATTGAAAAGTGGAAGCGTCCTGCGTAAATTAGTCAATGATTGGATTCTAAACTTAGGGAGAGTCGAAAGTGAACGTATGCTGTATAACTGTTAAACAAAATCACCAAACTTTCCTGATCACTAGACCAAAATTCCTACCACACTTCATTGAGTTCTGATATTGCTCCGCAATGTTTCGACATCCATTCTGATGTTTTTATACCTTCTGATGTTTTTCAACCTAAGATTTATGGTTATGCGCCCCTGAAGCCTGTCTGCTCATTAGGTACATCACTACTGTAAAGCGTATCACATTTGTACGTCGCACACTAACTCTGTGTGAAACTTGGTACCTACTACGGTAATGATTTATAATAAATACATAACACAATATGGCGCACGAAGTAATGCACCAATTTCACCAAAATAGCACTAAATCAGGTACTATGTAATTATATTCATAGTTTATGTTTCATAGTTTATATTTCTATCTATATATATTGTTATTGTTTTTACATTTTAGCAGTAGTTCAAGAAATGAGCGCGGTGTATATTCGTATTGTCGTATAATATAATTTGTTCTGAATTCATGTTTTAATTCAGTGAAAACAATCATGCACATAATTGATTACACATTCTAGTTACAACGCTTACCTCATACTCTGTAAATTTTAATATTTTATGTTACCACGTTAATTCGGTAAATCCGATTATAATATATGCTACCAGATTAATTTTTTCTACTTCTCACAAAACAATGTATGTGTACTTATATTTATTATATACATTTTCTTTATTACACAACTTAGTTTCAGAGAAAAATGAAACTTTTTTTTTTTGGTTTTTGTTATGTAATTATGTACATTTCAGTAATAATATGAACTAAACATGTCAATTTGTCTGTCCTAGAACGGGAAACTTTCCTAGTTGGACAGGCAAAGCATCCAATATGTAATATGTACTTTCTTTTGATAAATAAATAAATAAAATAAATAAAAATAAATTTTTGATGACAATAAAGCGACACAAATAGGTAAAGCAATAATGGTGTGAAAATTATTTTTTCACCTTCCAAGATACATTTTGCAATAGTATTCACAATACGCACTGGGAACGCCACCAACTGCAAAGTTATATTACATTATATCAAGCTGTAGGTACCACATTCGTGTACTTTAATATCTTGAATTTTAAACTCACAAATTTTGACAGTTAATTTCTATTTACTAAGTCGGCTGTGGAAATATTCTACTCCGGCAAAAGTAGCTATGTTTACTTATCGGAGGAAAATTATCATATTATGAAATCATCTCAAAGCCACATGTTGTAGTGAATTTTAAAATAAAAACATAAGCTCAGTTTTATTTCATGTTAATTTAAAAAAAAAACATTATCAACCCTAGCACACGAAAAAAAAAAGTATTGCTTATTTATTTAACTCCTAAAATGGACCGACAGGCCGTTTCCTTATAATATTTTTGCACTTTCCGAATATATCGGATTACGTGCTCATGCACCTGCGTTTGCCCTGTTAATATGTAATGACGAAATGCGAAAATATACAGATTTTTATCAACACGTGTTCCGACGTCGGGTTATTTTTTTTTTTTTTTAATTAGTTATTAACCAATAAATTAACATACATTTTTTTTTGGTAAATCCACCTCACTAAGCTGAGCCTGTTCCGAGGTGGCGGGAGTTTGATCTAATTTTAGATAGTGCGAATTTACATAGAATCACAGATATAAATAAAAAGAAAGGTTATTACATTTAATTATTACTTAAAGTTTAACATGAAACCTATCAGCACTGTTTTAAACAGAAATCCAAAAGATTTGAAGAGATTTTTATAAAATTAGAAATGTTTTACATCGGTAAGTTCTCTTAGTGCTTTACATAGGTAGGTACTTACTACTATTGCAGTGTGCCCAAAAGTGGGCAAAATGTGATTAAACTGCCATTGCAGTTATTGCCCAGGTCGAGGGTTCATTAACCCTATGAAGTCGGCATTTCTCAACTTTTAACTTGAGTGTTATATTATCTGCGTTCCCCTTTGATAAGTGCTTAGCATGATAATATTCCAATAATGCCGGTTCGGCCTCAGGCTTACGCGTAGAAGTGTTTGAATTAAATTAACGATACCGAATTTTCTACAATGTAATTTAATGCTAAAAATACACTGAACTTTGTTAAATTAAAATTACACCTCTCTAAAGTAAATCCTTTCAGAAGTATTTATAAATGGGAATTTATTTTTAGTGATTTAACATAAATAAGTGTAAAAAATATGCTCAATAATAATAATAATAATAATTGGATAATTTGTAGAGCGCCGTTTTTGTGAAAAATCACCTCAAGGGCGCCGTACAATTTATTTCCTAGGATCTACATTTGTTATTTATACCAACTGTGCCAGCACGAGGTTCGTCATCCGTTCAGGTATGTGTGTGCCGCCAATATAGCGCTGACATGTGTCTGCTGCCAATAAAGAGCGCTGACACAACATCCACTTCTATTAAGTAAAATTAATTTTAAAAATGATACTAGGCCAGCCATACACCTCCAAGTATACTTGAGCTGAAGACTTGCGAAAGTATACTTGATCGGCCAGACCACACACCTTCAAGTATATTTCTGCGGTATCAGATCTGGCTAATAATGAATTTCGTTGTGCTCTCCGGAACCGTCAATTTTATCTGTGACGTCCACTGACTACGATAAGGCTGACATTGGACTAATGTTGGCCATTAAAAAATCGAAAAGGGAGGAATAAAACACACTGATCGAAATAAAGAAAAATTAGTGATATATTAACTATTATCGTGATTAGTTTTTTGGGTATTATACACTGTTGCGCTTCCTTCTACTTTAGGCAACGTTTCTTATAACGTTATAGTGTCCACCATCGGGGAAGGTATGGACTCAATAAGATTATTTCTATGAAATAAATATTATTTAACATATTTGCATCATGTACCAGAGTGGTATTCTTAATATCTCTCTGGAGAATCAACACTGTTCAGTGTCGAAACATGACTTGAAATGGTATTTACCGTCTTTAGCGACCAAATCTGAATCTCCAGGTATCTAAGTCTCAAGCTCCTTCAGTCTCACATCCTACCCCAAATTGAAGATTCCATAATCTAAATCTGGACGGTTTTGACAAAAAAAAAAAAAAAACTATAAAGTCAGATTTCAAGCACCACTTAAAAAAGTAAACAAGTCAGTATATCCAAAGCCGTTAAGCTGGAAGCCCCTTTCATTGATGAATGAATGGTTTTTTGTGAAATTAACCAACGATGTGTATTTCACCAAACCACGTATACAGCCTTACCAAAAAAAGACATTTAAACGTGAAGTACACATGGAACCAAGTGAACAACTTAAAATTCATTTTTAAACAGCCTTACTAAAAAATGTGTAAATATTACACGGCGCGTAAGGTCAACAATGAAAAACTTGACTTATTACCATGATCTTTGCTTTAAACGGTCTTAAATCATGGCTTGAGACCGGTTTTACCACACCAACGTTGAACGGGCGTGTAAGAATCTAATTAGTAAGATGGTAATGTGTAAACCGTAAGAATGATATGCACTTAAGCTTATGAGTAAATGGGAAAAATTGCATTAAGATGGATGATAAAATTATCATAATAAAATGTAATAATAAAATTATAATAAAATGGATGGGGTTGCGGAATCACCCTTCATGACATCGAAAGTTTTGTTTTGCATCTTGGCATGCCGAAAGTAAATGGCTTTAAGATTTAGGCTTTTTCAGCTATAAGTTGATGAAAATTTTTATTAAATGAAATTAACTATATTATAACAATTATTTCATGAAACACATTAAATGTGTAAGTCATAATAATAATTCGGAATTAAATTTTGCGAATAAATGTGAAAACATTCTCTGAAATGATAAAATGCATTGGGATGCGGGGTTATCCCCCACGGCACCAGAGTTTCTGGTGGATCTTAGTAAGTTTTAGGGGTCTCTAGATTACTTGTCCATTACATACCAACTTCGAAGGTCTGCAGAGCCTCTGTGGGAAGCCAATGCTGCCACATCTCTTTAAGGTCCATGAACGTGTCGGGCTCCTCGTGTCCAAGTACCGGAAACACGAACTGAGAGCTGAAGGTTCTGCTCAGCAGATCCGTCAAGTTCCGGAGCAGCGGAAGTCTGAGGGATTCGTCCGCCTTCCAGTTGGCGCGGGATATTGCGTCTCTGTAATAAAAAAAGAAAGGAAAAACATTTATTAATTATACTAGAGGTCGTTGCTCGAGGTGGTGGATTGTTTGTTACAAATATCCTTTTGACCGCCGATGACAAAAGCAACGTTACTGCGATTGGTGAACAAAGCGTTGATGAAATTCTCTTCTTTGTCGCTAAAGGTGATGATGTATACATTTTTACATATTAGATTAAGGGAATGTGTGTATGTCACGGCTCTTGTGTATGTATTACTTTTGGTGTTAAAGGGAGTTTGTAAAGGCGATAATTGATTGCCAATTGATTTCCAACCGATAAAAACAAATATGATTTATGTTTTCATGAAAGGAGATGACAACAAAGTCACAACATTATGGGCGCTCATTGGATTGAAATTAATTTAATTAATTAATAATTGCAACCAATTAAAATGCGTAAAACGTCAAATAAAACGTACCTAATAACTAACGCTGGTAGGAATATAATATTTTTGATACTGCAATATTTTGTGATGTTAGCACTACAGCATTGACGTTCAGTTTAATTAAATTTTATTTTTTTGCAGAACTGCTCTAGTTATGATTTTTTGACCAATTGCTATAAATTTTTCATAGAATAATTGAATCACTTTTTATCAATTACTAGCTGACTGTACCCGGCGTTGCTCGGGGTTATGAATGGGCGTCCCCAACTCTTTCTACCGCTCACTACTGTATACTTCGTTGATTTAAAGCAAAAACATTATATAGAATTTTATTCGTCTTCGTATCTCATTCCAGTGCAGAGATAATTCTTTCAGTCTTCTTTGAGCGTCACCGACTTCTTTTACTATACAAACTACTTTCTAAACTCTACTGAAACTAGTAAGAACAAACTTTGAATTTTTCAGCAAAATTGATCCAGTAGTTTTGAAGTCTATAGGGGACAAACGAAGAAACATTAATTTTTATGTACACATTTGATAAATCAACTAATTAGTCTTTACCAAAGCGAAATTAACAAAACTTTACGTAAGTAGGTCGTTACTTAAGATATGTTATCGTAATATAACTTTATCGCTTCTTTTTTTCGAATTAATTTTCCAGCCCTGCTTTGTACCTTCGTAAGAATATACCGATTACTTTCAAATTAATTTCTGTATTACGTGCTTGGGGTTATTTTTCTTACCAATAATCTGGAACATCATAATATTTCGGTATAAAAAAATAGTACTGGCAGCGAATTAGACCCAGGGTCAGTAAAGAGAAGACTCGCTTATTTCGGTAATTCCTTCTAATGTTCCGAGATCACGAAGCCATTATTTGGTAAAATTATAAGTCATTAAAATGGCAAAATACATCGCGCAGAGCGTTAATGTATATTACTTCACTTAAAATCGTACTGTAGACAAATCGTCGGACATTCATGCTTTGTTCGTGCTAATTAGAAAGGTTAGTGGAGATTTGTGCTTGATGGGGTAGGCTTAATAATTAAGCCCACCTCTGAAGCATTAATTATTAATCTTCAAAGAAACACCCTTAACGATGCTTCAAATTGTGAATCTTTTATGTATCTCGTGGAATTTGTATTGTGAGCGTCACAGCATTATGAGAACCTTTCTTTGAAACAATTCGGCTTCATCCCAGAATAAAGTAATTCTGTTACGAAGACTGAGAAGCTTTTCCAGGTCTCCATTCGTATCTTTCATTGTTCTTCTTGTAACGACTTATCCTCTTGTTTCAGGCAATGGCTGTCTTGTGTATTACCCCGACACGCCACGTACTTACTTTCTTACATTTGGTTACCTACTTTTATCAGTTTTAAAATCATTAAACTCTTATGAAAGAAATGCAAAACTTATAAGCAAGAACCGTTAGCAAAATGCAAAACAAAAACCACTTAATTGTTCTATAATGAACGTAGGTATCTCTGGTATAGACCGCCTAGAAAAAGTGTCAAAAGTAGAAACGCGTTTATCCGCGAGGCGCTTCCGTCACGAGCGGTGAACTCAATCACACATTTTTTCGTTATTTAGAGTTTTTAATCGTAGTATTGTATTCATTCTAACTTTAATAGTTATTTAATGGCGACTCCTTTGAAAATTAAATTATTAAATTAAGGTAAGTTATGTGTGACATACACATAAAATACAGGAAAACCGCGTGTATTCAAAGAAATAAAAATAACGGCAAGATAACTGATATTTTGAATGGTAACTTTGCATATAAATTGTCTTCGTTGAATTTAATCAAGCATTTCTATAATTAATCTGAAATAAAATCAGGAATACTATAATTTTATGAGAAATGGAAACCAATAATTTATTACACCTAATTTTAAAACAATTTTTTTGCAAGCCATGAAATATAATCTCACCACTGAATTTAAATGTATTAGTGACCAATCAGAATAATTAAATAAAATTATAAGTTTAAAAAAAATTATATAAATATTTTTTTCTTACCAAGGTAAAAATTATGCCCGACCCCTATTCTGACAAGGTACGCCTACATAATTAAAGTAAAATGTTACGCATTTAAAGGCCCTATATTAAGCGTTAAAATATGGTTTGAATGGAAGAAATGTAACTAAGAATATTAGAGGGAGCGCGCTAATATTAAAAACGATAAAAAATTAAGTGAAAATAGTGAATACATTTAATAAAATACGATTTAAATATGTTTTAAGGCTGGCCGCATACATACGTTTTCCGTATTCGATTTCCGAATTCGTTTTCCGTATTCGGAATTCCGTGAGACTAGCGCAAACGTTCGTTTTTCTTCATTCGGCATGTATAAACGTCAGTTCCAGTGTTGCCAACAAGGGCGATATATCGCCATTTAGGCTACTCAGAGCGAGAATCGGCGCCGAAATCTAAAAGGCGACTGGTCGCCAATTAAGCTACTTTAAAAACATCAATTTTAAACATTAAACATGTCCCGAAATTCTCTAGCCACCCCCCCACCCCATGAAATTTATTTTTCTGGGGACAAATTTTAAAATTTTATATTTTCTTAACCTAACCTAACAGCAAATTCGGCTACTTTACGCTACCTTATGTATGAGAAACGGCGATATTAGGTCAAGATCCGTTGGCAACACTGAATTACTGAACGGAAATTTCCGAACGTTTGCGTCGGCACAAACAAAATGTATGCAAGAGCTGCGTTCCACATGACGTCATTAGGTTTTTTTCCATTCGGTTTCTCCGAACGCGCCGGTTTGCATTCGGAACGTGCGTAAGGAATTTGTTCCGGTCGGAACTAAAACGAACGTGTGCGGCAGTTAATGTATTTTCTACTGATTCCGTGCATTCGGATGTCCGAATACGGAAAACGAATTCGGAAATCGAATACGGAAAACGTATGTATGCGGCCAGCCTAAGATTTTCACGGCCAAAAGTATTTTTGTTATTAGTTTTTGGGGTGTTATGCCGTGTTGCGCTAACTTCTTCTTTAGCTAAAGAAGACGTAAGCGCAACACGGCATAAAACCACAAAAACTATAAAAAAAATACGATTTGTTTGAAAATGAGCAAAAATCTCTCAAAAAAGGCTTTAATTGAATTGAAAGATAGACACGGACTTTGTTCATGTCTATAACATATTAAATAACAGTACCAAACGTATTTTAAATGATTTTCGGAGCTTACTAATTTTTATATGATTATCGTTTCGCATAAAAAATACATAGATATTATCTAAAGAGAAACTTATGTATGCGAGGGCTTAATATTATAATTTTAAAAATTTAGAAAAACTCCATACTATTATCGTTATTATCGTTTGTTAAAAAGAATTCGATTGATTTTTGAATCGTCCCATTAATTTCCATACGTTCAACAGATGATTATTGAAATGAATTGAAATTACTTCAAATGTATAACAAAATAGTTAATAACCCATAGTATTTTTGTCTAATCTATTAAAATAAAAAAGAGAGTTAAAAAGTAACAGAGATTTTAGAGTCGAGCAAACTTATGATATAAAACTTTCAACATTTTTGTAGTGTTTATCGAATAATTATCATTGACATGGCTAATCAATATTTAAATTTTAGTTGTAACTTAAAAGCACAGTAATATAATTATAATGAAACTCAGGTAAATGGCATTTTAGACCTGTTTGCAATCGCCATTATACGGCAAGGCTGAAACAATCATGCGAATATTTTTTTAAACTGCTGTGATCAAAAGATAGCGCCAACACGCTACATGCAAGGGTTCGTTCCCGATAATCAACGCTGAAATCTAAACGCGGACTTAAGTTGTGTAGAGTTATTATTAGTATTATTCTTAAAAGACGCTTAAAGCTTGCTCAGGTGCGAACGAAAAAGTTATTCAACTTTTGGAGCTACGTAATTTTTATATTTATTACGTTATTTTTAAGAACGGTCATTATAATCTTTTTTTTATCCAAACTTTAAATAAGATAAATATTAAGTTAAATATTGTAGGCAATTATGCAAAAAAGAAATATTCGTACATATTATCACTAATTGTGTCAACTGTGCCAGATATAATATAACAAATTCCATAATATTTACCGCTTAAAAACGAATATTGATAAACCTGCCCTTGGGACAGGTTTATAAGATAAGAATCTTATGGTTAAAAAACTTGCCCTGCCGGTTAACGGAACATTTTATCACCCCTGCCCAAATACGAATTGGCCCACTGATTGGTTAAGCAAAAAAACCTGCTTCCGCGGCTAACTTCTTCCAAGCGATTTAAAAAAAATCAAAATTTAGACTTTTCTGTTATAATAGGAGACAATGTTAGCTAATTAGTTTTACATACAAATGCTTACATGTATACTTTTTTAATCTTCATATAATTACAACCTTTTAAGAGATTTGACGACTTATCTCAAAGAATGTGATTTATTATAAACAAACAAAAAATATTGCCTTAGATGCAGATGAGGAATGATATTATAAAATGTTTACTTATTTCTGAGATAAACTCGGTCGATGTAACAACACGGCAAAGCTCACGCCGAACAAACAAGTTTCTTAAACATAAAATGAGCAAGCGATAAACCGGGCCAGCAACGCCGCCTATACATAAAGCGCCCAAATTGGTCCCGGACTCTTTCGCCTCTAGCCCTGGACCAGTCAACACCTACCGCTGCTCTCTCTCCCTGATCCCTCCTCGCCACTTGAGATCCAACTCGCTGCTTTTAATTTCAATCCAGTCTCAATCTGACGTCACCCCAGAACGCAGTCAGCGAGCATCACCCCTTCTTTCGAGGCCGCCTACTGTTACCGACAGAGCCTGCGCACGGTTTCAGAGCAAGAAGTTGCGCCCGCAAAAGAAAACCAACCTTCTTTATAAAGGCGTTTTCAATTTTATGTAAATTGCAAATATCGAATATATCGTCTTTCTCATATACGTACATAAAATACTACAAGAGTCGAAAATCCCTTTATTTTCATGGTGGTTTAATTCATTTTGTGACGATTCAAATGAAATATCTCAAGTGTTTTATTTGAATCATTACAAAAAAGGACAAAGGTTAATGTGTACCGGTGCTTATTTTATAGTTATTATTTTTTTTTGTGCAGACCTACAGATCCCGTACACTAATTGTTAAAAAAAAACACTCAAAACGGTTCCGGTACAGCCTAGCCTTTTCCATGGCAGATATTAAGTAATCACTGAGTAAGTCAAGGTTCTAAAAGCGCGTATCGATTTACGCGTAGTACCTATTGCATTTTTTTTATTTTTTTTTTTATTTGGTACATTATTTTGTTACAATTTATGTTTTCCAGTAATGTAGGCCTCACTGGGTGGCTTGCCCGTGCTGAGGCCTTCATTTTATAATATGAAAATCTAATCTACATATTACATTTAAAGAGAAGATAGTAAATTTGAAAAGAAAATAATAAATTTAAAATTAAAAATAAAAATACATAATAATACATTTAAAATTAAAAAATATTACAATGAAAATAATCTTGTGTGTTTGCGAGTGATGTGTGTTTATGTTGGTTTTGTGTGTTACGTGTAGGTTTTATTTTTATTTTATGCTATGACATTTGCATATAATACAATGTTTAAAACATGTAAAATCTGAAATATTGTGAGAATGCACTTTAGATTTCAGATAATCGGAAATGAAATTATTATTATTATTATTTTATTATTTTTCGTTACACATTAACCAAACCATCTAGATGGGATTGAATTATTGAATATTTTATTTAGTTAAATTATTTTATTTATTCATTAAACTCAAAATATTTCAACTTAATGTGGTCCAATATAAACATAAAAATACATATTTATAAATTAAAATATATGTCCTTTTTGCTTATTGCTAATATTTATCACATACATGATTTATACATCATTCTTATATGCTTAATTTAAATAAATTTTTATTTTACTGGTAATTACGCTGCTATACATTTGAATGTGGTAAACAATTTAGTGTTTTTGATTTGTTTGATTTTCAAGTCTAATTTTTTTTCAGTCTTGTATGTTGTGTGTGAAATTCTTCATTGTAATGTAGTTTGACTTTAATGTAAGTTTGTGGTAAATTGTTAAAAACTTTGTAGATGAAAATCGAGACATTATTAAAAAATATTTTTTTTATTGTATCCTTAAGAATATTCGATTTGTTTTGATTTATATGTAAAATTTCACATTGCTCTGTTCTGGATTATGTATGATTGATGAGTTCTTCGAGATCCACTTAATTTTTTTCCCATTGTTACTTTATAAAATTTACTACTACTTAACGATGAATAGTTCATCAAGCCTTCCGTAATAAATTATATTCAGTGATAGTTTTTACTAAACCCAATAATATTGTAATAGTTTTAATAAACTCAGTAATAAAGTGATAGTTTTTACTAAGCCCAGTGATATAGTGATAGTTATTACCAAACCCAGTAATATAGTGACAGTTTTTATTAAACCAATTCTTCCATGGTATGTTAGCCCATACCATTTATTGTTTAAAAAAAGGTTTTTTTTAAATCATATATATAATATGTATGAAGTCGCTCGGAAGGTGAAGTCAAACATGGCACACTGGAAACTCGTTGAACAAGCATCATGCTAAAATCGGTTCCATGATAACTCAACACAGTGACTATTCAACACACCTTTAAAAGGTGATATAAAGTCATTAAAAACGATGAAAAAAAATTTAAACCTAACTTAACCTAACCTATTTAATCCAGTTAATAAAGTATTTTTTTCATCACTTTCCATGACTTTAAATAACTTTTTAAGGATGTGATGAATTATCATTTTGATGATTGATCCGGTCACCGCCAAAATCTAACTCACACCTTTCATAACTAAACCAAAATAATTACATGGAATCGATTCAACTTTGCCATTATAATACATTACCATTGCTTCATAAATATATAATGTGATGACGGGAATGACTTATCTAATTTCTGTTTGAGTTTATTACACGATCCGGATAAGACTTATAAAGTTCTGATAAAAAACATCGCTTTACAGCTTACATTTTTGAAATGGGCTGTTTCCATGAAGATGGTAAAAGTTTTCTTTTCCAAGTCCTTCTGAGCGAGACCTTTTCCCCAATAATTGAAATGTTTTACTCTCTTAAATAACGTTTATTGCAGAGTCATCCTAGAATCATTACCGTTCATCAATCTAAGTCGGATATTATTTACCTAAATATACTCGAAATCTGTTTCTCTTTAAGTTTTATAATTAAAATTTGCGAGAATCATCAGTTTCAATTATATAAAGATTTCTTCTTTTCATGGAAAGTTTTCGTGAAAAATTATATCTTATCTAAATTGACTGGCAATTAACTTAAAACAGTCTTGAACTGCCGGGAAATTTTGACGAAATTATATTAATTACGTGAGAACGGACACTTAAAACTTCTTGAATTTGGAACAAATGAGTTTTTCGTATTTAATTGTGATCAAACTGTAGTTAGTTGCGCTATTACTTCTGTTAATACACAGGCCAATCAGGCCTTAGTGAATCGAGCTTGGGTGAATATTATAAAACAGATAATTCTAAGGGCGTTGATGGATATATACAAACAGCACATGTGAGATTATAATATTGTATTCTCCTAGATAAACATTATGTAAGAACACAATCTGTTTCATCAACCTCCCTTTTAAGGTAACAGTGTGCTGAACTGTCAACAGTGAGTTTAATTTATATGGAAAAAAAACTACTAACATTGCAGGCCCTTAACGAATGAATTGATAGGTTACCCAATATTTTTTTGTAAAATAAGAATACATTATCACGATATCGAAACACGTGTTCATAAAAATTATAATACATCCGCATTTTGTTGTTGTATATTATCAACATAAATACAGTTGCATGAACACGTGTTCCGATATATTGGGAATTTATTAAAAGTTTATCAGGAAACGGCTTGCAATCCCATTTTTAACCGGATTACAAATAATTTGAAGAGATTTTTAATTAATTGGCAATACTCATTTTTATCATTGTGGACGGAAGTAAAAAAGCTATGCTTCAATTGAAAATGTCCCGAAGAGCAAGCATCATTGGTTATGTACAAATGAAGCACGCACAACGCGATAAACTACTGCAAATTAGCAAAAGGGCAAAATAAAGTGTACGGACCTTCCCGTCAACGTTCAAATACCATCAAAACCGATGCACAGCAGGACATTTTAGGGAGGTACATACATATCATTACGCTCTTATTAATTAACGCAAGGTAGCGGTTCTTTTTACGCTTGAAAGTTAGGCTTTGACATCATGGAGAGTGGAGATTCAGGACTCAAGGATCATGATCCGGGTTTATAATTTCTCTTCATTGAAAAAATACTACATGTATAAGTCAAACATAATTAATGAGTGATGAATACAAATATTAAGCAATATCAAAAAATATTTTAGAGAAATGGGTAAAAAAAAATGCTCCCCTCCTGAAAATCAAACAAAGTTATATTATTTATCCTCCAATATTACATTTTCTTCTGCAAATATATAAAAATGTACGTCTTTTAGTTATAAAATTATGATGCATACATAAATATGTATGTATTTTAATTTTATAATCATTATTACGATGTATACATAAAAATGTATGTGGTGTAGTTTTATAATCATGATTGCGATGTATACATAAATATGTATGTCTTTTAGTTTTATAATCACGATGTATGTACGATATATACATAAATATGTATGTCTTTTAGTTTTTTAATTATGATTACGATGTAAACATAAAAATGCATGTCTTTTAGTTTTATAATCATGATTTCGATGTTTACACAAATATGTATATCTTTTAGTTTTATTATCATGATTACGATATACACAAATTTTTAAAAATATGCACGTGTCATGAATATGAAGTTTTTTTACAAATGTACACTGCTCTTCCATCCACAAGCAAATGCTTCTAATGCGAGAGTAGTATAAATCCTACAAATCAACCCTTCAGTACTTTTAAAACTTATGTTCAGTTTGCAATGTTTTCTGTGGAATGCAAATGCGCATACATTTTAATTTAAATTTTCCATAAAAAAAACTGTTTTAGAAACTTGATAAAATTATATTTCCGGTCTTTGCATTTAAAATAAACATAACTATTTTCAAATAATAAAATTTTATTACGTAAAAAATGTTGTCAAAAACGCTAAACATTTTTTACTGCAATCGTGGAAAAGTTTATAGAACTCGACATTTCAGAAACACATTCTTACTATAGGGAGAATTTGTAAGAAAACTGTTATTTCGTTTATATAAAAAAAAAAATTAAATAATTTTTTTTAAGTTAAACCGATTGTTACGATAGCGGCGCAAAATATAAATTATTCGTTTTGGATATTTTTAGGATTTTATTAAAGGCACCCAATATAAATATTTTAAATAATAAAAAGGGAAACACTTTGTTTACAGTCACTTTATTGAAATTTTTAACGTCTACCGGTTTCGGTACCTCCGTACCATCATCAGGACAGTTATAAAAATACTAACAAATACAGAATAATACACATATATATAAACAAATAGTTGAGAGAGAAAGAGATAAAAAACAGAGAGAGACAGTATCAGTTGTGGGCGGGAAGTGGGGGAGGGGAGTTAGGGATAACAGGAAACATATTTATTATAGGGCTGAACGTTAAATTTAGTTGATTATTGATAATTTCAGCCTTTGAATTGACTGATTTTTTTATTTCCAACGCTTCCAAGTTGTTAAGTCGTAAACCTATCTCATTTTTGTGAAGGACTTTAATACCCGTGTCACGGTTGAAAGTATGATCTTTATTAATTAGATGTTCTGCAAATTCTGAAAATCCCGAACTGGTTAGACATCTTAGGTGTTCTTTTATTCTAGTCTCTATATTGCGTGATGTTTGCCCTATGTAGAATGCTGGGCAATCATTACAACTAATTTTATATACGCCTGAGTGGCTAAGAACATCTTCTTTATCTTTGGCATTAATTAAAAATTTTCCTAGATTATTATTAGTATAATACGCTGGTTTAATTTCTGGGGGGAATTTAACTGTACATGTAGAGGAAAGGTTATTAATATACAAAATTCTTCTCCACTGCTGGTTGGAGTTATTATTGTTGAGAGTTGGTGGACTACTGTAGACGTATTTATTTATGGCAATACATCTTAATTTTTTTGTAAGGATTCTATCAATAAGGCCTATTTCATATCCATTATTAAGTGCTATTAGTTTAATTGTACTTAACTCATTAGCGTAATTAACATTTGATAAAGGAGTAGTGACTAAACGGTGGATCATAGAGTGGAATGCCGAATGTTTGTGGGAAATAGGGTGGTTAGACGTATTATGGATTGTAGTGTCTGTGAAGGTAGGTTTTCTAAAAATATTAAACTGAATTTTATTATCAATAATCGATAATGTGAGATCTAAAAAGTTGAGTGTCGAATTTATACCTACTTCTAGTGTGAATTGTATCTGTTTATGTAAGGAGTTGAGGAGTAATAGGAAGGAATTTAGCTGACGCTCTGTACCCGCCCAAATACATATGATATCGTCTACATAGCGTCTCCATAGTAAAATATTTTTTAACAAAGGTGTTTTAAGTTCAAAAATATTGTTTTCAAAATTATTCATAAAAATATCGGCAATAAGTGGACTTGTGGGAGACCCCATCGGTAATCCATCTCGTTGACGGTACATTATATTATTATATTTAAAACTGTTTTGGTTCAAGCAAACATCGATAAGTTGGTTAATATCTTTTGTAAAATCCTTATGTAAGTTAGAACTATTGACTAAATTGCTTATAATATTTTTACATTCTACTACCGGAATACTGGGAAACAAATTCACTACATCAAAAGAAATGAGTTTACAGTTGCTAGGGAGGGTTAAATCTTTCAAGTGGTTGATTAATTCATGGGAATTTTTAATTGTATATTTTGGTTGAAATATATTGGAATCTTTAATTACCTTAGTAAGAAAAGAAGCAATTTTATAATTAGGTGCATTACAACAAGTCACAACCGGCCTAATTGGCCTATTAGCTTTATGTATTTTGACAAACCCATATAACCTGGGGATTTTCGGGTTTTTAGTTAAGAATTTAACCTGGTGATAAGTATCATCTTTGAATATTGGGGTTTTACACTCGTTTAATGTACTTTTAAGGGTTCTCTGGTATTTATTAGTCGGATCTACTTTTAAAATTTCAAAGTTATCAGATTCTAGGAAGTCATTAATTTTATGATTATATTCTATCTTGTTCATAATTACAACTGTATTGCCTTTATCAGCTCTGGTTAATATTAAATCTTCTTTCTTCAGTTTTTCACGGATATTTTTGGCTTTTTTTATTATTTAAAATGTCAAGTCACAATGTGTTTGCTTCTTTTGAAAAATTAATATCAGTGAGTACGACCCAAAAAGCAAAATTATATAAAAAGTATTTTACAAAATACAGAGTTATATGTATCAATATACATTTTTACCAACAGTGCATAAAGTGTAAAGTGTTTCCAAATTATTTGAATGACAAATTTAACCGATTATCTAATAATAACAATAAAAATTGTGTGTTAACAAATTCTATACATCAAGCTAAAATGGCGTGGTTAAAAGCAGACTTAAAATCTGCATACAAACAACGAAATAACTTAAAACTAAATATTAAAATATTGCATACCGAATTAGTCCATGAACTCCACCCAGTAGAATGGGATCTTTTTGATGACAAAATTAGAAGTTTTGCGTCAGTGAAAGCTTATAAAAAGAGGATAACCCTGGAAAATAAACTCAAAAAATTGTGCCAATCAAATACCCACATCAATAACCCGGAGACATCATCATCTCAAAAATTCTACGAACGTGTACAGAATCTCTCCTTGGCACAGTTTACCCAACAAGAAATGGAATTACTCTCCAAAGGTTTAAAATATAACCTAAAATATACTAATAAAAATTACAATAGTGCTGTGGAAAACGTTGCAGTAGACATGGAAACAGCGTTATATAAATCTCCGAAACCTTACCTCTACAAAAGTGCCGAGGTCTTACAAAACCTTATCCCAAGATTCCAGCCGAAGCAGAATCAAGAAAACTTACACGCCAAAAATATCCGTGAAAAACTGAAGAAAGAAGATTTAATATTAACCAGAGCTGATAAAGGCAATACAGTTGTAATTATGAACAAGATAGAATATAATCATAAAATTAATGACTTCCTAGAATCTGATAACTTTGAAATTTTAAAAGTAGATCCGACTAATAAATACCAGAGAACCCTTAAAAGTACATTAAACGAGTGTAAAACCCCAATATTCAAAGATGATACTTATCACCAGGTTAAATTCTTAACTAAAAACCCGAAAATCCCCAGGTTATATGGGTTTGTCAAAATACATAAAGCTAATAGGCCAATTAGGCCGGTTGTGACTTGTTGTAATGCACCTAATTATAAAATTGCTTCTTTTCTTACTAAGGTAATTAAAGATTCCAATATATTTCAACCAAAATATACAATTAAAAATTCCCATGAATTAATCAACCACTTGAAAGATTTAACCCTCCCTAGCAACTGTAAACTCATTTCTTTTGATGTAGTGAATTTGTTTCCCAGTATTCCGGTAGTAGAATGTAAAAATATTATAAGCAATTTAGTCAATAGTTCTAACTTACATAAGGATTTTACAAAAGATATTAACCAACTTATCGATGTTTGCTTGAACCAAAACAGTTTTAAATATAATAATATAATGTACCGTCAACGAGATGGATTACCGATGGGGTCTCCCACAAGTCCACTTATTGCCGATATTTTTATGAATAATTTTGAAAACAATATTTTTGAACTTAAAACACCTTTGTTAAAAAATATTTTACTATGGAGACGCTATGTAGACGATATCATATGTATTTGGGCGGGTACAGAGCGTCAGCTAAATTCCTTCCTATTACTCCTCAACTCCTTACATAAACAGATACAATTCACACTAGAAGTAGGTATAAATTCGACACTCAACTTTTTAGATCTCACATTATCGATTATTGATAATAAAATTCAGTTTAATATTTTTAGAAAACCTACCTTCACAGACACTACAATCCATAATACGTCTAACCACCCTATTTCCCACAAACATTCGGCATTCCACTCTATGATCCACCGTTTAGTCACTACTCCTTTATCAAATGTTAATTACGCTAATGAGTTAAGTACAATTAAACTAATAGCACTTAATAATGGATATGAAATAGGCCTTATTGATAGAATCCTTACAAAAAAATTAAGATGTATTGCCATAAATAAATACGTCTACAGTAGTCCACCAACTCTCAACAATAATAACTCCAACCAGCAGTGGAGAAGAATTTTGTATATTAATAACCTTTCCTCTACATGTACAGTTAAATTCCCCCCAGAAATTAAACCAGCGTATTATACTAATAATAATCTAGGAAAATTTTTAATTAATGCCAAAGATAAAGAAGATGTTCTTAGCCACTCAGGCGTATATAAAATTAGTTGTAATGATTGCCCAGCATTCTACATAGGGCAAACATCACGCAATATAGAGACTAGAATAAAAGAACACCTAAGATGTCTAACCAGTTCGGGATTTTCAGAATTTGCAGAACATCTAATTAATAAAGATCATACTTTCAACCGTGACACGGGTATTAAAGTCCTTCACAAAAATGAGATAGGTTTACGACTTAACAACTTGGAAGCGTTGGAAATAAAAAAATCAGTCAATTCAAAGGCTGAAATTATCAATAATCAACTAAATTTAACGTTCAGCCCTATAATAAATATGTTTCCTGTTATCCCTAACTCCCCTCCCCCACTTCCCGCCCACAACTGATACTGTCTCTCTCTGTTTTTTATCTCTTTCTCTCTCAACTATTTGTTTATATATATGTGTATTATTCTGTATTTGTTAGTATTTTTATAACTGTCCTGATGATGGTACGGAGGTACCGAAACCGGTAGACGTTAAAAATTTCAATAAAGTGACTGTAAACAAAGTGTTTCCCTTTTTATTATTTAAAATGTCAAGTCACAATGTGTTTGCTTCTTTTGAAAAAAAAAATAAATATTTTAAGCAATCTGAAAAAAATATTATTTTCATTTATAACTTGTAATAATTACGTTTTTCAGCATTAAAGAAAAAGACAAAAATATTATTATGTAATATGAACGCCCGGTCATCAGCTTATAGTTGAAATCATAATAGTAACTGTGCTATATGTGCCCGAGCTATATTCACATTATTGAATTCTTGTTAAAATTATCGGCTTAAGGTGTGGCGATGTCTCTTCTTCCCATCCTGACAATGACACAGTGTTTCAGTCGGTGTGTTGACCCAAATGAGATTTATTTTTTCCGTTTCCTAAAAAATCCAACATAACAGGCCGCCATTCAGCGCTGGAAACATATAAATTAGTACCAAATATCTAATACTGAAAATTCTGTTCATTTCCGGCGGGCAATGGAACACCATTTCCCGGAAGTTGCCCCGATGGTTGTGTTTAGTTTATAAAACTTAATGCCCCTTTCCGTGAGTGGAGTCCATTAAACAATGCCTCCTGTGAAGTTACGACATATTTACACTTCTTTTTTATGCCCGCAGAAACTGAAAGAACGTTTATTCAACAGTTACAGTTAAACTTCTTACGAAATGCTTTTTAGAAACACTTTTGATTAAAGTTTACTATTACTTAGATATATTAGAGAAGAATGTTAACTCAATGGTGGAACAACTAAGCGCTAATTACCACGGTCAATGCCTAAGTAATGAATTAAGGCTAAATATGAATACTTTTATAAATGCAAAATTTATGTGAATATTTGCTGAATGATCAAGTTTCGAATACATTTTCTATACAATATGAGTCGGCAATAAATAATTATGAAAATCAATATTGACTAGTTTTACTCTCCGGTAAACCCAAACATTTAGAGAAATTTTTATTATTTTCAAATGTTATTTTTTACATACATTTACATGTTATAGAGTTTACAACACCAGGTGAAAATAATTTCCTGTTTTTAAAAATCAATTAGCAATGAAGCCCCCGCATACCTAATTTCTATCGATTTAAAACACGTTTATAACTCTTTAAATTTTTAAGTCCCAAAAAACACATATGTTATTTTTTTAAGTTAAAATTAAGATAAAGCCGAAACGGTAATTCAATGCAATTCCTTAGATAGAAAACACGTTTGGTTCATTTTTTTTTTTTTTGATAATGGCCTCAAAAGCCGAAACAGCTGTCACATTAAAACCTGTAAAAATAACAGAAATACTTGCAGAACTTAATAATTATTATAACATTATTAATGTTGATTTATTTTAAATTTATTTAAAAAAAAAAAAAAAAACGTTTGGTTCTGTTATTTAATATGTTATAGGCAAGAGAAAAAAACACTTTGTATCTTTAAATTCAACTAAAGAATTTGTCGAGAGATTTTTGATCTATTTCAAACGAGTCGTGTTTTATTAAATATTTTCACCGTTTTCGTTTAGTTATTATCGTTTTTTAACATAAGCGCGCTCCCTCTGTCATTCTTATTAACATACCTCCCTTTCAAACCATATTTGAACGCTTACTACGGGGCCTTAAGCATTTAGCAACCAGTACTCAGTGATCAAGGATTTTAATGGTTTTAAATAATATATATAATATAAGCTATTTTCCTTCTCTTAAACCAAATCATACGCATAATTTCATGAAAAAAAAAACAATTAATTCAATCAATTACAACAATTAAACAATGAAATAAAAACACAAGTTTCGTGCACGTAGTAAATAATACAAAACGTTTGATTTTGCCACATAAACTTTACGATTCACATAAATACAGGAATTAACATTCAACAATTTTTTAATAAAACAAAGTGAAAAGCGTCTTCCTCCAATTTGGTTTGAAACTTTAAATCAATGAATAATCACACCCTGTTTTCGAGGTCATAAATAAGGCGTAGGCAAAATTTATGGACAATTTCTTCGAAATACTGCGAATGACGGTATACGGAGTGTCCGAAACTGTAATTTAAAATGTGACTTCGTAATATTTCATCCCCTTTCATTAGACAGTTTTGAGTACTCTGGAATGAATTTAACACTGTAAATTTTACCTCATATTATACTTAGTAAAATTATCTAACCATCACGCCCTTTAAGTTGAAGTAGGCAGAGAGGTTGTAATAACTGCTCCCTTCTGACCGGAGCTAGTGAGACTATGAAATCTCCTATTGGGGTATATTATGAGGTTATGGAGAGGCGAAAGAGATGGGAAAGAGAAAGAAAACCTGGTTACAGCCATTTCAAACGATTGGTGGTCTGGAATGGCGACACTGCGAGTATCTACTACTCTGGAACATAACGCAAGACTGTTATATTATATAATATGAATTTAATGTGACATGTAGACACGCTGGGGTAAAAATCCGCAACATCCGGATTAGTAGACGAAGACTCCATCCCTTGACCACGGAGGCCTTCACCATAATATAACCTTAACAATTTCTTGCAATATATATTTTTTTATTAAAAGAAAGACAAACATTCCCGGATTACGAATAACCTGACATTGTTTGAAAATCTCCTACTACCACCACAGTAAGCGGAAAATGTTGCTTGTGTTGTGATGGAGGACTTAGCCAGCCGAGGAATTGAAAACAGTACGCCTGGGTGAGACCCAAGCGCGATGTCAGCTCAGCCACCGACCGGTCGACTTTACTCCTGTTTTTAGCGAAATATTTTAATAACTTAATTATTTAAAACAAAAAACTGGAGAAAAACTATGCCTATATCAGTTGTTTTTATCTTTTCTTTGCTGGCTAATCTGTTAATAATGAATACTCGAACCACAGTTGAATTAAAGCCTCCACGAAATCTTTGCACTACTTTCACCATGGACGATTTAGATAGCGAGAAGCAAAGCAATCCCACAATCCCCTTTACAAATTCTGCCAAAGAAAGAAATTTTCCAAAAGTATTTTTCTATCTTCATTACAAATCGAAGCAGAGACAACTAATGAATTAAAGATCTTACCTTTGCGCAACGGCGACTCAAAGGATATTCGACTATATCAAAGGTATGTACGTGAAAATAAAACAATAACTTGGAAAGGGCGGTACTACCGGTTTTGCTTCTGTTAGATGTTGGATTTAATCGTTGACACCTTGTCTCTAAACCACAATTCGAGCTTACTCAATCATGAGACAGACTTTTTCAGCAATTCATTTGCAACGTATCTCCCTACATCAAACGGTGAAGTATTTTATCAAATTATTGATCCTAAATGCCTAGTATAGTTTGTGCTTTCCGAGGATTTTTTTAAAAATTCTGTCATTTGAAATATATAAATCATTTTAATGTCGTCAGAAAGGAAGTTAAATAACCGGCCAAGAATTGATATTGCTTGTGAATAACCGTGTTTCAGTTACTTTGAAATTTAACAGTATTTTTGTTTGTTTAAGGTAAATATTAATGATGAAGAATTTTTTTGGCAACGTTAATAAGTCGCGTTAAAAAGTTACTAAAAAAATCTTAATAAAAGGTTTCAAAATTATTTTTAAGAATTGTACAGAATTTAATACATGCCACAAAACGTACAAATAACCAATACTGTTATTTTGTTAAGATCAGAAAGGTAAACGAAAGACATCTAAATTATTTGAACGACATGGCTAAACATTCGATTTGTTGGTTACAAAATGTTCCGCTTAAATCAAAAGTTTTCTTTCCATCACTTAAGCTGTGTTTTACTGTGTGTCCTGCTTTCTCATTTTTCACTCTGAAAAGTGAGGAAGCAAGACATCCATCAATTAAATATTAGCGTAGGTTGTTAGTAAAATTGGCTTAAATAATTGCCGGAATACCTTAAAAGTAACATGCATAATGCGCATTAAATTAATAAAAAATAAAGCGTATGTAGCACGGGCCTCTCCAAATCTAATAAAATAAACGATTCTCAATTCAAATCAGCAATTCGTCAGCTTCTTTGTCACGTGAAATGTAATCATTAAGGCGATGCACTACGTCGTGTAATATTTTAAATCGAGTCGTTATCAATAACACCCCTTATGTAGATGGCGATAAGGTTTAAATTCCCGCTTAACACCATCCGCCTGTTTTGATTTATGTAAGAAAAAACATGGAAAAAGTGCCTTTTATTTTATTTTGTGGATGTTCAGGCATAAATATTTAATTTTTTTGCGAACATTTTATAAATAGCTTAATTTTCCACATTATTCAATAAAATCATAACCGAACATGGGTTCGTAAGTAGAAGATTTTGAACTTTAAAGCCGTTTTCATAGGCCTTATACATTATTTTTTTCTTTGCTTATAAAAAGACTTATCTAAAAAATATTCTATTATTTCAAAGGTCAAAATGTATTCTACTCGCAGTATTTAATTAAAGCATCGGAAAAATTTCTAGGCGACCAAATTTTCAAACCAAAAACACATGATTTTGCATTACTACGTATACATCGCATTAAAAAAAAATTTGAAATCTGAAAAACGATTGTTGCGTAATCGGTTGTTACTAATTTTCCGGTTCACTCGATATTCGTTGCGTCTAATTTTTCATTCTATTTGAGTGAATTAGTCTTTCAGTTACAGTGTTTTAAGACTTCCTTCCGCTTGTACGATGACACGCTAGCGTTACCGTAATATACTTGAGTTACTTTTAAGCTCTTCTCAGAGATAATCTCACAATATATCAAATATTTGATTGGCTTGACCTAAATTTATTTATTTCAAAGAAAATTTACATAATAAAAATAATAATATATCTTTATTAAAGAAATTTTCACATTACAACTGTAATGTGTATATTGTACATTGATTTGTAACTTTTTTTTAAGGTTATCAAATTAACAGAAAATGCACAAATAATATGATGAAGGTAAAAAGAAAATAAAAGTACATTTAGGACATTGGATGATATATTTTGAATGTTATTTCAACCGCAATGCTAGGATTCGAATTTAAAAGTCCTCATTTTGCTAGCATGACTTAGAGAATTTAACAAATAATTATAAGCAACATCAATACAAATTTAAAATATCTCCCGAGTAAAAATAAATGCGGCTAACCGGAATTGAACCCGTGCCTTCTGATCTCCGGTCAGGTGCTCTAAAACCACTGAGCTATCGGCTTATTTCCAACTCGCCAAATGATTCAATATGTACTAGTATCTTAATCAACAATTACTGTTATTATATTTTTTCCACCTGTAAACAACCAACATTATTTTTGTAGAAAAGGCTTTGTTAGTCCTAAATTTCTCACTAGATGGCGTCGAGACATATAATATCTTCATTTATTGATGAAATGACTTGTGATGACTTGTCAAATATGATGACTTGTCAAATATTATTATTTTTTAATGATAAACTAATGTTTATAAGACAAGGTTTTATGCACAGCATAAAGGGTAACAAATAATTAGTCGCCTGAAATATCAATACAAATTGAAAATATCTCCCGAGTAAAAATAAATGCCGCCAACGGGAATTGAACCCGTGCTTTCTGATGTCCGGTTAGGTGCTCTGAAGCCACTGCGCTATGTTGGCTTATTTCCAACCCGCCAAATAATTCAATATGTAATAGTACCTCAATCAACAATTACTGCTTATTATATTTTTTCCACCTAAACAACCAACATTATTTTTGTAGAAAAGGCTTTGTTAGTGCTAAATTTCTCACTAAATGGCGTCGAGAAATATAATATCTTTATTTATTACATGTTTATCATTAAAAAAATAATTAGAGAATTTAAATATATTAACAAAAAAATATGATTCTGTGGTTCAAACTAACTAAATAACCTGTATACTTGTGATTCTTGCCTATAAGCCTTCCTGATAGGTACAAGTACAAAAACCAAGAAGCTACCCTGATGTAAAACCGTATCGTAAAACATGATGATTTATTCTTAAAACATTATGATCGAAAACCCCTTTCTCCCTGGGCAAGGGCCGGATTCAGGCAAATAACTCCTATAACTCATTTCGTATTCCCTTAGTTAAGATCTGTTGGATAATGTTAGTGACTTATGGGATCAGATTATTTAAATGTTGAAAATTGTTAGGTCTCAATGGATAGCTTTTTTGCCAAAAGCTGAATTAAATAGTATCAACCTACATTTTAAAGTAAAAAAATGCAAATAAAATTTGTGAAAATGCGTGAAAAATCTAGAGAGAATCGAAAACTAATCGATACAACTGCAACGATTATATTAGAATTGGTGGACACAAAAAAATTAAAACAATTTGCAATAGTTTATAAATTCTAAATAAAAGCTGGGTACATACAATTGATTGAATTGTGGCTTGTCTATCGTTCAAGAAATAAGTTATGAAGGGGAACGCAATTAAATAATAATTAGAAGAGACAAACAATTTATTTGATACGATAGCGTAGCTGCATTTTCAATTATATTTGCGATTCTTGTGTTAGATTTTCGATTGAAACTTTCAATTCATTATACTAACAATAATAGTCCAAATTTGTAATTTAAGGATTTTAACTATTCCTCAAATTTCGAAATTTAAATTCAATTCCGTTAAAATTCCGTTTTATCATCGTCCAGTTGTTTCACAGTTCTTAGATAATAACATAACTTGAATAGGACTTTCACAGAACTTATATATTTACATTGAAAGTTTTAGAAACTTTTGAAATTCTTTGAAACAACCCGTCCTAACTGTTTTTTTTTTTGTTTTATATCGAAAAAGAATGCATTAATTAGTTATTTCTATAAATAAATTCTAAATATAATCTCAAAATGTTAAGAATCATACCATTTTATTAATTAATATTAGTTGGCGACGTTACATACTATATTCGCGTCCAAATGAAAATTTTTGTTGTCAAGAGTGTGTTATAAGTACTTTTGTTATTGTTGGCGTGGATAAATTTTTTGTAATTTGTAAGACTCTATTACTCTATTCACAATTAAAGATAATCAAAATGGTTTTTTTATTAAATGGTTTTTTTTTTTAAATATATTTCAATAATAAATAAAGATCGAGAACCACTGACATTAACGCACGCATTAGCATACCTCCGAAGGAGTTAATCACAGATTAGTAATTAATATGTAAGCCTTACGTCATGACAGAAGTTGAACTAATAATGGCAGGCAATTCTCCGGGCTTCCTGTTGCAAAACAACCAATCGAAATCAGAATACGCCTTTCGGCCCAGCCCTCAAAATTGTGGTTCTTGTAATTTGATTACATTCACGTTTGCGATAATTACCGCCGACGAGTCAAACGTAAATCACTACCCCCGGCCAATTGTAACGTTTCTCAAGAACATTGTGGAATACAAATTGGTTGTAGACACTTTAAATATCACCCTTCGATTCGGAATGAAAATCAGATAACGAAGGAAGACCATCTATCTAAATTAACTCGGTGTTTTTTTACTCGTGTACAAATTGGAGCACTTAATTATTGTCTCTCTGCGATCTCACTTTTTATTCTTTTTCAACTTGCAAAACAGTGTTTTTCTTTTTCTATCTAAACGTCCATTTACCTAAGTAGCTCAGATTATATGGGTTTTCTTTAAATAATGGACAAAATTTTGTAGAGTTCAATTTTATAATTGAATTCCTATATTTGAAAATAAAATTGAGGGGAGGTGAATATTTTGTTAACAAAACATAATAACATATTCAATTGGGTTGTTAAAGTGATGAAACATTGAATGAATATTAAACACATAAATTTTATGAATTATCAAATCACTTTTTAATTAAATTCATATATGGATTTCCTAAAAAAAATATTTATTACAACTTTTTTTATAAATTTTATTTGTGCGGCAATAGATGTTTAATTTAAAAATAATAATAATTAATGACCATTTTTGTAGTTGCTCTGACGATCTTTTAATTAAACTCGTGGGCATTATTATGGTATGAACAATATTGTACATCATTATATGGGTGGCTTACGTGGTCGAGGGGGAAGGCGGTCTACTAGCAAGCTGGAGGTCATGGGTTCAAATCCCGAAGTGCGCAAGTTTATTGGATTAATTTGTGTTTAAAAAATTACTCATTTAAAATAATATATATTATATTTGCGATACGTTCCAGAGTGGAATATACTCTGCTGTAAGACCACCATCCAGAATTGAAACGTTTCTTGAAATGGCTTTGGCCGTGTTTGGTTACCAGATCTAAATAGCCAAGTACTTCCCGACCTTCCTCTCTACATATCCTTCCCCTCCTCACTACTTTCAGTCTCACAACATACTCTAATGGGAGAATTTGGGATTCTTTTGCTAGTAAGTTATAAAGGTTAGGTTTTTAGGCTAGTTTCTTTTTCATCACATTAAGGACGGGTTGTTTCACAGAATTTGAACGATTCATCAAATTCCGAATTAAATTTTCGAGTAGTTTTCTACAGAACTTGAAAGTTGAATTTTAAATTTGATAAATTATTATAATTTTCTGAAACAACCCGTCCTTAATTACTATATGACCTTTCAAAAGTTATCTGTTTTGTTATGGAATAAGTATTTCAAATATACAGTTATTTCCCACAAATAAAACAGCTTAAATTTTTAAGTTCATGATTAAAGATTTGGTGGCCGCTGTTGAGCGGAAATGCTTTTAACTAACAATCCGTAGGTCCTGGCTTCAAATCCCGACTTGTGCACGTATTTTTTTAACATTAACACCAAACAACAATAGTATATTGTTGTAAACCTATTCATATTCGTCCGAACTTTTATTCAAACAATTTAAGGTCAGAAAATTAAGTGCATTATACTTCTACCATGCAACATTACAAATTTATAAAAACTATATTCAAAATAAAATTGCACCCTTTAAAAATAACGGAAAACTGAGACAAACGTCAATACTTCCTACTCCTAAATGTAAAAAAACAATAGGACAGTTCAACCATGAATATCTCGGAGTTAAATTTTTTAACTCATTACCAGAAAAAATTAGAAACATAAATGCAAATATAAACGAATTCAAAAGCCACCTTAAAAAGTATTCCGAACAGTTGAACTGAATCGTACCATATAAACCAATATAACAACACCCCAATACACACAAGCCCTGCTTATTTATGGGGGTACATCAAATACTTAATTATGTAATTAATAACCGTACTATATTGTGTAATTATATTATGTAATTGTTATATTATGTAATTCGTGTATCTTTTTTTTACTAATAAAAAAAAAATATATATATATATTTGCGGCACGTTCAAGAGTGAAAGACACTCTCAGTATCGCACAGGTGTAAGACTAACACTCTCAATTGAAATGTAGCTTGAAATGGCTTAAGCCGTGTTTGGTGACCACATCTTAATAGTCAGGTACTCACACATTTTTCTTTTTCCCGTCTACTTCCCCTCCCTACTGCATTCAGCCTCACAACACACACCAATTGGAGATACCAGAGTTTCACCGGCTACAGACGGTTGGGAGCAGTTGGGACTCCTGTGCGATATTTACTTGTAAAAACAAGATGCATCTGCATTCTAAAACATATATTATTTATTTGTTTACAGGATGTACAATAATGTACATGCACTTATCCCAGGGCACACACATGAAAACGCCAAACTGTTTTTGAACAATTAATTTTGTTAAATTTGAATTTCAATTTTCTATCTATTTAAAACATTTTTCTTGTTAGTACTTTTAAGTTTCTAAAAAAATATGTGTTATTTTTTAAGATAATATCTATACATTTTTAAAGCCGAAACGGTAATTGAATGAAATTCCTTCAATACAAAAAAAATCGCAAAGTGAGCTCCCGAAATTTTTAAAAACACGTTTGTTCTGTTATTTAAAATGTTATAGGTATGAACAAAATCACAGTGCATCTTTAAATGCAACGAAATTATTTGTCGAGATATTTTACTCTACTTCAAACGAGTCGTGTTTTATTAAATATTTTCACAATTTTCCCTTAATTATTATCGATTCTTTTAATATCAGTGCGCTTCCTCTAATATTCGTATTTACATATCTTCCTTTCAATCCATCATGTGTACCATATGGAAATACAACAACATTCATGGCCAAAGAAGCTACAAATGTTCTTTTAAAAACTTTTTTTTTTATAACTTCTACAACAGTTGATTTTACTAGAAAATGAAAGTGATGTTAAATACAATTTAAAACCAATTTTCATTAAATATTTAAAAATTACAGCAAAAATCTATAAGTCAGCAACATATATGTAAAAGGTTATGTATCTAACTCAAAAAGGCAAACGGCAATAAAGTGATACCTATGTTCAAAATCTTTTCACGTTAAGTATGCCCAAAAGAAATGAAGGGCTCAAAAGTGACAGCAGACGTTTACGGCTTCAGCGAAACGCGTAACAGCCCTTATGTTTTTCCTTTGAAGGCGGCTTTATCCTTGGCTCTAATGGGTGAGAAAATAACGTTAAAAAAATAACCGGCCCCGAAAAACTCCTGAAAATATTTTTCTCCAGGCTTCTTTTCATTATACAATATAAACTGGTAGCTGATGCTACCGTCGTGGTCAACAAGCAATAAGAAATATAGGTAATTATGGAGAATGACACTAACATAAATGTTTTAGAAATTTATTTTTTGGAATAACTTTATTGAGTAAAACCTCAAATTGTAATATTTAATTATTGAAGACAATATTGGCGATTTCTAAACGAAAATCTGAAACAGAAAAATCAGAAAAGGATACGGTCATATCTAGGACTCGAACCCAGGACCCTTGCCTTGCCGGGCAAGGTAATTTTCTTTCCAGGTTTTCTTATTTTTCTATTTCAGATTTTCGTTTAGAAATCGCTAATATTGTCTTCAATTATTAAGTTTTAGAAATTATTTCCCCACAATAAGTAACTCCAGTGAAAAATATTATAGCTTAAGAAATATATTCACATAGATCTATTATTTTTGATTCTGAAAATATAAGTTTTATGATATATCATTATACGTAGAATTTATAAATCGTAATTTAAAAACAATTAAAACACCATCACATTAAAACGCTATGTTTGATTGGTACAACTGAATCTGTCGATGCTGACGTCACCAGTCACGGAATTTACTCCAGAAATTAACATTTCACTGTAGTTTTGTATTGAAACTCGGGTTTTGTTTGTTCATAAGATTTCATTGTTGTTGTTTCACAATTTGGACGAGATAGAAACACAATTAAGGCCCTCAATTATTCAAACTCGGACATAAAATGATGGAAATCGGTTACATTCAAGGAAATTAAAAAAATCTTTCCATCGTTGATACAGAGATATTATTTTATTATATTAAAACACAAATAACTTTGTTTACATCACTTAAATATATATATAACCTATACATGTTTCATGAACAAAGTTCACCTCATCAGGAGCAAGTATATATTAAAAGAAAGTATATATTTTATACGATTTATTATTTTATACGATTGCTATAATATATTTTAGTATATACTTGCTCCTGATGAGGTGAATTTTCGTTCATGAAACGTGTAGAGGTTATATATATATTAAAGTGATTTAAACAAAGTTATTTGTGTTTTATTATAATAAATAATGACATCACAAAGTGATAAGCTTACAGAAGAATTTTTCTTTTTTTAAAAGAAAAGTATAATGCTGACTTTTTTAGTGCAGAACTTCGTATGATAAAAGCTTTCAAGTGATAACATCATCTTATTACTTATGTTTAAAAGTTATAATTTGCAAAAAAAAAAATATTTTAATATGTACAAATATATTATTTCGAATGAATAAATCGTGAAAAAACCCAAATTCATCAAATAAAATTTTCTTTCGCACGCCAGGATTTGAACCTGCGACCTTCGGATTGCCAGTCGAGAGCCTTACCTCTAGACCACGGAGGCCGTTATTTAATTTTGCTCTAAATAATACTTATAGAACTCCCTAATTCATGATTGACTTTCCTTCAACCTTATTATATTAAAAACTTTTCGTGGAGAAATTGCAGATACTGTACATCTTGAATGAATTCTCTCAAAAGTACGTTTTTTAGGAATGAAGTTCATAAAAATCATTAGCTCAGAACTAAACAGAAATCATTCATATTCATCATGAGTGTAAAAAAATCCTTAATGCGCGTTGGAAAAATCTCACGCTCGATAAAATCAGAAATTAATTTGCATATCAATCGAGGTGCGTGTTAGTGAAACCTGTTCGACTACATTGTTATTTTGTGATACGGAAATCATTAAAATGATTGCGATTTGAAAATTTAATTTTATTGTTATAAATATTTTTAAACAACTAAAATATATTTTTATTTTGACTGATAAACTAATGTTAACGAGATAATTTTTTTATGCATAGCACAAAGGATAAATTATTATTTTTAAGCACTAATTATTATTAGCCTAAAACACCTTTATAAATAGAAAAAATACATGCCGCCGGTGGGAATTGAACCCGCAGCAAGATTTTTTCAAACATATGAAAAAAAATATTTTTGAATCGACCCATAATACAAGATATTCCAACAAATCCAATTTTACTATTCCCCCAATAAAAACCTCAATGGCACAAAGACAATTTAACTTTCTTGCTCCAAAAATATTCAATAATTTAACGTTAGAAATAAAATCAATAGCCAAATACGACAGTTTCAGGAAAGCGCTCGGGGATTTTTTGATATGTGATTGTTATAGTGTTAGTAGCCTATTCCAAGTACTCAGATAGAAGTGTATATATATTGTTTATATGCGTGAGGATGCGTCATATGGGTGTATGTATACATGTGTTGTTATATGTATATAGGTATGTCTGCTGCTATATACCCATGTGTGCTTGCATGCACACATATTAAAAATTATATATATAATTATGTACATTTTTACAATCTAAAGCTAATTTACTTTTTTCTCTTTCTAATTTCTATCTTCTACTTTTTATTACAATTTTTCCAAAATTTTAGCTTCATCTATAGTTACTAACTTCATATGTTTACACTAGATTTCATATTTCATACAAAGTAATTACACTCAATTGGTCACCATGAAACAGGCAGCCGCCTAGTATGGTGATTCATTATATCTACTTTATGTAAATTTCAAAATAATGTAACATGTATTAAATAAATAAATAAAATAAATTTATGTATAGTATAATATCCATTGTGCTACGCATAAAAACCTTGTCTTGTAAGCATTTGACAAGTCATAATATTTCATCAACAAATTCAGATATACTATGTCTCGATGCCATCTAGTAAGAGATTGAGCATAATGCCTTTCCCACAAACAAATAAAGTTGGTTTATGTGGGTGATTCATTGTTGAAAATAATTTGATATCCTTTGCATAAAAAAATTATCTTGTATACATACGTTTATCATTAATTAAAGATGGTCACCAAAAATATCATAAGTAATTAGTGTTACCCGTGAAGAATCACGGGACATAACTTAACTTCCCAATTTTATTTATTTATTGATTTATTTTAACTGACTCAATCAGAAAGAACCATGTAGTCTTATTACCTCCCGCATGGTTCATTTTTGTTTTGTCTTGATGAGTCTCCTGTGCAAAAAAGTTTTAAATCATTGAAACATTGTGACGTGGCCATACACATTTTTACTTTCCGTGGACGACGGAAAACATGTAAATTCGTAAATGTAAAAAAAACAATTGTGCGCAGGAGACCCGGATTTAACACGAAAACTTTGTTTGTGTATTTCTTTATTTTTAGCCACTCCTGGAGTTTTAGCGCGGACGATCGATAATGCCCTGTGTTAATATGATATTAACTAAATTCGTGCCAGGAAATGTTGCTATTGTCAGTTAGAAAAATTCACGGTCAACGATTGATAAAAAATCCCGTCAAAAATCCCGCCAGATTTCATTGGTTGTCAGTTAAATTTGGGTAACTGAAATACGCAACTTTTTTTAATAATGGCGTTCTTTTTGAAAACTTTCTGGTTTATTTATGAACGGAGGCAGATTAACAAAGCTCTTAGGATTGAAAGACATCATTTATGCGATCAACTCAATCCGTTCGAACTTGGAGAGGCAAAATTGAGACATTTTTTAAGGATAACTCGTAGTATGGATGCAGAAATCTCATCGAAAAATTAACTCAGTTAGTAAAAAACACCTCATTACTAATTGAGTTCCTTTTTAATACAAAAAATAAATACGGACTGCCAATGCTTATTAAGGTTTTGACGTAAATGTGTGACGTTTGATGATTCGGAATGTCAAATTATTCTAGTGTTGCCAGTCCTCATCCTTTTATAGGCGGAACTACCGATGAATTTGTAGCTATTTATCTACCACGGTCGAACTTCCATACTAACTCAACACAGTGACTATTCAACACACTTTTAAAAATCGATATAAAGTCATTAAAAACGATGGAAAGGATTTTTTTTAACCTAACCTAACCTACTTAATCCAGTTATCACTTATCACTTTCCATGACTTTATATAACTTTTTAAAGATGTGATGAATTATCATTTTGATGATTTATCCGGTCACCTGATACGCCAACCGATGTTGGTAATTCAAATCGATATATTCTGGCAATACTGGCAAATGAATTAACGTCCGACGGCTAAAAGTAATTAATACTAATAAATTAATATTATCGAAATTAAATCATAAGTTTAATGCATATTGGCAGACCGCATGTACTTTTTGACACTAAAAATGTAGTTAATTAGTTCACGAGATCTTTAGTTATGACTAACAACATTTGTTCCTCCAATGAAATCAAACACAAACCAAAAACAACAACAAAAACTCCAACAACAACAAAAAAACATGTAAAAAATACCTTTATGTTCTAATCTTTATCATTATGTGTATATATGTACCTACCTAGTACTTTTAAATTAGAATGATACCCAAGCAGTAGTTAATCTTATGTTTAATTGCATATTTTATTTTATTCTATTTCTTCTATGTGTTATTCATATTTATAAAAATATTTTGGTAGGCTAAGGCACCAGTCAAAAGTACATATACCTATTATTTCATTATTATTTTAATACTATACTTATCAAACAACTTATCAAAATGTTAATACTCATCCTAATTTGACTGTCCTAAAACGGGAATCCTCCTAGTTGGGCAGTCAAAACCATTTCTTAAATAATGTATAATCTTTTACTAAATAAAAAAAAAAAAAAGTTGGAACGGAATCAATTGATCGCATTTCGATCATTCATGGATCGTGTATACGAATTTTTTCAACTTAAAAGCTTAGTTGTTTCAACTCCATCTATGAATTAGCCAGTTATTTTACATAACGAACGACATTATACAAAAAGTCATGCATATTGACAGCTTATCCGACACCTTGGAGGCCTCGCTAAAAGCAGCGACTTTTGTCTACCGACTCTCTGAATCATATTTTTACCGCGCTGGAAAACATAGCCAACTGACCATAAATGACACATTTTGTCAATATCGTCTTGACATAGGGCTTTATGGATCAGTATAAAATCAACGGTAGTTACGCCTAATTATCCTATATTGTAAATTTATCGATTTCACTCTGATAGACCTCCAGGTCACCACAAAAAACGCATTAAAAGACCAGAGTGAACCGCCCTGTACGCAGCTATTAAGAAAACTAATAATCTCTTTACCTTAGTTACGTATTCATTTATCTATAATCTATCCAATATACATAAAAAAAAACTACCTTCTGACTTAGGGCTAGACTGACTATTATTCAGGATACATTACACATATGCCATAATATGTGCTCTCACTTGTCTGCTAATCTTATTATGAATAGAAGTATGAATAAAACGTATGCTGCAGTTCCTTACCCCGTCCACAAGACGAACTCAACGGAGTCCCCTTGCCTGAGTCTCATGGCGTGGCCAGCGGATTCGATGAGGGCCCACGGACTGTCACAGGCGTAGTCACCGTACCTGCCTCGTGGCCTGTGGTATCCGGAACTTCCGTGGGAGTCCACCCTCCAGCAATCTGAAACAAAATATTTATATTTTTAATGTTAACCGCAGAAGGGTGCGAGCTGCTCCCAATCGTCTGGAGGCAGTGAGACTATAGCATCCGCAATCAGGGTAGGTTGTGAGGCTGATGGTCATGGGGAGGGGAGAGAGATGGAAAAGAGGAAGGTGGGGAATTACCTGGCTATTCAGATCTTGTCACCAAACACGGACAAAGCCATTTCAAAGATGTGAATGAAGGTCTTACACTCTTGAACGTGCCGCAAGTATACCATATTTTATTTAAGATGAGTAATTTAGGAAAAAAAGCAAATTAATCAAATAAAATCCTTAATCAACGGCGCTTCAAGTTGACGGGGCTAGCGGCCAAAAAAGGAACTACATGGCGTATTGTATTTTTATGATCTATTAATAATTTTTAATAAGTTTTCAATTTTTTTAAACAATATAAATCCATATATTTTGGAAACCTATGTCAGACAAAGAATTCTTATATTTTTTTGGTTCGAATACTTTCAATATTATTTTCGTGTCACTCAATCACAAACATCTATTCTAGGGATTTCCAACTTATTTCGGGTCGCCCCATTTTACGAAAGACAAGTGACCACGACCGTTCAGTAGGTCTCATGCCCGTGGGACAACAAGGTTTCATCAGCCATACTCTAGTCATACCATAAACATAAAGAAAAATCTTCAAATTTACTTTCTCATAAATGTAAATCTATATTAATCCATTCGAGAAAGCTTCAAAAAAGAACTGGTAATAACTAATAATAATGGTAATTTTAACCATTTAACCGATTGGATAATGTTGGTTTTGCGAGTCGTAGAGAGACAGCACAGACATCCAAATTGACATACTAAGCCATAACATGAAAGACGAGTATCATTTCGACGAGTTGGAAGAAAAAACCACGTGACCGTATTTTTGGCACAAGGAGGGTTCTAGAATGCTTTGAATAATCTACAATATCAGTCGAAACGCAGAAAAACCTACATTGACTACATAGAAAAATAAAGTTCGATAAAGTAAGACGACGGTTTGCAGCGCAGTCTCTTGTGGGACTTTTCTGCGCAGGAACAGATTGTTGGTAAAAACGGTTAAAAAAGCGAAGCGCCTTCAAACCGGGTTGCGTAGCGACGCTAAAAATTACTAATTTGGGTAAATTATAATACATTCGTTAAAGTGTCCAACTAAATAATGTAACAAATATTCAGATTTGGAAACAATTTCGACCTTTTGTTCATCTGATTTGGAATGTTTATGGCGCAGTCAGCAATTTGCAATTGCGCGCTGTTTTTAAAAAGGACTAGTCATTTATTCGTAACAGATTTTACTTTCGCAGACTAAATAGTTGTTTTACAATGTGAGTTGCTTATAGAGAGAGGGAGACGGTACTCTCCATAGTTTATTTCCCTTTCCTGCTGTTCTAGTCTGACAAGGATTAAAATGTTGAAGAAAAACATGAATGTAGAAGCTCGTTCCACAAGCTATGTGCAAGATCAAGTCAACGAAACGAATCGTTTTCAACCATAAAACTGTTGTAATATTATGATGGTAGAAATGATCACACATTATTTTTTACAAGATACTTAAGTAAAAACCACTTTTCAAAACCCATGTTCCAGAATGATAGAGTTTAACAAGTTATCTAAGTAAGCCCACTTTACTTTATGTTATGTCCTTACATTAACTTTCATAAAATTTTCCGACTGAATTCGACGATTTTATCTTCTGAAAGAGCTTACAAATTCCTTAAGGTATGAAAGGTTTTAAAACAAACATAGCTAACGTTAGTTAGTTTCAAAATAGACCGTAAGAAGCTTAAGTACGAAACCAATATTGATTTTTTTGTATTTAATATATTTTCAATCGTAATACTTAATTTAAGTAAGGAAAAATACGACATTTAAGATTGGGCAGGTATTTTTGGATCTGGTATTTATATTTAATAGAAGTTCAGATATCAAATTAAATACACGTCTAAAACCGTCTTTCGTGGAATGAAATCCTTTGTGAGATCTATGAAGACATTTTTATGCCCACGTTCCTGTGATCCATTCAATGTTTAGTATAGCTAAATAAATTTTAAGTAAAATTCCTTTATAAGAATCTGTAACCAAGTGTATGTAACCTTATGCAGATAAATACAATTGATTGTAATTATTTAGTACATAACTAACTAACTAACCATCACGCCGTTTCCCCGCAGGGGTAGGCAGAGAGGACGGACCTCCAAACAACTCGGTCTTGGCACACATTCCTTGCCTCATTCACATTCATACATCGTCTCATACATACTCTTCTATTGTTCTGACTCTTGACATGGCCCGACTCAAGTATCTGATTCACTTGGTCGTGCCATGTCTTCCTCGGGCGTCCCCGACTTCTGCTACCATTCACATTTGCATCGCATATTCTCCTTACACTCCTTTCTTCGCTCATTCGCTCTACATGCCCAAACCATCTAAGCGTCTCTTTTTTGATCTTACTCATTACGCTTACATCAGCCTTGCACTCTTTGCGGATATCCACATTCCTCACACGATCATACATGGTTTTACCACACATACGCCTCAGGGATCTCATTTCAACAGCATTCAATCTACTTTCATCCTTTCTTTGCCAGTTCCATGCCTCACTTCCATACATCAGGGTAGGGTGGATGCATTTAGTACATAAGGTAAGGAATATTATTTTGATTACTTATCATCTCCTTATAAATGATTAAGAGGTGCCTATGGGCAAGATGAGAAAGATATGATCGGTTTTTTGTTCGGTTATAATCTTCTACATTAATTAGCCGATTTTATTAATTTATTGGTTCTTTCAAATGTGGTCTACATAACCATCTGAGATCATTCAACGTACGTTTTGAATACTTCATGATTAAAGCACTTAAAATTAGATGGCAAGATAGCAACATTTACATAAAATAATTCACGGTCGTCTCGACTCTACGTCAAGTCAAGCGATATTGAAATAATGTTTCCAATACACATTGTTTAAGCCAAAGTATGTTTCACCTGAATACAGTCAAAAATTATATCACTTATTTTAACCCTCTGACTTCTGACCTCCGTGCTGAAGTAGACATTTCCGTCGATTATTTATAAGGATTTAGAAAAACTGTTCTGCTATTGATCAAAAATATGTTGAGCTAATTATATTATGTGTCACTTGTGTCTTTCTTTGTGTCTCCTGTATTTCTTTGCTCTCTTTGTATTATTTATCATTTGAGGGAGTTTATTAATATGATTTGGTATTTTTATGTACATAACTAGATGTACCCCGCAACGCGTTGCTGTGTCTCAGTCTGTATATGCAGATAGCGCATTTTGCTTTTACGTCCAGCAGATGGCGCTATTTAAAAAAAAGTAAATGTCCTTACCTGTCCCAGGTGACATCCATATAATATAAGTATATAAAAACACATGCGGAATCGAACGCAATGTTGTGTCGAAATTGCATAGCAATCGGTGAAGAACTTTCGGAGATTTAAGATTTTGAACAAACGAACATTTACATTTTTATCTATATAAATATGTTTTCCTTTACTGATTTTTGTATTTTTTTACCTATTTGTGTATTAACTGGTCTTTTATAACTGGATTATTCTGGAAACATCGGTAAAACCCGGTATAAATAAATAAATGCAAAGCTGTTAATTTCCATAAAACAAAAAATATATAATTATATATAATTGGACAACGTTGCTTAAGAACTACTTAAATACCTTCTTTTAATCGATTTTTTTGACAAATCGTAAAAGTTTGTTTAAGATCAACCCATTAATTGTGCTTTCCACCAGCACTAAACCGTTTGCCCTTATCATTCAACACCAGCGAACGCATTCGTATTGCATTCTCTTTAATTTCACCCTTCGTTTGAGAATAACTAGATCCAATAAATCTCTTTGTGGGTTACTTCAAGTGGGAAGTTCAGTTGTAGGGGAAGTTTTTGTTTGGTCGGGAAGGTTTATGCGGTGAACGTTCACAATATACATGCACATACTATTAATACAACAGTGTGCGTAGGTTGTAAACAATACAGGTAATCTTTACCTACCCTGTGCATATGTACTGAAGATACGGTAGGTACTGTTATGTGTTACTTCAACTTAACTAAAAAAAACTAACTAACTCCGTTTCTTCGCAGGGGTAGGCAGAGAGGACGGACCGCCAAATAACTCGGTCTTGGCACACACTCCTTGCCTCATTCACATTTATACATCCACTCATACATACCCTTCTATTACTGACTCTTGACATGGCCCGACTCAAGTATCTGTCACTTGGTCGTGCCATGTCTTCCTCGGGCATCCCCGACTTCTGCTACCATTCACATTTGCAACTTATATTCTCCTTACACTCCTTTATTCGTTCATTCGCTCTACATCCCCAAACCATCTAAGCGTCCCTTTCTTGATCTTACTCATTACGCTTACATCAGCCTTGCACTCTTTGCGGATCTCCACATTTCTCACAAAATCATACATAGGTCATAGGGCTATTAGCCTGCTAAGTTCAGTTGCCAAGTTGTTTGCTAGAATTTTGATTGAAAGGTTAGGAAAGGAAACAAAGAATATAGTATGGGATGTGGTAGATGGTTTTATGAGTGGAAAGGGGTGCATGGACCAGATCTTTTCATTGCGTATGCTTACTGAGAAGTTTCTGGCAAAAAACAAGAAACTTTTCTGAGCTTTTGTAGATCTACAAAAAGCATACGACCGAGTCAACAGTAAAAAGCCATGGAAGGTGTTGTCCAAGTATAGAGTGAAAACGAATCTCACACAATGGCGTCTCTGTATGAGGAAAGCGTTGCATGTATTAGGGTGAAAGGTGGTTTTACGGGTTGGTTTGATATCACAAAAGGTTTTAAACAAGGCTGCGTAATGTCACCATGGTTATTCAATGTGTATCGAACATCATATCATACAACTATATTGAGTTGTTGCTACCCACTGTATCACGAACTTGAAGTGCAAGTTTGATGACCCCCTTTATTCCAAATCACAATATTTACCAGTTGAAAATGCCAATAATACTTGATTTATGCATCAAAACATTCTGTTACCAGGCGACAGGCCAAGTCGACTATATGAAACATAATATTGTTGCATTTAATATCAATTGCACACCCGCGAGTATGATGACCCTATTTTTAAAAACGAAATATTTACAAAGGCTGTTTGTTACCAGGCTAATATTATTGATACAGAAACTGTAACATGTTTTTGCAAGCTGACGCCACACAAAGGCTGGTAGAAAGACATTATAAATACCCAGTTAAAACAAAATATTGGGGCAGTCAAATTTCAAAAATTAACACGAGTGGACGGAATACCTTAAACAGTTAAAACGCGATCTGTTAATTATAATTATAAATTCCTGAGTGTTAACTGAAATCTGTGGTCGCATCTGTTCCTCCATCACGGCACAATCATTTTAAAGATTACAACTATTTCTAACGAGCTGTTTACGGCCGGCACTTTATCAGCTGAGTCAGACGCATCACTCATCATTACAAGAATGGGGCGTCTCCGTGTGCCGGCTCTTATAATCAAACGACTGAACTGCCCACTGCCGGTGATCACCTAAAGGCTGGCCAATCCCTGCTGCATTGATGCTGACAAACTAGAGGCTAATCAATTCCACCTGGCTACCGACGGAACCAGACACAGATGCTGAAAACCTAAAGGCTGACGAATACCTGCTGACAACCGACTGAACTGCCCACTTCCGGTGATCACCTAGAGGCTGGCCAATCCCTGCTGCATTGATGCTAACAAACTGGAAGCCGGCCAATTCTTCCTGGCTACCAACTGAATTAGCCATTGATGCTGAAAACCTGGAAGCCGGCCAATTCTTCCTGGCCACCAACTGAATTAGCCATTGATGCTGAAAACCTGGAAGCTGGCCAATTCTTCATGGCTACCGACTGAATTAGCCATTGATGCTGAAAACCTGGAAGCTGGCCAATCCGGCCAATTCTTCCTGGCTACCAACTGAATTAGCCATTGATGCTGAAAACCTGGAAGCCGGCCAATTCTTCCTGGCCACCAACTGAATTAGCCATTGATGCTGAAAACCTGGAAGCTGGCCAATTCTTCATGGCTACCGACTGAATTAGCCATTGATGCTGAAAACCCGGAAGCCGGCCAATTCTTCCTGGCTACCAACTGAATTAGCCATTGATGCTGAAAACCTGGAAGCTGGCCAATTCTTCATGGCTACCGACTGAATTAGCCATTGATGCTGAAAACCTGGAAGCCGGCAAATTCTTCCTGGCCACCAACTGAATTAGCCATTGATGCTGAAAACCTGGAAGCTGGCCAATTCTTCATGGCTACCGACTGAATTAGCCATTGATGCTGAAAACCCGGAAGCCGGCCAATTCTTCCTGGCTACCAACTGAATTAGCCATTGATGCTGAAAACCTGGAAGCTGGCCAATTCTTCATGGCTACCGACTGAATTAGCCATTGATGCTGATAACCTGGAAGCCGGCCAATTCTTCCTGGCTACCAACTGAATTAGCCATTGATGCTGAAAACCTGGAAGCCGGCCAATTCTTCCTGGCTACCAACTGAATTAGCCATTGATGCTGAAAACCTGGAAGCCGGCCAATTCTTCCTGGCTACCAACTGAATTAGCCATTGATGCTGAAAACCTGGAAGCCGGCCAATTCTTCCTGGCTACCAACTGAATTAGCCATTGATGCTGAAAACCTGGAAGCCGGCCAATTCTTCCTGGCCACCAACTGAATTAGCCATTGATGCTGAAAACCTGGAAGCTGGCCAATTCTTCATGGCTACCGACTGAATTAGCCATTGATGCTGAAAACCTGGAAGCCGGCCAATTCTTCCTGGCTACCAACTGAATTAGCCATTGATGCTGAAAACCTGGAAGCTGGCCAATTCTTCATGGCTACCGACTGAATTAGCCATTGATGCTGAAAACCCGGAAGCCGGCCAATTCTTCCTGGCTACCAACTGAATTAGCCATTGATGCTGAAAACCTAGAGGCTGGCCAATTCTTCATGGCTACCGACTGAATTAGCCATTAATGCTGAAACCTAGAGGCTGGCCGATTCCTGCTGGCTACCAATTGAACTGGCCACTGCTTCAGCAGTCGCCTACGCCATTTGCTGTATCGTATGGCGCGATGATGCACAATGTGCTCCAATCTGAAATTATCGCTGAAAAGATTCCGATTGTATCAGTTTTCTATCTGTGTTTTAAATCCCAGTTGTATTGAAATACATATAACTATTTCTTGTGAATTGGGTTGGCTGTAAAAAATAGTAAATACCTATAAGCTACACCCCTTTGTACGTTCTGTATACTAGTACAATACTTGCAATTAAAATGTGAATTTTTGATTCGAATCGTCTTTTTTTTATGATGGTTTGGATAAAACACCTCACGGTGTTTTACTTAAATCATTACCCAGGTTGAGGACTGATGTGTGCCGGTGCTTATTATTTACAGTCTTTTCTTGTGCAGGCAAACACGTCCCGTACACAATGTATACATGGATAATTGTGTGCAAGAATTGAAAGAGGTGGAAATGGGCGAGAATTTGAGTAATCTGTATGTTGCCTGTTGTATGCTGATGATGATTGCTGACAGAATAGAAGATCTACAGTCTCTCCTGTCTAGTATTAAAGTTTAAATTAAAGTATGTATGAAGTCAATGATGAATGTAAGTAAGTCTAAAGTCATGGTGCTTGAAAGAGAAAGTACGAAAACAGTGTGCAATATAGTTGTGAATGAGGAATACTTGGATCAGGTGGATGAGTTTGTGTATTGAGAAAGTATCTTTACGAGAGATGGGAGGCTGACGGAGATATTGAAAGAAAGGTAAATGCAGATAACTTCATTAATGGAGGACTGAACGCAGTTGGCGCTAACAAAAAAATGTCCAAAGAAGCGAAGCTAGCAGTCTACAATGGAGTTCTGGCACCTACCCTGGTGAAAGGAAGTGATGCATGAAACTGGCAAATGAGATCCCTGAGAAGTATGTTTGATAAAAACCATGAACTTCAACTTCATTTTCAAAATATCATAAGAGAATATTTCATTTTTTATAATGCTTTATTATACTAGAATTCAGTTTAAGCTAGCAGTCTACAGTGGAGTTCTGGTACCTTCCCTGATGTATGGAAGTGAGGCATAAAACTGGCAGAGAAAGAATGAAAGTAGACTGAATGCTGTAGAAATGAGTTCCCTGAGACGTATGTGTTGCAAAGCCAGGTATGATTGTGTGTGAAATGTTGAGATCCGCAAAGAGTGCAAGGCTAATATAAGCGTAATGAGTAAGATTAAGAAAGGGAGGCTTTGCATCATATGAGTATTATGTTACACAGAAAATGACGCTTAGATGGTTTGGGCTTGTAGAGCGAATTAGCGAAGAAAGGAGTGTAAGGAGAATATATGACCCACTTTTAAATGATAGCAGAAGTCGGGGACGCCCGTGGAAGCCATGGCACGAACAAGTGAATCAAATACATGATTCGGTCCATTACAAGAAACAGATTAATAGAAGTAGTATGTATGAGACGATGTCTGAATATGAATGAGGCAAGGAGTGTGTGCAAAGATCGAGTTATTTGGCGGTCAGTCCTCTCTGCCTACGTAACTGCCTAACCATCGCGCCGTTTTCCCCCCACGGGGAAACGTCGTGATGGTTAGTTAGTTAGTTAGTTATGAAAATGAATAAATAAAAAATTAAATCACTAATTACAGTTTTTTGTATGACAGGACATATAGATTTTTTTTCAAACGCACTATTCAAAACTTCCCGTATGCAAGTTTAAATATATGTAAGTTTTCTGCTTTATTAATGTTCCATATTAAAAACTCCTGAATTTTTTTGGCTGTTTCCCTACAAGGGCGAACCTGCAGAGGATATCCGCCCATACATTACTAGGCTATTCTTGTTTTTGATGTGTAGCCATTCCCTTTCCCGAGTAAAAGTCGATCCGTGAATATTTTAACGACATTTTCAAGTAACAACCATTCCTGAGTGTAGAACCTAGAATCGATTTCCTCTGCCTTTCCTACTATAAATGGCGTATATGACGTCACGATATGCTGGTGAGGGGGGTACCTTCTGCTTGGCGACTCCCATGTGGCAACTTTATCCGTTAACATAGCTTTTTATTTTATTTTTAAGTATTCATTGTTCATTTTAGAGCGAGAAATTCTAAATATTTCTAAGATGATTCTATGGGATGGTTCGTATTAAATGGGCTCATTACCTATTGTATTTTAAATAACTTCATCCAGGAAGTTGTGGCAGTTGTAATTGTATTCTAAGGACGGGTTGTTTCGGAGAATGTAAACAATTCTTCAAATTTCAAAGTAAATTTTCAAGTTCTGTGAAAGATTTCTTCAAGTTCTGTTATTATTTCAGTTCTGTCAAGCAACTTGCCTATAATTATATTTTAACAGAACTTGAATAGGTTTTCCATAGAATTTGATGAATTATTCTAATTCTCCGAAACAACCCGCCCTTAGTCTGCGCCATAAGCTTCACTTGGAGAAGTGCTTTGAATGAGTGCCCTCGTACCTCCAAGAATATTTCCGAAATGCTGCAGTATCGGAGGAGGGAATAATTTTCGACATGCATTATTGAACATTACTTTTAGCTTATGCCATTGGGATGTATTGTAAGCTAAGAGTCTGGAGGTTGTGAGAATTATTGTAATTAAACTAAAAAGTATAAAAAGCTTTACAACTGCCGCGCCGTGTAGACGATACGAACATAATTACAATTTTTTATTAGTTGAATCAAAACGTTGAACCTTTGTGGTCGAACTAAATTATTAATCTTATTTATGCTAATGGGGGTTTACCAATATATCCACAATATATGGAAGTGCTCTACATTATGATTAAGAGCTTTTTCTGGACATGTTTACATTTCATTTACTTTGACATGACGCAAGCTTCGAATATGTCAATATTCATTTGCTTGATGCCATATTAGACATGTTCATTGAATGTTATGACTGAAAGATAGACTGAATACACCTTTACATCACTTTTTACGAAAGTTTTAAGCTAGTCTGGATACGTTTTATTAATGCTGGGTTAAAACATGAATTCTGTAAAAATCTATGGTCAATTTGGTAACTGTGCAACTGAGGACAGTGGAAATTCAGCAATTCAGCAAGGCGCTTTTGAAAAGCGGTATATAAAGTGATTAAAAAAAACTAGGTAAATCAGTTACGTCAGGTTATGTTTATACGCCATTTTTGTTCAAACTTTGCTGACTTTATACCACTTTTCAAGACTGTACCTAATTGCCTTGGAACCGGTAAATTTAAAGAACGAAAGTAGAAGGCGATTCAACTTTGGGTTTCTATTTCGTAGATAAGTCTGTTCTCACTGATCCATTCCATAGATTCTATGAAATAGACCAAATTATAGATCAAGTGAGAACGCGCCATATTCAGAAAAAGATTCCACTCTGTTGCTCCGAGATCACATCGTATTGTTTTATTCTATTTTCATGATTTTCATTATCAGTGAAATATACTCTGGGTACCGCCCAAAATATAGATAGGTAGGAACCAAATTGGTGTAAACATTTGTTTGTTTCTTATCATTATGTAAATGTTTTTTATCAGTTTGAGGATGTCAACACTTGTTCAAAAACTATTATTTTTTGCACACAACTCTTTGAAAAATTTTGGGTCAGGTTAACATTTCCTTTCTTTTTACTTTCTCAAAGTTATAGTGTAACGTTGTAACGGGCAATAAAGTTGATTGGAAAAGTTTTGATTCGATTACCCTCTTCGTCTGAAGAATAAGAAGTAACACAATAATTGTTTAACCCGGAAGGAGGAAATTATATGGGTGCGTGTTAAGCAGATATCGATACATTTTTAGATGGATCAGAACGTGCTCGTGTTAAAATATACACATATGTTAAGGAATTATAACTTAAAGTTCCACCACTATGGTTAGGGCTGGCTCCACATAGCTAAAATCTTTAGCGATAAATTATAATGCAAGAAAATACTGTTTATAGACTTCTCAATTCCAATTCACGAAAATTTATTTACCGAACATTCGTTCAGTTTCAACATAATATAAAAAAAAACACGTAAAACTTTAAGATATTTGAAAGTAAAACTTAGCTAACTTAAATTTAAAAATAGTGGACAGGATAGACCACTCTGAGAATTCTCGCATAGATTTTGCAGGTAAAGTGATAATGAATTACAGTCATCTTTGCATTAATCAGCTGGATTCATCCGAATTATATTGTTTGACAAAAGAGGGCACTACTTTTCCTGTTTGGTCGATTTAAGACTAAAGGATTAAAATATTTTTGTCGCAATAAAGTGACAGTACTTTAGAATTACATTGTGTTAATTCTTTTTTAATATAAATTCTACTCTCTTGAGAGCTGGTCGTGACATATTATCTGTTCATGGTGCGAATGAAAATTTTTATTGTGCTGATTGCCTTGAATTTTGAGATTAAGGAATCGCTGCCAAACTCAATGCGAGTCATATATTCGGTGAGTCCTTTGTTTTTTATGTATTTGGTGGCTGGATTATAATTTTTTACTTTTCCTGCAGAGTGAATTTTGTAATCAACCCATTTTTTCATAGGGAATTAATTATTCCCTGATGGTTTGTGTGGTTCACAAGCCAGATCATCACCAACCACTCTTATTAAATATGACCTCTAGGTTATTTTGGCGAGAGTAGTTTTATCCACCCTTTAAGGCAAAATATGTCAAATGTCAACACCAACTGATGAAATTTTTTTTTAAATATTTTTATTTCTTGCTAGAGCAATCCCGATGAGTTATAAAACTCATTTTGGGACGGGAGCATAGATATCCAAATGGATAGACTATAGAAAAGTCTCACATGGAACTGCACTGCAAACCGTTGCCTTACTTTTCTGCGCAGGGTCTAGTTATTTTAATGTGCACTCTTTGGCGTTCAACGTATGACTGATGCTAAACGTATGGTCATGTCATTTGTGTTTATTTCGTCGGAATGATGCCGCATTTTATGTTAGTGCAAGTCCATAAATTTGGATGTTTATGGACGGGAGAAGTTTTTAGTATATAAGGTGAAGGTGATACAATTTTACATAGCTATTTTTATATTTAAATAATATATTATCATCTTCAAAAATAGAAATAGAGGGAGATTAAGTAGAACTAACAACTAGAGAAAACAAGCAAAGAAAAACTCAAGGAAGGAATTAATAGAAAAGTGCTTATCCACACTTACACCAGGTAACGATCATAATAGGCGGGATATGTTGACTGTTGAAAAGACAGAGTTGACAGAGAAAATGGGTATTGCTGATTTATGAAAATCATGTTAAAAACAGGATTGAAGGCCGTTTCCAAATAAACCTTTAGTATGATATATTGGAATACGTGTAATATATAATGACGAAATGCGAAAATATTAGAATTTTCAAAAACACGTGTTCTGACGTCGCGACAACATATTCGTGTTTATTACTGAAAGTTTATTAAAAAACCTGTCAATTTATTCGCTGAGATCCTGCAAAACCATTTTCAACAGTATTACGAATAATTTGAAGAGATTCTTAATAAATTAGCAATATGTTATATCTGCAAGTTTTCTTCGGATACAGTAATGAAAACCTTAGCAAGCTGAGGATTCAATATGTACCACATGGGATGTTTTAATAAATGTTGTTATAATATTGTTTCCTAAGAACTCTTATTAACCTATTCGAATACAAAATTATCCATGAAAGCAGTTGAACTTTTCTACATCATAACAGATGAACATAAATTTTTCATGATGAGTTTTTTCCAGCTGCGCTCGGATTTCCGGCCATTTTAGGGTGATAAATATTAATTTTCCTGAGATTTGAGATAAAAGCTTTTGCTGCCATGTGCGAACACCGAACATGAAGACAAATGTGTCCAGCACGTGTCACATACATAATATACGTCACACACACGTAGTCCCATCCCACATATAAAAGTAGAACGTACCTTTAACTTTGTGTACTCGATATATATCTAAAAAAATAGTTCATAATATGTTGTAGAACTAAACATTTTAAAAAAAATACGTTAATAAAAATAATTTTTAACAATTATGTCATATTTGGAAATAGGAAAGATATTTTTAAAGAAAGGATAGGGAAGAAATTCTGGGAAAGAAAAAGGTATGAGTGGTAGGTATGAATCCATCCTTTTCACTGCGGTGCATGGCGTTAGGTCGGGATAATCCTGCCAAAGAGTTCAAAAGATCTTCTTCAACCAGTCTCTTTGTGGAGATACGAATCCGCAGCCAAGACCTAGACATACATCACCCCATAAACGCTTAGGTATAAATTTTTTAACCCTTCAAGCTTCGGATTGACATTACTAGCCACAAACGTCATATTACATTAGAGCCTGTTATGTACCACCACGTTGGTGCCAGTGTTATGTTCCCGTTGGAGCACCAGTGTTATGTACCATCACGTTGGTGCCAGTGTTATGTACCACGTGGTGGTGGAACCTACAGAGTTATCAAAAGGGTCATCATCTCGGCAAGGTCGCCCACGGTCGGCTTCAGGTGATGATATAACTCCATCTCAGGGTGGTAAGGGCACTCTATAGTACGATATCCAATTAAACAGGTACTTCGGTATGGTTAGGTTTATTATCAAATACAAAGGGTAATACTAGACAGTTACAATGAATCAGTTAATGACCTGTTTATACTATGGCGAGCTATGAATTTAAGGCTCAGACGGGGTTAGGTATATTATTGTCTCACGTGTTGGCGAACGATGGTGGTGAGGGCGGACTAAATGGGCTGGACGCCTATGAAGGGCGGAACAGCGGCATGACTATCGTTTTCGTATCCTCAGGGTGGCATGTGAGGGCTGGGCAGCTGCAGGACGAGCGCAGGGCGGGAGCAACAAGCTCACCGGGCAGGCGACGTGTGAGGGGCTGGACAGCTGTAGGACGAGCGCAGGGCGGGAGCAACAAGCTTACCGGGTAGGTGACGTGTGAGGGCACAGGGCATTGCTGGAGTGGGCACTCTGGAGTACAATGTGACATGCCAGGTGGCGTAGCCACCGAGATTTTTAAACTTGGTAACTTGTATGAAACACTTAGCCGATATTAGGGGTAAACCGGGTAGGTACTCGAACTCCTACGCGAGTTCGAGTACCTACCCGGAGAACAGCTTGCGGCCTGAACCGTGGTGTTTCCTCAAGGATTGCTCCTGCGCGACTGTTGAATTCTTCCGTCCGCTTCCCGTCCAGCGGGCAGGAGAGGGGGAGCGCACTGCCGAATAAGGCAATGTCCACGTTCATTGGTGTACGCAGATCACATCATGCGTAACACGCAATGCCCGCGTGTAGTTCTGCATCATTTCGTGACCATATAAGGCAATGTCTTGCGTATTCGTCCATCTATTGGTTGTAAGCTCGTGGCTTTACTGTTGACATGCGACAGCCACGTGATCGGTAATTTCAATATTACTTTAGTTTTTTCAATATTACTTTAACTATCAATCTTTGAACTATTTTAAGTGGATTTAATATATTGTTATAAGTTCCTCCCCAGCCAATAATACCATATTGTAATATAGATTGTACAATTGCATAGTACACTCTTTTTAGGTTTTCTAGTCTAAGAATATTTCTAAGTCTTATAAATATATAAATACATTTTCTAATTCTTTTGACAAGTTCACAAATTTGTTTTTTCCATTTAAAATGTTGATCTATATATATACCAAGATATTTAATTTCAGAAGTTAGACTAAGTATAGAACATTCTTGATTGCAATTAGTTCTGTTACATTTAAGTTGATGTATTATAATTTTTAATTCTTGTATTAATTTAAATTTGTTGATAGAGAATGGGATACATTTTGTTTTTTCAGTATTTAATGAGAGGAGGTTTTTATCGAACCAACTTTTCAGTATATTAATATCAGTATTTGCTAAGTTATTAACATTATTCCAATCAGTACCTTCAATTATTATGACAGTGTCATCAGCATAAGATATTATTTTTCCATTTAATCTTTGATTGAATATGTCATTTACATAAATGATAAACAGTAACGGTCCCAGGACTGTACCTTGAGGTATGCCGAAGTGACTTGTTGTTTGTTGACTAAGTACATCGTTGATTTTTACGACTTGAGGGCGTTTGAAAAGGTAGCTTTTTATCCATTCTATAGCTGTACCACTTAATCCAATGTTTCTTAATTTACTTATAAGTTTGTTGTGTGATATGCTATCAAAAGCTTTTTTTAGATCTCGTCACCTCAGTGCTTAATTGTCCAAACGACCATTTGCAAATTTTACAGGAGGAGGTTTTCTTTGATTATTTCAATGAAACATTATGACAGGTGCTTAAGATGAAGATATTTCCGTCAAGCTAAAGGTCTGATCAGCTTAAATAATTCTTTGTAAATTGACTAAGGATAGTTTTTGATACTTTTTTTTACATTTTAAAATGGAGATTGAACAAAAACGCACCACCAGAATTTTGTAAATGGAGATTGAACAAACTGGAATTGGAGATAGGGCAACTTTTGCGTAGAACTTTCCGTGCTTGTTTGTTCAAACGACCACCTTTAGTTATATACAGGATGAGTTTATTTTCAATATTTCTATTATGGATACTGATAATTCGTGGTGGAATCTATATATATATATTTATAATAGTGATTTTTTCTTTGTTTGTTCCTTCTTATTTCCTATACCTTTTCTATACATAAAAGTGAGCTCTGGCGTTATGAAATTTATATACAAATTCACATCTTATTTCCCATACCACTCTACCGACTGCGATAAAACTTTGTAACTTTGAGTTGTGCGCATGCCCGCGAAGGTTTCCCTATATTATATTGAACTATGGCGTTGTGAAATTTGTATAAAGATTCTCTTATTATTTCCTATATCATTCATCCGATTGCGATGAAACTTTGGTGAGTTGCTTTTCGCACGCCGGCAAAGGTTTCCATACATAAAGGTGAACTCTGGCGTTATGAAATTTGCATTCAGATTGAATAATAGGTGGCGATCGAGTTGTTATAAAAATGTGTGCATTATTTCTTGTAGCTTAGCAGTAGGGACTGAAAGAGGGAAGGGTGAGGATAATCCGTGAGGGGGGAGGGTTCGTGGGATGCGGGACAAATCTTTCTTTGAGTGGCATTGAAACGCGTGCCAGGTACTCGACAGTTCCATTATAATAATTTACTTCAATGATAATAATATAATAAACAATGTCCAACTTTTTTTATTTCTGACCGTGACCGGGTTTAGCCTATCAACCATCTTTAGACTTCCATCTTCGTTGTTACGACATAGCAACGAAAATGGGATATCCATATAATTTGAATAAAATCATTGCATTCCACCCCTTTTAATCCCCCTCCCTAAATTTAATGTATATAAAGCACAGCTTAAGGAATATCTGTACCAGTCTAAAGATGACCGCAGTAGGCTGAATCTCTTACGATCAGATTTTTTTTTATGTGACACCTCACAAGAGCGTCGCTGCCAGTATACAGACAGGGGAACTATGTAACCACCCGGTTGGGCGGCGTTGTGAGGCGGGTTAAGGTAGGGGCTGTATGAAGGGATTTATTAATGCTGGCCTTGAAGAGGCTCGGATTATAGGAGAGAGATGCCGGTAGCTCGTTCCACATACGAACCGACTTACAAAAAACGACCCGTTCTCATGAAGCTAACGTCAATCGTAAACGGGTGTTCCGCTCGTGTCCGTCGAGTTTCGCGCACGTGCACCGGTGCATCAGGGATCAATGCTGCTAGCTCCTTGGAGCAGGCTCCATTGAAATACCTGTAGAACAGACACAGCATGCCTACATTGCGTCTATGCATTAGAGAAGGCAATCGGTCTGTTAACAACGGATTGTCAATCAGACGGATCGCCCTCCTTTGCACAGATTCAAGTAGGTTAATTAAGTATTTTGGGGCACCAGCCCAGAGGTGGCTCCCAAATTCAACTGTTGGGCGGACTTGAGACTTGTACAGGGTCAGCAGCTGGTCACTGTTGAAGGATATCCTAGCCGTGTACAAGACGTCCAGCTTCTTGGAAGCCTGATTTACTCGGGCTTCTATGGAACCCCGATACTTGAGCCGGTCTGATATACTAACTCCAAGCTTTCAATGGAGTCTTTATTGGGGAGAGTGCTCCCATAGAATTGCGCCTAAACAGTACGCGTGGCCAAAAAACTAAATCACTTAAATTATATGAAATTTATGCAAATTATTTCAGTGAATAATATACCTATACATGTTTTTTTGGCTAAAAATTAAAATCCTACCGTTTTTGTTGGTAATGCTCAGAATCGTATTCAAAACCCCAAAACACACAAATGAGGAAAAAATCAGAATTATAATTTATTATATAACTATAATTTATTTCAACAAACTGCATAATCACTATTGTGCGGGCCAAAACTGTTGGTAAATTTTGCCAACATTCGCGGCCTGCACACAAATTTAAATTCCGTCCATCACCATCTTTTGTCCCAACGTCCCAACCTTCTTTTCCTATCCGAAACTCAGATAGCCGAGCCGCCAGACTCCTCCTATCTGGACTGCCCGGGCTTTACCCTCGCAAGCAAATTCCGACTGAAAGGAAGAGTCTGCCTCTATAGTTGAGCTGACGTCAACTGTGTGCGACTATTGAGTCTGGAAAACTCCAGATTTGACGTAATGTGGGTGCGCGTCAATCTTGCCAGTACGGCAAGATTCTACGCATGTCTATACCGCTCACCGAACCATAGCGAATCAGACACTTCCGAGCTCTTCAAACATTTGAGCGATACTATTGATGATCTCTTGCCCCGCTACCCTTCGGCCGAGTTTGTTGTTCTGGGGGACTTCAACGTTCATAACGAACCATGGTTGAAGTTCTCAGGCCCAACGAACTCGGCTGGCCGACAGGCGGAATCCTTTGCCATTTGCTACGGATTAGAGCAATTGGTTCAGGAGCCTACAAGGGTTCCTGATGTCCAGACTCACCGCTCCAATCTGTTAGACCTATTCTTAACTACTGTGCCACACGGTTATAAGATTGACGTCACAGCGCCTCTGGGATCATCTGACCACTGCCTAGTGACGACATCAATCCCCGTTAGCCTCAGACCAACCAATGAGAGGCTGAGGAGAAAAGTGTGGCAATATAGGTCAGCAGATTGGTTCGGTATGCGGGCCCATTTCAATGCTTTTCCGTGGTCAGCTGTTTGTTTTCGGACTTCGGACCCTTCAAGATGTGCCCAGGAGATTGGTGAAGTCATCAAATCGGCGATGGATGGCTTCATACAATCGACTACTAAAGAAACTGGTGTGGGCTCAAAGCCGTGGTTCAGTCGACAATGCTCCGAAGCAGTTCGACGAAAAAACGCGGCTTACCGAGCCTACAACACATCTCGAACGCCCGAAAGCAGATCAGCATACAACAAATCGGCAAAGGAATGCAAGAGAATCATCAATAGATCAAAATTCGAACACGACCTGCAGATCAGCAAAAAGCTGGCTGCCTGCCCGCATGGCAGCAGAGCATTCTGGTCGCTTGCGGGCTCAATAGGTCGAAATTTTTGCAAACCCAGTTTGCCACCTCTTACCAGACCTGACGGCTCACTAGCAAACACCGCCACCGAAAAGGCAAACCTTTTAGGGAAAATGTTTGCGGAAAACTCGACCCTCGACGACGGGGGTGCTGTTCCGCCGTCGGTTCCTCACTGCGGCTTCTATATGAAAAAGCTGAGGATCCGGCATCGGGATGTACTCCACGTCATACGGGGGCTCGATGTAAACAAAGCTAGTGGACCTGATGGAATACCTGCCCTGGTATTGCAGAGGTGTGCTGCGGAAATAGTTCCAGTTTTGACAAAGCTCTTCAAAATGTCCCTGAAGTGTGGCACTGTGCCCTCTGGTTGGAAAAAAGCGGTAATTCACCCTATTCCCAAGAAAGGTGACCGCTCCAACCCGGCCAACTACCGCCCCATAGCGATCACATCAGTTCTGTCCAAAGTGATGGAACGTGTGATCAACGACAAACTGCTCACATACCTCGAGAAGAACAAAATTATCAACGACCGTCAATACGGATTCCGGCGGAACCGCTCGTGCGGTGATCTTCTCGCGTATGTGATGCATGTTTGGGGGCGGTGCCTGGAACGTCACGGTGAGACCCAAACGGTCGCACTAGACATATCCAAGGCCTTTGACCGGGTCTGGCACCGAGGACTTGTCAACAAATTGCATTCTTACGGACTTCCCGCATCCCTGTGTACGTGGATTGCTGACTTTTTAAGGGATAGGTCGATTCAGGCGGTTGCTGACGGTTTCACCTCTTCCTCGCACTCCATAAATGCTGGCGTCCCACAGGGATCGGTTCTGTCTCCGACTTTGTTTTTGTTGCACATCAATGACCTTTTGACATGTGCACCGATTCATTGTTACGCGGATGACAGTACAGTTCATGATAGCTTTTTGTTTGACAAGCCCCCAAAGGGCACACAAACTCCAACGGCTCGGAGGGCTTTGAAGCAGAGAATAGACGGTTATCTCGAGAGTATTTCCTCCTGGGGTAAAAATAATCTCGTCGAATTTAATGTTTCAAAGACCCAATCCTGTCTGATTACGTCTAAAAGGGATCCAAATGATAATCTAGTCTCCTTCAACGGAAGCAATCTTCCGAACAGGCCTTCCATTGACATGCTTGGTGTAACTATAAGTGACCAGCTCAGGTACGGGGGCTCCATCGAAGCCAGAGTAAAGTTGGCCTCTCAGAAGCTGGGCGTACTGTACAGGGCCCGCAGATACTTTAATAGTACACAACTGCTCACCCTGTACAAATCGCAAGTGCGCCCTACTGTCGAATTTGGCAGCCATCTCTGGTCTGGAGCCCCAAAATACCTGAAAAAAACCCTTGACTCTGTGCAGAAACGGGCGGTCCGTTTGATAGATTCCCCAATCTTAACAAACGGACTGCAATCTTTAGAGCACAGGCGTCAGGTAGGTATGCTGTCCTTGTTCTATCGGTATTACAATGGAAGATGCTCTGAGGAACTAGCGTCATTGATCCCTTCGGCACCGGTGCGTAGTCGGGATACACGCCAAACGCGTGCCCAACATTTGTACACAGTTGACACTTGTCACATGAGAACGGGTCGCTTCTACGATTCGTTCTTAAGTTCAACAGCTCGGCTGTGGAACGAACTGCCGGCCTCTGTGTTTCCTCCCTCCTACAACATGGGACTCTTCAAGACCCATGTTCACTCCTTCCTCTCCACAAAAAGACCCTCCACACAGCATCCCCAAAGATGACATAGGCCCTGAGGGAAATTATTTTCTTCAGGGCCTCCTGTGTGGAGTAAATATAAAAAAAAAAAAAAAAAAAAGATCAATTTGTAAATCTCAAACGGCTACATACAAATACGGATATACTGAAAATTTCGAATTGAAATGCTAATCTAACTAGTTTAATATGAATCGTCAGTCAAAAAACCAATTTTGACAGCAAAAACTTGCAAAAAGTAGAGTCTGAGCGAAAACAGAAAAGTGAACACGCTGTATCACAAAGTTCATTGCAATGTAAAAAACAAAACAAATTTGGTATTGATAGAGATATTTAAAACTAACACTTTCCGCTCTATTTCCGCACTGCTGCGTATGTATGCACTTTTGTAATTAGTTATTGACATTTTCCTGTTGTTTTGTCTATCAAAAGCTCCTTGGTATATATTTAAATGCTTTTTTACTTCCGCGTAACACCAGAAAACAAACACCGTTGGAATGTAAAAACTTAAGATGGCGGCATCACGTGATCCTCGCATCGTGCTGTAATTGGTCGGTTGGTGGAGTTTGAACAAACTAGCACGCAATTTTAATTCTCGACTCTAGGAGGTTGGCCTAATAAGGAGATTGGCCAAACAAGGACTCACTTTTAGAATATTGTTGTGGACATTGACATTTTAAAATGCTTATATTTAATTGTAGGAGGCTGATAAAACTATTTTTTCTTCATCGAACGACGCGTAATTTGATTCTTAACAATATTGCGTTAAAAACTCATTTTCGCTAAAATGGTCGTTTGGACAATTAAGCACTGGGGCGACGATCTATGAAAATTCCAATGGATTTTAATGATTTATCTAATGAATTGTGAACAAGACTAGTTAATTTTGCAATTGCATCCTGAGTGCTTCTACCTTCCATAAAACCGAACTGATTTTCATTAATTAATTTATTACATTTTACAAATTGGTTTATCCTTTTTTTAACTATCTTTTCAAAAAATTTTGCTATGTTCGAGATTACTGATATGGGTCGGTAATTGCTAACTTCTTCTGGGTTACCAGATTTAAATATTGGAGTAATGGTAGTTTGTTTGTAGATTGATGGAAACACTCCGCTTTGGAAACTTATATTTATTATGTGTCTTAACGGTTTAGAAATTTGATTTTTAATATTTTTTAAAATATTAACTGTTATTCCATCAAAACCCGGGGCAGAACCTCCTTGCATACCGTTTATAATTGATATTATTTCGTTCTCTGTGGTGACTTGGAATGTTGCTATATTATTGTCAGTATCAATACTACAGTCTGGAAATGTTATATTTGGGTCAGTATGAATGAGATTGGCAAGATTTTCCCCTACGTTCGCAAAGAAGGTGTTAAATATGTTTGCATCTTTTGAGGGATTTTCTTTACAACATGTTTTCATGTTGTCATGAAATATAGTAGCGATGTCGTTATTCTTGTTTTTTTTCTTGTCAATTATTTCATTTATAACTGTCCACACTCTTTTACTATCATTTTCAGCCTGATTCAACTTTTGTTTATAATACTTTTGTTTTGTATTTTTTATAATATATGAAAGTTTGTTTTTATATGCTTTAAAATGATTTAGTAAATTTTTATTATTTGGTTGTTGAGTAGTTAATTTGTAAAGAGCTTGCTTATGTCGTACAGATACTACTAAACCATGAGTAATCCATGGTTTTATAGGTTTCAAGTTCGACACTTTGGATTTGGTTATTATATTATTATTTGTCGAGTCATTTATGCATTTAGATATTTTTTCTTCAAACATTTTACAACATATATTGACATCATTACATTGTAATAATTTATTCCAATTTTCTGATTCTAAGTGGTGTTTTAATGTATCCATATTAAGTACTTTTTTGAGTAATTATTTTGTTTAAATAATGGCAAAGTTGGATTGCTTAATTTATAGTTAAAAATACATGAATAATGATCAGTGATAGTTGTATGAATGACAGCTGATTTTATATTTTGGATATCAGGAATATTTGTAAAAATGTGATCTAAGCATGAGGGGCGTTGACCTTTAACATTTCTAGTATAAGAATTTATGCACGATAAATAATTGAGTTCTGCTAACATATTTATATATGTGTCTTTATCTTTACTAGAATAGTCGTTTGCAATATTTAAATTCATATCTCCAACAATAATAGTATTTTTATTTCTAAAATTTAACAGAATATTTTTTAATTCATCTATAAATTGAGGTACTATCGATGTATGCGTACGATAAATAGCAATAATGTTATAATATTTATTTACGTCTTTAAATTCTATATTTAATATGTTGACATTACTAACATTAATTATTTCTTATAATATTATATTAATAAATAATCCGATACCTGAGTTTTTGTTTATTTTGTTTATTGTCGCATGGTATGTGTAGCCTGGAATAGTGTAATTGATTTCGCCTGCAGAGTGTGTCTCTGTTAAGACAATCAGGCCCGGGAAAAAATTTAATTCTTTTAATGTTATAACTAATTCATCCATATTTCGTTCTAAACTTCTAATATTTACATGAAATAGGGTAAATCCTTTTTCAATGCAAATTAAGTTAAAATCTTTCATAGACTGACATAAATTTTCTTCAATATACATTTTTTTATCCAATGCGTTACACAAAAAATCATTCATTTTTTAAGTTTTAGATTAGAGTTTAAAGAAATGAAATTTACCGTATTATTCATAGTCGATGCGCTCTCTAGCTAGTTGAAGCATTTTTTGCCGATAGAGACATTTCATGCTATCAACTCTGTGTTCTGTAGAATAATTCATATTAAATCTTTTGTTTTGAACACAACAATTGTTGCATGTTGGAGGTTGTTCTTTATTTTCACATTTAGACAGAATGTGCTCCTTTGTGCAATGAGGGCAAATGGGGGGCTGCGTTCTGGCGAGACATCTTTGCGCTGTGTGGCCGAACTTAAGGCAGTGGTAGCATTGAGTAAGCGGGTTACAATCTTCTATGTATACTCTTTGGAATTTGATGTTTATTTTGTTTTTTTCTAGTAGCGTTTTTCTTAATTTACCGGTTGTTTCAATAATGTAGTTAGTGGTGTCATTTTCTTTTCCTTCATTGTATTTGTTTTTTAATTCTTTGATAAACTTGATGTTGTTTTTGTCTTCCAGGGTTAATCCTTCATTTTGTTGTATAATCCCATCTATAATTTCCTCTTCAGTCAATTGGCATTGCAGCCTTTTTAACATTAAACACGGTTTCTTTTTTTTTATTTCTTCGGCCAATATTTCTTTTCCAATTACCTTATTAATTTCTTCGGTTAACTTTTCTGCATCTTCTTTTTTTGACATGAGATCAGTAATTTTTGTTCTCCGATTTTTTTGACTCCATTTACTCCAACTTTTATTTTAGTTAAATTAATGTTTTTTTGAATTTTTATTTTTATATCTTCGGCCTTCAAGGTGTTTTTAGATGTAATTATGATGGCGTGCTTCTGTTCTGGGATGTGTGCACTAGTATTCACGAAGTTTTTATTGTCACCTAATACATTTGCATATGTCCTTTTGTTATTATTATGAATTTCTTCTAGTTTCTGTGCGTAGTGATGATTGTTTTTAATATTAGTTTCTTGTAATTCTATAATCTTTTTTTGTAGGTTTATTAGTTCATGTTGAATTTTTTCTTCCAGTGATATAATGTTCTGTTCCAGTGTTAATTTTATTTTTGAGTCCTTCACTGAAGTGATCTTGTTTATTAAATCTTTAATGTTTTTAATAATTTCTTGAGTTTCCATATTGGATGGAATGGAGCGCCCAGGTGGGCGAGTTATTAATGTAAACTATATTACTTGATTTACTTATCACTAAATTACGCGACTGTACTCCTTCGATGCGGAGGAGTACAGTCTTCTGAGAAATACTTCTGCATATTTAGATTATTCATTTTTTTACTATTTTTGTTATTATCATTTTGTTATTATTATGTATTTAAACATCCATGTATGTAAATTTTTGGGCCCATGCCTGTTTTATGTACTTAAAAAAAAAATTACTAATTACCTACGCAAAAGGAATATGTTTTTTAAAATATCGAATCCTTTCAAAATGTCCTGGTAAGTTTTTTGTTAACATTTTCATGTTTGATATTTAAAATTTATTTTTTGGAAATATCAATGTTTTTTTCAAATGCAAATATTTCAAAGACTATTTAATCTTGTTTCTAAAATAGTATTTCTTTTAACGACAGCTTCAAAAATAAGTAATATATAGCACGTTTTAGATACCTCGGAAGCATTCCGAAATACCAAGAAAAATTACCATCTTGTTTGGACTTCGACAGTAAAAATATTTAAAAACCTGAAGGGTTATTTAATAAAGTGAACGATCATTAAATTAACTGTAGGTATAAATGCTTCAATTGATGTTATGCACAATCATCACGTTTCTCTTAACATTACAAAAATATAATCATATCTTTTAACTACAAACAAAATACAGTTCGACCCCTTTATTCTAAATTTGAATGGGGCAATACAACTGCGGATTATAGCCACTTACCGAAATGTTTTAAACCTCACCAACATTTTCATGCTTTTGAGGTTTTTGTTTTTTTTTTAAAGCATAAGATATTGTATCAGGGGTTTTTAAGTATTGGTGAGGGTGTATTTATTTTTGAGAAGCCAATTTTTCAAGGGGAGATAACGAACTTATCAAACTCATTTCACTTGGAGGATGAGGTGTTTCGGGTGTTTGGGATATGTTTTGAAAGTTGTTTAGATGTGCATAAGTGTGAATGATCTGATTTAGTTCGCATGGAACTTTGAGACACGGCGGAATAGGCTGGATTAAGAGTACGCAAAAAACAGATATTGGATCGTGTTTGAACTTTATTCAATTTAAATGCTTTTCAAAGAGAGCGAAAGTTTGAGAAAACACGATTTGATTTTATCGGATAAAACCAATGACGTTACAATAAATCTAGACTTGTTCTTGTCTCACAAAATTAAGATAAAATGTGGCAAGTATGAAACACTCTTATGTTTCCAGTGAATTCTGATATCAAAAGTTGCACATGTATAACAAGTTAAACATAAAAAAAAATTATGTTTATCGGTCATATCACATAATACATAAAACAAATATAGGAGCGGTCAGCGTTTTTGTATAAAAAAGTTGCGTCGAGGCCGACTCAAGTTACAAGCCTGAGCGCTGGACAGGTTTTGAGGTGTCAAGTGATAAGTCAGTGTTGTGCCATAATAGTGCACCGACAGTTGGCAAATGGCGGCGATTCCATTGATATTTGTTGTCACTGCTGAATTTTAGATTGTTTTACCGCAAGAATATAAATAAACGTAGTTATAATACTATTTTAAATAGTGAAGTTTAGTTAGCAATAGCTCTGTTTCTTAATCTGACGCGCCCAGGCCTCTACTCTAGCCGGCCTTATATTTTCTATATGACTCATAAAAAACTACACTATTTAAAAATATATAAAAATAATTAATGAAGTGTTATTTCTTGGCTTTTATTAGTGCTTGCGAGTAATTAAATCACCTGTTCGTCACACACGAGGGCATTTTGGCACTTTCTTAGGTCAATCTACTTAGATGTAGCACACGACCTTACGCGACGAGTGACAGTTTAGTACTTAACTACGAAATCGAAAGCACTAAAATTGATGTACTTTTTGCATACTGCTTTGAGATTTCTATAGCGCATCTATTCGTATTGTAATTTCATTGGATAAAACTAATTAGTTAAATAACTCAATTATGTATCGATTCATGCTCTCTGCTTCGTTCATATCCGTAAATCATGTTATATATATTTTTCTGTAATTCTTTTTATTATTTGATTCACTTTATCGCTTCGAAAATATGTTTACAATAAAATATTGACATTTAAAAAAAATTGTACAGCGCCCTTGAAGTGATTTTTCACTAATACGGCTCTACACAAATCATCAAAGTAATATATTATTACTATCATTGTACAATATTATTCTTGGGCATTGAATGAATTTAACAAGTTTTTATTTTAAAGGTTTTTTCTGGCTCAGTGGAAAAAGAGTTATTTAAACCTATTCATAAAAAGGCGATTAAATCGATACATCAAACTGTATAGTGTCTACTTTACAGAAACTTAAAAAAAAGAGTGAGATATCATTGTAAACCCTACCAAGAATATTATTGTTACTAACCAATATGGTTTCATCACAGGTCGTTCTTCCCTAAGTAATTTAATAATTTATGAAAATTAAATATCTGAATCTCTTGGTCTCAAACAACAGGTTGACAATATATACACCGATTTAGTGAATCTTTTGATAAGGTTTGACCTCACATACTTATATATAAATTCCGATTGTTAGGCATCAAAGGTGAATTATTATTGAGTTGAATTGTTAGTGACCTTAGTAATAGGGTGCTTAGCGTAAAGATTAATTCTGTACAGTCTTGTATATTTGATGCAACAAGTGGGGTTACTCAAGGGTCCCATCTTAGCCCAATATTTTTCTTATTATTCATCAATGACATTGATGACCAATTTAAAGATGTTGAAGTCCTACTATTTGCAGATGACTAAAAAATGATAAAATAATACAAAATGTAAACGATTGCCAAATGTTAAAGGAAATTTAAAGATGCCTTATTTTTGAACATTCAGAAATGTCAAGGGATGAGATTTTCCAAACCTAATTATAATATCTCAAATTAATATACAATAAATTATATTAAATTAATACCGGTGTCACAAGGTCGTGACGTGGGTGTGATATTCAATGAAAATTTGATATTCATTGCACACATAAACGATATAGCCAATAAGCCTTTAAAGATGCTTGAGTCCTTTGCAGAGCTTTAATTTATAACATATAAGTCTTTAGATTGTATAAAAAAGCTCTAAATTTTATTAGTTAGAAATCAAGTGGAATATCATTAACCTATTTAGTCCCCTTTGTAAAGAGTTCACTCTAACAATATAACGAGTTCAGCACAAATTTCTTAGGTACATACATTTTAAGCTCGAAATTCCAATTGAGTACATTCATTATATTAATTTGATGAATCAATTGCATATAATAACGCTGTCGGACAGAATAATTATGTCAGACCTGGTTGTATTACACCAAGTCATAAAATATTTAATTGATAGACCTGCCATCATAGCCACTATATAATTTCATATACCGACTAGGAACACAACACGAAATGTAATATTCTTCTGTAATACAAACACAACTATTAGACACACTCACTAACCAATATGATGCATTATCTAGGCAACAAGTTTTGGGGGTACTTGTCATATATTTGTAGCGATGCTACGAGAATTTTCTGGAACGATCGCCAATACAAAACGCATTGTAGCGGGAACACTCTAGACGCAATGTGAGCGTTCAGCGATCCAACCTACAGTTACCTTAAATGTTTTTTCATTCGCATTTCGTGCATTCGGGCGTCTACTGAAGTGTGCTCTTTCTTCACCGCGCTGCTACAGGACCATCACTTACACCTGGCTCTGCACGGTCTAGAATTTATAATGGACTCCTTGGGATCATATCAGCGCCGTGGCCCCGGCCATCGTTCCTGGTCAGCGCTGACCTTACGCGCCTAGACCCTGCGACCACTTCGGCGGTCTGCGCCTCGGCCCCGCGGCATCGTCGCCGGCCTGCATCTCCCGCTCATCTGCCGACAGGTCCATTTTCGGCTACCTCTTCACACTGGAGTCCGGTCTCCACCAACGCGGTGTTGACTCACTGACCCGCGCCTCGAACATTCTACCGCCGTCATCACCGTCTACACCTGGTGTCATCCTCATCGGTACAGTGTAATCTCCCAACTGCGCAATTTTAATGACTCAGAATAAACGCTGTGACACAATACAACACATCACCTTTCATTGTCTCCTTACCAGATCCCCAAACATTAAATGACACCATTTATAGAATTTAACGTAACCTATACCAGCACTTCGTAGAAATCTTCAAATTATAATATAGTTGGTATTGTAGTTTTAGTCATTCGTCTTATATGTAGTATTGTTCTAGTTTCTAATTTATTCTATGTCACTGTTACGTTTTACTAATATGGTTTAAAATTAATATTTATTTTTCATTATATTCGCAATACACTTGTAATCCCAGCTTTAAATTTTTGTATTCATAGATCTATTTTGTACCTACTTTATAATGGATAACATCGGCATACTGTTATTATTTCTTATATAATACAGATATTCTCCTTTATACCACTTTTAATAACCTCTTTGGGCGTATACATAAATAAGTAATATTGATAATATGTAGATATTTCGTATTCATTCAGCGTGACTCAGAAAAGCCATAATTTTGGATGCCTTAAAATATTTTTCATATAACGCTTCAGTAATCCAAGCCATACCCCTTCACATAATAATATATTGGTGGTCGTATAAATATGACCGTTGACAAAATATAACGTCTCCCTCGGGGGCCATTCGCCACAGATCTGCTCTCCGTAGCTAAGTGCAAAAAAGGAATAATCGACCCGGTCCAGTTCTGGAGGGAAACTGTATTCTGTTCTGAACTAGGACGCCTTTTTTTAAACCGTGTGTTTGTCTGCATTACGTAGTAGCATAGTATTATTATATTATAATGTCGTGTTTATCTGGCTAAGCTATATTTTATGTGCAAAGTTTGTACAACATTTGGCGCAACTTTGCAGTGCCGTTGTTTTTTTGAGATGCTCATTAAGGATGACAAAAAGGTATCTGAAGGTTTATGCTATATTGGTTCTGAATTTGTTTTGCAATGTTGCAGATTCGTTTCCCACGGGCAAATTTAGAACGTTATTACAATTTATATTGTATGATTTCTTCATTAAACAGAGAATAAATAGAGGAAGTATCCTAATAATACAGATAAAGAAAACTTATTAGCATCGCACAGTTGCACTTTTCTTTTGCCATCGCGCATCCCTTGTAAGAAAGACTAGGGTAGTTTTATCGTTTTTTTTTAAGTTTTTTTTTTAAAGTACACTGTCAATTCCAATCATTTGTTCAGTTACTTGTGAAGCCATTGTTGATAGAATATTTGGCTGATTATAAAATATTCTTAAAAACATTTTTTTTTTAAATAAGGATTCAAGATTCCGTGTAAATGTTATTATGAAAAAAGATGTATCTTTGTTGTTTTGAAAATGTATTATTATTTTTTCATTATTTACCTAGAATAATAGCTTAAAAACAATGTAAAGTTTTTTAAAATAAGGATTCAAGATGCTACGTATGGGTTATTATGAAAAATGATGTATCCAAGTTGTTTTGAAAATTATTTTTCATATCCTCATTATTTGCAATAGAGCACTAATTATTATCAGTAAAAAATATTATACTTTAATTCAATTTTGTACAAAAAAAAAGTGTTTTATTTAAATAAAATAAATTATGATAAGTAAGGAATAATAATTATTTTTATAAGCAATAATTGTTCGCCTGAAACACTCATCCACATTGAAAAATCTCCTGATAAAAGATACATGACGCCAACGGGACTCGAACCCGTGTCCCTTCGATTTCCGGTCGAAAGCTCTGACCACTGAGCTATGGAGGCTTATCTCTTACCCGCGAAATTATTCAATATATGCTAGTGTTTCATTCAACAATTACTACTTGTTACATTTTTTCACCTGAAAACAACCAACTTTATTTTATATGAGAAAGGCATTGTAAGTGCTAACTCTCTCACTAGATGGCGTTGAGACAAATTGTCTACATTATTATGTGAAATACTTGAACTTGTCAAATATTAATTATTATTTTTTTGGTAAATTAATGTTAAAAGTAATTAATTAATTAATTAATCATTAATTTTAATTAATGTTAAATATTAAAGTTGGTTGTTTTCAGGTGAAAAAATGTAACAAGCAGTAATTGTTGAATGAAACACTAGCATATATTGAATAATTTCGCGGGTAAGAGATAAGCCTCCATAGCTCAGTGGTCAGAGCTTTCGACCGGAAATCGAAGGGACACGGGTTCGAGTCCCGTTGGCGTCATGTATCTTTTATCAGGAGATTTTTCAATGTGGATGAGTGTTTCAGGCGAACAATTATTGCTTATAAAAATAATTGTTATCCTTTGTGCTATGCATAAAAAAAAAATCTTGTCTTAAAAACATTAATTTACCAAAAAAATAATAATTAAGGAATAATTATTGTGGCACTCAAATGTGAATAAAATGTCAAGCCACTGAATAATAACCATGTAAACAGTATGGCGTTGCTGCCATTTTTGAAGTCATTTTTGTTCTACAGTTTGGACAGATTTTTTATTGGTATGCTCTAGCCTCTTTTAGGTATTATACAGGGTTTTCCAATAAGAGGTGTTATTTTGAATAGCCCGCTATTTCGGTAGATGTTACTTTTGAAGCTGTCATTTTTTGACATTTGACAATTAGAAACTACGCCATTAATAAAAATGGAACCATACACGCTTCAACAACGCATTGAAATTATAAAAATTCACTTGAGTGAATCAAATGCAAATCATCTTAAGTGATGAAGCCAATTTCCACCTCGGTGGTTTTGTCAACAAGCAAAATCGTCGCATCTGGGGCTCGGAAAACCCGAGAGTTATTGTTGAAAAGCCTCTCTATTCTCAACGTGTGACTGTTTGGTGCGGTTTATGGTCCGACGGAGTCATTGGACCTTACTTTTTCGAAAATGACATGGAACACAACGGAGCAACAGTTACGGTGTTATTTCTCATTTAATTTGTTCAATTCTGTTGATTTTTTAATTTTGATTGGCATTATAAATTTGATGTCACTCTTTTGAGAAAGCTATTGTAAACAATATGAATAAATTCATAAAAAAGGCGAATTATTATGTACACAATGCACATACAATTATGTTGCTAGACCAGATCAACGTTTTTCCGTACGAAAAACGTTTATTGAAAGTAACATTGATAATAAATATCAATTATATTTTCTTTTGCCTTTAGGCCATAAAAGGAGAAACATTTAGGAAAAAAAAATTAAATAATACATACTGTTTAATAAAAAAACCACCTTAATAAATTATTTCACCAATTTTGTTAACATATTGACTAGTTTGTACCTAAGTAGTCTGAGAGGTTCACAATCCTCTTCAAAATAACTCCTCAATCATCCCACAAACAACTATTTCAGTTGCGTAGGAATATTTTGTAGTCGTTCCGGGAATTTTGTTTTACTTTAAAAAATACATTTTTGTAATTTCACTGTGAACCTAGTCAGTTTCTTGAGCTGAGAAACAAATTGTTTCTGGTTTGACTGGGATTTTTGAAAAGCGCGTTTTGTAAAATTATTTAAATCGTTAAATAACTCATGTTTTCAGCGATGTGTTAAGTTATTAGCGTGTATGGTGCGAGTGGTACAAGAGGTCGTGAGTACGTGAGTTCGTATAATTCCTTGACGCTAAACGTAAGGCGTATCACGACAGGCCGCAAATACTCTTTTACCGAGATTGTGAATGTATAGTGTATGGTGGGCAGAGCGGAGGTTTTAATCCTTAAGCTTAAACACACTACAGACTGAGTCAATTTGGATACGTTCCAAACAAGGTGGACAGACGAATTTGGACTCGCCGAAAATCAAGCCGAGTCTGTCGAGCCACCCCGAACTATCTGAGTTTCCCCAGTCTTTGCTCGGCATGGGGCTATTTAATTCATTGGCTCCATCGTGTATGTACAGTTTTAGAATCATCAGCATTGTTATTAGTTTCCTAGTTGTTTAAAAAATATTGCTGTCTATTTTAGTAAAAGAAACGTTAAACTATCAACTTTTACTGAAAGCATTTTTTTAAAATAACCTCTGTCCAAGAGATAAAAGGGAAGTGTATCGATTTAGCGTAAGTATAAAAACATTTATAAAAATGTTTTGAGTATAAAAACAATGGGCTTATTTACATTCTTCGAAAGATCCTTCCAAATCTCGCATCGCGAACCACATGAAAGAACCGCAGTGGACGAGAATCATTTTTAGCGAATTGTCATATTTCGTTCTATGTTTTATTATCTATTTATTATCGTTTTCATCAAATAAAAATAAACGATAATTAATGCAAGTATTCATAAACATTACCAAATGTTCATACATTTACAAGTCAAATATAAAATATTTCTTATATTACCATGTTTTTCTTAGTCTGTATATCAAATAATATATTAATGTGTTTCCTTCCTTTTCCTTTTAATAACCTTCAAAAGTTTTTTCCAGTAAATTTAATAAAATATTCTTTACACTGCTATCGTAGAGATAAATAATAATTGTACTAAAATATAATTTTTATAACCGATTAAATAATTATAAAATCCAAGTTTTATTTAACTTATCAACAAGCTTAACTTCGATTCAATCATGTATTCGGACAATGAAAATGATGATTTAAACTTACTTATTTCATCCAAGTTTTTTTGAAGATTTCAGAATAATATGGAAAACTAAATGCGGGAGTGATTCGCTTGAAAACTCGGAAATAATTCCCCCGGAACAGATTTGAGGAGAACGTGCTCTGGTTAAATTCATCTCATTCCTTAGAAAGATTATTGCCTGCATTCATTTTCAGAATTACCTCATCGTGCAAAGGTAGAAATAGTCAAAGCTTCTTTCTTTCAATCTTATTCCTTTGGTGTCGGGAAAAGGTTTTCTGTACTCCTTTGAGCGTGCGGAAACGTAGAAAATTCATAGAAGAAACTTTGAATAATAATACTACCCCGCACGTTGATTTCGTGCTTATTTCTTAGAAACCTATTTGTTCTCTCGAAGACGAGATCGGATAACGAGCGAAATATTCGAAATTCACGAGGAAAAAGTGAATTTTGTTTGAAGTGGTGACAAAACATATCGGTTTTATTTCTTCTATAGCAAATATTATAATAATACATTGTTTTCGTTTGATGAAACCTTCGAAACAAATACGTGGCTAAATAACAAAATATGAAATCATCAACAACAAATCTTTTTTTCAATTCTAATTTTTTTTTCTATTAAACAATTTTTGTTTAATTTAAGAATTATTTTTTACAAATATGAAAATATTTCAAATATCTAACTCACAGGAGCAAATCTAACTGTTTTTTTTAATCTAGAATATAGCCATTCTGTTGGGCATCATTTTGTAGCTGGTTAAAAAAGTTTCTCGCGAACAGAAAAAAAAATACAACGTAAATTCAAAATATTTTTTCAGAAAATCATTTTGTTTAAGCAAAGAACTTAAAAAAACAGTTTTATAAATACGCCAAATTTAAGTCCACCTCGAAAAAGGCAATTAAAAAAAACAAAAGGTACTTTTAATTAATTGGGTTCTAAGGAAATTTTTATGAAATCCTTACATTTGAATTTTTATACATTCTTAACAGATGTATTATTTTTAAGTCGATATTTACCGAACCCAATAATAATCAAAATTTATTAGATTATTACTTACTTACGAGATAATCTAGAATGTTGAACTAGGTGATTTGTTTACAGTCTAATCAAATTGAAAAAATGCTTTCATTTCTGTGCCAAGGAGAGAATAATCCTAATTATTTTTAATTTTCTGTTAATTATTAAGTTTTATTATTTCTATAATTTTTATGACTTGCGTAATATATGATAAGGTCGTATTCTTTGGTGACTTTCTTTTAATGGCTATATTTTTCCACACGGAGTAATGTTACTGATACAAAATATTGCTTACTATAAAAATCTAGTAAAAATATTCGTTTTCCTGTTGGAAAACTAGATTGCAGGCATTTAACGAATGAATTGACAGGTTTCCTAACAAACTGTTTCTTAAAAACGAATGTGTTATTAGAATTTCGGAACACGTAATCATAAAAATGTAATATTGTCGCATTTCTTCATTGTATTTATAAGGAAAAGCGCACCTGATTGCAATCACGTTTTTAACAGTTATTAAAATCAATCAACCATACTCATTTTTCTCCATGCAAATCCAAGAATTGGGATTATTGTTAATCATATCATTGATTTTTCTATTTCTAGACAACCTATGAAAATATATAATTTTATAGTAATTATGAAATCTTTTCTTTGTTATCCCACATTTGAACCTTGCCAATAAATTCTAATATTTTTGACATTTGATAAATTAATTAATTGATTTATTTTAATGGTACGTCCAACTCTTTATCAATTATCGTTTGTATTCAATATGCAAGGTATTTAATATTTAATAACTTGCTTCTCTTTTATTTTTTTGGTATGCAGGCTTTGAATTTTTATTCATCCCTTATTGGCTTTCGTATATGTTTTGTTAATATTTGTGTGTTATGCCTTATCTGCCTAAAGCTAGAGAAACTATTGTTAGCCCATTTTTGGAATATATTATTAGACTGAAAGAAGTACGGGAAGAGTAATGTGAAATACTTGGCTTTACAAATATCGTTAATATCATACAACGTTAAATTATTGACCCTGAAATTATTTTCTCAGAAGGGTGATATTGAGAGTACATTTTGCTTAGAAAACAAACGTAATATTGCATTGGTAGAAATAAAGAGAGGTGTTACCAAATAAAAATTGACACGCAGTCATCCAAGTTACTTTTTAGTTAGAGAGCTTATACATTGATTTAATCAAATGCTGCCAATGATATTCTCCATAATTATTGAAAATTATAATTTTAGGATAACTTAAACTAAACTTTTGTGGTTTGACTTTATTTGAAATTTTAATAAGAGCAAGGAGAATCATTTTTTATCGAACTTTTTTTTTCTGTTGGTAATTCTATGGGGAACTGAAGTAATACTTAAGTGCAAGTAGTAGAATAAACCAAAAGGAAGAAAAACGGGATAGAGATGGGGGAAAAGGGAAGAGACAGAGAAGGAGATGGAGTAAGTAATTTGCTGATTTAATCATTGAATTTTTTTTTCAGAACGACTGATTTGTCCAAAATTCAAGAGGCATATATTACTCCGATGAACAGCTTTAACCGCGCATCGTAAATTTCACCAAATATTTCCATACAAAAATCGAATTTTCGAAATATAATAAAGAATTGTCTTGTCAATAATATGCATTTTATAAATTTAGCCAAATCACACTCAAAAGTCATGAGCTGCATTATTATAAAATATTCGTTTGAACACTGAACTAAAATTTTTACTAAACGTGTTTGAATTTGTTATTACTAATATTTGTTTCAAGTTTGTTTAACCCGTGAGTTCTAATGCATTTTTATTAACGTCATTTCAATTTTGTGGAGCAATATGCGAAACCAAATCTGGTTTCTATTATTCTTAAAATTATTTGTACTTAATATTTTTAGCCAAAAAAATCAACAAATTAAACAACGAGACAATATTTTAAGACGGTGGCCTGATCACAGTTTGAAATTAGCATCATCAATGCTGTTTTTAAAGTGGCGGAAATTTGTACTAAGTTTACGCAAATTAGAATAATAATTACAAACCACAGGAAAATCATTTTATGTTCATGGCGAGTATCACATGAGGAATCTTCGGTGTTAGCCCTGGAAAATTAACGAAACAAAAAACTGGAAGTATTTCTTATCTAGTTCATGAGTAGTCAAAATACTAGAATTTTGTTGAATGCATACATATTTGACATGGATGGGTCGAAACGAAAATAATAAACGAGCGTACAGCTGCCCCGGGAACTATTTATTGAATAACCAACACCTCTGCTATAGGTGACCCCGAGTGGTTTGCTACGTTTGGTAATTTAGCATGAGTTACCAAATTCATAGCGTGGTGTGTGTTCAGGATTGCAGGTCCAGCTTCACGGCGTGCCGGATCGGGAGAGGCTGGTTTGTTGAGTCTGGTCCCCTGGTCTCTTTTGATAGATCATTTGTCCGTCACTCCTGAACACACTAATCCCTAGATTCCTACCTATCCCTCATACCCTTTTACCTATCAGAACTTCCTCTTCTTTCTTTCCTTAAAAAGATCCTCCACACAGCATCCCCAAAGAACAAGTAAGCCCTAAAGGAAATTTTCCTCAGAGTCTCCGGTGTGGGGGTAAATAAAAAAAATTGCCTAACCTTTGCGATCGTTACCTAATCTTACCACTGTTGGATCTTTTATTGTGGGTGAGATAAATAAGTAGTTGCGTGTCTGTATTAGTAACACGATTTCTTTGATTAAAACAATAGTTCCACCTATTCACCCTTTTCTCTTTATTTTCATCAAATTATACTTAATACCTACACCATTTCCAGACCACGTGATTCTAGCCCCAAACAAATCTCAAACCACTGTATAAGTGTTTTTTACCCTACCGCTACTGTTTTTAGATCAACGCCTTCCTTTTCTTTTATTACCTCTTCTAAATTAAATTGATTTCATTCGATGGTTGATTAATAATACTTAAGCAAGATAAAGTAGTAAACGTTTATTCATAGACTCCCAGGAAGGTATGGATAATATATGGATTATACCTAAATCGATTTCCTTTATCTATAACGAATATATAATTTTCTTTATAGACCTATGTATTAATTATATACTAACCCCAAATATTTCCGCAAATTCCGGACCTATTCATTTTTACGTGGAAATCATGGTACAGTTAAAACGAGTATTTATGTAGATTTTTATCAGATTTTCTGATAAAATAAGTACTGTTATTTATGCAACACTACACAAAAGTTATACACGTTATTAACATAATACAGCTCAAAGAGTAGTTTGTTTGTTGTATAAACTTGAAATATCTTATATAATTACGGTATTTTAAATGTGCCACATATTTCTTTTTTTGATGTCATAAAATCGAATACCTTTAGAAAAAAGAAAAAATATCTTTCAGATGTATTTGAAATATTTATCAAATATTGTTAATTGGAAGATTTTAATTTCAAACGTGAAAAAAGTTGAAAAATTAACCGCATATATTTTTACTGCAAACATCGAAAAATTTTACAGACGACGAAATTGCAATACTCATTCCTTTTATTTAGAGAATCTGCACAAAAACGGTCACTTTTTATATTTTATATGCAATAAAAAAAAAACCTATAATTTGAAATTATAGATTCATTGATTGCAAAATATAAATGTTGGTTTCTTGGGTTAATATTTTCCTACACATGGAAAATGTGCATATGGGACGTCTCGTCAGTTTCACTGAATTCTCGTTAAATTCACTCAGAAACAGTAATCAAGAATTAACTTCACTTTTTCAAGGCGAGAAATTCATGCAAGCTCTTTCGCAGCACACAAGAGTTTCAAAGGACATTTTTTTTATTTGTAAGAATTCGACACAAATTTTGTAAAGTATTTATTCATATCGTAACTTAAAAAAAATTAACGTTTGGGAAGTGTTTTTTTACTGGTAAGGTTGTTAAATGTTAAATGCATGACCACAAACATTTTGACCATCTTAGGAAAGTATACCCACCGCATTTGAATAAATCCATGTTTTCTTTACTGAAACTTTTGCCTTCGTTAGTATCATCGGCCCATTAAAAAAAATCTTAATAATTTAATCGTGACGAAGAAGTAGTATTTTGTTACCCGTTAAATAAGATCGACTTCGTTTAAAAAATAATTAAATTTATTATAATACTTAATGATAAACCGCAAGCTTACCAGTACTAGTAATACAATACATAAAAATGAATGCATTTTATTTTATCCATTTGTATAATGTGCATCTAAGCTTACAATTATAACATACTTACATAATTATTTTTTTTATTATTTATTATATTCTTTTTGATTAACGTAGCTCCTACAATCCAACATGAAAGTTTTTTTTTTATTTTTATTGTTGATACATTAATTTACAATATTTTATATTCTAATTCAGTAACGTTGGCCTCACTACTTACTATGTAGTTTCTATTACTTTATAAGACTTATATAGTTTCCGTAGTGTAGGTAATACGGTTCCATGATAACTCAACAACGTGACAATTTAACACACTTTTAAAAAGTGTTTTTTTTTACCCTAATCTAACTTACATAACCCAGTTAATAAAGTTTTTGTTTCATCACTTTCCATGACTTTACATAACTTTTTAAAGATGTGATGAATTTTCATTGTGATGATTTATCCGGTTACCAGGTAATACAATACTGCATTCCTTTGGTTTTTTTTGGTTGCCTAATACCATCACACGTAAGCATGTCTGTGAATGAATGTTGTTTGGGGATCTTGTGAGAGGTACGAAATGAAAGACGTGTCGTGAAGGTCACAGTGTTTATTTGGTGAGTCAGGTAGCCGTGATGAGAGTTGACGTAGGACTGGTGTTGAATTCTCCAGATGCAGGCGGTGATGTGCTGATCAAGTGAGGGTCAGTGAGTCGACGCCGGGCGCTGGTGACCGGACTCGATGATGGTCAGACACTGGAGAAAATGTGGGTCTTTAGGCACTCCAGTGCTGACGGGAAGGCCGAAGCTGCGGTGGACCTTGTAGGCGGTTGAGCGGGAGGTGCGTAGACCAGTGAGGATGCTGCGTGTCCTCGTGGTGGTCATGGATGAAGCGCTGGTCAGATGCGCTGGAACCAGGGCGCTATGATCCGTGTAGCGCTGGCCAGGGACGGTGGCCAAGGCGCTATGATGATGTCCCGATGGAATCCATGATGAGTACGGGCGGAGCCGGGAATATCGTCATTCGCGCAAATAAGGTGCGCGGGTTATCACTTGCGAGACTTCTAAGGTAGTAGATTGCTCATATAATGATTTCTCGAAGGCATTTGATACCGTAAACCATGACATATTATTAAATAAATTGTCAACTATAGGTTTTTCTTTACGGTTTCTCATATTCTTTGCAAGCTATTTTACTGGAAGAAAGCAATTTGTATCTCATGGAATATTCTTGTCAAAATTATTCCTTGTACTGTCAGGCGTTCCACAGGGCTCTAATTTAGGACCGCTCCTCTTTCTGATTTTTATTAACGATATTACAGAAAATATTCTGCATTCCAGGTCACTTCTTTTTGCTGATGACCTAAAACTATTCTTGGAAATTAAAACTTTAGAAGACTGCATTCGACTCCAATCGGACATTAATAGAATTGTTGACTGGAGTAAACGGAATCGGATCGAATTCAATGTTTCTAAATGTTTCATTCTTTCTTTCACACGGGCACGTCATACTTGGTTTTACCGGTATACCATGAATGCCCGAAGTTTAAAACGTGTCTCCACTATGAAAGATCTTGGCATCATGTTTGATAGTAGGCTGACATTTCATACTCATATCGAAATGACGTGTAGTGCTTCACTGAAAATGCTGGGCTTCGTCCTACGCACTGCGATGAATTTTAGAGACACCCGGGTTCTCCAAGTGCTATACATTGCGTTGGTTAGGAGTAGGCTTGAGAGTGGGTCGGTGGTTTGGAGCCCGCATCAGGTGAAGTATTCCCTTATGTTGGAGAGAGTACAGAAGAAATTTCTGAGATTCCTCTACCTGAGGAAGTATGGCTACTACCCGTGGCTCTATCCTACTGACTTTCTCTTGGGCATGCTCGGTATGAACCATCTACGGGTCAGAAGAGATGTGCATATTGTATCACACTTCTTCAAACTGATTCGTGGATGGTTTGAAAATCCGACTATCATGGAGAGTATTAGTCTCTATGTTCCTGATGGTTATCTCCGTCACCGACAGCATAGACTGTTTTATCTCCCGGCCTGCAGGACCAACTTGCCAATGGTCATGCCGGGGGGGAGAGCAGTCTTGCTGTTGAACAGAATTAATTCGGATATCGACATATTTAGCATCGGTGAAGCTGCCTTTAAAAGGCAAGCTCTATTGATGCTGGTATAGTTTATACACCGCTAACTATTATGTAATACCATTTTACAAATGTACTTAAAAACGAAATAAAATGTAATTTTGTAATGTTTTTAAAGGAATAAACAAATTGAATTGAATTGAATTAAATTGTTGACGGCAGATTGATGACTGACTGACTGCTCGCTGCGTCGGGCTTATTTATACAGTACAGCCGACGGCAACAGTAGGTAGGTGAAATCGCAAATAAATCGGAGACACTCCCTCAGTCTGCGCCTTTCGGGAACTTTCGGCGGCGCTGCTGTTACGCATAGGCAATAGGCTAGAACCTTCTAGCGAGTTGGCGTAATGTGCCAGATCGACTTGCGACGTATTGTCGTAGGTAGGTCGCGTTGTTTACGATTCGTTTTCGGTAGTAATTGCAAGTACCTCAGTAGGTAGAACTGTTTATTATTAATGAGACAATTCTGGATTGTTCTCTCAACGCCACAGTTGCATGTAATGCAGTTTGAAAATTATTTTGGTAAATAGGTTGCTTATTATTGAAGTGAAACTTCTTTACGCGCGTCATGCAATTTCGAGGACCGGAGTAAAACCGACTCATGACCGAAACGAAAATGCGGGACCACCGATTAAAGTTCATTTGATCTAGTCAAAGTTTTGAAGTAACATATAAATGCTTCTTAGCTCATCCCGACAACTGGCGTTGGTGGTGTAATGGTCAGCATAGTTGCCTTCCAAGCAGTTGATCCGAGTTCGATTCTCGGCCATCGCACATTATTTTTTTGTTTTTAACGCCTTTTTCATTCAATATCTTATTTTTTAGTAGGTCAGAACATTTTTTAAAAGAAAATAATATTGCAAAATAATAAAAACACTTATCTCACTGTGATAAAACATTACTCCGCTAGAGCGCGCTTTGCGTTATTGTGTTGGATTAAAATTATTATCTAATCCGTATATTATGATAATTGTATTACATTTATTTAATTAATTTATTTATTTTGATAATATGTAATAATTTACAGAAAAAAAAATTAAAACTATCTCCCTCTGATAAAATATCCGTTCGCTAGAGCGCACTACGCGATCTTGTGTGGGATTCTATTTCTGTACATTGTACATTATTTTTAAAAATATATTATATTTTGGGTGTGATGTAGGTAACATTATAAAACATAACAAGCTCTCATATTTTCAGAACCTACATAATATAATCAATTTATGCGGCTTTGCTTACAGTTGGTGCTCAGCGTGGTTGGCTTTCAATCAGTTAAGCGAGGTTCGATTCTCGGCTGTGGCATTTTTGAAGTGAAACCTTGTTGAGGTGGGGGAGCCGCTCACGAACGTTCTCTCTCTTCTCTTCTTTCCTCTCTCTCAGACACCAGCGAACTGCGCCACGCCAAGCATCAGCTGAAACTAGAAGTTTCACTTCTGTCTTGCGTAGGCTTGACACACCCACTTTTTTTTATTTATAAATATCAACGCGTTCAAGGTCAGAATCTGTTTCACTACTATCCAATTTAGTTACTTTAACATATTAACTGCTTTAGAAAATCTATTTCGGCTTTTGAAGTTTTAATTCTCATTGCTATTACTATTTTTTAATTTGCTAGGAAACCATTTATTAGATAACCAATACCTCTGCCATAGGTCACCCTAAGTGTTTCGCTCCTTTTGGTGATTTAGCAGGGGTACATGGGTTCATCGGGTGAGGTATGATCGGGATGCGCCTGCCCACCAGCTGCGTGCCAGATCGGGAGAGGCTGGTTTGGGGAGACTTTATGACCTTTCAAACGGGTCTCTCGATCCATCTCCTTGCGCCGCAGTGGGAGAGATATATGCATATGTTCGTCACTCCTGGACACACACATCCCTAGATTCCTACCCAACCCTCATACGCTTTACCTTCCCAAAACATCCTCTCCTTCCTTTCCTTAAAATAGAATAGGAAAATATTTTTTTCCTGTGTGGGGTTAATGTAAAAAAAAAATATTTACTTTAATCTAAAATCTAAGTAACCCTAGTGCCATTCATTTTTAACACATATCTTTATTTAATTTTTTAATATTTAAAGAATTACCACATTTACGGGTTACGAATAACCTGACGATATTTGAAAATATTATACTATCACCACAGTAACCGAAAAATATTTCTAGTGTTGTGATGGAAGACTTAGCCAGCAACGTAATTAAACGCACTACTCCTGTGTGGGACCAAACGCGATACCAACTCGATCACTGACCAGACCTTTAAAAGCTATTGTTGACGCAACTATTCATAACTACTAATATATGTTTTTGCATTCCCTCACCTCATTCCCTTACCCAATTACCCATCCCGTTCTGACAATCTACCTCAGTGACAATTTATCATTACCTTGCCATTTTTATAAGGCAGTCTGTGCAGTGACTATTTCTTGAAGTGACCCTCGGAGTGCATTAATATCGAGTCTGCTAAAAGAACCTGGAAATTTACATACGAGTATTTGCTCTCACAATACTTGTTCCGAAGGACCAGAGATACGTCAGTTCCCAATGTAACTAAATGTTTATCCGCTTCCCAAATACATAGTTGTGTCAACTTGAAAGGTTACCAAAACATATTGATTACAGTCCACAAAATTTATTCGCGTACGATGAGCGACTATAGCTAGAGTACAACACGATTTACTGTTTATTATCCAATAATTTTTTTTTTCCAAATTGGCAAGTTTATTGCTATCGTTGATTTATATCGTTGCCTTCGTACCAATAATTGAAATGGAATATCTGAAAGTGCCATTATCAATGATCATTCCAGCAATGACAATGGCAATATTACTAATGCAAACAATAACAATCCTCTAATTGTATCGACAAAACAATGACTGGGATGTTTGGCGATGAATGGACACTTAGAGCCATAAAATACATGTTGTTATTTGTTCACTGTGCAATGTGATTGGGATAAACGTCCAAACTCACAAAATTTGTGAATGAATGTAGAGTCTGACAAACTAAAGAATACGCTTGTACCTTAAGTTAGTTTAGGTTTAGTTAGGTTACACAACAAACCTTTTTTGGCGTCGCCTATAAAGATTATATGTTGAGTTTTTATACTACGCTATAATCTTCCTCTCGCTATAGCAGGAGAGGGGGTCAGATCAACTGGGGAGCTGCCGCAGAATATCATTTCTTTGTACGGGATCTGTCACCTTTACAGCTGACAGCCACGTGATCACGACAGCTCCCTAAATTGACAACAGCAGGAGAGGAGGTTACATCATTATCAAATATCGCCTGGCTAGTAGATTACAGCATAGCATAATCGCCACGCTCACACTTACAACATATCTACTCCCGTCTTTCGCCTGTAAGCACCATTATTGTAAATATTGAAGGATTCCATAGAGGTTATTTTTTTTTCCGGTTGACCCTGCCTAGTATATAAATGGGTTTCTGCGCACCAACCTTCAGGCGCATTTTCTTGTTTGACTCTAATGCTGGTCTGCTTCCCTGACAAATACATTTTTTCCATGTAGAGGTTCGGTGGGCTAATCAAAATGTTTAGTAGATGCTCTTAAGTCCACGTGTTGCAAAACCAACTTAGCCTTACTTGCATTGAAATTTGTTATCATTGTCCATAGCTTTGCATCGAATCTGACTTAGTATAGGTATAAACCGAGTAGATATATAAAATACATAATAATATTATGATACAACATTAAAATCAAAAGTTTTAAAAACGTTCCTCCCAGGTTTTTTCGACGTAATCTCGGAACTTAAGAATTTTTTCTTCTTTTTTCTTTTCTCTTTAATTTCTCAAGTACTTACTTCTCATTGGACACCCATAAAATTCAATTTTTCAATCGTTTCCAATTCATATGACAATGAATAAAAAAGTTATGACGAGTTCTAAATATCAACATACAGAGATAAAGAAGCTACTTAGTGAATTGTCCAAAAATCTAACAATAACCCTAACGAATTGTATAGTATTTACAATGAATAACACAAAAGTATTGATATTTCCCTTGTTAATTATTTCACTCATCAGTACAGTTTTTTAAACCTAACAGGAAATAACAACATGAAATAATATTAAATTCAGCTTTAATACCAAATTCATTGATTTCTCGTTTTTGTACATTATTGATTTTCAATTTAACAAAGACTGAAGCAGTATAGTCGAGAAGCATTTCAAAATCAAATGATTTCATTTTGACGCGTCCAATCGTGATAATTGTCTACGATCCATCATTAGCTTCAATTCTCTTATTTATCATAACGTTTTCCAACTGAAACTTTCGGAAACAATGCAAAATAAACAATATTGTCAGGAGTTTACACAGATGGAATTGTCACTTAGATCGATACCCACGGAAAATTTCTGCTCCGTGAACAACTTCCAGTTTTAATGGATATTACTTAATTAATTATCTTTTGGACTGTTTTTAAAATCAATTGACAGCGATTTATAATTCATTTTATATCTTCTGTACATATAGAAAAAAAAGATTAATATGAACATACAAAGGTAAGTTTTCATAATAATTGTTCGTTGTTTAGTTTGGACTGTAAAATATATGTTCGTTGTTTAGTTTGAACTGTACAATATTTGTGAAGATTATTTTTTATTTATTTTTATTTTTTTTTACTAACAAAATTTTTGATACATATACAATTTAGGTACATACATAGTAATATAGAAAAAGAGTAACAAAAAAATTAAAAATTACCTACTTATATTCGTGAAATATTTTTTTTGTATTTTTTTGACATTTTAATTGATTAACAAGGATTCAATATTATTTAAAAGAAGTCTTTTAATTTCAAATATTCAAATATTTGGCAAACGAAGACCAGAATTTTTAGAAATCGACGGTAGTAAATCGGTTTAGATATAGAAAAAGAAAACAATATCATTTTTTTTTATACAGGACATTTAAAAAAGAGAGTTATAAAAAACTAGTGCAGACCCGCAAAAAAATACAGGATATTACCTACTGCGTCGCTCGGATTACAAAGCTAGTTCCAATTTTGAAAATTAAAAGATTAATTTTACGTACGACGTTACATTCATTAATATGTTTGATTATTTACATAATACGTAAACATCAAATAGTGATAAATAATCAGCAGTTTTTTGAAATTTTGCCACATCAAATATCGGACCCCGTCAATCACCGATTTTCGGCCCAAGCAAGCGTTTTATAAAAAAAAAATATAAAAAACACATCGGAGATAATCGGGTCAAAGGTTGCATTCAACTAAAAAAACTACTCTGTTCAACGCAATATAGCTTCAATATTTCGTTATCTTGTTATCAGGCAAATATATCATACGATAACTAACAATTCAGCACAGAAACTAAATTTTACGTATACAGACGCGTATAGTTACAAATGGCGAATCATCGGGTTTAGATTTATAACAAATAGAAGTATGGTGTAATTATACCGATTTGAATGACAATTGGTGTGGCCAATTTACCTTTATAAGATATTTTGATTCAAATGCCCTTGAAGGGCCCAACACACGTCTATCAGCTTTTATCTTCAAGTTTAGGAAGATACGTATGATGAGAATACTGATGGAAAAATGAGATTTTCAATAAATCGAGGATTTAATAAAGTAGTGTAGTCGCTGGTAAAATTTTTTAAATGAAGTGTCGGGGATCCATAAAAACGTGCATTAATCTGGCTTCCAAGAAACTGGACGCTTGTATACGTATAGGGCTTGCAGAGTCTTCAATAGTGACCAGTTGTTTTCCTGTACAATTTTGAAGTACCTACGCCTAATAAATGAATTTGGGGGCCACTCCTGGGCTGGATCCCCACAACATTTGATAAACATACTCGATTCTGTGCAAAAGAGAACGGTCCGTCTGATTGAAAATTAGTTATTTAATTAATAAATCCGTTATTAACAGATCAATTTCAATAAGAAATGCACAGACGCAATATATGTATTCTGAATCTGTCCTAAATGTATTTAAATGGAGCATGCTCTAAGGAGCTAGTACCATTGATCGCCACGGAAAAAATGAGATTTGCTAATTTATTAAGAATCTCTTCAAATGAATGATAATCCGGTTAAAAGAGGGATTGAAGGCCTTACGAATGAATTAAGAGGTTTTGTAGTGAGCTTTTAGTAAATTACGAATGATGTGAACTATTCGAAACTACACGAAAATTTAATTAAATCTAGTAAAAAAACTTTTAAAAATTGCTTATGAAAGTATATCATAATTTTATAAAAACACCGACTCAAAAAGTTACAAAATATAAAATAATTACACGCCCCGCGAGACGCGAGAAGTATTTTGTCTTCATCACTTAAGTGGGGACTACTTCTCAAGAGCGTGGGCTAAATACGGCGCTTAGGGGCGGAAAATCGCAGAGACAAAGGGCGATGGGGCGGACCGGAGAAAGAAGGTAACGCGACGACCGGAGTGTGGAGTCTAACAAAGGAATCACAGCGTACAGTATAGCACTGCTGAATTATGTTTCTCAGTTGAAATAAAAACACCAATGGCCTGAGCAACAATTATGGCGTTTCTGTACTTTTGGGCTTCATTGTTACTTGCAATCAAAGGGAAAGAACAAATTAACAAAGCCGTGAAATACAAAATACCTTTCTATATATCTATGGAAGGTGTATTGAGGTATATAAAGACTAAACACAAGATTCTAATGTCCTGCAGTTTAACGTTGCAACATCATAGAGCGTACACATATGTCTGACCACCTTGTGTGGTGCTATTTGTATTAACAAACAAATCGACCTGGCCCCTATCATGGTTCGTAGGTACTACACAACATGTTTATATTGTGTAGTTGATTACATAACGGTATGTGTGACATGTTGAAGCGATACGGAATGGGATGGCGGAAGAAGATTGTTGATTACGGTTGGCTGTGCGTTTGGTTCGAAAAAGTTCCACTTCCTAAAAATCGTTTCTCGTTTAAAAAGAAGTGTACCAAAATTCTCTAGTGATTTTCTGAATTAACATAGAACAAAATGACTTATTTTAGATCAGTACGAAATTGTTTGAAACTATTTGAAACGACTTAAGGTCGCAGACAAGGGTCTCAATGAAATGCCTGAGACTTGTGTCTGAATTTTGAATATGTTGCAAGACATGACAGCGCGAAGAAACTTGTTGTTGGTTGAGTTCAGGCACCCAAAAGGGGGAAACAAGTTCCAAGTTGATTGATGAAGCAAGTCAATATCGCAACATCGCTTCAGTTTTTTTTATTTATAGTTGTTACATATATATTTAGTTAAACATAGTGGTTTGTGGTTTAGTGTTTAAATGAATTTCGGTCTTACAGAAAGGGGATATAAATAAATCAACCCTTTTTTTACAAATATTCTCAAAGAACATTACCACACATCTAACATAAAAAAGTAAATATCAAACGTATGTCATTACGATCACACTCACGAATAATATAATAAATTGAACGAATTTTGGTACTTTATAAATATAATAAAGAAATTTGGAATGTTTCATCGCTATACAAATTATAAATACGAAAAATATCCCAGACAATTAAAGTAATATAAATTTTACTAGGCCTCCGTGGTCGAAGAGTAAGGTTATCGACTTACAATCCTGCAGTGAATTTTGATTAATTTTTCTGTGCTATTACAATTTATTCAATTCAAATAATATGGAGTATATCGCCCTGGTGTAAAACCACCAGTCAGAATTTAAATGTTGCTTGAAATGGCTTTAGCCATGTTTCTTGACGAGATATGAATAACCGGGTACTTTACTACCTTCCCCTCCACACTATCTACACCTTGAGAACATACCCCAATTAAGGATACTATTAGGGACAATCAGAGTCTCATTCCTCTTCTTCTTTCGTATGGTGGGGGGGGGGGTCAGAGGGGGACATCTAGGTCTTCTCTAAAGCCTCAGGCGTCGCCATGTGAACTTCATCAATCCCGCCGAGAAATGAATGGAGCGGGCATTCGTTGACCGGTTGTATTCATTCGGTGGTCTGCACCGCACGACATTCACACATCATTCACACATACGAGTCTCATTGACATTAGAGGATTAGGAGCAGTTGGGACTTTTCTTTACATTACTAAAATATATTATGAAATTTTTATTTAAATTATACTTTGAAATGGAATAACACATTCAGTCAGTCGTTCAGTCTTTTTAATCTTGTTTGTCCTTCTCTGCTAGGCTGTCTGGTTCACACATAAGATCAGACATACGTTTATAACAATAAAATTATTTGAAATTAATAAAATACTTAGTTTTTACCACTTTTATTATTAATCAAAAGAACTTATTTTTCATTTACTCTTAAAAATAACTCAAAGCATAATACTCACTTCGTCTAGTGTCTCCCTGCGTAGTGTACAGGGAGTCATAGTGCAGGTCTGTTATGTGCCAGAAGAAACCTGCAAACAAATAATATACTTTAATTATTACGTGGAAGACATTTTTACAGTGCACGCTCTGTATGCGGGGAACAGAAAGGAATGGAGCAATAACATTACTCCCGGTTAGTTGTTGCTCTATTATTCTCCGGGAGTTATATTTTCCTTGTTATATGGTTATACACTATACAGAGGAAGATTCCTGTCAAAAAATTATTTTAACTTATTTATTTATATTATTCTTTATACTCGTATGCCCATCCCTTTACATTGGGTATATTGAAATGTTGATAATTTTGTACATAAGGGTTATAAACAATGGTTGCAAAAAATAATAAACACAATCACAAAAAATAAGTGATGTTTACAAAGTTATTGTTTAATTTTAAATTTATTTATAACTATTTATATTTATTTATTTTTGGTTTACAATTAGTTAAAAAAAAAGTATATATGAACTGAACTTATCAGAAATAATATATTGATATAAAAAATAGTTTTTTTAACATCAAATTTGTTACATTAAAAAGGTAAATACCATTGGTATACAAACCAACTAATAATCTCGCCTTTTCTAGCAAGGGTAGGCAGAGAGGACGGGCCGCCAAACAACTCAGTCTTGGCACACACTCCTTGCCTCATTCACATTCATATATCGTCTCATACATACTCTTCTATTATTTGACTCTTGACATGGCTCGACTCAAGTAACTGATGCACTTAACCGTGCCATGTCTTCATTGGGCGTCCCCGACTTCTCTATTCAATCACTCTACATGCTCAAACCATTTAAGCGTCCTTTTCTTAATCTTACTCTTAGTTTAGTAACACCAATTCAAAGTGAATTGATACATTGACACTGGGATTGATACTAGGGCCATTGCTTTTTGCCATATATTCCGCTGACATGATGCAATCTATTAGACACTGTATGTCGCACATGTATGCAGATGATACACAACTATATTTATCGTTTGAAGTATGTAACGCTCATCTAGCGGTGGAAATGATAAATAGTGATCTACGTAGAGTTTGCGCTTGGGCACGAGAGCATGCACTACTTCTCAATCCCCAAAAAACTGTTGCTATGTTAATGGGAACTAAAGAAAAAATATCATGTGTAAGGAATAGAGGACATAATGTAAAAATAGGTGTAACCACTATTCCCTTTGTTAAATCTGCGGGCAACCTTGGAATATTGGTGGACGGTAAATTGAAGTATGAGGAACATATTAAAAACAAGTCACAGTGGTGCTATTCGAGACTTCGTCTACTGTATAATATAAGAGATCATATATCAATGAAATTACGAAAGATTATTACTGACAGTCTTGTTCTCTCAATATTGGACTATGGAGACACAGTATATGGTCCCTCTTTACTGAAAAAAACCCAAAAACAAGTACAACGAGTCCAAAATGCATGTGTCCGATATTGTTATAATGTCCCGAGACGGGATCATATCTCGCCTTACCTCTATCGGCATCAGATTCTATATATGTCGAACCGAAGGAAATTACACCAATTGTGTCAAATGTTCAATTTGATGAATTCAAAGGTTCCTGCCTATCTGTTTGACAGATTGCAGTGGTCCCGTGACTCTCATACACATAGTAGGCGTCAAAGAAACCACTTACTCGTTCTCCCCAAACATAAAACTACTGTGTTTGAGGGGAGTTATAGCTATTTTTCGTCAAAGCTTTGGAACGAAGTACCACTGTCAATTCGAATATCGACATCGTTGCATTGCTTCAAAAAGCTTTGCCGCGAATGGTTGCTATCGTTACAATGAATGGGATACTTGAGGTAGATGTGGTTGCGATTATTGTTTATTTTGAATTTTTGTTGACTATATTATTAATTTGCACTGATTTGTATACTTACTATTTCTATTTTTATTGTTATTTGTTTGTGTTGATTTGATTTTTTATTGTTAATATTATTTCATTGTTCATTATTATACCTAAATATGTATATATTTTTATTATTATTATATTGGAGGCACTGCTGAAAACCAGCTGCATTCCCGGAGAGATCCGGAATGCATAGCTGATCAGTGACCTTTTTGTCAATAGAATTTATGTTAAAAAATATGTAAAATTTATCTATTTTTTATTATTATTATTATTACTCATTACACTTATATTAGCCCTGTGTTACATGTTTTTTTCACACATACGCCTATTGGTATATTCATTTGTTAAACTATATAGACGAAGAATTGTCGAGTTCGTTACATATATTTTTGTGAATAATGATATTGAAATACATCATTATGCCTAGTGTGTCGAGTAGGTACTCTTAAATTGACCAGATTCGCAAAGTTGAACTCTAAATTTACAATTTTTAAAACAAAAATAGGTACATTTAAGGTATTACATAAAAAAGTGTAAATAATTTGTTCTGAGGGGATGTTTAACTTAAAATTGATAAATCTTTAAAACGTTTGCTAAATTCTTTCAAGTGGATTGGATTGATTTGAATGATAATTATACTTTAATTGACTACGAAATAATTAGACACATACCCTTTTTAAATGTTTAAAGTTTTTAATGGTTTTCAGCAAAAACCTAACGTTTTCATAGTTTAATTTGTAATTTATTTATTTTAATACAACGGTATAAAATATACCATATACAGTAAATTATAAACAGTGACTTCAGAAAATATACAATTAACAGAAACTCTAGATGGATATAAAAAGTTAGAGATACAAGTACATGCAAAACTTATAGGTAGACTAGGTTAGATTAGTATTGATTGAAATATATGATAGTATGGATACATGATACAATACAGGGTTTTCCAATAAGAGGTGTTATTTTGATATTCAATCGTAAAAGATCAGTGGTTTCATTGCTTGTGTGGCACGTAGCGCCGTTTTGTTGAAAGTGAACGTTGTTCAGATCAATACCATCCAATTCCGGCCTTAAAAAATCATTAATCATCTCTCGATCTCTCGATAGCGCAATCCATTCACCGTAACTGTTGCTCCAGCCTCATTTTCGAAAAAGTAAGGTCCAATGACTCCGCCGGACCATAAACCGCACCAAACAGTCACACGTTGAGAATAGAGAGGCTTTTCAACAATAACTCTTGGGTTTTCCGAGCCTCAGATGCGACGATTTTGCTTGTTGACAAAACCACCGAGGTGGAAATGGGCTTCATCACTCAAGTTGATTTGCATTTGATTCACTCAAGTGAATTTTAATAATTTCAATGCGTTGTTGAAGCATGTATAGTTCCATTTTTATTAATGGCGTAGTTTCTACTTGTCAAATGTCAAAAAATGACAGCTTCAAAAGTAACATCTACCGAAATAGCGGGCTATTCAAAATAACACCTCTTATTGGAAAACCCTTTATATAACAATAGCTAAAATGTATGCATTTATTATTAGGTTTGGTTGAACGTAGGTAAGTGCCAATCAAGCTGTTGGTTCACCGTATTGACTATTATTATTGACCCAAGTTTCCTCAGTTGCCCCAAGCAGTTCATTTTATATACATATATATTTGCCTTTTTACGTAAGTATGAGTAGACTTACATTTTATTGTTCATGATTTAAAAGATATGATATTAAAGCCTTTTTGTACCTAGCTTCTGTGCAGTTAAACAGATCCGCTACATCTGCGTACCTATTACTAATTTCTGAATGTGATTTGGGTGGTGTTCTAATTTTAGTTTTCCATCAAATGTAACGTCGAGTTCTCTAATTTTAGTTAATATCTCCTGTTGTATATGGTCCATTGCATAATTGAAACTTATTGAAATTTTATATTTACGGTAAGTTATTGATTTATATTTGTTAATATGTATAAATAGATTGTTCGTTACACACCAAATATACAGTTCATTTGAATTTGATCGAAACTCTTGGCAATCATCAATATTGGAATTTTTTTTGTATTTTTTATGTCATCAGCAAAGAGTATACATCGAACATTGATGAAGCAGGATGTTATTTCATTAATAAAAAGTAGGAATAGCAAAAGACCTAAAAGGCTACCTTGCGATAGGCCGCCGGATGTGTAAATGTCTTTATATTATTATATATGTCTATGTTTATGTTAATATTATGATATTTGTATCCCAAATATAAGAAGCAAAATATTTATGTAGTCCGAAGAATTTATTAAGCATAATTTATCTATACTTAAAAGTATAACGTTTTCACACGAATTTATTTGTGTTTTCGTCTTGTTTCTGTTCATTTTCAGGGTAGTACAATTAAGGAATTAAAAACAAAATTGAAGAAAATAAATATGTATGGCTAATTTTCATAAACCAGAATTGACCTGAGTTGCTAAGCTGTAGTCAACGTTGACTAAATTAACATTGTAAATGCTTTTTTAATGGGAAACAAAATTCAATTTTTGTCTACTTGTCAGCGGACGTTCATGGTTCTTGCCTACCACAAATAACCAAATAAATCACCATAGTTTTTGACGGCGAATTTTGTTGATAAAACAATTTACGGTATGAAAAGTACACCGTAACGCCACTCGCTGGCATTGTTAATTCAATTTAGGATTTTATATAAATATTGTATATTTTTACAAATAACGAATGAAAAATAAAGTCCTTTTAAGCCCGCTATCCCAGCACTCCGTCTCACCTACACTAGCCTGATATTTTAGAGTCTGTATTGTCTCCATCCCATATTGATACATTTTTGTTTTTCCTAATGAGCCCCGAAATAAAACAACACAAACGTTATTTAGAAAAGACATTAAGCAAAATTGGTAGAAAGTCGAAAAATTTTAATTATAAAAAACTCTCTAATTAGAGCTGAAAAGAAAAAGAACTCTGCTGAAACAAGAAAAGTGTGATTGTGACGTAGTTATTTCACAGAAATTCCGAGAACTTAATCAATGTTTTGTTGGAAAAAGTATCGCTGGAAAAAAACTCGCCTGAAAATATTCGCAAGTATCGCTAAAAACAGGGGCGTGCCATTAAAAATCGCTATGCGGGCTTTTTGAGCGTTCGTTTAGTTAGTTGGGTCCGAGCCAGCGGCGCGCGGCCGCAACTATTTCGCTGCAGAATGCACTTTATTGTCCGGAATTATTTCACGCCTCTGTGAGGGTTGGGGGAGGGGGATTTGGAATAATTCCGCCCCCGATGGCTGTAAATGGGGGCTGGGAATTATTCCGTACGCCACTGAGCGGAATAGGAATGCTGGTCTTATGTCATATGATTCTGTGTACAAATACGGTGGCTATGCCAAATGAATATCATGATGCTTTTATTCGCTTTCCAAGGATTTGCATTATTGCGAGGAAAATCTTCTGTTGCAATTCAAAATAGAATAGCCGCTGGTTTGCTTACTAGTTTAGGAACTCGGCTATTAATTTATAACGATATCTTTTAAAAAAATATATTTTTTACATTATCTCTAAACAGGAGACCCTGAAGAAAATAATGTCCCTCAGGGCCTCTATAATCTTTGTGGATGCTGTGTGGAGGGTCTTTTGTGGAACAGTAGAAATGAACCCGTGTCTAGAAAAATTTAAGGAAGGAAGAAACACAAAGGCTGGCAAATCATTCCATAGCCGAGCTGTTGAACTCAAGGACGAGTCATAGAAACGACCCGTTCTCATGTGATAAATTTCAACCGTGTACAAATGTTGGGAGCGCGTTTTGTGTATTTGGTGACTGTATACCGGTGCCGAAAGGATCAACGACGCTAATTTCTCGGAACATCTTCCATTGAAATACCGGTGGGTCGATTACCACTCGACGCCTCTGCTCCAAAGATTGCAATCCTTCTGTTAAGATAGGAGAATATATCAAACGAACAGCCCGTTTCTGAACAGATTCATTGGTTTTTTAAAATTGGTGACCGGATAAATCATCAAAATGATAATTCATCACATCTTTAAAAAGTTATATAAAGTCATGGAAAGTGATGAAATAAAAACTTTTTTAACTGGGTTAAGTAGGTTAAGTTAGGTTAGGTTTAAATTTTGTTTTCATCTATTTTAATGAATTTATATCACTTTTTAAATGTGTGTTGAATAGACACTGTGTTGAGTTATCATGGAACCTTTTAAAATATATCGAGGGTCCGTACCATAAGTGACTACTGAATTCAACCGTGGGGGCATCTGCAATTTGTGCAGGGTTAGTAGTTGTGGTTCCATGATAACTCAACGTAGTGACAATTCAACACACTTTTAAAAAGTGATATAAAGTCATAAGAAACGATGAAAAAAAAATTGAAACCTAACCTAACCTAACCTAACCTACTTAACCCAGTTAATAAGGTTTTTGTTTCATCACTTTCCATGACTTTATATAACTTTTTAAAGATGTGATGAATTTTCATTTTGATGAGTTATCCGGTCACATAATATTATATTTAATAAACCGAAATCATCTTTGCAACTTTTTCACTCTTAAGAAAAATATTTTTTTTATTCGTTAGTTCAAATCTTATGTGCGTAGGAAAATTTGCATTATTAGGCGGCCAAATATAACACTACAGCACTTTTGAGGGTCAGTTTTCACAAAACCTGTGCTTTACAAATTATCAAATAACTATTATATAAACTGCTAGATTGATTCTAAATCACCTCCCTCTTCCCTATCTTCCTTCCCTTCAACGCTCTACAGCCTTACAACATGCTCCAAAAGAGATTCCATAGTCTCCCTGACTCCAGACAGTTGGTACTCCATAAAAAAACCACAAGAAACCCTACTTCCTTCCCCTCCCAAAATGCTACAACCTCGCAACATTATTTGATATTACAGTTGCAATTGTCCCCCTCTCGCTTCCCTTAATAATATATTTATATTATTTTGTACATATTGAGGTATGTTTACTGTGGTTTTGTTGAGGAGTTGCTTACTTTTCCTAAGCTTTCAGTTATCAAGTGAGCTTTCAATGGGAGGGGTTCGACGGTACGATAAAGATTATCCAGAAATGTAACTCTGAACGGCGTAACTTTTGGATGGTCAAACTTCGGTAATTCGCGGTTCTCTCGGGATTTTTCCACTAACTCCTAAATAATGTATAGAACTTCTCGAGAAGTTTGCAGACTTAGGGACCGCTTATTATCTATATTGAAAAATTTATACCTGGTTACATAACCTGTATCTGTTTTAAGATAACTTATTGAATTCAATATATATCAAAATCAAATTAAAACGATCGGGTAATTTTTAAATGCAAAAGTAATGATCTTAGTGTATGTATATTTTTTATGAGAGATGTAGACATTAAGCATATTGACTTTCTAGTTGTTACTTGTTAGTTGATTCTCTGGTTCAACCGAGTTTTTACCCATTTTTCAATAGTTTTTACAGTTCGATAAATATTCCAAAGATCCCCAACTCTTTGAATTGCATTTAATCTAGAACTCTCACCAAAAAAATTTCGCATAGAAAGAACAACCAGAATAACATGGAAGAACCATATTTCCGTTATATGGTTATAGTTTAAGAATATGATGACCTCCCTGTAGAGTGGTGTGCTCCTTGGCTCTGGTACTAAAAGCAAGCAAAAATCTATGTAGGCCATTAAAATATCTTTGGTTGTTTACAGTAGATTTTTAAATTTGTATTTTATACCTAATTAAACATATTATTTCCACTTCAATCTCGGGTAAATAAAATCCCCAGTATTGGTATGTTGAGAGACCGTCGAAATTACAATGGCTTTTAATTATGTTTCAGGAACAGATCCGAGTTTCTTAGTATTGTTTGTCAACCCTCCTCTTTCCTTCAGCCTTTTCCTTTACCCTTCTAACATTCTCTATATATAGATATCATATTTCTGCTGCCTCGGGGTGGTTAGGACTCATATTACATAAATATATCAATAAAAGTATATCGTACTCTTATAAATAATATTAAATGCTCGTTGTTCAGAATTTTTTGATTTTTTACTTTTTCTCATTTTACATTTTATTTGAGTTCATCCATAATTAATACTACGCCTATGCCCGTATCATGAAAGTCGTAAATACGTAATATAATTTAATTTGTGTATCGGAACAGATTTTTCGCAGATCGCAACGCAAATAAAGTGAACTCTGCTCGGTCAGCAGATCTATCAATCTACGGCCCCCTTAGTGGAAACATTAATTCTAATTGATGATTGCACTCGGTCTACTGAAGTGCGTACGGTAAATAATGTGAGAAGAGTTAATTTAAACAAAAGTAAGGTTAGGTAGATATATCGAAGAACCGTTTTTGAAGATTTCCGAATCACGTTTATTAGGGTGAAAAGAAAATCCTAAAAGCATGATCTGTACTAATTGTAATAACAAAATTTGGCCTTAAAGGCCCTAGAAAGGCACTTGAATTGTGAAACAGATTTTATGGTATGTTTTTTAAGGAGTGTAAACATTTTTTTTTTGAAGGCCCTTGAATGTGAGTGCAATTATCACTGCACATGATACAATAATATGTTGTACTAATAAAGTAGGACTCACCATTAGGAAAGGGGGCACTCGTTTTCTTCCTGTCTACCTCCTTAGGTATCACGGTGGTGGCACTGAACACAAAGCGGTTTTCCACTAGAAGTGCGCGGGTTATTGTATGAATGTCAATCAGTTTATGAACATGCTTCAGCCCGCGATTTAAGCTATGATAAGATATTGCGCAGGAGCGGGTGAGCGATGCGGTGCGGGTTATTGTAACAGACTGATTGCACAATGTACAGCGAAAGAGTGCGACAATAAAAAGAAGGTAGGACTAGGAACAACAATATTATCTAAGTACAGTGGTCGCATGTATTTACATATGTGTGCATTAGATGTGTGTTTAAATTAATGTATAATGTGTAATGGCGTAACCATTCAGTGTGTTCAACGCTAAAAATATTAAATAATATTTTTGAAATTACTGTTAGATAATGGGTTTCCACGGGATCGAACCGCGTAGGAAAATGTATTAATATTCAAGAATATCGGGCTAGCTCAAGCAGGTTCTGTGTTCTTAGTTCGTTTGTATTAAGAGAGAACAGACGCCTCCTAGAAGTGGATAGAACAAAGGGGTTTCTTGGAAATAAAACACTATTATTATGGTGCTTTTAAATGCCTTCAAGAAGACCTATATTACAGCACTTGAATCTACGCGTAGAAAAAGCTTAAATCTCTTTGTAGACGGTTAAAAGAATGAAAAATGATTTATGGGAAGAGAGCAGAGACAGAAATTAATAGAATAAAGGATGGAAAGATACCGCAGGGATTTTTGTAGACATCCAGGGTGGCAGGCAGAAGAAAAAATGAATCGAAATATACTAGTAATTAATTTTTTGGTGACAAACACTTTCAAAACACTGTTTAGCAAAGCAAATCTCGAAATCCCAGCGGAGAGCGTAACAACTTCTCGTTACGAAAGCTAGAACCCAAGAGACCAGGTATCTCTTCCGTCGGAGCTGAGGACTGGCCATCGCCCCGCTTCCCCCGATAATGGTCAACGCCCCCAAGGGGTTACCATATGAAAATATTTAAATATACAAAGTACTTGATTTTAAGAAAATATTGCGGGGTTGAATGTTTTAATTGTACGAAAGTTCATTTCATAACATTACATGTTTATTATTTTTAAATATTTATTTTACTTGATGGCTGATCAATCGCCGAAACGGACCTAAAAACCGAGGGGCCGTTCAAATAACAAACGTAATGCAGTTAGAATCGTTGATTTGTGACTTTGTTGAATTTGAAGGTGGTTGAAACACAGGGGCTCAATAATTTTGGTTCAGAAGGGTAAATAATACGGGTCTAAAACTGGAGACCAATAACTAATAAATAAGGTAACAAAAACTATTTGGTTCACCCTTTAGAACCTTTGTGGAGGCAGATTTGTTGCCCCTTTGGAAAATTAATTAATTCTAGAACTTTGGTTTAGTCGTGCAGTGTATCGCAAAGTACAGAAAATTGCGATCCCTTTTACCAATCATTAATTAATCGTTTTCTTTGATTTATTGGGGTCTACTGTACAGTATTTCAAAAGACAAATTATTACAGACGAGGAATTATTCATGGAAACTAAAATGATTTTCAAACATCGTTCACGAAGATAAACAAAAATACAGTATCAGTATCGCAAGATGCCCAACGAATATATGTATCGGATCACTTAACACAAAAAGCAAAATTCCTCCTAGGACAAACTAAACGATTCGCCAGAGAAAACAATTTTAAATATGCATGGACATCTTCAGGACGTATCTTAATGAAGAAAATTGACAGCTCAAAAATCATAACAATAAATAATGCCAATGACCTACAACGTTTAAAACGTCAATCTATCTGACTTCTATTTCACTCTGTCATTATGGCTGTTAATGAAGATATCATTTCATGTTCTCATATTGTAATATATTGTTATAGAATATTTATATACTCATTTATTTTTATCACAATCAGTAAGATCTCATGTAACCTCATACTTCTAGTAAATATATATAAATCTGGGAAAAAAATAAATGAATATATCTATATTCCTTTTATGGTCAGATTCTGGAATAGTTCGCAGGTAATTGTAACTTCTTTTTCTATTGCAACACACCCGTCGCACCTACATATTTACAGATTGAGTACTCACCGTGCTCTGATTAAGATTAATAAGTCGGTAATTATGAAATTCATTACTTGTTCATTTAAGACTCATTTCATAATTTTCAATAGGATAATGAATAAGCAATGTGATGTATTCTATATTTACCTACCACCCTTAGCTGTTGTTATCACATATAATTTGTCATTAGGTAATAACATACAAATAGCAACTGTGCATATACCAGAAAAAAAAAATTTTCATTGCAAATACCTACGCACTATTTTGGCCACATCGCTGTGTATTTCAAATGTTTTTGTATGTATTTATTTTATGTCAACATATTCTTTGCAACTTCTTTACAACTTAAGTACGCTCCATGCTCTGAGCTATATTTTTTTGTTAATATCATTTAATAATTGTTGTTCTGTTAATATCATAAAATCATTGCAAATACCTGCGCACTATTTTAGTCACATTCTGTGTATTTCTAATGTTATTGAATGTATTTGTCATTTTAGTTGCGTTCTTGATGCTAACTTATTTATCTTACCAATCTATTACCACCAAAAGATCTACTACCACTCTATAACCACTTTTATTGCTATTATTCACTTTATTATAAATATATACTTTAAGATTGATAATTATGTAAACATAATTTCCTTTGTTTGTACCTTCACGGGATATACCTACATTTTCGACAAGTTTTCACAGGCTCAAATTAATATACACCCATTATTATTCTTATTATTATTATTAATTACATCGCATATTATTTGCTTTTGTTTTATGAGTCACACCACCAACAGCAACATGTATAAAAAAGTATTAATATGGATTCTATATTCGATGAAGAACTAAATGACGACAAGGAAATCAATATCAACATAGATGACCCATCAGTATGTAATGAATTTCTTAACCATTCTGCTCTCTCTATATATTGTATGAATATAAGATGCATAAAAAAAAATTTCAATGATACTATAGCTGTTCTCGACGCAATACAACATAGATTTGGCATTATCGTTTTTAGTGAGGCTTGGTTAAAAGATTCAATCTATATCCCAAGTATTACTGGATATTCATCACATAGCACCAAAATAAATTATTTACAAAATGATGGAGTTGTCGTTTACACTCGGAATGATGTCATAGTTTCTGTTGAAGAAATAACTATTCCACATGCCAACTGTCTTAAATTACAACTACCTTATAATGTATGTGTTTTAGCAGTTTATAGATCTCCTTCTCAAGCACACATTGATACCTTTCTTGACCACCTAAATGACTTACTACGTTCTGTATCAACACATAACCATGAAGTGATTTTATGTGGTGATATAAATATAAATATTCTGGATATGAACAACATAAAAAGTGAACAATATCTTTCACTTTTGATTTACCACGGTCTAAAACCATTTATTATTTCACCGACTAGAGTAACATCAAGTACTGAGAGTTGTATTGATCACATTATGGTTAAGTCAAAAGACGATCCTCAGAGTGCTGTATTCAGGACCAGTATTACAGACCATTTTGCTACATTATTGAAATATCCTAAATCCAGAGTAACAAAATCAAAAAAAATAGACGTTAAGCTTAGACTAACTATGGATAATGACCTACTAAATTCGACACTGAAAGAGGAAACATGGGATACAGTCTTATCCACCAGTGATGTCAATACTGCAGCTGATAATTTCATAAGACGTCTAAAATTACATATTGGAAATTGCTCATATACTAAGAGAATCCATTGTAATAAAAAGCACTTGAAACCATGGATAACTTCTGGAATTGTTAACTGCCTCATTAAACGTGACAAATTACACAAGAGTTGTCGTAAAGAACCAAATAATATCGAACTGTTTGCACATTATAAAAGATACAGAAATTGGTGTTCTAAAATTATAAAAACGACCAAACAAACATATTATAAAGGGAAGCTTCACGAGGTAAAAGGAAACATAAAGCAAGAATGGAAAATAATAAAACAAGCATTGGATTTGCAAAAGGAATCAGTGCCCATAAATAAAATGAAAGTAAATAATAACATTGTATCCATAAATGATAATCCAACAGTCATTACTAACCATGTGAATAATTTTTTTAGTGATATAGGTCAAAATTTTGCTAATATTTTGTGTAGTGCAAATAACACCAGTGAAGAATCTTTAGTAAAAAATTATAATCCAACACAATCTATGCAAAATGCCTGCTTTGAATTCAAACCAACGAATTGTAATGAAGTTTTAAATGTGATTAATGAGCTAAAATCAGGTTTTTCGAGTGGAAATGACAATATAAGTGCAATGGTCTACAAACAAAATGCTTCTGAACTAGTAATACATATTACACACATTGTAAATGTTAGTTTTGAGAATGGCTTGTTCCCTAATCATTGCAAAAATTCCAAAGTTATTCCTTTATTTAAAGGAGGAGATAACAAAGATGTAAATAACTATCGACCTATCTCCTTGCTAAATACGTTATCAAAAATAATAGAGAAATTAGCTAAAATTAGGTTGATGTCTTATGTAAAAAGATATGAAATTCTCTCAGATAATCAATTTGGCTTCCGAGAGAACATGGGAACAAGTGATGCTGCATTAAAAATGATCACCACAGTCGTAGAAGCTCTTGATACTGGCAATAAAGCAATGGCCGTCTTTTTAGACTTGTCTAAGGCATTTGATACCGTTTCCCACGGTTTACTCTTAAAAAAACTCAGTTCAATGGGTATTGTTAATAAATCTTTAGATTGGTTCAGATCATATCTTGAAAATAGAACACAGAGAGTAATAATTAATGATCACATTAGCTCAAATAAATCAATTGTATATGGTGTTCCTCAAGGTAGTGTTCTGGGTCCAATTCTATTTTTGTTATATATTAACGACCTCTGTAAACTGAAATTTTCTGGATCTTCAATTGTATTTGCAGATGACACTGTCTTGGTGTTTGCTGCTGACACATGGAACGAAACGTATGCTCAGTGCGAGGCAGGATTAAGGGCAGTCAAAAATTGGCTTGATCAAAACTTGTTAACCTTAAACATGAACAAAACTAAATATATTACTTTTAGCATTTCCTCTGTAAATCAACCATCTTTGGAACGTTCATTAAAATTACATTGTTGTGTGCAGGAGTGTAACTGTCAATCTTTGGAAAGAGTAGACAACATCAAATACCTGGGTTTAATTATTGATAAAAATTTAAAATGGAACAATCACATTACTATATTAAGAAACAAAATAAGAAGGCTAGCCTACATTTTCAAAAATCTAAGAAACATATTGGACAAAGTTACATTAAAAACTGTATATTATGCTCTTGTTCAATCAATGCTTTCATATAATGTTGTCTGTTGGGGTTCTTGTAACAAGACTACCTTAGAGCCTTTGAATGTTGCACAAAAATTAATTTTAAAAATAATGTATAAGAGAAATTTTATGTATCCATCAAAGTTATTATATAGTGAAAGCAAAATTATGACAATAAGGCAGTTGTACATAATACAGGCTCTCTGTAAATTTTTCAACAACACTATTACTGCTAAAAGATCTCAACAAGTGCGCAGCACTAGAATGGGTTCTTCTTTAATGTATCAGCCGGTGTATACCAGAACATCCTTCGGACAAAGGAGTTTTTCATATAAAGCTCCGTTGCTATATAATATGCTTGGAGAAAATATAAAAACTATAGGTACGTTAAATTCATTCAAGAAAATGGTCAAAATCTCCGTACTAGCTGAGAGTGATGATTTTAGATCACCCATGTTGTCGCTTATATCATAATTCCTTGTGGAAGCTCTGTTTCGATACAATCCTTATTTACTTACTGCGCATGTACTTATTTACTTATAAAATAACTTTTGGTTATTTATTATTATGTTACTTATTATTATTATTATCTACTTAATTATCGTATTAATATTTACTTTAATTATTGTCTAGCTAAATTATTTACTTACTTACTTTTTATTATAATATTATCTACTTACCTATCGGTTATTATTTACCTTTTTTTATTTAGATATTTTTATTTTTTTCTTATAATCTATTATTCATACTTTCCATGTTGTAATTGTTAGTATGGTTACCCTATGCTTGTGTCTGATAAGCCAGCACAGGTACCTTGTACTTTAGTTAGCAGAAGAATATTATTGTTGCCAACTTACTTAATAATGCTTCTTTTGTTGACTTTTTTGTTTTTATTTTTTTCATACATTTGTTACTTAAATTTTGTTTATTTTTGTCTACCGGTCTCGAAACGTCCGTGTCATAAACTTTTCTTTTTTGGTTTAAATTTAATTTAATGTTGTTATTATTTTAAATTTACATATATGTATTTTTTTAAATGATATTATTGTAAAGCTGCACATCTTGATACAGGAATGCCCTAGTGAGATGTGCAGAGTATGCTTTTTATGTAAAAACTTTATTTTGAATGAAATAAATAAATAAATAAAAAAAAAATAAGTGTGTGGCAAGCCTACGCACGACGGAAGTGAAACTTTTAGTATTCTTCTCTGTCTCTTTTCATTTCGTATTATTATTATTCAGAATGCTGTACATTATAATTTTAAAAAGCATGAATTTATTTATAGGCGTGTTGTTTACAAATGAACGTTTAACTAGATTCCTAATATTGACATATTTATAAGTAGCATGTGATAAAAAAAAAATTAAAAGTTATAAGAATATGGGATTCGAACCCGGGTCCTGCATAACGAGTGTCGAACGCTCTGTCTCTAGACCGCGAGGAGAGGTATCTCGCGCGACGAGAACCGCGTATACAATGTGTACGCTTTATATAGGGTCGAATCGAAGATATATAGGCAGTGTGAAGTCATATCTGTCGTTTTTCAAAATATTTCCTTATATTTGTCCGTTTTGGAAAAGATCTATCGTGTTTTAACAGTCTCATACCCGTATGGAGTCTGAATTTGAAAAACATTACTAAATTTTAAAAAACTCACTTACGGCTGTGTTTTTTATTAAAAAAACTTGTCACGCACGTCTGCGAGGGTAATTAGTCGCGTTATCGGCCTTGATTAGTAATTTTAATGATTCAAAATAAAAATAATTAATCAAAATACCGAGCGACTCTACCGGCTCGATTTATAAGCTATATTTCGACCAAAATATCATATAGGTACCGACCGTTACTTCTAGCCAATTACTCGAGTGAACACCTGCCGGTCTAGAGTCTCACTAAATGGATTTAGACTTTTCGGGAGACTCTCGGTTAAAATTAACAAATTTATGTAATTTGTTACTACATTATTATAAATCATGTAGATATCTTCTTATATGTATGCCTGACAAAGTCGCAGCACGAGAGCATTTTATCACTTTTCCTCGTATTAAAAAAATCACAAAAAGGAAAAAAAATAGTTAAAGAGGGGATTGATCCTCGGTTCTTCACGACAACAGTCGGGCGCTCTGCCTCTAGACCGCGAAGCTGAGCTTGGAGAGTGACCTAAACTAGGTATATAATATTAGCTAGGCTCCTATAGCGAAATGATCACGGTTTTTCGTGACGGTCATGAGTCGGTTTTACTCCGGTCCTCGAAAATGCATAACGGGCGTAAAAAAGTTTCACTTCAAAAATGATCTTTATTCAAACGTTATTCGTAAGGGCATCGATAAGAAATACAATATTACTAGCAATTACGCCTCTTTCTGAATATTATATCAATCTTACTTTTTTTTAAATAATGCAATGTATTTTTTTCTCATATTTCTTATGGCAAGATATTAACAAGTAAAATATTCCATAACTTTAAATCTTAAACATTATATTCCACACAAGTGTATTTGTTCAATTTATATCATTCCTGATAAACGATTGGAAAGTTGTTAAATCCACATATTTATTTCTCCAATTTCTCCAATAAAATCTAAAACGATTTACTTTACTTGAACTCCAATGCAATGTGGTATTAGAATTATTATTTATTTCGAAAGAACGTTATTTATTTACATACAGTGTTTATTTTTTTATAAGTTGCAATTGCAACTTTACAATTTGTACATGGTGTAGGTGTAAAGTATAATATAAGCATAAAATCTTTTTTTTTTCACAGTTCTCCTCACAAGGGTTTACTGTTCTGAGGCGACCTGTAGTTTTTAAACTTTTGTATTTAGTTTCAATTTGTCTTTACATCGTTTTCATAATGTTTGTAAATTGAATATAACTTTGTTCTCTCACCCATGTTTTACTTGTGTTTTAAATATATTCATTTCCGTTATTTTTTTTTGTTTGATTTGGTAGAGCATTGTATAATTTCGTAGCATATCATTTAATATTTCTCTGTCCAAAAGATGTGTTCAAACTGGGAGTAACCAGTATACTTTGGTTTACTGCTCTGGTTGAGTATTTATTTTGGGCAGTGTATTTAGATATATTTTTTTTTACTTTAAATAAAATATTTTTAGAATAAATTTTTTGTACGTTGTGGACTTGGAAGATTTAAAATACTTGTTTTGTCGAACTTCTAACCAGAACTTTTAGAATTAGTTTTGAATGTTATTTTTAACAAAAAAATGTTGTTATTTAGTAGCTGTTAATCTAATGTATAATATTACAAGAAAACAGGTGCAGAACACTACTTTTTGATTTCAATTTATCTACTGTTTTTGAGCACTATATTATTCTTCCCGATAAAGGAATGTTTGAACCTTTACTTTTTTCTATTAACGGTATTTTTAATACACCATCAGACGGGTTATACTTGCGATATGATCAAAGTTCATGGAAGGGAGACCTATAAAAATGCCAATAAAATACTTTTGATATGTTGTCCACGGGATAAAATTAGCGGCAGTTATTTTACCTGCAGCGTAAAATTTGTTTTGGAGCTCTGGCACAAATTCCAATAATAGAGAAGTGAAGCACGTTATTAACCATAAAACTCAAAACCCCTAATTGGATGGTCTAGTACTTCCAAATGAAAGGTACCAACCTTCACAGGGTGTCAAAGGACGTACCTGACTTACTTTAACCATATTTGGTGTCAAACAAATGCTAGCATTTTAGTCTCCAATTACTTTTATTTTTAACTAAAAATATAAAAATTATTTTTTCCCTTAGGGATTTTTTTATTTAGTAAAAAGAGTTTTAGAGAAGTTTAAGAGAAGTTTTATTTAACAAAGAGAAGAAATTGAATAAAATTAAATATCCATAAATAATAATAATAATATCCATTTTACATAAAATAAGTCTGAATAAATTACAATTGTACATTTAAATTTACTTAATAAACAAAGAAATAGTCACATTTTTTTCGAAAAGATAACACTAAGAAATCTAAATAAAACATCTAACAGAAAAAGACACAGAAAATAATATGATTACAGTCTCAACTGGAAATCGAATCCAGGGAACTCTGTCTTACCGGAAAAATATATTTATCGTCGTGGCCATTGCGACATAAATATTATACGTAATTTTTTTCGATCTCGTATTACAACTTCAGAATTCACAATTTTTCCAAAATTTTTGGAAAAAGTTATTCCAATATAAGAATGAATTTTACTTTATTTTATTAAGGACGGTTGGTTTCACAGAATTTGAATAATTCGTCATATTTCAAACTTGATTTTCAAGTTCTGTGAAGGTTCTACTAATGTCTATCCACTCGATTATTGGGGCATAATTATTATACGTCATAATTCAAATTCAGAATTGAGAACATTATCTTCTAACTATTTTTTTCCATATTTTTGGCTATGATCACAGAGTACTAAAGAATTGGTTTGTACCCTAGATAGTGTCTCGGATAAACATATCCGTATTTTATTTACGTGGGAAATATTTATTTCTTTTCATTTTCTGTGTCATGTTTTATTTCATGCTTCGTTTAGATTTGTTAGTATAATATTGATGGGTATAACCTTCAAAAGTGAAAGAAAAGTTATTCCAATAAAAATTAAATACATTTTTACTCATAGCTACATGAATGGGATATTCAATTCAATTTGTCCATATTTGCGCTATAATAGCAAATAAAAGAATATTCTAAAAAAAGATAGGAACAACATCAATCATAGTACCTATTATTCGGCTGAATGACCAGTAACATTATTTGAAAGAATTTTTTGTTTGTTTTCAAAAACATCACTTCTTTACACGTTAGACGTAACATCTGGTTTTTGTAATCTAATTGACGGGTACGACTGCAGTTCAGCAGAAATTTTCCCCTACGAAGCCTGTAAACTACTCTTAACCGGAGCCATTGAGACCATGGAAGTCCCAATTGGGGTACGTTGTGAGGCTGAAGGTAGTAGGGAGAGAAAGGAGATATTCAAGTCCAAAGTTAGATTTTTCAGGCCCAAATTTAAAACAAATCGCTAGGGGGTAAATATCAGCAGTTTAATGCTTTTAAAATTTGTCAAAGCATGGACCCAGCTGCATAAGATAAGATCAAAAATAAATATGATAATATGCATAAGATAAGATAAAAAAAGTGTTTCTGGAATCCTTTTATGTTATTTTTAATGAGTTCATTGTGAAACCACACAAATTAATTAAATTAAATTTATTTGCGCACGCTGGAATCTGAACCCGCAACCTCCGGATCGCTAGTTGAGAGACTCGCCCTTTGATCACGGAGGTCAGGAGACCAAAAGAAAAAATATAAAAAACCCGATCATATAATTTGAGGACTTTTTTGTAATAACGTTTACACAAATTTGATGGCATTTATGTGACATCAGTTCGGAAAATTCAGAAAAATAAGCGAAAATAACCAGGAATAGTACTGGTCGCTCTCACGAAACGAACGACAAAGGATCTTGCATATAACAACTCCCTCTGTATGGGCTAAGTGCGCCCCTATTCTGAGCCCTGCTATGAATACACAAGCGCCGCGGGACGGAGGCGGGTTCCTACGGAAAAATAGGGTAGGCTGCACGCGCACGCGTCGGGAATAATCGCCTAAATAATATATTCTGATTGTTTGAGGTTGAGATTAAAATTGTATTCCAGAAAAGAATTCCAGAGAATTTGTGGTCTAAATTCTACAAAATCCATATTTTTTTTCAAGTGCTTAAATATTGGCTTCAATTTAATAAAGTCTATAGTAAAACTACTTACTCCCACTTTCATATATTTGACATATAACTGTGAAACCATATTCTGAAATTTTAAACGCTTTTTTATAAAAATGTTAAAATCATTCCAAACGAAGCAAATTTCCGTTAATAAGAAAATTATAAGTTCTTACTGCTCATCTCCCCGGATTTTCATGGTATGGGCGTTCATTTTTTAGAACAACAGAAATAAAATCTTTTGTGAAAAAATGTGTTTGTTAAAAAAACTACGCTAGAAACGAAAAACATGACCTTTGTGTCGTACGGGCATTATTGTGTCGGTCTTGTCGTTTATTTTCGCAACAAATTGTCCTTCAAACTTTGGGTCGATTTTATGTCTTGCTAAAGTTCTCTCCCTCGGGGCAAGTTACTTTCCTCCCTTTTCTTATCTTGGATCTCAAATATATAATATTACCTTTTTACTCGGAGGAAAAACAGCTTTCCTGATTATACTCTCAGGCAATTTCAAAGCTACGTGACTCCGTGAAGAAAAAAATATTTTCAGATACCTATGTACCAATCATACAAGAAATCGGGGGTTAATGTAAATTTAAATCATTTGTATGTATTTTTTTATACGTCCATTTATACAAGTCATTTAGATGTCTTTTGCGATAGGCCGTCTTTTGGATTCTTTGGAAGATTTCGCTTTACGCCTGACAGATAGGTAATTGAGCCACTTTCAAATGAAATTCGTAGATGTACCAAAGCTGCCACCTATCTTGCCCGTTTGGATAATCGTGGGCGTATATTCACAATTACAGGCAATGAGTATTATATATTTCTACATATCCATTTTTATGATCCTTTTGTGTAACATAATATATCTTGAGCTCTCCAAAAAAATTTAATACTAAGCCCGTTTTATGATAGCCGTTCATAAAGTTAATACATTTTTAGTATGATCTTTAATTAATCCTAATAAAATAAATTACTTCATACGCAACACTATTTTATCAAAATAATCATCGTATTTCGAAACTAATGGTTTCTTCTTCGGGATAAACTTACAGCGAAATTAAATTAATAGGTATATGAAAATTATTTTAATTAAATTATTTTTTACTACTCAAATTAGTTTATTATTTAAACAACGTCCTTTAAAATTTTATAAATCCTTTCGACAAAATATTTTTTTTGGATGTAGTCCTTGGTTGCGAAATACAAATTGAGATGGTCAGACGACCTAAACAGATCTTTCGGCTTAGTGATGGCTAATAGACTGATCAAAGTCATAACTGAATTCCAGAAGACGTTAGAAAAAATGAACAGTATTTATTCTATTAACCGTTCAATTACCCTGTATCAAATATCTGTACCATAACAAGAAAACATAATTTAAAATTCGCTGAATAAAATATTTAATTCCCCACGTGCAATGCAAATGTGATCGCGTATAAAAATCATTTTCGTGAATGTTATCCAGTTGAACACAAGTTTATCTTTTTGTTGAAAATGTTCAAGTTGTTTGGAAGACGTTAAACAGTGGAAAACAATCTATTAGAAGTGTATTTTTCAAGAAGAAGCCAAAACGTGGAACTTAACAAGTTTTAAGAAACGTGAAGTCCGAAGTGCTTTGAAGAGGTTTTACTCTTTTATTGGAGTTGGAAGGATTGGAATATTTCAAATAACAAAGTGGCCGTGATGTTTTTATTAATCTATGCTTAACATTGTTTATCACGTACCATTCTACGACTGTTATACTCATTTATAAGTTGAAAGTCCTTAAAAATATTTAAAAACACAATTATTTTTTAAAACTTATTTTTATGTTAAAGATGTTCGTGTTGCTTTAAAACTTTAAATTATCGGTTATTTTGCCAACAAGCTACCCTGATAATAATCATAAAAAAATTAATGTTCTTCGTTGGATATAAAAAAAAAAATTTAATATCTCAAATATCAACCTGAAATATAGTTCAAAACCTGGTCGGATTATAATTAAAACTATAAAAATAATTGGGTTAATTGCAAAATAACCAAGAAGAGAAAAATGTTATAAATGTTTTTGGTGGATTTGTTATGTAAACACAGCGTTTATAATAATATAAAAACTCCTTCAATCAATATATTCTCCAAGTTCTTTTATTATTTCAGTTTTGTGAAACACATGGTTAACAATGATGAAAAAAAGAACTTGAAAAGAACCTTCACAGAACTTGAAAATCTATTGTGAAATTTGATTTTTTTTTTCAAATCAAATCTGTGAAATACCCCGTCCTAAGTCTTATAAAAATTTATTTTTTTTGTTCACTTCTCCGAAAGTTATACAAAATATTGAAAGAAAAATTGGTTCAAATAATTTGCCATCATTGATTTTGTGAGGTAGTTAAACTGCCTTTAGTTGGACGAATTAACTTTTGAGAAGTTTGTGTTTGAGTTATTGAATAAAACTTAGGGAAGCTAGCAGACTGTATTTAATTAATGTAATTTTGGGGAAATTTCTTCGTACTGTTGTTGGTGATCAATTCATGCTCGTGAGCCCAAATCAATAGCAGCGAATCTATTGAACGCCTGTTCCAGATGTCTTAACTTAACCACGAGTTGTTTTATTAGTGTCACATGAGTTGGAGATACGACGTGCTGTTTATTGGGTATTTCAAACAATCTATAGCGAAAGTTTGTGAAATATATTTTAATATGGCTTGTGGAAAATTAATGGGACATTTCAGAGGACAAAACTTTGTGAAATTTAATCACGGTAAAGACATTTGAATTTAATGAATCGAAGTGACATGATCGTTAAAGTACATACATTTTTTTTAAATTCTTCGTGATCAAAAAAATTTGCTAATTTCGCAACAAAATTATACTGAATTTTATACAGATATGCTTTCTAAAAATATTTGGGATTTTTTTTGCGGATGAGGTGATTTTTTTATTCAAGGTGAACAGGTTGATTAGACAAAATCATTTTTGGTTATAAATAAAAAAGTGTTCTGTCATTCAAATATGCGTAGAACTTACAAAATATAATATTTTACTACAAAATAAAACAGTAATAGTTCAAAATCTCACCCCTGTGGAATTCTTCCTGGAATATTATTTTTACTATTTAAAGTTTAAAAGTGGATTTGTCGGTTGGTTAAGAAGTTTTAGAATAACTCAATGAAGTTTTCACTTATCATATTGCCTCGAAAGCATTAATAATGTCATTGTGTCTGTAAATTTTAACATTTTTTGGAGTTATCTATGAATAACACCTTCTTAAATACTTATTCTTTACCTCAAATATTCACAGAAAATCTTGATTACAATTTTAACAGTTAAAGCTCTTGTTGAAATGCCATGATCAAATTCATAATTGTAAAGGTGAAGTGGTAGTTATATTGCATGTTAAGTAAGTTCGAAATTATTATTTAGTAATGGAAAAGCCAGTAAACATTTTCGAAAGTACGAAATTCTAACACAAAATGGTACCCAATATTCCGTGACTTGTTGTGGGTGTTATCCACATCAGTGGTATTTTAACACTATGTTTTATTAACAAAGCTAGTTTCTTTTTAAAAATCATTTTTAGATTAATATTTAACATTATAATCATTGCCTATTCATAAATAACTAGAATCTTCTAGAGTTAAGCTGTACTGTTCCAATAATAATCAATCTAGTACCAAGAGAATTAGTACTGATTGTATTGTACTGTCACCTCGTTTAGCAAGTTAATACTTTATCGTTCCCTTTCGCATAAACTGAACCATAATACAACGTCTCTCCAAATCGTCATTTGATTATCCGTTTACCGAATAGATTCCCCATTTGATCCGGATCATTCTCAATACTTTTCCGTCGTAGAAATCACGACAATTGTATTGGTCGGTCGTAAATCACGCCGCCTACTATTATTGCTGCCAACACTCGAAGGGCGGCTGTTGGTAGGCGGGGTCGGAGGGCAGAGGGTAGCTGGGTGGTTAGGGTGGAACGATATATTTATACTACTATACTTCATCAATGATTTTAAGAAATTGTGTTTCCAGAATTTGTGCAAAATATACTCATCGGGATATGTTTTTCTCGCGACTATATTCTCTAATTCTTGCCCCCACATTGGTATTGCGTTACGGTGAAATATTAAATGTATTTTTGCAGTAATCAAAGTTTTGTTCTTCGGTGGTTTAGTGGAAAATTTAAAAATTATTATATGGTTTTATGCATAATTACTTTAATAATTAATTAATAGTATAATACTCATACACTACAACAAAACTTTTTGTAGGTACCCATACCTTACAAAACGTCTTAAAAGAATTGAGACAAAATTTTGACTAGTATTTGAGTTGGTAGGTATGTAACTAGTGAAGTTATTCTCCAACTAAATAAAAATAATTATCTTTGTTTAAGCCACTTTTTAATAAAAATATTTAAAACTATTTAATTAAAAATATTTCAAAACTATTTAATAAAAAATATTTCAAAACTATTTGATAAAAAATATTTCAAAACCAAATGTTCCTTCATCAGAATAAAAAGTTATAATATATTCTTTTTAAGGCGAAGCACTCCGTAGTTATGCTAAATCGACTGTGTTTTTTTTAATTCGATTTTGTAATACTTAAGATACTTTAATTGAATACTGCGAATAGAACACATCTACGCCTTTGAAACAATCGGGCATTTAACTAAGAGAATAAAACCAGTAAAAATAAAGTATCAGGTCCATAAAAACTGCTCTTAATATAAAAATCTCCTACTTAATAACTGGTTTTCGTTATTGTTACATTGCATAAGGTGGCAGATGAAATTCTTCAGAAAATGTACGTAAAAAGGTTACGTATTTGTGCTTGAACTTCGAACGTATTTTTCGCGATCTTTTTTTCCTGCATAAATCAAAACAGGCGGCTGGCGGGAATTTAAACCTTATCGTTATCTACTTATGGAGTGTTATTGGTAGCGGTCCGATTTCAAATGTTACATGACGTAGTGCATCACATTATACTTTGTACCCTGATGAAGGAACCTTTTGTTCTGAAAAATGCGGGAGGTTTTAATAAAAACAGTTGCTTAAGCAAATATAATTAAAAATAAATGATCTACCGTGGGCACGGGTAAATGCAATAACCTGGGCCCAACGTGGGTACCATTAAATAGAGCAACCGATATTATTCACAGCAACACAATTTCCACAATCAAAAATACATAACTGTGGCAAACGAAATATCGAAGTTTACGGTTCACACATCCCAACTCCTGCGACAACCGCCCTCGGGTTACTCCCGGGTGGTTGGGCGCTACGGCGGCTGCTCGCCAGGGCGGCTGCTCGCTAGGGCGGCTGCTCGCTAGGGCGGCTGCTCGCTAGGGCGGGCTTGTACGGCCGGGGCGGGACCACGCGTGACTCCCTAATCAGATTCCGCATATCGCTACACCGAATCGACAACGCAACTAAATAAAATAGCCGCCGATCGACTCACTATACAATATACCTTAAGTGTGCGGTTAGCGCTGTGGGGTCGTTTTCTAATACATTTCAATCATGGTTCTTATTATTTCTTTGTATTTTTCTCAGTACAAATAAATTACACAAACGGTAGGGTAGAATACAAATAACTCATATTTTACAAAGAGTGTTTTTCATCATTTCAAATTATGGAGAAAGGAAATGCGAATTAATACGTCAATTACATGGAAAAATTTAATAATTATACTGAAGATTGGAGTCGAGTTCAGATGTTCAAGAGATGAGATGTTGAAAGGGGGGAGACAATTTTAGATGAGGTTTGATGGAAGACATGATATTTGCTTTGAGCGGGAGATCAAAAAATATGTGATCTAATGTTTCGACTTCTGGACCACAGAAAGTACACTCTGGTGAGTAAAGCACGTGCATTTTAAATATGTGCGAGTGAACGTAGCAATGACCAATTTTCATTCGAATAAGTGAGGATTTATCTTTTTTTTGGAAAATGGTTGAATTTTTTAAAACACGCTATTGATGGCAAATTCTTGTATCGAGGCACAGCAGTTCCCTTGGATTCACCATCAATGTGCCACTACTTCGCCCAAACTCTGCGGGGTCTACCTTTTAAGATGGGGAAAAGTAGCAGAATATAAACTATAAAATTAAATAAGTAAAAAAATGCCGTTGGTATTTTTCATTACGATCTCTCGTATTTTAAATATCTTCAAACTACCATTAACATTCGAACCGCTTCTTTATCTAAAATAATTCTTCGTATTTTGGAAAAATCTTGTTTAAATGGAAAATGACGATAAAAGAGTTTTATTTTTAAAGCATAAAAATTTATATATACTTTTGTTCTTTGAAAGGAAATAATCGTAATTTATTGCTGGTATGTCTTCTGGTAACTTTATTTAACAACCATACTGGGTTAATTGAAAATAAAAAAATTTCGATGTGAAATTCCATTCGAAAATTTTAAACGAGACCTTAGTTATAGCATCTGAAAATTGAAATAGGTATCTACTGGAGTTAGACATTACATTTAATTTAATGTATTGTTACATTAGCGTTTATCGCCATGTAATATACTATAGGTGTGTTACACAAATAGTCATCGCCGCACAAGGCAGCGGCAGAGCTTGATACTCCAATCAGGGTGTGGATTATAGTCAATTTCCCAATTAAAACAAGTCTCTTGATATGAGGGTTTATTGTACAGGTAATACAGGTTATCAAACAGATCTACAAAAGGTACATAGCTTTTTAAGGCCTAACTAGTTACTAGGCAATCTATTGACTCTAAGGGCTCTGATTGACAAAGGTATATCATTCGCTCACGTGTAAACTAGGCTGAAGCGGTGAATGATGAGCAGGGGCCATAGGCAGGTGCCTAGGCAGGGTGCAGGACGAAGGGCGGCTACGATGGGCGGATGCCATAGCACGGCCTAACTGATGCGGTAGGGCGGGAATACGACGAAGGGCGGCACAGAAGCGGCCTGGAGCGGTGATGGGCGGCTTACGGCGAAGGGCGGCGCAGAAGCGGCCTGGAGCGGTGATGGGCGGCTTACGGCAAAGGGCGGCGCAGAGATATGGCGCCATCATATCCATGATGGTGTAGCCGGCCGAAGATTGCCTGGACGTGATAACTGAGTCTAGGGACGCGGCACATTATAAAATGTATGCACGCCGGTCCAATTACGGCGACACCGATTTGGCGGTAAATATTAACTCGGAACTAATACATAGTGTTGTTTTCTACGCGTCTCGCTGTGAACTGACGCGTGGGTCTGCTGGCGGGTGGAAGCTTGCCCCTTCCACCTCTCTTTTAGGTGCCTGGCCGATGCCCATATAAGGATACGTTTTTGTCAACTATCCATTTGATTGGTTGTAGGTACTTGTAAGCCTACGTGACCAATATCAGGCGGTGATGTCGCGAGCTCCTACGTATGTATTGGTGTTCACCCGATTGTAGACATGCCGAGATGCGTATATATTAGTGTGTTTGCACGTACTGAGTGAGTGCTCCATTTCCGGGCCGTGAGGATATACATAACTGTGCAGTTAGCTCTTGCAAGCTATGTGCAAACATAACACTATCAAATATTATTACATACCGACATATTTCAATTTGTTGAGTGTTTCCATTTTCCCTATATAAATTAATAAAATGTTATAACAGATCCCCTCACATCAGAATAAAAGGGATTTAATCTGCAGATTGCTGACTTGGAAAGATCTAACAATTCCGATTAGATTCCTTTATAAGTACAGAGAGGATTCTTTCCGCATCGCCAAAGCCTTTTCTGTTAAAGTGGATTCCGGGAAATCTGTTTTGTTTAAACATTAATTCTCCAAAAGAGATAAAATGACACTGCGGAAAAACATTATATTGAAAAAAAACATTATACGTTTGATGAAAATAAAATGTTTGATACACCACGATTTAATTAAAATAATCGATATGTTTCTAAACCAACAAGTATAAGAATTATTGTGTTTTTTTGTTAATTTTTATTATTCGTTTATCCTACCGAAGAAACCATTGGTTTGAAAATATGTCGTAATTTTGTTTAAATGGTGGTCTGTACAAAGTAATTTATTCTCATTATATTAAATTGACGCCACGGAGTGAATTTGCGAAGAATAAAACATAATGTGTATTCAAGTATTTTGACGGCCGGCATAGTCCAGTGGTAACGCATTGGACTGCCATTCCGAAGGTCGCGGGTTCGAACCCGGCGTGCGCAAATAAATTTTATTTTATTAATTTGTGTTATTTCACAATTAATTAATTAAAATAATATATAGTATATTTGCGGCACGTTCCAGAGTGGAAGATACTACCAGTATCGCCCTGGTGTAAGACCACCATTCAGAATTGAAACGTTGCTCCAAATGGCTTTAGCCGTGTTTAGTGACTAGATCTGAATAGCCAGGTACTTCCCCACCTTCCTCTTTCCCTTCCCCACTTACCTTCAGCCTCACAACATCCCCCAATTGGGGATGCCATAGTCTCACTGGCTCCAGACGGGAGCAGTTGGGACTCTTGTGAGGTATTCACTATAAAAAAAAAAGTGAATTATATAGTAAAATATATTATCATTGTAGGCCACAAAATATTGATGTATATTAACCCTTAAGTCTTTAACCATTAATTTTTCATTCATAAGTCCCAACGATACAGTGAAATTTTATCGGTTTTCGTAATACTTCCGTGGTATTTTAAATGTGATATATGTTTCTTATTTTTGAAGTTGTCGTAAAAAATATCATTTTAGAAACTAGATAAAATTATCGTTGAGAGATTATCTTCAATATTTATTTAATTTTTTTTTATTTTTTATATATTATTAATTAATAACAATAATAATTAATATAGTTTAAAGTAAAACTCATTTTGAGAAATGAGTTTAAATCATCTTTGTATTTAAAAAACATTGACTTCTAAGAAATAACATTACTAAATAAAATATATGAAAATATTGACAAAAAAACTTATCGAAACTTTTTACCTCCAAACGTCAATAACTTAATTAACTGAACTATTTAGAAATGACAATACATTATTTTTGTGTAAGAAATTAGTCGGAAAACTGTCACTTCAATTTTGACATCGTTTATTCAAATTTATTATCCTACACTTTTTGAAATCAAGAATTTGAAAATTTGAATTATTTCTCTTTCTATTGTCGAACAAAATATATATCCGCATTATGGAAAAAATACTTTTATAATAATAAACGCCCCAGTCAGATTTGTCCTTCAGAAGCTCTAATGGAATATGATGTTTGTGGTTAATAATGTCCTCAAGAGACTTGTTAGGTAAATTCTTGTTAAAACTCTTGTGATTCGAAAAAAACCCCTAATAAATGGTAATAACATAAGTAGTATCTTAAAAACATTTGGTTGACTATTACAACAATAAAAATTACGAATCCTGTGTATGAGAATATACAGTTTTCGGATAGTTTTACAGGAAATACATTATCCATTGAAGATATATTTCCAGCTAATAATAAAAACTAATTTTATAAACACCCTAATATAATAGAACTTCATCCTTCTTCTGGCGCTTGTAAAATTAGATTGTTAATGTTAATTTTAGTTAACATTAACACAAATAAGTTTCTACATAAGTAAATATATATTTTATTAAGATAGTAGTTGTAGGCCTTAGTCGTAAGTCTCTAGATATAAGTCTCAGACGTAAGTCACTAGTTTTATGTCAGTAGTTCTAGTGATAACTATTTAAGAAATATATTTTTGACGCTCCCTTGAGGTGATTTCTCACGAAAACAGCGCTATATAAATTAGCCAAATATTATTATTATTACTTCGGTTTATTGCAGGAAGAAGAAAATTAACTTTCATGAAACATGTTCTTTTTTGTGAAATGGATATTCCAATACTAAAACTAAAACTGTTTTAAATATATGGACTCGAGTATAAAAACACTCTAAAATGTTATTTTTACTTTCAAAACAGTGTTATTTTTACTTTCCAGGCACTTTGGGGAAACAAGTTTGGAAAAGGTCCTAGATTCAAATCCGACCGCGCTATTAATTTTTCCATCATATTTAAAAAATTATCAACACATCATTTAAAAATCAAAAAGGCGCGGTGAACCGTTTGCGTTTAAAAAAGGGAACTTTTTTCGAAAAAGATTTTTTTTTGTAAAAATGTGTTGAGGCCTTCATACCTTTACACAAAACACTGACGAGATTTAAAATGGCGACTAATATCGCGATTTTCGAAATAAATTTTCAAGTCATTGTAATAAAAGTTAAATTACAGAAGCATTCCCCTCCACTAAGTTCAACATTAAAGCAGTTCAGATAAGTGTGTTAATAACCATTTTAATCTGATAAAGGACACGATTCTGTTGGTTTTAGAGGGCGGCATTCCTTTATACACGCTCTATAAAAATAAAACAAAGTCGGCGATGACATGGCGAGAATAACCGCTGGTATTGTTGCTTGTAAATTGCGTTATTTTCCGTAATTACGTAATTATTCGAGGAAATACGACGCCGGCTATGTATGAAAAGGGTGTTACGTTTTTCCTTTCGCTTCTGTTAATTTGACGTTTATCGTGTCACTGATCGCTGAATCGGTTACATATTCATGCAATCAAACTTACTACAAATAAGGGTACATTATTTAAATAACTCTACTTTATGCGGACTGCGTGAAAAATAAGAATCGAATTCTAACGAAATTCAAAGTAATCCACTAGGTTCACCATTTTTAGCTCGCAATTTCTAACTCATTTACGAGATTAAAGTTAAATATTTTTTTAATAAAATTAAACACAACACATAAAACACTTAAATTCTCCGTTACGACATTAATAATTTGTCTTGAAAATATTTTCCTTCTCAACAATTCTTCCGCAACGCAACGAACGTCAAACTATCAGGTTTGTTAAATATTTAAAAAAAGCTTTTCTTCTTAATTCTAAAGTCTGATGTATAAATGTTAGATGGGAACGTAAAATTCGCAATATGCTTGGATGAAAAACATAATAATAATAAAGGTATTCAAAAGGAAAAAAACGATTGGATATCAGCCTGGTGAGGTGGTTTATAACTAAAAAAATGTTCTCGCACCTACGTAACATTGTATTTTTAGGTAAGTTTTTAGATTCTCACGGCCAAAAGCATTTTTGTTGTTTGTTTTTGGGGTGTTATGCCGTGTTGCGCTATTTCCTTTAGCCGACGTTTCGGACAGCGTTGCAGTGTCCATCATCAGGGCAAATCCGGTAGATCCGAATCTAACATCTTCATCTTTACACATCTTCGGATCTACCGGATCTGCCCTGATGATGGACACTGCAACGCTGTCCGAAACGTCGGCTAAAGGAGTTAGCGCAACACGGCATAACACCCCAAAAACAAACAACAAAAATTGTATTTTTAGTTAAAAAATATATTTTAAAATTTAAAAAGTAATTTGTTTACAAACAGTTACATTTTTTTTTATTTCTAAGACACAAAAGCACGTAGTGTCATAAGAGGATTCAAAACGAAGGGTAACCATCGATGTGTCAATACGTCGATGAAAGTAACTGAAAATCTAAGGTTAGATTGATGAAAGGAATGGAAAACTAAGTTGCCACACCTCGTGGCTTCAAAACTTACAAGAATAATTTTAGGTCGCAGTTAGCAAGGACTATATTGCTTTGATATATTAACTCTTTACTCGTAGTTATTATGTGACAGGATGGAGTAACCGGAAAAGGAGATGATTTTGAGAAAGTAGGTAAGTAACTTTTGTAATGCGATGGAGAAAAAATTATACCCACTTACATTCCTATTTAATTCATGCACCTATATTACTGAGTGCTGGGTGAAAAGTAAAATGAGAAATTTTTATTTGTTGACTCCGATGTATATTTTCTTCGAAGTGTATTTTTATGTACATATTATAATTTGTTCCACGAATTCCACAAAAAAAAATTGATAAACCTATTTTTTCTTAGTAATATCTGATTTTTACTTCTTAAATCAAAGCTCCGTTTTTTACTTATCCCTTTTTTCCTTTTGCTCACGGAATTGTAATTTCACAAAGATATGAAATCAGCAATGTCAGGCATAAAAAAGGTTAACAAGGAAAATTGTTCGAGAATATTATTTGTTAGCTCCCTTCCTAGAGATTAATTATTCATATTATGAACCTTAGGCGTTTTTATGAACCCTCCAGACCTCCTGGTATAAAATATCGTCCGAAGGTCAGTCTTGGCTAAATTTGAGAATTTATTATGCATAGTTGCCTGAACAGGGGAGAGCCTATCGTAGAATCAATGTAGATGAACCAAAAGGGTCAGGTGTCCTGTAAAAGTTACGCCAGGACCCTGCTTTACTTTAATCTCATTTTTAATGACATTTTCTTTGGCCGTTCAAAACGGGATAAAATATTCGTACCTTTGTGAAAATAGAATAGCTCCCATTTTTTAACGTCACATATCTCTTTGTTTTCTTGTTTATGGATTTTGGCTGATAATTTGTGCTTTAAATAAAATTTAGTGCCAAAATACTTGTATAACTAATTATTATTCTTATCACGTTTGATCTTTAGTTTACCCTTGATTAATATGAGAAAATAATATAAAATATATTGTGTTTTAAAGTACAGGTTACCTGTTGCAAATCAGAATAATTTTATTTATTTATTTATTTATTTATTTATTTCACGCCTATTAAGGCTTTTACATACATATATATAAAAAATATTTACGAAATTATACATGAAAATAGTGCAGGAAACGACTATTAATACAATTGCAGAAAAATAAATATAAAGTCAAAATATCACTCAACTTGATCTACACAGAATGCAGGCACAACATATAAAAAATCCAAAATATTTTTTCTGTTTCAGTTGACAAAATTATTAAATGTTAGTCAAATCAAATTAAATACCTTTATTAAAATATTCCACTACTCGATGAAAAAAAAAACTTCAATAGGGTATGCTTATATATTGAAATTGATGTACTAAATATATCAACAACATCTGAGTATTTGTTTCCTAGTTGTTGAATCCGTCGCATAGGAGTATGATATTGGGACGTTGACATAGAATTGCTACAATAATATGGTAGGTACTGTCTTGAAACCGACCTGCTTACATTGAATTAATGATTTTATACAAACAGGTTAAATCGGAAATAATTCTGCGATCAGATAATTTTATTAAATTTAATGAACAAAGTAAGTTATCGTAATTTAGGTTTTCTCTAGGAATGCCCATTTTGAAATTTACATATCTTAAAAATTTATTTTGGATTCTTTCAATCGCATGTGAATAAACCTCATAATTTGGGGACCAAACCGTGGAATTGTATTCTACATGACTCCTTACTAGTGACATATATAATGTTTTTACAGTATTTACATTATTGAAATCACTAGATACCCTTAAAATAAATCCCAACATTTTCAAAGCTTTATTGGTTATTATTTCAATATGCTTGATAAAGTTAAGTTTCGTGTCAAACCAAATACCTAAGTCATTAATTTCCGAGACAGATACTAACGACATGTTGTTAATGGAATAATCAAAAAGTATTGGATACTTTATTCGATGAAACCTCATAATTTGAGTTTTAGAAAAAAAAATATTTTAAAATTTTATTGCAAGATTATAAACTGGTATGGTAGACTTGCAATATTCCTTACGCTACTCGCAGAGTTGCACGAAGAAAATTTACTGATATAAAATATTGCTAATGATAAAATATTATTAAAAAATCTCTTCTAATTATTCGTAAAACATGTGAACATGTGTTCATAAAAAATCGCATTTCATCGTTATATATTATTAGGATAAATGCAGCTGCATAAACACTTGTTCCGAAATATTATGAAAGTACTTAAAGTTCATCAGGAAGCGTCCTGCTATTACATTTTTACAGCATTTTAATAAATCAGCAATACTAATTTTTCCTATTGTGTGACTAGAAGATCAAAGTAAAAAAAGAAATTGCCGATATTAAAAGACTCATTCATAAATTATTGACATTTTCATTAAAATATAATTTATTTGAAATAAAACCATACAAATAATTCGAAATTAGAAAGATTTTCTAGACAATGTCAGAAAAAACACATCTGTGGAGCTGCAGTTATAATCTCAAGTTCCTAAATTTTCGGTTAGTGTGACAAAGAACAGAATTCATGCAAAATGGAAACTCGAACTTCACCAAATAATATCAGTAAACATAAAGATTTCGCGTTCGTGCTACGATCCAAATTGTAAGCCTCCCAGTGGAAAGTTTAACGTAATATAATGCACGTGCACAAACTTAACATTTTACCACAGTACGTGGGTTAATGTCATCTTCAAAGTGTCATTTTACAGAACACGTGTCAGGTATTACATGATTCAGGTTGTTACTTACTTAAAACTTATGTGGATATATCACACACTGTTATAAATTTAATTCCTTTTCGAGAATACGCAAGATGGGTTACATGTATTTATGTATACCAATAAAATTTACAACACCTGGTTAATTTCACATTGAAACTTATGCTATACTGCATAAGATAATATAGAAAAACTATTATTATAACAGATAAACGTTTACCGATTTACTAGACGACGTGTTTTCCGAGACCGGTAGCAATACTCGTTAGAATTTGAAAAAATCTATTTATTCTACATTATTTTTTTCTAAATTTTATTTTTTTAGGTAACTACCTAAATAACAAATTTATTTAAAATATCATATTTAAAAAAATATATATTTAAAATACACAAAAAAAAAAACAAATTAAAAAACATCGGAACGAAAAATTAAAAACAAAATATATCTAAATTACCTTGTCATAATTTTTTCGAAATTATTAAATGAGTGAATAGTTTAAAAAGGGTATAACGCAATAAAACCGAAGGTCCAAAATGCAATTTCAGTAGTAGATTAGGAACCCGTATAAATCTACTTACAAAACCAAAATAGTATATATGGGCAGGTTTAGATAATAAAAAATAAAAATATTTTGTAAACGACGAGCAAAAATATGTTTCAATTTAAAAAAATTAAGGTAATACAGAGTTCGCAAATAACTTAGTAATGCATGTTGCAAGTCTATATATGACAGATTTGCAGGGATGAACTATTATGAAAAGAAAAATCAAACCAGGGTTTTAAACACTAATCTGTTTTACCGTTTGTATTCGACAACGCATAAGAGAACTAAAGCCAGTAGTACTATACCCAGCTTAATGCTGTGATTCATACAAACCTGTTAATGTATATGAAAGCCCTCTGGATGTTAAGAGGAAGCTACAAGCCAAAAAGTGTATATTCATGGAATACTTTATATTGTAGGTTATGGGCATTAAGTTCGATTTCAAGAACAAAACTGTTTTTTTATTTATTTTGTAAATAATTTTATAAGAAAGAAAAAAAGTTAATCAAGTGAAACTGTCAGTGATAATCTTTAGCTATAATACTGTTTTTTTTTTAATTTGTTTCCTTTACGCGTTTATACATTTCTGTTGAAAAAAATTTTTTTTAGTAGTTTACATTTATATTTTTTATTGAGTAGTTTATTTTTTTATTTGTATTCTACTCCAGTGAAATGATAGTAAAACCTTCAATTTATCTGAAGCGTATTTTTTGGTTTTTATAATGTACACCAATTCCTTATAAAGATTAATCAAAATAGTGATTTAGCACTAAGCCTTAAATAAATTAAATAAAAATTTAAAAGTGGACAGGAGTAGAATATGGTAAGGATGAATATTGTGATGAACCTGGATATTCAGATCTAACTCTATTACAGCCACTTCAACGCAAAGTCTTGAATATGAACTCAAGAATGAGAAACCCTCCTAAAATTAGCAATTCAATTTTCGATAATCCATAATCTCATTGCTGTGAAGGTTGTCATAACATCTTCCATAGAATAAATATTTTTATTTTTATTTAAAATAAATTGTAGTTCTAATTACATCACTGATAAAATGGCCCAAGTAGCCACTTGAAACCATCGCAGTCCTTTTGAAAACCATATCTAATTTGAAATACTACAGAATGGCTCAATTAACGAACCTTCAAGTCCTCTGGGAAATTAATGAAGGCTTGCATTTCTAAACATGGAAGACATGTCGCTATTTTTATTATCATCGGCTGGAATCTTAAAAAAAACAATACTTTATCAAATTTCATTTTAACTTCTCATTTTATATTAAGTCTAAAATAAATAAAGTCGAAATCTTAACGACGTAAGTGAAGAAGCCATGCACGAAAGTATGCAACGTGTGGCCCTGGTATATTGGACAGACCTGCGGTTGAATTTTCCCTAGCGAATCTCTAAAATAAAGCGAGAATCTCAATGGCATAAGTGATGATGTCGTGTACAAACAATACTTTTAAGGAAAAGAATGAGAGGAAATTCTGGGAAGGTAAAAGGTATGAAAATTAGATGGGAATCTAGGGATCAGTTTGTCCAGGAGTGACTGACATATGAATATATCCCTTCCCGGCACAAGGCGATGGGTCCAGATAGCACTTGGAGAGGTCAAAGAGTCTCACCAAACTAGCCTCTCTAGTGAGTTGTGTTTAGGCGCAACCTGAACAAAGCTCACGCGATGAACCAAGGCACCCATGCTAAATGCGAGTGTACGTGAGACGGAGCGCTGGGCTATTGGAATAAATGGAATATTTTTTATGCATTAAAATTTAAAAAAAAGACACTTCCGGTGTTATTCTTTATTTATTTTTATTTTATGCCCATATGGGCTTTTACAAACATGTGATATACATATTAGTTTAGTTGAACAATAATCATGCTATTTAAATTGTATAGAACCCATGCAGAGGAAAAGCATAATGCTAACATTAATTACTATCGAGGTATGTTATTATAGTCTATTCGCCGGCTGCTACCAAAAGTCAAACCTAAAATTCTTTTAAATGAACCGACCTACTATTTTTTTTTTAAATATATCTAAATAACTATGATATTTTTGTGGAGGATCTTGAATTTAATGATGTACAAATCTACTGGTCATGTTGCCAAATATTTATTGATTTTTGGATAGTGAAACAATAAAGCATGACTTTATTTTACTACTTTACTGCTGAATATTGTTTCAAATGATGTTAACAACTGGCAAGAGATTTTTTTATTTTTATTTTAACAAAATAATACAGAAAATCTACAGAACAGAAGATAGTCTCGTGTGGCTCTGGCTTAAGAGGAAGCTAAAAGCCAAAAATGTGTCTATTCTTGGTATACCTTATATTTTAGGTAATAGGCATTAAAATCGCTTGACAAACGGAGTCTAGAAACGTTCGAATTCAAGCATAAAACTGGTTTTTATTTATTTTGTAAATAATTTTATAAGAAAGCAAAAAAGTTAATCAAGTGAAACTGTCACAGATAATCTTAGCTATAATACTGATTTTTTTTAAAGTTGTTTCCTTTACGCGTTCATGCATTTCTGTTGTAAAATTTTTATTTTTATTTGCTTACATTTTTTTTTTGAGTAGTTTATTTTTTATTTGTATTCTACTCAAGCGAAACGATAGGAAAATTTTCAATTTATCTTAATCATATTTTTTGGTATTCTTAATGTACACCAATTCGTTATAAAGATTAATCAAAATAGTGATTTAGCATTAAGCTTCGCCTTAAGACCATCATTCACAGTAAAAACATTACTTCTAAAATGGCCTTAACCGTGTTTGGTGACCAGAACTGAAGAGCCAAGTACTTTTTAACCTTTCTTTTCCCCATTTAATTCCTCTCCCCACAAACTTCGGCCTCACGACACACTTCTCTTCGTCCTTGTGAAAAACTAAAATTCAGAAATTAACCCTTGCTTATTAAGTGATCAGAACCAATATGAAAAGTATTTTCCATTTGCTTTCACTACTTATTGTCTCACAATGCCCCTCTAGAGAACATGCCGTATTTCCACTGACTGCTAAATTATTTATTGAAAATATGCGGAAACACAGACTAAAATACTTGATCAGAAAAAAACCTCTTCAATTATAGCAGATACCCTCACAATAAAACTATACCAAGAAATTAACTTATTAAAAATTAGAAAATTTAATTATGTAACATATGCTTTTTATACTACAAATGGACTTAAACACACGACCACAACATTTATATAAAAAAAGAAAATACACGAACACTATTTATATTTCTTTATCTATAGTTAAAAAATAAAAATTCAAAAAAATACTCGTAATACTTCTAATAAGACCTTTCTCAACAATACCCTTCCCCTCCCTATAGACTCATAACATGTCCATGCACAATTTCAGCGAGGTAGATAGTCTCAGTATCACCCTAGTGAAAGACTACAATTCAGAATCAAAATCTTGCTCAAATAGTTTTAATCGTATTTAGTAACCAAATCTGATAAACCTTGTACTTTTTCTCTTCCCCATCGCTTTCATCTTACTTTCTAATCACCCTCAAAATATACCTGAATTGAGTTCGGCATAGTCCCGCCAGCTCCAGGCGTTTGCAACGGTTGTGTGATAACCACAAACAAAACATAATAAATTTGGAAAAACCAAGTGTAGTTACTTTTGCTAATATTAATATAAAAAATCCTCTCGTCTTTGTAATTAATAAATGAAAAGGCTCAGTTTTACCGAATTTTTGGAGTTATGAATTCATCAGACAAAACAACACCGGAGAGCTTTTATAATAAGAATAAAATTGTTGTTATCTATTCCCACAAAATTAATAAGGCTTTTACGAATATTTCGCGGCAGTTGTGACAGACACGTGTCTTTCTCAGCACCTCAGCTGTTTTCTTATGTTTTCTTAATTAGCTTTCACAGTACGGTGGTATCAACACCGTATCCGAGTCTTATTATTTGTCTAAAGCATAAACACGGGCTTATAACTTTACGTGTTTTGGGTGTTTAAACTTAACCATCATATTGGAGAAACTTTGACGAACATGGAACGAAATAATTTACCTACTAAAACCAGGCTTCAGGCAGGATTTCGATTTAAAGGTGCTTTGACTTATTCGGGAGTACATTTATGAGTTACAGACATTTGATTTTTTTAGCTCTGGATTAATGAGTTGTTAAAGAATTGTGAACAAAACATGGTTGCGTTGGTCTCGAAATTACAGATGAGTATTCCATTAGCTAGCTAAATTAATGATTTTTGGGATAATAAACCGTTATAAACATGGCAGATGATTCTCCTGAATCAGGAAGAAGTACAATACTTACCTATATCAATTATAATAATGCTTTTGGTCATGGGAATAGTATTATTATATCAAACTATCTTATCAAACGGAATGCAATTTTTAGATCATAGGCGTCAGGATGAAATATTTTACTTGTTCTTCTGATATTTCAATGGAATACGCTCCGAAGAACTAGCATATTTTCCCTTCGGCAACGGTGTATAGAAAGGATACACGCCAAATACGCGCCCAGAATTTGTGCACGGTTGAAATTTGTCCCACTAAAAAGGGTCGTTTGAATGATTCGTTCTTGAGTTCAACAGCTCGACTATGGAACGATTTGCGGCCTCCGTGTTTTTCTTCCCTCCCAAAACATGGGTCTTCTTCTCCTCAAAAGGACTCTCCATACATGATCCTCAAAGCTGACGTAGGTTCTGAGAAAACTTCCTTTACGCTATTAACTAACACAAAATCCCTTCGTTCCAACTACTTTCAGACTAGATGATCTGGTGCGTTGAATGACTTAGATAAATCAATACAATTAAAGCACAAACACTCCAAATTGAAATTCGAAACTAATTATAGGATGAATAATTATGCGTATGTGTCGAAATTCAATCATCGAAAGTAATTAGTGTACAAACAATACATTAACTGAATACTTGATATACCTTTAATGTTTCTATTGAATCGAAAATGAAAACTTCAAATTTGTCTTGAATTGTAGTAACTAAAGAAATATCTCAATGAATTAATGATACATTTGAAAATGAAAATAACTACTCTATATTTAGCTGCTGGCATATTTAATTACTGAATACGACAATTTAATTTGTTTGTGACAAAATTGTTGACAAATTATTTTGGCCTTAACACGGGTTAATCACCCAGTGCGGCTCACGTTACCAGATCATATTTTATAAAAAAAATTCTAATAGCATCAATAATTTTTTTAAACTTTCTTAAGAGTCCGTGTCTTGATAAAAACAAGTGTGACATGCCTAGAACACTATTAACTTGTGCGAATATTAACAAGATGTGTTAGGAATAGTTTATTACTAATTCTAAGTTAAATATTCCTAAATATTCTTCATAAATTAATATACCTTCGAACAATTTTTAAATAAATCATTACGAAAATATAGTTGCTTTGACAATCAAACCATAGAGAATGTATTTATACATACGGATAGTATCAAAAGATTTAAAAAAAATTCAAAGTAATTTGAAACGCCCGCCCTTAGTCCCCTCTCATCTTGGAAATGCCATAAGAGACTGGGTACGTATCGACGTTTATCAATTCCTTTTAAATTTAGACTCACGAATCAATTTACCTGTACTGAGTCAAACGGTGCCTGGCGCCAGTAAAAATGTCAAGGGCGCTGTATCAGGCATTAGGTTATTATCAGCGCCTTGTCTTCTTTTGGCAGACTTCTCCAATTGCGCCTGCACATGGCCAGTCCTCACCTCACAGAGTGAAAGATTCTATCAGTATCAAGACGGCCTCCGTGGTTGAGGGGTACCTTGAATACGAATCTGGAAGTCGTGGATTCAAAACCCGACGTGCTCAAGTAAATTTTATTTAATCAAACTTTATTATCACTAAACGAATCATTTAAAATAAAACATAGTATATACGTTCTAGAGTGGAACATATTCACAGTGTTGTCTTGATGAAATAAAGAATCGAAATGTTGCTTAAAGTGGCTTTAGCCGTATTGGTGATCCTTCTCTTTCCACTCCCATAACTTCAGCCATACAACATGCTCAATTTGGGGATGCCATAGTCTCACTGGTTTAGCAGGGAGCAGTTTAGACGCTTGTGTGGTATTTACATTTTTTTAAATATTTATCCCGGTGAAAGACAACCAATCAGACTCGAAACGTTGATTGAACTAGCTTAAGCTGCTTGAAGTTGATCAAACTCGATATTATTTCCACCCTGAAAATATGTACACCCAATTTTTAGGTATACCATCATTAAAAACTTCAAAACTCTACTCCAAACCTTTCGCTATCCCCGAACAACACCGGGTAGAAGTCAGCTAGTCTATATTAATAAAAATGTCAATGTTTGTTTGTTTAAAATCTTAAATCCCCGAAAGATCTTCACCGTTATCTTAAAAACCTTGACACAACGTTGCATTGGAATATGCGTGTGTTTTAACATACAAATATTATATGGATGTCATGTAAACGCTATTGTTTCTCTATCTTCACAGACAGACTGAGCCACAGCAACGGGTGGCGGGGTACAGCTAGTTCTAATAAATTGAATATGTCTTTATTACGAATTCCATGTAGATTGATAAATAGAACTATGTTTAAAAAATAAGTACCTATGCATTGAGGAGAATACATTTCCGGTTACGGACAGTGATATAAAAGCTTTCATATAAGTTTAAATAAATTTGTACGTGTTTCCGATGATTTATAAAATATAACAAGATTGACATGAAACATTTGTCATCGAATCTTATATTTGAAAAATACAGTCTAAAGTTTTTTTCTTCGAATTTTGCCTAAAGCAATCTAAGCAGCATGATATTTAGTACCAAACCTTATATTATTATGAAATATTATAATGATGAACAACATTTTTAGAATTTTACTCTTAGCAGGAGTGGCGAATATGCAGCCCGCGAGCACTTCAGTGCGGCCTGCTGACCACAAAAAAATGTGCATAAAAATTACTTTCTGAATGCGAGATCGGATTTATTTCGCGGTGTGTAATGAAAATTTTAAGACTAATACAAAACCTACAGAAAAGTGTAACAAAGCTGACAAGTTAGTTCGCATCTACGTTACTCGAGAACAGTTTAGATACAAATTAATAGGCGGTCCAAGATCCATTTTTAATTTTAAGTTATAATTATTTAACTGAAAAGAAATTATGAATGTAATGCTAATTAAACTGGGGACCTATAGATAAAAGTTCAGTTGTGAATTCATCTGCAGATGCGTTTACCAGGGAAACTATTCTCACATTTAAAAAGCAGTTTTAAAACTCTAGTTGCTGCAAAAATTGGATGAAACCATTTTCGTATTCGGTTTGCAGTTTGAATTAAAGTTGGGAACTTGCATAAGAATTAACTCATATGTTTTAACCGGTTTTGTGTTCAGAATTTAACGATAAAAACACCCAAATGGCACCGACGGTGAAAAAGATACCTACCCCTGCTTTAGAAGATGAGAACTAGTTGATTGATAAAGTTTTGCCTCATATACTTAAAATAGGTTAAATACTAGTTCTAAATATAAGTATTGCTAACATGATTTTGAAATATATATTTCTTATTATTTTATTACAAGGTCTGTTCATAAGAAAATGGTTGTTGTATTTATGTCGGTAATATTAGAAAATACAAACAATTTTATCAGAAAAAAAACTCACAGCTACCTGTTATTTATTAAAAACATTCACAGGATATTAGCTGGTTTTACTACCTGGGTTAGTTAGTGGCTATGCGTCAGAAATAATTTTTGCTCTCAGTCAAAACACGTAATTTGTTTCATGCTGAACAATAACTTTTTTTAAAACATGGCACTTGGTCTAATGTTTTTAACCTTTCAATGGATATCATTATTAGAGTTTTCAGTAATGAAAAATCAAGTAAATTCAAGTTTTACACAATTTATATTCAACCATTTTTGTGTGGTAAACGGTTGTTAATCAGTTGTATAAAATTTAAAACACCCTTTTAAGTTTCCAAAAATTCTAGCACGACGGTTAGTATAATTTTTTTTTTTTTTTTATTATGTACAATATTTTTTACAATTCAAGGTTTTCAGTAATGTAGGCCTCACTGGGTGGCTTGCCCGTGCTGAGGCCTTCATAATCAATCCACACCATTGTTTTCCAAACTACGAGTCGCGTACGTTCCGTCACGGACTACGCAACAAATCTTTTTTTTTTATATTTTGAGAAAATCAATTATATTCTTAGAAAATCTACCGAAACTCAACGAAATTTTTTTTAATTAATTTTTGGTTTTGCCGAAGATATGTTTTTTTTAGATAATGGTGTTAAGAAACGTGAATAGTTGCCTTCAGGGCATGTGAATGGTCTCTCTCCTGAATTCTTAACTAATTAATTCTAGAAATAATTTTTGAGAATATCAATAGTTACATTTGAAAGATGGGAGTAATATATCTCCCCACCCCCATCAAAGGGGGAGGGATAGTATAAAAATACCCGGAAAAATAAAATAAGGTTTAGGGAACGCTGATCTACAGTAATTGATATAATCAAAAAAATCGAATACACTCTAAAATATCACACATTATAATGTTATTTAGATACCTACCTATTATTTTATATTTACAAAAATTTTAATATTTTATACTCGGCATTAACAGCTAAGCCCGTGTATTTTGTGAAGTACAATGAATATTTTTTTCACTCTAAGTAAATTAAAAAATACTCATGAATATCTAGTTATCATTCAAATTGTTAAGTCTACACATTTTAATATATAGATCTCTAGGTATCACACGTACATCGCGCTGAATAGCTTTTAAAATGCTAATTTCTGACCTAGTTAAGTACAACCCGCCGCACATTATTGCGAAGGCTACCTTCGAAAGCTCACTAACGATCTAAGGTCAGAGTTAGGGAGTGAAAGTTCATGTTCATCATAAAATATTATTAAACGGAATTTTATGGTTCAAAAATTCGCTTTGTGAAAAGAACTTTCGGTAGAAAATTAACTTGAAATTACCATAATTAATTTATAATATTATAAATTGTTGAGACTTCTGCGAGTATTGAAGACAATTTACTAAATGGAATAATGCTCATAAAAATCAGCTGATTGCTTTTAAATTCATAATATATAAAAGATAATTTTTTGTAGCCTGTGTGGAAGATTAAGAATTTAGAAAATTATTTTTTAAATTTTTTATTAAAAATGAGTATTTCGAATATATTCAAATTGTTGGTTATCCGGTAAAAACGGGATTGCAGGCCGTTGTCTGATAAACTTTTTTGTAATTTCCTTATATATCGGAACATGTGTTCATGATCGTGCATTAGTCTTGATAATGTTTTATGACGAAATGCGAAAATAATAGGGTATCCATGAACACGTGTTCCGATATCGTGATAATTTATTTATTTATTAATTTTCTGGAAATAGACAGTTTAAATTTATTTCAGTTTGTACATAAGTATTACCTATATATAAATTCTTCCTTGTGATTTTACCTCTACTGAGACAGCATAATAACGAATAAGTAAATCAAATTTTTAAGAAAGGAACGTGAATTCAAAAATTTATACAACACAAAAGATAATGTAAAACAAAAAATTTACAAAACAAAACAATTATCAATACATTATCGCCATCTAGAGAGGTTGCAGATATAAATCAAATCATAATATAAATATAAACAATAGAGATATAACATTATTCACAAACCATCAGAGAAATCTTGTGTTTGGTAAGTTTGCAACTGAAAATATCCACCTTCGATAATACGCTAATATATTCGTCATTTAATAAAAGTTTATCAGGAAATCTGTAAACTCATTCTTAAAGGCCTGCTATTCCGTTTTTAACCGGATTACTAATAATTTGAAGAGATTTCTTATAAAAATGTTTTTTTCTGAATGTAACATGATATTTTTGTGGAAACTACTGTTTCATGCAAACATTAAAAATGTAATTATTTATATAAAACATGTATAACTATTTGTTTCCCCTATAAACTAAAATAAAAAAATAAAAAAAGTAATTCTCATTTTTCTTTGTGCAAGGTAATTTATCTATAATTACTTTACAATATAATATATGTCGGCTCGTTGTAGAACTCTCAAAGTGGCAAACAAAAAAAAAACTATAATTTTCGTGCTTTCTATGTCGCTGTTTTAGTACCTACTAAACTGTCATGCGTCGCGTAAGGTCATGTGCTACTTCTAAGTTAATTGCATACAAAATTTTTCTAAAATGCCATCGTGTATGATGAAAAAGATTACATTACTCGGAAAAAGTAGTAAAAGCCAAGAAATAACATTGAATTTATATTACACGCAATTATTTATTATTTTCGATTATTATAAATAATACAATTATATCGATTGTTTCCCGCCCAAAGTTTTTATGCGTCATTAGAAAAAAATGTAAGGCCGACTAGAATACAAGGCCAGGACGCGCAACCGCCAAAGTACGGTTTGTGCTGTCGCTAAGTAAGCTACACTGTTTAAAATAGTCTAATTAAGTACTCTGTTTATTTAAATGATTATGGGAAAACAACATGCAAATCAGCAACAACGAGTTTCAATAACAATCGCCTCCCTTTGCGCACCGTCGTTGCTCTATTATGGAATGGCCTGACTAGATCATGTGACACCTCAAAATCCGTCACGCGGCCAGGCTTGTACTCTAGTTAGCTTTGATAAAATGAGACAGCAAATGTAGCACCACATAAGTATAATAATAAAGACAACCTACTCACAGTAGGTCGTTTTATACAGTATTCCGTATTGGTCTAATGAGCGTATCTTCACGCCGGTGGTGTAGCACATATTTTTGGATAAAACTTTTAAAGTAGAAAACGCCAAGCGGTCACTTTGTGTATTTTGTTCGTGCATACATATTCTTTGAATGTTTATCTTTTTCATACATGAACAACGCTTGGATTAAGAATTTACTGGAAACATAAGAGTTTCTTACTTGTCACATTTTTCCTTAATTTTGTGAGACATTAATAGGTCGTGATGTATTGTAACGTCATCGCCTATCCAATGTTATTTGCGGCATGTTTCAGAGTGGTAGATACGCTCTCATTGTTGTACTGAGAAAGTACGTAATACCACGATTCAGAATCAAAACATTGCTCGAAATGATTCTCACCAGACACGAGTAGCCCAACCTTACTCTACCCCATCTATTTCCATACCCTCACCCTTCAGTCGCACAACAAACCACTATTGTTCTCGCAACATAACACCATCATATTTCCATTGTGTATTGTGACCGTATTGTGGTATTGCTTTAATATTTTATCAAAAAATGATATCGGTAAAATAAAAGTTTCAAATGATATCTGTTGCTTAAAAGCTAATTTCCTCGTCGGTTTTGAAGCCCTTGGAGTTTTGGCCGCCTCTATATTTTTGCCGGTCTATATTCAGTATAAGATTCAACATAGATCTCCAAACACTCTTCCGTACTGCATACTTCAAGCTTCATTACGATCTCCCTTACCGACTAAACCGAATCTCAAATTTTTGGATTTTTTTCGTATATTCGGTATCAAAATAACTAGCTTACATATGGGTAAAAGCAAGACTAGTCTACAAACGCCGAACCACAGAATAGCAAGCTATACACATTACCTCTGAAAATACCCTTCTCATACCATGACTTACTAAAACAAGCATAAACATATTACTTTACTCATACATCACATATAAATACATACGATCCCAAAATTTAGTAATTATAAAACTACTACTTACTTACTAACACAAGCATACACATATTACTTTAGTCATACAATACACTAAGTAGGATCCCAAATTTTACTAATTATAAGGCTTACAGATATAAGCATGTACATATTACTTTTCTCATCCATTACACACATTTATGCACGATCCCAAATTTTATCGTGGTGGGTATACTTCGTGTTAAATAACTTTGAAAAAAAAAATGATATCTCCGATGAAACTATGCTCACATGTAACAGAAATTTAATTGATAATCTTAAAGACATGAATATTTTTTTGGGATTTATGCGGTGAAAAAGTCAAACACCAGAACATTAGAAGTATGAACAACATTTATGACTTCCTTGTATTTCTAGACCAACTTAATTTCACATTTGACATACTATTTTTTACTGAGTGCTGGATCAATAAATACTAGACTTCCAAAGAGATGCAAAATTAAACTACGTATCACTCAATTAATGTAATAAATAAAGCAAGAGGTATTGTTATCTATGTGAGAGATGGTATACAAACGCAAGTTAACGAACTTACTTTATCACATTCAAACTGTCTAAGAATTGAGCATGATAAAAACATGTGTATATTTGCAATCTATAGATCACCATCATTCTACAACATCGATATCTTTCTAAATTTACTCCATTCTATCGTTAACAACAAAAATAAGCCAGAACAGCAAATTATCATCGGAGACCTGAATATTAACATTATTCTAGACAATTGTCGTCAATCTGATGATTATTTATGTTTTCACACCCATCAGAGTATAATGCCCGAGTAAATCTTGCTTAAATCACATTAATGCCAAAAAAAAAATAAATTCATAAAAACAAAAATAAATTAAGTTATACACACAATAATTTCACAGCAATATACCACAACTATAGGCCTAAAAAATAATCCTTCCGCCCCTGCTAAAAATAAATATATTTCATGAATTAATAGCAGCAGCCTGCTTGAAGTGTTACGTACAGAAAGTGGCAAAACGTACTATACCAGACACTGACCAAGTACTGCATTAATTTATGATGAATTAGCAATACTACATAACTAACCACACTGACAACAAAGTTATTCCGAACAAACAATATCAACTCATGCCACGAATCTCCCCTGGCCTCGTCAAATCTTTCAGACGCAATCATCTTCACAAAAATGTTAAAAGATAACCAGATATTATTTTAACTTAAAAAATCTTCCTTCATACAATCGTAAGACATTAAAAACACAAATACTTCTTACCGTAGAAGTCTGGATAATTTTGCTAACGACTATTTCACTTTAGTGGGAGCTTCACTCGCGAACACAATACTCGATAAATGTAAGAAAACTGAATCTGAACTAGCCAACATACTCTCAAATGTTCTTAATCTTAAAACAGACGAGATACAAATAACCACTCTACAATTCATAAGAAAAGATAGACGAAATAAAGACATCGAATGCTTGTGGGCCAGACAAAGTTTCCTCAAATCTGTTAAAGTATTGAAAACGCTTAGAGCGAGTGCTATTGCATTCATCTGGAATCTTACTTGCAAGTCGGGCTTTTTTCCAAGCCACTTAAAACAATCAATTGTAATATTAATTCATAAAAATGGAAATAAATCGGAAGTACACAATACCGGCCAAAATCTCTCCTCAAATCATTATGGAAATATATTACAAAACTCACCTCAGCATCTTCCTAAAATATCATACAATCCTTTAAAAAAACAGTTCGATTTTCGACCAGGCCTATGAACGGAAAATGCTTTTGCTAAGCTGACTGATATTATTTCAAAAAATATTGACCGTGGAAATAAATTTTGAAAGATCTTGCCAAAGCCCTCGATATCCCATAAAATACTAAAAAAAAGTCATTGGTATCCAGGGACAACTATACAAGTGGATGGGTAGTTACTTAGCTAACAGATACCAAAAAGTTTAATTGAATTAAACTGCTAGCGATCCTGCCCTTGTAGAATTTGGTGTACCCCAAGGGAGTACCTTAGGATCACTTTTGTGCGGTATTTATATAAACGATCTGTGTAACAGCAATTTTTCGAACAAAACACCTGAAATTATGTACACTGCAAGGCAGAAGATGATATAAAACGGTTAAAACTTTCTTTAGACTGTAGTATGTTGACTCTTAACTCGGTTGACTCGGTTGACTCTAAAATTCGTACATTTTAATGCGACGAATGCAGGCCAACCTAAAAAAACTATATAAAAATTTTATACATAAATGCTCAAACTCAGCTTCCTGTAATTGCTATAAATAAGAATGCGTGAACAGTGTAAAATATCTGGGTTTTATAAATGAAAGATACCTGATATGGTAAGGACACATAGATCTAGTCAAATAGAAAGAAAGTTCATTGAAAAAAAAATCAATACAAAAACAAAAACTAAAACCAAAACATAAAAAGAACTATATTATGCGAGGAAAACAACACTTACTTTCCTTTGTGATTTAATCTTTAAGTATGCTGATTCCTCCAAATTTTGACTGTCCTAAAACGGGATTTCCTCCTAGTTAGACAGTCAAAACATTTCACAAGACGTGTGCAGTATGAATATCCTGTACAAAATAAATAAATAAAAATAATAATTATGCTATAATCATGGATTATTTTATATTCAATCTTTGGTTGGTCAAAACGTTAGCTTAGCTATCCATAATGAAGTTTTGATTGAGTTAGGTATTGTCGAGTTTAATCCTCTGTTACTTTTACGGTGAAATGGCGTCGTAAAATACTGCAGTTCGAAAAACAACTCCGTAAATCAGTAAAATTATCATTATTTAAATTATTATTTTTGTAATTAATTAACTTTTTATTTTTAGTAACTTTTTGTTACAAACGTAGGTACATTTATTTGTAAAATATAAAAATAAACCTTCTCTCAAAGACGCAAAAGATAGAATTAAAAAAAAACGGACTATGGAGAGAACGAAATTACCAAAAAAATAAAGATAATGAAAAAATGTTAAAAGTTAATTAACGACATAATTACACATAGGCAAAGCCAGTGCGCGGGGATTTACCTGGGAAAGTTACAGCAGCATACCTTAAGAAATAATTATAGTATTTTTTTGTCTAACGTAACGTATATTTCTAATATTAGCTCCGAGAACCAATCATTGGATAAACAACACCCCTGCCATAGGTCACACCAAGGGGTTCGCTACGTTTGGTGATTTAGCAGGGGTACATGGGTTCATCGGGTGAGGTATGATCGGGATGCGCCTGCCCACCAGCTTCGTGGCGTGCCAGATCGGGAGAGGTTGGTTTGGGGAGACCCTTTGACCTCTCAAACTGGTCACTCGAGTCATGGCCTTGCGACGCATTGATTCCTACCCAACCCTCATACCTTTCTCCTTACCAGAACCTTCTCCTTCGTTTCCTTAAAAAGACCCTCCACACAGCATCCCGAGAGATGAAATAGGCCCTGAGGGAAATTATTTTCTCTGACAAATATAGCCCTAAAAACCAATCACTAACCTAGAAAATACCTTGCAAGTTATTTATACTCGTAAATTTCGTTATTTCAGTATTATGGGATGCTATCTCTACTCCATAGCAAGGAAGGTGTTTAATGTTCAAAAATCATAAAAATGCTGAAACCACGTCTGGGTTTTAATTTTGTTCGACCGATATTTCGAAATGATTTGTATGCTGTCTTTAAACCTGATTCATCGCCCTTCATTAATTCACTTTCACAATTTCAATTTTAAAAACATTGCATCAACGCTATACGTGATGCTACTCGGTCTGCAGAAAAACACCAGTAAAATATTATGTTTTTGGGGCGATTTATTTCCGAAACACTTTATCTGAAATACGTTTTGTAACAGCGCCCGTGAAATATGGTGCACATCAAAAACGGGTACTTCCACGTGCTCCCATCTGATGTAACTCAATGAACTGGTACGTGAAAAATGCACGGCACTTCGTCATTACCCAACCCTCGTTCAATAAACCTCCCGGGTTTTCCGTTTCATCCCCATGATTCTTTTACTCCGAACCTCGACTCGTTCCTTAGGGGAATATAGGTCGCCCTGAGAGATCGATATCTCAGTTTCACGCACGCTTCGTGAACGGCTTGGGAACGGGCGAAATCTATAATCATGAAGATGAATTTTCTATCACGCCTGTACATTTATCTTTATACATTTTGTGTGGGTGCAATCAATTGATTGTGAACGATTGTGTTGAAATAGTGTTATGTGGGATTATAATTACATAATTTATGTTTTGTCAGTCATGCCCAAGAGATGAAATAATAATATTTCATTATTATTTCTTGATCTCTTTATTACTAATTTTGTTTCGTATTTAATTATTGAACACAAATCAGAAGTAGAAAAAAGAGGACATGAGCAAACATTATAGAAAGTATATTTTGGTTGTTTGTATTAAGTTATAATCGTAAGAGCTACGACATAATAGCCATTCATGATTAAATTTTCAAACGATATCTTTGTTTTATTTATCTATTGGCTCGCCATCAGAATACATCAAATCATTTTTACAGAAATTTACATTTATACATGTTTATAATGATGTTTCTAATTATAGGTGAGCACAACATTGATCTCAATATTCTTTGTGTAAAAGTAATTGGTTAGTTACAGTTATAATAAATTTGATTACAAGAATGTATATAAAAACAAGGAGGATCGAAATCAATTATTGGGAAAAAAGATGCATGCATACTTACAAATATATTATGCATGTATATATACGCATACATGCACACATCTAAATACACATATACATACATATATATATGTACACATATACATATATACAAACAAACACATACACGTTTAAATACAAACACACACATAAGCATATATGCATACATGTGTAAACTGTACGCATATTGTATGCAAACATTTTTTTATTTATATAGTAAAAGATTATACATTTATATACATTATTTAAGAAATGTTTTGACTGCCCAACTAGGAGGATTCCCGTACATACACATGCACGTATAAATACATATATTGTGGAGCTAATGCATAAGTAGGTGATTGGTAAAGAAATTTAAATAATAAAATGGTATAAGTTCTTTCTGAAGGTATTAATTGAGTTTGAAAATATATCTAAGTCTAGAAGATTGCAGTAAAAAGTATTCTGACTGGTCACCCAGGTGGAAAGAGAAAAGTGGGAAGACCCAGACTGAGGTGGGAAGATGAGGTAAGAGGGGATGCAGCACAGCTTCTCCAGGTGACAAACTGGAAGTCAGCCGCTGAGGACAGGAGGAGTTGGAGGCGACTGTTGCAGGAGGCCAAAGCTCGATATGGGCTGTAGCGCCATCGAAAAAGAAGAAGAAGATTGCAGTATCTATTATACAATTGAGTCATTCTCGATGTTGGTTTGAAAAAAATTGTATTACTACGACAAGTATCGATCCAAAAGGTTACAGGGTTTCTTGTGGATTTTGGTCTTATATTAATGTTTATTAGATCAATTAAATATGAATCATAAACATTGTTAATGATTTTAAACAAAGAGATTATATCTGATATGTTTCTTCTTTTGGAGAGTGAGACTTTTTTAAAGTGAGTAAGTCTTTCAGTATAGTTACCGAGATTCCGATGTACTCCAGATTTGTAAGCTAGTATTCTTAAGGCGATGCCATACGTAGTAATGCAAAATCATGTGTTTTTGGTTTGAAAATTTGGTCGCCTAGAAATGTTTCAGATGCTTTAATTAAATACTGCGAGTAGAATACATCTTGGCCTTTGAAATAATCGAGTATTTTTTAGATAAGTCTGTTTATAAGCCCAGAAACAAATAATGTGAAGGCCTATGAAAACTGCTTTAGGGTTCAAAATCTCCTACTTACGAACCCATTTTCGGTTGTGATTTTATTGTATAATGTGGCAAATTAAGTTATTTATAAAATGATAAAAAAAAAATTAAATATTTATGCCTGAACATCAACAAAATAAAATAAAAGGCACTTTTTGACCATGTTTTTTTCTTGCATAAATCAAAACAGGCGGAAGGTGTTAAGCGGGAATTTAAACCTTATCGCCATCTACGTAAGGGTTGTTATTGTTAGCGGCTCAATTTAAAATATTACACGACGTAGTGCATCGCCTTAAGTATTTTTTGTCTTAATAGTTAAAAAGTCAATAACGGATTGATTTCTTATTATTTAGATTTTAAAATCGGGATCTATATCTAATGGTCATTCAATTCCAACAGCAACGTAATTGCGAAGAGATTGACAACTATGGTGACGTCATCTGTACCCAAATCATTTGGTAAGCTTTATTCTGGACTTGCTTTAACCAGTATTTTGTTTTAAAATCCACACGAAAACAAGCTTAAAAAATCTGGTCAATTGTCAACAAGGGTTGAAAGTACTCATTGCTATCGTTGTGTTACTTTCTGTGGCTTTGTTTTCATAACCAACATACGGAATCACCATAACTACCCCATCAGACATTTTCCATTAGCCCCTCGTGCCGTACATAAATATTTTAATCTAGTTCGCCAACTTGTAGGCGGATTAATGAGAACGGCCAATCAAAGGGCAGATAGCATGGCCACTGACTGTTTACCGTTAGATGTAGCCGGCGAGTGACACAAAGTGTGGATTAATCAATTTATAATTGATTCGTTAGGGATAAAACGCTCCCCGGGGGCGAAGGCACCGCCAGCCATGGCTGGCAAAGGAAATACGCGGGTTCACAGGCTCAACCACTTGTCGGTCGCACTTTAATTACAAATTGATTGATTTTCGAAGCTATGACTTTGTATGGTGTGCTATCGCTTGCAGTGGATAGAATTTAACCTTACTTATTGTTCAATGAACACCGTGAAATTAATTTGTACGCATATTAATTAATGGATCGTTTGTTCTGTACATGTATGTGGCAGAGGATTTCGATGATACAATAATAATGAACCTTGACAAAAAGCTGTTTTTCGGTTATAAAATATCTGATATTCTACGAAAAGCCCGACTGCCGAAAGGAGAAAAATGAGAATTGCTGATTTAATAATATCCAGTTTAAAACGGGATTGCTGCCCTTTTACTATTAAATTTTTAGTACACTCCTAATATATCGGAACACGTGTTCGTGCACCTACATTTTTTCTATAATATACAATTACGACATCACGATAGCAAATTCGTATTTTAATTAAAGTTTATTAAGAAACCTATCAATTCACTTCTAATTCAGATTTCTATAATTTCACTTTTTAACCACTTTATTAAAATAATATCAAATTTACCAAAATAAATTGTTTTGAAACAAGATTTTTTTTTTCATTTATACAATTTTTATTTATTTACATATGGGTATTAGGGTTACAAAACATGGTAAAACATTGCGAAGATAAAAAATTTAAATAAATCTATTTTAATTTCACTTTTGTGTTTTTGAATTAATGAACTTCCCAAGAATCAAACTGAAAGATCGGCAGATATACTAGTTTTCAATAACAAGGCATTCTATCAACTTGTGGTGGCATTCACGTACGCACACGCATTTTTCTGAAATTGGATGACAATATATTAAAAAAATTACAACAGTTAGGTAACATATAGACTCCTCAGAACAATACACATTTTCCTAAACATAAGAAACACATATAAAATAAAACAATTGAAAACAATATATTATGCACTATGCCAATCAATAATAGAATATGGAATAATTGCTTGGGGAGGAGCAACAAACGCAGCTATCGCTCAAATAGAAATCTCACAGAAAACGATATTAAAGGTAATACTCAAAAAACATAAACTAACCGACACAGACCAAATATTTAAAAGCTGTGACGTACTTGATATACGCCAATTATATGTTAAAACACTACTAAACTACATTTTCGACCAAAAAAACAAACCCCAACAAACACAAAATATCACTAATAGACCGGTCAGACAAGCATACAAAGAAAACATAAAAACTCCGACGGTAAACACTACCTTTGGACAAAGACACCATAAATACCACGCTATTAAAGCATTCAACAGTCTTCCACTTGAAACAAAAATTGAGGAAAATAAAAATAAATTCAAACACAAATTAAAAAAATGGATTAAAGAACAAAAAGACAATATTACCAAAATTCTATAACATAAAAGAATAAAACATATACACGCAACACAAAAAATATATAAAACACGCAACACGCACAAACACATATATCATTATAAATGCCGATTTACATTCTCTTTTGATATTTTTCTTTTAGTGTTTTAATATTTTTAATTTTGTTTTAATTTTTTTTTTTTTTAATTATATTTTAAATTTTAATCTTTATTTTTATTTTAAATTTATCTTTATTTTAATGTTGTTTTTCTTTTCTTTTTTTTTTAAATGTATAAATTCTTAAATTATAAAATGGGGGCCTCAGCACGGGTAAACAACCCAGTGAGGCCAACATTACTGAATTGAAATATGAAATATTGTAAAAAAAAAAATGTATAAACAATAAAAAAAAATAAAAAAACATACGAAATACATCTCGGTCCTATCCAATTGAGATTCGGCTTAAATGTTAGTGCCGTTAGCGGTATGCACTTATTTTAGTCATTCCCTAGGAATGATGTTTCAATCTTCAGTCAACCCAAAGCTTTTTAGACTATCGCCACGGTAGTGATGTCTTATTTTAAAGATAACTGTTGTAAGATTAATTAAAACATTCCAAGATTATTTTAAAAGGATTGCCACGTTGCAAGAACTATAATACCATTGGAGTGTGTTTCTCCTTGAGTACATTTAGCGCAATTAATACAGATTTTTAAGGCCAAGCATCATAAAGCGTGTGAGGGTTTTTGCTCTAAAGCCAGCCTTTTAAAAAATCGATGCTTCAGAGTCACGAAGGTCTGAAACATTATGTACATTACTTACGGGCGAGGTAAAGAAGATACTAAAAAAGAATGTCTTAAAATACAGCGGGAACATTTACTAAGGTTTTGTGATTGGATCCCAAAATAGACATGTTGGAAGGTGAACAAAATATAGAATCGCTTCAGAGCTACTATAACTTCTGCGCTAACCTTTTTTAAACTCTTCATGTACTTAAATGGTTTTAGTGGATGTGCGGGGTTATTGAATGTACAGATTTACAATGGGATTGATTTTTTTTAATTGCGTTTCTTAAGCGCACTATTTTAAAGTATCATAAATACATTATCATTGAAGAAGAAGAAGAGAGTACTAATAAATCTAAACAAAACGTGAAATAGTACATATTAATGTTAACAAATGAACTCCAAAAATACTGGAAAAATTAGTTGCAAGATTATTATGTTAATTCTGAATTTGAAATATGAGATCGATAAACACTTAATAAATAGGTCCCAATTTGCGATTGGTTTAAGACGCCTGTCGCGGTAAAACAAGAGATCCTGGGTTCGATTCCTAGTTGTGATAGATTTCTTTTTCTATTCTGTGTCTTGTGTTCTATTTCACGTTTCGTTTAGATTTATCAGTATTTTCTTCTTCTTCTTCAATGATTTATTACAATGATGGGTAAACCCTTTAAAATATATGTCATCTTTGGGGATGCTGTGTGGAGGGTCTTTTAGTGGAGAGGAAGGAGTGAACATGGGTCTTGAAGAATCCCATGTTGTAGGAGGGAGGAAACACAGAGGCCTGCAGTTCGTTCCACAGCCGAGCTGTTGAACTTAAGAACGAATCGTAGAAACGACCCGTTCTCATGTGACAAATGTCAACTGTGTACAAATGTTGGGCGCGCGTTTGGCGTATATCCCGACTACGCACCGGTGCCGAAGGGATCAATGACGCTAGTTCCTCAGAGCATATTCCATTGTAATACCGATAGAACAAGGACAGCATACCTACCTGACGCCTGTGCTCTAAAGATTGCAGTCCGTTTGTTAAGATTGGGGAATCTATCAAACGGACCGCCCGTTTCGGCACAGAGTCAAGGGTTTTTTTCAGGTATTTAGGGGCTCCGGACCAGAGATGGCTGCCAAATTCGACAGTAGGGCGCACTTGCGATTTGTACAGGGTTAATATTTATATAAGAGAATTATAAGAGAAATTATTATAAGAGAAAGTCAATATTTTTCATGTAATTGAAGCGTCATCGGTTAGAATTGAATGTATGTGTGGGCATCTCTTTTTATATTACTATCGTAGATACGTGTGTCTTATTTAGAAGACTTAATTGTGACTTAAGGGGTTGTTTCAAAGAATTTGAACAAATTTAAAAGTAAATATTCAAGTTCTGTTAAAGTCCTATTGAAGTTCTGTTACCGTAAATAACCGGCCCATAAGTTAATAGTGAGAAAACAATAGAACTTAAATGTTATCTTTGAAATTTGACGAATTGTTAAGAATCTATGAAATAAGACTAAAAATAAGACTATCTAAAAATAATAAATTTCATTTATTTCAATTGTAGTTTGAGAGACTATATAATCATTCATTTAATAAACGTTATTCTCAACAACAAAAAATGTTATTTTGGGAAACTTCATATTCAGTTTGTAATTTTTGATCTGGGAGGCGGGTATGGGTACTGCCACCCCGGGAATCATTTATTCAATAACCAACACCTCTTCCGTAGGTCACCCCAAGTGGTTCGCTACGTTTAGTGACTTAGCAAGGGTGGCCGGTTCACGGAGTACGGTTTATCCGGTCCATTTCGTCTTGGCGACGGATGTGTCTGGTAACTGACTGCATGGCAGGCCGGATAGGGAGAGACTGGTTGAGGGAGACATTTCTCCAATAGGATTTTCTCGGAACATCTTATTGCACCGCAGTGTGAGGGATGGATTCATACGTCCGTCACTTCTGGACTGACTAACCCCCAGATTCCTACCTACCCTTTGTTACTTTTGCCTTCTCAGAACTTTTCATCATTCCTTTCCTAAAAAGACCCTCCACGTAGCATCTCAAAGATGACATAGGCCCTAAGGGGAATTATTTTCTTCAGAAGCTCCTGTGTAGAGCTAATGTAAATAAAACAAAAAATCAGTATTACCTTATTATATGTGTTTCTAAAGTCAGTACTTTATCGAAAAACTAGAAAAACACAACTCAACTTTTTTCCCTACGGAGGAGTAGTAAGTTTCTATCACGCTCCATAAAATATTAGTGCTGAAAGAGAGATGTTGAAAACCCATTCATTTTTATTCATCTAAAATATTGTGCGAGAATTATTGTGATCGATTGCAGTATTTGAGGTTTTCTCGCTCTCGGAGCACTTAACCAAAGTGTATTTATCGAAGTTAGCGTGCCGCGTATCAGTTAACGCTTTGTTTACTCCCCTCAGGGCCGGGCCTTATCTCTGGCTGACAAGAGACATTTCCTCCCTATCGGAAGTACATTTCTGTCAGACGTATTCCTATATACAACAAAACACGCATCAGATTAATGTTTCCCACCTAAACTTTATAGTTTTTTTTTACCTTTTGTCACAAAACTGAGACGAAAACACTTTCAGATTTGAATTGTACATTATGTACTTGTGACGCTGTAAAAAATTATTTGGTTAGATAGGCACACAAGACAGACCAGTAGGTACTCACTTCTCGTTTCATTTAAATACATACATCTAAGGCGTAAAGAAAGACCAATTACGTAAATTGTCAGAATTTCTTTTGATAGACAAATATCAATTGAATGAAGAGTACATGAACTACAATTACGCCTTATATTTAACAAACATATTGTCCCACTCTACAGTTGATTAGGTTGGCCTATATTGAACTTCAAGATTGTGTCAGCAAAAATAGAATGTATTCTAAGTTTCATCTCCCTCTGTTGCACTCGACCGCTTTATCAGTGATCTTGGTAAGTTATTTTATCCAGGTGATAGGCAGCGGTCGCCGGTCGTAAACCCAATGAATTTTATAAATCAGCGTATTAGTGAACATTGGATTGTAGAAATAGATACAGCGCCTCAAGTAGGGCGCGTATAACTGATACTACTGTATTGACGTCCTCCCATTGTATCATGCATACTCTACCATTATTTCGACTCTTGACATGACCCGACTCCAGTATTTTATTCCCTTGACCGTGTCATGTCTTCCTCCGGCGTCTCCGACTTATTTTACCATTCACTTCAGAATTTTTAAAAATGCTCCATTCGCCCCATTCTAGGTACGTGGCAGTGTTTAGTTTTGTTGGGAAAGAGAAGCAGAGTAGATAGGCTGATGATTTGAAAAGATCTGCAGACTTTGGCTGAGTGAGAGCTACCTAGAATAATTTTTGGTTTGTTTTCTCTCAACCCACACTTTAATTTCGCTTGTGCATGTGTTGTTATTCTAACTAATTCGCTGTTGGAAGGTTTGTATTTACTATTTATCATATTTCTATATTGTGTTTATATTTACACGCTGTTTGTAAACTTCATTATCATTAAAAATATATTCATAGAATAGCTAAATCTGATAAGAATTAGAGACGCCTACGCCTATTCCAAACACTGAACTGGAGGGTTTTAACCGTATTAATCAATATAGTAATATACTTAAATATAGTAAATATATATATTATATATAGAGTGCGATGATTTTGTAGCATCACACGTTAGAGATTAGGAGCAGTTACTCAAAAAAATTGTTTTTGTCATCAAATAAGTTGGGTTAGATTAGGTTAGGTTAGGTATCAAATAAGTTAGGAACACGGATAGTTTTTTTTGGACCCACTGCCACAATTTTTTTAGTAAATTCTTTTAAAATTTGAATTTAAGTGAGGGTTGTTATTAATCTTATATATTCAACATAAAATGTGAAAGTAGTTTAAAGTTAAGTGATGTGAATAAATGTGTACTCTTTTTGATTAAGTTATTGGAGTTATTGTTATCAATTATGTTTACCAATACTTTTTTTCATTATATCGTAACTTTATCGTGACGAAGGCAGTACTTACAAAATTTTATTCAGCTTGTATCGTTTTGTTAAACGATAAAAGTAAGCCGGCCATGTTTCAGAGGGATATTTTTTTTATTTTTATAATTATTAAATTTCGCATATTGCGTAGTAGCTACAAGCATTTAAAATTGTCAAAGAAAACAAATTATTTCATTTTCATCTCCTAAAATTGCTACCAAGACAAAGATGTTAATATTATTATGTGCACCAAAGGTTAATATTTAAAATAAAGTTCAAAGAATTAAACGGAAATTAAAAATAAAACCCATTTTTTCAAAGCTATCGATACTAAGATATGTACCAGGTAGTTTTAAGAACGTGTTTTATACTTTTTCATTTACTTTGTTTTAAATTTAACAAAGCATTTTTTACTGTAGAAAAATGAAAAGCCATGAATAAAATTCCGTAGAATTTTCCATTTTATAATTTTGTTTGGGTAAGGTATTTTCTTAAAACTGAAATAATTAGCCTAGAAGGCAGAGAATAAATAGAACGCTCTTTGATAACGTTTTATTATCTCACCAATTAACATCGAATATTAACAATCGCTTAAGAATTGGGAATTAAAATTTAAGCTGTTGAATATTGTTTTATAAAATTAATTTGCCGTTAGGCATCTTAATTTTGTTTTCAAAATATAAAACAAAGCACTATATTATGTTTCTTATACAATTCTTAACAAATTGTATTATATGTACAATGCAAAATAGTTTAGGTGGGAGAAACGATATTTTATTTTATGTAAATCTTGCAAGATGTTAGTAATACCGATTTGCTATTTAAACTTATTTTGGAACAAGAAAAAATATATACTTACGTACTAAAATAACAAATGTATGTATTTTACAAGAAGTAAAAAGTACTCAAGATAACAAAAAAAAATCGAATTATTTAAGAAATTAATAAAAAATATTTTTATTTATTTGACAAGAAGCGAACAAAATAAAATACCAAGTGTTCATAAAATTTCTAAATAGTATGTTATCAAATCGTTGTTATGGTTTTTTATAAGACTAAATCTGGCATGGCAAATAGTGAATTAGTATCGATGGACAGCAATGAATAAAAATATTAAGGCTCAAAAAACATATTTTCATATAGTTTAACAAACGGTGATTATGGATATTTAAGTTATATTACATATAATTATTAAATAGTCATTTATAACCATTAAAATTGCAATCGAGAAATAAAAGCCCTGTGATTGATCGGCGGGTTCTAACGTTCTCACAGCGCATTAGAATGTGGACAATGTTGTCCGAAGTTGCGCTGAGTTAACTCGCACACGGGTTATCACTGTGATAAACAAATTATTTCTAAAGAGTTCACGGGCTTTGTTGATTTCATACCAAACCGAGTGGAATTGACCGTAGTGTTAACCGATAAAACCGAGGTACGTATGGCGTCACGCGTACCCCGTCAGATATTGATAATTTTGGTGGGCTTTAAAAAATAAATATAAACTTACCTATTTTAGCATCAGTCATTGAGAGGGAGAAGAATCCAGCGAGAGAAATAATCAGATGCGCCGGCTTCATGGTGACTTAGTTAGTAGTACCGAGGTATCACTCTGTTTTTATTTTGATTGTTTTATTTTAAAATATAATGTTATTGATGCCTCTTCATTGAGAGGCACAAAATAACTTTTTTATAGTAAAGTTAAAATTTCACTTATTTATAGTAAACATTTTCTAGATTCTATGGAATTATTTGAGTTTGCGTTGAATTTTTAAAGTCATTGCACTGATTTCCTTCAACCCAGCTCCTGTAACAAACAAAAAATAAATAAATTATTACTCAAGGATAAAAACAGAAGAACAACGTTATGTTAGTTTATTTAAGAAAAAATATTTTGCTGTTTTAGGCAAAAAATCTTAAATATATGAGAATATTAAAATATTTTGATCAATAAAATAAATAGAAATTGATTTAAAATATTCCCTTCAATGTAAATGGCGTTCTTTTTAACTTAAATTGACGTAATATTATTGGCATTATTTTAAAGTAAGAGTAACTAATAAATAAACCTGCACAATTAAAGTTTCAATATTTTATACTGCTACCAATAATATTACGCCAATTTCTGTTATATCAATATATTTTACATTTCAATCGTATAATTTCTTTTTCATGTCGATATGGAAAGCGGCATAATACTGTCAAAGTAAATAATATTCACAAATTTTTTTTTCAGTGAATGATTTATTAATGAATTCATTCCTTGGAAATAAGTTTATTGGTTTATAAATACTCTCAAAAATAACGTACGTAGTAATGCAAAATCATGTGTTTTTGGTTTGAAAATTTTGTCCCCTAGAAATGTTTCAGATGTTTTAATTAAATACTGCGACTAGAATACATCTTATAAATGACGGATATGCGGATGACATCAACATTGTCGGAAGATCAATTTCAGCCATTAAGGAGGTCTTCGACCCTTTAGAAACAGCGGCGCGGGAAGTAGGACTGCGAGTTAATGTTGACAAAACAAAAATGATGGTTCAGAGCAGGAACCCTTCACACAGAAGAAGAAGTAGTGCACTATTTAAAGACAACTACTCATACGAAGTGGTCGATCAATTCACCTACCTGGACTCCAGCCTGACAGAGAACAATGAGGATCCAGCAGAAATCAGAAGGAGAATCACAGCAGCCAACAAAACATACTTCTCTTTGCTGCCAGTGTTTAAGTCACGTAGTGTCCACAGAAAAACCAAAATAACCATATATAAGACCATTGTAAGAACTGTATTGGCATATGGATGTGAGGCGCTGACACTGACGGTAAAGATGGCTGAAATGCTGGATACTTTTGAAAGAAAGGTGCTGAGAAGAATATTTGGACCCGTGAAAGAGGGCGAACAGTGGCGTATCCGGCACAATATAGAATTGTACGATATATATAAGGCCCCTAGCATCTCTGCACACATGAGACTCCTCAGGCTGAGATGGGGTGGTCATGTACAGAGAATGCCGGATACACGCGTCCCAAAAAGAATTCTGACTGGTCACCCAGGTGGAAAGAGAAAAGTGGGAAGACCCAGACTGTGGTGGGAAGATGAGGTAAGAGGGGATGCAGCACAGCTTCTCCAGGTGACAAACTGGAAGTCAGCCGCTGAGGACAGGAGGAGTTGGAGGCGACTGTTGCAGGAGGCCAAAACTCGATATGGGCTGTAGCGCCATCGAAGAAGAATACATCTTGGCCTTTGAAATAATTGAGTATTTTTTAGATAAGTCTTTTTATAAGCCCAGACGAAAATAATGTATAAGGCCCATGAAAACTGCTTTAAAGATCAAAATCTCCTACTTACGAACTCTTTTTCTATTATGATTTTATTGTATAATGTGGCAAATTAAGTTATTTATAAAATGATTTAAAAAAATTTAATAATTATGCTTGAACATGTGATGGTTTGAATACTCAGATAAATAAATAAACGATAAAACGAAACGAACGTGCTCCAAAAAAATTTTTGTTTGAGATAAGAACATAAGATTTATTGACAGGCAGGTTTTATGAGTAAACACGTTCCCACGGGAAGGTGGAAAGAAGAGATCGCTGGGACAGTCGGTTTTTGAACTTGGGTACGTTGACAGCTCCGAGAAATCGATACAAATCACAAGTGTAGTGTGAAATTACAGTTAATTAGTGAATTCAGATGGTGTTGGAAAGCTTTGTTGAATATTGAATTAAAGTGAAATATTATTGAACCGGTGAAGTGAAAAAGTGATTGGACTCAGTGAGAATACAATTAATAATAATAATAATTGGATAATTTGTAGAGCGCCGTTTTGTGAAAAATCACCTCAAGGGCGCTAAGGGTTGTGCGATCGCGATTATAATATAAAATGTGTTAAATTAAACGTGTATACGGTTCCAACTAAATTACTTGTCTTAAAAACATGGAAATAATAATGATAATGATTGCGTTTAAAACAGAGTGAACGTATTTAAAGGCAGGAAGTGTTTGATCGGATCAGGGGGGGGGGGATTAACGATTGGCGAGATGGCGTTCTAACACATTGACCACATTGAGACCGTAAACCAGAGAATCCAAACAAATCATAAAACTCGGGTTCGAATCCTGACAGAGATTAGGTTAAATTAGGGAGGTACAATTTTATTTACAGAGTTATTTAATTACCCTTTTATAGGCGTAGGGAGGGGACCAAAATTGAACAAATTGCAAGGATTTCGCTAAAAGGAGGGAGGAATGCCGGTAGGGAAGAGACCGTAAAACTAAACTGATTTAGCTATTTAGTGTGTAACCAGGTAGACTTCACGCTGAGAGCGGGAGATGGTTAACTGGGTGAGTTTTTTAATATTATTTATTAAATTCCAGAAGACCCGTTAAAAGGACGGATACAAGAACCGAGTTTGCAACGCCTGCAACCCAAATAATTTTCCCATAAAAAGGAATACGCTAGACGAATCGTCAATCAGCTGTGAGTGGGAGACGGGACAGTGACCTTTTCATATATAGGCCGAGAGGCGCGGTGTACAGTCAGTCAAAGGGGAAGTTTTGCTAGCGTATGACCGCCCGAATAGAAAGCGATCGGATGCAACCAGACAGAACAAAATGAAGACTTTTCTTCTCTTATTTGACTTTCTAATTTAATACTTTTCATCTATTGTTTGACTTTCTAAGTTAAAAATTGGGATGCACAAAAACAAATCTAGAGTCAAAAGAGGGAGATGGTAATCTCCGGAATAAAACTACCAACCGAACAACTTTTCTCAACAGGTACCTTTCGAGAGGTAGGCAGCCTCTTTAAATTAAATTCAAAAATCAAACCAATTATCCGTTTATACCTACCTGAGAGGATAGGTATTCAGTAGAAGTTACCCATACCTAATACACGAGGATGCTAGTAACCTCATAAAATAATTACTGGAACCAAATATTAAAATACAGACAGTCCTCATCCTAAATTTGGCATTTCGAGTAAACCTTACATATATCTCACATGATAATTGGCTGAATGGGTAGACACACAACCTACCGATAGAAGCGGGCTAAATGCCGACAAGATCGTCGTGTGTTATCTATGTTATTGACCTAGAAAGGGATGTAAATTCCCGACGACGAGGAAATTACAGCGTTTTCTAGAGGTGGCATGTAACTTAGGACCTTACGTGTCACATTTTCGCGACTAGATTCGTGACGAGGGATGTCATGGTTTTCCCCTTCTACACTCAGTAAAGTAGATTTTCCTGGAGGTGCATGAGGTTGGGGCAATTCTGAAATTGGTGAGGAGACCTGGTTTTCTTTATTCTGGCGTGACGGTTGCCGATTTGGAACAAGGGGAGACCCGGCCGGTTGTGATATCCAGACACGCAGATATCAATCGCCTTGCTCAAATTATCATCCATCGGTTTTGTTTGGTAAAGAGGAGGAGCCAATCTTAGCTTGAACAAATTCATTTCCTTTCCTCTCCTTCCCCTCCCAAAATATATACATGGATGGCGCCGACAACTAACACCATAAATTTATCGTATGTTTATCACACATATAAAATCTTACACTTTATTATACTCACATAACCCTATGACAGGTAGAATCACGTAGCTAGTTTGAAGAGCAGGCGACTCAGAAAAATAAGGTTTATGAAATGGCTTTAAAACACAGCGGTAATGGATTCAACTCACTCTATCTCAAAAGAACCGAGGGGTACCACACACATACAAAGATAACTAGGTTTCTATACCGAGGAACAAAAAAGCCAACACAACGTTCGGTGAAACCTTTTTATACTGAACCGTCACGTGAAATGAGTACGTTCAAGGTCGTACGTCACGTGGACAAACTAGGATGTACACACTTGAAGGGGTGTGTAATAAAGAGAGGAGCAAAGGCTTGTAGAGACGGCAGGGAGGATATTCCTACCCCGGATATATACATAACCAAAGCCTTACGGAAAAGTTACCTATGGGACTTAAAGAAAATTTATCGTAGAATGAAGAGAAGGAAAAGTTTGAAAAGGGCAGATCATTACAAACATCCACAAAATAAAATAAAAGGCAGTTTTTGGCCATGTTTTTTTCTTGCATAAATCAAAACAGGAGGATGGTGCTAAGCGGGAATTTAAACCTTATCGCCATCTACGTAAGGGTTGTTATTGATAGCGGCTCAATTTAAAATATTACTCGACGTAGTGCATTGCCTTAAAGTTAAAGAAAGTGAATGTTTATGTATTGTTGTTTCACAGAATTTGAACAATTCTTAGAAATTTCAACTTTCATTTTCGGGTTTTGTGAAAGACCTTATCAAGTTTTGTTATTATATCATTATAGGCCATTTGCTTATGAGAACTGAAATAGTGTAAGAACTTTTTTGTTTTTTTTAAATGTGTTTTACTTGAAAAGATCTTTCACAGAACTTGAAAAATAACCTTGAAATTTGAAGAATTCTCTGAAAAACCCGTCCTAAAAGTTATAATAGCTTTGTACAATAACATTATCAATCGTCAATATCCCTTAGGACGGATTGTTTTATAGAATTTGAACAATACGTAAAATTTTCAAGTTATATAAGGGCCAAAACTGAAATAATAACAGAACATAAATAGAACTTTCACATAACTTGAAAAATAACTTGGATATTTAAGGGCCCACTATTCGAATTTCATCCAATTTCCGACATACTTTCCTTAAAATTTTGAAGTTTTTAAGCTCTTAAAAAAATATATGTTATTCTTTAAGATAGTATCTATTTGTTCCAAAAGCCGAAACGGTAATTATTTGAAATTCCCTCGATAGAAATAAATCGCAAAGTATGCTCCGAAAAATATTATTAACACGTTTATTTCTGTTATTTTACAAGTTATATATATGAAAAAAATCACAATGCTTCGTTTAATGCTACTCAATAGACCCCAAAAGTGATTTTTGCTATTTTTGAAATACGCCGTGATTTATTAAACATTTTCACAACTGTCGCTTACGCTTATTGCTTTTAAATCATATTTATTATAGCGCGCTCGCTCCGACTTGAAGATTAACCTATCTTCTTTGAAAAGTTCATTCGCCAACTCGAGGGCTTTGGGGGCAGACATGTCGTTCAACGTTCTATGATCTACAGACGTGCGATTACGTGCAAATATTTGAATCTATAAAGATAATTTTTACGCGTGTAAAGTTTATGAGTTAATAAATATTGTTTTTTCAAAGATGGGAAATACACGAAAGATATCCCGTATTTCAAAGAAAAAATGATATCTCATAAAATTATATCCTATCTAATAGGTGAGAAGAAAAAAATACAATTTTTGATTTATAAGCTTATATTTATTATAAACGATAATTTACTATAAAAATTAATAATTCATATTTTTATTTATGTATTGTGTAGTAAAAAGTTATAAAAATTATTATTTTATTTTTTTCAGAATACGATAAACGATAATTTATTATAAAAATTAATTATTATTTTTATTTATGTATTGTGTAGTAAAAAGTTATAAAAATTTTTATTTTATTTTTTTCAGAATACGTACTTTGGGAAATAAAACTAATTCCAAAACATTAGAAATTACAGGGCAAGTTCTTATTAATTCACAATGCAACGATGTCCGAAATATAATATAATATGTAATAATAATATACGGGCCATCTGTTTCAAATAACAATACTCGAACGTGGAATTCAGAATAATAATGAACATGCGAGCGAAAGAAGCTATTGAAAGTTCTGAAACTGTGGGGAATATAATTTAATAAAATAAAATACTTTTTTGTTTTAAAACCACGATATTTATTAATTTAAGAACCGACCGGTTTCGCTTTACTTAAGCATCATCAGGGTACAAATTAATACTAAACAAGAAGTACATAATGTGTGCATATATATAACAAAATATAGAGGGAGACAACATGATACAAATATAAGCAACACAAAGACGGTCATAAAATACATTAACATAAGTGCACAAGTAATGGAAAACCCGCTAGATAATTATGTAGACTAATGGGTTATACGAATAAATCGGGAGAAACAAAACATCAATAAAACCTCAATAATAACGGTTTTTCCGAATTCGCAAATCATTTGATCGATAGCTTGCCTTCCTGAATAAATCTAATTTTATTTAATCATTTACGGCCAAGATATTTTTGACAATGGTGTGTTTTTATCTTTCTGTATTCCAATCATTTAGCTTTGCTTTTAGGGTTGTGCCCCAGTATTGCTTTTTGGAGACTGTAAACGGATCTCTCGGCATTTAATGAAACTGCAGCAGAACAAAGGCTGTTGCTATATTGACGTTCATGGTATGTTTTGCTCAGATTGACGATAAGGTTTCCAGATCCGCATTTCGCTCGAAGCATGTTTAGGGTAATAAGTTTATAGTTTAGGGTTCTTTCACCGTATTTATGGGAACATTTCAGAACCACCAATCTTTCATTTTGAGTGAATCTTGTGTTTGTGATTAAATTATATTTGACGATTTAAACAAATAATATTTAGAGAAGTTAAAAATAAAATTGAAAGTTCACTGAAAGCTTAAAACTATTAAAAGTAGTAATTTCATAAAAATGTAAATAAATAGAGCCCCTTTCACATTTTAGAATGTAATTTTATGTTGCTTACATGTTTTATTACTCTTTATAATTATTGAATTGTTTAAATGAATAAATAAATAATTACAAAAAAGTCTTCTGATTTGTAAGTCCTCAGGAAGCACTAAGGATCTTTCTATCTATCTTTATAATATAATAAATTTGATGAGCATAAAAATGTAAACGTGTATATAATTTATATAAATGTACAAAAGTAGATATTACACGTGTATAAATATTATATTGCGCATATTATACAAGATGTCGGGGGTAAAGTGCACAAACTTCGGGAGGTGATTCTAATTGATAGTACAAGTAAAAAAGAAAAAAAAACTTTTTTTGGAATTCCAACGTTTTAAGATAGTTTTCGAGTAAAAAAGTTTAAAACCTTATTGATGTAAAAATATATTTATTGATTTTATAAAAGTTATAAATTACTTTTATAAAAGTGAGAATAGTATTTTAGTAAAGTAAAGTAATTTTTATACCTATACAAATAACTTTCGTAAATGTTTTTTGTAAAATTAAAAAAAAAAATAATTAATTAAATCCGTAATAAAACCCATATTTTGAGAACCATCTTCATTTCGACTTCCTTCTCATTTGGTCGGTGCATTATTACTCTAAGGTCGGTGCTAACTAAAAATGGTTCTGTTTTTCTAAAATTGCAATAGATGTCGGTAATTTAATTTCATAATCCCCAAAATTATTCCTAATACGAATTCAGACACCTCTGTCGGATTCTTTTAACACTAAATTTTGTAGGTGTTGCCCAAATCTAAATTCTTTACGCGGAAAGCGGGCCCTTAATGAATTGTTCAAATTCTGTGAAACAACTGGCCCTTTATTTTTTTTTGTATGTATTTCAACGTAGAAAGTATAAATTTCGTTTTACGCACAAATAAATATAACTGCATAGGTATTGAAAAATGATTAATAATACAGGGTGTCCGGGAGTAAAGAGTGCTTAATTCTGGGGGTGATTCTACATGATAATATAAGTAAAAAAGAGTAACGACTTTTTTAGAAATTCCAACGTTTTAATTGGTTTTTAGTTTAATTATTTGTTTTTTTTTGTAAGGGAAAATAAACATTCTTCAATGGAAAAATATTTTTGTATATGAAAATAAATATGGAAATTTCTAAAAAAGTCATTTATCTGTTTTACTTCTACCATCATGTAGAATTACCTCCCGACTTAGCGCACTTTACCCCCGGACACCCTGTATAATAATAAAATTGGAAAATTAGTTGAGGATAATATTGTTAATTCTGAGTTTGAAAAATGAGATTGATAAAATCGATGCAAAAAAATCAGGGCACAATGGCGGAGAGTCTTTAGAGGCTTTAATTTAGAAGCGTTGTCGCGGAAAAACAAAGATTCTTGGTTCGATTCCCAGTTGCGACCGTTATCTTTTGTTTTCTCTGCCTGGTTCTGATTCAAGTTTCGTGTAGATTTATTAGTAATATCTTCTTCTTCAATAAGTAAATAATTTGACTCTGGTTTTGTAAAACCCTTCAAGCCACAAAATAAAAATTTTACGGGAGCCGACATAAAGTAACAAATTTACAAATTCGTAAAACTAATAAAAAAATTTGAAGTTTGTATCAAAATGGTTATTTCTTTTTCAATTTTTTTATGTAAAATGATGGTCTAATAACTTCATCTAGTCAAAAATTCCAACAAAAAAAATTAATGTATACATTTGGTTTTTAGTATTAAAAATTCCAATTACAAAATACTTTACCATGTCGTACTTTGAAGATTACTATTACCATTTCTTATGAAACCACTGGAAAATAACATTCCCAAAATATGTTACTTTAAAGGGTTTTATCAAAACACAGTCTATGTATATTATAAAAATTAAAAAATATATATTTTGCAGATGCATTTCAATAAAAATCGGATTATCCGAGACACTGCCTAGGTTACAAATCGATTTCATTAGAAACTTTAAGATCATTTAAAAAGGCAGCCGGCAAAAATATGGGAAAAAATTAGTTGCAAGATGATATTGATAATTCTAAATTTGAAACATGAGATCGACAAAAATGACGTTTAATAACTAGCTCCCAATGATCGAGTGGTTAAGGCGCTTTCCCGGTAAGACAAATGATCCTACTTTCGATTCCTAGTTGTGACCGTTATCTTTTAATTTTCTGAGTTGTTCTACTTCATGTTTTATTAAGATTTATGTTAATATCTTCTTCTCTAATGTAAAAAAAACATTAGCCTTTCTAAATCTAGAAAATTACGCACGTTCTTATTGAATTAGACTGTAAACAAGTAATCAAGTTACACGTCCTTTGTAAGCGTCGATATTGCTAAATAAATATATTATTTGGTAATTTTAAACATGTCGATCGTCCACCAACATCAACTAGTGTTTGATGTTTATGTAGTAGGTTTAAAACATTGTGAAGGGTTCAAATTTTATCAAAAAGTTCTAACATTGTTTGTTTAATTTAACGGAACAGATGTGTGTGCAGTGCTCTGTCAGCCATGTAAAGAAACAGAGGTGTGTGCAATGCTCTGTCAGCCATGTAAAGAAAAAGAAGGGTTCGCAATGCTCTGTAAATCGGGTAGAGAAACAGAGGTGTGTGCAATGCTCTGTCAGCCATGTAAAGAAAAAGAGGGGTTCGCAATGCTCTATTAATCGGGTAGAGAAACAGAGGTGTGTGCAATGCTCTGTCAGCGATGTAAAGAAAAAGAGGGGTTCGCAATGCTCTATCAATCGGGTAGAGAAACAGAGGTGTGTGCAATGCTCTGTCAGCCATGTAAAGAAAAAGAGGGGTTCGCAATGCTCTATCAACCATGTAAAGAAACAGAGGGGTTCACAATGCTCTATCAATCGGGTAGAGAAACAGAGTTGTGTGCAATGGTCTGTCAGCCATGTAAAGAAACAGAAGTGTTTGCAATGCTCTATCAGTTATGTAAAGAAACAGAGGTGTGTGCAATGATCTGTCAACCGTGTAAAGAAACAGAGGTGTGTGCGATACTCTGTCAACCATGTAAATAAACAGAGGTATGTGCAATGCTCTTTCAGCCACGTAAGGAATAATAAGACAATGTTTGATTAATGTAAAAAGAAAGAAATGACGCATATAAAATAATAACATGATGAGATAAAACAGTAAAAGCAAAAAAAAAAAGGAAATTGGATGTACGTGTATATTTTTAGTACTTGTATTATTGCGGTATGAGGGAAAACTAACTATCCATGATGTACAGCATGGACGAGACAGCGCTGATTAGATCTGATTTCGGTGTGGTGCATCAAAGCAGCAAAACCATGGACCCTTCCCTCCGCAAACATCTGAGAGGATCGGCTTTGCCCGGGGATGGTCAAAAAGTATCCTGTACTCGTGATTATTCTGTACTCGGAGCGTATTCATTACACTTTGTGTGATTCTAGCCCAGAGTTCACAAGTGTATACTGTACAGGCAAATGCATTATATATGGAATAGCTGTTTCTTTACCAGACGACTAAACCTGTTTAATCTCCTGGCAAGCATGTTGGCTCTTCTCTGACTCTCTATTTATTTGTATTTACTTTAGCTGTTGATATTTGACCAACAACTATTACTTCCACTAAATATCAAAGATATTTTTTTGGCATTGTACACTAACCCATGACTTTCCAGGATTCTAATAAATGTTTGAGTGCCGATTTTTCAACCAGCGTGTTTCTGCTCATCGCGGCATCGGGCCATTTCGTTGATTAGTATGAGTAGATAGAAAATGAATTAGGAAAGTGATCAGTCTTGAATCACGTTCCTTGATATATTTATCGGTTTTTCTGCAACATTTCTTATTGCTTGGCAAAGTTTAATTTGAACTAGCTTTTTGCCCGTTGCAGGCAACTAATGGGTAAAAATAATTCGAGTAAGTGGATGTAAAAAATAAAAAATAATTTGTATTTTGGTGTTGAATGTGGATGAAGCAAAGAGTGTGTTTCGACAGTTTTGCTTTTTGCCCGAAACTAATGGGTAAATATTTGGTGCGTGGTGTAATGTTTGAATGTGAATAAAGCCAGGAGTGTGGAACTACAAAATTTTAAAAAAGAAATATATATTTGGAGAAAAAAAAGTCCCAAGGAGCTGACTGATCATTTTTTCACCGAGCCGTTCGGGTTGTGTAGGTCGAGACGCGTAATTTGATACCCATATCGTTTGTACGGTTTTTGTCACCGACACTCTTGAAAAGTCCCAGGAAATTTTATTTTGGAAAAAAAACATTGCTCAATAAGCACGCAAAATAATAAAACTTAAAAAAAAAAATGTTCAAATATGTAATATGTATGTTTGCATGTGAATGAAGCAATGAATGTGTGACCATAAATGAATTAAAATATATGTATGTTTAGAAAGAAATGGATATTTTGAGAAAAAAAAAGTGCCAAGGAGCTTTCTGATCATTTTTTCACCGAGCCATTCGGATTCTGTAAGTCGAGACGCGTAATTTGATACCCATATCGTATGTACGGTTTTTGTCACCGACATTCTTCAAAAGTCCCAGCGAGTTTTATTTTGGAAAAAAACATTGCTCTATAAACAAACGCAAAATGTAAAAACACTTATTGGAAATTTTTTATTTTTAAATTTAAAATCTACCACTACCACTACCCCTACCACTACCCCTACCCCTACCCCTACCCCTACCCCTACCCCTACCCCTACCACTACCCCTACCCCTACCCCAATTCCTACCCCTACCCCTACCCCTACCCCTACCCCTACCCCTACCCCTACCCCTACCCCTGCCCCTACCACTACCCCTACCCCAATTTTTGTTTAAATTTTTGATTAAAAAATGTTTATTTTACAAAACAATCAACACCGCTTCACCCTATATACTTTCTGCGCTCCTGGTAGAAATTATAAAATTGCGGGACGCTATTGATGTAGTTTTTCACTACGGGGCGACGGTACCCGTGCTAAATTATTGATCGGTTTTTTTTAAATTTTAAATCCATACGTTATATTACAACACAACGGATCTAACCTAGAAAAGGGCTAAAACGTGCACTGAGTACCTGCCTACCTAGGACCTCTACCCGGTACCATCTGTGTAGGTACCTGCACCTACTTTAAAAAAAATACCGAAAAAATATATACATTACGCACCTACTCGGCAAAAAATGAAGACATGAAAACTTTAAATTTGAATGGCTCCCAGGGTAACCTTATCCATTTTATGCGCTCCTGGTACCAAGGATAAATTTGCGAGACGCTATTGATGTAGTTTTTCACTACGGGGCGACGGTACACGTGCCAAATTATTTTTACCAAACTTTATTTTATTTCGTTCAAAAGCATTATCGATTTTAAAAAATAAACTGCAAAAGTAAGTACCTACACAGATTTTATCGTTCTTTTGAAGTAACATCCCTAAAATAAAAGTACATCACTTCGCTATGGCATTTTTCGGTTTAAAATAGCAAATGTCAAAACTTTATCCGGTTATTATGGGACATTTTGAACCGAGCGCCATATGTAGAACGGCCGATTAACGTTCCTAAACCTTCGGAGGATGATTTTTTTCGATAATTTCACCTGCAGACTGCGTGTTTGCGACGGAATTTAATCATTAGGATGACCATGTAGATTTTATAAATAAATCGTACCACGTGGTTTCGTTGTTACCATGTGATTATTTTTTTTCCAATGATACCACTATGCAAAGAAAAACAATTTCACTTAAATTAAAAATCTTTCCCGATAAATGAGGAAATTCGTAATATTTATCGTGAAATTAAAATTTTTTTTTCGTGATATTTAAAAAAAAAATCAACGATACCTGATTAAATCAGACACGACGCTCGATCAAAAATAATCGTCTTTTTAATTTGCGTTAGAGTAATGCTTAAAACGCAAAATTTTCGAGCAAAAAGGCGCAGGAATTTTTTTTTAATGATTTCGCGTTCGGGGTGCGTTCGAAATTGAATAAAAATATAAACGGTGAAGGAAAAACAGTTTTACAGATCGATGGTGATCGATGAAAACGAAACATTGAGAAAATGCACCAAAATTTGGCCGTTTCGAAACCGTGCGTGTTGCAACACTCGCGGGGAAAAGTTGATTTGTCGCCGGGAAGCTCTGCCGATTGATCGGCCGCGAATTAACTTATTGGAGTGTTGCCGTCCCGGCCGCCAAAGAGCGAGAAAATCAGCGCTCTCGTATGGCGCGCCTCGAGCGCTTCCAGTTTCCGCCGGCAGAGTTCCGGGACGATTTTGACGACATCGATTCCCGAACGAAACCTCTCGAGTTTCCGGGAATTATTTCGATACAAACTCTGGTTGAATTTCGCCCAAAACGCGTCCCGCCATAGTGAACCTCGAGTCGAAGCGGCTCCGTGAGAGCGGCGGTCGATTTTCGCTCGCCAGGAAATCGGCAAAAAAACAATTGAATGGGACTTTTTTTCCAAACACGCCAAAACGAACCTAGTGTCCTATGTGACTAAGGGGTCAAGTGGTCGATTTTCGCCTAATTTTAAGCGACCAAATAAAACAAAGAAACTGTGTATTAATATATGTACTTATGGTATGTAACAAAATTGGCACATTTCTGGGTCAGCTTGGATCTTTTGTCCATAATACAAGATTTTCACCAAGAACTGCGATTTATGATTCCCTCACTGGCGAATCTAAACGTTCAAAATCTTTGCACAAATATGACGCTTTTACAAGTGTATATTTTGTTTTTTAGGATTCATTATTTACTGAAATATTCGTACCTATTTTCATATATAAATTTTATTTAGCGACCTTAGATAATAGATATGTATAACATGTAATTTTCGCAAAGAATGCCGCTCTACAGGCATACCTAAGCCGCGTAGTACGGTTTAATAGGCGTAATTTCAAGTAAAAACTACTAGAAAATTGCCCTTGAACCATAACAAAAAATATTATTTTATAACTCTTCGTGTGAACTCTAGTATAATCAGCAACTCTGGGGTAAAAAACATATGAAAACCCTTTGTTACCTCTTTCGTCACGTCAAAATCTTTTTCTAGATTCGTCTTCAGCTGAAGTGAGCTTAATGACGTATCCTTAATGACGTCTGGTGTTTTTTTGTCTTGTGTTTTCTGGTGTCCTCCGTCTTCAATGGATCGCACGTACAAAGTGTATTATTCTAGTTCTTTAAAGTAAAAATTATGGTATACGATTTTGTTAGTAAAAAAAGATTTTCAATAAACTCTATTTTCGTCTCCTAGATTAAACATAACAAGTATTTTATAAGTATCATAGTTCTTAGAATTTATGAAAGTGAGATAACTTTTTTAAGAGCCTTTATTTGTTGTTACTTGCAGTGGCAGTTTGTACTCACAAAAATTGGTAGTGCGCTTAAAAGATCGTCAGTCTACCCCCTACGCCAGGTGCCAGATAAACAATTTGAGAAATTATGGAGCTTATACGGACCTGCTGGAATTATCCGTATGCGAACTGAAAACAAGAGTGGTGCCATCTCAGCGCGACAAGTAAATGTATTGTTTCTTCGGATATTTCCGCCTTGTTGAAGAGTTCCAAGGCATTTAAGAGTGCCGCTCATGTTTCGGAGAAATTTCAATACAATGTTCAACATGGTTCTATGACAACTAAACACAGTGACAATTCAACACACTTTTAAATAGTGATATAAAGTTATTAGAAACGATGAAAAAAAAAAACCTAACCTCACCTAACCTAACCTACATAACCCAGTTAATAAAGTTTTTGTTTCATCACTTTCCATGACTTTATATAACTTTTTAAAGATGTGATGAATTATAATTGTGATGATTTATCCAGTTACCGTTCAACATTCACATTATCATAACAATAAATTGATATTGCTAGGCGGCATTCCTTAGTGAGAAATATGGATTCCACTCGCACTACGTAATACAAATAACGAAAATTTAAGCCTGTTTGTTATTTGTTCCAGTACGCAGTTCCAACACTCCTTAGCGGTAGCCGCCACTGCATCAATTGCATCAGATGAGTAGTAAAAAAAGTTAAAAGTGAGGTGACCTTCTAAGACTACAGAATTATTGGCCACTTTATAACGACCCATTTTGAAGTGTTTTACTTACACTACATAAGTAGCCGGGTCGAATCAGCGATTGTTTTTAAAAAACACATTTTCTGAATGTTTTGGTTGAATCTACAAAGACTGTTTTCTCTTTGTTTGGATTGCCTTTTTTCTATGCTGTCGAATTATTGTACTTATACCTATTTCTTTGAATACCTTATTACTTACCTTTTTGAATTTATTTCTGACATAATTTTTAATTATGATTAATTACAACATACATTTTATCAGGTTTTCGTCTGACAAGTTTTAGAATCTTCAATTTATCATGTAGGTATGTAGCCTTTATTTAAAACAAAAACAGAATTTCCTAGGTTGTATGTACTTGAAAGATGGTGTGTTCACAAATTGAAAGGAAATTATATGGTTAGTCCATTAATGACTGGAAAAATTTTTTGAACTACAAAACTCTGTTAAATTATACGTATATGCTCAAATTGTAAGACAGAAAAATTTTCACTGACTAGGTATTTCTACATAAAATTCTAAATGATTTGGTTGATAGTCCGGTATTGCTAGAATTGATAAGCTTTCGGATTTCACAACGTAATACTAGAAGTCAGGATTTATTTCAGTGCAGAAATTCTGGGACTAACTAGCATATGCATTCCTCTTTACCCAGAATACTAATGGAGGGAAACAGTGGAAATCTTCAATTTTTCTTTAAACAAATATAACATGTTGTTAATGAAACAACTCAGTTATGTACAATAAATATTTCTTAATATTCACATGTAAAAGCCCCGAAAAAGGGCGTTAATAAATAAATAAATAACAGTATATGAACCTGTCTATTGGCTTTTTTTCATATCACCTCTGAAGTTCCGCACATTAGCTCAATTTTAAGTGCCACGAACAACTTTTTTGAAAGAAAACTTCTACTTTAATTTTTTAAGCAGAAATACACGTCATAAGTAACGAACTTCAAGAGTTTTGACGGATAGCGTGTCAATATTTTCAAGTACAAGTTGATACTTGTGCCTTTTTAATTGTACGCAGTTTCACTTGTTTATGTCAATAGGTTGTTACGTTGGAACCATTGATATATTCCAGCTAGAAATAATTCGGAATGTCAACCCTTTCTGATGGCCTCAATATTATGTACTCATATAAAGGCGCCAGGGAAAATATCCATAAAAATTTACATTTGTCGAATTATTCTCAATCAATTTGAGAACGACGAGAATTTTGGTCCCGTTAAACGAAGAGTTTTTACTTTCCGTTTACATATTCTTATAAAACTAAGGCTAAATTAACTATAAGATTTCACTTGATAGATTTCAATGACTTTGTGATTTTATTTTTCGTATCTACAAAAGCAATGACGAAAACTTAAATTTTTTTAACTTAATTTTTTAACAAAAATCATTACCTACCTACTAGGTAACTACCAATTTATGTTTGTCATTATTATATAAAAACAGTGTAAAGGCTAGGTTCGGGAAAATTTTGTGAAAACGTGTAATTAGATTTACAAAGGAATAAAATATTTTGATGGTTTTCCCGGGAAGTTTAAAAAATAACAGAATTAACATTAACAAAATGCATTTACTTCATTTCAAGCAATATTTTTTGTTGTTATCATATCCTCAGATAGCGCCCATGCCCAGCGCCCTTGAGGTGTTTTTGCACAAAAACGGCGCTATACAAGTCATCCAAGTATTATTATTATATACTATATGATATTACTTTTTACTTCTTTAACAAACTGTTAAGTTAGTTCTCTTTATTGGCGTAGAAATATTTTAAACATATAGTTTGTTTTTATTCCATTTATTATATATAATTGTAACAATGTAATTTTTTTTTAAATGTAAATTTGACACCATTCGCATACAAAAATACGTTTTCACCTGAGCATATCTAGGTGCAGTCGGACTTTATTAATATGAGGATTTTTTGATCTTGACTCACTATTTTCTAATTAACGTTTTTACTCAATTTTTAGTCAAATTTAATATTTACCAAATATATATTATTATCGCTTCCAAACAGTAATTATAAATAAAACACTTGTTTTGCAGGCAGCTAGCTTAGTAAAACGCATGCAAGTGTAAGTATTTATATTAAATTAAGTTAAAAAATGTCGTATATAATCAGTCAACTAATTGTATTCAATCGAAAAATATCCACCTATCATAAAGCGTGGAAGCAATTTTTTTTTCAAACATTACAATAACTGTAAAAACGATTTTTTAATTAGATAAAAAATTATTTTTAAAAAAAGTAGAAATATTTTTCAATTTTTTGGCTATAAAGGCATTACTTGGCAAAATATATGTCAGTCATAAAGTTTAAATTATTTACATTATTATGTTAACACCATTATTGCGTTTTAATTGCTTCGTAAACGATGTGAAAAGAAACATTAACTTGAAACGAAATATTCTCGTTTGTATCGTTAATGGGAGAAAGGGCGTTTTTAATAAATTCAATTAAGATGTTGCAAACTCACTTATTCGTTTGCATGAGGGGCTTCAAAGACTCCAATATTTCAAAAAGCGAAATAACAAAAGTTGCCACAGTAATTTAATAAGGGCAGCAGATTGTAAAAAGAAAAGTTTTTGTACAAAGCAAAGGGAGACCTTAATCAACCCCGAACAATGGAAGGGAAACGTGTAATAACTTTGCGAAATTCAAAGAAAGCAAATATTTCATTCTATGAAAATAAACGTCACCATTTACTTACATGAAACCACGTATCGTTGTAAACAAATAGATTTTTTTAAAATTATTTTACAAAAGCATAATCCTTAAATTTATTAATGATCGAGGTACAAGAAATCTTTCTTAAAATAGTTATTGATCGAGATAGAAGAATGCTTCCTAAAATTTGTTATGTATCAAGGTACAAGAAAGCTTTCCTAAATTTTGTTAAAGGGATAAATTTCAGTAATATTTAAAAAAAATAACACTAATTTTACTAATCTTGTTCATATAGTTTATTGTAGTACTCTTTGCTAAACTTTTATAATGTTTTGACAAATATTTAATAATTTTTATGCTTGGAACACCTGCATCTTCTCTAATCTCGTTGACTTATCCGTTTATTACCTATTTAATTGAACCACGCGTAACCTAGAGCGTATTTTTTTCAAAGTTCTATACCGTAGTTTTCAATAATGAATACCTATCTCGAAAATATTTGTTTAAAAATAATCATTTACCGGTTATCAATATTGAATAGGTACTTAAATATCTCACTAATGTTCATTCATGAATTGAGATTTTCTGTTTTAAATTACACAAGCCTGTCATTTAATTGCATTAGTTTAGTTTTGGCATAGTTATAAAGGATAAAAAGATTATATTCAATATGCTTTTAAGCAAATTGAAAGCGTGTCATGAAATAAAATGATGGATGAGTGTTCATGTGTAAAGCTTCTCGATAAAACTGAAGAGAGATAAAATGAAATGAGTGTACGGTTTTAGAGCACTTTACAACGTAATTCAGAAAAATAAAAAGCATAAATTTTCTGCAAACACACCTTTTTCTAAATTATCGCTTTCCTTCAAAGGTAGATATACAAAAATACTCAACAGCAAAATAATTGTTATTAAAAAATTATATATCTTATTTTATAAAGTTTATAAAAACACAGGAACAACCTCCTTCCGATGGGAAAAATAATAGTAATAGTGGTCATTTTCACAAAGTTACTAAATAATTGCCAAATTAGAAAATTAGGGGAATTCTACCCACAGGGTGGGTAGAATTCGTATTTATATAAAAGTACAAACTCATTCCGAAGGAATACATAAAAGGAATAGAGGTTAATTCGAAAAAGTTTCTGAAGAATTTTCCAATTAGAAGTGTTATTATTCAAATTGGATAATTATCACTGGGAATTCTACCCACATTAATCGTATTTGGAATGTTTTTATTTATATACTTTAGGTTTTTACAAACATAGCACATATCAAAAGTTTGAAAACATTATACAGAAATAACATATCGATACATTCAAATAATACATATCAGTACCTTAAATAATTATCATTCTATAAATATAATACAAAAACTTTTTTTATTTTAAAGAACGACAAATATTCCCGGGTTACAAATAACCTGACAATATTTGAAAATCTCCTACTACCACCACAGTAAGCTGAAAATTTTGCTTGTGTTGTGATGGAGGACTTAGCCAGCCGAGGAATTGAACCCAAACGCGATGTCAACTGACGCGAGGCCACCGACCGACATATCAGTGATATTCACAACAATTGATTTTGATTTGCTTAGGACAGAGAGTTTTAAAACATATCGAAAGGGTCTGTAAATCTATTTGCAGTTCGGAGAAATACCGCTTGTTGGGAGTGTAGAGTGATGTGAATAGTTAGTGCTAGGGTTACAGTGTAAAAGCAGAGTAGAGTTGAGTAGATTTAACAAGGACATGAATATTTATAACACTTAACATTTGAGGGCAGTCTATGAAGTTATTTAATATTAGTAATTTAAAAAAAATATTTCAAAAACCTTTAATTTTTCATTTTAGGAAATATTGATAGGTAAAGGGTACACAAAATGCAGTATTACATTTTTGTCCCTTTGTATAACGTTCAAGTGTGACAATAAAATTATAGCATGAAAAAAAAACTTTTCAATACGTGAAATTGCAGGAAGGGACTTAAGGGTAAATAGCCAGGTACTTCCCTTCCCTGTATGCCTCACAACATTCCCTGGGCATGTCAAATTTCATTCCTTCCCGATTGTTGGGTGCAGTTGGAACTCTTGTGAGGTACCCACAATTTTTATTGCCCATTGGTATTTTTAACTTGTTAACGCCATTTAATCCAGTTGTCGAATAGTGTTTAAGGTGATTAATACTAGTGTTCAATTTTATTGGATTAACTTTTGAAGGTTTTACCTACCCATCAATGTATCTTATATCATTGAAGACAAAGGTAATACTAATAAATTTAAAAGGGACATGAAACAGAACAAGACGATCCGATATACAGAAAAATAAAAAGGTAAAGACTCAACCAGGAATCGAACCCAAGATATCTGTCTTACCGGGACAAGTGTTGGGAGAGATTTGTTGAATTTAATGTTGTTAATTCTGCATTTGAAATATGAGATCGACAAAAATTACGTTAAATAATTTGTTTACAATGGCCGAGTTGGTTGAGGCCTTGTCCCGGTAAGATAGAGATTATTGGTTCGATTCCCGGTTTAGACCGAGTTAAAACCGGTTGAGACCGATTGAGACACGTTCGAGAGAAGTTAATTTAATGGTAACCATTTATCGGATAACCAACACCTCTGCCATAAGTCGTTCGCTACACTTGGTGACTTAGCAGGAGTGCCCGGGTTCATAGAGATGTGTCTAGTTCTAGTCCAGAATGCGTCTGCCCACCTCCTGCATGGAGGGCCGGGTCGGCCAAAGTCAGTTTGACCAGACTTAAGAAACTCTTTGACATCCCCAACTGGTCTCTCTCGACCGCGATGGATTGATTAATACGTCCGTTACACCTGGACACACTGAAACCTAGATTCATACCCAGCCCTCTCACCTTTTTCCTTCCTAGAATTTCTTTTCTTTTAAAAGACCCTCCTCACAACATCTCTAAAGATGACAAAGGTCCTGAATGAAATTATTTTCCTCAGCGCCTATTGTGTGGGTTAGTGTAAAAAAAACAACAACAACAAAAAAACAGCGTTGCCAACAATATCAAAACTTACATAACACCACAGTCACTTATTGTTGGTTTAAATGCCCCTTCTGAACCCGAGTACCCGCTGTATATTACACATTGAGCAGGCAGTGTAGGCAGTTATTAGGCAGTTACTAGGCAGTGTGGGTACTGTGTTGGGGAGAACACCGTAACACCTCCCTTGTAACTCTATGCGCCAGTACACCGTATACCCTACACCGTACACCGAACACTCTAGCTAGGAACTCAACTTTAGTGGTAATGGGCGGTTTCACGTGACCTTGTTCACTTCTGGTGCTACGCGCTGTCATTGAATACAGTTAAAATTAATATTTTTCGAAAAAAAATGACAACGTTTTCTAAAAGTTCTCAGCTCCTCAGGCCTATGGCATATTCTGTCAGAAGATTGAAATATTTCCGCTTTGCAATAAAATCCAAATGAATGGAATATTTCGGAACATATCCGAAAACTAAAAACTGTTTTTTGAAAGGTTATGAAATACGCTTTCAAATTTTATTATTAAAAACAACCTATAAATTTTTTAAATATTTAAATTATGTACATTTTTAATATATATATATATATATATATATAACTTTCACGTTTCTTGGAGATGTACATATTACATATTCTTTGGCTAACTTCTAAATTTGAATATAAAGTAATACACAAAACTTTAATTTCGATTTCAGGCCAAAATACTTGACAAAACTAAATAATACAATTTTTAATCAAAAATTATAGCAAATATCTATTACGAATATGCGCTGTTTTATTTATTTGTGTTTCAAATTAGAAAATATGGGCCATTAAAAATAACAACTTTTCACGATTTTAGTGGTAACTTTGACAATTTTACGGTTGTTAATCGTAATTAAAAAAAACCTAATCTACCATTTAAAAAATAAAATATTCATAAGAAAATAAAACATTCTAAAAAAAACTTTTTTGTCGGAATTAAAAATTTAAATACGACAATTTTAAATTAAAACCCATCAAAAATTCATATTTTAAATTTCGTTATATCTGTTAACCATAAACTCACAAATAATTGCCAAACTTGCCTCTTAAATCGTGAAAAATCGATTTCTTTAATTACATATATATATATATATATATTATAACTATGTTTAAACTTACTTAAACAACTATTTAACTACCTATTAACATAGTTTAAACCCACATAAGCTATTTTAACTGTCTATTATATTAACGTAGTTTAAGTAGGCTTTTTTAATCTATGGCGTCCCCCGCATCCCTTGCATGGAAATATTTGATTATCTAAGGAGAGAGTGGATGGGAAATTACAACGGAGAGAGAAATTTTGGGAGGTAGATTCACTAGATACAAAGTAAGTAAGTACCACTTTTCCACCTCTGACCAAGCCTGATGGTCGGCTGGCTAACTCGGCCCGTGAGAAAGCTGAATTATTAGGCAAAATTTTCGCGGAAAACTCAACTCTTCAAGATAACGGAGAGACTCCCCCTTCCATTCCGCACTACGGTTTTCAAATGGAGGAACCGAAGATCCGGAACAGAGAGGTTCTCCGAGTCTTGAACGAGCTGAAAGTCGACAAAGCCAGTGGGCCGGACGGAATACCTGCCTTGGTCCTCAAGAGGTGTTCTGCAGAAATGACTCCAGTGCTCGCGAAATTATTTAGGCTCTCTCTCAAAGGTGGAAAGGTGCCAGATCTTTGGAAAAAGGCAATCGTTCACCCAATCCCAAAAAAGGGGGACCGCTCCGACCCTTCTAACTACCGCCCCATAGCCATCACTTTCATACTCTCGAAGGTATTAGAAAGGGTGGTTAACAACAAATTGCTCACATATCTCGAGAATAACAATATCCTAAGCGATCGGCAATATGGATTTCGTCGTAACCGATCGTGTGGCAATCTACTCGGATATGTAACGCATATTTGGGGGCGGTACATGGAACGTTTTGGTGAAACCCAAACCGTTGGGTTGGATATCTCCAAAGCCTTTGACAGAGTCTGGCACCGGGCGCTTGTCGGGAAGTTACCATCGTATGGGATCCACCCAACCCTGCATAGTTGGATTGCGGACTTTTTGAGGGGAAGAACAATTCAAACCGTGGTTGACGGCTCTTCTTCCTCACCGCACCAAATCAATGCGGGGGTGCCACAAGGATCTGTGCTGTCTCCGACACTGTTTTTATTGCACATCAATGATCTCGTTGAATGTGCACCAATTCACTGCTACGCTGATGACAGCACCGTTCACGAGGGTTATCTTTTTGACAAGCCCCCTTCCACCTATGATGTCCGAACAGCTCGGGAAGTTTTGAAGCAAAAAATTGACCACCACCTATAGATGGTTCGTGCCTGGGGTAAGGCCAACTTGGTCAGTTTCAACGTTTCAAAAACCCAAGCGTGTCTGATTTCGGCAAAGAGGGAGATCAATGACTGTCTGGTGCAATTTGATGGGAGCACTCTCCCCAATAAAGACTCCATTGAAATGCTTGGAGTTACTATATCAGACCAGCTCAAGTATCGGGGATCCATAGAAGCCCGAGTAAATCAGGCCTCCAAAAAGTTGGGCGTCTTGTACAGGGCTAGGAGATTCTTCAACAGTGACCAGCTGCTGACCCTGTACAAGTCTCAAGTCCGCCCAACTATTGAATTTGGGAGCCACCTTTGGGCTGGTGCCCCAAAATACTTGATAAACCTGCTTGAATCTGTGCAAAGGAGAGCGATCCGTCTGATTGACAATCCGTTGTTAACAGACCGATTGCCTTCTCTAATGCATAGACGCAATGTAGGTATGCTGTGTCTGTTCTACAGGTATTTCAATGGAGCCTGCTCCAAGGAGCTAGCAGCATTGATTCCTGATGCACCGGTGCACGTGCGCGAAACTCGACGGACACGAACTGAACACCCGTTCACGGTTTACGTTGGCTTCATGAGAACGGGCCGTTTTTACGACTCGTTTTTGTGTAAGTCGGCTCGTATGTGGAACGAGCTACCGGCATCTGTTTTTCCTCCCTCCTATAATCCGAGCCTCTTCAAGGCCCGCATTAACAAATCCCTTCCCACAGCCCCTACCTTACTCCGCCTCACAACGCCGCCCAACCGGGTGGTGACACAGTTCCCCTGTCTGTGCACTCCACAGGCAGGGACACTCTTGTGAGGTGTCACATAAAAAAAAAAAAAAAAAAAAATCATATCTAATCACAAAATCTATCACAAGTACATATTATCACTCTAAATTTATTGTGGTTTTCTTCAAAGTTATATCTAAACGACGCGCATCTGCTACTTTTTAAGAAAAATGTAAATCCTTTTAATTAATTTAGAACGTATTTAATACGCATGTAAATAATGCAAATGCATTTTTTTTACTTTTGAGAAAAGCAATGTGTTCAGTTTACTACAAGAATTTGTTCCAACATTCCCCTGCGAGGGCGCTATGTGACACAACTACTGTTTATAGTAGAGAACTTTGGGTGGTTTATTCGTTTGCCGCCGGGCGTACAACAAGCGACACTACCAACTTGTAACGCAGTGCTCAAAGGAATCACTGAGCCAGAGTTATTTCTAAGTGCTCATTTCACCGTTGGGATACAGAATAAAATATATTATAGAATAATTATTGTTTTTCTGTCTTTCTGTGAACATTATATTTATTCCTTCCTACAAATAATTTTTATGATTACTACATTAATCTCTCAAACATGAGGCTGTTTTTTTATTCCAATGAACAGAATTTGGATTTTGTTAAATTACCAATTGATAATTTGTGATTTTTAATATATTTTATTTTTATTTAAAAATAAACTTGAAATAAATTTACAATGAAAGGAAAAATATATATTTGTTAATGGTAATGTAACTCTATATATTCTACCGTTCAGCATATACAGGGCGTAAGAGCACGTTTAAGGATTTTAATCAAACGATTCCTTAGCATATTTGGAATGAAAAACATGCATGTAATTTTGTTGTCAGCCTAGCGCATCACGTGATGCGAACTCCGTCTCGTTCCAGGGCCTTAATTCTCAACAACGAGTGGTTCGATTCACTCGTTGGTCGAGTGGAATGACTTTTGACGTTTGGCGTATGTAAGTATGTACCCCCGTCAAGACTCAAAAATAAGAACATCGACCAATATGTACTTTCGACGGGGATTGCGAGCGGCCTGGATTGGAGAATCGTAACCCTGCAGTACGGTAACGAGTAATAACAACATGATAATCAAATCACAAGATCTGTTCAGTGGCAACGTGTGATAGATTATTTTTACTTTTGTTTTTAATTGAATTAGATATCGACATCTACGTTTTACTCCAAATATGCTTGATTAAAATAAAATCTATCGGGTTAAAATCCTTTAGTACGCGCTGTTACACCCTGAACGTGTGTATCTATGTATTCCACGGAGAAAAATTACAGACAAAAAACATTGCTAATTTATTAAAATCTCTTTAAAACGATGAAACAATTTAAATGTTTAATAGACTTCGAAAAATCCCTCAAATTTCAACGTTCGTTTTCGGGTTCTGTCTTATTCCAGTTCCGTTATTATATCATTATAGGCCAGTTACTTTACAAAACTGAAATATCAACATAACTTGACTTTTAATTATTATTTTATTAATTATTCTTGGAACAAGTTTTATCTTTCACAGAACTTGAAAATTAACTTTGAAATTTGAAGAACTGTTCAAATTCTCTGAAACAACCCGTCCTTAGTGTTAGGTTTAAAATGAAACGGCCTGCAATCCCGTTTTCAACAGGATAACCTTATAATTTGATTTATTTGATTTTTTAAATTTGAATACCCATTTTTCTCAGTGTAATACTGGGTGTCTGGGGGGGTAAAGTGCGCTAACTTCGAGAGGTGACTCTACGTGATTGTAGAAGTAAAAAGAAAAATAACTTTTTTCGAAATTCGAATGTTTATTTTCCCTTTCAAAAATATTTTTCTACAGAAGAATTCAATTTTTTTTCTCTCATCTCTTCTTGCATAAAATTATTGTGAAAACTTAAAAAGGTGTACATTTTAAAATTGGCTTTAGTATTTTTTAACTTAATTATTCTTGGAACAAAATTTTTGGTTAGGTTGAGTCGACGCAATCTAATTTAAGTCAGAGTTTTTATAACATTATAAAAAATAAGCACTTTAAGTCGGCATTTAAATCTCAAATTTCAAAGGCAGGAAAAAACTCACATAATTGAAAAAAAAGAAATATTAAAAATATCCGGACTTTTAATTATTGAAAATTACAAAGGGGTTATTTAAAGATTTTTTGATAAAAAAAGCTATTAAGCTTTAAAAATACAACAGTCAGAACACCTACGGAAATCTTATTTACAAAGAGTATGAGATTGTAATGTTCTGACTCTTTGTAAATAACATTTCCGTAGTTGTTCTGTCTTCGTATTTGGTGTTCTTCTGGTAAAGATCAGTGGATGGTCTCAGTAATAAAACATGGTAGGTTTGTAGTACTACTCGAGTGTAGGTATGATTTACAAAGAGTCAGAACGTTATAATCTCATACTTTTTGTAAATAAGATTTCCAATATATATATATATATGTATATATTGGAAATTTATATATATATATAATATATCCGTAGTTGTTCTGTCTTCGTATTTGGTGATCTTCTGGTAAATATCAGTGGATGATAAAACATGGTAGGTTTGTAGTACGAGTGTAGGTACGATTTACAAAGAGCCAGAACATTACAATCTCATAGTCTTTGGAAATCTTATTTACAAAGAGTATGAGATTGTAATGTTCTGACTGTGCTAATCTGTAGTGACCTGCTGCACTTATGGAAGACTAGATCCACTGTAAGTATTTGGTGTTCTTCTGGTAAAGATCAGTGGATGGTCTCAGTAATAACACATGGTAGGTTTGTAGTACTACTCGAGTGTAGGTACGATTTTTACACTTTAATATCGCACCACTGATACATGTTACTTAAGCGGAAGCTACTGGTAAAAAGACATGGAACAGACGAAGACCTACCCATTTAAACTATTAAATATAATCATGATGTCTCTTTCATACACTTAGAACACAGATAATTACCCACAATATTTTCGTATCCTCTTTTCCTATTTTATTTATAAATTTTCCTAGACACCACACCACTAGTCGTTATTTTTGTTGATAAAGAATTAAACGAGTTGTACAATTTTGGTCAAACGTTGCTATAGTATAGGCGCAATGCGTTGCTACTTATCTCTAGCGCATTTGATATCTCAGATGTATAATTTCCACACTCGTGAACCCCCATTAGACTCCAATTTTTATTTCATTGACATGGACCCTTTGCAATTCGAAATCGACCACTGGAGATCGATATAGACCACTTTGGGAAATACTGATTTAAACATACATTCATTACTAATATTAAGCATGCATTCATGAAAATCACTAAGAAAGATCTTGGTGTTAGTTAATTTTACCGAATTATATTACTGTTGAAAAGTAGTGTGGTTGACTCTGTCAGTACAGAGCGAAACAGAAAGGTGGTAGAGTTATAAATGCGAATGTACTAGTTAGATCGCTCTCTCACATCTCAGCTATTAGCTAGATAAGACGTATCAGTAAACTTGTACTCGGTTTAATAAACTTAATAATTTATCTTGGGGTAATATCGAAAGACTACCACTATCATACCAACAACATGTAACAGAAATAAAACTATTTGTGTTCGATTTCAGTAGGTTTTATTGTGCATTACTTCTCGGGAGTTGCTGTTCTGTTGATAATCAATTTTATTTTCTTTCATTGTTCATTGTGAGTATAATCGTCCACAATTCTATTTTTATTATTAATTGATCTTGTCAAACAAATTCTCCACGAGTTTGAAAATTTAAAACTAATAAGAAATTGCATTTTCATCTCGTGAAGATTATAGGCTAGCAACCATTCATATAAAGTGGAAGTTGTATTTTATACAAAATAAAGAACTCCCACATCTTATTTTCACTATTTTCTTAGTTTCTCGAGAAGTTAGAAGTCAACAAGAAAGTGATTTAGGACTATTACTTTTAAGGTTTGAGGTCTGGTACGTCCATCAGTTCAACATTGTAGCAGAATAATATTACTTTCTCGAGAAATATTTAGTAAAAAGTTGTTAATGTCCCTTAGAAAGATGGAAAAATTTATGTTGGTAAAGTTTCTTCTATTTGAATTTTCTAAACACCCAAAAATCACTTACTATCGCGCATTACTTACGTTAAGTAGTAAAAAGAAAACAAATACTTAATCAATGAAGAACACATAACAACTCTCAGTGAAACGTGTAGATAACAGAAAAATAAAAAACGGAAATAATCGGTTTCTCCAGTTTTACCACGATCAACACTCTACCAAGTGAGCTACTGAAACGTGTCACGAAGTAGATCTCTCAAACACATTTTTAAAAACCCCGCAAAACTAAAATTCAACGCAGATCCTAGCAACACAAAGCGGCACGCGCACAGTCCACTGCGCAACCCACGCCAAACACCAACGGTTTCTCTGACTGCTCCGGCGGCCATCACTCAGAATCTAGCTTTGTTCTTAACAACATGTGTGCGCGGTTTGCTACAAAACAGGACTCGGATGCAGAGTGCACGCTACAATATTGAAGCCTGGTACGCACACCTTTGCGCGTATGGACAAGCACCACCTTGGTTGCTACTCCACCATGATTGTGAGTAACACTTCCATGGTCTCATAACTCCTGCATCTCCCGGAACGGCTCATGTAAGCGTATTATTTAACCTTTGCCCCATTATGTGTCTTCTTTTAATGTCTGTTAAATATGCCTGCCAGCCAGAACAAATACGAGGGAGATTGTTCAATTCTAACAGCCAGGAAATAATTTAGGATGTATCAAAACTATCCTTTTAACGGGTATCCATTTTTGAAGGGTAAATGGTTTCAGCTAGTAAGATATCAGACGAGTAATAGCAATAATATTATGCTTTTTAAATACTTTAAACAGTTTTAATTTTTTTTATTTCATGCTCTTTTTTCAGAATCTCTTCGATCAGACAAATTGCAAAGCCTAGATATTATTATTTTATTGATTGCTTACCCTTTGCATAGGGATAATTTAAGAACAATGGAAATAAATAGCCTTGTTATAAATTGTTCATTAATTATGTTAAAGTGTGTGTACTCGAATATAATAAACTTGCGGTTCGGAACCGACGTTGTTTGGTATTGTGATTATTTGTACATAAGTGTAGGTTTTGGGAGAAAGGGCTAATTATACGAGTTTAAAATGCGTTTGTTTCATTGAATAAAGTAATACTTCTTTTGTGCTCGCAAAATTAGGGTGTAATGTCCATAAAGAGGGATGAACATATTTGTAGGGTAGCATTTTCGGAATAAAGCTTAGATGTTCGGTTTTATGTATATTTTAGGGAAATTGATATTGTGTAGAATTGACATCATTAATTTGTAATAATAATTACCCTTCGTAATGTATCTTGATCTTCTCTCCACTGCTCAGCTTCTAACATTCTAAAGTCAAATTTACTTAATAGACGGCCAGCTAACAAAACACTGAACGCACATTGGCAACATAATTACAAATTTGCATAGTCTCACTACACACGATATAAACATGCATCTAATGAATGTGTTCTTGAATTGATTAACTAAAGAGACACGAAGAACAGAGAGAATTGATCACTTCGAGAAGCGTACTAAATTTCATTTATTGCTCATTGATTCTGTGTAAATATGCTAATTTTCCTTATTTTCAATGTCCTTTGAAAGAGAAGAAATTATTTATGCAATCATCCGTGAAGTTCTGTTAATTGTTTTTCAATATTTTCATTAAATATATCAATCGACGACAAATACAATGACCTCCGTGCCGTAGTCGTTAGTTTCTTGGCTCCGGATACAGAAGTCTGGGTTTTCAAACAATAACTTTATTTATTTTACAGTGGTTTCATATTTTTCACGAAATTTGTTTTAATTAATCTATAAGCATTTTATTATTTGGCAATACTCAGTATCGCCCTGGTTAGAAATTTTAAGGAACCAAAAATTGATTGAAATAGTTTTAGTCGTGTCCAGGTATTTCCTCACTTTCCTCTTCCACGACATATTTCCCAAAATATTATCTTGAGATTCACAACATTTCCCAACTGGGGATGCCACAGTCTCACTGATTCCAGTCGGCAGTAGTTGGGACTTACTCTTGTGCGATACTCACATTTTAAAAATAGTGTAAAGAATGCATTTACATATCAAAATGACACGTTCATACTTCCCATACCCGTTTATTTTAGGTTTCAGTCACAACAAATTATTAGGGATTTAATATTCGGCTCATCAGGGCTATTGGGACTCTGTGAAGAAATATCATTAGAAAGATGGAAATAAAAATATTATGTATATTTTCATGAAATAACTGTTAAGCCTTTCGAAGGCATTTTCAAACTGTCGTGAAGCCCCAATTAAGGATTAAGTAAGATGACCGACTGCGTTTTTAAATAACACAAAAGTTAAATTCCACAAAATCACAAGAGTTGTGAAAATTTTTGGAATACTTTATCATGCAGGTATATTTTTAATTGAATTTTTATAACATCAACAACCATTTGACGCAAAAAAATATAAAAATTAACCAGCTATTTTCAAACTGTTTTAAAAAAAGGAAAATTTTCCAGGTTGTATTTCTACGAATGCAACATATTTTTCCAGCGGAGAATGACAAACGTTTTTAATATCCGTTAAGACTCGAGTGAAGAAGTTAAACACAGAATAGTTGAGAACAGAAACACACCATTTTTTGGCAGAATAGCGGTCGGCAACCGTCTATATAGAACTCCAGATAATTTGATGATGAATTTACAGCATATTCTGAAGTTCTTCATGTTATTTTCATTTAAAAGGTAATTCAAGATCATTTTAACGGTACCGAAATTGATTCGATTTTGCATAGAGTGGTGTGTTTCACATTTTCTTTTTTTTAACGGTCCCCGTTAAACACCAATTTTCGTACCGGCTTAGTAAAACAACACAGCCGCTATGCTTGACAGCTGGTCAAATTTTGATCCAAGCTGAAACAGGCTGAGAATTGGAGTATATCAACGACCGTTAAATGTAAAAAAAATTGGCGCTAATAGTCGATTGGATTAAATTTAATTTACAGAAAAAACATACCGAACATAAAGTTTTTACTACCGGAAATGTTTTGCGACGAAAAAGAGATTTAAAGTAATAAACTGTGATCCATGATGTTATTTCCATTAAGAAGTGTCAATATTTCAATCACCTTGATAAAAAAATATGAATATTCGTAAAGAAAAAATAATTACTGCGAGAAATTTAAGGCAGCCCTGGTAAGATTTATCGTAATATGTACATACCTACTCTTCAAGCGGTTTAAATCATTTTTAAAATATTTAATTGAGCTAATTGCTAATGGGAATATATTATTAATTTAAAAAAATTATATGTTAATCGTACCTTTGTTTAAATTATCCGAGTAATTTATTATCAAATAAAAAATGTGTCCCTTATTTCCACTAAGCCAACAATATATAAGGAAATAGGCAGAAGATTAATTATTTCTTTAATTTAGTGGTGTCATGTATTTGTATGTAAAATTTCAAAATACAATGCATAGAAAATTCACTTTCGGAATCAACATCGTTCAATATTCCCTGTTTATCACAATACCCCGAGCAGAAAATATTTCAATATTCCCTCTTTGTCACAATACCTTGAGCAGAAAATATATCAATATTCCCTCATTGTCACAATACCATGAGCAGAAAATATTTCAATATTCCCTCATTGTCAAAATACCCTGAGCAGAAAATATTTCGATTGCTAAAAAAATCCTAAAACCAAACAATTCGAGCTTACGCTCTGGACGCTATCTAGAATTTTATTTCGTACAAATTCTCCTACAAACCAAAACAAAACAACAAACTTACAAACATCTTGTGCTTTGTCTCAAAATAAATGAGAATTGAAAGAGCAAGACAAGTACAAGATGTTATCAGAAATGGTGAAATTAATATAAACAAAATGATTTCGGATGTGATGTACCTACGCAACATTATAAAATATACAATAGTTGGTAGGTAGTGCAATAGTCAGCGTAGTTTCCTTACAAGCCGATGATCGGGGTTTAATTCTCGTTTTTTTTTTTAAATTGTTAAATGTTACATTTACATGTTTATTTTTTTAACACAAAAATATTCGCATAACATAACAAAATACTCCATCATACAAGATGAAAAAATAGTAGATTGGTAATACATTGTACAGTAAATTAACGAAAGAAGTCGAGTTAGGCAGTTTGATGAACAAAATTTGTTGACCTGCTTTCCGATATAAATTCTACTAAGACCTGTTTATATTTAGTGAATGATCCGTTAAACATGTCATCAACATCTTTATAATCACTGCCCAAATAACTATAATTGAGATTTTTTAAATATAATCAGTTAATTTATTTGCTTTTTTATTGTGAATACCGCACAAGAGTTAGAAATGCTCTCAACAGTGCGGGTTAGTGAGACAGGGGTATCCCCAATTGGGGTGTACTGTGAAGCTGAAGGAAGTGGGGAACGAAAATAGATGGTTAGGAGGAAGAACTTAACTATTCATTTGTCCAATCTTTAGCTATTTTAAGCAACACAACGCTTCGATTCTGAGTAGGGCATTTTATCTGCTTTTTTTTTGGAAAATTTAATTTTATTTAAAATGTGCAATTTTAAAAACAAACGATATAATAATTGTTTCAATTCGTGAATTTGGCGGCGTTTACGTCACACCAGGCGATGTTGGCGTTTTGTATTTCATAATTATATTATATCTAGTTGGAACCGTTTCGGAATTTGCGGTTTTAGATGGTTTTTGAAATCAATAATTTTAAATGAAAATATTAAAAGTACATATTTTTAGTATGATAATCATAAACAGGTTATTTATTTATTTCATAGATTGACATAGATCATATACTCTATGATCTATTTCAATCTATGAAATACATCTGTGAGAGCAGAAATATGTATGGAATTGAAACCCAAAGTTGATTCGACTTCTAACATTTAAATTCATTTACAGGTATTTTCCTAATGTCTTTAGTTTGTAAAGAAAGTAAAGTTATCTAAGATGTCAAATAACTTTATGAAAATGAATGATTTGATAAAAAAAACTCGAGAATTCTTGACTATTTAAAGTTAGCGATAATAATAATCAGCTTTAGATAAGTTTAAAAGCAAGTTTCTGTGAAAAATAAAAAACGGAGACTAGAAAATGCTGATGAAATGTCATTTATGAAAAAAATATTTATTTTGACAATGTGCCCGGAAAAATGAAATGAACTTCAGCTTTTATAAAAGTAGACACTACAATCATTCCAGGGAAGATGAAATTATTATATATAAAATAATATTAATTACACAAATATATTTATTAAAATTATCTGCTTATTATACTATCTGCCAAAGTATAACATCACAACTGCCATTCTACAAATAATTCAACACACCAACACTTAACCAGTCTTTAATTCCGACATACACCAGCACGAAACACGATAAAAAATCAAATACACTTATCGTCATCTACTTACACGACTACATTTGGAATTAACTCCTTACAATACATTGCACAGAAGAAATACAACGCATTACCTAGTAATCTGAAACTTCCGGTAACGAACAAAAAAACATTGACAAAAGCTCTTAAAAGCTATTTCCTCAGCAGTTTTATTAATGACTGACACATTCTTTCATTGGAACTCCAAAATAACTTATGTGTTTTTTATTTTAATTTATCTATGTTGTCTTGTATTTAATATAATGTTGTCTTTCCCGAAATGAGTTTTATAAACTCCCTGGGAATAATACATTATAATTTATAACTTATTATTTTGTAATGCATTATTTTGTAATAAATAAAAAGATATTTATATCAAATACTTAATTATTTGCATTGTATTCATTACTTTTATTGTATGAATTGCTAAATGTTTTAAATGAGTTGTGGTGAAATAACTATTAGTAACATAATTAATAATATAAAACAAGTTATATTCAAACAAAATTCAACAAGCAATATTCAAACAAAATTCCTGTCGTATCGTTTTGAAAATCATCAATGTAATCCTATTACTCTTTACAAACGAAGAAAAAATTTTGACGTACTGTTTCTGTACAAAATTGTGAACTGCCTTATTGACTCCCCAGCCCTGTTAGAAAGGATTGCATTTCATTGTCCTGAACGCAATACCAGATCAAATACCTTATTTTATTAACAACATTTCAAATCGAAATACGCACAAAACTCATTGCTCGGGCTAATCTGCAAATCTTATAATGCCTTAAGCCAGGGCTTCCCAAACTTTTTTCAACTGTGACGCCCTTGGGAAGTTGACATATTTTTGCGACGCCCCCCCCCCTCCCTCCAACATGAAAACAAAAATGGAAGCAAACAAAAAAGATAAAAAGCAATTTTTTTCTTTGGTATTGATGAGAAGGATGTGCTTGCTTTTCTGAGCATAGTTTCTCAAAACGAGGTTGAAGTTTCGAAATCGCCACTCTCGTCTCTGCCTCTAAATTTATTTTTGATCTATACTTATTCTTAATTACTGCAACTGCAGAGAAACCTGTCTCACACAAGTATGATGTCGCAAACGGAAATAAAACCCTTAACGCTGCAGTGCTGATGGAACGATATTCTCGCTATAAAGATTGCCTCACGACGCCCCTGTAATGATCCCGCGGCGCCCCGGGGCGTCGCGACTCACAGTTAGAGAAGCCCTGCCTTAAGCGATATTGAAATTTTCCACTGTACCCTTAAATCGTTTAAAATCAAATTAACCTTACTATGTACCTAAGTTAAAAATATTGCTTCTGTATTGTTTAGTATTCTCTTTTTAATCATTTTTCACACACACTATGTACTTTATTACTTTTAATTAATTTCTAGCTTTTATAAATATTATAAATGGAACTTAACTGGTTTAAATCATGTTTTATATTTTATGTTCAATTTTTTTTTTTTTGTAAAACTGTACGTTTCCTAAATAAACTAAAATAAAAAAAATTCGAGTTGACGAAGTCTCAGTTCATTAGACCGTCATTAATAATCATAAATAAATAACACATCAGAAAAAAAACCTTGTTTCGGCTAAAAATCTTCCAGCCATACAACTTTTAATTGTTTTGAATTTAAATAGTTTTGTTTTGTGTTCATTTTATTCGAACTATTCCTTTCTTCTAGAAATACTCCAAGGCTTTCTATTCTAATATTAGCACAATTTGGATTGAGATTTGGGGTAGTAAGACATATTGCACTCTTCTGCCTTTCATCGCCAACTTATCAGATTGCCTTGCAATATTCAAAATCATGGCGGATGTGAATGATGAAAACTGCAAGGTTAAATGTTGGCTAAATCCGACGAAGCGCCACAATGCTTATTACCCCAAATATCTATTATCATATAATTTTTTACATTAGTTCCACGCATGCCATCTTTGGGAATGCTGTGTGAAGGGTCGTTTTAGAGAAGGAAGGAGAGGAAGTTATGGAAAGGAAAAATTCATGAGGGGTGGGAAGGAACCTGCGGGTCAGTATACACATATGTATGAATATATCTCTCACACTGCTGTGCAAGGAAATGTTTTAAGAGAGTTCGGCTGTAGAAGTAAAGGAATCTCACTCAATCAGCCTCTCACAAAACATGGCAAACCACTTTGGGTCACCTATAGAAGAGGTAATGGTTATCCAATGAATGTTTCCAGGGGCGACGGTACCCACATCCGCCTCCCAAATCAAAATGTTTTTGACAACAATTTGACAAACCAAACGTCTGCTTTAAATGAAACGTCCAATAATACTGAATTATCCTACGTAAATAATTTGCCTATTCAATATGCTTTCTACTTCTGGACTAAAGACTGGCCAATGAAATTACTTTTTTGTTCAAAAAATTCAATTTATTAAAAAAGTAAGGTAAATTAGGCAGGCGGACACGCCCACAACACTCTTCTGTTGATTTGTCTCTTCAGTGGCTTCTACCACATCATTAAATTACTACTCCGCTCCTCAGTTAATAATCAGAGAAACTTTCTAAAGTTCCTGTGACTGTTTGGGTTCAAAGTGCGCAAGTAGTTCGCAGTATCTACGGAGAGTCACAGAACACCGTGCAGACTACAAGCGCCTAGTTACTACTAGAACTCCACTGCTGAGGTGACAGATGATCACAAACCGAAGCTTTGTTTAACCCTCGCGATAAACTTAATATTTGTACATATTACACAACAACTTTGCTGTTTCAACGGGTAAGCTTCAGCGTTACTTAATTAATATAAGGGGTGACTATCATACATTGATCATATGTGTTTATATATTGCAAATAGCTTGGAGAATACAAGAAATATGCCAACTACTAACTGTATATTGGCGTTATATATCATTTATAATAATTTGTTTCAATGACAGGGTTGTCAGTAATTATTTCAAATGATTCTTATTACTTCAGTTGTGATAAATTAATAATTTAATGAAGTAATTTTTTTCTTTCGCGTACAAGATAACTCAAGAAGGGCCTTGTGTGCCTGTTTCGTGATAAAATATAAGCCCAATCAGCCAATATTGTGAAATGGCGATATACAATTTCAGACAAGTGCGAGAGAGACAGATCGTGTGCCAAATGGTAAAGAACCAAAATATACTAAGTCAGTTGCACTTTGTTTCCATTCAAATTTGTACAGAAGGTAGTTTTCTTCATTATTGTATGAAGATAGTGTTATTTTATCGGAATATGCCTTCGCACAAAAATCGAATGAAGCGGAAAATATTTGTCTGTTATTTAGTAGTTAGCACCAAAACTCAACTTTTTGGACAGTCATATCTATTAAGGCTCCGTAGTAAGCGTTCAAAGATGGTTTGAAAGAGAGATACATAAATTCGAATGTTAGAGGGAGCGCGCTTATATTAAAAAAACGATAATAATTATGCGAAAATGGTGAAAATATTTAATAAAACAAAAGCAAAAATCTCTTTAGAAATGCTTTAGTTGCATTTAAAAATAGGTACACTGTGATTTTTTTCATGTTTGTAACATATTAAATAATAGAACAAAACGTGTTTTTGATAATTTTCTGACCTTACTTCGCGATTTTTTTATAATGATGGAATTTCATATAATCAACGTTTCCGCATAACAAATATATAAGTACTATCTCAAAAAATAACACTTATTTTTTTTGGAACTTAAAAACTTAAAGAGTTAACGGGATAGTTGTTTTCAATCGGTACAAATTGGGTATGCAGGGGTTAAGTCAAAAACATTTCACCTTCAAGGTCCGAGACATTGTAAATAACAACATGTGTAGAAAATGTAAACGACCAAGAATTTTGAAGTTTTTAAGGTAATAATTTTGTTTGAAAAATAATTATTATTCTGAATTTGCCAACCACATATTGGAAACACGTTATTCTTTTCGTCAAGTAAATATTATTGAAAATCTTTTTTTTTATATAACCATCCATTTTTTGACTAATACATAAACGTAATAATGAATTATTTTATGATTATTTGATTAATTTTATAGAATCTTTACAATAATAACTAATTAATCACCTCTCATTTTAATATTTTTGTCTGTAGGTTGTTATATAACTGTTAAAGCCATATAATATACTATAGGTGTGTTACACAAATAGCCATCGCCGCACAAGCCGGCGGCAAAGCTTGAAACTCCAATCATTCAGGGTGTGGATTATAGTCAATTTCCCAATTAAAACAAGTCTCTTGTTATGAAGGTTTATTATACAGGTAATACAGGTTATCAACAGATCTACGAAGGTTACATAGCTTTTTAAGTCCTAACTAGTTACTTAGGCAATCTATTGACTCTAAGGGCTCTGATTGACAAGGTATATTATGCGCTCACGTGTAATTTACGGCGGATGCGGTGAGACGGTCGGCAGGTGCCATGGCAGGTGCCAAGGCGGGGTGCAGGACGAAGGGCGGCTACGATGGGCGGATGCCATAGCACGGCCTAACTGATGCGGGAGGGCGGGAATACGACGAAGGGCGGCACAGAAGCAACCTCGTGGGCTGCGGCGGATGTACGGCCGCGGCCCAGGGATACGACGCAATCATATCCATGATAGTGTAGTCGGCCGAATGGCCTGGACGTGATATCTGAGTCTAGGGACGCGGCACATTATAAAATGTAAGCACGCCGGTCCCATTACGGCGACACTGATTTGGCGGTAAATGATAACTCCGAACTAATACATTGTGTTGAGATCAGCGGGGTCGGCGGTCAACTGGCGGCCGAGCGCGTGGCTAGCTAGCTGCCAGTACTTGACCTTGTCGGGCGCAAGTGGGAGGGATATTCTACGATATCGGATTGGTTGTAGGTCCTTGTGGCCTACGTGACTGATGTCAGGCGCGATGTCGCGGATGTATGTGTATGTATTGGTGATCTAACACGCCATCAGTGCGTGGTTCGTTTCCTGTAACGCGTGAGAATATACCTAACTTGTGCAGTTAGCTTGTTTTTATGGGCGATCCATAACACTACCCTCCTTGTCGATGAAAGAAGATCCCAGGCAACGTGGCTGAAGCAGGGCAACGTCCTCTTGTTTGCCGTACGAGAGGTACAGAGCTACCTCATTTCACAAAGATTTAAACACTCCCTAACGAGCCAAAACAAAAATTTAACTACCTGAGAGCCAAGTTGAACAATCCCTAACAAATACACTGAACAAGGGTTGCCAAACCTCTTTCAAAAATAATTGCAGAAATGATCTCCAAGGCGCGATACAAAACACGCTATGATTTACATACACAACTTTTTTCCAAACAAAAAAAATACACATGGCCTTCTTCCCAACAGAAAAGAATACTCATCACCTTCTTTCCAAACAAAAAGAATATACCTGGCTTGCTTTTTTTTTCTCAAAAAAAAAGACAATACCAAAACAACAAATGTAGCATACAATGTGGTATTACCGAATGGATGTACACAATTTACCACCAGGCCTACACTTTCCATCAAACCACAAAAGAAGAACAATTAACAATGTTCACAATTGTACAATGTTATACAAAATGATATTCTGGTTAGAGAATATTATACGCTTATGCGATTGACCAAAATCAACCCATATTTCGCGTTTTTTACAATGAAATTCATAAACTATACATGTTTTTTTTTTTTTTAATACACAAAATTCCTGTTATGGAATGTGTACGCTGATTATATCATGCGATTGATCGAAATCAACCCATATTTGCGTCTTTAACAATGAAATTCTTGACACTATACAACACAAGTATCAATACACATGTTATGTTATTTCTTATTATCCATTGATAATTTTGAAAAACGGAAAAAAAACATACAAATTTTACTCAAGATTTTAACAATATATTCTCATTTAGTCATGGTTTGTCTGGTTGCTAATAATTCTTAGGCATATAGACCAATCCTCTCGTATCGCATATTGATTATACAGGTCAACGCTACCAAGACCTACCATGTAATTAATTATAAGGCTAATATCATCCTATAACATTTAACGATTTACTACCTGTAAACCGTACAGCGCTGTACCAGGTGTTAACAAGAAACACCAGCACGTCGTAACGAAAACGTTCGACAAAATTTTCAGAACACTCATAAAGTGTTCTCACCAAATGACCAGACAAAACCCAAAATGACCTTAAGTGCAATTATCAACCCAATTCTTTGGTTAAGATTTAATAATGTCCCAAAATGACATAAATATGCAACCTCCATTTGTCCTTAATGACCAACAATTTTAGATTTCCCAATCTAAGACATAATTACGTTATCTTTACAAAAACTATTTCTTCTTACCGGGTGTATATTATAATTCATCTTTCTATGAGAACATACACACCACACTTGACATGGCGTAACACATATTACAATTACACAATTTTATTTCGTCACGACTTTATGAAGGACTTTACACGTTATTTCTTTTTATTGATACCGAGGCAATCAAATACGTGTTTACAACAAAAAAAAAAATCATACCATAATTGACATGGCATAACATATAATATAATTACACAATTTTATTTCGTCTCAACTTTATGAAGGACTTTACACGTTATCTCTTTTTATTGATACCGAGGCAATCAATTACGTGTTTACAAGAAATTACAATACACAACCCATAACCAATTAATAATTAGTTAGGGAACAATTTACACAATTATAATTTACAAACATATTACATACCACTCAACAACTACTGTGTGTGATAATTCAATCTCTGTTATATAAGACTTATTCGAGTCTTTTTAATTTAAAAATCGAGAACTACATAATCCGATTTCCAGAGATTGACTTCCTTAAAAATAACGACACGTATTCACTACGCAAGAAGGAGAAAAGAAAAAAAAATTCCAGAAAAAAAACAAATAATTGGTATGTAACCAATTAAATACAAAAACATTTGACATAATTTTCTATATAAGAGAATGTCTGAACAAAAACCACATACGGGGTTTCTCATTTGAACTATACAATTTATAACACAAGATATTTGAGTTATATTTACAAAATGGGTTCCTAATCTACCACTGATAACTTTAAGTGATGAAGAACGAAATCATCACTTCAAAAGTACAGGACATTTCTTACGCCGTTTCCTGTCAACGAAAAGAAGATTATATATACAAATATAACCTTAATTTGTACTAAAAATTGGTATATATTCTTAGTACAATAATTCCACGAAATATAAATTAAGTTTATTTTTCGGTCCCGGGCAGGATATTGAATGCTTAAGGCGGTTTTTTCCTTACTATAATAAAAAAAAAATTCCACTAAAACTTAAGGTTCTTGAATTTAACCCTCAATCAATGTAACGTGTCGTGTTTCGTAACGAAATATATACAAAAATGTATATTTTTAAATATAATTTTATATAACTTATGTAGTTACTTCATAACTACAACTTATATCTTCTATATCACAATACTTATTTATTGTGATAAAAGTGTCTGAGTTTTGATTTATTGTTATTATTACTTTAAAACGAGTTATAGTTATGGAAGAGAGAGATGAAAAGAGAGAGAAAGAAAAAAAAATTATATATTGTATTTCATAAGATGTCTGCTAGCTAGTCAGAATCTCACAGAAACACAATAAAATAAACAGAGTGACTACTATGTCAGCCAAAATAAATGTACTCAAAGATTCATGACGTCTTTGAGTTATAAACATTGAATGACACATAGCACCTTGTTCATTTAAATAATATTATTAGAAATGCACAAAATATGTATTATAGTTTACATATTATATCGCCTTAAACTGGGTGCGAGAATAAACAATATACGTAACAACATGAAAGCGGCGACCTTTGATGAATTCATAATTATTATTATTATGCTTAAATACTGTCTGTTGCGACGCGGGAATGGATCCTTTGTCGGTATTTTTAATAGACGTGAATTATTAAGATATATCCAGTTACTGCTCGTAGCGTGTTTTATTTTTGACCAAACATTTATTTTCTGTGTAATATTTTTCTGTTGCGAGTTTTTATTCTGTTCAATGATTTTATTTTCTGTAATATAACAACAAATTCAACCCGATTAGTGACACTTATTAGGTGACATTGTTACCTAGTTTTATTATGTCTTTAATGTGAAATCTCCCTACGATTTTTCCATTTAAATCTTCCAGCTGGTATACCGTGCTAGAGATTTTTTGTTTCACCCGATTTTCTACAAAACGGGGTGCGAGTTTATTTGAGAAGTACGTCCCAGCTTTCGATTGTGCAAAGTTACGTCTCCATACAATGTCTCCAATTCCGTAAGAGGCCAACTTGTGTCTTGTATTGTACCGAGCGGCACTTTGTTTATATGCTTCCGCAAGAGAATCACTAACTTGGTCATAAATAGCTACTAGTTCTTGTAATTTTTCCGCGTATTCTGCTACTGTATCTGGTTGTTCGTCATTTCGACTACCAGACGAGATACGCCAATGTGAAGTTCCGTGTACTGTCTTCTCGAACCCGTGCATAAGAAAAAATGGGGTGAAACCAGTCGTAAGATTGACAGTATTGTTTATCGCCGCTTGAACCGTTTTGACGTGTTTTGACCACTGACGGTGATCATTGCCTACTAGAATAGCCAATGTAGTATCGATTGTTTGGTTATAGCGTTCCACTACATTATTCATAGGCGTATAGAATGTGTTGTAATAAATATCTGGGACGCCGTACTGAGATAAGAAGGCTTTAAAGGTGTTTGATATGAACTGTCGACCGTTGTCCATTATCAGTGTTCTAGGGACAGAGATTGGTAAGAAAATATTATATTCTAAAACTTCTATAATGGCTTTAGCCGTAGCATGGCGTAGTGGGAATAACCAACAATATTTAGTGAAAACGTCTACCACACTTAGAATGTGAAAGTTACCGTCATAACCCTTCGGGTATGGACCTATCAAATCTATACTTAAACTCTGCATTGGTCGGTCGACGTTTTTGGGATGCGACATGTAACCTAAGGCTGGTTTCGTTGAATGTTTATAAGCCTTACAAGTATTACAAAGAGACACTAACTTTTTCACATCATTATACATACCGGGCCAAAAATTTCTTAACGATAATTTTTTAAAGGTTTTAAACACACCAGGATGTATTGACGCGGAAGAATTATGACAATCCGAGATAATAGCTTGCCGATCTTCTACAGGGGACACTAATTTCCATTCGTAGTCTTCTTGTAAAGAAAAATCAGCTTTGCAATGTTTAAACAACTTATTTTCTTGTATCAGGAAGTTAGGACAATTTTGTGGGTTATCAACGCATTTTTTATATAGTTCTGTGTACCATTTGTCCTTAGAACTGGGCGTGCTTAATAAAGAGTCTAGCTGAGTAACTTCTATACGTGAGAGTGCGTCCGGTACTATATGCAGGGAACCTTTACGGTGAATAATATCAAAATCGAATTGAGACAAACGAGTCGCCCATCTAGCAAGTCTACCTGAAGGATTTTCTAGTGACATCAACCACCTTAAACTCGAGTGGTCTGTGACTACGGTGAATTTTGACCCTTCGACGTATGAGCGAAAGTTGTACACGGCGTCCAGAATAGCTAATAATTCGCGCTCTGTGGTGCTATAATTTTTCTCCGCCTTTGATAATACTCTCGAGTAATATGCTACAGGGTGTTCTGCGTCTTCGAACTGTTGAGAGAGACATGCTCCGATTGCAAAATTTGAGCTATCGCATTGTATTATAAAAGGTAATTTAAAATCAGGACAACTTAATACCGGTGCCGAAATCAATGCATTTTTCAAGGTGGTAAATGACTTTTCTACTTCATCATTCCATGTATAATTAGGTAGGTTCTTCTTTCCCCCAGTTATATGAGTTAAAGGTGCGGCAATGTTTGAAAAATTGTCAATAAAACGTCTGTATTAACTACATAAACCTAGGAATGATTTCACCTGTTTCGTATTCTGAGGACGGGGAAAATTCTTAATAGTTTCTATTTTCGCCGGGTCTGTGCGGAGACCTTCCCTGTCTATAACAAAACCTAAGTATTTTAGTCTTGATTTACAAAATTCAGATTTCTCCATATTTAATGTTAATCCTGCATTCTTAAGTATACTACATACTTTTTTAAGAAGTTCAATGTGCTCTTCAAAAGTTTGCGAAATAATAATTAAGTCATCTAAATATGCAAAAAGGTTTGGTTCAAATTCTGGACCGAAAAGAGTGTCTACCAGACGTTGTAACTCACTTGGAGCATTTCTTAAACCAAAAGGAAGTCTTACAAACATAAACGTACCTCTACCTGGTACCACAAAACTGGTTTTTTCGCGTGACGACATGTGTAATGGAATCTGCCAGAAGGCTTTAAGTAAGTCTAGCGATGTAATGAAATTTGCGTGACGAAGGTTGTCCAAAATACGATGCACATTTGGAAGTGGGTAAACTTGGGCTTTGGTAGCCATATTAAGACGTCTACTATCAAGGCAAAACCTTGCAGTTCCATCCTTCTTGGGTACCAGTATCACTGGATTTGACCAAGGAGATTTACTTTTTACTATTACGCCTAATTCTAACATTTTGTCAACTTCGTTTTCTAGCTGCTTCAACCTCACAGGAGATAAGGGGTAATAGCGCTGTTTAATTGGTAAACCTTCAGTTTCAATCACATGTTCGATTAAATTCGTTTTACCCAAACCGCATTTAGCAAAAGATATGGATTGAAAATCCTCCATTACATCACTAAGAGATTTCATTTGTTCCGGTGTAAGATCGTTTTTAGATTTTACAACATTAACCTCTGAGATAGAAGTGTACGAAATATTTTGTTCTGACGTGAATAAATTCGGAGCTATGTTGAATTTCTTCCAGAAATCGATACCTAAAATGATCTTTTGACCCAGTGAGGGAATTACTATGAAGTCTATAGTTTGTGATATACCGTTATAAATTATTGGTAGTGAAATTTTTCCCAACACTTCCTGTCTCTTGTTATCTGCCGTCGTAATTAACAAGTTGCAGGGTGACAACGTATACGAAGAGAAATGTTTGTGTAAATTTCCTCCAATACACGACAAAGATGCTCCCGAATCTAATAATCCTGATAACATACGATTATTGACATAAAATGTTACATGCGGTCGGCCATCACCGCTGCAAGTTACATTCCACGCTTCTAGGGAATCAGTATACGAAAATAATTTTACATAATTTAGCCAGTCATTCCATTCTTTTTTCCTAGTGTTTAAAGATGGCCTTGAATTAGAATGACCGTCTACCAGTTTTTTTGATTCCTATTACATTGAAACGGGGGTGGTTTTGACAAATCCGGCATAACATTTGCTCTGTTGTCATCCGGCTTTTTCCATCGCGGGCTACGGCGCGGGATACTACTATTGCTAACTGCATTACAATATTTTGCAAAATGGCCATTTTGATTGCATCTGAAACAAGCACGGTTAGCTAAGTCAGTCGACCTTTGTGTAATCATTGCTAACTGAGAGTTTTTATTCTGGCCAAACAATCTATTTTTGTTACGTAGTTGAGAATTATCATGATGAGTTTCATCCATGAGCTCACAACTTTTAACTAAATCGTTACAAGAGCTAGGTGCATTGTACGAGAAAAGTTTATTATATTTGTGTAATAAACCATTTTTAACTGTTAAAGCCAAGTCTTCCTCGGACAATGGAGATGTTTATTTATTATTCAAAGACGACATTAAATTTACATATTGTCTAACAGATACATTATATAACTGTTTGTAATGGTGTAATTTAGATTTAATTCTGGAATCACCTTCGAGAATTTTAGAGCCCGAGGCAGTATCGGTCTCAACATAACTCGAGACGGAATTGAATTTAATCTTGTCCATCTCGTCACATAACGACTGCAATTCCGTAACATTAGAGATTTCACGACCGATTTTTAATTGCGCATATACCGGCAGGAGACCTTTTGTGATTAATGATAGAAGTTCCGATTCCGGAAGAGGTATATTTAGTTTAGAATTTATCGCTAATGCCTCCAGAATGTAGTCTGACGCCCTCTCATGAACTTTCTGACTTAAATTAAATAACTTCGACTTTTCAGTTATTTGGAATGACGGGTTTTCAAATCTTTTTAAAAAAGCTATCTTAATTTCTTCCCATTTCAGGTTAGTCTTAAAAATTTTTCTGTAGAACAACAAAGCGGAACCGGTTAGCAAGTCAATGAAGCCTCTAGCTAGGTCTTCCCAATCCACGCCTCTGGCATATTGTAACTCAGTAACTCTATCCAAAAAAACACGAACGTCCGTATTGCCATCAAAAGAAATTTTCCAGTTCGTTAAATTTACGATTTTCCTTTCGACGTATCTTAAATTGGTTCTATCCACGTTCTGATGCACAACAATCGGGTTTATAACATCGTGGGAAACGGAACTACTTGCTTTAGGTGTCGTACTAACTTCTGGCGAACTTAATGATATAATTGGAGGTTCTGTGCTCACATTTATTGATGCATTATATGCCACACATTGATCTCTTAGAGATGACACAGCCCTTTTTGGAACTATACCTCTTTCTATTAACCACTTTTTAATTGAAGGCGCTGTCGCTTTTTCAAAATTTAAAATTCTACCAATATTGGGAGGATCCATGATTTAATAATGGTAACAACCGGTAAGGTCTACGGATCTTAATTAAAAACAACCAATACGTTATTTATTTAATAATGTGAATTCAAAAACGATAACTGAATTTAATCCGACGGAGAATTAATACTTGGAAGTTCTTTTGAGTATTTGAATTATTTCAACTTATTACAATGAAACAGATAAGCAAAGCTTAACCTGACAAAAAAAATTATTTCTTATAACGAAACAATTAAATTGCATTCCAAAATTGAAATAACACATCTATCTCTCGGAAACAACCACATTTAATGTTTATTACGCCGTAATTTCTCGTATTTGTTTATTGCGTATTTAGAAATTGGAACTGCGCATTACGTACATGCGTAACCCGGCGGACAAAGCGCGTATTACTACGTATGTGTACCGGTCGACGGAACAAACACTCCCGAATCAGAAATGAATTATAACACACAGCTGTGGATAAAAACATTAATAGACAAGAATATTACAGTAACACATAACAAGAAAAGACACATTCCATCGGGTAATTGACTATCCAGGTTGTGGCGCCAGTGTTATATAGATACGGGTATATAACGTAACTTAGATAGTTATAAGTGAGTAAAGGCCCCAAGTGGCGGCGCCAGTGTTATATAACTGTTAAAGCCATATAATATACTATAGGTGTGTTACACAAATAGCCATCGCCGCACAAGCCGGCGGCAAAGCTTGAAACTCCAATCATTCAGGGTGTGGATTATAGTCAATTTCCCAATTAAAACAAGTCTCTTGTTATGAAGGTTTATTATACAGGTAATACAGGTTATCAACAGATCTACGAAGGTTACATAGCTTTTTAAGTCCTAACTAGTTACTTAGGCAATCTATTGACTCTAAGGGCTCTGATTGACAAGGTATATTATGCGCTCACGTGTAATTTACGGCGGATGCGGTGAGACGGTCGGCAGGTGCCATGGCAGGTGCCAAGGCGGGGTGCAGGACGAAGGGCGGCTACGATGGGCGGATGCCATAGCACGGCCTAACTGATGCGGGAGGGCGGGAATACGACGAAGGGCGGCACAGAAGCAACCTCGTGGGCTGCGGCGGATGTACGGCCGCGGCCCAGGGATACGACGCAATCATATCCATGATAGTGTAGTCGGCCGAATGGCCTGGACGTGATATCTGAGTCTAGGGACGCGGCACATTATAAAATGTAAGCACGCCGGTCCCATTACGGCGACACTGATTTGGCGGTAAATGATAACTCCGAACTAATACATTGTGTTGAGATCAGCGGGGTCGGCGGTCAACTGGCGGCCGAGCGCGTGGCTAGCTAGCTGCCAGTACTTGACCTTGTCGGGCGCAAGTGGGAGGGATATTCTACGATATCGGATTGGTTGTAGGTCCTTGTGGCCTACGTGACTGATGTCAGGCGCGATGTCGCGGATGTATGTGTATGTATTGGTGATCTAACACGCCATCAGTGCGTGGTTCGTTTCCTGTAACGCGTGAGAATATACCTAACTTGTGCAGTTAGCTTGTTTTTATGGGCGATCCATAACAAGGTACTTTTGTCTATTTGCTTCAGTGTAAGTATATTTTGTATCGTGTTTAAGTTATTTACCCGATTTTCTTTGAAACGGACACGTGCACTTATTACGAAAGTAACGTCTCTTTCATTGGCGTGATTCCTAATCATGGAATATATATTTTTTGTTTAAGAAAAATTCCCACACCTTCGCACTAGATTTATTTAAATGAGATTTACTATTCGTATCAATGCCAAAAATATGGAAAACTGCAGCACAAATTGAAGCTGCGGTCGATGCAGTTGTAACAACAACAAAAAAGTGTGAGATCGGTTGCAAAATATGTGGAATAGGATAATTTGCGCTTGCCAGGCATGTAAAACAGGCAAGGGATGATATCTCGTGGTAAGAAGTTTTATTATAGACCTAATATAGGAAATAATAGTATTTTTCTGAAACAAGAAGATATCATTGCTTCATATTTAAAGACTTATTTAAGGAGGATTCCTATGAAAATGTCCCTTTCATATGAATCCTCCTCTACTGTCCTCAAATATGGCGACGGCATAAAAATAATAAAAAAACAACGACATAACATATCACCGCTAACCATAACTTTATTAACATTTGTAGTCCAAATAATGTCAGAAATCACCGCATAAACATAAAGGTACTCAGATGTGTCTCATAATACACTGTATAGTATATTTAGAGTAGTAGAAACTGTCAGTAAGTATCACCCTGGTGAAAGACCACCATTCAGTTATTAAAAGTTGTTATGAAATGGCTGAATAGCCAGGTATATCCCCACCTTCCTTTTCCCCGTCTTCTTCTCCTCCCAACCACACTCCGTCCACAAGATATCCTAATTATAAATACAGCCATATTCAAACCAGTTCTATGGACGGTTGGGAGCAGTAGAGACTCTTGTCCGATATACACAAAAAAATCGAAGTATGTTGTTTAATTACAATTTACGCGAAAATTAAAACGAACGTACAGATTCCAAGCGACGGTACATTATTATGCTCCTACGTAAATCACTGGTTGTAAATCTGTGTAATAGTTTATTCTTGACATCCTGTACATAGTAGGTCTACCTACTCGTTCGTAACTTTGTTTTGTGTATTCAGAAGTCGGAGTAATCACCTATGAGCTGAATGGCGCTAGGACAGGTACCTATTCACACTCACTTAATAACACCTGATACTAAATCTGCCTATAAACTTTGTCAGAGCTAAACAAGAACAGAAGCGTGATTCCGTACAACGTCACTTTATTGAAAGCACGACTTGTTTCCAAACTATCTAGCTATCATTATAATTGAATTATTTTGGGTTCGTTTTATTTCAAACCCAAAGATTATATTTTAAAGTGTCAAAACAATATTTTTTATTATTGTCATTAATTATTTAATTGCCTTGAATAAAAACGCGCCTAAGTTATAAATACGATGGTGAAATTATTTTAGTGGATAGTTTTTTTTTATTCTTGAACCATCGCTCTTTTCGTTTACCAAGATCCGCCCAGCAGAGCATTTTGATATTTAAATGCATTTTTTTCACTTCTCAGCGTAATAATTCCAAATTCAAATTCCCAGCTGCCGTTAGCTGTTGGCCGTTGGGACCGAAACCGCCTCTTCCCGGGTGTCCAGCAAGTCCAGTTAATCCCTTCTTTACCGGCCGATACGCACGGCAGCTGGAATAGTTTCCCTTTCGGCCAACAGAGCGCACCTCTGGCGGCATAAAAGCGAACCTAATGACTGTAGCGCCAATATTTTAATATGCAAATAACAATACGTAGGTATATTTTAATGTGACTACCGACTAACGCTCAAGAGACCCGACGCCCGACTGCCTAGAACCACTGGCTGATGAGAGTAGGGAAGAAAAGAAGATGGGGGACATGAAGGTTGTAGAGTCCCTGGCTATTTAGATTTAGTCACCAAATACGTAGAAGTGAAATTTTTATTATTAATGGTGGAATTTTTGCTGGAGCGGTGATAATGAGATTATCTACCACTGTGGAACATGCCACGAGGATGGAAAACAAAACTTATTTTTAGTGCTTTAGATTGTATCCACATTTTTTCTAATCAAACCAACTAATCGATTAGAGCCCAATTAATACATGGTTAAAAATAATAGTTTAGAGCTAAATTGTTACCCGATTTATGTTTCAATGCATGTATTTGTGATTAGGTACTTAAAAATTCTGTTTTTTATTTCTTCAATGGTGGCAAAATTACTTTGTGGCGTCATTTTAATTATATGAAAATGAAATACTTTGTAAACACAGCTTTTAATCAATAATTGACATGTTTAGACATCAACGGTTTCTTCGTCCGAATAATGAAAAAAATAGTTATAAAAATGACAAAGTGTTAAATAGTCAATTAAGTATTATTAACTTACCGGCGAGTGCGCAGCGGCTCTGAGAGCGACATTTTAAATTTTTCGCACTTTGTGAGAGGAAGCAATACACAAAATGTCTCGGAGGCTTAATCTAATCCTTAGCTCAGTATATTTTCACTCTGGGCACACTACCCTCGCTCATCTAGTCATCGCCTGTCCATCACAATCGAATTACAAAAATGAGTGAGGCGCGTGCCCGATCCCGTTACTTTCGGTATATTCAGTTATTGTACTAAGCGGGGCACGTTCAGTTCAAATTAATAATATTATTTTATGTTCCTGACATGTTAGTATAATTCTTATTACCCACCACTTTCAAATTTCTTATAGTTCTCCAAAATTTCATTAAACTCGCTTTATAAGTGAAGAGGACATCCTTGGCTTCTTTCGGGAGCTGTTTGACATGTGCCAAGCACTTTTTCAAAAATTATTCTGTTCGGGAAATATTTTACTAAACCTGCAGTGCCGCAGTAAATTCTGTTGAAGATAAGGATTAAGAATGAACGGAGAAAACCTATGAATGTGTAGTGTATACTCATATTTTGTTGAATATGAGGATGAAGTATGAATGGAGAAAACCTATGAATGTGTAGTGTAAACTCATATTTTGTTGAATATAAGGATGAAGAATGAACGGAGAAAACCTATGAATGTGTAGTGTAAACTCATATTTTGTTGGATATGAGGATGAAGAATGAACGGAGAAAACCTACGAATGTGTAGTCTTTACTCATTTTTTGTTGAATATGAGGATGATGAATGAATGGAGAAAACCTATGAATGTGTAGTGTATACTCGTATTTTCAAAATGTACCACTTATTTCATTTTTACTTAAAAAAACTACCTTTACCTTAACTTACTTAATTCCTCAAAAAATTATAACTGAAAATAATATAATCTTTGATAATCCTAAAGATATTGCAACCAATTTCAACCACTTTTTTACAAACATCGCCTCTACCCTAATTGACAATAATCCTTCTCTTAGCTTGCACTCTCAGCATGTACCCCCAGACTTTCTGAAGACTTAAAATTCTACCTTCGAACTATCCGAATTTCCCGAAATAACTGAACTTGAAATCGCAAACCACATTGACAATCTAAACGCTAGGTCTGCAAATGGCCCAGACAACTTAAGTAACACTACAATTAAATCTATAAAAAAACATATAATCAAACCATTACACCATATATTTAACGCATGCATCAGAGATAATATTTTTCCAAATAAATTCAAACTAGCTAACATCATCCCAATACACAAATCAGGACCAAGATGTAAAACAGACAACTACAGACCAATCACATTAACTTCTCAATTGTCTAAGATATTAGAAAAATGCATTAAAAAACGTATCGTCGATTTTCTGGAATCAAACTCACTCCTTTCACCTAACCAATATGGCTTTAGAACTAAACTAGGTACTGATGATGCTATATTTAATTTAACCAAAAACATTTATTCTAACCTGGACTCAAACATTAAAACTTTAACCATTTTTTTAGATTTAAAGAAAGCCTTTGACACAGTCAACCATAGAACTCTCTTAAAGAAAATATCCAACATTGGAATTAAACATAAATGTCTCATGCTGTTACAAAATTATATATTGAATCGCCAACAATGCACAAAAATTGGAACATATTTGAGCAATTTTGATTTAGTAAAACATGGTGTACCACAAGGAACTGTATTGGGGCCGCTACTCTTTCTAATATATATAAATGACTTATGTAATATTAAAATACCTGGTAAAATTTTCTCATTTGCTGACGATACTGCAATAACAGTCCAAGGAAAATCATGGGAAGATACTACTAATAAAGCTAACAAATGTATTACTATTGTCAAAGAGTGGCTAGATAGAAACCTACTTACCCTAAATTATGATAAAACTATTTGTATTCCTTTCTATAACTCACAGAAGTCGGCTCCTAAAACCAATCTTAATTTGAAGTTTCATAACGTAAATTGTAACCCAAACACATTCTGTAACTGTGAGGAGATGAAATCTGGAAAACTTATTAAATATTTAGGTGTAACTATAGATTGTCAACTTAAATGGACCAGCCATATTGAAAAAACTGTTAACAAATTGAGATACCTAAAATATATTTTTAAAAGAATGAGTAATGTAGTAAATATAAAAACCATGAAACTAGTTTATGACTCACTAGTTCATTCATCTCTTTCTTATGGAATAATTGGCTGGGGCGGAACTTTCAACAATCATGTAAAACCACTAGAAATTGCCCAAAAATCAATTATTAAAATAATGTACCAAAAAACTAATTCCTATCCCTCTAAACAATTGTTCCAAGAAACTGAAATTTTGGACCTTAAGCAGACCTATAGTGCTCAATGTCTTAAATTTATTTATACGCGACCAAACAACTTTATTAAAAATTTAAATCGTACCAGCCAACGACATGGCGCTTGTGAATATGCTGTGCCTCACTGCAAAACCAGGTTAGCCCAAAGGCATATTAGTTTTATTGCTCCAAAAATGTATAATTCTTTATGTACAACCTTTAAAAGGGACACGTGTGTAAACCTTCAATCTTTTAAAAAGTACATCAAATCTTGGCTAAAAAACACTGGAGTAGATATTTTTTTTCTTTTAAGTTTTATAAAACTATCTGTAACATTTATATCCATGTAGAGATTATTTTTTATTATTTCACATTCATAAAAAACAGCGGATACATTTTTTTTTGTTTGTAATGCTTTGTCTGCTTATTCACTTTTTAAGATGTCTTCTTTAAAAACTAGTATTTACCTTATTCTTTGTGTTATTTTAAAACTTTTACATATTTCATGATTTACTTTCTTGTATTGCATCTCTACAGTAACTCTTTTAAAATAACTTAAATTTATATTTGATATTGTATTTCCACTTAAACCATAGACACAAGATAAAAATACTTATAATACCCACACTCAGGCTTCACCTTCGTGGGATTTTTTTTTGATTATGTACATTTATTTAAATATTTTTTATACATTTTTCAATATTTTATGTAACCATGTATGTATAAAAAAAAATTCAATAATAAATAAATAAAAAAATAATAATAATTTTTACTAAATTTCAATTTTGTTTTAATAATGATGCCTGACTATCCAATGTTTTTCTCTTTTTCATGTTTGCATTCTGTATTTAATGTTTTTTAGTGACACTACGTTATATTTTATGATTCTCTATATAAATTTGAACTATGCAAAACAACTTTAACCGTTTTAAACAATAATTTTTCACATAATAGTACCTAACATTTTGTGAAAATATTGAATTTTAAATACACCGCATGCAGTGCGGCGCGCGCCAGGTTTTTCGATTGATTCACCAAGGCGCGTCTGTCGGTAGGTAAATAACAAAAAAGCCAGCTTTTTAATTTTATTTTCGCATTGATACTAATATTTATGATAATTTTAATTTTATTTTTGTTATTTATGAATCTTAGTTATTATTATTACTATAATTAATTTTGTTTTATAAAATTAAAGACAATTAATCACCTCTCATTATAATATTTTTGTCTGTCGGTACTTATTTCTCCATAATTTTATATTTTTAAATTTGTTGATTTTCACTATTATGACGATTAAACCATTTTTTTCGAAACATGTCGATTATAATTGATTAAAATTAGTTTTTACAAAGTATTTAATTTTCATACAATTCTTATTTTTTATTTATGTTGAGAATCAAATGGGAATACGTAGGTATATAAGCCAGTCTAGAGCTTTAGGCGTGTGGACCTCATCAATTCCACCGCAGAGTGAATGGAGCGACCATTCGTTAATTTCATGTTCAGTAGACGACCGCAACGCATTCACACATCGCCGACTCTTTGGCCCCACCTATGAATCACGCAGAATATAAAATACCCAACTTACCCGTACTAATGGTGTACCAAAATCAAACTTACCTAACCCAATCAAAAAAGTCAATATATTCTACGGTGATCGAATAAATCATGACAACATTTCATCGTTTCTAATGCCTTTATATCACTTTTTAAAAGTGTGATGAATTCTCACTGTGTTGAGTTATCATGGAACTTATTCTACAATTCAGTTACGGTAAAGAAAAAAATATTAGCTCTCATTTTGGCAACTCTGGCGAGATATTGTTGTAGTATGTAATCAATTAAAAAACACATTTATTGCAACACCAATATCATGAGTAAAAAAGCATTTGGTAGTCTATTAAACATTATCTTTTATAAAAATAAACATTGAATTCATAGCATAAGGTCAAATATACAAGAGGGGGCGGATCGTATGTTTAAATACGTATGAATAATATTTATGTTGCTCATATTTCTCAACACCTTTCTCTCAAAAAAATTCGTTTACTTTTTACAATATTGTGCAAAAATCTAAAAAGGATGTTGATGTTCGCTTAAATTTCTCAAATGTACCGAGGTAGCGACGAGATTGTGAATGAGGAAAACTTGGAGCAGGTGGATGAGTTTGTGTATTTAGGAAAGATGGGAAGGCTGACTGAAATATTGAAAGAAGGATAAATGCAGGTAACTCCATTAATGAAGGACTGAACGCAGTTGGCGCTAGCAAAAACATTCCCAAAGAAGCGAAGCTAGCAGTCCACAAAAGAGTGCCGGTACTTACCGTGATGTATGGAAGTGAGGCATGGAACTGGCAGAGAAAGGATCAAAGCAGACTGAATGCTGTAGAAATTTGATCCCTGAGGCGTTTGTGTGTAAAACATGTTTGATCGTGTGAGAAATGTGGCGACCTGCTGAGTGCAAGGCTGATATAAGTGTAATGAGTAAGATTAAGAAAGGGACGCTTTCATGGTTTGGACAAGTAGGTAAGTAAGTAAGGAGAATATATGTAACAGAAGTCGAGGACGCCCGAGGAAGACATTGCACGATCAGGTGAATCAGATACTTGAAACGGGCCATGTCAAGAGTCAGAAGTATATATGAGACGAAGTATGAATATGAATGTTAAGAACGTAAAACGTATTTCCATTAAAATTCTCGATCTGTATATCATACTTAACAATTAACAAAATATATTATCATTAGTTGGAATGAAATGGACGTTTCAGAGAACTTTAATAATTCATGAAATTTCAAAGTTAATATTCAAATTCTGTGAAAGTTCTGTTTTAGTTTTGTTATTGTTCTATTATTTATATATTTTATTTATTACACTATTGGGTTTTTACAATAAGATTATAAATTTAAATAAATACAATAGTAACTTAAACTTAAGACAATAAATTAAAAACAACAATATAAAATAACGTAAATGATAGGGGCCGGTTATTTCATAGTGTTTAAATCATAACAGAACTTTAAGAGGTAGCTACAAACCAAAAATATGTATATTCCTGGCATACCTTATATTGTGGGTAATAGGCATTAAATTGCTTGACAAACGGAGTCTAGAAACGTTCGATTTCAAGCACAAAAATGGTTTTTTATTTATTTTGTAAATTATTTTATAAGAAAGCAAAAAAGCTAATCAATTGAAACTGTCACAGATAATCTTAAATATAATACTGTATTTTTTTAATGTTGTTTCCTCTACTCGTTTATATATTTCTATTTAAAAAAAAAATTTTTAGTAGTTTACATTTATATTTTTTATTGATTAATTTATTTGTATTCTACTCAAGCGAAACGATAGGAAAACCTTCAATTTATCTAATGCATATTTTTGGTATTCATAATGTACACCAATTCGTTATAAAGATTAATCAAAATAGTGATTTAGCATTAAACTTCGCCTTAAAAGAGCTTTTGCAGTACTTGACAATTGAAATTTTAAGAATTCTTCAAGTTCTGTTAAACAAACAACTGCCTCTAGGTTTTTCGAATGCTGATTTCTTTTTATTTTTTTTATTGAATATCGTGCATGTGGTAAGTTTTGAGGTTGAAGAGAGCAGAATAGGAAAGCGACGGTTAAGATAAAGAGGGGGGTTAGGAATTTCCGAGCTGGTCACCAAACATAGCTAAAGCCATTTCAAGCAAATTTCGCCTCTTATTGGTTGTTAATCGCCAGAATGATTTTGAAAATATGTCCCACTTTTAGTAATATAACCAGGGATCGTTCCAAAATATTACAAAATACATAATGAAGTTATTTATATATTAAATGTATTTTTACCAAAATATTGAAGCACTTTCAATAATCCTATGAACCAAGCTAAAAAGAAATCATAAACGAACCTCGGGCGATGTGGGGCTTCAAAAAACCTTGGAATTGCTAAGCCCGAATGCCAACGTTAAGCCTTACTGTAAACATTTTCTTTTGAATATTAAAGTATGAATCAATAGTAATTTCCACATCCTTTAAAAAATACTGTACTCGCATGTTGATGGAATATGAAGTAGTGAAAGTAGACTATTATGTTTCCGTTGGTGATGCATTTTAAATGTACCCACATCCTTATTAATTAGTATGACTCCATTTTGCGCCTTATTTTATGTCGATATGAAATCGTAGACATTTTTCCAGCAACTTTATTCATGAGATTATTTTACGATATAACAAAAATTAATTAATCAAAAATACTAACTTCGGTTAATAACTGTAATCCTGGTTAAATGATCTCTACAACTTTTGCTTTCAATTTATGGTTAATTTTTTTTTAAATTGAAAATCCAGACAAACGATAAAGTACTTTCTGTTAATATAATATTTTAAAAAGATTTTTTTTTTGATTGTCGTTTTCAAAATAAGAATTGATTTGTCGGGAATTCAGACTATCGGCATTGCTGTATCATATTTAAATGAGACACGAAGAGAAAAAATGGTTCCACTTTTTTATCTCCAACCGTCCAGTTTGACTTCCAACGCTCTGGCGCCGAACGACCGGAAACTACAAAATCAGGTCTCCTCGCACTGCTGCTCGCGTAATAATAGTGGTAGTGGTTAAAATACAGTAGTAGCACCACTATCTTTATTTACAGGCCGTGCTGAATGCTTGACGGGGACAACGATTTCAATGTGAAAAGACCTATTTAATAATGAAAGCAACAATATTCCAGCATAAATATACTTACTTACTACTTACTAACCATCACGCCGTTTCCCCGCAGGAGTAGGCAGAAAGGACGGACCGCCAAACAACTCGGTCTTGGCACACACTCCTTGCCTCATTCACATTCATACATCGTCTCATACATACTCTTCTATTGTTCTGACTCTTGACATGGCCCGACCAAGTATCTGATTCACTTGGTCGTGCCATGTCTTCCTCGGGCGTCCCCAACTTCTGCTACCATTCACATTTGCATCGTATATTTTCCTTACACTCCTTTCTTCGCTCATTCGCTCTACATGCCCAAACCATCTAAGCGTCCCTTTCTTGATCTTACTCATTACGCTTATATCAGCCTTGCACACTTTGCGGATCTCCACATTCCTCACACGATCATACATGGTTTTACCACACATACGCCTCAGGGATCTCATTTCAACAGCATTCAATCTACTTTCATCCTTTCTTTGCCAATTCCTTGCCTCACTTCCATACATCAGGGTAGGTACCAGCACTCCATTGTGGACTGCTAACTTCGCTTCTTTGGACAATTTTTTGTTAGCGCCAACTGCGTTCAGTCCTCCATTAATGGAGTTACCTGCATTTACTCTTCTTTCAATATCTCTGTCAGACTTCCCATCTCTCGTAAACATGCTTCCTAAATACACAAACTCATCCACCTGCTCCAAGTATTCCTCATTCACAGCTATATTGCACACTGTTTTCGTACTCTCTCTTTCAAACACCATTACTTTAGACTTACTTACATTCATTATTAACTCATTCTTCATGCATACTTCGTTCATCCTAGACACGAGAGACTGCAGATCATCCATACTATTAGCAATCAGCACCGCATCATCAGCATACAAGAGGCAACATACTTTCAATTTACTCAAATTCGCGCCCAATCCCACCTCTTTCAATTCTTGCATACATGATGACTGATGGTGACATTACATTAGCATAAATATATATAAATAGACTAAATAAACAAAATTCGTGTTAAACACAGTCAAAACAGGTCTATTTAAATGGCAGTGTATTGCCTAAAACATGGCTTGTAAATAAAGATGACAGTGGTGGTAGGTATCAAATTCATTTAAGTGAGAGTTGCTACATTAAAGACTAAAGAATGAAAGATCTCCCAGTCATGGATGTACTTAATTCACGAAAATTCAGTTTCACAGTTTTGGCTTTTCCGATGTCTAACTGCACAATTACTTTTCTCTGAAATCGTGTTAAAATCTGTACCTCAAAAGTCAAAGGTTGGTTTTCATGTTTATTATAAAGATGAGTTATGTATGAGACCTTTTTAGTTTTTTCACTATCTACACAGAGGTATAAAGACGGTTGTACTAAAATTTTTTACTACAGGGTTTTCCAATAAGAGGTGTTATTTTGATATTCAATCGTAAAAGATTAAAGGTTTCGTTGCTTGTGTGGCACGTAGCGCCGTCTTGTTAAAAGTAAACTTTGTCCAGATCAATACCATCCAATTTCGGCCATAAAAAATCATTAATCATCTCTCGATAGCGCAATCCATTCACCGTAACGGTTGCCCCAGCCTCGTTTTCGAAAAAGTAAGGTCCAATTACTCCGCCGGACCATAAACAGTCACACGTTGATGATAGAGAGGTTTTTCAACAATAACTCTTGATATAACCCCGATGCGACAATTTTGCTTGTTGACGAAGCCACCGAGGTGGAAATGGGCCTCATCACTCAAGATGATTTGCATTTGATTCACTCAAGTGAATTTTAATAACTTCAATGCTTTGTTGAAGCGTGTATCGTTCCATTTTTATTAATGACGTAGTTTTTACTTGTCAAATGTCAAAAAAGACAGCTTTAAAAGTAACATCTACCGAAATAGCGGGCTATTCAAAATAACACCTCTTATTGGAAAACCCTGTATTTCCTCTCTCCTGAACAATTTAAAAACTGTGACAATCGACCTTTGACTTCTGAGGTACAGATATAAAGCATTAAATACACAATTACAAGGTTTTTAATCAAAGTTAAATATATAATATTTACCATTTAATAAGTGGTTCACATCGTAACGTGGTGGTTCCAGAAACCAAGTAAGCTCAGTAACTTTTATTGCTTGGCGCAATTCAAAATAAAAATTCTCGTAAATACAAGCATGAGAGATGTTTTACGAAGCGGAGAGCAAATACCAGGAACATATGACTTAACCACGTCAAGTACTAAATAAATTCTTTGAAGCTGGAGAAAATCACTTACCCACTGGAACAATTTCTTTTTTCTTCCTCTGGCGTGGGTTCTTAATATTTTATTTACCCGAGATTATGTGCTTTTTGTAGACCGAAAAAAGAATATTGAGACTTCACAGGTATAGAAGTAAAACGCTTTGAAATTGCTTTAAGGTTGTATAAACGATCCCCGTTGAAAATTGGAAAAAACTAGAATTCCAGGCAAGTAATCCTTAGGCTCAATTTTTGACGAACGACAAAACTGAAGTATTTACTTTTGGTGTATTGAAAATCAACTACTCCCATTTTATGAATAACACGAATATATTTGAATTTTCCCTACTACTATAATATTTTTTGTTTGTTTGTGTGATGGTGGAGGACTGAACCCGTGGAGAAAATTGCGTGTAAGAACATATTTTTAATCTAAAGCGACGCAACTTTCTAACTATATGTGACAATTATTTTTTTTAAATAACAAAATGTAAAATCATAGCTACCTGCCGACAGACTTCAAACAGGTCAAGACATCGCTTTATGGTCAACGTGCCAGCTAACCTGACGTAGTTTGAAGAGAGGGAATACTGGGTAGGTATGTACAAGTAAAATCGAATCGTCGGAACCGGAATGGCGATAACGACAAGGCTATAGCTCTTCAAGAACTGTATCACAACCAAGTGTATATTTATAATGGAATCACCGTGGGTTCATCACCAAAGAGGTAAAGGCTGTACTAAAACCACCCCTATCCAGCCTGGAACCCTCCGGTCCTGATGCAATAGCAACTCGCAGAGGGTACTGATTTGTTATGACTTGAAACACGTGCTCTGGGGATCGGAGAGAGATTGGAATTTAATCAGCTCGTATTCTCCACAGCAATCTACAGCAAATATTGAAATATAGGGTAGCTAGGTAGCAAGGTAGGTATTAATAATACTTGAGATCGAATATGATACGAATTTGAGATCCAAACACCAACCAGCTGATATACTTTCTCAATGTTAACTTCTTCAGTTTTTAACTGTCAGATCTTTTCTGTTTGAAACTTTGTCTACATTGATTACACGCCCTGCGGTAGAAGATAATAGTAGAACAAAGAAAAGGCAGCGGGCGCGAGGTACAATGAGAGAGAGGTGGGAGAGCGGTGAGAAATGCCGCGCGGGTAGCGGCCAACGTAGTTTATAAACCAACCATATTACTGGCCATTTGCTGTAGCAGTCGTTTGCGCCATTTGCTGTATCGTATGTCGCGCTGATCACAATCAACAGATGCACAATGTGCTCCAATCTGAAATCTTCGCTGAAAGCATTCCGATTGTCTCGGTTCCTATTATTAATATCTTGTCTGTGTTTTAAAACACAGTAGTGTTGAAATACATATAACTACTTCTTGTTAATTGGGTTGGCTGTAAGACATAGGAAGTACTAACCTTAAGCTACACCTCTTTGTACGTTCTGTATACCAGTAAAATACATGTAATTAGCAGGTAGAAGCCAGCAACTCAAAACTGGTAAAACTTTGAGTAACTCACTAGGCACTAACTTTGGTGTACCACAAAGAAGCACATTGGGACCCCTTCTATTTATAATCTATATCAATGAGTTGTGCGAGCTACCAATCGGTGGTAAAATTATTACATTCGCAGACGATACGGTAGCTATCTTTGAAGGAGATGACTGGACTGACACACACAAACTTGCTGAAAGTGGAATTAATATGATAAAACAATGGCTCAACAAAAATCTACTAACACTGAACACTTCTAAAACCAAATACATGAGATTCAGCTCAACCATAAAGGGACAACCTAGTACAACAAACAGAATAAAAACACATAACCATGACTGTAACTCCTATAATACTGAACCTCACTGCAATTGTGAAGATCTTGAATGTGTGAAAAACATCAAGTACCTAGGTGTTATAATAGACAATCATCTTAAGTGGAATTATCACATTGACAATCTTACAACTAGGGTAAGAAAACTTACTCACATTTTCTTTGCAGTGCGAAACATAATTAGACAAGTAGATCTTAGAAAAATATATTTCGGACTGTGTAACCCCCTCTTAATGTATGGTTGCATTGGCTGGGGAGCATCAGGAATATCAATTCTAGATCCGCTTATGAAGGCCCAGAAATCAATAATTAAAGTCATAATGGGCAAACCATATAGGTTCTCTAGCGATGAGCTCTTTAAACAATTTAATGTACTTGATGTTCGTCAAAACTATATAAAAAAGGTTATTATCCATGTACATAAAAATCTAGACAATATTAATAAAATTGACCATAAACACATCACAAGAAGCCACACCAGAAATGACCTTATGATCAAAACGAGCAATACGGCAAAGTACCAAAAGACACACACATACTTGGGACCTAAATTGTACAACAAAATCCCCCCTGAATTAAACATTAAAACTTGAAATATTTCATACATAGGCCCAATAATAACTAAATGGTTGATTGGACTGGGCAGAGGAGAATCTGAAAAAATGTTAAAAAACGTCACATAATAAATAGACATAGTATAGACATAGACTAATCACACACTATATATATCTTCCATTATTCTAATTATTGTTCATACACAATTGAAACATACACAACAGCTCAAGTTCGACTCTATCATAAGATTGTAACGATTAAACATCACTAATTAAAACATTAATGAGATATATTATAGACATAGACAAATCACACACTTACTTTCACATATTTTTTGGTTTCTTGGAACGGGCAATTTGCCTAGTTAGGAACCAATAATTTCGACCTGATAAGGTACAATAACCAATAATCACAAAATATTTTAATTATATCTTGTATCATATTGTACTGTGTGTAAATTTAAATGAATAAATAAAATTAAAATGTGAATTTCGATTTGAATCGTCTTTATTTTAATGATTGTTTGGATAGAAGACATCACGGTGTTTTACTTAAATAATTACCCAGGTTGAGGGCTGATGTGTGCCGGTACTTATTATTTACAGTATTTTCTTTTGCAGGCAAACACGTCCCGCACAGTGAGACTGAAGATAGTGAGGAAGGAAAAGAGATGAGGAAGAGGTGGGAGAGTACCTGGCTTTTTAGATCTGGTCACCAAAGAAGTTTCAATTCTGAATGGTGGTCTTACACCAGGGCGATACTGAAAACACCTTCGGAACATGGCGCAAGTCAACTGTATATTATTTTTAACTAATTCATCAAACAAAAAATGCTAGCGTACGCAGGTATTTCTACCTGCGACCCTCAGATTGCTAGTCGAGAATCTTACCCCTTGACCATGGAGGCCGTTATAAAAGTTGGGAATCTTGTGTGTGAATCTTTCTTTCAAAAAATGATATATCCATAGACCTAACTTTTTTTTAAATTATAAAGTAGATTTTATTAAGAACCTGTTGACAATCTGCTATCTAGCAATTTAACGGGACTTCTTCGTAATTATGAAACAAATAAATCAATAAATTATTTCTTTTCTTATATGTAAAAAAAAATTAAAGTAAATTGATTCTTAAATTTCTTAAGCGATAGTATTTAGTTTTATGAAAAATATCATGTTTTCATTTAAAACAAAATAGCTGGATTCTACAAAGCGTCCTCTGGTGACTGAACTGTCAGGACACCGAAAGTAATTGCCGGCGAATAAGATGCGCTTCCGCGATTAATGAGTGCAATTAGTTGTCCGGTCGTAGCGGTTCGCTACGGCGCGTTGCTATGGCTCTACGGTGGTCGCTCTGGACTGCTTTCACCCGTTACGTGTCCCGCTTGTCCCATTTAGACCCCGCTAGCCCTTTAAGGTTGACCATGCTTGACACGACCGTACGTCTCAACTAGATGGATGATATTTCTGTGACATTGGAACATAAGTAAAGACCTCTGTCCTTATAGTGGAATTAGATTTTCTTACAGAAACGCGAATTTACTTGATACTTCTAGCGACATCGTTTTTTTGCAGGACAGGAAACGTTGTTTTTGTATAATAATTCAAAATAATTCCTAAACCCAAATGTCTTTAAATATTTTCATACAGGATACCCTAATATTTCCCTCGGGGCAGAAGTGGGGAGATCACATCAAAAATATTTTATTTGAAAATAATCCCTTTTAATAGAGAGTTAGGGTGAAACAGGATCTAGAAAAAAAAACATTTTGTCGTTGATACGAAACATAAGAAATGGAACAACGAACCTTCCACTAAAAAAAAACAGTTAAAAGTTCGCAACATTCCCACCGGTCGTCGAGTTCCGGATATAATAATTGCATTTCGTTATTACCAAGGTAAAGGCAACATTAAAATAACTAAAAATTATGCAAATTCGAAGAATATATCTTTATCAATTTACAATAACTATTTACAGAAGGTTGATAATTTTTCGATAACGCTAAAGCATAAAGCGCACAAGTCACAAATAATAACTATTCAAGATTGCGGTTTCAAAATTAAACACTGTGATTAATTTTATTAGGTGATTAAATAACAAATGCCTATTTATAAATATTTTTTTAAATATTAGGCTTTATACCTAGCATGATTTAGTGTTTTTTACCTCGATTTCTCAGTGGAAAATAAATGGAAATCTCGACCCTGGCAAGGCAAAAACGTATTATATTTTGCGTTGCAAGTTCTGACAAGTAATATTATAAAAAAACTTAACGCGTTTTTATTAAATTAAAATTAATTTTAATGCACAACATTAATCATAATAAAATTATAAAATAATTCCTATTCTGGGCTTAAAATGTTACCTCTAAAAAGTTATCGTTTTGTACAATAACAGAGAAAAGTTGCATGCAGTAGTAATAATACTATAATTTTGCAGGAGGACAAATACACAAATTTTCTCAGTTAGTAGAGCATTTTTTTTATTTATTTTTTATTTAACGGCAATATAAAGTAAGGTATTCCTGTTCCGAGGCGGACTGTAGGTTGTTGTATGTGTGTTGATCATGATTTCCTCATCCTCTAATTTGTTGGTTCCCACAAAATATAAAATAAATTAAGCAAAAAGTATTTATGTTTGTTGTATGTAGGTTGCGTTGGGGTTACTTCATAAATTTAATGATTTCCTCATCTTCATGTTTTGTTAGCCATAATTTGATGTCTTTTTTAAACTTTTCTATATCCATGGTGTTTTTAATTTCAATAGAAAAGGCATAATTTAATTTTATAGCATGGTAATAGTGGTTTTTATGACCGAAAGATGTATTTAATTTTGGAATGTTTAGTAGATTTGAGAATTTCGTCCTTGTACTGTAGGTGTGTTGTTCAGCAAGGTACTCATATTTTTCTTTAAAATTGAGTAGTGCATTTTTTGAGTACAGTTTTATAATGCTGAACACGTAAAAATTTTTAAAATTTTCTTTTGATGGAGTTCTTATGGGTACTTTCTGTATTATTTTTATTATTACTTTTTGTGTTTTAACGAGATGCTTCATGTGAAAAAGCGAACAAATTGACTCTACGGGTAATAGCTGTTTGTTCCCAAAACCGAACAAGTTTGTCTTAAGAGTTAACAAAATAACTTCTAACCTTAACGTATTTTGACGTTGGTGCGAATGGAGAAATGGGCAGCTAGTTATATAAGGTAGACTCATTCCAACCATAGTACGTATTGAATTACGTTGGTGTTCAGTTTAATTGGCGAGGCACATATACTCATGGCAGATTACTGTTTGATAATTAGCATAAACTTGCGGGGTCTTTGTCAAATGACTGGACGGTTAAAAGAATACTATCCATACGAATGGAAAGAAAGAATTTTCGTTTTCAGTAAATATGTGAGCACATACGTCACTAACGCAAAAAGATTTTTGTCATTTTGAGAGAATGTGCAACATTCATATGAATTATATTGTTTCATTTATGTCTTAAAAAAATGTTGTGCTTTTAAATGTATAAACTGTAAATTCAACATGAGGAAGTGATTTATTATTGAATGTTTTTCATATTTATAATGATTTTATAAATAATTTTAATATTCCATTTAAAATAATATATATTATTTTTGCGGCACGTTCCGGAGTGGAAGATACTCTCAGTGTGGTCCCTAATTAACACAACCATCCAGAATTGAAGCCTTGCTTGAAATGGCTTTGACCATGTTTGGTGAGCAGATCTGAATAGCCAGTTACTTCCCGACAGTTCTCCTCCCCATCTCCTTCTCGTCCCCACTACATTCAGCCTCACAACATACCCCAACTGGGGATTAAATAGTGTCACTGGTCCTAGAAGGTTGGGAACAGTTAGGACCCTTGTGCGGTTTCACTTAATTAAAGAAAAAAAATATTTATTTAATGAGATGAATCACCTAACCTTAGCAAATATTCGTATCGTTTTCAGTTTAGGGGTAACTACTAAAAAAATATTTGTATCGTTTTCAGTGTAGGAGTTACTACCTACTAAAAAAAGATTTGTATCGTTTTCAGTGTATGAGTTACTACTAAACAAAGATTTGTATCGTTTTCAGTGTAGTAGTTACTACAAGGTTTTCCAATAAGAGGTGTTATTTTGAATAGCCCGCTATTTCGGTAGATGTTACTTTTAAAGCTGTCATTTTTTAACATTTAACAAGTAGAAACTACGCCATTTATAAAAATGGAACTATACACGCTTCAACAATGCATTGAAATTATTAAAATTCACTTGAGTCAATCAAATGCAAATCAACTTGAGTGATGAGGCCCATTTCCACCTCGGTGGCTTCGTCAACAAGCAAAATTGTCTCATCTGGGGCTTGGAAAACCCAAAAGTTATTGTTAAAAAGCCTCTCTATCCTCAACGTGTGACTATTTGGTGCGGTTTATGGTCCGGCGGAGTCATTGGACCTTACTTTTTTGAAAATGAGACTGGAGCAACTGTTACGGTGAATGGATTGCGCTATCAAGAGATGATCAATGATTTTGTATGGCCGGAATTGGATGGTATTGATCTGGACAGCGTTTACTTTCAACAAAACGGCGCTACGTGCCACACAAGCAACGAAACCATTGATCTTTAACGATTAAATATCAAAATAACACCTCTTATTGAAAAACTCTGTATTAAACAAAGATTTGTATCGTTTTCAGTGTAGGAGTTACTACTACACAAAGATTTGTATCGTTTTCAGTGTAGGAGTTACTACTAAATAAAGATTTGTATCGTTTTCAGTGTTGGAGTTACTACTAAACAAAGATTTGTATCGTTTTCAGTGTAGGAGTTAATACTAAACAAAGATTTATATCGTTTTAGAAGAACTAATAACACGTCAATAGCTATTTGTCTTATCAAAGAATGCGTCACTAACCATCAAAATGGTTTATATTTTTTTTAAATATGTTCACTACATGAATATCTTTCTACCAAAAATACACACATTAAAATATGCTTATTTGATATTATTTTAACTAAGTGTGTGTTTTAAATGTGGTGCGAAATCGCACCACTCAATACAGTTGCCCCAATAAAATCCCATACCACTATTCCCACCCCTGCTATGGGAGGATTTCTGGATTTCCTTTAGTCAGGGTGATTAGGCATACGTTAGTAGGGGAATTATCGATATTAATTCTTGCCTAATATGTATAATTAATATCCTCAGCTCTCTCATTATTAATAACGGGAACGATGAAAGGAAATACTTAAACCGGAATAATTTCACGGGAATTTAATTATGAAATATTTTATTATTTTAATTTTATTAGTACCATGGTGATTAATTTTTGGGTTTTTATGTCTTCCTCCTTCTTTAATCAACGTTTCCGATAGCGTCACAGTGTCCATCATCAGATTTGTAGATTGTAGTGAAGGGTGTGATTATGTTTGTAAATTGATACCATATTGCGGTGCCACTGAAAAAGATACAAATCTTTGTTTAGTAGTAACTCCTACACTGAAAACGACACGAATATTTGCTAAGGGTAGGTGATTCATCTCATTAAATGAATGTTTTTTTTTCTTTTATTAAGTGAAACTGCACAAGAGTACCAACTATTCGCAAACTTCTAGGGCCAGTGAGACCCGGGAATGTTTGTCTTTCTTAAACAATAAATTAAAATAACATTACTTGTTCTTCTTGGTTCGGTGACCCATCACAAGCGTTTGCTAGGCGCCTCCTGTTCTGCGCTACTTCAGCGGCCTCCGTCCGTAGTAGATTAACGATGAGTCAGTAATTTAAAAGACGTAAGTGAAGAAGGCGTGTAAAAAAGTATGCGACGCCCGGTCTCAGCGTATTGATGGACCTATGGTCGGATTCTCCCTGCTACATGCTCTAAAGCAAATCTTAACCACATAAGTGAATAAGGCGTGTTCAAAGATATTCGGAGCGTGGTCCGGCGTATTCAAAGATATTAGAAGAACGAGATATGCTATGTTGGCCGCCGGACCGTAGCCGGAGTACTACCTAATTAGGGTACTTTGAACGGTATCGGGACGTGTACGCACAGAAATCTGTTCTATGTATTAGTGCGGATACCTTAGCGATGCCTTAGCGTAAGCGAAGGTATGCAATAGTATTGGTGAACAAAACCGGCGACACTCGGCAAAACAATTCCACTCAGTACGAACTGCGCATAGCACATTTCGTTCTTCTAATATCTTTGGGCGTATTGGACGATTTTCAGTTATTATACAAATGAGGCAATTAAAATCCATCAAATCCTCGTAAATCACAATAGGGACGACGCGATGGGATTCAGCTTAATACTTCTTGGTATCCGGTATTAGACGGCTAAACCAAAACTAAAAACCACATTAAGAGGATTTACCGTATAATATTTGATAATTTCTTTGTGTCGTAATGGAGGACTTAGCCAGCCAAGGAATTAAACTCCCGCGCCTGGGTGGGAATCAGACGCGATGTAAACTCAGAGTGGTCAGAATTAAAATACAACTGGTATGACGGTCGAAAATGGAATAGAATCTCTAACATTCAATACGGACTTTTATGGCCACTATTCACTTGGCAAAGAATGCAAGACTGATATAAGTGTAATTCGTTAGAATAAGAAAGCGATGCTTAGGTGGTTTGGGCATATGGAGTAAACCACATGTGAAAACAATATAGTAAAAATGAAATAAGCAGCTCAAAAACACGACCGATCTCTGAGGCAAACTGCAGGCAAATTCAAACAGCGTAAAATACATCCCTAACGTTTGACGAGCCTTACTCGAGTTAGCTTCTTCTTTCGTATGGTGGAGGGGTCAGAGGGGGACACCTAGGTCTGCGAGCCAGTCTAGGGCCTCAAGCGTCACCATGTGGACCTCATCAATCCCGCCGGGGAATGAATGAAGCGGGCATTCGTTGACAACATATTCGTTGGTCTCCACCGCATCACATTCATACATCGCCGACTGTTTAAGGCCCCATCTGTGCATCATATGGGCACAGCGGCTATGGAAGCAACCTCAACCTATTGATGGCGGACCAGGTTTTGCGAGGGAATGAGAACCCAGGCTGTCTCTCGGTGGGGTCCTGTATGAGATGGGCATTTTGCACGATGGCCTTTTGCCATTCAAGTTTCCACCTATCTTCTGGGGTAAGAGGTAATCGGAGAAGCCCCTCTCCTTCCGCCCAGAAGAGCTTTCGGAAATTCAAGTGGCATGCCGAGTGGGAGACGACATCTTCGTGCAAAGGTATTGCGTTTTTTTTGCGCTCGAGTTAGCTAAAAATAGAACGCTGCTTGTCGAAACCGGCGAGCGTCACTCGGGCTAGCAGAAATCGGAACGCATTTAGGGTACGAGCGTGACTCGTTCAAAAGCATTAAGTGGTTTGAAGAAAGGAGTGTAAGGAGAGTATACGACGCAAATGTCAATGCTAGAAGAATTTGGAGATGCTCGAGGAAGATGTGATATAATCAAGTATACCAGATACTAGTCGGAATAACAGAAGAGTATGCATGGTACGGTATATGAGTGTGAATTAAAAAAGGAGTGTACGCCAAGACCAAATTCTTTCGCGATCCGTCCTATCTGCCTACCTCTGCGGGGAAACGTCGTGATTGTCCATATGGTGCATTTATTAGAGACGTAACGTCAACTTTTATTTCATAATCTCCGACTGACATTTTTAACAGTGCAAGGTACACAAAATATTGTAGAAGAAATTTTTTTTTTGATTCGCCCATTTTCAATGATAACTGGGGTAATGGGAGCATTCCATCATGAAACAATATAGATATATTTCTTATTAATAGTAACTTTTTGAAGTCAATAAGCGAGCAAGCACGTTAAAATGCATAGACATATGAATATTAGTAGACCTGCCCTAAGTGATTAAAAGCGTATTATCCCCACTCCCCATACCGGTTCCATTGAGCCGGCTGGGCTCGCGTTTGGCCTCAAATGAAATTTGAAAACGTGACGTCATCATTCTTGTGCGAACTATGGTCGAGGCATCATCGGTTCATTTTACTAAATAACACGGCAAAATTTTGACTTGTACTATGAAAACTGGTAAAAATAGATGTGAAAAAAGAGAATAAACCCAATTGTCGTATTACATTCCATATATAAGCATTATTTTACTTTATTTTAAGCATATTCACATCGTATAATATGAATCAGTTGTTACTATCACATAGAGAAACGTCTGGACGCGAAACACAAAGCTGGTTGGTTGCTGGGAAGTAAATTATGAACATTTATAAAAGTGTCTTAACTAAATACTCTGAAACTAACTACGACTCTGAAAATAAAAGCTGCCTTACTTTGCCGAATTTGGACTTCGCAAATTTGTTCATAACGTGGCGAGTAATTTGCGCTCCCATGTAAAAATGTCTATTCATTCAAAGCAGATTTTACTTTAAAGAAGTAAATGGTGATATTATAATGCGAGATGCCTATTTACTGTCAGATTGATTTATTGACGAATCACAGTCAGCTTCACTCGTTCCCTCGTTCCCTCGTTCTTCAACAGTTGATTTTACCCCTCGCCCATATCTTCTCGTCTATTAATTCCTATGTCTGTGTTAAAATGTATTTTTATAGACCCCAAGCCATTGGGAATTAGAAATACTGAAGACATGTTGATATAAACAAATGCTGTCAATTTAATAATTTTACAAAGGGCTTTTTAAAACTAGATAAGAAATTTTTTTATTATTATTATGCAACAGATTTTGAATCCATTTGCAGAACAACTTCTCGTTCTAACACTGTTAACATCTGGGAAGATAAGTATGCAAAAAAGTCTTAAGGATATTTAGAGAGGAATTAAATACATCTACTGTTTCATATATTTAATTCAACAGCACCATTCTTCGTATTATGCTATATTTTGCTAGAACATCTGATCTGCCGTGTGGTATCTTTAATAAGTGATGGTGATGACTACGACTGAAGTTTTCAGGCACGTATAAGCCAAAGCATTCCAAGATGATTGGGCTATCAAAAGTCATGTTAAAATTAACACCTGGTTTCAAGGCTACATCTATTTGTTGCCTCAAGTATGCCCTAGATGGTGTATGAACCTTGGATAAGTTCCATGCATCCGTATATAGACGTGCCTAAGGATATTTTTTTCCTGTATCTGATATTATTAATACTCCAGCGTCTGGACGGTGTAGGCCCTCTGATTGGTCAAATTTAAATTGTCTGTTTCGGTTAAATTCCGCTAACTTGAAAATTAACACGATTTGAAAATTAAAACACGATGCTCATATAATTTTTGGATAATATCGAAGAAAATATGTTTTAGAAAGTTCACAATTCATTGGATTAATTACATTACAGTAAAAATTATCCACAATTACGTATTGAAATTTGACGTTTATCATTATTCACGCGAAAGACACATTGTTCAGTGCTGCCAGCGTATATCGATTTCCAATCAATGCAAAAAGCCTTTATAGCCAGTTAGTGTCAAGCAATGTACAATGTCAGTGTAATTTTTTAAAGTTATATATATATATATATATATATACAAATATATAATTATAAATATAATATATTATAATAAATCCACCATTAAAAAATAATGGCTGCTAAAATAACCAGTTCCACTCGATACTTAAATACGTAATTAATTATTTTTTTGATATTACAACACCGACCCCATGCGCCACCATGCGCTGTCAATGTTTGATATGTGTCATATGTGATAATTATAGAATTATTGACGTGATAACCAAGAAATTTGTTTACAAACTACCTGTGAATCGCTAAAAAGAAATATTTTGTTTGCAGATTATTATTTCAATTTAATTACAATGGCTAAAAGGAATGTGGACAATATTTTACCAGAATTGGTCGAATTTCGGAATGTTCGAATGAGAGGGAAATTTACCAAGCGAAGCGATAGTAGTGTATTCTTGAAGTGTGCTCAATAATCCTAATTATGTGCTTCTAGAACAGAATTATTTCGGCGTCATATCAAAAGAGTGTCATATAAAAAGGTAAACTGTTACATTCTTGCTGTCATACTGGAAAAATAATACCACAAATTTTAGCTTATTATCCAGCACCGAATTATTGACAGGAGATTGTAGTCAATCTAAAAACTTTAGGAATTTTATTTGTCAATACAAGAGTGCTAATAGATTTGCCTAATTTGGAGCGCAAATAGCTAATATCCCAGGTAATGGTCCATATTGTTTAAAAATTTCTGGTTAGGTTTATCATCTCACTTCCAGAAGTATACAAGTTGCAGGTGAAATACCTTCCTATGCTCAGCTTTATCTATACGATCCTGATGAGGCTGTTAGAGTGCGTATGAGTCATCCATCTAATGCCGATTGCTATAAAAATATAATGCAAATAATTGATAGTGAAATACGCCAAATAAGCCCTCATCAGTATAAGAAACTAAAAGAATCTGTCGAGGAAGAAGAAATACGCATTGCGGCTGAGGGTGGGCAGGTGAGAGATATACGTCTATTATTTACACGTTCATCAGAGGTAAAATGCTCCAACCAGTTCTCACGATATCGCCATGGTATACGTAGCAGACAGACGGGAGTTTGCCATCGGGTATAGATATCGCTGTTTAACCTAAAAATGTTAAGGACTTCAAAGGATGGCAACTTTATCAAAGCATTTAGATCCTATGGTTTTCCCACTACTGTTTCCATCAGGTGAATGTGGTTGGACCCCCGGCTTTAAGCATCATGCTGATTTCTGTACTGCTCAATGTCATACTGTAACTGCTATGTAGTTTTATGCAAGTAAATTAGCAGTGCGAAGAAACATATTTAATCCAGTCCATTATGCGGGTAAACTTTTTCAACAGTATTTAATTCATGCTTACATTATTTATCTATTATCATTATTTATGAATCTGGTCGCCTAGATTACATTAGGAAAAACCAACGACACCTCAGAGTGGAATGCTATCAAGGTTTGCAAAACCATGTAAGAAATTTAGCCACTGATAGAGGAGTATGTGCAGGTAATACAGTCATTCTTCCATCTTCATTTACTGGTGGACCACGCCATGTGAATAAACTTTATCAAGTTTCAATGGCTATGGTACGTAAATTTGGTCGTCCTGTCGTCGTCATAACTTTTACATGCAATCCCAAATGGCCAGAAATACCAACCGAATTGGAACATTATCAATCGGCCGCGGACAGGCCTGATATAGTAGCCAAGGTTTTCCATCTAAAAGTCAAGGAATTTATTCATGATATGACTGAGAAACATGTTTTTGGAAAGGTAATTTGTTGGGTGTATACAATTGAACAGCAAAAAAGAGGACTACCTCATCTACATGGTGTGTTTACACTTTGCAGCGAAGATAAGTTGTATACAGCTTCTGATATTGATAATGCCGTAACTGCAAAACTACCCCATCCGAAGAATTCGGCTTTGTACCGTATTATTTAAAAAAATAACATTCATGGACCATGTGGCGTACTTAATCCAAGGTCAGTCTGCATGGTAGACGGTAAGTGCTCTAAAAAATTCCCCAAATCATTTAAAGACGCTACTGATAATAATTCCGCAGGCTACCCAGATTACAGGAGACGTGATAATTTTTCTGAAAATCACGTTATTCGGGATATACGTATCGACAATCGATTTGTTGTTCCATATAATGCATTCCTTAGCAAAAAATATGATGCTCATATTAATGTTAAAATTTGTTCCTCTTTGGATAGTATTTATTTATCTATACATGATCAATCTCACTCAATTTTACTTCTGGCTTTACATTTACCCGACAGCCAATCTGTTTGTTTTGTCTCTACAAAATAAACCTGCTCCTCCCTCCCCTCTGGGCGGGAGGAACAGGCTCTCAGGGAAGCATCTACAAGGAACACCTCTTTAACAGCGTGGTTCCAATTGAATCTTCAAGATATTGAGGGACGCTCTATTCTCTATCAAGATGTACCAAATAACTATGTCTTTACAGCTGGTAAAAAGTGGACGAGGCGACAGCGGGGATCATTGGATGAATACCTTCAATTTCTCCTAGAAATATAGAACTGTATCATTTACGGCTGATTCTTATAAAGGTGGCTGGAGCTACATCCTTTGAATCTTTGCGAACTGTTGATGGCAATTTACTATGTAGCTACTTTTCATGATGCGGCGCGTGAACTGAAGCTCATTGATGACATACGAGAATGGTCGCAGTATGACGGAGGCTTCATTGTATTTGACGCCTAAAATTCTTAGACATCTATTTGTTTTAATTTTAATACAATGTATCCCTTCTATCTTCGGTTGAAGATTTTTTTCATCATGGTGTTGCTGAAGAAACAGCTATTAATCTTTGTCTTTTAAACATACAGGATATTCTCATGAAGGAGAATTCATCTTGCAGAATGCAGAGCTTACCTGAACCTGATGAAAGTTGCAGTTTTGGACAAGTATCTGATTTTAATGTAATTTCTGAAAACACTTTAGGTGAATTGATGGCTGCCAAACTCAATGACGTACAACTTCAAGCATATAATTCTATTTTGAATAAGTTTTTTTCACATGAAAATGATGACAATAAATTTTTCTTCATTGATGGCCCAGGCGAAACAGGGAAAACATACCTTTACTAAACTTTAATTCACACTCTAAGACGAAAAGGTAAAAGAGTTTTATCAGTCGCTTGGACAGGCATTGCAGCACTCTTGCTTCCAGGTGGGGTAACGTGTCATACTGCTTTTAATTTACCCCTCAATTTACAGGACAATACAACATGTAAGGTCACATCAAAGAATCGGAAAATTATAACGGAAGCAGATATTATAATATGGGATGAAGCACCGATGGCAGGTGTAGCTTTAGAAGTAATTGAGCGTACTATACGTGATATCATGGGAAGTGATTCTGTCTTTGGTAACAAAGTTATTGTTTTGGGCGGAGACTTTCGTCAGATCCTTCCAGTGTGTCGACGTGCTTCACGAGGACAATTAATTGCCGCTTGCATAAAAGCAGCACACTTTGGTACCATTTCAAAACTTTTCAATTAAAAACAAATGTCAGAGCTTTAGAAAGTGAAAATATATTTTCTAAATGGCTTTTGGACTTGGAAGATGGCAAACTTCCTTTTGTAGAAGGAACATTAGAGTCATCTGTGCTTATTCCCAATGTAAATATTTGTCAAGATTCACTATATATATACGGTGAGACACATACAACTGCTGATGCCTTAGGGTTGAGTCAACGTACCATATTGTGCCCTAAAAATAGTCATGTTTATGCAATCAATGAAGATGTACTTCAACGGAAAGCGCCCCTGAGGTGATATCTCACAAAAGCGGTGCTATAAAAATTTCAGCTGTAACTTAATTCAAGCCAAAATCATTACAGGGAACAGAAAAGGTACAGTACATTTCATTCCTAGAATTTAAAACACTTTTTCGGATGTTACAATATAATTCAATATGTGCAGAAAACAGTTTCCAGTCAAATTAAATTAAATAAATCTCAAGGACAAACTTTTGAACGGGGTGGACTGTTACTTCCTGAACCAGTATTTTCTTATGGACAGTTTGAGCGCAGTCATCGTTATTTATACAAATTCTGACTGATTGGTATACGGATAATATTGTTTATAAAGAGATTTTTTCCTAATGAAAGTGTATAATATTATGTTGCAGATTGTAAAAAATAAAAGTATAATAAATTGTACTTGCTTAAAAAGTTTTGTTTTTTGTGTCCCTTGAAATGAAAATGACTCAATTTATCCCACCTGTAAGGTTTTCGCGAATTAAGAGAGTTTTGGTGTATTTACTTTGACAATCGTTAGGTAAGAGCGTAATATTATTTCACCCAAATATGTAGATTTTTAGGACTTATCCCAATAAAATAATTCTTAATATATTTAAAAAAAATGTTATTACTTTGACAGTCTTTTGGTAAGAGTATATTATTTTACCAAAGTTATATGTAATATTGTAATATGTTGAAATTTTTTTATTTTCGAATTACATATAAATATTTTGCAATTTAATTTCGATTTAAAAATTAAATCATTTCGGTGGTATGGAAGAGGAAACATTTTTCTCATTGACGAGATTTATGTTGGGGTGAGGGGTGTTTAGTGGTGCAGAATGTCTTTCTATTATATATCTACCCAATGATCTAATATCTACCTATTAAATGTAACTGTTAGTATCACATAAACTGGGCGAAGCCCAACCAAGTGCCGCCCGCAGGGCCTAGCAACAAAAACCCGCGGAGCGGGTTTTTAACTGCTAGTATTTATTTATTTCGTTTGGTGCGGAGTTGACACACCACTAACATACTCCAGCTTACTTCTTATAACGCCATCGAAAAAGACTATCATTACATCTGGGTCATTCAACTATTTACATGTTCTGATGATGAACCCCAGAAGTTTGTAGCATGTTAAAATGAGCCGTAATGTTTGGTCCGAGACGTCAGTTTTGTATCAAAGACGACTCCGAGATCTTCAACGCTATTGACTTTACCGTTATACCATCAATTTTCGAGGGCCAGTAATATTAGTAAATTGTGTATCGTCGCATGCACGCACTGAATTATAAAGCTCGTTGTTCAATCGAACTCAATCCTGGTAAAAAAATAAACTCCCTGAAAATTAATAAATTTGTATAAATTTACCTGCGTGTACGTATTCCTATTCTATACCTATAATAAACGTATTGTAAGTATTCTGATTATTGAAGAATTACGCACAAATTACGATATTATTTGAATATTTCAAATGAAAACGTGTGTTCAATTTTCGGAATTTTGTACGAACTGAATTATAAAGCTCGTTGTTCAGTCGAACTCAATCCTGGTAAAGAAATAAACTCCCTAAAAATTTAAAAAATTGTATAAATTAACCTGCGTGTAAGTATTCCTATTGTATACATATAATATACGTATTGTAAGTATTCTGATTATTGAAGAATTACGCACAAATTACAATATTATTTGTATATTTTATACGAAAACGTGTGTTCAATTTTCGGACTTTTGTAATCGAACCTTCTTCTGTATTCTCTATTATTTTACTAACTATTTGAGATAATAATACTATTTTCACGCTCAAGATAAAAAAGATTGATCATACGTAAATTTTTTTAAGACTATTACTGTATCGAACATGAAAAATGTTTTTTTTGAATGATCGCAGTTAAACTTGCACACCTGCAAGTTTGATGACCCCTTTTTCCAAATCATAATATTTACCAGTTAAAAAATGCATCGATTTGTTACCAGGCGGCAAAACGACTGGATCGAACATGAAAAAATTCGATAACCCTATTTTCTAAAACGAAATTAAAATATTGACAAAGCCAAAAAGCTGTTACTGGGAAAAATAATATTCGCACCACAATGCCTGCATTTGTAAACGTAAACATATTTTTGCAGGATGACGTCACACAAACGCTTGTAGGAGATATTATAAATAGCCCATTAAAACAAAATATTGGGGGATTCAAGTTTTAAAACTACGCCGGTATCAAAGCGATCTGTTCTGAGTGTCAACTGAAAGCTGTTTTTCTTCTGTTACTCCATCACGGCACAATCATTATAAAATATTACAAACTAAGTGCAACGAGCTGTTTATTGCAGGCACTCTATCAGTTGAGCCAGACGCATTTGTCATAATTACCATAGTGGGGCGTCTCCGTGTGCCGGCCCTTATAATCAAATGACCATGCCGCCGCTGAATTCCTGCTGGCTACCGACTGAACTGCCTAATGCTGCTGATCACCTAGAGGCTGGCCAATCCCTGCTGCATTGATGCTGACAACCTAGAGGCTGGCCAATTCCTCCTAGCTACCGACTGAATTAGCCACTGATGCTGACAACCTAGAGGCTATCCAATTCCTCCTGGCTACCGACTGAATTAGCCTCTGATGCTGACAACCTAGAGGCTGGCCAATTCCCCCTGGCTACTGACTGAACTGGCCACTGCTGCAGCAGTTACCTGCTCCATTTGCTGTATCGTATGGCGTGATGATGCGTAATGTGCTCCAATCTGAAATTATCATTGAAAGAATTCCGATTGTCTCAGTTTCTATCTGTGTATTAAAACCCAGTTGTATTGAAATACATATAACTATTTCTTGTGAATTGGGTTGGCTGTAAGAAATAGGAAGTACCTGTAAGCTACACCCCTTTATACGTTCTGTGTACCAGTACAATACATCTAACTAAAATGTGAATTTTGATATGAATCGTCTTTGTTTTATGATGGTTTGGATAGAACACCTTATGGTGTTTTACTTAAATCATTACCCAGGTTGAGGGCTAATGTGTGCCGGTACTTATTATTTACAGTATTTTCTTGTACAGGCAAACACGTCCCGTACAATTACTCTGTTCAAAAACAAAGATATTCAAGTAACCAAAAGGAATCACTAAACTGCTTCTCTAAATAGTATTAAATAAAGTAGCTTTTCGTGACTGTCTGTTTGTGCGCTTAGTTCTCCTTAACTACGCAACAGAACTTCAATATCACGTATAATATTTCTTCCGGAAGGTATATGTATAAAAAAAATGCATATTATATTTATAGAAAGTAAAGAAAAGTCGCCTTTTTGTAATCAAGTCAATAAATATATTTTCGGACGCTTTCATTGCTAACACTGGCTAAATCTTAGAAGATTCAACAAAATGTATTCCAAAATTTTACATCTAAAAAAGCCTACAGAAATGATTTTTATCTTCTACATATATCATGTGTTATTTGCGACGCTATGTTGACCATCAAAATATTAATTCTTATCTAATTAAATATGTTAGTTATGTTGAGCATTTAATTTATATTAACTTCACCACATATAATTTAAATCAATATATTAGAAGATATCGCAATTTAAAAAATGAAGTATATATATATATGTATATGTATTATTTCTATACCTTAATAATTATGTTATATCTACCTTGTTTTTTTTAGGTGGAGTTTTCGAAACCCTATTTAAAATGTCATCACGTCATACACCAAATTGGTAACAAGCAGGTTTTGCGGACTACAGTAAAAGAGATTGTTGCCTAAATGATAATTTTAAAAAATTTGAACCCTTTACAATGTTTCAAACCTACTAATCTATCCCTGAGTGCAAGTTGTAACAACTCTGCCGTAAAGCTTATCATATAATTTAATATCTCGAACTGCAAAGCGTAGGTTCACAAATACAGTACACAAAGCACGAAGTAGGGAGTAGCGTAACTGGAACAAGGAGGGCTTGTAATTAAAGTTGTTAAAGAACTTACTGATTCGGAAATACAGAGGCATAAATTCTCTCTTCCGTTTCAGATATTTAATTCAAGCGAATGCTTTCATATTACCCCTTCGCAATTTAGTCAACGTAGTACCACTAAACAATGAGTTATTGGGATGGTCAAAATCCAGCTTTCACTTGGGAAAACTGTTGTCAGTTTGGCGCTGATACTGGAACAATGCTTGTGTGCTACACATGGAAGAAGTGAAACGTTAATAATGGAAAATGAAGTAAAATGATGAAAACAATAATAAATATTTCACGATAATGTAATTTATTTGACATTTAAAAAAATCAAACTTTCCACAACTTGCTTTGGCTGCCATAAAAAATACACGAATCAATCAGAACACAAGAATAATTTTGATTTGAAATTTTTACAATTTAACCTGTTGATCTAACTGTCAATTTTAAATATAAGATTATTAATGTCAATATCTACCTTTTCCTTTATCATCATCATTATTATACATACATACCGTGTGAAAATGTTCCATGTAACTAAATGTAATGTTATTTATATGTAGCTGCTGACAAACTACGCAAACAGTTTTGTGGGTTTAAATGATAATAAATAAGAAAAAACATAATGTCTCCATTAGCACTTTTTCCAAAATATGGAAAATATTTATTAATATTTATTTAGCTAGTCAAGCCGTTTAGTATCATAAAATTGTTATAATTAAGTTTTTTGTATCCACGTCCTGACAAATTCACCACTGTATATGTAAAACTCAAAAAAGAGCTAGGCACCAAAATTTTGAAACTCTCTTTGGAGATTAGTTTTACTTTCCCGTTAATGATTCGCTAATTTGCTTTGGGTGAAATTGTTTAAATTTAGAAATAAATTGTACAGCGCCCTTGAGGTGATTTTTCACAAAAACGGCGCTCTACAAATTATCCAATTATTATTATTATTATTATTAGTAAAAAAATGTACCACCATTACTATTAACATGCAAAGCACTGATTGTTGGGTCAGATTGCAATAATGCTATTATTATAGTATCTATTTTGCTACAAAAAGAAGTAATCAAAAATTGGTAGGCAACACAATTCTAATCTTGGAGTTTCGCCGTCCTGTGTCTTTAAATTCTCTTATTATGTACTGTCTAGTTTGGTTTGCAATTAGTTTGGGAATTAAAGTGGAACATGGCAACATTCTAAAATAGTGGGAAACCAAACTCACACGCTGGATAAACCCCTTATCGCCCGAATTTAATGTTCTCAATTCAAAATGATTGTTGACGCGTTTAATAAAAATGACGATGAAGACAACATCAATAATTCAACGTTTTGGGGGTAAATCATAATTCGTTATGCAGAAACAGTGGTTAATTGAATGGTTTGACACGTTTTCAATACATTTTTTATTACACGTCACAAGAGCACCACTATGAGGCGGCGTTGTGAGGCGGGTTAAAATAGGGGCTGTAGGAAGCGATTTGTTAATGCTGGTCTGGAAATGGCATGTATTATATGAAGTAGGAAAAATAGATGCCAGTAACTCCTTCCAAACACGAGCCGTCTTACGCAAAAATAAGTCAAAGAAGCGGCCCGTTCTCATGAAGCCAACATCAAATGTGAACGGGTGTTCCGCTCGTGTGCGTCGATTTTCACGCACTTGCACCGGTCCACCAGGGAACAATGCTGCTAGCTCATTAAAGCAGGATTCATTAAAATATCTGTAGAACATACTCAGCATGCCCACATTGCATCCTTCTGTTAGAGATGGCAATCGGTCTGTTAATAATGCATTGTCAATCGGGTTTACCACCCTTCTTTGCACAAAAACAAGTAGGTGTATCAAGTATTGTGGGGCTACAACCCAGAGGTGTATCTCAAATTAAATTGTTCTGCGTACTTGGGATTTATGTAAGGTTAGCAGCTGGTTACTATTGAAGAAACTGCTAGCCCTCTATAAGACGCTCAGTTTATTGGAAGCCAGATTTACTCGGGCTTCTATAGAGCCCTGATACTTGAGATGGCCCGATATACTTACTCCAAGCATTTCAATAGAGTATTTATTGGGGAGGTTGCATCCATCAAATTTCACCAGATAGTCTTTGACCTCCCTATTTGCTGAAATCAGTATTGCTTGGGTTTTTGAGACGTTGAAACCGACCAGATTGGCTTTACTCCAGCCACGTACCATCTCAAGATGGTGGACAACTTTTTGTCTCATACCTTCAAGCTTTTCAAAAACATAACCCTCGTGAACGGTGCTGTCTTCAGTGTATTAATGAATCGGTGAACATTCAACGAGATCGTTGATGTGCAACAAAAACAGCGTCGGTTACAGCACAGATCCTTGTGGAACCCCCGCATTGATTTGGTGCGGAGAGGAAGAAGAGCCGTCAACTACGGTTTGAATTGTTTTTTTCCTTTGATAAAGTCCATAAATACATAACAATTTACTGTATGAATGAAGTGTTTTTTTGGTACTAGTACAATTTTCTTCTTCAATAATTCAAAGTTTAATCACTACGGTAATCTTAAAAAAAAATTACATTTTCTGCTGAGACCCTTATTACAACAATAAATTTACCTACAATTGACAAAATACATACTAAGACAAAGAATTACCAATATTATCTTCATTTTCTTAGCGCGTATATTTTGGCGGCTATCTATCTAGATTGAGATTACACTCTGGTAAAATCGTGCAATAACGTATAAATAGTTAAAAAACATGCTTTAAGAAATTTAAGAACTTATTGGTAGTTCTTGGATATGACCGAAGGTCGGATTAACTCAACGGCAGAGCAAAGTCCCGGCAAGGCGGAGGTACTGTGTTCAATTCCTAGATGCGACGGAATCTTTTATTGATAAAGAGATATTAATATTATCTTCAATGATTAAATTCTTAATTATTTTCCTTCTTGAAATGGTATACTGTCATTAAAACAAAGTCGTCGATGAAGTAATTTATTTAGTCCAATCGGAAGTCTGCCCCGAACTGGCGTGGGATTGGGTTTTCCCGGTGATTTTTAATTTTATACCTGCCAAAGACAGATCACCCTCCGCTCTCGAGACTTTTTCGGAATGTTTGGAAACTACAGTCTTTCCCCCTCTTGGAACAAAAATAATAAAACATTAAAATACCCCCACTCTATGCAATAATAACATAGAAACTTTCGAAGTGTTCGATAGGCCACAGATGTAGGTTTAACTCAGATCTAGGAAACAGATGTTGAATACGAATTTCGAAGAAGTCAACATTATAACTAATAGATACGTTTTACTCATCAATGCAATATATCGCTGAAGAAAAAGATAATTCTTATAAATCTAAACATAACATGAAACGGAACAAGATTCAGAAAATGATCGAGTGGCTAAGACGCTGTCCCGGTAAGGCAAGAGATCCTGGGTTCGTTCCCCTGTTGTGACCGTTGAGTTTTTTTATGTGTCTGGTTTAGTTTCATGTAGCTTATAGTATTATATTCTTTGAATGATAGACAACATTGAGTTTTATTATCGTGCAATCGATAATCCTTTATATATATATATATATATGTTTACACCTTGGTATTTACGCTACCATGTCCTTTCTTAATTGGAGTTATTTTTCCAAAACACTCTATAATTAATTGTATTCACTGTAGGTGCGTATTCTAGTATTTTTATTTGTTAAGATTTTTGTACTGACGTGGAAGGATTTTTCGAAATCGAATGGAAGTTTAAATAAATTTGGAAAAATATAATAATTTCAATAAAATAAAATTTTGTTGAATTCGTAGTGTATATTGTTCAGTTTTCATTCCCGTAAATTAATTTTATTCAATTACATGGTAATATTACTTAATTTAGTTAAAAAATTATTAAATTTCAGACATTTAAAAGTTTTTTTCAATATCAGTCATATTGAAGTCTAGAGTAAATCTTTTAAGAAAAAAGCGATAAATTCACACTTTTATGGTTTAAATAAAAAATAAATACTTTAATTTAGTATATTTACGAAGAAGCGAAGATAATTAATACCGAACTTTGGGAGTAAGGCAAAAATATTAAATTCCGATTAAAAAACGGTGGATAAACCAAGAGGAGCGCGAAAGTTTGTTTAATTTAAGTGTTACCGGTGATAAATTATTAATAGTAGATAGAAGAAACAGAAAGACGAACAAATTTGAATAATTGATTTAAATTTTCTGTGCTCGGGTAAAATATGGGGAAAGTCAGAAATACCGGAATATCTCAAATTATCGTTCACAAATTTCATGGGGGATTGAAGTGAGAACAAATTAATTTGATTTCTGCGTTCGTTCATTAGGATTTAAATCAACCGATTTTATTGATTTATTCTTATTCATAATCTTATTAGTCAATTTCGTCGCCAAATTCACTTTGGACTGGTCAACGATTTCTGCCGTTATAATATTAAGCATTCCCTTTGTCCAAGTTTGAGACTTGTTTAAAATAATAATTGTCATCGTGATGAAGAAACTTAATTGTCACCGTGATGAAGAAACTTAATTGCATTCTTACCGTTGTAGGACATTTAAAGGACAAAATAATTTTGCAAATAAAAACTTTTTTATGTGATTCCGCACAAGATATCCGAAGCCAGTGGAATAATTTAAAAATATATATTGGGGGATTTGTGAGGCCAAACGAAAACCAAAAAGTAAGAAAAAGGCTCTTTTGGCTAGTCAGATATAGTCACCAAACGTTGCTAAAACCATTTCAAAGAACGAAAAGTTTTGTATAATAATGGTTGTCTCTTACCGATATATCGAGAGTGGGTTTTTTTTCGAACGCAGTATAAACAATGTACAGCGCCAAAACGGCGCTCTACAAATAATCCAGATTTTATTTTTTATTATATACTTATTGAATTTTTATCGAAATTTAAGCATTCAATTTTTTTTCTTAAAAATCATTAAAAAAATGTACGTGGTAATTCGTAAGCCAGATCTGAAAAAAAAATTAAATTACATTCAGAAAGATTTTCATAATAATGTTATAATATAATAATATATTTTATATTATTATAATACATTTATTTTATAACCAGATGTTTTTTTATGAAGAAATATGAAGTAGACGTAGTATTATTCACTGTATTGAAAAAATATTCGGCAAATCCTATGGGATCGAACGTTTCAATTATCCGCAGATTTACTCTGCGCCAAAAATTGAGTTCCGATAGATTTGCTGTCATAACATCCCTTACTTTCCGGCGGAAAGGTGCTCAATATAATAACACGAAGCATAAAAATATAGAAGTCTTATGGAGTAATCGCAATCCGGTCAAAAATACATTCTAAAATAATAACAAAACAGAAGTAATTTTTTATTATTAAAAAAAGGCGAAATTTTTATTTTTTTGTATTATAAGAATTTTAAGAGTACCTTTGGTTATGAAAATTATTTATATGATGATTTGAAAGTTTTCAAAAGAAAATTCTACATAGATACACAAATACTATAAACACATATGTTTTTCTTGTTAATGCGAAATTCATTTTTAACAATAGATACCATCCGTGACACAAAAATCATCTGTCACGAAATATAGACATACACGTCAAAGACACATTGCACAGAAACTCTCAAATACTTCCATTTAACACCATTTGCAAGTAATTCAACACTCTTGTAATCCAATCACGGCACACACTAACACCACACTCAATTACAATCACGACGTATACCAACACAACACAAGAAACTACAACAAACTACATACATAATATAAAAATGTATGTATACTTCATTAGTTCGGAGCCCAATAGAGTATAACTTACCAAAATGGTATTATAAGGTTCAAACAGATTCTATTGAAAAAAATGCAGAATAAATCTTTAACACATATAAGTTACAAACTTAATACTCCTATTAAGAATATAAACTATATATGTCTAGTGAAAAATCTAAAATTAATACTCCTATTAAGAAAATAAACTATATATATGTCTTGTGAAAAATCTAAAATTAATACTCCAATTAAGAATATAAACTACATATGTCTAGTGAATAATCTAAAATTAATACTCCTATTAAGAATATAAACTATATGTGTCTAGTGAAAAATCTAAAATTAATACTCCTATTAAGAATATAAACTATATGTGTCTAGTGAAAAATCTAAAATGATAACTCCTATTAAGAATATAAACTACATCTGTCTAGTGAAAAATATAAAATTAATAAAGCTCTCCGACGGAAAATCGGTATTTGATGTCATTTTCCCCTTATTGACAGCCCGCATTATTGCAATTGATTTCATTCCGTTTTTCTAATAGAATAACACCAACTAAAACTATCTTTAACTGCAACAATATTTCAAATACCAATTTATTTATAAACTCCCTTATACACATCTTAGGTAGCCAATATGCAGATTTTTTTAGTAGAACCGAAAAAAATTACAATAAAGCATTTTACATGTTTTTTTTTAATTAGTAGCTAACATTTTGTTTCCTATAACATGATTGTAAAATTTAGTTATCATATTAGTATGTCTACACTGTAATTTTTTTTAATAATATTTTGTAAAAAAGGTGCTATTCTTTACTTAAAAGTACTGATAATAATAATAATATTTGCATGATTTATATAGCGCCGTTTTTGTGCAAAATCACCTCAAGGGCGCTGTATAAATATATCCAAAATTCACTCAACACAATGTGGAATAAAATCTTTAGAATCTTAAAAAAGTATAGTGATTTAACTAACGAGAAAACGTGCAACCAAATACTAAATGTCTTAAATGCTTAAACTTTATTATTTGAATTATATCTTAAAGATCAATACTGTAATGTATCTTTTTAATAAGTATAATTAAATAATAATATCTTTTTAATAAGTTTAATTAAACAATAAATATTTAATAATAAAATAATTTTTGTTTTAAAAACTCGTGGTTTTAAAACAAAAAGTATTTTATTTATTGTAAATTTTAATTATATATTACAAATATTTATTGTAAATTTTAATTATATATTACAAATGTTAATTGTGTTTATAGGATCTTACAATGAGTTTCTTAACTTTTGTTATATGGGACAATGCGTATAAGTACATAATTTAAAAAAAAAACATCATCGTTTGTGGTGTAGAAGAAAAACATATATACAAATTTAACCCACATAAATAGAACAAAAAACAAAACAACGTGAAAGGTTAATTATGAGTATAAAAAACTGTGTTCTTAAACAACAAAAATGTTCATTAAACACATAATTTTCAGAATATTAGTAACTGATCCAACGTAGGAGGCGGGTAAATGAATGTATCTACATTTTACGTACCAACAACTTACATTCTATGAAAATGTAATCGATAATGCTTACAATCAAAGATTAATGTGACCCCATTGATTCATTGTTCATTGCATTTGAAATTCCCCCGTTCCGTGTGATTTGTATCGATCAAATGAAGTATTCAAACCAAATCCATCATTTGAATAGAAGGAAACAAAGTAATAAACATTCAATAAATTCGAATTCACACGTGAAATAAGCGTTGTTATGTTTGTTCTGGTGTCGTAAATACCATTACTCGGCGAATCACAGATGGTTTTTATAAATTATTTTTCAATAAAATCAAATGATTAATTTTTTTTATTTTGTTAACTCTTATCAACATAACAACAGTTAAAATTTACCACTGACATGCTCCTTCATAGAATATTTAAAGACCCAAGAAATTAGGTTATAACGGAAAATGTTTATTTCTTTGATGTTCCCTAAACAATAAAATTTCGAGGGTTGTTCGAATAAACCGGAAAACAAATATTATTACAACAATTCCCGAATTTCAGTAGTAGTATTATTATGACGAATGTTCTATAATTTAAATCTGCTAAAAAGGCGGGCCGCTCTAAATTAGGTCGACTAATATTTAAGGGAAGTTTCAAGTTCCCAAAGATTCTCAGAGAAACTTGGAGAACGTAAAAGCTATGTAGTTAAAACGTTTTTGCGTGGAACTGGGTTAGCTCAAAATCTTACTGAGAGGCGAACCCCTTCGTCCCTGTTTCAAGTTTGATAATTGCTTTAATAATATTATTGAAGTTTATATAAATACCTAATTTTATCGAGCTCTCATAACCTCTCCTACCTAACCGCTGTTTTAACCGCGCTGGAACTTTGTTTTAATGAAACGGTCTGATACGCTGCCACTGAAATCTTTAATCAAAATCTTGAGTGCTGGAATAAAACGTAAATTCTTACGTACTCTTCAATAAGCTTGTACGAATTTCGCAGAATTTATTTATACAGGTAGCTACTAAAAAAATAATTCTTCTTGTGAAATTTGAATAAGCTAACATGGTCCCGGTAATGAGGTAGGAAAAATAATAGAATGTTAAAAAATTAGTTGAGTTGTGAAAATTAAAAAAAAAATGCTTACACGTATCCATTGGTTTGAAATACTTTACTAACAAGCTTGTTGTTTAAAGTTTAACTTAACCTTGTTAACGTAATAAACCAACTTTAAGTCAACTTTTAAATGTTGAATAATAAAAACTACCCCTCATGCTGTCAAATTAAGCAAACAGCTGTATGTTTAACATTTCAACATAAAATAGCATGAAATTGCATAATTAAAAAAAAAATTATAGAAAGATGTGATTTGATTTTTTTTACGCTGTAAATATTTTTAAAAAATTAATTAGCACTCCCTACGCAATCACTACTCGACAATTATCAATTATCTGTATTAAGTTTACGTATTTTGCTATTTATTAAATTCAAAACCACTTGGAGGAAAAAATCATGACTTTCTTATTCCTTCTTACGTGATTTGGAAAACAAAGACAGTTTAGGCTACATAAAAAAAAATCTGAAAATTTTTTTCCCAAATAAGTTGCAAAAAGGTTCCAACCAAACAAATGTGGCAGGACAAACGATATTTCTGCTCCGTAAAATATCAAAATCTTCCCTAGAGAAATGTTTTAAAACCTATAATAATACATTTCAACCTTTTCTTCGAATAAATCGCGAAAAACTATTTACGGGTCTCTTTGTTTTACTTTCTTTGTTTCTCCTTATCCCACGTTACTGAATATTTACTTCTCTAACGTATATTTTCACGGCAATATTTCACATGTAAGTATCGTAAACAAAAAAGGAAAAGAATATTAGATCCATTATTTTCTCAGTGCTCTCAGTCGCGTAGTGAGAAATGCAATAAGCTCAAGGAACCCGACATCCCTGTGCAGGGAAAGCTATACGCAAAATGATCTCGAATTATATTATGTAGTGTTTTATAAAATGCACAGAAATATCATTGTTTGAATATATATTCTGTTCATCATCATATTTATATCTAAGTAAAACATATTAGCAATAGTTTAAAGAACAACAATTAAAGACAAAATAGATTTAATTTCAAATCTTAAATATTTTCAAAGGGTTCTCAAATAACAGCATTTTTTCATATTATTTTGGTATTATATCAATCAAGTAATAGTTATTTGCGGGGTGTCGAAAGTATGTACCTATATAATTTGTTTAGTGGCAATATGTTTTGTCTGCTCTTTCCTGTGGAATGTATTGAAATATATGCAAGGTCAGAAAAACAATTACTCATGCCAATATAAAAAAATAAGATGTTTTTAGTAGTGATATGCTTCTGATTTGTGTGCTTTACAAAATAATTTCTTTTACATTTTACGGAACGTATCAAGATATTTTACGACGAAAAATTTTCCGGTAAGTGTCAATTAAGAAATGCATGGTTTTTGTTATTTCTCGGGAGAACAGAATATAAAAATATTTTGATAATTTCTTCAATTAAGATCTTTTTTACCGCAATTTTTCCAATTACAATTTTTTTTACAAACGAGTTTTTTTTTATTGAGGATTTTATTAAAATCAGTCAAAACGTAATAACACGTGATTGATGGCAATAAAGAAAGAGTATTTCCAAACTCTTAATTTATCTGGAAAATCAAAACCAAAATTTGTAAAGCGTAAGAAAATTAATTAATTTTTTTTCTCATTATAAGCAATGATATAAATATAAGTAGTTTAAAAGGAGAGTAAGATTTATCTACAAAATATCAGTTTGACGGACTTATTTTTTTCATTAATATGGGGAAAAATGTATGAAAGTTTATTTACGCAGTTATTTATAAACCAATAAGAACTTGGCATGATTGAAAACGACTTGATGTAAATATATTTATAAACTTAACCAGAAAAACATGCCAAAAATCAATCATTTACTACCTTGTTTTTCTTCAATATTAACGACGATGGTATAAAAAAAATTACCTGTGGCTTCAACTAGGTCATCACTTTTCAAGAGTCCAATGTTTGCTTTTGTCACACAGGAAAAAATCAATGTCTTTTCAATATTGATGTTTTAATTAAGCTAACGACATTAATTAAAAAGCACACTTACATAAAACCATCAAGGTTCACAATACGACAATGCTTATGGTTCAGGTAAAGCGCGACACTTAAAAACACAATTTTACAGTAGAATGAAGCACTTGTGAAACAAACGACGATAAACACGATCTCAAAAATAAGATAACACTGCAGTAGTAACTAAGATATCTACTTTGATATCTTTCGGCAGAAAGAATAATAATAATATATCTTGCGTAGTACTTACTGTTCGCGTTCAAAACTAACCGAATATATCACGGGATTGTACAACCATTAACGGGACATCCACGATTTAGCACGTAACTAACTTTACGACTCTGGATGTGGAACCGAACGCGAGCGGAGAGTATGAGAGCATTCGCGCACAGTGTATATCGTAGAAGTTCCGAGTACGGAGAGTTCGTAGCGGCGTACGCGGGCAATCGCTACGGCCGGTGGTGCGCGACTGAGGCGGTTGAGGCATCGCGTCAGCAGCGGCGCTACGAGCTGCTAGCTACGAGCTACGAGCCGGCGGCAGCGGTGTCGCGCTACGCCCGCCGGGGAGTGGGTGTTGTTCCTTGTTATACTCACACTCAAATGACATTATTGTAAGCGATTTCGTTTTGTTTGTCTTCCTCAGGGTGCCGATGCATGAACAATCGGACGTGTTTATCTTTCGATCATCACAATTTACGACGCTGACATTATTGTAGCTTTCATCTACTACGAATTATAACACATTAACATACAGTAATTATTACCGTACATATTTATGCATAAAATGGTAACATGAATCAGACATTACATTCTGGTAGGATAGTAACATAACAAAAAACAATATTGTTTTTATCCTTCCGCATGCCAGATGACACTATTTTTATTTTATTTCTTTTAGGAAACAAACAGTCATTTATATATTTAGCATAAACAGCAATTATTAATTATGACTACATTATTCACCATGAGCCCAAAACGAACAGTCTTATTTTTACCCAACAAAAATTTACGCTTTTTTATAATTGCGTGAAACATAATAAACTCGTAAACAAAATGAAACATCTTGTGTTGAATGAGAACCATTTTTCAAAACCTAATTTGGAAAATAATATTTATGATGAAGCTTCGTTAGTACTTTTGGCTTGGAATATGGCATGTTTTTGGCAGAAGAAAATTGAGTGCTCTAAACAAATGTAAATAGCTAATAAACGCACGACATTCGCGCACAAAATTTGAAAGAGTTATATATTATTTTTAAATGCCCTGAGCCTGTCAGACCCTCCCAAGCATGTGGCAGGTTAAATGAGGTTTCGATGTGGTTTACGATAGGCTCATGGTGCAAGGTAATAAAGTTCACTGCCGTAATAAGCAAACAAGCTGCTATTTGACAAAAAAATATCAAAATTAAGTTGAGGAAAACTTCTCTATTAAATTTTGAAACCCTTGTAATAAAAAATGGTAGTATAAAATGTTGTAAAAAACGTCACACTGTTTTAATTTTTTTACAAAAAACGAAAATATAGTTATATAGTTTACATATTATATTCGACGCACCTACAGTGTTTTTGACAAAGTCATTGTTCCACATTTTGGGAGAAGCAAGGAATCTTGTGAAAAATTGCTAAGTAATAAATAAATAAAAAAATCAATTTACTTTCGACGGCCTCCACAGTCGAGGAGCGAGACTCTTGCATACGAATCCTAAGAAAGTGGGCAGAAATCTCGGCGAGAACAAGTAAATTTAATTTAATTTTTTGTATTGTTTCACATTCAAATAATTTAAACTTATATCTGGCAAATTTGCAGCACATTTCAAGGTGGAATATACTGTCAGTATCGCCCTGCTGAAAGATCACCATTCAGAATCTGAAGGTTTAACGAAATGATACTAGCCGTGTTTGGTGACCATATCTTCATAGTCAGCCAATACCCCAACTGGGGATGACATAGTTTCACTGGCTGTTGAGACGCTTGTGCGATAATTATATAAAACAAGAAACTAATATTTATTTCATCGGTTAATATATATATTTAAATTTTTATATCAAATGTATCGTGTTCAAACTATTCAATATATAAATCAATTATACTTTTGAATTGGTTTCAAGATTTTTTATTTTAGGGAGGCCTCTATTATTAAAACATTATCAAACAAATAATGGGTTAATGTATTTTATTAAAATAATAGGCAAATGTAGGCAGGCTCATCAACCATTCACTATTATTATATTCATTTATAAAAAATAATCTCCTCCTTTCATTTTTGTTCAATTATTATGTTCCCGTCGATCAAGTACATTATACGAGCATGTAATGTTTATAAATGAAATATATATACATCCTAATGATATTATTTAAATTAATAGTTAATACATTTATTTCGTAATGTTGGTGATTGATTAGCACTCGTTCGCGTGTATTCATATTGGAAATTAATTATTAATTAAAGCCTTTTTTGACTCAATACGACCTCTCATATTAAATTAATATTTTTACCTAGTGTTTTTTTTTAGTATTCAATCTTTTTTTGTTATATTCCTTCCATCATTTTTCAGGAAACAATATATTTCCCTCTGACCAAGTGTATTTATCACGTTGTGTTCTCCCAATTATTTTGATTCGTTATTATGTAAGGTCGTTTATGTGTTCACACTTTCATATTACTGTATGAGTTTGTACAACATTCCATAAAATACTCCACTTTAACTAAACCGTAGTAAAAAATGCAATAACTTTCTGCTTATATCTGTGAGCAGTTTGTGTATTTTGCATTATTTTTAAAGAGTATATTAGTTTTTTACCATAATTGTAAGCAGCGAGATGATAAATACGATTCGGATAAGCTCTAACTAGTGTAACCAAGTTTTTCTATCTCGCACGATAACTTTTAAACGCTGTTCTCTAAAATAATGAGTAAATTCTAGTTAGCAAAATAAATTTCCTAGCTGCATGTTTTATTTTATATTAATCTATCGCGAAAACCAATTTCCTCCAAGCACGCTAGGTTAATAAATCCCTCGAAATTTCGGCTTGTTGCTTTAAACGGTTCTCCCCTTACTTCAGGAAAATATATTTTATTCGCCTGTCATAACTTAAATTTACCAATATTTATGGTAATACTTAATCAACGCACTAAAATTTTTGCCTCCACTTAGAACAGCCAAACACGGCAAAAAGCTGTCTGCTTCTATTTTGCGTGAAGTTGCTATAAATCAGTCTGAAACATATCACCAGTGTATTAATTTTAATTATATAAACATAGCAAACTTATTTTGTGGCACCATTGCAAATTTTAAAAACTCATCACTTAGTTTTTAACAATAAAACTGGCCAAAACTAAGTGTTTTGTTTTTTTTATTTGTAATTCTTTTTAAGTTGAAAACACAACAGAAATATTGCCAGCGTTCTGATTTCCATAATCTGTTTGGGTATTGTTATGAAATAAAATTTAACTAAGCTTACCAACAAAAGAATTATATTGCAATTTGTTTATTAAATTAAAGAAACATCGAAGAACATACAGACAACCCGCCTTATGGCAGCACAGCATGACTACTTTTTTCTAGTTGTTTAAATTCTAGTAATATCAATGTATTATAATAAAAATTAATAGTAAAATAATGATAGAATAATTATTTGAATATGAAATGTCATTCTACCCCATTTTCTTTTCACCCCAATAACCTTAAATTAAATTTAAAAAGAGGGAGTATTATATCTATATATACTTGAGAACCATGTTCTGCAATGCGTTTAAGGAGAAAACACACGGGGGCTATTTCAGACACAATTTAATTATGAATTTGAAGCTAAAATAAAACTTAAAAGCAGTTTATCGGATTGTTTTTTAGTTTGTCCTGGCATTTTTTTTATTGCGTTTGTCAAATAAAATCAAAGGACTTTTCTGAAAAAAAAGTGGCTACATTATTTAATTTAACATTCAAATCCTAATTCTGTTCCTAAAACAAAACTATTATAATGTATACGTAAATAATATATTCAACGCTAAGGAAATAAGCCACCTCGTAAATATAGCCACATAAAACCTTAAAAAACGAATAGACGCCAAAAATAGTACACCTGTTAACTTATAAATTATTTACGGAGAATAACTTTTTTCCACCAATATTTCTTTAACGCATTGCCACAAAGGTTTTTGTATTATGTCTATTTAAAAAGTGCGCTGTAAATCCGAGTGTAGTGATGTCAAAATTAATGTTGTATGAGTCTAAAATTAACCTCAATTTTTTTTTAATATGGCAACAGAGGGTTCCAAATATGTTTTGCGTTGGATCGATGCTTGTTACCTTAGTACCTTCTATTAATAATATCAAAGAATGTAAAGTACGATTTGCCGATGGGTTAAAAATTTTATCCTTTTGAAAATGAGCTGAAACTAGAAAATTACATAATCTTCCAATTGCAGTTGCCGTCTGTTCTTGAAAACCCGGCCAAGAGATAGTTGCTGAAACTGTGATCCGGATCTAAATCGAAAAGGGTTGTACAATAAGTTATTTAAATAAGGAAATATTTCTACCGGAATTTGAAAAGAAGTAACTAGAAAAGGATGACCAAGTAATACGGTCATAGATTTGAACATTTATTCTTAATAATTCTCTTAAAATAATATAATTCTGTTCATAATAAGATCAGGTAAAAGTCGTAGAACAAAAGTGAATCCTCAACAAATCAGTTCCAATAATGACAATGGCAATTTAATTAATTTTCCGTTGAAAATGCTACATTATAGGTATGTATTTTATCGCTTGTCTGAGTTAACCAAACATCCCCTAACTTCCAATTTTGAAGATGACCATTGAATTCAAAGTAAAAGTTGTAGAGATCATCGTACTTGAGTTACGGAAAGACATAGTAAGAACCGAAATGAGTGTTTTTTTTAAATTAAATCGCACTCTTTGTATATTAACTATGCATGGAAAATAATTATAAGTTTCTGTAAAAAAGGGTTTAACTTACAATAGGGTTGACATTTGCAGAAAACCTAGGGCATTAGACAAACATGAAATAAGTTGCAAGTTGAGCCGAAGTACTACGAATATGGCTAACATAATACGGGCATGTGCCTAGTACGGTGGCTGTAGAAACAAAAAACTGTAACAATTTAAATTTTTATGAATAAAGAAACAAAAAAATACAAAAAAACAGTCCTGCAGACAAAGATATACAACGACGTTACAATAACGATTTTTGTAGCTATGATAAAAACGCACAGGACCAATGATCATTTGATAAACGTACCAATGATTGCGGAAAGACATATGTGTATGGAAATTCTTATCCCTAACTTAGTTGTTTTGTTTAGTCACGGTGCTTGACAGACTTTAACAAAAAGTTTTTTTTTTCACAAATAATTAAAGCAACTTTACATAACATAACTTTAAAAACATAAGTTTTTTACGCTAACCCCATACAATTGCGAAATAAAATTTCTTACAGGGCCTATGTCATCTTTTGGGATGCCGTGCGGAAAGTAGTTTTAGAGAAAAGAAGGTATTGGTTTTGAGGGTCAATGTGTTCAGGAGTGAAGGACGAATGAATCTATCTACAATCATCATCAATCTACCTCAACTAGTCTCTTCCGATCCAACTTGCCAAGCAGTAGGTAGACAAACGCACCCGCCGCCAAGACCTAGACAAAACTCACCCTGGTGAACACTGGCACCCCTTCTATGTCACTAAACGTAGGTAACCACGTGGGTCAATCTATGACAGGGGTGTTGGATATCAAATAAATGGTTCCCGGGGCGACCCGCATACCAAATTGTAAGAAATTGTCATAGAAATTTGTCCAATTTTTTTCCTCAGGGCCTCCTGTGTGGAACTAATTTTAAAAAGACAGCATAATACATTTTAACAGACCTCTATATTTTTATTGTATACGAATATCTAAAAATAGTTTAATTATTTATTATATAATATTTTTTAATGATTATTTAATCGAGCAAGAAAATCTCTTTTCTCCACTCTCTTGTTTTAAATGAAATAATATGGCATTAGTCGTAAATAAATATAATATTGAACTTTACGTAGCAATCTCTTTTAAAACATACTTAAAATAAATGAAAATATATGCGCTGGTAAAATCTCAGTGATTTATTAAGTCTAGACCAATTTAGTCATGAATCTTCTCAAGAATTACACAGTAAATTTATAACAAATGTACCTTGGACCCCATTGTACCATCATAATTAATAGGCAGCCATCAGTTGTATTAGATTTGCTATCGTGCGTTATTGAGGTAAATGAATTCTAGTACGTCAAGCGTAGTATCCTTTAATCTTCAATGTTAGAATTTATTCAAAATTTTAATTACAATTTATTATATGGTAAAAGAGTATCAAACCCAGACATAGTGGTTTCATAAAAAACATTTTGGTGGAGGAAAATATAAAAAACATTAACGAAATTCATTCGTTTGCAGTTCTCAAATTTTTCGAACGAGGTTTTTTAAATATTTTATACAATTAAACTATTTATTCTACGAAACAAAGAACGGGTTGTGCAAAAAAAAAAAATTCGGATAAGTGAAGTTGTGTTTCTACACGATAGCCACGGCGTTTGTAAATTGGTTAATCGTTAATCGAGTGATTGTTAATTTATGCTTATCATTATTGGGTATTTTACGGAGTATCCATCCAAATAATAAATATATTCTCAAAAAAGTATTTCAATCAATTTACATAAAGCGTTTTTTTGTAGTCACTTATTGATCGTGTCTCGGCAGGTTGGGTTGTTCCTGTATGTTAAGCATTATTTGTCACCTTCCGTTAATCATCTTTAAGGTATTTTAGAATTAAGTCTTTGTTTATGCCTAATTATTTGATATTATTCTGAGCTTGCCAGTAGTTGTTCACAGAATAATAGCGTTTCTTTTACGGTTAATTTCGGAGAATACATAAAACTTTGAAATTCTAATATCAGTTTTTCCCGACGACGCGATGAGTCAATTTTTAATAATGAAAACGAAACTACGTAATTTAATTTAGAAAACAATCCTCATACTGGTTAGCTACACGTGCGTGACAGACATGCAAAGGTCAGTATGTTAACAGAAACGCGTTTTCGTTATATTCCAAACCTAAGTTAAACATATTATAATAAAACAAATAAAAAACTTTATTCCACTTAATTCCACTTTATTCCACTTAAGTTAAACAGCCGATTACTAGCAGAGTAATAACGTTTGAAACTGTTATGAACAGAACAAATCGCTCAAGTATTATTTAGTAACCAGGATCGATGTTTTTTTATTAAGGTTTTCACGAAATCGAGGTAGAATAAATTTTAAGCCAGTAAGCTAAGGCAGGCATAATTTAGTCATGGATAGGAATTTTATGATAAGGGCAGTAGTGCATTAAATATATTTATCAGTATCACGAGATTCTGCGCTGGGACGTTAAAATAATTATTCTGTGCAAGTTTTTTTTTTTTAATATTAAATCTGATTCACCACGGGCAGCTTACAGTGTTATACAGTGTGGGACAGCGGCAGAAGGAAGCTTTGTGACTTTTCGGTTAGTTAATTTTAAATGTAATGTAGCTAAAATTATTTAACTTTTCAAGTGAAAATGTCTATTTTTGGACCACCACCATTATTGAATACAGACAATAATTTTACAACTGTTGCTGTTTGACTCTCCACTATCGTTCATTATTAAGGACATAACCAAAAATGTGTCAATGTTGTCTTCCACAAACAGTTAATAATTTAAAAAATTTCGTTCTTTAACCCTTTAAATGTTAGATATGGTACATATTTATTTGACTTTTGATAGCAGCCGACGATAGGAGATTTTGAGTAGAACCGTGAAAACTATGCGTTAAACCTGTTTTTTCCCCAGTTACTAATAACCTGACAATTTTTGAAAATCTCCTACTAACACAACAGTAAGCAGAAAATGTTGCTTGTGTTGTAATGGAGCAAGTCGAGGAATTAAACACACGACGCATGGGTGGGACCCAAACGCGTTGCCAACACATCATGTGACATATTCGCATCATCATTTGTTTGATTAGACATCTGATAATTATTTAAATTAGCATATGAAACTGCGCACATAAAACACTCAAAGCTAACGGTGTTTTTTTTATCAGATTCAAAGGTCTTAAAATAAACGTTCAAAAACCATCCAAACCAAACCCATATTTTTGGCATCGGAAAAGACATAAAACATATTTGTCTGTGATCATTTGATATGTTCCATTTATTAGAGAATTAAACCGCCCTAAACCCTAAGCCTGGAATTAAGTACATGGCGTTTGCCTCTAACATATTCTAACTTCTTGTTCAAAGGGTGTTACAAAATGTAAATACATTTAAAAGGATTTTTTTTAAACCTACCCATTAGGTGATAGGTACATACTTATAAACTTGGTGACATGACCAAATCAAATAACTGACAAAGCGATTTTTTATTCCTTATCTTGAATTAAAGAAATTAAGGGAAGAGAATAATGTTTATCCAACAGATTTTAATAAATGTTAAAAAAACTGCGGTAGTAACCATAAAATGAGCCTTATATAACACTGAAGCACCATCTTACTTCATGATGTTTAGTTTATATTTAACCTTCAAATTTACTTCTATCAATCGAAATACTTCGAAATCTAACACTACTTTTACTTCACTCGATTTTTTTTCTGGTTCAAAAATTGTTGTTAATTTGTTAGAAATTCACTGATTTAAATGACACCTAATTAGTGCTACAAATAATAGAACCTTAAGAGGAATATTATTCTCATAAAATAAAAAAAAATAAAAAAAATAATATTTTGTCATAATTGTATCGTATACAATTTGAGAGGCGGGTATGTGTACCGACGCCCAGGAAACTATTTATTACTAAAATATAACCAACACACCTACCATAAGTCACCCCAAGTGGTTCGCTACGTTTGGTGATTTAGAAGGGGTTACTGGGTTCATGGGGTGAGGTATGTTTAGAGGTTGGCGGCGGATGCGTTTTTCCACCGTAGTGAGAGGGATGAATTCATACGTCCCGTCCAAAGATATTAGAAGAACGAGATATGCTATGTTGGCCGCCGGACCGTAGGCGGAGTACTACCTAATTAGGGTACTTTGAACGGTATCGGGACGTGTACGCACAGAAATCTGTTCTGTGTATTAGTGCGGATACCTTAGCGTAAGCGAAGGTGTGCAGTAGTATTGGTGAACAAAACCGGCGACACTCGGCAAAACAATTCCACACAGTATGAACTGCTCATAGCACATCTCGTTCTTCTAATATCTTTGGTCCCGTCACTCCTGGAGACATTGACCCCCAGACTTCTACCCACCCCTGGTATGGAAAAAAAAATTTCTCAGGGCTTCCTGTGAGGAGCTAATGTAAAAAAAAGTATACGTGGTAAGCAGATCATGATTTTTCGATTAATTTGAATGATTTTCAGATAAATCCGTTAATATACGACTTCTCAAGGCCGGAAAATAGTTAGTAATTAATAAATCAACCCGTAAAAATAAAGTTTTTTAAAATTTCTTCAATTTTTTAAATTCATTGATATGGCTAAGGATTGTACCTTCCTTCCCAGGGACCAAATTCAACCGCGCTACCGACTTTGCCTATTGTATTGTCAACCAATTTCAGAGAAATGCGCATATGTTCGCGTGTGTACGTGATTGACACCAAAAGGTGATAAAATGCATTGTCATCAACAATAATTTTATGTGCCGAGTTTCATCAAAATCGTATGTCGTGAAGTGGGTTAATTTCCGCTTCCAAGATTTAGATTCATTCATTAACGAGAACAAAAGCTACATTCAAAAGTATTAAAAATACAGAAGTTTACAATTAACGAAAATATTTTCAAAAAAGAATTGCATTCAATTGATATATTTATTTATATTCATATATATATGTATATATATATATATATATATATATATATATATATATATATATATATATTTATCAGTATTGGTTGAACTTTTTGTATTTGTAAAAAAATGATTAAATTAGATTTTTCCAAAAACTAAAAAAATACATATACGAATAATCGGTATTTCTTTCTATATTGTCCAATCACACATTTGTTATTTACATTTTTTAATGGATGATAATTCGCAAGAACTTTTCTAAAAGCTCACTTTTTAGTAGAGCTTAAATTGAATAATGCAATACCCAAAGAAGCCCTGATTGTATGAACTTCCCGGTATTGGGCCGATGCTGTCTGCTGGGTGAGATTAACTCGGGCACTAAGCAGTGCATTAATCCCTGCGCTCGACCAAACTGCTCGTCAATAAGGTAAAACTCTCTGGTGGTTCCCATACCCCAAAACTTAGAGCATAAGTCCGCCCGATGGACTGGTATTAACTGTTTCCTACTGACTAATTCCTACTAGACCCTGGACGAGGTATGAGGCACGAATGTGGAAAGGTTGACGTTATTCACCGAGGGTGCTGCAAGGCGAGAGATACTCTAATAATGATTTACTAAAAATAGAATAACGTAAACAACAAGCATCAGCAGATGCTACGTTTAGTAAGTAGCCTTTATGAGTACTGTACAGGAATTTCGCTAAGAACGCAGTGTAGGTTATTGCATTTACATTCATGAACATTATTTTCCATAGCTGGTGTTTTTGTTTTCCTACATGCCAAGTGCTATTTTTACCCGCTTAAAACACACAGCTCATTTAAATATGCTTAACATGGTCTATATTTAAATGTCAGGTATTTTTCAAACAAACTGAGTGCTTTTTTTTTACATATCCTGTCCTATATTTATTAGACTGGCAATTTGAAACCTACCTGTTTTCGTGATATTTAGAAGCCTGGTTTATGAAGCCATTTTAGGAAGACAGAGGATATTTTTTAAAGCCTGTGTTATGTTTACACCTGCAGGTTTCTAACGGTAGGCCTAATTCTTCAACTGGCTTTAAATCTACCACACTGAAAAATACACTTCAATCTAAATATTTATATATCAAACAATTTCAAAAATAATTCGTGATATATCTACAAGTGCAGGTTTCTAAAGGAAGTCCTTATTCTTAAACTGGCGACCAATTGGAACATATACTTTAATTTAAAGTTCTTAATTTCAAACAATTTTAAATAGAAATAGACTGTGAAAGGGAATGGGGTGAGGTTGCGACAGTTTTTTTAATCGTTTTCTCCGCCGGTTTTCGGAAACATCCACGGATCACGTCCATAGCCTAGATGCTTACCGATCTGTCAAAGAAGTCGTTGCTTAGATACCAATAATAATTTACAAATAATTATTTATCGTACAATTGATATGAATTTCAAGAATTCCGTTTATTATTTAAGCTTGTACTTCATTGATCACAGTATTTGTTAAATTTCGTTCGGTTGGCCTTGAAGGTTATAGAACTGTAAAGTACACGGCTTTACAAAATTTCATTTTAATTTTTAATTTTTTTTTGTGAAATCGTTATTTTCGATATTATTTTATTACCGTCCTTATAACATATTATACTCTTGTCTAAAAGGGGCGTCCCGCTATTATGCTTATAAGTTTTTAGAGTTTTAAGTTTTTTTAAAAGAAAAATTGTTGCACGAGATAAGGACTTTTTCGACCGCTCAGTGGCTGAGTGGGCATCGCGTTTTGGTCTAACCCAGGCGTCGGTTGTTAATTTCCTCGGCTGGTTAAGTCCTCCATCACAACACAAGAAACATTTTCTGCTAACTGTGGTAGAGGGTAGCAGATTTTAAAATATTGTCAGCTTATTCGCAACCTTGGAATGTTTATCTTTCTTTTTGTGTATTTGTTTTTAAATTACGTACGATTCTATCCACATCATCTGCATTATTATAAATGTTATACCTACGTCAAATAATTTAACATCACACAGATAAATCGGCACCATCAATGGTTGACATGAAATATAAAATGCTTAGATATTATATTATTGTCACCACGGGAAAGATAATCAAAAATTAAGGAGAGGGATTCTCAAGTAGAAAAAAGTTTTTGGCTTCATAATCAATCAGCGATGTGGTGGATTTATGCACATTACTCAAAAACCAAAAACCTCCTTTAATGCTCATATGGCTATATCTGTTGGTTTATTGCCAAAAAATCCTCTTCACCTCGATTCAAACCACCGCATTTCCAGAAGACTATAAAAAGGTTATTTTATTTATTAATTTTCGGAAAATCGACAGTTTACATTTATTTCAGTTTGTACATTAGTATTATATGGCCAAAATAAAACCAATTATAGATTTCCTCATATTGACTTTACCTCTACTGAGAGAGCATAATAAGGAATAAGTAATTTAAATTTGTAAGAAAAAATATGAAATCAAAAATATATACAAAACAAAAGAATATATAAAACGAATAATTTACAAAACAAAACATTTATCAATACGTTTATAGCCATGGGGAGAGGTTGTAGATATAAATCAAATCATAATAGAAATATAAACAATAGAGACATAACATTATTCACAAAGCATCAGAGAAATTTTCTTTTATGAACCTCTTGTATTTGGTAAGTTCGCAACTGAAAATAAAAATTTAAAAATTATTGGAAAATAATTGCATGATTTCTTGATTTAGTAAAACCTACGTAAGTTGCTTATCATAAGCGCAGAATTTGTGATTTCACTTAGTATAGTAAATCGCCATCAATAAAATCTTTCAGTAGAACCATTCATAATTTAGTTCTGACTCCGAGGAAAAATGGAATTTGTTATATCTAGATTTTTTTGGGGGCTTCCAATGGACAACTAAGTTTGTGAAGCTTAAAAAATTGAAAAATTTAGAATTATCGCAAACATGCGCCCCTGTCGTTTGGAGTAAGAAATAATCCTCGGCTTGTTTTCTCTATCCCCTTAATACGATCTCCCACATTACCAGTTTTCTATTAGCATCTGACACCGGCAGGACCATTGAAATTATTAAACCTTAATTTTGGTCCATACGTTGAATTGAAACGATTACTTCAATCAACAGTCGAGATATTTTTCTCAATACTTTTGGACATATTTGTTAGATAGTCGATAGTAAAGAAGTCACTTAAAGGTATTTAAAAAAAACAACAAGAATAAAAAATGTTCAATTCTTGCATCGTAATGTTATTTTAATCATTCGTTTTAATTATCATTTTACTTAATGGTGAGGAATTTGCTGGATTTACTATTATGGGTTCATCACTAGATGTTTTCAATTATTAAATAACGTTAGCCTCAATGGGTTATTTCCCCGTGCAGAGATATAGTGAAATGATAAATTAAAGTAAAATTAAAATTAGATTAATAATTAAAATAGATTACAATAACAAAAGCGGCAATGAAAGAAATTGGCAAATATTATAAAATTACATAAATATATTTTTTTCAAAAATTTTTTTTTATAAAAGTATTTTGTTTAAAACTAGTGTTTTTAGTAACGCAGTTATAACTAAATCAATAATTATATAAAACGACTTATAACATCGTTGAATACAGAAGTATCTACTGCTTTAAACATTATTTTTCAATTGAATACTGCGCAAGAGTCCCAACTGCTCCCAACCGTCTGGAACTAGTGTGACTATGGCATTTCTAAAAGGAGTATGTTTTGAGGCTGAAAGGAGAGAAGAAGGAAATGGAGAAGAGGACGGTGGGGGAGTACCATGCATGCAAGTTATAATTTAAGCAAGTATTTTATTATATTATTTATTGTTTTTGTGTTTATTTCACAGAACTCTATTTATTATTTTTTAAATTTAATTAAAATAAAATTTTATACTATAATTATTAAGTTCTGGAAGTATTTTTTGGATTTTGTTATTGTTACAGCTGTTTCGGCTTTCAAGGCCTTTTTCAAACTGTATGTTTTCTTGCAGTTTGAAAATGGACTTGAAAGATGTAACAATAACAAAAACCAAAAAATACTTGCAGAACTTAATAATTATATTATCAAATTTGATTTTAATTAAATAAAAAAAAATTAAAAAAGATTTCTATTATCTATTTTATGTAAAAAATAGAAATAATGATATCCTCACTGAGATCTCCCGTACTGAGGATAAGGATTTATTCGATAAATTAATATCAAGTGTGGAAATATTTACAGATTACAATCTAGGTACCTTAATATTTTTGCTCCAGGTATGTGTTGTTTTTGGTTTTTTCGGAAATATATCGACCAAATAAAATTCCAAAGTTACCAACATTCCATTAAACGTTGACCAAATGAATGTAACACATCTTTAATAATACATTAATCATTTATTAGTCTGACCGAATTCAAGATACGGGGCTGTGCGTTGTGGTCTGCTAATTTAATTACACCCAACATTGTTCCGTAAAATAAGGTATAAATTACGGCAGACAGATTGTCATAATTGATTCATTGTGTGGTTAAGAAATGTATTGCGACCTAGATATTTGAATTTAATCCATTCGATAATTATTATTAAACACGATAAAACTTGTCCTTAGTCACGTCGAAGCTCATCTGGGTGAAAAATAAATAAATTATTTCGAGTTATTGTTCTCTAATTATATAATGAAATTAGTAACTACTTTTGTAAATAAATTCATTTAAAAATATTATATTTTGATGAACCATTATAATTACTGGGGAGGTTATTAAAATAAAGAAAATAAAATTTGCATTACAGATTGTGTATCCATTTACAATACACATGTAATATAAACTACATATTTTTAGACACAGTATTTAAAAAATAGGAAAAGTAACATAATTACATATTTCAATTTGTAATTAATGATCCTCTCGAATCCTTCAAGGCTACTGTTAAAAATCTCAACGGTCTTGGAAATGTTTTTAGTATGAGGTATTTATAGAGCTAATGAAAATTTTTTTTTTCAGATTACAACATGCAATGGTGCGTCGTGGCGTCACATAAGATGCGATTCAATACAATAATTCTTATTTCGATATTAGTATCTCAACACATGTTCCATGATGTCCCAAGCTTTTGGTCCAGAGAGACTATGTCCTCCCCAATCGGGATATTTTGTGAGGCTGAAGGTAACGGGGAAGGGAAGGAGATGGGGCAAATGAAGGTGGGGAAGTATCTGTCTATTCAGATTTGGTCACCAAACATGGCCAAAGCATTTTCAAGCAACGTTTTAATTCTGAATGGCGGTCTTACACCAGAGCGACACTGAGAGTATTTTCTGCTCTTAAACGTGCCGTAAATTTTATTTTAAATAAGTAAATTGTGAAATAAAATAATTTTCTTACGCCGGGATTTGAACCCAAAACCTCTGGCTTGATAGACTAGAGCCTTACCTCTAGACCACGGAGGCCATCCAGGAGACCTCATTCCCTATACATACATAAATCAAACGAGATCACACGCTCCTTACGGTGGTGGCGTTAAGGTTGTAGTTTTTGCTTAAAGCCGCTAGGCTTTTTCAATTTAAATTTACTCTGTCAAATGTGTCATTTCAAGTGCCAAGATGTGCTCCGTTCTCTTTAATCAAATAAGAAATCAATTGAATACATGTATTAATTAAAGCGCTAAGTGCCAAAAACTATAACTGCTTGCTGTAACAAAATACTGATTTGTCAAATAAAATTATATGTTGCATACCCTTTGTAAAAATGTTACTTAGTAGTATAGAACAATCTCGACGGCTTCCATAATTTAAAAGCATAAATTAATTTTGTATTTCTACAAAATAAAAGTTTAAAACGGACAACGACGGTTACGGTGAAGCTCCACAATAAGAATTTTATTTAATGCTCTAAGTGCCAACTCAGGGGCTCTGGCAGATCTAAGTGCACAACCTTCACATGGGGAATAGGGATGTGCATATAAATAAAACAAATCACTTATTTGTTTAATTTAATAAAAAATTATTCTAATGTACAAGTACATATTTATTTAAATGATTCAAACATAATAAAAAGTGTCGGTGTTTGAAAATTAAATATAGGAATATAACTTTTCATAAAACCTATGAACATATTATAAAGGAATACAGTGTTTCAAAAGTAGGTACCGCTCTACCAAACAAAATGCAAATTATAATAAACAGTTTAAGAAAATAATACAATACCTACCTACCGAAATGTATGGAAAAAGCATAGATAATTTTGTATTTGACATTTTGTTGACACTCTTCAGTCTCTTCACCGATGGCGACATCTACAAATAGCTTTGCGTGGCCAACCCCATTATGTATTGTGAAATCATACATTTTGATTAATAAAAGTTCGGAGGTTCTATCATTAAATGCATGTTTTTATTAATATTATTGTTATCAACATCACGAAAGACCAATATATCATTGGAAACGGCTTTATGAAACATAACGACACTAAAAAACTTAATTATTATTTTCCATGAAATAAGTAGGTATAATAAATTAAAAGTTACAAGTACATAAGAAAAACAGTGGAATTAAAAGAATTATCTGTTTACAAAATGATTGGATTCGAAATTAATATTTACAATATTAATGAATAATATTATTACGACAGGCATGCACATCACTAGCGCGTCAGTACCAAAACTAACAGAATGTACAGAAAAATAATATTATACACATACCTCAGAATTTGGTGGTTTTTTGGCAAGAATGACTTTATTATTTAGTGTGGAATACTCTTGGCCACTGGTTTTTAGTTTTTTTTTCGCATTTTGCACACTTCCTTTACCTTTTTGATGGCGTTTTACAAGCAAGCTCGCGACTGTCAACACACCATCGCCGGCCATTTTATATGGAATGTCAATGAACACTGTTGTGGCACTTAAACCATTTTAAAAGATAACATACCAACGGAGTTACAGCGATGCCAGACTTCATCAATTTATTGTATTTTTTTGAACTGCCTGAGGCACTTGGATCCTATTTAGGGTTATTGGCATCGGTACATAGAATACATTTCTGTAAAAACATCGTTTTCGATTTTTTGGGCACTTAGCGCCTTAATTAATACACGTATTCAATTATTCCATGTTATATCATAATTGTATATCATTAATTATTCTATATCAATTTGAAAATCGTGAACCAATATATCGCTTGACAGATAAAATGAAAATAACCTATACCTAGAGACTCCGGTAAATAGTGCCACGCGTACTTTGTTCGCTTGCAACCATATGTAGGAGAATGAATGAAGAACTGTAGTGCCACGCGATTCGCTACGCGCTGCATCCGAGGACCATCGATCCAGCTCGTCAGCGCTACATCGTCTGTCGACTAGTCGTACGAGTAGTAGGGGAGACCGAGGGGTTTTGAAACAAAGGTGAGTTGAAACAGTACCGATTTCTCCGAACTTAAAACCGTTGGCAAAATGGCAACGTCGCTTTTCAACCGTTTACCTCCGCCTGCTGGCTCGTCAGTTCGCTTCTGTGCTGCGAGTCGAGCGGTTATGGAGTTGTGCGTGCCGTGTCTCAAAAATCGTCAAAAGTAAGTTTTTAACGTTTTTTTACGATGACTATATTTTGATAAGGGTTTGTTTTTTTGGTTTAAGTTATATGTGTTTCGAAAGCTCATTAACTAACGATTTATTACATATGTTTGATACAATTGATTTTCGTGTATTTGCTTCTTGATTGTGGATTAAATAAAAAATGGGAGGTTTTTTGGTACTGAAGAGATCTGAAACAAACTGTTTCAACTCTCCTCGTTTTCAATTTTATTTGTTTATTATTTTACGAGCACAAAATAAAATGTTTTTTTTTGTTGATTTAATTTGTTTCAGAATGCCTACTTTTTATAAAAGAAAGACTGACAGAGGTATGAAGAGTCTCGAAATATATGATCTCGCAGCAGAAGAAGTAACTTTGCGACAGAAAAGTCTCAGTGACGCGGCTTCGAGTTACAACCTGAACCATACCTCCCTCTACAGGGAAATTTAAAAAAAAACTGCTTATGAAGCTAAGGAAATGGCTACTGCTCCAACGGTTGGATATCCCGAAAAGACCGTTTTTACAGCTTCGGAGGAGAAAGTACTCTGTGATTATCTTTTAAATTGCGCTGCTGCTAACTTTGGCCTAAGAACTAAGGAAGCCAGATCTTTTGCCTATAGGTTGGATGTAGAATATAATAAGAAAATTCCTTCTTCTTGGACTGAGCATGAAATGGCTTGAGAAGTTTGGCTTCGATCTTTTATGAAACGTCATCCTGTTCTTTCTCTGAGACTACCTCAACCTACAAGTATCGCTCTAGCTACCAGTTTTAATAGAACAAACGTGCAACTTTTTATTCTAAACTATACCGCAGTAGTTAACAAACACAAGTTGCAAGGGAAGGATATATGGAACGTTGACGAATCTGGCATCACAACTGTTCAGAAACCAGACCACGTCATTGCCAGAAGAGGACAGAAACAAGTGAGTGCCATGACTTCCGCAGAGAGGGGAACATTGGTTACTATAGCACTAGCAGGAAATGCCCTTGGGAATCACATACCTCCGATGTTCATCTTTCCGTGGAAAAGATTTAATGATCAATTTATACGCGATGCACCAACTGGATCAATTGGCACTGCAAATGGGTCAGGGTGGATGCAAGAAGAAGACTTCTTTATATTTCTTAAATTTTTCAAAGACCAAATTAGGCCATCAAAAGAAAATAAAGCACTATTGTTATTAGATAACCACGCTTTACACACAGCAGTTAAAAATATCGACTTCTGCAAGGAAAATGGCATAAATCTATTTACTTTTCCACCTCACTGCACCCATAAGTTGCAGCCAATGTACAGAGCCGTTTTTGGGCCAGTGAAAAAAGCAGTTAACACTAGTTGCGACAGTTGGATGCGGTCTAATCCAGGAAAAGTAATGTCCATTTATGATATTCCTGGGATAGTGAAAACATCGTTTGATACACTGCAATTTTTATAAGTAGGAATGAAGAACTTTCTTATGTTTGCAAAAACTGCTTTTCAGATTGATGTTTTTAATTTTTAATAATATTTTTATTTGTGTCAGTTTGTTTTGTAACTACTTGAAAAGTTTAATTTTAATAAATACCTTTAAATTGTATCATCATTTTTATTTTACATCCCTTAATACTTCTCAAAAATCATGTGTTTCAACTCTCCTCGACCCCTGTTTCATCTTACCTCGGTATGAGGGGAGTTGAAACAAGTTGACTTGTTACGGTTAAGTCGATTTTTAACCACAATATTTAACGCTTACATTTTCTTTATGTTAGTCATTCGCAAGTGTAAAGAATGACCTATCGATTGGTACTAATATCATACGATTTCTGTATACAGTATTTGGTGTATGAAACAAAATGTGAAAATTGTTTCAACTCCCCTCGGTCTCCCCTACTATTTCCAACTTATCTAATGAAATAATATTTTTATTCATTTTTAGTTATATTTAAGAATGGCGGTCCGTCTGATTGACAATCATTTGATAACAGACGCAATATAGATATGCTGAGTGTGTTCTAAATGTATTTTAATAGAGCCTGCTCTAGGGAGCAATCAGCATTGATCTCCGATGCAACGATGCACGCGCGTGAAACTCGACGTACACGAGCGGAACATCTGTTAACAGTTGATGTTGGCTTCGTGAGAACGGGCCGCTTCTTGGACCCGGTATCTGTTTTTCCTCTTTCATATAATCCAAGCCTCTTTAAGACCCGCAACAACAAATACCTTCATACAGCCCATACCTTCTCATGCCTTTACACTGTACAGACAGGGGCGTTCTTGCGAGGTGTCACATAATTTTTTGTTTTTAAACCTGAACCAAAAACATTTTTGGTTTGTGGTTTTATATCCAAAGGTAGTGCTAAGCTTTAAATCAGTTTTAAACTTAATATAAGTATTGTAATCTCCGAAATATTAATCACAATTTATTATATAAACAAACGTAATAATTCAATGATGAGAAGTTTCAAAAGCAAGGATAAAGTAAAACAGATATGTAATGATTATTGTTAAAGAAAAATAACCCGATTAGAAACTTAAAATTCAACATCAAGATGTACACTTTGAAAACAGGCAACATTAGAAATCGTCAAATCGAAAAACTTGTTAAAGGTTTACTGTAATATCTTGTGTAAAATATTTCAATCGAATATTCTAATTTACCTCCTAAACTTGTTTCTACGTCTTAACCGTTTCATCCACAGTGTGAATTCAAATTAACAAGAACTTTGCGATTTTTGTTACCGTTACGGCAGCGATTTAGAAAAGCCACGTTTTTTTGTTTTTTTATAGCTTGTCATCTTTTCTGTGGCGTCCTTGTGAAATCCTTATTCCCGCCACAAAAACAATTAATATTTTGACATCTGCTGATTGTGAGGTTCATCGAATTTTTGCCGTCATTGATTACTTCATTTAAGGTGAGATATCAATATTTTCTACTCGAATTACAAAAATTTTAGCGCATAAGGATGTGTTTTATAATAACAACATCAGTTCAATTCACTGTACACAGTCATTTTCCAGAATATTGTAAATGAATTTCAATGTTCATTAAAATTAACACTGGTAGTGACGGACATATTTTCGACTAGTATGGCGAATTATTAAGGATTATTATCCTAGATTATTTCTTTATTTCTGAATGAATTTTAGTTAAAATGTCATTTGTTTCAGATTATCACTACATTGTAAATGTGCACTTTTGACATGAAACAGTTATTTGTATTACTTTTGTGTTATGTTTATTTTACATTATTATTTAAAAATACCCTTTGACGTCCAATGTTAAGCCAAATTATCGTAGAATAATTAAAAAAAATTAAATACCAAAAATTATACTCAAGCATTACATATTTTGAATATGTGGAAACAATAATGCGGGTATGAAAGTGTTACTTTTTATTTGCATATATTTTGAAAATTGTCACCCAACTATGACTGCTACTTAAGATAGTCGTGTGTCCCTGACGTAAATATATTTATATGACTCTCAATAAATAAATCATAAAAGGTGTCATGCAATTATTGCAATTTTTCAAGTACTGTAAAATCATCTTTTTAATTTTTGTTTAAAAACAACAGTGATACATTAATTCATAATTATTTTAGTCAAAAAAGCAGAATTTTTCGTTATGCCAAAAAGGAAATTGGAAATTTTGATAAATATGACACCCGGGCGAAACCGGACAGTATCAACCAACATGAAAATTAATATGAAAATATTTGATCTCAATGCCTTTTAAGAAGGAAAACCACAGAAAGGGATGACAGTTTTTCAGACGACTTAATTGTGACACCTCACGAAGAGCTAACTGCTAAGGTTAGGTTTATACTTTCCCCCAATACAGGCCACGTGTCTCGTTGTCATGTTCCAAAATGGGGTGGGAAGAATTAGGTTTGGATAAACGCGAGATTGACGAAAATATTATCATAATAATTTCATGCAAAATTTAAAAAACTGTATTTTAGTGTTTTTCGTGAAATATTATCTTTTAATCCAAGTTATATACCACTCTTATAAACAGTGGCGGCTTGTGACTTTTGGGTTGCTGATATTACAAAAAATGGCATTAATAATGTTGTTGGAGCTGAAAATGTTTTATTTTATTTTATTCGAAAAATCGATTTTTTGTGAGAGGATTTTCAGAAAACAGCTAAACTGAAATTTCGTTTTCAGCTACATCAACATCAAAAATGCTATTTTTTATAATATAATCACTCTAGTTTACACAAAATTCACGAGCCGCCACTGCTTATCTTAGTTCATGTAGTTTTTTTTTTATGATCGATCATGTAGGTAAGCGATTTTTTCTCGTTTGATGTGGAATGTGTGAGATTTTTCTTTGTGTTTCGTGTATTTCGTAACGTTTTCATGCAATACATTTTTATAAAAGTATGCAAACCGATTATTCCCTCCACATTTTTTTCATTGTGCTTACTGACAATTTTCAAAATTATTCCAATGCAAAATGCTATATGCATGTACATTATTAAATTAAGGATAACTTATTGAAACGTATAAACATCCTTCTAATAAGTAATCATTGACGAAATTTATATCAGCAACTCCCAATGAAAATATGAAACACAATATGCAAATGTGAAATAATTGAAGAAAATCATAGTAACTCAAAAATGGAAGCATGAAATTGATAAAAATTACAGATTGTAATTAGGTGACAATAGCCCAGTTGGTAAAGTGCCAGTCTCGAAGAATAGAGTCCCTGGGTTCAAGACTCAGTTGAAACCGTTACCTATTTTTCTGCATCTTATTTTTCTTTCATTTCATATCGTGTGGTTGCTTCCAAAAGTTGGTACTTTACAAAAACATGATTTGAAGTTAACTTAATTTCAAAGTATGATTTTCATTATGAAGTCAGGGTTTTGGAAAATAATATTAAACTCATTTTTTTCTAAATCACTAGTGTTCAATATTTAAAAAAAAACATGACCTAAAAACATACTTAACGACACAAAAGAGGAAACAAACTTATTCCAGAAATAGATTTTTATAGATAAACATTAAAATCATCGTTAATGCAAAAAAAGGTTGTTACCAACAACAAGAGAAACATAATATACATAATATGGGTTTATGGCGAAACTTATAAAAGATGGATGTATACAATGATTTTCCACGAATGGCATTCATTTTCGAAAGGCAGCGGTAAATTATATTCTTTATCGTGAAAGTACAAGGAAAAAATGTTGAAGGGCTGTGAAATATTGCAGGCATGCTGTAAATAATGTGTGGTAAATTGAATAACCAAAATAATTGAATATTTTCCACAAAAAACACATAATAAATAAATAACACGAAAATGTCAAAAAATGTTGCTACCCACGAGTAGTAACCCCACAATATTTTCATTGAAAATTGTTGAAATTATCATTGTCTGAAAATAAACGAACATTAAAGCAATAGGTTAGATTTTATTGAAATATAAAATAAGGTCTTTAAGAGGCACTGACTAAAGAAAGAAAAATAACACATTCCACCTGTTCACTCAACATACTCGTCATTTTCAAACAAAGGATTGTGAAAGGAATCGTTATCATACTGCCGTTGTCAACTACCAGCACAGTTTTTTTGTGGAAAGCAGTCACTTTGTGCTTAGAGTTATTTCCAAATAACCCGTAATGTAACAGAGAGAAAGATATAAATAATGTGCACATAATGGTTAATTCTATTCTACCCATTATGTAACAGAGAGAACGAGACGGTTAAAGCATACATGTTATTTCGATTAAGAGTCACTTTCTCTCTGTTACCATTTGTCTTTCTTTTCTTTAATTACATGCTATCTCACTGTTCCTTTCTTCTATGTTATATTTTGTCTAACTCAATATATGTATATCCACCCAATTTTCCAAGCAATTTTTCACATATTATGCCAAGTTTGACAAAACGATTAGAGCAATCGTTTGCCATAGTCTGCCAAATATACAGAACGAAAAAATATGGAATAAACGGTAAAATCATAAGCAAACATGATTTAATTCGTACCCTGATGATGCAGGGGGGAGACGTATGATAAATACCAAAACCTACTTAATTTTTTTTAATTACATATCCCATTTTTGACTCATCAAATACCAAAAAACTCATAAGCCGTTATAACTGCATTAACCACACTAAAATAAAATATAATAGTTCAAATTATCACTTTGGATACAAATTAGTTCAAAAGTTAGTCATACAAGATGGCTGCCAGGTAATTTCCCCTCACCCTAGATTTAGCTTCAATGCCATTCAAACAAAAACACACTAATGCTCTGTCCAGGGCTGTTTAGGTCCATGTTTTTTAGGGTGAATGAAGAACTGCAGTCCATTTTTTAATTATGTTTTTTTATGTCTTTCTAACTTAAATACATCTATATTTTTTATAGTTATTTTAATTGTTATTTTATGATTCAAATCATTCATAAAGTTTTATTTTTTTATTTTTCGGGTCTCCCAAAAACGCATCAAATCTGTGAATCTGACCAGTCAAAGAATCTAATCTAAGGTTTTTTTTTAACCGGCGCCTTATTTTGTATGGGAGTCAAGACGTTTTTTTATTCTTAAAAACATCCGCTTTTAACATCGAAGAACACTATGTAAAATGTTACTATCTGTTCACTAATGTTGTTGAATTGAATCAAATTGACAGTACCTGTAAACATCTTACCAGTGCTTAAAAACCTACAAAGGCTCATGCCATTCCTGGCTAATACAATACTAACATCATTACACTTCGACCGCCCGAGTACATATTAGCAGCCCGTTGGTCCAGGTAACCCTAGTTCACCTTTTGTCGGTATTATTCGTATATATAATATTATAATAATAAAATAAGTTTGGTGTTACTATAGCGTGCGGCTTACTGTAGTTGAGAGAGTTGAAGGTGCTCTGGGGAGTACTGTTAACTAAACCCTCAACTGATACGATTATCGAACCGAATCGATTATTTATAGCAGTTTTAAAGAAAATACGAACAGTTTGTCGATTCATTTAAGCTAGACGCTAAAAATTCTAACACACCAAGTAGGTACTTGTAACCCACCTGTGTAAATTTAACCGTAATATTATTTTTAAAATGTCTAAGAATTAGTTTTCTTTTAATTTTTTTTAATATTTTTAATACGCTTAAATATAAGTTAACGAGAGAAAAAATTTTGTTTAAAAAAATCATTTATTTGCGTTTTTGGTGATGTACCTACAGTATTGCCAGAAATTATCGGGAAATTGGCCAATGTTGGCTTTTCAATAGTTCTTCATCACCTGACGGCCTCCGTGGTCAAGTGGTAAGGCTCTGGACTCGCAAGCCAGATGTCGTCGGCTCAAATCCTGGCGTGCACAAGTCAATTTTATTTTATGAACTTGTGTTACTTTACAATGTACCTACTCATCTACAATAACATAGTATATTTTCGGCACGTTCCTGAGTGAAAGATACTCTCAGTATCCATATATGGGCCACCGTGGTCCACCATGGGCCACGGATGGTCCATGGTCCATGGTGAAAGAGTACACGGCGCGGTGTGTGGGCACGGTGAGTCGCGGTGACCAGATACCTCGACATAGCCGCTTTATATAGGGCACACTTACGCCTGGTAGAGTCTAAAATCTTCCCGGCTACAAGTAGATCAGATGATCTGATAAAAGATGATTTTCGTAGGTACGAAGTGTACTGAAGATCTCATATATTATATTCACAATACGCCACAGACCGAACTCTTATGGTTTCGAATTCAACAAATTGAACTCCGACACATAAGTACTCCTCACTTAGGTAGCGATTACTTTTTCGCATAACGTTAGCCTCTTGCCAAAGCAAGATCGAAATCTATGCAAAAAAAATCCGCAAAAATGTGTGTTTAATTTTATTTTGTGAAGTTCAGTATTTCATTACGTCTAGGTGATAAATATTTCAGTAGAACGAAAGCCTTGGTATTAATATTCAGGTTGGGTGATGTCTTCATTAAATTAAGACATTTTAAATCATTGTAGAGTGCAAAAAACGGTAGTAGTCCCAGGCCTTAAATCTTGTGAGAAAAATGACTGAAACAAATATTTAATTAATATAATTTTTCATTAAAAAGGCACAATTTTCATTAATATTCACTCACCATAAAATCTGCTACAGTATCAGACTTCGAATTGTTATTTCCCCAGAATTGCGGTAAAAGAGTGTTTATTAATAATTATTAATAATTAACAGCCATACCTACTAAAAAACGTGGTGAAAATTTCATTCAATTGATAAACGAGCGTGTATGTAATAACCTCACTTATTGAAACAAAAAACGAAAAGTGCCATAAAACAGTTCATAGAAAGACAAATAAGATTTAAACATTGCTTAACCTGACAAAAGATTTGTTTATCCGTTGCATAAACTTGAAATAATAGTAATTTCTCATCGAATTTTGGAATTTTTGCAAGGTATTTTAAATGTTCTATATTTTTTTTCACTTTAAAGATATCGTAAAAAATACCACTAATAAATTACCTTCTAGATTTCAATGTGTGAAAATTGCAAAATTTTAATTTTAAACATGAAAAAAGTTGAAAAAAACTTAAAACAGAAATTTAAGAGAGTTGAAAATTTAAAAAAAAACAAGTCTTTTATTTAAGGAGCTTGCAAGTAACATCTCGCTTGGCTTTTTATCTCGTTCATACATTTAAAATATAATTACTAAAGAAATATATAACAATTTAATCTTTAATTTTTTTTTAATTTGTATTTACTTACACGTGCATAAGGCGTTTATGTTATTAAAATGTCCGAAATAACCTCGCTTTTTCCGACAACATTAATCTATACACAAAATTAAATTATTAATGGATTAAAACAGACGAAAAATAACACGAATAATAGTGAGTATGTTGAATTATAGTAATATATTACTGAATAGGTCATCAGAATAGAAATAATGAACAAAAACTTGTTTGAATCACCCATCACAAATTAAAACATATTACTCATCTTGCCGGAAAATGCGCCAGTCTGCCAAAATGTGATATAGTTAGTTTTTTCGCATCGCAGTTAGGGACAAGTTTTATTAGTAATAATGCGAAATAGAAATTGTACAGTCTTTGTACAATCTATAACTTTTGTAAATTGTGAAGAGATTATTCATTAGGAAGGCTGTAAATGTTCAAAGTAATATTTGGCATTTCTTGAAGACAGTAAAATTATTGTGCGTGGCGTAAAAACGGCATGTGAAAATTTTAATGACGAAACCCTAACACCTTAGAAACCTTATGTATGGTAAAGCTTGAAATACATAGGTAATCAGTAAAACGTGCTAACACGCATTTTAACCTTTCATGTCATCTCGACCCCTTGTGAAAACACTGCCTTTGATTTAATCCCTAAAAAGAAAGTGACCTATCAATTTTTGACCTAGTTCAGTAGTACCAACAAAAAATATAGGTAGCTCCTCTTATATATCTAATTAAAATGTGTATTTTATTTAATTCTTGTCAAAAAGCAGAAAGAAATTTAAAAAAATATGTAAATATATATTTTATATGAACTGTGAGCACACAATCAATATTAATAAATTTTTGTCGCATCACCATCCAAAAAGATAATTGAATATTTCAACATTTAAAAAAATAAAAACTCTCAAAAAAATATTGGAATGGAATGAAATACCAAAAATAAAATAGGACTCGAACCCTCATCTTCTAGTCTTACCAGGACAATAGGTACTCTACCATTTGAGTCACTGAGACCTGATAGATTCGGTCATTTTGATCGATCTCGTATTTCAATTTTAAAATTAACATAACATGACATACATGTAGAAAAAAATGCCTTTCAAAATGTTATTCACAAGAGTTATAGAATTTTTTTTTAAATAAAATATAATTTTTAAATAAAATAAATAATAAAATATCATTTTAAATAAAATAAATAATAAAATATATGTTTTAAATAAAATAAATATTTATTTTTCGGAATAACTTTATTGAGTAAAACCTCAAATTGTAATATTTAAATATTGAAGACAATATTTGTGATTTCTAAACGAAAATCTGAAACAGAAAAATCAGAAAAGGAAACGGTCACATCTGGGACTCGAACCCAGGACCCCTGTCTTTCCGGGACAGTGCTCTACCAACTGCGCTAATGGGACCCTATTCTCCTCGGTCACTTTTAACTGTATCATACTTCGAATAAGAACTACTAACATTGTCTTCATTTTTTCACCGCACATTTTTATTGGCAACTATCTTTATGTATGATCGCAAGATTCAACCCGAACTAAATGCAATCCAGACAGCGTCTTTTAGATAAACCTATCTTATTTTTATTTTTAATGTGCGACATCTGTTGACTTTTCTGCAAGTCTAGAATGAATATTTATTTTTCGGAATAACTTTATTGAGTAAAACCTCAAATTGTAATATTTAAATATTGAAGACAATATTAGTGATTTAATAATATTGTATTTAGTGATTTAATAATATTGTATCTAATATTGTCTTCAATATTTAAATATTACAATTTGAGGTTTTACTCAATAAAGTTATTCCGAAAAATAAATATTCATTCTAGACTTGCAGAAAAGTCAACAGATGTCGCACATTAAAAATAAAAAAATAAGATAGGTTTATCTAAAAGACGCTGTCTGGATTGCATTTAGTTCGGGTTGAATCTTGCGATCATACATAAAGATAGTTGCCAATAAAAATGTGCGGTGAAAAAATGAAGACAATGTTAGTAGTTCTTATTCGAAGTATGATACAATTAAAAGTGACCGAGGGGAATAGGGTCCCATTAGCGCAGTTGGTAGAGCACTGTCCCGTAAAGACAAGGGTCCTGGGTTCGAATCCCAGATGTGACCGTTTCCTTTTCTGATTTTTCTGTTTCAGATTTTCGTTTAGAAATCTCTAATATTGTCTTCAATATTTAAATAAAATAAATGTTTTAAATAAAATAAATAATCTAAAACAATTTGTCCAAATTTTTAACAGGCCGCCATCTTTGGAATAATTGCAAAGCTCTTACCAGAACATACCAGAAAAATCTTATCTGTATAATATAATATTTTACTGAGGTTAAATATTATGTTTTGTTTATATTCCGTTATAATTGTTTTATATATATTACCTCTATTTTCAGTAGTATTATATTTATTAGTTGTTATTTTTATGATAAGTGTTATAATAACTGTCAATTAACGTGTAGACAAAATTTTATGTTTAACTGGTACTATAATGAGGAAATATTTAAAGATTCGATAAGACAATTTCAATAAATTATCAAATAAATTATTAATTTGCAGCTTTTCAAAAACATTTCAAATGCTTTAACAAAAGCTTTCTTCAGTCACTGATTGTTTTTGTAATAATATGTTTACCTTACGCACGCCTATCACCTATCTGCCCGTACTTGATATTTTGTATATTTTTTATTAATATATTTAAAAATTGAAAATATAATTCGTGAAAACAAATTAATAGTTAGAACACCGAATCTTGTTTGCCGTGGTGTCTTTATTGAATGACTTTTTTGTTTGTTGATACTGTGAAGTAGTGTCTATGCGACAAATTCGTTTTAAAAAGTTCAAAACAAAAGAGTAAGGGATGTTTTTAGACAATAAACCCATAAAACAGCAGACACGGGTACCATTATTTGATCGGCTAGTTGTTGCCTGTTTCTTTTAGCCTATCTTTAACGAAGGCCATGGAGGAGTATGAAATTCACCTAGAAAAACAAGGTTGATAAAGATGAAGGCTATATATTACTTTGGTTTCCATAAGTTTCCAACTTGCTCTTATATCGTTGAATAAAGAAAACACAAAAAATATGATGTAGGAATGTTTCGTGATCCAAAAGTCTCACAATTGTTTGCTTAAATTTTAAAGACAGAACTGTGTTTCATCAGGATTATAAAAAAATTGTTTCCGTCGATGACAGGCATAATAGTATAATAAGAGTGACATAGATTGTGGTAAATCAAAACCTACTAGATCAAAAAGTCGAGACACTGAATCAAATCAGCCTTCTCACGTGTATGGGAACCTCAAAAAAATGTATTTTTATAATTTTGTTTTAAATTAACTAAAATATTTTTTTAAATTAATTAAACCCTTTATACATAGACACAATTTTTTCAAATTTTCTAGACTTTGAGTGTGTGTTATGTGTACTTAGGTTTACTGTGTAATATCTATCACTTGTAATGTTATTCTTCTATATTTTCCACATTGTGGTTTCTCGTTACATTTGTGTTTTAGTTTCATACTTATTAGTGTTAATTTGACCTGCCTACAAAATACTTTGGCAGTTTAGCCGTTAATTGAAATGAAGATTAAACACTTTTTTTTTTTAAAAAGTCGTGTTAGAAAAAAGGTATTCTAAAAATAATGTATTACTTACTTATGTAAGTAACAAAATAAAAAAATAAAAACTGAATTGATGCAGAATTTAAAAATTTTTTAATAAATAAGTATAAATTGAATTCAAAAATTAAAACAATTTTTTTTAAGAACCTCATACAAGGAGGTTGCTTCGAATGAGTGTCCCGGTAGGGTGGTTACAAAAAATCAATGTTGGAATTTTTTTACGCTGACCGCCCTAAAAGCTGCCAATTGGCTAAAAAATAAGATTGGTGAAGTTTCAGCTCAATTGGATAAAGTTAACTCGTGCCTCATCAAGGTTGAAGTTTAACTTTATATAAAAAAATTATTTTTTTATAAAATACCTAACAATATTGCAAGATTTAATTACATGTGCTGTCCAGATTTTGCTTTATTTATTTCCTCAATTGGTACATAAAAAAGGGTGAAGTTAAAACTGTTTTCAAAGTAAATACAGCACAATCCAAATTGAAAATGATGGATTTACGAGAAAATAAATGCAAAAAGGTATAAAAAACAAGGAGAAATAATTTTCAAAGTTTTATTATTTAAAATATACAAAAGAAAGCATTATGAAAGAAAGAAGTTATTCTCATTATTATTTACAATTAATTATCAGATTAAGGTGGTAATGGCTTAGATAACGTGGCTTTTGAAGAGTCAGGAAAAAAATTTCGACATTCCGATACAACTTGTAACAGAAACTGTCGTTGTTCTTCGTCTTTTGTCAAACAGGAATTGAAGTCTTGGATCAATTTTACCCCTCTTTCAGCTGTGTCATTGACAACCTTGAAACCGTTCAATATTTTTTTTTGCTTTTAAATAATGTGCATTTTCACACCATATATCAGGATCCGTATTTAAAAATTCTGTATCAATTTCAAATCTTTTGAAAAAATTTTGAGTTTGATGAGAAACAAAAAAATCGATATCTTTGTCCAATAAATTATTCACTTGATGGAGACTGAGTTTTGCTTTCACATGTTTATTCTTCAATTGGAATTAATTGTAGACTTTTTACAGCCATGCTTGTTTTGACACTTTTTTCTAAATTTTCATCGAAGAAAGAAAATGCGACTTGCTCCGAATTGAGTTACCACAGATGATTTATCATTTTAGACAGTGCCTTACTGCAAGTTCTTTATCGATTTCTCTATATTTTACAAGAGATTTTAAAAATTGTAGGTCTTGGTTGGGGGCCAAAGTGGGTTTGGAGGCGTTAAACCACGCTTTTACATAAATGTTTATTAAAAATAAACAAATGTCAGTGATAGCTTTTTTTCCCTGATCCCTGAAAAGATATATTTTGATACAATAAATGGCCTTTGCCATCCATCTAGCGTGATGAATGGCACCAGGAACTTTGAAAAAAGTATCTTTTGGGGGAGTACGTCCTAACACAACTAACGAAAGTTGAATTAATTCTTTGTAATCATCCCTTGGCTGTTGGTTTTTTAATTGTTATATTTCATCTGAATTCCCTATTTTACGTCTAATATTTTTATCTTCAATAACAGTTTTGTATTTTGTCTTGTCTAGCTTGAGTGGGGTCCAGTAGTTGTGCCCATTTGTAAATCAAAAACTGATTTGAGAATTATTTCTAAAATATGGTGGCGACATGCTAAATAAAGAAGATTTTGCTCTAATAATTGCTCCAACAAAACGCAGGTTCCGTTGAAGCGACCAGTATTTAACGAAGTGGTATCAAAACACATTGCCTGGATTTTCTCAACTGCCCCCCACTCTTCAACTGCTGAAAATACCTTTCAAGGGATATAACTATAAACCAGATAATAACCATTAACTTGCAATTCCTAAAAACGTTTATAAAGTTGAAAAAAATGTTTGTTTTATGTTTTATTATATATTATATTATTTTATTAAATACGATGTTGTTTATTATATTGTTTAATAATGTATAATGTTCAAAGGAAACAAAAATTGATCAAAAGTGATTAAATTAAGTTTTTTTTTGCAAAAAATCGTTTTTTTCATATTTAATCTCGATGAGGCACGGGTTAAAATTATCCAATTGAGCTAAAACTTTCCAAATCTTATTTTCTAGACAAATGGCAAATATTAGGGGGGTCAGGCCGGCATTAGGACGAAAATATTTTTTCACCTTATACCTTGTAACCACCCTAGTGTCCCGGCCTTGTGATCTAGGTTTTGGGTAAATGGACTAGAATTAAAAAAAATAAAGTTTGCGGCTGCATTGGTTTCCATCCAAACTGTATGGAGGGCATTTCTAGTGTGTGAGTTATCAGTGGGTTAAAGATATCGACGGTTATGTAAGGGAAAATTTATTCGGCGTTTTAATATGTACATTTCGTGAGTGTTTTAATATGTATATTTCGTGAGTGTTTTAGCTTGTATAATTCGTATACCTTCTGAAACAGTCACCAACTTAAATTGTTTTCGTGATGCGTATTGTTGAAGGTTTTGAGATAAATACATTAAATAATACATTCTCGAACTTTGATTAAATGTAAATAATATTATAATAGCTATTTTTTAAGGAAATATTATGTAATTACAATAACTTTGTTTTATGTTCTCTTCCTCGGATTCTGCATCAATTCTGTTTTTATTTTTTATTTTGTAAGTCTCATAAGTATGTAATACATTATTTTATAATATCTTTTTTCAAAGAAAACTTTTTTTTTAAATTGTGTTTTTCATTATTTATTACAAAAAACGGGTAAACTGCGAAAGTAGTTTTTAAGCAGTTCAAATTCACACTAATAAGTATGAATCTAAAGCACAAATATAACGAGAAATCACAATGCGGAAAATAGAGAAGAATAACATTACAAGTGCTAGATATAACACAGGAAACATAAGTACATATTACACACACTCAAAGTGATAGAAAATTTGATAAAGTTTTGTCTGTATGTATAAAGGGTTTAATGTAGGTGAATTCATTGGCTTTAAACTGCAGTAAGCAATTCATATGTTTTCCTTTTACTATGTCAAGGAATGATATTAATTAAATTACAGATACAACCATTATTTTTTATTATCTAAATCTCATTGAAAAAGAACGACTTCATACTATTTATTTTATTATTTTGCTGACCCAAATATAAGTCAACAAGTCCCCTAGTGCGGTAATTATTAAATATGCAATACAGTGAAAAATCCAATTTAAATTACTTCATTTTCATTAATTATCTTTGATTATTATGGTTTATTTTAATAACTAGTGTTTTCAACAGTTATAACCTTTAAACAGCCTGTCATTATTCACTATTTTCCATCATACTCGAATAAGCATTTCACTTTTCAACACAGCATAATATACCTTCTATTGCTAATATTTTCTCAATTTTGTTATAAAAAAATCATCAAAAACAAAAAGTGCTGTAGTTATAACCTCCAAAACATGCACAACGAAGTGACAAAATGCCTGTACCGATAAAATCAGATTGCGAGCGGAACCTTACGATCTCCTCGAAAATAACAGGAAAACGAAGCGACGCTACATTTACCAAAATTAAATTAAATTTCAAACGATTAATAGGCACAAGGACCAGCCGGTAGGCATCTAAAACATTAATTGTCTTTGTTTAAACTACATAACAGCATTTCGCTGAAATTTTGACACCCAATTTTTTTCTGAAATAATATTTTAATGGGGGTGTTTCTTGATTTTAAACGATTTTTAGGTGCGCCTAACCAATTTTCAAACCTTCTACTTTGACTTCCCTTTCCCCTCACATACTTCCTTACAATCCGGATTCTTATAGTTAGCCGAGTAATAGAAGGCATCGGGTTCACACAGGCATAGCGATTTCAATCCTATGCAAGTCAAGTCCTCCATCATTGAACAAGCAATAATTTAAGTTTTATTTTAGAAATTTTGGTTTTCGCATAGTTTCGTGAAATGGATTTTGTATTTTTTTAATATTCGGCATTTTCGCTTCGAGCGCTGACTTCTGTCGCATAAAATGCCACCACCGTCTAGTTCTCAATACCAATTATATAAAAAGTTCCGTTGATAAAAAAAATCCTTATTGGATAAAGCACTTACTAACAGAACGATGACGCCACTCGTCACACGGGCAAATTGTGAAAAGTCAAAAAAGTCGATATAACTTAATAATAACATGAGGTATATAACCTTGCGTATAGTCGTTTACGTAATACTCGCTGTACAATCTGTACATTGTACTTAATGGCATAAAGTTCTCGAGATGAGGCCTAGTTATTTGATGAAAAACCAAATTTAGTTCGGTTCAATTTGTATATCAGCTTTCTATTTGTTTTAACTAGAACACGATACTATTTTTTTTCATACCTGAAATTGTTAGTATAGACCTTGATAACAATACAAGGGGAAAAACCAAACAAATAACTCTTTTTTTTCAAAATAAAGTGACTTTAAAAAGAAAATATTGTGAATTCAAATAACCAGTTAGTAGTTGAGTTGACGAAAGCGTTGGATTCACAAGCAACGTTCTCCGCAAATTATTGAATCCGCGAATAATATATTCAGCCATACACAACATTATTTTAAGCTCCATCTAAATAAAATGCTTTTCGTTTGTATTTGTCTTATACATTGCACTTCATCCAACGTTTACATTGTTTTACTTTAGATGATAAAAAAACGATCGACTAACATTTTACCTGGTGTTTTTCTTTCAAACCATTAACTTTTTCAAACCATTATCTTCTGAAACAATGCATGATCAACGATCAATGAAACTCAATCTAAACTTTTCGATTCTAGATTATTTTTTGTATCTTCTATATCAGGCTGTTAATTTGGCGATTTTTAAATATTTTAGAAACTTTTTTTTGTTCAGATTTGCGGAACTTGGTTTTCAAGAAGATGCGACGGTCTTATAGTCAAATGATCTTCAACATTATAAATTTGACGAGTGCAATTTTAACGTATCATTGATCCGGAACACCACTTTTAAAAGCGACTGTATTAATGTCAATACTATTTAAATGTTTAATAATTATTAACTTTATTAAATATCCCACCTTTTCAATGAGAAATCAATGGTTAATGGTTATACAACCTCCATCACGTGACAAATTACCGTAAGGCCTGCGTATCGTTCTTGACTGTTTCACAAGTTTCGCCGATAATCTCTAAGGAAAACCAGAAGCTTAGATGTGAAAAACTTTGTAAGCTTTTGAATAAAACCTTGCGTTTCTGGCATCAATTACTGTAAAATTAAAAGTATTTTCAAATCGCAATCAGTAGAACTTGCGATAAGAGGGACCTGGCCCTGGTAGCTCAGCAGCTTGGTTCCGTTGGTGTTGAATACATGAAATTATTAGTCTGTAAAGTTTTAATCTTAATTTTTTAAACCGTCATTTTTTGGTTTAAAAGCTCCACCTGTTAATGGGTAAAACTTCATATGCAGCGGCTTTAACTAGGTTTTAACCCACGTGTAGTTCTTTTTGTTTTGTTTTTGTTAATGACTATTTCAAAATACAAACTAAAGTAGATGTTACTGCTCCGAGTCGGGCATTAGGTTGTTTTATGAGTGTTACATAATGATTTTATCATCTTCATGAACACAAAACATATCCACAAAATAAAATATTTTCATATTGACAGTAAGTTGTGTTGCTGTTACTTCATAATTGTAATGATTTCCTCATATTTATGTTAAGTCAACCATATTTAGATGTCGTATAAACTTTTTTAAGTTTATGGTGTTTTTAATTGCATTTGTAAGGGCAGATTCAATTGAAAGTTTTGTGGCATGGAAATTATGGTTTTTCTGGACAGAAGATGAATTTAATTTTGGAATGTTAAGTAAATTTGAAGTTAATGTAGGTTTGTTGTCAGGAGAGTATTATTTTTTTTCCTTTGAATGTGAGTAGAGTTTTATAATACCGAAAATGAAGGTTTTATAAATGAAGGTTTTTAAAAATTTCTATATTTTGATAATATGCATAATCGTTTAAGCAACCATTTGAAAAATGCGTACCTAATAAATTAATATTTTTATAAATGCTCTTCTTAACTAGTGCATACTGAAGACCATCTTTTTGTGGTATAGCATTCGAACTTAAGTATAATTTTAAAATATTATGAGCAATACAAGTTTATTCTTCTCATTTAATAAGAAGCAAGCGAAAACAAAGTTGTAACACTTTTAGGCGCTGATCCATTAGAACAATATTACTCGTTGGCTCGTTGGTCGCAGGCTCTCGTTGTTGATCCATCAGCGAGCCAAACAGTCGACTCTCGATTACCGGCTATTGTTTTTGGTATCGATTCTCCAATCCAGACTGCTCACAATCTCCGTCGAAAGTACATACATTGGTTGACGTTCTAATTCTTGTCTCGTCGAGGGTATATAATTGCATTCGCCAAACATCAAAAGACATTCCACTGGAACTGGGTGGAACCACTCGTCGTTTAAGTGGAGTGACTTTGTCAAGAATCAAGATCCAGGATAGTTAATGATCAGACCCAAAGAAAGCTGTGTTAAGACTATCGACTCGCCGGCCGGCTTGACTGATCCACCGGCGGTTTATTATACCCCGGCTAAAGTGGGTGATAGATGCTATAAAACTGCGGTTTTAAAGTTCGCGAATGTATCAGCTCTGCATCAGTGACACTGAACAGCTCAGCTCATACTGTAATGCGATTTCGTGTAAGTTTTATATTACTTTTTTTAAAGAATTGAGTTCTTATGCGTACAAAACTATTTATTCATATTTATATTGCGTATGTACGGGCGCAAACAAATAATTCGTCTAAATATTTTGAAGGATTACTAACAAAACGTGTATTCAAGTGAAAGAATTGAATTAGCGAATTCTTTTAAGTTTACTCAAATGGATTAGCGCTTTAATATACAGTTTTTTGTGACATTGGAATTCCACTCTGAAAAAACTTTTTATATATATATTTTTTAATTTCCGTGATGGTAAAAGATGTTCACAAAAACCTTGTATTTGGGTATAAATTTCCCATATTTTGCCTTAAAATCGATTGCATCAACTACCGGTCACCACGTGGAGCACGAAATTTATTAAGACTTCGGGTGAAATAAACAGATAATTGATAGTTATGACTAATTATTTAGTGGTTTAGATTTAATTATAATATTAAATACTTTAATCATTCAAATTTATATCTACAACATAGACATAATATTTATATGTCTGTGATCTACAACATGTAATGCATGTTTCAATCAATCATTTAGTGGAATATTCTTTATTTTAGCAATATATAATATATGGAAATCTCTGTGGATTTTCTCTGCTCTAAGAGGATCACCTGGTATCACAACCATCAACGTCATGGTCCATGTTGGTGACTTCCCCGTAATATTTGTTCACGGGAAATTCTAGTTATTTCTTCATCGATGCTCGCCGTGCAATCTCGGAGGGCCACTTCTTGTATGGCGCGCGTTATAGCATTTGCCGATCGTGGATGTTATTGGACGGCTGCTCAGGGGATTCCACAAATTAAAAACTAGTTTCGGAACAAACTGCTTCCATTTATACGTGGTGGATTTTATGCTTTATATAACTGATATGATCGCCTTTTCAAAACTAGATTTTCAGTCTAAGAACACTTTTTTAAACCGTTTTCTGCTCAGATTTTTAGCACGAATACTTTTCACGTCAACACAATAAGACTTTTTTAACATAAAAATAATATAAAAAAGTAATGGTAAGGCAGAAAAATTTGATAAAATATTTGACTTTCCCACAGAAAAATCAGTACATTAATAAATTAATTAACTCTTTTCAATAAGAAACTCAACTTTTTAATCAATAATGACTTTATCTAAAAATCAGTATTTTTCGTTTTTGATTTTATAGTAAATTTTTTTTTAACATTTTTATTTTTTACTTTCGCCAAAATGCACCAAATCTATAGCGTGTCATGTGTGACGTTACAGTGAGCTTACTTTTTTTTATTTCAAGGGGGATTTTAACTAAAGAACACATCGTAAAATGTGGCATCTCGTCACTATTGTTATTATTACACTCTACCAATGTGTAATAACACAGCCACTTCCAAACACGATTCAATTTTTTGAGATGAATTCTTAACCACTCGAGTGTTCGCGTCAATAACTGGAATATGAGTTAAGTGATTTGCGTTCGAGTTGGAAATTTCTCGCACTCATTTAAAAAAAATCATACCCCTAAATTATAATACATATAGACATATAAACTGATTATATTGCTATATACCCTAGAATTTAAATATACTTTATTTTACCGTTCACCTTATATTATTAGGATTTATAAAACATTATTAAAAAATCATGAATGAGCGAATTCTGTGACTCAAAAATGACATATTATGGTGTGCGATCACTCAAGACGTTTTGCAAACTCGGCATAATATGCCGAAAATCACTCGATTTGATAAAAGTTGTTCATTTTCATTTTGTAGTACGGTAAAATATATGATATAATTGTTGCTAGAAAGAGACAATACTATGCTTTGTATGTTCATCTAAACGTTTTTATCTTTAAAATAATTACGATATATTCCAATCAACCATAAAATTTTGAAAGCTTGCGAAATATTTGTCAAATTTTCTGAATTTTTTATTAATCATCTTCATATGAAGCGAAAAATAAATTTAATTAAATATTTTATTTTATTTACGTATAAAATGGTATTTTTACGGTTTACCAGAAGGAAAACAATCTGAAGGCAACAAAACAATCGTAAAAATCGTTTTATGGTTCATATATTGGACCAGTTTGTAATATTTAAATCTGAAAGATCTTTTCATCTGTCTTCAAAAATAGTAATTCATTATGGGATACATTTAAAAACAACGAACCTATTTAGAAATTAATGTTTTCCGGAAATATTTCTGTATAAATCAATAATCTAAAAATATCCGATTTAATAGTTAATCTCCCGATTTAATAGTTAATCTCCCTTAGATTCACAAACTTCTGATAGTAAAATTAGATTTACTGTATATTATTTCATATTACATTAATAGAAAACCATTACTAAACATCGTCAATATATGTTTTTTTTTACATATTTAGAAACTTTAACTACAAGAATAATATCAAAATGTGTAATACATTTTCATATTATAACAATAACCGATAAATTAAAAGATACTTGCTTGTTGAAAAAAATTTTAATTTTATAAAATTTCTCCGGCGATATTGTTCTAAATTACTCAAAAGTTATTTAACAAAATACCTTTGACACCATAATATTATGATTGGTTCTCCGACCACAATGTGCCGTTTTGACAGGGAATTATTTTCTTTTGTCGTAACTTTTAAAAGAATACATTTCTTAGATTTTTTCCCGCAATATTATTATTTGCACAGCTTGCATTGATGTTTCCATTATCCGTCACCATAGTTGCTTATTAAGGCCTTAATACCTACGCTGTCACGGAGCCTTAACGCAATGGAGAGCTTCGAAAGACGAAAACGAGATCGTTTTCAATCTTTGTGATTAATTCCATGATATCAGATCCTTTTTACATGAGTTGGTATACACTTTGTTTGTACTTTTGTTTGTGCTTTGTTTTTACTTTATTATTTTTATTTTGTTTGTACTTTGCCATACTTTTTTTTAAAGAAAAACTAACATTCCCGGTTACGAATTACCTGACAATATTTTAAAATCTCCTACTACCAACACAGAAAGCAACAAATGTTGCTTGTGTTGTGATGGAGGACTTCGCCAGCTGAGGGATCCAACGCACAACGCCTGAGTGGGACCCAAACGCCATGTCACCTCAGCCACCGACCGGTGGCTGAGGTGGCTGAGGTGACAGTAATCACACTTTATATGTAGTGCGTATACGTTGTTTGTACTTGATATTTAATGTAAAAAACCTTGTTTAACTTTGTTTGTAATTTGCTTTGAAATGTTATCCTCGATGTAACTTTATTTATCCTTAATACATAATTCATACGTATTTCAAACTTTTCCCACTCATATCCGATCCATCCGAACCCCAGACAGCTGCAAGGATTGAAACATGTGTTGACTCGACCTCCTAATTGTACTAACTCGCTTGAATGAGGTTTTTATACCTCTTTCTCTCCAGCGTTCAGTTTCGCTTTTGCAAAATGATATCGTGCTGAGCCTAGCTAACTCTGAATATCCCCCCCCCCGCCCCTGTGATATTGCACACAGTAAAATAAGGCTTTCGCTTTGGGGTTGATCTACAATAAATCCCTTAACTTCACGTTGTGTGATTTGTTAATTCGAAGCCCACCGTCATGGGGTGGTAGGTATTTAATGTCTCCTTTCCATGGTAACTCCCGGTTCTTTTTAGCCAAAGTGTGGGGAAAACGTCCATCGACCCTCAGCGAGTTTTACAAGAAACGAGTACGTGTCTCACCTAACTTTCGAATACTGGACCCTATTACTAATTGACCTAACAGTTTCTATCATATCTCTACAATTGCCTTGTATCCCCGCCCTTATCTAATGTCCCCGTGTTTATAAATTCTAGATTGTGACATAGAACCGTACCCCCCCCCCCCTTGTGTGTACGCGCTATTAAAACCTTCGTTGAATAGGGTGTTGATTCCGCATAAGTACTGAGACTCCCTCGTCGACCTCTGTAATGGTGTACTGAAACTAGATAGATGGATTTAGCTGTGGTTAGTAAACTTTGGATGTTGCGGATGGGAGTGGAAACGAAAAAAAAGGGAGATGGGAACGGATTGAATGGCGAGAAAAAGGTTTTTTGCAAACTGGGTCGGCACCTCACTGCCCCTAATGAAATGGTCGCTATTCTTCCAAATGCAAAACCCCAAGAACCAATACGTGTCTGGCTTTCCCCGAGGTCTGGTCTAACTTCTTCTTATAGTCGCCCTGACACCTCCGGACCGCTCACGTCAGAGGGAGAGGTAATACACCTGTTGGAATATCCCAAATCACCCCGCCCCCTTTCCTCCGACGGACTACGTTACTGACTGTAAAAGGGGAATTTTCATTGCGTCCCTTGTCATGATGCTAAACGCGTGCATGTTTCAAGTAGGTTTGTTCTGGTGGGGCTTTCAACGTCCACTAGCCGCCAGGCCTACTATCCACCTCACGAAAGCTGCTGCAAAGGATCTCGAGGGATTTCCAGTCGAGTTGCATCAACCTCCGGGTAAACCCCGCTTTAGTATGTGTTTCAACCCTCGTTCATCACGCCGACGTCCCCTCCACGCGATTTTGAAAGACTTGGAGCCCGTTCAATTAAACGCCTTCGCAGCGAACCAAGGCCCAAACATTCCAACTTGACATTAATTTTCATACTGCCTCTCGTGTCCTCTCACCCGACCCGGCTCCGCGAAAAGGGATGACCTTCCGGACTCTTCGTGGTTCTCTATACAACGTTGACGCCCCGAAATCGCGTGATGAGGAAAGTAGAAAATCTTCTGAGCTGAGGAAGTTGTGTGCTTTCCCAAGACAGCTTACGGACAACATACTCCAACGGTGAGTTCTAAGCCGAAGCCAAAGGTACTTGGTAATTTGTTAATGAACATATAAGGTTATACAAATATTATTAATTTGATTTTTTTTATTTGTTTTGAGCATGAGTTGGTTGCAGCTAGTCGCTTCCATGTTGATTTGAGGTGCCTCTGCGCGGCTGCCAACTCGGTAGAATGTACGACTTTTGTCGTCAGACGCGGTCGTCAAGTGATTTATGGGGGTCCCTTTTCTTCCTTTTTCGGATCGTGCGTAGACACTAACTGCTTACAAATAAGTAGGTCATTGGCCTCGTGCTAAACACAGCTGTTAGAAGCAAGCAAACAGTTCTAAATGTGGTACTATCTTATCAGCATCGCAGCCCTGTCCGAGCTGCTGGTTGCAGCCCCATCTTCGTCGCAATTTTAACGTTCTGGAAATATATATTCATGCAAGATCACTTACCCAAAATCGTAATATTACCAGTCCAGTCGGGATATCGACGACATGTACATCAATCCACGTCCAGGAACTCATGAGGTAGGAATGAGTAAAAGCCCCTAAACCATTAAGGGTTCGTATTAAATTCGAAACCGATTTTCTATGTCACCCGTCTACTCGCCAGTAGAAACTATAACCATATTGAATCTAATTTTTCTCTCTAAAATTCCTACTTCCATACGCCGCCCCGTAGGTAGCACATAAATTACCGGATACTTGATTTCGGAATGTTTAAACGGATCATTTCTTTCAATAGAAGGTCTCTTCCTTTTCTAACTGTAAATTGATAGTTGACATGCATAGGTATTTGTTGGCCTCCACTGTACCTAGTCTAGATGTCTCTCCCTATCGACTATCCCAGAGTATCTAAGTAAGTATTTGCCGAGATCTACCCTGTTTTTATTTCCCGTAAGCAACTCTCGAAGGCTATTAGCTAGTCTTTCATTACCCCTTTGAGTATGAGCGTGTAAAACACGGGAGTAACTTCAGCCGTGTTTTATTGCGAACTATCGATAATTTGTATAGCGCCGATCTACTATGGAGGGCCACCGACCCCCTCCCCCTCCCTAGAACCTTTCATATATTATTTGCCACGTTCACTTCGATTTTTTCCACTAAATTCTTATATCGTGTAAAACGTTAAAATCCTTCCCGTGCTCGCAAGGAAAAACACTGTCTCTTCAATTTCGCAATAAATTTGGAACTTTGACTTAGCCGTTTTCGTCTGGCCATTTGATAATTATTATGGTTCTCCATTTTTTTCTCCTCTAATGGCACACGCGTTATTATTAAACATTACTGCAGTTGAGTTTCATCGTTTTATATTAATCTAAACCAAGAGACTCCAACCCGTGAATTTAGTATTGTCTAATTATGAGTTTACCCCTTTTTCTTGGTTGAATCTAATTAAATTTCAAAACACTTCAATTATTTCAATTAATATTAAAACCACAACTTCACTATATTTAAAACTCTTAGTTTAAAAATGGCACACAAAACTGTCGCGACGTAAGGTTCTCGAACCGACTCCAACCAAGTTAAAAACGAAAAAAGCCCTGATTTCCTCCAAACAACCCTATTTAATAATGTCTTTTCGAATAAATCGACTTAAAATTTGTGCGACTTTCGCCATTATGAATTCGAGGTTTCACTTCCCGTCAAGTTTAGAATTGCATAACCCCGTTTCAGGATTTTTGGATCCCGCCTTCCGATTTGAGGTAGACACCTACCAATCTGTCGAGGCGGGTACAGGCGCGTACTCGGTGGTCAGACCTCCGGGCGCCCTCACGTAAATGATATACGGCGATGTAAAATTATTCGATTATTTTTTCTCGTACACGTGTTGTGTCCGTAATATTGGTTGATTTCCGGCCTATAGACTAGGTGTAGCTCATTTCTATATCGTTGTTTTTGAAATCTTTCCGAGGAATTCGCTATTGATATCGATAATATAATCGATAAATTATCCTAACTAACGGAAGCTTTTCACCTATTATGTCCAGCGCTTGCGCAATACAGTATCCTTCCTTGTGTGCTGCCTTCTAGCATTTGATTGGTGTTTACACGATCCGTGGGTGATCCCAGGACACATATACCTTCCTCTCGGTGATGACATACGTAGGCATTCGTTCCAAAATTTGATTCGACACGTTTTTGTAATTTCGCCTACCTGTTTGACTCTTTTCGTGATATCCGCCGCATCTCTTCTGGCAATCTTTCGTAACCCATCGCTATCCACTTACCCGAGTCGTTGAAACCTCTTCCATCATGAGCTAAACTACCTTTCGGGTTTCTTTTCGATTCCTGGTCCTTTCTTTTCGGTGATCTACGCCCAGTACATCCCTGTTTTTACAGTTTTTTTGCGTCTAGTTTTAGCCCAACCCATATACTCTTTCTCGCTTCATCTAGGAATTTCAATATATTATCCTCGTAACTTTGTTTACGCGCAAAAAAGGTCGTAAAATTTTGATCGTTAATCAAAGACTTCGTGACCCATTAACTTTTATGTCTTTTCTTAATTACCCAACTTGCATCTCCCCCGTGTTAATATAATTAGGCAATTTCGGCCAAACGTCCTATCTTAAGTTAAAATTTGTATTCACTGTGTCCACTTGAAATAGCACTCAGAACTCCAGCGAACGTAAGCAATTCTCTCTACAAGGATCAACTCGTAATATGTCTTCTGGACCAAAAAATTCTTTACGTCCTTTTACCCCAAACAGGTCCATTACAAACACCAATGTTATATACATGCAATACAGTTTGTTGATATTTTCTTGAGGAAAATTTACAATGATAAATGTTTTGAATAATTCTAAAAATTTTGAGGTCATCAGCAATAAGTTAGATAAATACCTACAACACGAAATACTTTTGTTTAATTTCATTTAATTGTTTGCCATTCTATTCCAATGCCAATATGTATATATTGGCATTGTCATAGAATGTTTGTGGGTGTATGTGAATTTATGTATATACAGTATTCTCGCACTAATAACATCATAGTTTTATTGATTGTGCAACGTACATTCAGATCACTGTAAGGTGTTCCAAAAAAACTTATGAAATACGTTATCCGTTTATTTCCACATCCGCCTGATATCCCGACCCCTTCGTGTCTCCAGCGAATAAGGCACTAATGGATATTCCATTTTTACAATTACCGGCACAGAATGCGGCTAGCATTAGCAGTGACACCCGTTATATCCCTACTGTTGGGGAATGTGCCCCCAGTAGAAAATGGCTAACTTTATGTTAGAAGTGAGACATTGTTCATTGTGCATCGGAGTAAAGCTGAAGTTCCATTCAACGGCCATTTTAACGAGATATTTTTTTGCGGTTAGAATGGTTTTTTATGTATTTGAATTTTATTTATTAAGACTTCATAATTTACATATACAACGTGTGTTATTTATAATGTTTTGCTCAGAAACATATCTGTATTATACTAAATTCGGCTAAATAGTATAAAAACTCCCTTTAGTAGATTTTTTTTCTTATTAAACAATTTCACATTGTAAAATAAACAACACGGTCTTACTACATGACAAAGAAATATTTTTTTGAAGATGAAAATTATGTCAATTTTAAAGTCTGTGTTTATCGATCGAGAACTTTTACTGATAAAAACTCATGGATTCAGCTGAAAAAAGGAAAGAAAAGAAAAGGATGAAATTGATTTAGAAATTGATTTAAAAATATTAATGGAATTCCTTAGATTATCAAAAACCATGCAAAAAATGATAAACAAACATAATATTATACTCTAAAGACTGAATGAATATTATCAAAATGTTAGAGGAATGCGTACAAAATTGCAGCAACTTAATGAATTCACTCACCTTTTAATATGACATTTTATTATTAACTAAAACACAGGAACCTATGTTTATGTCCCCTATTTTTGTCAAAGGAGTAATTTTTTTTTTTTTTTTTAATTTATTTAACATTTAAACCTGCTAAACTACTTATGTAGTTTGTTAGCAGGTACATAATGACAACATTTTTGCAATAACATGGTACAATGGTAAACAGTATGTAGGTTTGTATAATGTTGATGATAAATTAACAATAAATGATAAGTTGGTTAAATTACAGAATTGTATAAATATAAATATGTAAGAAGCAATATAAGCCTGTAAGATTGTATAAATATAAATATGTAAGAAGCAATATAAGCCTGTAAGATTGTATAAATATAAATATGTAAGAAGCAATATAAGCCTGTAAGATTGTATAAATATAAATATGTAAGAAGCAGTATAAGCCTCATATAACAACACAAAAACAAATGAATTTATTATGAACAAATGAATATAATCACCAAGTACTTCTATGGTTTTAATATATATAAGGTAATACAAATTTATAACGATTTTCCATTTCCCTAGAATGTGAATTCCAATTAGGAAAAAAAGGTCTTCAGTAGTGCATCAATATAAATCCTCATTATCTAATAGCCATGTCCTTAGATTATATTTGACTTTTGCTGTAAAAACGTTTACATTTTTAATTGTCATTGGTAGTTTATTAAATATCTGGGTACAATAAAGTTTAGGGTTCTTTCACCGTATTTATTGGTATATTTCGGGACCACCAGTCCTTCATTTTGGGTGAATCTTGTATTATGTTTATGGAAAACTCTTTCCCTTTACAAGGAATTAGACAATATAAGATGCTGACTTACAATATTATAAAACAATAATCCTCTGACAGGTAAAACATTCAGAGACTTGTATATTAATTTACTGTCGTTTCTGTGTGCATTGGTATATTTATGGATTAACAATTTTGTAAGGGAGTTTTGTACTGTTTGGATATAACTTATATTAGTTTTACAAGAATGTCCCCAAGAAATGATTCCATAACGGATTGTGGATTCAGCCAGAGATAGGTAGATTAATTTTAAAGTAGGTACTTATAGGCACAAAATATTTTATTTTATAAATTCTACCCACAATAAACCGTAGACGTTTACAAACATTAGTTTAAATTAAGCATTGTTGTAACACTTCTCTTTGTATTGACTTGGTGTAATATGTACTGTATTCAAATTGGACTTGGTCCGTTAGTAAATAAATAATTAAATATAAGCCATAGAAAAATGCTAACAATAATAAGATAGCAACAAATCTGCTAGACCGGATGGTATTCCTCCAATATTGTTCATATTTTGTGTTAGTAGTTTGATATATCCTCTATTTAAACTTTTTAACAAATCTATATCTTCGAGGTCTTTTCCGGCTCATTGGAAAAATAGTTATTGAACCCTTATTCATAAAAAGGTGACAAAAATGATTTATCTAACTACATACCAGTTTGTATAACGTCTGTTTTACCGAAATTTTTGAGAAATTAGCTCAAGATATCATTGTAAAACCTATCAACAACATTATTGTTCCTAACCAACACGACTTCATCACAGGTCGCTCAACCTTAAGTAATTCAATGATTTATGAAAATTACACATCTGTATCCTTTGGTCTAAAATAAGAGGTGGACAGTATATAAACTGATTTTAGTGAAGGTTTTGACAAGGTTTGATATCACATATTTATATATTAACTCCAATTGTTGGGCATCAAATGTAAATTATTGAGTTGGATTGTTAGTTATCTTAGCAAAACGGTGCTTAGTATAACGATTACTTCTGTACAATCAATTCCGATTACTTCTGTACAATCAATTCCCGATTGGGCGAAAAACCAAATAAAATTTAAAAAAACAAACGGAAAAGAAAAACTTTAAGTTCAACAGACACAGAAGATTCCATCAATTTTCTTTTCTTGTTTCTACTTTTCTTAGTTTTATAGTTCTGTAGTGATGCTACTAGAATATTCAAGAACGTTCGCCCGTACAAAAAGCATCGTAGCTAGAACTCGTAACTAGATACGATGCTAACATTCGGTGCAGGCCTGAAGATTCTCGACGCACCGGATGCTATAAAACGGCGCGTTGAGACGTACTCAGTCAGTCATTAATTAGCAGTTACAATAGTAACCAACCTGCGAGCGACTGCTCGTTGCCTACTGCGCCTCTACAGGTCACGGACCTACTTTACTACGCCCGGCTTTGCTCAGACCTTAAGAAGAGGCTACGGATTATGGACTCCTCGGGATCACATAAGCTTCCTGGCTCCGGATATAATCACTGGCCTGCGACACCTTCGCCGGTCTGTGCCTCGGCCACGCGACATCGTCACCGGCCTGTATCTCTCGCACCAACCATGTCCATCATACCTTCGGTTACACTGTTTCACACTGGAGTACTTGAAAGACTCCACGTCTTCGCCAGTGCTGAACACATCCTCAAGTCTGGTGTCCACCAACAATGTGTTGACTTTACCGCATCGACCACTTCTCCGCCGTCATCTCCGCTTACACCTGATTTCATGGTTATCGGTCCGGAGTCATCTCACAACTGTGTTACTGACTCACTCAAATAAATGCTGTGACATCACAACCACTACCTTTTATTGTTTCTGACTATCACATTGACTACCAAATCCCCTAAGTTCAATATTTGAATATTATCATGGTTTCGATTATTAATATTATAATCGAGCATTCATTTTTGAAAAGAAAATTTCAATTTATTATTATTTCTCTTTTTATTATTTCCACAAGTTGTGAATTCCAGTATTTTACGTTTAATTCCATTAACGTATTGTTCATTTTCCAGAATAACCAGAAATTTCAAGATCTTTCTTCTTTGATAAAATTCTACTTTAGTCTTCCACGAAGCAATAAAAAATACTATTTGCATTGTAGGTATCAGAGATCCATCACAAAAAATGAAGTTAAAGCAATTGCAGAAAATTCTTAAATCTAATATTATAAGCGAGGATCTATTTCCGCTCTCAGTTCGTGGTGGAAAAAGTAATGGAATAAACTTTTATGAGAACAGGTAAGCCAATTAAGTTGAAGAATAAATTGCGGAAAATAGTTCCAAGGGCTTGGGAATAGACTTCACTTGCATGGATTCTTTTGGCCTGAGAATAATATATTTTTTAATTTAACCTTCTCCGTACCCAAGATGACAATTGGCTAAACCTACATTGCTTACAAAACACCAATAATATTTTGACTGTTCCTTTAAAAAAAATTAAAACTTATTCAAAATTTAAAAAGGTAAATCGTGTCTTGAAATTCTTTAAGTAACCAATATTTTTTTAATGCATAGCTCAGAGAAATGCGACATATATATGCAATTTTAAAGGTTAGTTTGAGTTGTTTCATGGAATTTGAACAATTCATCAAATTTCGATGTTAATTTAAATTCTGCCAATATTATATTAAAATTTTCTTTTCAAATCATTGTGGTACTAATCCAACAGAATTTGAATATTAACTTCGAAATTTGGTGAATTGTTGAAATTCTCTGAAGCATTCCGTTCTTAGTCTATTGATATGATATATTTCTAGGATTTAAACGCATTAATTTATTTTTGTGCCACTATGACTTTTATCTAAATATCTTGTAATTATCTAAAAATTTCACTGAATTTCACGGTGAAAATATTTACAACAATCTACCACCCGATATCAATAAATCAAATCGATTAATAACTACGCACCAAGTCTAGCAAACCTTGGCTTAAGGAATTATCAGAACTGAATAGTTTATTAAATAATTTACTAAAAATATCCAGCCTTGAAGTTTAACCATAAAGTCGCTGAACACCCTCTATACAAAACCCAGTTTGCCTCAGCACAGGAAATCTTAGTGGAGAGGAGTAAGAAAAATATTCTAAATCTGTTTTTTAATAATTATATTTTAATCTCAAAAGTATGTGGTGATTATTAATGAAAAAAAAAAGTTTGAAATATTGTCCAATTTCGAAGCAAGGCAAGCAGCGCGGAACGGAGCTATGATGCAGCGCCGGTGGTTGGCAGTGAGGGTTGGAATTGGTGGAGGAAAGTATAAAGAATACTGAATGCGGTAGAAATGTGATCCCTGAGGCATGTTTGTCTATAGTAAAACTATGTAAAACCATACTACGAATGAGGAGATCTGACAAGATTGCAATGCGATGTAATAAGAGTAATGTACAAACTATGAAAAGGACGCTCAGACGGTTGGCGAGAAGGGTGCACTGATTTTAATTTTAATTTTAATTTTAATTTTAATTTTAATTTTAATTTTAATTTTAATTTTAATTTTAATTTTAATTTTAATTTTAATTTTAATTTTAATTTTAATTTTAATTTTAATTTTAATTTTAATTTTAATTTTAATTTTAATTTTAATTTTAATTTTAATTTTAATTTTAATTTTAATTTTAATTTTAATTTTAATTTTAATTTTAATTTTAATTTTAATTTTAATTTTAATTTTAATTTTAATTTTAATTTTAATTTTAATTTTAATTTTAATTTTAATTTTAATTTTAATTTTATTTTAATTTTAATTTTAATTTTAATTTTAATTTTAATTTTAATTTTAATTTTAATTTTAATTTTAATTTTAATTTTAATTTTAATTTTAATTTTAATTTTAATTTTAATTTTAATTTTAATTTTAATTTTAATTTTAATTTTAATTTTAATTTTAATTTTAATTTTAATTTTAATTTTAATTTTAATTTTAATTTTAATTTTAATTTTAATTTTAATTTTAATTTTAATTTTAATTTTAATTTTAATTTTAATTTTAATTTTAATTTTAATTTTAATTTTAATTTTAATTTTAATTTTAATTTTAATTTTAATTTTAATTTTAATTTTAATTTTAATTTTAATTTTAATTTTAATTTTCATTTTCATTTTCATTTTAATTTTCATTTTAATTTTCATTTTCATTTTCATTTTCATTTTCATTTTCATTTTCATTTTAATTTTCATTTTCATTATCATTTTCATTTTCATTTTCATTTTGTTTTAAATTTAATGTTTGTGTTGGTTTGGATTACGCTTAATTCTAAGAATGGAGTCAGGAGTCAGTAAATATGTCAATAGTATCCCCAAACTTGTGTCTGATGCAGTGGTTGTGTATGTGTAATGTGCAAAGCGCAATAAGAAACTCGAGTGAACAATATTAAGGCTTACCAAATTTTAAAATTATTTAACTATTTAAATTTTAAAAATATATGATTATAGAAGTAAGTTCGAACTCTCGAACACTCAAACGATAGCGTATTTAAAAACAATGCATTTCTGGGCGTTTGGTCTGGGATTCGGCCGCGCTTGTTCTTAAAGTCATAGGTACCTCCCAATATTAACACGGACAAATATAAATTACTTACGTTGCTTTTGTTTATTTCCAGTGAATCCACCTTATATCGCCGTCTATCTCATTTTTTTGGTTTTATATATATTATTTGTTGTAAATTCATAAACGTGTGAATTCTACACTTTATTCACCAGAAATTGCTCTACCTTCTACCTACTTATTTGGGGTAATATTGTATATTACCATTTCTATAAAATGTCTATGGTCTATTGGTTAAATTTATACACTCACAGACGTTAAAAAGTTCAATATTTAGGACGTTGATAGATTGGGACTTGTTAGAAAGTATACACACAAACTATACGGTTTATGACATTATCTGGAATATTCTATGACAGGAACATTAGTGTCATATTTTGGTATTCAACTGAAATCTTATCAAGTTAGCGACTAAACATATTACCTTGCTGATTGTGGGAATTTTAAAAGAAATTCATAAAAATCACCTGCCTATAGCTACCCACATATAGTAGGGTAGCTTTTGCTCAAGGGCATTAGCGGTGTAACCCAAATGTGGGTAATTATCACTTGAGCGGTTAATAATAATAGCAAAACAAAGCTTGGCAATACATTATTTCTACGTCCATTGTAGTGATTTGTAATCGTTTTTAATTTAGAAGTTATAAAACTGAAGATAAGAATAGTTCAGACCCTTTTCATTAAAAGTATTGTTCTGAAAAGTGAGTTACGATAATAGTATCTGAAAATACCGAAATGAAACGAGGTTTCATGCTTTCATCTAATATAGAGTAATATTCCCTATCTTTTGAACTCACAATTCGGGATGTTTCACTTTTCAGTTTAATTATTTAAGTAGGGTCGGTTAATTGCTTATTTGGGCTGCGTCATGTACCGCAAAACACAAGGCCTCTAACACAAGCCCATTATCTCATTAGCCCATTAACTCTTGAAAAGGTGAAATTCTAACAACATGTACTCTCATAATTCATTTTTAAAAATTAATTTGTATTAAACACAATATCTGCAAAATAAATACATAATTCGAAATACTATTTTTTTCTAATACTCGTCAAAGGGTTTTTTTCCATATAGGGCTGTGTAAATATCATTTTAAATATTGTTTCAGCAAAATTTTGTATTCATATAGCAGAAAACTTAAACGTAAATAATGTTATGGCAGGTGTTAATCCTTTTTTTTATTTATGATTTCAAGGAATAAAATATTGTTTTTTTTTAATTATGGATTCTTTTAATCAGATATTTTTATACCAGGCGTTTTTAATATGTTGAAAAATAGGCTTAACTTTTTTTTAAATTTTTATTACATTACATTAGAAACATGTATATAGCAAAAATAATAAATTGCAATAACTGTACAAGTATATTAAAAATAAGTCCAAGTGTTATTATGAATTGTCGATATTAGTTCCTAGCTAGGCAGATTGCCCGTTCGAAGGAAACAAATAATGTTGTTAAATTGCTAAAAAATTATTCTGTAAAATTAAAGTGTTGTTTTTTTTTGCTTAAAACTGATAATTTTCTTGAAATCTTGAAAAACACATTTTTAAATCATTAGTAAATCCTTTTATCCAAAGCCATCGGTAAAACCTAAAAAACTATAAAAAGTCAGGAACGTTTTTCTCCGATATCATACTGATTTTATTTAGCTTGTGGATTTTTTCCACCAAACTTCCATGCCCGGATATGTGACTATAAATAAACAGTTTTGAAACAAATAATATAAACCATGGAGTTGACAGTCGTTCTAGCGAGGATCGAAGCCGAATTCCTCCGTAAATCACACCGCTGCCCACCTCTCTACTTCCACACAAGGAGTGCGTGTAACTATTACCATTAGATTGCTGAACTGCATAAAATCCAGATAATAAATGAATTTCAAATTTTTCATTCTAAATTAGAAAAAAATTACAATTAAATGCAAAACAACATACATACATACACAACCAACTATCAGATACACTCACTAACCAGTTGGATGTATGATTTGGGTAACAAGTTTGGGGTTACTATTGATATATTTATTGAATTTATTTATAGAATGAAGCGTAATCTATAGCATCGCTTTGTTGAATTCTAAAAATTAAAGTAGCGTTAGTACGTAATGTATTATGAGTGATTTGTGTTATATGTAATATTGTTCTAGTTTATATATTGTTTATGTTACTGTTAAATTTTTTACTAATACTTTTTCATATTTAGTTTATCAGTCTGTTATATCATGCTTTAAAATTATTTTGTATAATTTTCGATAGCTCACTATGTGTATTCTGTTCTTAAAATCAATTTATTTAAAACCAAACAAAATAAAATATTTAAAACACTTTTTTCTTGATTTTGCGGTTTCAAATAGAACTCAAAATCGAAGAGACCCTCATCTTGCGTTGTTCTATTCACTTAATAATGTTGGTAACCATACCAAACACCACCTGTTCTCGACCATCCACCATACCTATGAACATTATTTGAGAGACGGATTTTATCTTTAGAAGTCTCTATAAGCTTTGATAATAATGCTATGTAAAGATCGTTACAAAGCTAGGCTTTCCGTGGCCGAGCGATCTTTGAAAACTTCTAACAATTGTAGAGAAAGATATTTCAACTCGTGACTTCGAAATTTATGCGACTGGTAAGAGCTACAAGTGAAGACTACCCTGAAAAAAATCAAACACCAATACGACAGTTTGCCAGAAAGGTAAAATCAAAAACGATTATTTTTTTTTAATTTTAGGTTGCTAATTATATATTCATTAATCTATTTACATTAAATGCTTTGTCAATAAAATTAGTGTTAAATTTTTCGAATAGGAAAACTAACATGTTAACTTGTTTCTACTTCATCGTTGTTGTAGCCTATATTTCAGTTCCATTTCAGTATTATTCCAGAAGTATTTCAGTGTTCCAGTATCCTGACAAACGGGACTGAAACCGACATACCAAAAGCAACCCTTATCAAAATACATGAACAACACACGACACGGTAAGTTTTCTTCGTACTCCTATCGCCGACCGAGATTGAACTGTGTGTACCCACAACGTTTTATGTCAACGTACGAGTATGTGCGACATTCGTGTACGGTTGAATACCTTCAAATTCTGTTTGATTTTCTAAGAAATACATTATTTGGATGTGATTTATTTATTTGATATTTTAAGAACAAATTAACCATTCAATATAATATCACAAGAATGGAAAAAAATAAGAGCATTTGAACATAAATAGAGCAATGACAAAAAGTAAAACACAATTTTGATGAAGAGTATAACGTCAAGTCAAAGCCTAAACACTGTTTTGATAAAGTCCGAGAATTGAGTCTTATAACGACGTAAATCAAATCAAATTGGCTTATTTTGAATTGTGTCATTATTGCAGCAAGCGAGCGATATTTTTAACTATGCCTTATGTATAATGAGTGTTTTGAGTATGCTGTATGCCTGTGTGTATTCATATGAGTATGTTGCTCATGTTATATCTATCTGTCTGTGTATTTTATGTCATTGAATTCAGTCACTTGTAATGTTATTCTTCTATCTCTATAATGTATATTGTGGTTTCTTGGTATATTTATGATTTATTATTTTTATAATAATTTTGTTAATTTGACCCGCTAACAAGCTGCTTTGGCAGTTTTGCTGGTGTTGTTTTATGTGATACCGTGTAAAAAGTTCAAACAAAAAAGAATGTTGACTGAAGAAAGATTGGAAGGGTAGGGATGGTAAAGAAGAATTTTGGAAAGTTCTTGTATCATTAGATACAAAAAAATCTATTTTTTTAGTATGAACCGTAGACTTCTGGATACTAAATAACTTACAATTTGGAAGGCGGGTATGGGTACCATCGTCTTGGGAATTCATTGGAAAACCAAAAACTCAACATGTTTAGTGACTTAGCATTGGTGCCCGGGTTTATGGGGTGAAGTTTGCCCATTTATTGCGTGGCGCGATGGATCGGGAGCGAGTGGTTGAGGGAGACCCTTTGAACTCTCATGTTAAAGTATCTCTACTCATTCATTGCCTTGCACCGCAGTGAGAGGGATGGTTTTACACATAAATCACTCCTGGAGACGCTGACTACCAGATACCCTCATATGTCTCACGTTCTTCTTCGCAGAAATTCCTCTCATTCAAATTTTTTTTTAAACATTGCATCCTCAAAAATGACAAAGACCCTTAGTGAAATTAGTTTACTCATGTTTAGAGTAATTGTAAAATAAAATACTTTTAAAAATGATAAAATGTAAAGTGATAAATCATTATTTCAAAACATATATTTTTTAAAAGTTCCGGTTAAAAATTTAACCGAAAACGACTTTGAATATAGTAAAAATGACACGGATAGGGCTGTAGCATACTTCAAAAAGGATTGTCCTTTTGAGCTAACATCTCCGGAGTCCTTTGATTAGTGGACAATGGCTGCTCCGTGTTATAGAACGCTTACCCCGTTGAAAATACTTTTGTATTTTATACAATAACTCACTATGTAGCTTTTATATTATGTTGACATCAATTTTATTTCAGAAAAAGGCCGAAGACCGAAAAAAAATATTAATACATAATTTTCCTGTTCGACGATTATAAAAAGCATACCAACCATGCAATATTCCTTAAATTTCAATTATTAAGAGAAAAAAATATTAATAGATAATTTTCCTGTTCGACGATTATAAAAAGCATACCAACCATGCAATATTCCTTAAATTTCAATTATTTAGAGGCCTAAAAATGAATATTTTAGATGATCACTATCACATCATTTTCCCCATCTCCTTCTCCTCCTCTCTACCTTCAGCCTCACAACATACCTCAGTTGGGGATTTTAAAATAAAGCAAAAAATGACTACGAACCACCACTGGAATGTGGTGTTCCATCATCCCAACATAATGAAAAATGAGAGTGTGAGACGTGGATTTCAATGGTTTTTAGAGTGTCAATTCGTTAATTAAAGCTAATAGGCCAAATTTTGATACTTCCTTAGCTATTGTAAAAACATTGACAAAAGCTCTTAAAAGCTATTTCCTCAGCAGTTTTATTAATGCCTGACACATTCTTTCTTTGGAACTCCAAAATAACTTCTGCGTTTATATATTTTAATGTATTTATGTTGTGTTGTCTTTAATCTAATGTTGTCTTTCCCGAAATGAGTTTTGTAAACTCACTGGGGATTAAACATTATAAATTTGATTTCGTTTTGTAATGATAATATCTTGTAATAAATAAATAAATATTTCCTAAGGTTCTTTTACCCGTAACCTACAGTTTATAATACAATAATGTCATAGTTCCTTTCTGTCAGAAATTTACCTTATCAATATAAAATTTATTGAAACGTATATTTTTGAATAAAGGTAACAAGTACGCTATTGTAGCTCTAATATTATTTTTACAGAATTTTCCAAGAAATGTTTTAAAATCACAAAAATTCAAAGACATTTTTTGCTAAACTTTTTTAAATCAATCGCTTTGTCAAAGGAATTCGCAAGTAGCGGAAAAGTTCCTCATAATTTTTCTTTGAATTTCCAAAATATTCGGTGTTCAGTGCTATAGTCTTGGCGGATGGCTTCCTCCGGAACTTGTGACAGGTGCTCAGTTAAAGCATCAAAGAAAGTTGTTCATTTAATAATACAAGAGGGCGTGATATCACTCTTACTAAAAACTTCCCGAATTCTATTTAACCCTGGAAGCGTGCCGCCGGGTATCAAACAGACCTTGAGTAACAAAATATTATTTTTAAATATTTTTTTGACGAAAGGCGTAAAAACTCGTAAGTCAGTTTTTTTGTTTATGTGGATTCTGCCAGTGAGACCATAGCATCACCAATTGGGGTATGTTGTGAGATTGAAGGTAGTGGAGAGGGTAAGGAGATGTTAAAGGGGTTGGTGGAGAAATACCTAGCTATTCAGATCTGGTCACTGTAATCAACGTTTCAATTCTGAATGGTGGTCTTACGCCAGGAAAATAATTAGAGTATCTTCCACTCTGGAACGTTCCGCAAGTATACTATATATTATTTTAGATGATTGAATTGTGAAATAACACAAATTTATTAAATAAAATTTACTTGCGCACGCCGGGATTTGAACCCTTGACCTTCGGTTTGATATGAATATTAAATGTTTCGGTGACCTTTATCTACCACTTCTTCCAATGCCCTATGTTCATATATCGTAAGCTGTCTTCCACTATAGCAACATTATCCAGCAGATTGCAGCACAAAAGATATTATTGAAACAATATTGGAACGTTGGAACCGGTTACGATAGTTTCGAAGATAAAGTCTTACAAGTACCTATTCCTAAATTCACCTGGGAACATATGTATGGGAGACCGGGGTTAGTGGACTATTCGTGCATTATTAGTAGACTCATCGGTGATAACTCGTCTCGTTCTCAACAAAGGGGGCTCAAATCCTTCCTGTCTGGAACGTGGCCGGTATGGACCTTCTTTCTTTCTTGACCTTCCTTCTGACCGCCACGAAAGTGTCGGCTTACATGAAATTATTTTTTCTTCATATGAAGCGGTTACTTTGTGATGTGACATTATAATTTAAAATTAAACAATAACTTTGTAAACATCACTTATAGGTAAGTACTTAATGTCGACCGGGTTTCACTACAACCGTAGCTTCATCAGGACTGTATTATACAGTCCTGATGAAGCTACGGTTGTAGTGAAACCCGGTCGACATTAAGTATTTACCTATAAGTGATGTTTACAAAGTTATTGTTTAATTTTAAATTAAAATGAATTTATTTTCATAATTTTTCTTCGGCGAGTAGCTTTTTTCAATTTGATTGTTTTCCGGTGAGCCCTAAGAAATCAAATCGTGTAGTATATGACAATTGTGCGTTTTTCCGGAAATAATGCTTTAAATAATACAATGGCGATTTGGAGTTACTCGACTTCCTACCAATGCATTAACTGTAGATGTGTCCTTAACAAAAATAATAACTTCTAATTTATCTCTCGTTTATCTACTTATGGGTATCTTATGTTTATTTTTTTACTATAAGCTATAACTTTTATCATTTTTTTATCAATCTAAATAGAGAAATTTATTTTTTTTAAATTATTCATTTCAGACATTATAATCTTCTATATTTTAATGTAACTCTAAAAGTACACAATTGTCATTGAATAAATAATCCGTATATAAAACATGTGTTTTCATATTTTTTACTGCATTTATCTTATCCTTTTATTCTGTAATGGTCAACTAACCCTATACCCTGAGTCAAATAGCCCCATAGCCCCACACCTGGGTTTGGTTGACCCAACAGGAAGGGTTATCCGTAAACATAATTGCTTCCTTATCGGCAGATGTTTTAACGTTTTATTGTATGACCACATAACCAAATGTATGAGTTGTATTTTAAAGGATTAACAGTCCATGATTGAGATGCTTATTTTTTTTAACTATGAAATAAATTTATCTAGTTTCTAAAATGGTATTTAAATTTATGCAAAATTTAAAATACATTGGAAAAAATATTATTATTTCAAGTGTATACAACAGATAAACAACCCCCTGTGACTGGACAAAAATGTAAATATCTTATTTTCTTTGCATGAACAATTTAACGTTTCAATTAGTGAGGTTTTCACATATACGGCCATTTATCAATTGAATAAATTTTTACCACGTTTTTTAAGCAAGACCGATTATGTGTATCTTCACCAGAATACTTAAGCCTTACGCATATTTTTTCATAAGTATAAAATCTCTTTGTATTATTAAGTTTACCATCACATGATGTTATATATATTTTTTAAATATTATTATTATTAACCAACAGAACTCGTTCATGAACAAACTGTTTTTTTTTCAAATTAATTTATCAAAACACAATAATGTTGAAAAATTTATTCGGTTTTATGAGTGTTTTAATTTCACGTTTAGTCTGAAAATTTTGTAAATATTACATAGTGTTATAGTACCGTACCTGATTCACGATCCAGTAAGTACTGCTTAGATATCTAAGAATATTTATGGACGCTTGTACCGAAATGTAATTGATTGTTTAACTTCGTAAGGTACTTGCATTATTTACTCATTTCGATTAGTTTTAGCGTAGTATGACTAATATACCTAGTATTGCGACATTTTAAAGAAAAATATTTAAATAATATGATACACCTGGGACCTTGATCTTGTCAGGGCTCAGCTCTGGTAAAGCAGCGCTCCGGCAAGGCGAGGGTCCTGGGTTCAAGTCCTTGATGCGACCGTATCTTTATATGATTTTTCCGTTTCAAATTTTCGTTTGAAAATCGCTTATATTGTCTTCAATAATTAAATTTAAAAAATATCAAAATCAGTTTATAATTATTTACAGAGCATGTAAATGCACCTTTATGTACCTGTACATAGATGATCAAAGCAACAAATAAAGATCTAGTTCAAGGGTTAAGATCTCGGAAGTTCCTATCACGACCCTGATGATGTTACCTGTTTCGAATGCAAAATTGTTGGAAAGGAAACTTCGACACTTTCCGCATTTTAAATTGTGATTGAAAAGAAATTGAATGTCGAGATATGGAAGTTTCCGCTAGCGCGATAAAATATGGTTGTAATTTATTTGAACCAGAAAGTTCGACTTTCGACGAGCATTCAAAATTGTTAACTTCAAAAGAAAAATCACATTTTGAAAGTGAAAAGATAACTTGTTTAGCAAATTTTGTATTTATATTGATAAAATTATGAAGATGAGTCTATTTTTCACTATAAAAAGTAAAACTTCAGTGCTGAATATGCATGAAGTTAGAAGGAATACCAAATCTTTTTTCTACTGGCTCTTAAATGTAAATTAAAATATTCATCTCAAACTCTTTTGCTTCGTGCAATAATTTGTTTTCTTAGAGAAATATGGCGTTATATTCTTCTTTCATCGTATTTTTTTAAATTCGGTTTTTTTAATTTACGATCTACAGCTAATTCTTTGAATCGGAAACTAAAAAATTATTTCAAAGGGTACAAAGCCATACCAGTCTTACAAATGGTTCTCCAAGTGGAGAGGAGTATAAACATTGCTCCTGAATCAAATCTCTTTCGATACCGATATATTTTGTATCAGCGAGGAGAGATTCTAAAGGGCAATCCTATAGATTCAAAGAGTCTCTTGACTTTTTCACCACTGCCTGAAATTTGTTACTGTTATTTATGTTTGTAATATTATTTTTGCAAATACATGTAAATAAATTTTAATTTAGTTCTGTTATTAAATTAAATGTTTATAATGGGTAAGAAATTGTATTAAATATATATATTAGAGCCTCTAGCTTTTTCTGGTATCATTGTTGTAGCTGCTTTATATGAAATAGTAGCGGTTCCTATTAGAAGCCTTTAGTCACACCCAACGAAACACTCCCCATTTTAACTGATATTTGCCACATTATTTTCGTATTGACCTATTTTCTTGTAGAATGGTAGTAACAAGTATAAAAAAATATTAATAAATAAAAACCGTTTGACGACAAAATTTGATTTAATAAACATGAATTTTTCAACATTGGAACCTTGACCTCGATAAAAATACAAAGATTTGATATGGGCATTATCCTTTGAATAACGACGTGTAGCCTCACAGACTCCGCAACAATATACATATTTCACATACTTCCCTTCGCTTCCCGCGGCTGATCTTCCCCGTATCTTCAGTTTTAGCATCAAAACGACCAGCGAGGAAGGAGGTTGCGTCGCTCAATGCATAACACGTTAGTAATACCTTGGAATTGGCTGGGCCTGTCAGACCGCATGTCAACAGTTGTCATATAAAATATATTTATAAAGTGTTCATGTTTGTTTTAGATTTTCTAATAAAAAATGGCAGAAAGTAGTAAAACCGGTTATTGCGGTTCCAATCGACAATTTCAAAGTTCACTTCAACAACCAGCTAGAAAAATATTACGATTAATGTTTGCTTCATATGCAACGACGTCTAATCTACATAAATAGGAGAAAGCAATGACTTGAGTTTTAGGAAAAGATATGGTTACGATCAATGTCCAGGCACCAGCAGTCATGCAAAGGACTGAAAGGACTTTGTCTCTCAGAGAAGGATAGAATGACCACCTATGCTTGTATTGAGTGCAGCAAAACTGTGCGCCTGAAATTTTATAGTTATTTTTTTCATTCTCTCCACACAGGAGGCCTTGAGCAAAAAAAATCCGTCGGGTCCATGTCATCTTTGAGGTTGCTGTGTGGGGGGATTTTTAGGGAAAGGAAGGAGAAAGTTCTGGGAAGGAAAAGGGATAGGTAATGGAACTGGCTACAATCATTTTAAATATTTTTTTTTTTTATATTTCGCATTTGTTTTTGTTAAAACTATGTAAAAATCGATATTATATTTTAATTTTTATTGTTTCTCTGTGTAACTAATCTCCACTTTATTGTTTACTATTATATAACTTTACAATTGAAAAAGTCCTCCACAATACAGGTGAACTCCTAGCGTGGAGGAAAATGGACTATACCTTTGTAATACTAATTTATTTAAGAATAAATAAAAAAAAATTGTTAGTAAATGGATTTATGAGGGATGAGTAGGAATCTAGGGGCCAATGTGCATAGGAAAGACGGAAGGCAATGAGTCGAGAGAGTCCAACTGGAGAAGTCAAAAGAGTGTCCCTCAACTAGTCTCTTCCGATCCGACCTAGAGAAGCCTCACCCCATGAACCCGGGCACCCCTGCTGCTACGCAGGGGTGTTAGTTTTCCAATATCAATAATACTTTGTGCAACGACTGTCAATTATTTTTGTTTTTTGTTGTGCATTTTTTTTTGATCATAGTATATTAGAATTTTACATAAAAATGTATATTTTTATAAAACAGTTCAGATTCTTTTAACAGCTAAAAACCTAGCTATAGCCGAAATTACCTAAAAAGCGCCACTATTGTTAATTTTGCATGATTCTAGATTTTTTAATAATTAAAAAAAAAAAAAAAACAAAAAGTTTTAATAGTTTAAAATTATTTTTTTTAACTATAAAAATCGCCTGCTAATATAGGAGCCTGTGAGGCTACTCGTCCAGAGTAGTGTTGTTAAAATATGACATCCATACTTAAAGGTTAACTACATCAACGTCACATTTGTGCGGCTGTCTGATGTCTAGTGATTCTGTTTTTAGTATTTCGCACGTCTTCCTGTCTTAAGGGACAACAGTTATAGTTAGTAACGTAGTTAAAATGAATTTAACTTTACTGTAAAAAGAAACAATAAGTTTTTGGCAAAGTCGAATGATCACTACTTCTTTATATAGAGGTTGATATGTAACATAAGTAAAAATAATTCATGCTCTTAATTTTGGTAACCAATTTAACTGACTTATAACTCAATTCTTTAATTGAGCATATTATGGTCACCACCTCTTTTTTTTAATGTGCTCATGGGTATATTTTTCGTATGTGTGCTCGTTCTCTTAAAGGCAATTATCACACTTAAACCGATCACGGGGGGAAATCCGCCCGCCAAAAGTTTCAAATGTAATTAGAGTTTCTTGCCATCGAAGATTTCCGTCTTTTTCACAGTGCCGCAGCCTTTCCACAGAATTGCCGGTGACGCCGTGCTGGGCCACGATAAACGAGTTCATTATATTTTTCAGCCTTTCCGAGTTATAACTTTCTTCAGGGCACCTTCATACAGATTTGTATTTTTACTTTTGTAGGCATAGTGGAAATTGCACAAAATCTTTAATGTTATTGATAACCTACCTGATTGTTGAAATGTATTACAGGCCACAATTTATTTGAAAGCGGTAGAATTCAAAAAGAGAATTCGGTTAACGAAATGGTTGTGTTTTTCCATCCTTGCTGACCATACTTTGATGACAATTAAAATGATTAAAATATTTCACTAAATGCCAAAAAAAACCTTCCATTTTATAATTGGATATTTCCACTGGTTTAAATGTATCAATCTCCAAAAAATCTAAGAAATTCAATAATTTATCATTCTTAATACCTTTGACTTAAGAGGAAGCTACAAGCCAAAAATGTGTATTTTCTTGGTATACCTAATTTTGTAGGTAATAGACATTAAAATTTCTTGACAAACGGAGTCTATAAACGTTCGATTTCAAGCACAAAACTGGTTTTTATTTATTTTGTAACTAATTTGATAATAAACAAAAAAGTTAATCAGGTGAAACTGTAACAGATATCAGCTAAGACTGATTTTTTTAAGTTGTTTCCTTTACGCGTTCATACATTTCTATTGAAAAAATATTTTTTTTAGTAACATACATTTATATTTTTTACTGAGTAATTTATTTTTTATTTGTATTCTACTCAAGCGAAACGATAGGAAAACCTTCAATTTATGTAAAACATATTTTTTGGTATTCATAATGTACACCAATTCGTTATAAAGATTGATCAAAATAGTGATTTGGTATTAAGCTTCGCCTTAATACTTGTGCATGTTAAATAATTTTATTATTTGATTCACTCAAAAATATGTTCATAAAGAAGTTTGCTGTGTTATTACCACTACGCGTTACACTCTTTTCGCCTTCTGAAGGCATTAACACACTGTACGCCTTTAGGAGGCGAAACACCTGTCACGCATAGTAACATAACACGGTAGAACTTTTTTTTCAAATACTTTTTTTTTATTAAGTAGTAGTATTATTGAATATTTTAAAAACAATCCTAAAATTAAAATATATTCAACAAATTAAACTTGATAACAATACATAGAAATATGTTATTTACAGATAATATTTGATCCAAACAGTATTCTAGTTTCTTTGATTACCAAGCGTCTTTTAAATCACACGACAAAATGGTTCTATGATAACACAATAACAATTCAACTCACACTTAAATGGTGATATAAAGTCATTAAAAGCGATGAAAAAAACTACCACGTTAACCTAACCTAGTTATTGTTACATAATTTTTCAGGACTTTATATCACTTTTAAAGATATGTTGAGTTGTCATTTTGATGAGTTATCCGGTGACCATTTATTGAGATATTTAAATATTTAGAATCATGTCAGAGAGGGATGTCAATTCAGTTGACAGCACGGGAAAGAAAAGGTTAATCAATCATTATTATAGATGTCAATGTGTTTTAACAATAAAATTAAAAGTGTTTCCTTTTCTGCCATCAAATGCCCATAAATTATAGTTTCACACATCTTGTACGCGACGCTGAAGGCTTAAACTGACTTCACCCAAAAGCGGACCGCTGAAGCACTGGTACAGTGTATCTGTATAAACGCTGGACACAGACATGTTACTGCCCCCACCCGGCCACGTGAGCTGTACAGGATAACACGGGACCATTGTTAATTCCCACCTAGCATCTGGGTCAGCACAGCGGAGTTGGTAACGCCATGGAGTTACCTAGAGAAACTAACAACAAAAAATCCGTACTAATCACACACAAATAAAACCAACCGTTGATTTTCTAGATATTCATTAATGTATTAATCGAATTTAAAAAAAACCCATAGTAAAGTTCTGATTACTTGTGACATTCATTTTTGCACTAACCTTAGCCACGTGGACGACTTACGATATGATATATGAATATAGAATGGTACAACCAAAGATATTAGAAGAACGAGATATGCTATGTTGGCCGCCGGACCGTAGCCGGAGTACTACCTAATTAGGGTACTTTGAACGGTATCGGGACGTGTACGTACAGAAATCTGTTCTATGTATTAGTGCGGATACCTTAGCGATGCCTTAGCGTAAGCGAAGGTGTGCAGTAGTATTGGTGAACAAAACCGGCGACACTCGGCAAAACAATTCCACTCAGTACGAACTGCGCATAGCACATCTCGTTCTTCTAATATCTTTGGGTACAACCTTGAAATGCGTATCTTTTTTTTTTTTAATTTTCGACGATAAACGGTTTAATTTGAAATTCTTATTCTGCTGGGTACATAACACCGTGTTTTCCTATTTAAACCTTCAGGCAAATTTGTTCGCTTTTGGGAACAACTATTATGATCTCACAGAAATTGTTGTCTCCCTTACTATTGTGATGATAAATATGATCTACCAAAAATGTGTTAAAAAAAAAACGCCAACCTTTATATTAAAATCTAGAAGTTAAACACAGTAGAATTAAAATGTGCATATTTATGAACCCAATTTGGAAAAAAATAATGTAACTTCGATATATTTTATTAATTATTTTTATATTAAAAACTACAATAAGCGAGGTTAACATTTCGAAAATATACAGGGTTTTCCAATAAGAGGTGTTATTTTAATATTCAATCGTAAAAGATCAATCATTTAGTTGCTTGTGTAGCACGTAGCGCCGTTTTGTTGAAAGTGAACGTTATCCAGATTAAAACCATCCGATTTCGGCCATGAAAAATCATTAATTATCTCTCGATAGCGCAATCCATTCACCGTAACTGTTGCTCCAGCCTCATTTAAAAAAAGGTAAGGTGCAATGACTCCGCCGAACCATAAACCGCACCAAACAGTCACACGTTGAGGATAGAGAGGCTTTTCAACAATAACTCTTGGGTTTTCCGAGCCCGAAATGCGACAATTTTGCTTGTTGACGAAGCCACCGAGGTGGAAATGGGCCTCATCACTCAAGATGATTTGCATTTGATTCACTCAAGTGAATTTTAATAATTTCAATGCGTTGTTGAAGCGTGTATCGTTCCATTTTTATTTATGGCGTAGTTTTTACTTGACAAATGTCAAAAAATGACAGCTTTAAAAGTAAAACCTACCGAAATAGCGGGCTATTTAAAATAACACCTCTTATTGGAAAACCCAGTATGTTTATTTTTAATAATAAAATTTGAAAGCGTATTTCATCACCTTTCAAAGGCAGATTTCGGATACTTTCAGAAGTATTCCATTTATTTGGATTGTATTGCAAAGCGGAAATACTCCTGATATAATAATATATCTTAGGCCTGACGAGTTAATGAATGCAAACATTTGTTTACTAAGAGAAATTTAAATTTAAGTTTTTAAATTTCCTTTTGAATTTACATATTTTTATGTTTAAACGTTTTGATTATTGCTATAATAGAACAAGTTGTGTGATGCCGTTCAGAAAAACGGATCATATTTATTTATTTATTTATTTACACCCTGATGGGCTTTTACAAAGATAGGTAACAAGTAATAAAGTTGCGTTAGGTACATAGTTAACAAAAAATAATGATTTATGATTAAATTAAGCTAAATTAATAGTGTCGATTATGGAAAGCAAAATATGTATAAAAAGCATAGAAATATAAAAATTAAAGTGTATTCACTACGGAGTCGTCAATTTATACATATCAGTGAAGTGATTAAAAAGATTTCGTTTTATAACTATTACGGAATCTTTAAACATGTCTACAATATTCCCAAATTTTAAGTTGTTTTTAAAATTGTCACAGAAAAAGATAGCACTTTGCTTCGTATTTCTGGTCGGTACGTAAAATTTTATTTTGGCGAGAATTTCAGTGTTGTCAATGAAATTATTAATAATTGTATTTATTTGTACAAGGTCAGATATGATCCGCCTATCTGACAGCGTTATTAAGTTAAGTTGTTTCATCAAAAGGACATGGTTAATATTTTGAATTGGAATATTCAGTTTAAAGTTAATAAATCTTAGAAATTTTTGCTGTACTCTTTCTATATTTTCAGAATGCGTTTTATACAATATATATTTTATTGATATTATGATTAAAAATATTATATCGATTTACAAAATTATTTGTTTTTGAGAGACTGGTGTTATTCAAACAATTTTTTTACTCAACTTTAATGAATTTCAGAAATGGCAATGAAATCTCCGTCCAACATTCCTTTGTCCGATGTCAGAGCTTAGAAACCCAGAGATAACTTTGTTTGAGGCTGTGTATTTATTTTCGCTTGGGAAACTGGCAACTTTTCCAATTAGTCAGGCTCATAGTTTGCCGGTGCCGTCGGTGCCACGGTACTGTTACCAGACACCTATCTGTCATCGTCGTGGTGGTAAATCGGTGTTTCATCGGAGGCGGAAAGGGAACAACGTGGGAATTTATTGTACCAACCATTTGCATTGATTGATGAATTTGTCGGAATAACTTCTACATTATTTCTTTGTATCCTTGGAAGTTTTAACTATCTACTTGTGGAAATAACATTGACCTTGGTCATTCAATAACCAGCTCTGAAAAGGTGTTAATGTTGAAACACGATCCTCACCAACATGCAATAAATATGTTGCACGTTTAATGCGAATAATAATTTCATGTTCATTAATCATTCATATAAATTACCTATTTGTACAAACCTTTTCGATTTAAAATTCTGAATCATTTATTTTTTTTTTAATTTCTTGTAATAACTTGACAAAATAAAATACAACTATGAGGTTAATCTTTTGAATTCATATGAAACCCCTATTTTTTTGTTTGAATTCAGCGGGACTATGGCATCCCAATCGGTGTACAGAGTGAGCAAGGGAAGTAGATTGTTATAGAAAATTTGGGATGTACCTGGAATTTCATATCTTGGCACCAAACACGGCTAAAAATATTGTTATTCCTTATTGAAATCACATTCCGTAGCGCTAGTAATTTAGGAATGGTCTCAAGACTTTAAAGCCATAGAGGAAAATTTATAATTCACCACGTTTAGTTGGTGCCATTGGTGGACCGGTCAATGGTTGAGTTGGCATCGCGTTTGAATACCACCCAGGCGTCGTGTGTTTAATTCCTCAATTATCCTCCATCACAAACGAAGGAAAATTTTCAGTTTATTGTGATGGAAGTAGGAGATTTTCAAATATTGTCAGGTTATTCGAACCCGGGTTAGTCTTTATTTACAGAATAAAAAATATATTTATAAATGAACGTATTGGTCGATGGTTGGTGCCTGGGTTTATATTATAATACAAAGAAACAATCATTTATCTATGCGAAATATATTACGAAACTTTTTATAGACTTTATTTTTATTTTGAAAGTTTTATTGGCAAATGAAATTAGAAAACTGTTTATTTGGATACGAATGTTTGGTTATCATATCCCGGGATGTTATTGCACTCTGTAATCCAATTAATATCTAAAGTGAAGTCTGAATTGCTTTCCATTGTGTTATTGTAAGTAGTGAAAAATCGTTGGATGAGTTTTTTTTTATTTCAGGGTGGGCTTACAAATATATATATTTTTCAGTTTGGCCCTTCAAAAACTAGTTCATTTTCAAAAATTAGATTAGAAACACAGCTAAAAAATAAATTAATCAAATACTAAACACTGCTAAAAAAACTACACGGTAAAACGTAATCATGATAGGAACCGAACGGCACTTTGTTGATAAATTACTTTTTGCTTGAATTCGTCTCCTCTAGTACGTCTATAATGGTATACGTCAACAAGTAATATTCAGTCAGAACATGTTATTAAATTATAATTGACAGGTTTAAGGGTTTCACTCGCGGTTAACGTATATTTAACTCATTAATAATTTTATTTTTTCAAGTTGTTGACAATATTGTGTGTGTAACCCTTCAGTACTTTCATCACATTTTGCAACGTTTTCTGTGTATTTAAAATGCGCTATCTATATCTTATTTTTTAAATTTCAGTAAAAAGAAATGAATTTTAGTAAAAAGACTGTTTTAGAAACTAGATAAAATTATTAGTAGAGTAGAGAGCAATCACTTTGTGGTTTGACACATTTAATAAAATAAAATACTTTTTGTTTTAAAAACCACAAGACCAATTTTTAATAATAATAGTAATAATTTGTACCCTGAAGATGCTTGAGTAAAGCAAAATCGGTCGGTTTTAAAAATTATTAAAAACTCGTGGTTTTAAAAGAAAAAGTATTTTATTTATAAGATAAAATTATCTTTTCGCAGTATGTATCAAACGGGAAATATAAATACGGGAAAGTATGTATCAAAGGTTGTCAAAAACGCTAACCATATTTTTACTCCAATCATAGAAAAATTGAGAGAACTCAATATTTCGAAAACACATTAGTTTTGTATAGAGAATTTTTAACAAAACTTTACCTTCACTTTTATAAAATTTCTTATATTACAAAATATAAGAAATAACTAAAGTAAATAAAAGTTAAACCGATTGTTAGGATGGCGGCGCGAAATGTGAATTTTTCATTTTGGTTATTTTTGGGATTTTATTTATGGATTCCTGTATAATACTTGAGGCAAACTGGAAAGAATGATTTTATTTCTTTCTAACGTCAAAAACATTATGTATTTTCGCGTGGTAGAAAAAGAGAAAAAATTATTTTATAAAATATCGACGCCCTGTCATATATGACTCTAAAACGCTGGAGGGGTTAACTTTATTACCATATCACTTATTAGCTTGTGACCTTTGGTGTTTTAGTTGAATTTTTTGTATGGGAAACTATTCTTCATTGAAAAATATTTTTTTATGAGAAATTATTTTTACCTCTACCATCATGTCGGACATCCTGCACATGGTCGTTACGAATACGTGGGAATTAATTAAAATGTGGGCCTCGCGCAAACCCCCGTTATTAGAGTGCTGTGTCGCCTTAATGAACACACCGCCATGTATGTGATAGACATGTGTCTGTTAATAGAATAGCGAAAGACTTTGAAAAATGGAGATTATTAATGATTAAAATTGGTTTATACATTGTATTTCAATTTCATACGATTATAATAAATCCCACGGAAAGATCAATTTTCTAGGCCTGCTATGGAAACTACGCCGGGCCGCGCGCCAAATATTATTTTTAAACGACATCATCACTTATGTCGTTCAGATTCCCACTATATTTTTGAGATTTGCTAGAGCAAATTCAACCGCAGGTCTGTCCAATACACCAGGGCCGCGCTTTGCATATTTGTATACAGGGCTTCTTTACTTACGTCGTTAAGATTTTATTTTATTTTAGGAATAATTATCTTGGTATGTCCATTGAAAGTTTTATAATTCGGAGCATCGCAGAGGTATTCCGAGATAGCTACCGCCTGAAGGGCGCCGCTAACATGCCGGGCGAAGTTGGCCCGATTTACGGAACGGATAGCGTTATCTGACTTCAGTCAAATTTGAGTAGGAACGCCAATATTTATGTTTGGAAAGAAAAGTATTCACTCAACCGCCCTTTTCATAATTCTGGAGACTTACAAAGTATTGAAATTTTGTCTATTTTCACGATTAACTGTTGTCACATTAATTTATTGCAATGAACAAAAACAAATTGACAATGTGTTACTTTTTTTTAGTAGCGACCAATTTATTAACTTTAGAACATAAATTTGGCGATTGTTTTTTCAAATGTTGACATTTTTATATTTTAATTTATCATACATATTTCCAAAGAAGTGAAACTAAGAGCGGTTTGTTTCTCAGAATTTGAACGATTCATCCAATTTTAAAATTGAAATTCAGGTTTTGTGATAATTTCAATTATAACAACTAAGGATGGGTTGTTTTGGAGAATTTGAACAATTCATCAAATTTCAACGTTCATTTTCGGGTTCTGTGAAAGTCCTATTCAAGTTCTGTTATTATATCATTTTAGGCTAGTTGCTTGAAAAAACTGAAATAAAAACAGAACTTGAAAAAATCTTTCACAGAACTTGAAAATGAACGTTGAAATTTGATGAATTGTTCAAATTTTGCGATACAACTGGCCCTAAATATATTAACACTAGAAAGACCGAAGCGGTCATTTTGACCGTTTCTCGATGTAATATGACGATATTTTGCTTAAAATTTATGGTAATGATCTGATTTTTTTTTAATTTTCATGATTCATGATTTAACGACCATTGTGAAAAAAACAGGTACGTACCTTTTTTATTTATCGAAATATAATGATTTATACCTACAAAGACCGCCCCGGTCAATGTGACCGTTAGGGCCATTTTAAGCTGGGTTTGTTTAGGATCTTCTTTATCCAAGTTATGCTCGCGGGGCTTATAATGCTAGCCACCTGTATATTGACTAATTATGGTTGACTTTATGGGGACCCCTTATATTCAAAGAAACTATGAGTAAGAACAGGTTCAAAGAAATTATGAAATATTTGCGTTTTGATTTGCGAACTACGAGGTCTTCACGACTGGCAACTGATAAATTTGCACTAGCATCGTCAATTTGCAACAAGTTCATTGAAAACTGTAATCTGTGTTACGTTTCTGGTGAAAATTTGATGGGCGATGAACAGATTTTTCCTAGCAAAACTCGTTTTCCGTTTACTCAGTATATAGCAAATAAGCCTGACAAATTTGGAATAAAGTATTGGCTTCTGGTGGACGTAGATACTAAATACCTATGTAATAGATTTCCATATTTAGGTAAAACTGTGGAACGTTCAAATGAGTCTTTACCAGAATATGTATTAATGAAACAACCGTATCTCAAAAAGGGACGATATATCACAACTGACATTTTTTTTTACTTCGATGAAGCTTGCAGAGAAATTACGAACTGAACAAACAAGTATTGTCGGACGATGAGAAAGGCCTGGAGAGAAATACCAGCAGTTTGCAAAACCGTTTGTACTCCACGTTATGAATCATTTATTTTTAAGGCGAACAATGGTATTACACTAACTGTTTATCAAGGAAAACCGAAGAAAAATGTAATGATATCGAGTACAGTACATTCAAATGTTCAATTTGGCGACAGAACAAAGAAAAATCCCGAAACGATTGAATTTTACAATTCTACAAAATATTGTGTCAATATAATCGACCAAATGGCTCCTAAATATTACGTAAGAGCTGGAAGTAGAAGGTGGCCTGTGCACGTTTTCTACAACATACTTGATCTAGCCGCTATAAATGCATGGATAATTTATAAAAAAATATATCTCGTTACAATTTTATTCTACAGCTTGTTCGAGAACTAAGGTCAACATATACAAATGCCAGAGCTGGTCCAGTTGTCAAGAATTGACAGAAAGGGAACCGGAAAATAAAATTTCTAAAAGACGACTGTGACAAATTAATAAAAAATGTAAGCAAAATAAAACAACAGTTTGTACTAAATGTGCACTAATTAATTAAAGTTAATCATTTAAATATATAATTATTGTTTAATTTATTTAATATTATGCCAAATATTACAGAATTACAATAATAATAAACTCGCATGTTATCAGCGGTCAAAATGACCGTTGTGGTCTTTACAGGTATGGAGCAGTACCCGGTCTTTCTAGTGTTAAAAAATGACAATTTATTTTTTTTGTGAAAAACTCCATCGGGCATTTTATATATTAAAATAGACAAGTACTAAACCTTTGGAATGTTCAAAAACCATTTAGTAGTATAATTAGGAATATTAGTAAATCAAAAATATTTTTTGTGTGAAATCGGCCAGGGGTTCGTTCCTATTTCAAAATTATTAGGTTTTTATAAAATCTTTCTACTTGTACAGAATAAAACTTAAACATGACGTTTTCGTATTTTTTTTAAATGGTGAAATAGGAAAAAAATACTTTGTGCATAAAATATTCGTTTTACTTTTTTTCTAGATTTCAACAAAAAAATATAATTTCAAAGTAAACGAAACATACATGGTGTTGGCAGTTCGTTCGTGCAATGCCTTTAATTGAAATTTTACAAATTAAAATTTCCATATAAAAAATGGGGTGGTGTGATATTTTTTAATTATTCGCTCCCTTAGTGCTTGTACTGGACACTTACGCCAGTGACATCGACTGTAAATGCCGGTTTCCTCTCGGGGGTACCTTAGGTAAGGATTTTCAAAGAAACACAACTTGCGAATGTCGTCGGACAACTGACTGGTTGGGCTAGTTGTTTGCATATTTATTGAGTTCAAATTCAACACGTGTTAATGTACAGCAATTATTCTTATCTCTAAACAGGATGCATTAGATCATTGAGGAACCAGGAAAAATAACCAAATTTTAATTACTACGGTTAAATCCCATTTGACACATGAAACGTGTCCGGTGATAAGCTTCAAAAGGGATTCGGCGTTGTTAAATGCATGATAACAGTAAATATTCATTTCCTTAATTATTTTAATAATTATGTCCATCCACCTGCTGTCCGGTACACCCCCAAGGTGAAAAAGTATTTTTCACCAAATAGTTTATATTTCAGAAGAATGAATGAATATATCTCTTGTTAACGGGCGGCCTTCAGGCCCTCTCACCCATTAAGGAGTTATGTGACCCACATGTCAAGTGTTTACATGTGAGGTATTTGTTTATAATAAATAAATCTTTTGTTTGTAGTTCAAGTTCGTGAATCATTGTTATTGTTATTACTGTCTCTCATGTGACTCTTCTTTAATTAAGTTTATCTGAACCTTATCTGGCTCTTTAACGTAATTTATTTGAGTTAAAAATCTAAAAAATTCCATCATTTTTATTACATAATTCTGTAATGTGAAATGAAAACATTTTGGATTTGTATTTTTCCAGGGTTTCCAGGATGTGATGAATAATTTAGCCCACCCCCAAAATTCTGGCCCTTGGAATTTAAACGTTTGACGAGGGAAGTGTGCAGAAAAAACGAATATACATCTTTTCATGTAAAATATATTAATTTATAACGCAGGCAGATGTAAAAAGAATAACAAGTTACTTAATGTTACAAGTTTCCTAATGGAAAGAAAATTCATTTCGATGTATTTTATATGTAAATATTCATTTTTGTCCATAATCTTTGACTTTCCCCAACGTCTTCAGTTGATTCAAATGCAAATTTGATTTACAATCACCGGTAATTTCTGCCAAATTTCATTTGTCAAATTTCCATAAATTTGTCTCTTCTCCTTAGGAGGGTCTACAATCAAACACGTCGTGTTCCAGCTTACGGGAATCAGTTAAAATATAACACGATGGATTGAGATTAAACTTTAACAAAACGTCACGTGTTGGAAAACGCATGCGGTTCGTGTCACATGTTCATTGAAGTTCATTAGAATAACATGGCGGATTAGCATCTACGATTGATAACTGTGTCAAGCCCTATTTAATAAGAATTCTAAAAATTATTTATATGCATTGCTTCGTTCCCCTCCAGCGTTTTGGGGTCATATATGACCGGGCGTTCATATTTCATATAAGTATTTTTATCTTTTTTTTTATCATGAGGAAATACGTATTATTTTGACGTTAGAAAGAGAAATTATAATTCTTTTAGTTTACTTCAAATATTTATACCGGATGCCATTAATAAAATCCTATAAATAGCCAAAATGAATAATTTATATTTAGAGCCGCTATCGTAACAATAAGTTAACCTCAAAAAAAAAATATATATAAAAATATTATATGAACAAGATAAAAGTGAAGTTACAGTTTTCTTACAAATCTACCGAACAAAAAGAATGTGTTTTCGATATATCGAGTTCTCTCATTTTTTTTGCGATGGGAGCAAAAATGTGGTTAGCATTTTTGACAATATTTTTCACTTTGATATTAAAATGTTATTTATTATTATTATTATTATTTTTGGATTCGTAATGTTTATTTTAAATGCTTATTCCGGAAAGATAATTTTATTTAGTTTCTAAAACATCATTTGTTTTTACGAAAATTTAAAAAATATAATAATAACATGGCATTTATATAGCGCAGTTTAGTGTCATTTTATATAAAACCCACTCGAAATACACATACAACATTGCAAACTGAACGAAAGTGTTGAAAGTACTGAAGGGTTTATTTGTTAATTTAATAATACCTACATAAATAACCATCATTCAAACATGGCACAGACATTATTCTAAATAACTTCGAACACCTTACAAAGATGTCTAATACATAAATACTATTATGTTTATTTTATTATTTTATTTATTGGATGATTTTTATAGCGCCGCTTTTGCGAAATATCAACTCAGGGGCGCTGTACAGTTAATGCAGATATTACAAAAAAAATATATAAATATTACAAATTGAAATTGAAATTAAGTTAAATAAAATGAAGTACAGAAACAGGTGACACGGAGATGGAGAGTCTGCTGCAAGAATCCAAGGTGGTGAGGAAACTGGACCAGCTGCTGCAGCGAGAGAGTCCACCGCGTCCACCAACAGTGCCAGCACGAGGTTCGTCATCCTTCCAGGTATGTGTCTGCTGCTAATAGAGCGCTGACACAATGTCCTCTCATGGATTCCAGACCTTGGCAGCACCGCTGTGACATTTGACGAAGGTAGAGGATGGAGACTCTGCAGCAAGAATCCAAGGTGGTGAGGAAACTGGACCAGCTGCTGCAGCGAGAGAGTCCACCGCGTCCACCAACAGTGCCAGCACGAGGTTCGTCATCCTTCCAGGTATGTGTCTGCTGCTAATAGAGCGCTGACACAATGTCCTCTCATGGATTCCAGACCTTGGCAGCACCGTTGTGACATTCGGAAAGTCCATCTCCCTGTACACTTGTTTCTGGTGATTATGTTAGTGGTGCATTGTTCCGAAATAAAAGGCGGCGGACGGGATAATAAATCAGCTTGGGCACTTGTTAGGGCTTTCAGAGTTTCCAAGAATAACATTGAAAACATCTGGCGTACCTACAGTTACCGATTCTCGTCCCAAGTTCAACTTCATTGAATTTAGAATATTTTTAGCACAATTTTCGATTATTCATTTTTGAAACACTGCACTCTAGTCACATTACTATTAAGTTCTGATTACTAATTGGTAAGTTAATTTAAAATGTTGATTCACTGATTTTTAAAATAACTTCAAAGGGATGTTGCCTCGTTTCCCTTGAAAATACTAAAAAAACACAAAGCGGTTGGAGACGGCATGACGCGTCCAGCTGCCACAAAGGGCGCTAACTAATTTATGCTGGTTCTTAAAATATACGAATAGTATTCACTCGATCGTGCCATGTCTTTCTGGGGTATAATCGAAGTATTGAAGTATGCAAATGTAATAAATGAAACTTACAGAGAAACATATTTTCAAATTAGTAATTGTTACAACTGAACTTGCACTCCAATTTTTGATGAAAGGATAGAAAAATTATGTATAATACTTCTTTGACAGCCTTGAATTCTTTTAAACGCGTTATGTTTTGCCTCTCTGTATTTACAACCAGGAATAAGAACATAAAATATTTTGTTTCAACGTTACCATCGTATCCAATTAGTTTTAATTATTACCTCGAATCCACATGCCAGGTAAATAATATAATTCCGTTAATGTTGATATTTTCAATTAGAACTTACTCAAAATAATCACTCGCTTTTACTAAAATACTCGCTTTTACTAAGAGATGTTATATTTTATTCACTTGTACAGCGTCGGGCAAAATCTACAGTATTTCAATGTTTCATTTAAAAGACACGGCCGCGGCGTGTCGGTAGTATTTTTTTATAAATATGGTTAGTGCCAGATGAATCAATTTTCACACATGGCCCTAAAAAATAATCACCCAAAATGTTGACGATCATTTTCTTAGGAGATTTTTAATTTCAAAATATATTATATCAGAAGATATCATTTGAGGCGGGAGGTATTTGTGCATTTTTATGAAGTACCTTTTTTATGTGAATACCACACAACTACTCCGTCTAGAGACAGTGAGACTATGGCTTCTTCAATTGGGGCAAGTTGTGTGGCTGAAGGTAGCGGGAAGAGGAAGGAGATGGGAAATGGGAAGGTGGGGTACCTGGCTATTCAGATCTGGTCACCAAACATGGCTAAACCCATGTTAAGCATCGTTTTAATTATGAATAGTGGTCTGACACCAGGGAAATACTGAGAGTATATTATTATTTAAATTTTTAAATCGTGAAATAACACAATTTTTTTCTAATGTAAAACTTAAGCTTTGAAAATTGCCCAGGGTGCACACCTATTGGTGTGTAAGAAGTTATGAAGTTGTTTTTTATGTTAGTGTAAGAAATGATTGTCGAAGGACCTTGAATGATTGAGTAATGACCACTGCACATAAGACAATATTTGTTGTAGGGATAAAGGAATGACTCACCATTAGGAAAGGGCACTCGTTTCTTCCCGTCTTTTCTCCTCACAACAATGTCACTTAACACGGAGCGGCTTGCACGATATCGGCGCGAATTATAATGTCTTAGAGGTAAGGGAGATCAGATCTCGCGCGGATGCGGTTATTGTGAGCGGTTCGGGTTATTGCAACATACTGATGCCAAAGGGCACATAAAAATTAGCAGGACGGAAAGGAAGGTAGGACAAAGGACAATAATACTATCTCAGTACAGTGGTCGCAGGTATGTGTGTATGTGTGCATGAGATGTATATATAAATTAATGTCTATTGCGCATTAGCGCAACCATGCCCCCCGCCTGGAAGGGGATGAAAGAATCCACTTCCATAAACCATAAGAAGGTCAGTACGCTTTTACGTTAAAACCAACAAAATTGTAGTAACACGCGGTAAAAATAATATTAATTTGTAAAAGGTCAGAAAAATGTTAATATTTGATGCTATTGTATTAATTTTGTAATAAAATTAATCAGCGGTAAATTTAAATTAAATTAAACAGAATAATGTAGAAAATAAAAGAGAGGGCCATAGATGTACCATCTGATGACCAAGCTGCCAAAGACTATTATTGCGATGGTAAAGGGCAGAGTTTTACTACTGCTCTGCGGTATATGCCATTATTCGTTTTGACATCAGCAACACGGATCACTCCGTCCAAACCGGGATATACGTTGACTATTATGCCAATAGGCCATTGAAGAGGCGCAATATTGTCACACTTGATCATTACAATTGTGCCTGCCGTTACCGGGTTTGAACTCGTGTTCCATTTCTGCCGCGATTGTAAAGTATTTAAATATTCCATGATCTCGTTGATCGTGAGATGATCAACGAGATGCTTCCTTTGCAGCAAGTTTACGGACTCGTTGGACAAGTCAGCGGCGGGTAGAGATTTTAACGGCGTAAGTGTTAAAAAATGCGCGGGTGTTAAAGGTAACGGAGCTGAAACATCAGTGACGCTAAGTACCGACAGCGGACGTGAGTTTAGAATTGCTTCAATCTGAGAAAGCACTGTCTGCATCTCTTCGTAAGTCAGTAGAGAGGTGCCTACGATTTTATTTAAATAACTCTTCAGGCATTTAATGTTACTTTCCCAGATTCCACCAAAGCGTGGAGATTGAGGAGGATTCATCTTCCATTCGATGCGGTTTTCCCGTAGATTATTTGAGAGTTCCTTCTTATAATTACGAGACTCTATTAGATCGAATAAAGAGTTTAAATGAGACTTAGCTCCCACGAAGTTCGTTCCATTATCGGAGTACATTACACTCACAGGACCACGTCTAGATAAAAAACGCTTGAAAGCGTTGAGAAAGACTTCGGTGGAAAGATCTGAAGCGAGTTCGATATGAACCGCACGAGTCACTAGGCAGATAAATATGCAAATGTATGCCTTTTGACTTCGGACCCCCCGACGTCTATAAGGGATTATTTGAAGCGGGCCAGCGTAGTCAACACATGTGTGTAAAAAAGCCTTGGCTTCGCGGACGCGACAAGCGGGTAAATCTCCCATTATTGGGAATTGTGATTTAGGCTTAACCTTAAAGCACGTATTGCACCAATGTATGCGCTTTCGGACCAGATTACGCGATGAAAGTATCCAGAATCTTTGTCTTAGTAGAGACATGAGTAAAGTGGGACCCGTATGTAAGTTCTTAATATGATAGTAATCTATTATTAAATCGACTACATGATCACGCGCGGGTAATAGAATGGGATGACGACTGTCAAATTCTATTTCAACGTTTTTTAATCTGCCTCCTCAGAATACCGTGATGAAGAAACGGATACAATTTTGCAATAGCTCGCCGAACCTTTTTCCCATCATTGACTGCCTTTATATCTTCGGAGAAATGTTCTTGTTGTATTGATTTTATAACAGCTATTTCCGCAGTTAAGATATGACTTAATTCGAATGTTTGCGGTAATTTCTTAATGAAACGAAAAACATAGATTACAATCCGAATTAATTTCGGCCATGAACTAATACGAGAAGCTAGTGCACACAGTAATGGTGGAGCAATTGTTTTGAGGCGGTTATTGTTTTGAACGGACATCAAAACTTTAGTTTTCAGTTCGGGTGGATCAGATACAGATTTCGAATGTAAAGGCCAATCATTTTTAGGTAACTGAGCGAATGCGGGGCCATTAAACCATAACGGATGGTCTATGAGTTGAGCGGGGGTAAGACCACGCGACAGGCAGTCGGCGGGATTGTCTTTCCCTTTTATATGATAGAAGCATTCAGCCCTTAGGTGTTTTTGTATTTGTGACACACGATTGGCAACGAAGGTCTGCCATTTTGCAGGCGGTGAATTTATCCACGCTAGAGCAACCGTGCTGTCGCAAAAAGCTAATGTCGTATGAGCTCTTGAATTTGATGTGTAAGTATTACTGACCGTATGCATTAATCGCGCAAGTATTAGCGCTCCACATAGTTCTAATCGCGCAAGTGAAATTGTCTTAGCAGGAGCGACTTTGGATTTGGCACATAATAAACTAATTGTGGTTTTATCAGTATTCGGACAGTAAACATGTAAGTAAATAATACCTCCGTATGCGCGTTCACTTGCATCTGAAAACCCGATAAGGGTTAATACACATTGGTGTTCGATTCCTACAAAACGAGGAATTTTAATAGATTGCAGTAATGGCAATTCTTTTTCAAACTGTCGCCAAAGCGTGACAACAGTTCCAGGAGGAGTATCGTCCCAATCAAGCTTGTATTCCCAAAGAGACTTAATTATAAGCTGGGCTAATAATACAACTGGTGCAACGAAACCCATCAAATCCCAAAGACGAGCAATCGTCGAGAGAATGTTTCGTTTAGTACAAGTTCTTTCGTTGGAGTGTACAACAAAAACGAAATTATCTGAAGCGGGTATCTAATGAAGCCCTAGTATTTTTAGGTTTTCATCAGGATTAAATTCCACATGTTCCTTAACACGACGAGCTGAAGGAATCGTGGACAAAAGATTAGGAGCATTGCTAGAGAACTTTACAAGGTCAAATCTTCCAGCAGCGAACAGCTGAATTAATTCCGTAGATAACTCGGAAGCTTCCTCGACCGACGAACAACTGGTGACGAAATCGTCCATATAGAAAGAGCCATTTTCCACCAAGTTTGCAGCAAGTGGAAAACGAGGTCGTTCATGCGACGCGAGTTGGCGCAGTGTACGCATTGCCAAAAATGGGCTACAAGACATGCCGAATGTGACGCGATTAAATTCGAACAATTGTAAAGGGTCGCTATTGTTAAATCTATAAAGTATTCGCCGATAACGACGGCATTCTTCTTGCACTACAATTTGAAGATACATTTGTTTTATGTCGGCGGTTATAGCTACTGCAAACAATCGGAACTTAAGTATAATCCGAAACAAATCACCTTGTAAATTCTTACCGGTATGTAGAATGTCGTTGAGCGAGTAGCCCGAATCGGATTTCATGCTCGCGTCCAGAACCATGCGGATTTTAGTAGTTGATTTATCCTCGCGAACTACAATATGATGCGGAATGACGTAATGGGGTGAGTCAGTATTATCGACAGGCGAAATTTACCCTTTCTGTAGGTATTCGCGCAATATTTTGTCGTACTCTAACTTTATAGCGGGTTGAGCTATTAATCGGCGTTCGAGAGATCGGAACCGGCGCTCAGCGGCTGGCAACGATTCACCGAGAATAGAAGGACTGTTGCGAAACGGCAACGCAACAATGTAACGACCTGTCGTGTCACGGGAAGTGGTGATTTTAAAAATGTCTTCACATTCCTGTTCATCAGGTGTTAAAAACTTCTCGTCTGGAATGTCTTCCAATTCAAAAAAGCGCGAAAGGCAAAAGTCATCATTTTTCGCGAACGTACAAAATGATGGTGTGGCGTTTATACTTGGGGTCTCAGTCATCGTTGGAGCAGTGCCCAGGATGAGATAGCCCAAAGTAGTTTCTATAGCAATTGGCTGGCTGGGATAACCTGATATTTTGTGTGCTTTAAAAATGCGAGCAAACATGTCACATCCCAAGATAATATCGATTTCACCGGGCGTGCAGAAAGTATTATCTGCTAAGGGCAAATTGTCGAGATACGACAACGAAGCGCGGTTGACGTTAACAGTAGGCAACTCACTAGTTATAGTTTCTACTACATATGGTTCAATCATATACGAGTGAGTGTCGTCGTAGCGGGAGTATAATTTTAGACAAGTCATGCCCTTTGTCAAATTTCTTGAGTCGCCTAATATGTGTTAATTGTAAACGTTCCCGTGACGTAAGTGCCTTGCGATGATCGCACCGTGAGAATCAAACGTAAACAGCATTGACGCGTAATAATATCCCTTTGGGAGCCGCTATCTATCAGAGCGCGTATTGTCTGCACCTGGCCCTTAGCATCTCGGGTAGTGCAAACGGCAGTTCCTAAGAGTGCGGTAGTATTTGCTCTGGTAAATGAATTTGTCACGCACAGTGATACCGGGCTTGCAGAATTTGAATCGTCATTATCGACGTCTGCTGGCGACGCGGGAGACGGTATTTGGTCTCGTTGTGGTTTTCGCTGATCAGTTTGTTTGAAATGCAACAAACTATGGTGGTTGAGAGTGCATGATTTGCACGTACTCTTTGATTTGCACGCTTTTGTGCCGTGCCTAGTACTGAGGCAGTTCACGCAAACTCGTATATTCGATGACTTGATTAAATTAAATCGCTCGCGTGGTTCTAAACCATTAAATTTAGAGCATTGATACAAAGGGATCCCCTTTGACAACAAAAACAAATTTCGACAGAGTGATTGTCGCCTTTTTCGACATTAATAAATGTCTTTGCGGAATTATTACTATTTGAGCCAAGACGGCTCGACGTAGGTTGTGCAATTTGCGCGCGATTAAGAATTCGTCGCTGTCCTCTCACAAAATCAATTAAATCAGAGCTGGACGGGAAACTTTCATCATTCCGAATAGACGATTCGAAAGCCTTCACTGTCTCTATGTCAAGACGTTTAAGGCCCAGTTGTAACAATATAAATTCTGCGAGATCCTTGATTCGTAACTTTTTCAATGCGGCAATGTTAGTCGCGTATGTATCTGCAAATTTTTTTAAGTAACAGCAGGTATTTTCAGCAATCGATCAAAGTATGACTCAGCGAGAACGCGTGGATCATTATATTTGGTGCACAATGCGTCCCATATCACTTGATAATTTGTACCGGTAGGTGTGATAGTTTTGCAAATATTTAAAGCTCTTCCCTTCAACTTGGACATCAGATACTGCATCTTTTCTGAATTATCCAATGAATTATTTGAATGCATAACCGAGATATAAGTCTCATAGAAAAGAGGCCAATTTTCTAATTTTCCGTCAAAGCACGCTATTTCTAAAGGCGGTAATTTAATATGACGGCGAGGTTTTTCAACCGGATTGGCCAGCATGTTCGCTTCGGTATATTTAATAATGCCGAAAATTTCCTCAAAAGCATTTAATTGAGAATATTCAGCGACTGCTTCTGGGTTCAATTCCAGTTCACAATTAACCTTTTCATCTAGAAGCGTTATAAATTCGGACCGAATTCTTTCTAATGTACTTGCGCCTGATAAAAAAGATTGCCGATTGTTAACACTATCAGAAACCTTCTTCATCTTGTCGAAGACTGATTGTAAACATGCAAAATTAGCGGCCAATTTTGCATTTAAACGTTTCAAGAGTCTTTCGTCCCGTGACGACCCAGACGCGCTTGTAGCCATTTCTGATTCTGGTAATTTTATTATTTAATGCGGTAAAAATATTATAATAATAATATTTATATAAAATAAATTGATTTATATTAAATTTTTATTCAATAAATTAACTTTTATGCCCGTAGGGTTAACTCAGTGCGGGTGCCGTGAAGGGTTAAGTATAGATAATGCAGGTAGAACAAATTTATCACTTTACGTCTTATTGAAGTATTATTCTTTTTATGTATAATACATCCAATACTGGGATGTATTACAATAAACAAATTATTTATAATGAAATGCGGTTAATTTTAAATGCGGTTGATATAACAATATTGGTATTATTATTAGAAATAGATATCAAATAGCGGTATTGGCATATATTAAATCTATTCTATTTGCGGGTAAATATGTTATTTCCGTTTAAACCATCCAGTAATATCGGATAGGAAAATCCAGAAATAAAATGCGGGTAGTTATTAATTGATTACGCGGGTATGTAAAACGCAATAACACTCTTATGGTTTATTACCGAAATTACGGAAATTACGGTTCAATATCCGGCTCGAAGGACCAACTATGGTGTGTAAGAAGTTATGAAGTTGTTTTTTATGTTAGTGTAAGAAATGATTGACGAAGGACCTTGAATGATTGAGTAATGACCACTGCACATAAGACAATATTTGTTGTAGGGATAAAGGAAGGACTCACCATTAGGAAAGGGCACTCGTTTCTTCCCGTCTTTTCTTCTCACAACAATGTCACTTAACACGGAGCGGCTTGCACGATATCGGCGCGAATTATAATGTCTTAGAGGTAAGGGAGATCAGATCTCGCGCGGATGCGGTTATTGTGAGCGGTTCGGGTTATTGCAACATACTGATGCCAAAGGGCACATAAAAATTAGCAGGACGGAAAGGAAGGTAGGACAAAGGACAATAATACTATCTCAGTACAGTGGTCGCAGGTATGTGTGTATGTGTGCATGAGATGTATGTATAAATTAATGTCTATTGCGCATTAGCGCAACCACCTATATTAAAATGGCCATTCGCATATCCCTATTTGCTAACGAAAAACTCTAATACAACACTCCGTAAGGGTCCGTTTAGTTCCAGTACGAAATATGAGAGGTTTTTGAGCCCCATCTTCATTATGCAACTATTACATTTTCTGTTATTCTCAAATTCTGCTGTTATTCTAAACTATGTTACGAAAGTATTTTTCTTGTGTTTTCAAAATTATTAATTTTTCAATGAAAAATTTACTTTAAAAACGCAATCTATTTGGGTAGGTAGGTAGGTACTATATTTTTGGTGACCGGACAAATCATCACAATGATAATTCATCACATCTTTAAAGAGTTATATAAAGTCATGTAAAGTGATGAAACAAAAACTTTATTAACTGGGTAAAGTAGGTTAGGTTAGGTTAGGTTAAAAAAAAAATCATCTTTTCTAATGACTTTACATCACTTTTTAAAAGAGTGTTGAATTGTCACTGTGTTGAGTTATCATTGAACCATATTTTCACATTATGAATTGTCAAATGTGTAAAATTTCATTGGTCTCCGAATATGGTATTTGTAAATGTATGTTGTGCCATGTAGGAACAGTGGGAGGGGGCTGTTAGAATCATTTAGAAGTAGCTTCGTTACGAAAACAAAAGTAGAGTCTTGACGTGAGAACTAAAAGTTGGATCCGTCAAGGTACTCATCTAATAAGAGGCTGTAGGTACATTTGATTTATAATATACGGACTACCATATAATTCGACTACCATAATACGGACATGTGTCTAGTGTGATAGTCGAAAAGCATGTAAAAAACCTGTATCCAAATATATTTTTTATGAATAAAGAAAATTTAAAAAAAAAAAAAAAAAAATATCGTAGAAAATATTGCATAAGTCATCGTTGTGAGAATATCTATGAAGACACTAAGGACGGATTTTTTCACAGAATTTAAACAATTCATCAAAGGGTGATTATCAAGTTTTGTAAAACTTCTTTCCAAATTCTGTTATTATTTCATGATACAATTGTCCAACAATGATGAGATAACAGAACTTTGATAGAACCTTAACAGAACTTGAAAATCACCTTTGAAATTTGATTAATTGTTCTTATTCTGTGAAACAACCCATCCTAATAGAAACATCAACCCATCGGTTCTTTGTCCTACCATCCTCTGTTAAGTTTCAGTGAAACCCGAAAATTAGGTATAGTCGGTAAAACGGCTCTACCCCAGCTCAACAATGACTACTTGTCTCTTAATGCTAAATTAATTACTAATCAGTAAATCAATTATTCCGTTGGACCCACGTCATCAAAAGATGATTATCAAGTTTTGTAAATTTCTTTCCAAGTTCTGTTATTATTTCAGTTTTGTGATACAATTGTCCAATAATGATGAGATAACAGAACTTTAATAGAACCTTCACAGAATTTGAAAATCAACCTTGAAATTTGAATAATTGTTCTGATTCTATGAAACAACCTATCATGATAGAAACGGTTCCATGCTAACCCAACACAGTGACAATTCAACACACTTTTAAAAAGTGATATTAAGTCATTAAACAATGAAATTTTTTTTTAACCTAACCTAACCTACTTAACACAGTCAATAAAATTTTTATTTCATCACTTTCCATGCCTTTATATAACTTTTTAAAGATGTGATGAATTATCATTTTGATGATTTATCCGGTCACCGATAGAAACATCCACCCCTCGGTTCTTTGTCCCACCATCCTCTGTTCAGTTTCAGTGAAACCCGAAAATTAGGTATAGTCGGTAAAACGGCTCTACCCCAGCTCAACAATGACTACCTGTCTCTTAATGCTAAATTAATTACTAATCAGTAAATCAATTATTCCGTCGGTCCCACGTGTGATGAAACTAGGCACAAACAAAGCGTTTCATTATTGAAACGGCGACAACGGGCGAAATAGACAACATTTCAATAATTTATAAAGCTCTAGGTTGATGTATTATTTTGACAATAAATTCAAAGCGTAACGTGATTGCAAACATTATATTTATGTTAAATTTTCCTTATTTAGTAATATAATTTGTCCAATTGTTGTAGAATGTGTATATCTTGGATATGGTTCCATGATAACTCATTACAGTGACAATTCAACACACTTTTAAAAAGTGATATAAAGTCATTAGAAACGATGAGAATTATTTTTTAAACTTAACCTAACCTAACCTACTTAACCCAGTTTCATTCATCACTTTCCGTGACTTTATATAACTTTTTAAAGATGTGATAAATTATCATTGTGATGATTTATCTGGTCACCCTTGGATATATATAATAGAATTATGATTTTTTCGTCCTATCGAATAAACAAATCAGGTTTTTCTTTTTTGAATTGCTAGTATAAATAGCCTTACGCGCTATTTAAAAAATAGATTTTATCTTCTAGTTAAGAAGGTGTATAATTTTCAGGGTAATTATGTACCACTAGTGACATCTATGAAAGCTAAATTATATTATTTATGAAAATGATCTAGTTATTTTGAAGGAAGATAACTTACCCCCCACTCTATGGAAAATGGCTCGTATACTATCCTGCCATCCTGGAGCTGATGGAATGATGGGTAGTCACCCTCCGGACATCACAAGGGACGTTCGTGCTACCAATTACAAAAATCTGTCTGCTACCCATAGAGGACAACCTTGAACGCCAATGACTGCCTCGTTCAACAAAGGGCGATATGAAGAAACACCACGATCGTGCAATTTATGTTTTTTCGTTGCACGCCACAAACTGATGTAACCAAATTGATGACCCTGGTTCAAATTGATGAATCCTCGTGCAAAACTGATGACCCCTCGTGCACAAGGTTATTCTCATGGAAATCATAACAAGGAACCCATCCAGATGGAATTAGAAGATGAAGCCAATCAAGATTTGTGTTGTGTTGTTAAAAACTGAATCCTTTATATTTTATATGTATTTTGTTTTTTCTTTCAATGATTTAGAATTTAATTTTTTTTATTTTGGTTAATATTAATGGCTATATTATGTAGTTATATAATTTTTCTTTTGTTAGAAAGAACCTTAAATGGTGAATTAAGTTTCTTTCGGGGGGGTGCATGTATAATTTTCAGGGTAATTATGTACCACTAGTGACATCTATGAAAGCTAAATTAAATTATTTATGAAAGGTTCGCGCCTCTGCTATTTGTTTGATTAAATTCTGTCAGCAAAGACGATCTCTGTTTTGCGGCCTTTTGAACTTGAATGTGTCAACAGTCTTTTGTCATGTTATAACAGGTCGTCTTTCCTTAAAAACACGCTCTTACTCAAAAACAATCAAAGGTTTCACCCTTCCGAAATAACCACGGGAACTAGTCTGTACCCAGAGTATTTATTAAAAAGTGCTTAGTCATACCTATGATAGTGGATGTTTATTGTCAAATAAAAGTGATTCAGTTTACTTTCAAGAACGGAGTTTTTATTCCAAGGACCCTAATTTATAACAGAAGGTTGCCATTTTTATTTTTTGAAATGTTATTTTTGGGTTCTTAATAATTTACAGATGTTTTTCAAATGTTAGCTTTGAAAGTATTTTTTCAATGTTTACTTTAAGATATTTAAAAAAAAAATTAATAAAATGTTCTATTTTTTGTGAACAGTGAACGATTTGTCATTGTATATGAACCACGCCCTTTTCGACGTACACCAAAAATTTTCAAATAACTTACTAATTGTTTTCAAGCATCAAATATGTTCTACCACTGTCTGTTTTAATTCATGTGTGAAAGGGTCAAACCTCTAGATATTGGAATTAAAAATTGGCTTTAGCGAATTTAAAGTATTCTCTCAAAAACATGTTGGAATTACCCCCTTTTCATACACTTAATAACGACAAAAATACATTTTTATGAAAAATAATCTATTTTCCTTCATTAAAACATGTTGCATCAATGATAATACATATTTCGAAAGCCACAAGAGACTAAAATGTTTTATTTTATTATTTTTTTTTATTAAAGGAAAACTTCTATTTACAAGACAAGGTTTTATTCAAAGAAAAAAAAATATTATAAGCAATAAATATTGGTCTGAAAAACAAATATAAATTAAATTAAATTGAATTAAATAATAGTATTTATTGAATTCTTAAAAATAAACTGACGGAGCACAGTGGTTTCGTGCATCTGACCGGCAATCAGAAGGTCCGTGTTCAATTCCCGTCGGCGGCAAATATTTTTTCTCAAAAGATTTTTTCAATTAATATTTGTGTTTCAGGCTAGTAATTATTGCTTATAAATTTTTTTTAAATTTAAATTTCCTTACGTGGACCCGTGTTGCATTGTTTTATCACCCAAAAGCCAATTCCATACCAATAAAAAATTGAGTTAATTTTACAATTAAAATCTTCAATAACCCTTTCATACCGTTCGTATATTTGAAAATACATAGATTTCAGAATATTTATCTTCCCGCACAAGAAGCGCAAAGCAAAACGACGTTAGCTAACATTGCTTTTTCTGGCTATTTGTTTTATTGTGTTTTAGCTGTTCGTTCAGGCGATAGTCATTTTTTTATATTTTGAAAGGTGTGGATTTTGTATGTTTTCACTGTTTAATTTTTCTGAATATTAAATTTACAACCCGATTTATTATTACTTTTCGCATACAGTGTATGATTTTTTTTATTGTAAGCGAGAACTAGAGAAGTAACTCCCTTAGAGAACTAATGTTCTTTCTAATGAAAATATCAATAACTCTAAAATTATTGGAAAAAAATACACCAAAATATTTAAAAATAATTCTATAACACTTCCAGCTATAATTCAGATTAATTTGGGGGGCGGTGTGGGTACCACTACCCTGGGAATAACCGATACCTCATTGGTCACCCCAAATGGTTCTTAACAGTGATTCCCAGGTTCATGCCTTACTCCTGTGGATACAATGTCTCAAAGATTCTGTTTTCATTCACATAATTACTCCTCCTTCTTTTTTTATTTGCACAGCGTCTTTGAGGTGATTCAAGTTATCCCATTATTAGTATTATTAAATAGACCCCCCACAGCATCCTTTTGGTCCTGAAGGAAATTATTTGCATTAAGAATGGTGTACTTAATCAATTTTCAAACTTCTAATCATAACAACTTTCATTTTTAAGGTAATAGTACCTCACCCACAGTATTTATTTTATTAATTTTTTACAATATTAGAGATTGGGGTCTAGATCTTAATAATTTTACCGTTTACACAATGTATACGAAGTAAAAAAAACCTTGAAAGATCTTTGCAGGAAATGAAAAACATATCGATATTTTGATCAACTATATTTTGAAAGTACGTGTGTCTCCCCACGGGTGAGTTCATGAACATATTGGTGCAGCTCGCTCTACAATAGAGGAGGTGTGACGATGATTCTAACCTTACTAAAAAGTGTCAAGAACAAAGAATGCAAATCTTAAACGAAAGATTCATTTTGTAAATAAGATAATTTATTTATATAACAATAAAACATGAGACCGATTAATAAAGTTTTTTTAAATAATAACCCAAGGAGTGACTAACGTCGATGAAACGTTAGAAGGTCGGTCTTATTTTACTTGAAATAATTAACATGATGGTTTGATGTTCAGTTTAAAAAAAGATTGTGGGTAGGAACTCAATTAATTCTTGAAATTACGAATCATTACACAATTAATAAATCAGGCGTCAGTTCCATCTAAGTAGACGAAACAAAAAATTGTCATTAAGATTGTAATAAAACCAATTTAAAATAAAACATAAGCTAAAAGAATTAATATAGAAATGCATGTTGAAAAACCTCTCGAACTCGTGCCGATTGCCATTCCTCCGTACGTCAGCCTCCAAGCATTGTCACCAGAAAACTGTCGAATTATCTTCCTTCTTCTAGTCAGCCAAGCTTGGAACCACTGTCTGTCAGTATTGCCAGATATATGGCGTCTGCCTCAATACTAAAAATAACAGGGTACTTGATTATCACGTTACAGAGCGCTGTCCTAGTTCTTGTATGTTCATTGTTCAATAGACCTTTTTTTGCAAAACTGAGTTATGAATGCCAATATGTACATTAGCCTATTGCGCATTAATGAAGTTCAAAAAAAAAAAAATTTTGGTTTTTAAGTGACATTTTAAGCATTTTTCGAGTGCCAATATCCACTCACGGAATAATGTTTCAGTTATTATTTGTTCAATCTTCTGGATATTGAACATTCAAACACTCAAAAATATGAATATAATATATTTTTTAAAGTTCATAGATATTTGTTCAACATCCCGCAGAAGGTTGAGGTCTTGAATGTTCAATCTCCACTGTCAACCAATCAGGAGCCGGCTAGTTAAAATGTGCGGCCATGTTGATTTTTAGTTGTTTTCTAACAACGAAATTGTTCCACTAAAAATACATTTAATTGCGAATATATACTGTTATTGAACTAAAAAATGACTTCACCGACTCCAGAATCAATAAACCTTAGAACAGTAGCTCAAATAGAAAGGTAAGTCTTAAAATTATGTCATTTATAGGCTTTTTCACCATATTTTACATGTACTTCTTGAATTTGCTAGGCAGATATACAGGATGCTTCATTTATTATTTATTTATTCAATTATTTATTTACAAACTTAGGACTTTTACCTAAAATGAGTATTAATAAATTATATTAGTGCATTAAAACTTATTTTTATTCAAAAAATACAACAAAAGAGCCAGGAAATGGAAATATGCAAAAAGTCGACTGTCCTCATAGTCTGATTGAAAGACATCTACGACACATATTTAGTCCGTTATCACTGCTGAGATCGCTGATGAAAACGAAGTCCAAATATTTCAATTTTGAATTCATTCAATTAAAAGTTTCTGATTTTTTTTTTTTTTTAGTCACATAAAAAACACTAAACATATTCTTATGTAGGAACTACAAAAAAACCAGCTAGGCAAACGACTAACAACAATAAATGTAATGTTTAATATAGCACACCCATAACCCAAATCGCGGGATATTATAATTTTAGGATTTAAAGAGCTGAAAGTATTTAAAAAAATAATATTTAACTCACGATAATCAACATAAATAATAAGCTCACGGCAAATAAGACCTTCCGAAAGAAAAAAAAATCTTTCTAAAGTAAGTAAACTTTAAAAATTACATTTATCAAATGTAGGTAACGAAACAATAAAAAAAAAACAAATTTTCAACTGAAAATTGAACTTCAATAATTTTACGCATCACTCGGGATTTTTTTTATGGAATACCGCACACAGTCTCAACTGCTCCCAACCATCTGGAGCCAGTGAGACTATGGAATCCCCAATTGGGGTATATTAGTATATTGTGAGGCTGAAGGTAGTGTGGAGGGGAAGGAGATGGAGAGGAGAAAGAGAGGAAGGAGGATGAAGGAGAAGAGAGATAGTATGTGAGTATCTATTCAGATCTGATCACCAAACACGGCTAAAGCCATTTCAATTCTTATGGTGGTCTTTACACCATATCTTCCTCTCTAGAACATGCCGCAAATAGACTATATGTTATTTTAAATGAATGATTTGTGAAATAACATAAATGAATCAAATAAAATTTACTTGCGCACGCCGGGATTTGAATCCGCGACCTCCGGATTTCTAGTCAAGAGTACCCCTAGACCACGGAGGCCGTAATACGTACGATGTAAGAATATTTTACATCACGCATGCACCGACAACCGATAGTAGTATATTAGCGGTAGGTACCTTTGTACTTGTGCATTGTTTTCAAACTTCCAAAATATTGGATGATTTATATAGAGCAGTTTTTGTGAAAAATCAACTCAAGGACTCTGTTTGTATATTTTAAAGTAATACTTTAAGTCAACTACTAACTAAGATAAAAGTAACGTATTTGAAATCTGAAAATCACCCTGTATATACAATTTACCACTAATTGGCTAATTGAACAAGAAATACCTCAAACTTATGGGAGCCGAATTGTTCAATCTCCAGACGATATGTTCAATATCCAAAATAATCATTCATCATTTTCAAGCCATGTTCAACGTCCACCTTTAAAGTCATAATATGGGCTTAATATAGCTTCAATCTTCGAAAAATGATATTTAATAATTTCCTGTTACACATAATATGTGTGACATATTATGACATCATATTATGTATTAAACGAAATGACCAAAATCGATAATTTTTTAGAATTTGCCTGTAAAAACAAAATAAACGTCTCCTGTAAAATTTGCTAAATGATCTATTGAAAATACAAGAACTAAGGCAGCGAGAGATTATGGCGACGTCCTTGAGAGGGAGTCTGGTACAAACAAATTTATTTGAGCCAGAATCTCATCACAATACCTCTATGTGTCTCTGAGAAGAGGTAATTGATGATACCCGGGATATAAGCAGTTGGGTATAGCCAGGGGTGATTTCCGTAGATACGCAATAGTAAAAATCTTAAAAATTTTAAAGATATTTTTTCAAAACTTTCACATTTTACACAAATAACGGAACAAAGAAGTTTTTAAAGCACATAACAAACTTTGCCAAATTCTCAGTGCATTTGCAATCATTAAAAACAAGCATTAAGCAATGCTTCGGAGGAGGAACGCCTCGCGTAATAAGTCTTACACAATACATACCCAGCAAAAAGGTAACAGTAGCGATTTAATTTCCGTATTTTTATTTGTTTCTGTATAAAACATACTTTTCATTATTCCAGCGGTGCTCGGGAAGATGATGAAGATACAGGAGCCCTACACGAGCTACGGGAAAAGAACACTCTGCTTTTTAATTTACATTTTAAAATGGGAAATGTAATAAAGACTTTACTGAGTTTCTTAAAACGGGGCATTCTTTTTGTAATAAGGTACGTTATGGGTTCATTCGCCCAGTAGGGAACGGTGTTTATGATGAAACAGAGATAAATTAGCTCCCTTTTCCTTAACCATCTTTGTGAAATTAACCACTGTATTAAACGACCTTACCTTTGCCTTGAAGATGATTAATTCCATAAAGCCCTGCCGTCTGCAAATATAAACAGCCGTAAAAATGTTTTATTTCATAATGCCTTTAACTCGCGTATAAAATAATATCTTTTCAACGTATCGCTCGTTATTGTTTAGCAGACAGATTATAAAGACCTTCGCTGAGCTACGATTTTACGATATTTCCAAACTGCCAAATGTCAGCCTTTCCCAGACTGAGTATGAAATACGTAAAAGCTTTCCTTGTGAAAGACGGGAGCATTTCATGGTCATTGAGATTCCTTATAGAAAGCCGCAAAAAATATATGCCTTCAGCAAAAAAGAAGATTTTTTTTTATTTTTTCTTAAATTCAGAACCGGCGGTTTTGCGTTTCTAGTTGGAAAACTAGTAACTATCACAAAATATATAACAAATCAATTTTAAATAAGATTTCGAATAACTTTGCTTTTTATAACTAATAATAATTCCAACCCTTATAATAAGACAACTAAGACAAACCAAACAAGTCTGTGTTATAAAAAAATAATAGTTATTATAACAGTAGTTTATAGAAGAATGTATGCAGGGGCAGTGCAACAAAATACATTCAATATTTCGAAATAACAAAATAGTAAAAAAAATATTAGGCAAAATAACAATACACATGTGAAAATTGTTTAACACAAAAATGTATGCAAGCAGCCGTTTATGGAGGATATTTGACAGTCTCCGTCTCCAGAGGGCTATCAGGGGGAAATCCATGATGGCAACCATGCCAGTGATGATTGTATTATGCGATTAACGTAGTCTGTGCCATAAGCTTTCCAAGAGTTCACTCGTCCATGTAGGAAAATTTCCGTAGTAAAATTAGCTTCCAATAATAAGCATTATTGAAAGTAAATTTCAGCTTATGTCATTGTAATGCAGTGTAATCTGCACACAGTTCTTACATGTGCAGCGATTTGTCCATATAGTATCCTTTTGACGTTTATATTGCAAAATGAAAACCTGCTCTAACGGATATAGCTCTTTGTCTCTTCATGTCTTCGAAGTCTTTCAGGTCGTCTGTGATAATATGTCGCAGATATTTGATGCTACGACTAATATTGGTTTTCTATGATTATCAAGAAACCAAATCAATGCAATTCTTTTGATAGCTATTATCTATACATACTATTACTACCGTACTATTTCTCTTTTTTTTTTGTTATTGACATTAACTTTATACGGAATTGAGAAATTTTTTTCGTTTAAAGAAATAAAAACATTCGCAGTTTACGAATAACCTGAGAATATTTGAATATCTCATACTACCACAAGGAAGCGGAAAATGTTGCCTGTGTTGAGATGCAGGACTTAGCCAGCCGAGATCATAGAAGAGTGTGATCTAGAAGGTTTTGATTGAACACACCACGACTGGGTGGGATTCAAACTCGATGTCAACTCAGCCATCGGCCGATCCAATTATAAATATGTTTTCCACAGTTTCAATGTTATAAATTATTTACCGTCATCGTATATAACATTAATTTTGTCGTAACTTTAAATTACTCGGTTAGACTAATAAATCCATTGGGCATGCGTCATCTCAATCTTGCTCTTTTCAATATACCTACGTATAGGTAAGTACCCATATAATACAATGGTACCTACAACGCTTTACAATATACGAATAGGTAGGTACCCATATAATACAATGGTACCTACAACACTTTACGATATACGAATAGGTAGGTACCCATATAATACAATGATACCTACAACACTTATCAATATACGAATATGTAGGTACCCATATAATACAATGGTACTTACAACATTTTCATAAATTTAAATAATTCATTCATAAAATAAGCTTTGTTTGTCTAAAGCTGAAACACGAAACCCTTTGAATATAAGTGATTTTGGCAGCAAGCTGAACGTATATTTGATGTTTTCTTCAGCAAAAATCCATCAACTTCAAAATGCCAACTTGTTTATTAGAAGCCTAGACGACGTTCCACTTAAAAAAACTCTGAAACGTGAAAAACACATGTAAAGAAATACCGAAGGATAGATTAAAGTTTCATCATAACCTCTCCCTCTTTCTCTTAAACATTGCATTTAATAGAAAGAGAAGCTTCATCGGGGCTCTCAGTGGTAGGACCATTACGTGTACGTGATGATAAATGTGATATGTCACTGTTTCTCCGCTCCGCTCCCATTTTCGCGAGTAAGCGAAACACGATGGAATGTTAAACGGCAAGTAAATATATTGCCGCCAAAAATAATGATGTCTGACGTTCATCTCGTTTTGGAAAAATTCCAACCGCGCTGAAACTCGAAACTTACTCTAAGCGGTCTTCACATTTTTACCCGGCAAACAAAACAAACATGCCGTCATACCAAATTGAAATGAAAGGAATAAATCGCTTTAAAATGAATAATAATTATTCATTTCGTTCACAAATAGAATTAAACTAGCGCCGGCTCGTAAAACGTAACGGGATTTTCTGAAATCTTGATTTTTGATAAATCAGTTCCCATTTTTTAAATAATAAAGTATTATATTACAGGTGAGTATTTGAACGCTGTTGAAAATTACACTTCAATTCAAAATAAGTTTGAGTTTTATGAACCAGATTTCGCGGGGACATACAACCACACACAGACAACCGAAATGAGTATGCTTAGTGATTAAAAGGTTTATATTAAACTCGTACGTATAATACATGTATCTACTAAATTGATTACCTGGTTTTGCCCCGGATTCGCCCCTAATGAAAACATAACAAGCTTTCTTATTTCCTATGTATTTCATCGCTTAGTCGAAGTAGGTAATAAAATATAAATCTCCATTCACGTTCTGTTAAATTCTATTCACAGATAAATAAACCACTTCAACTCTCTGCAGATTTCTACACTTTCTCGTCGATAATTTTTGTTTTGTATTTTTGAGGTAAATCAATAGTTTATGGTACCGTTTACTATAAAGGATCAGAGTTAAACCGTTTTTTATTATTAATAATAATAATCACAACATAAATGATATTTACAGTTTAATAATTTAATATTTTCATAATAATTGAACACCTTACTATACGATATTTATTTAAAATATTAGATATAATGGTGCCAACATAATAATTAACAACATAAAAGAAAAAAAAAATTAGGTTGGGGAAGAATTTTTGGAAGCTATTTTCATGTTCCATGTGCACGGTAAAACTATTAACAAAATTTTTCACCGCCTCTTTAAAAAAGTATTGGTGTAAAATTGTTTATATTTCCGCCTTATCAAAGTGAAATGGTATACAAATGGACTTAAAAAAAACTGTATTTACATAAATTTAAATTAAACAAATAATTTGATGCTGTTACTTAATCTTAGTAACTTTTTGATTCAGTTATACAAAAATGTGTTATTTTATAAAGGTTTTAGATGTATTCAAAACTATGTTAGTTTATAAAAGTTTTTGATGTAAACAATAATAAATGTGTTAGTTTTTAAGTGTAATATTTTCATTATTTCGGTCTTGCTTTTTATTATATTAAACAATATAAAATTTTCTTCTCTCTTGGCTATGATCGATACTTCCTTTTTTTTCTAAGGCTTTGCATATATGTTCGCAGGGATGGAAAATTCCTCCCCTACAACACATAAGCCTCCATGAAAATTGGACCCTTAATTTCTTTGATAATTTCAGAAAGCTACTTAAAGCCCTCTTGTACTGTATATCTTTATAGACATATATACTTAACTAATTAATACGTTATTTACGAAATTGAACGCAAATATTTTCGTATTTATATTGTAATTAAATTCCATCAAACGTTGTGTAATTTTTTGATTTATGATATAGGATTTTAATTACTTTCATTTTTGTGGTAACCCTCTTGGTTCTGATCGAGGCGTTGAGTTTCAAAATTTACTTGGTCTTTCCATTGCAAACCTAGACTTAAATGATTTCTCTGAATGAGCTAGCTTTCCTATTGTAACTATTCTGATTTCCTACACCCTAACAAAGTCGTAGTTAAACGCTGATAAAAGATATTATACATGTTTATTTGGACAGGTAATTAAATATAACTCAAATGGTTAATTTGTTAGTAAATTTGGCAATGATTTTGGTAAATTCATGTGTCTGTTTGGCGCCACTCCTTTTTGATCCTGCTGCTATAGAGTACATGTAAAATTTATTTAGTAGGTTAATGTAATTAGTTAATGTATATTTGACGAACTCGGAATAGCCCTTTGCCTGCAAAATTTGGCTCCTATCCTCCTACAAGTAAACGAGATGATCGTGAGTCAACGAGAAATTCGCACAATCTTTTGACACGGTTCTTTGAGTGATACCTAAGTTATCGCGTCCCAAAGAACCTTCCACGTCATCATGCACTGCCTTCAAGTCTTCCCTCGGGTCCCGAAACCTCCAAATTCCATCTCCTCCAAGGTCTACTATTTACTTAGGGCGAACCGGTTTCGTCCTATATACAATCATATACTCACGGTTGGTGTGGACTTACGGGTCGTGAATCCTCATTCCACGTTTAAAAGAGAATGCGAGAGTGGTCTACCGACCTAAATGCAAGCTGTATGCAGGTCCGCATTCTCCAGTAAACAGTACATAAGAAGATATATATGTATACATACGTTTTTGGGAAGGGTTTATAACTTGCAATACAAGGCTATTTACCTCGCATCCCAAGCTCGGATCTCGTGCCAAGAACTCTGCGAAGCTCTAAGTTTGGTTACCGAATAAATACGTACTAATAAGGTGATACTAATAGATACTAGTAAAATAAGATCTTATTTGATAGTTTGTTTTGGAGAGCTATCGAACTCCAGGCATTTGTTTGTTTGGTTTTGACGTTTTTATTTAAGAGAATCGTCATCTCTATTTGGTTTGGTTAATGGTCTTGTTATAGGAGCGACCACTGCCTCCTATTGGGTGAACTGTATTTGTTTTAAATTTTACCTCCAGGGTTCAACATTAAATTTAGTTCATCCTATCCCGTGATTTTTCAACTGTTTCATGTAATTGATTGCCACATAAGAGGGTACATGACTCTCAACTGTCTCAGGCAACTGATGGGATCTATGCGAACACTCCATCAATAATGTTCAAATGTTTCGTATAATATTTCGATATAAATCTTACTAACCCGTGATTTTTCAATTGTCGATTGTGATTGATAGTCATTTGAGAGCACGCAGCTTCCAGCTGGTTCAGGTAACTAATAAAAATCTATGTGACTATCTAATCAATGGTATTCAAATGTTTCATGTAATATTTTGATATAAATCTGGCTAACCCGTGATTTTTCAATTGTCGTTTGCGAACGATAGGCATTTGTGAATGACCCAAATCGCTGCACATTGCACAATGACATCCTGATGATTATCCTTATAACACTAATAAATTATCTAGTTACGGCCAAGGTCGTTTTCAAACTATGCAGTTGACTGACCCAATTCTTCAGTGTATGCTTTGTTTATCAACAAATCGAATAATATAAACATCTCATTGACACACTAACCTAGATGCGAGATTGTTTATTTAAGAAATATTTCTACCTCTCCTTGTAATTCAGTTATGTTACCTTTTATTGTGCATAGTTAATTAAAATATTTTTAATTCCTTTTGAAGTTAAACTATTTATTTCATTACCCGAATTTAGTAAATTTACTAGGGTTTAAATGAAGAATAAATACATATTTAAGTACACATATCTCGATTGTCAAAATATGTTAAATAAGAGTACATATATTAATAAATAAATATAAAATATATGATTATACATAGACTTGAATATTAATAAATACATATTTTCTTTTCAATAATATAGATATGTCCATGAGTAGGTATTTTAAATCGTTACCATTCCGATGTTTTGATTAATAAATAAAATACATATATATAAATACATTACATATATATATTTATTCTTTATATACAATATATTACTTTATTTTATATAAATAAATACATAATATACATATATTAATGTGTAATGCTTTGTTTTGTTGTTTTTTAATAATTTAATTGATATACCATAATCAGCTGTATCTCCTCACTCCTAGGTCCTGAAAATTATTTATAAAAGGAAAACTTACCCCCCCAAGGTTTTTCCGATTGGGTTCTACACAACAACCTTGCCGAAGAAAATTCTACCTAATTAACTGTATTTTCCAACCAATTTCAAAATAAATCTTTTCGACTATTTATTCCTATTTAATTTTTATTCTTGATTGATTCATATAAATTAGCTGATATTTAATATTTGTGATATAGATGTGCCGGAAAATTATAAATTATTTAGGTCGAACTATTTTTGTTGTTTTCACTCTTTTTAATTTTTTATTTTTTTATTTATATAAATTTATAAGAAAATTCATCCCGAATTGCGCAAACTTTTAAATATTTCGATTCTGAATAAATTAAATATCTGTTTAAAACTTTCTTCTAAATTTCACTGTTTTCACCAATATTTTAAAGTATCTACAATTATTTTTTTTTCGAATTGTTACTTTTAGAACAAAGGTTTGAGCGTTTATTATTATTGAATCCTTTTTTTTTTGTTTTTGTGTTTGATTGATGCAAAATTATAATCTATTTTTAAATATCAATCCGCGAACCCGTTCACTCTAGATTAACGATAAAACTCTCCATTAAGTTCTAATGTTTTCACTTTGAATGAAATAATTATTTTTAAATTTTAATAATTCACTTTTAACACTTTTTGCACTATTCAATTTTAACACTTTTAAACACTTCACACTTTACTTTTAAAGCACTGAGTTTAAACTGTGTTTATTTTCACTGTTTGATTTAATTTAACTGACTTATTAAATTTCACTGACTCTAGCACTTGTACTTTTCACAAAATTTGTCCCAGGGACTTATTCAAAATTTAACACTTAAAGATTTTTCACTGTTAATCCTACCAAAGACGTAGTACTGCCACGTAACAACTTTTCGAATTCTCGGCGCGACTGTCTCCTGACTGATGTGTACCCTCTTTTATACCCCTCTCAGGTTCCAAAAGACGTATCTGAATTTCTCTTGATGCTTAATTCTATCTCCTATCAACTCGTAACTCCGAACACCCCTTCCCCTAATTTCGATCGTTCCTACATACGATCTTTTGTTGTCCGGCTTTGGGTGGCGGTTAATTTTTATCTCACGTCGCTAACTTGATAGGGTCCGAATCGGATAAGTCTGCGTTAATCGCCCAAGCTCCCTTTGTCCTCTGTTCATACAAAATGTAGTTAAAATCTCATGATTTTGCGTTCCTTTTTTTTCTCAATTCGCGATAGGTCCGTCCCCAGTAACATATATATAGATCTCAATTTTATGCATCTTGTGCGAAACATGATTAAATCCATGGCGAAATCTTTACTATGCATTTTTGAATTTCGATTTGTTTAAAATCTACTTAATTTTATTGTCACCTATATGAGCTTTTCCCATTTTCACCCGTACCTTCTTTCTTTATGTCGCAGACTTGAGTTTTACCTTTTTCCTCTTGAATTTTCTTTATTCAGATGTTTCTCTCCACAAATTCCTTCTTTATCCTTATGTTATTTCTCATAACTCTATAACTAATTATATTCCAAGCCGTATTTATTAATTTTACGGATAACTTAGAATTGTATCGCTTTTCTCCACTTGGATCATTCCTTATCCCCGTTCTCTACCCTTTCTTTTATCTTTTCCTCACTTTTCCCGATGTGTGTGGTCTCCAGGAAAATTTCATACTTCATTTATTATTAATTAATATATATTTTTCCACACTTCTGTGGGAGATATACCTAATTTGGCTCTGGGATATCTGTCACTTTTATTGCCTGACCCAATCTCCGCCCCATCCTCCATCTTTGTCATACAAGATTTCACATAAATTATATGTCTGGACACCTGTTTACGTCTCGAATTTATGTACTACAGTCGTAAATTTAATTTAATTTCAAACCTATTAATTTTAATATCTTTTGCTTTAAATAAATATCTCATAAGCTCCACGTTAAACTTAATCGCTTTTCTAATGGGTTATTACCTTAACGTAAACAAAAATCATGTTCGAATTTCGATTGTTTATCCTTTAACATACACATGAGACCGTCAACCTTTTATCTTGTTCCGATCCCTCTGTAATCTTGTGTAACTCTAATATCTATCTACCCTTTTTTTTTATTTATTTTTTTTTTTTTATAGTGAATACCTCACAAGAGTCCCAACTGCTCCCGTCTGGAGCCAGTGAGACTATGGCATCCCCAATTGGGGGATGTTGTGAGGCTGAAGGTAAGTGGGGAAGGGAAAGAGGAAGGTGGGGAAGTACCTGGCTATTCAGATCTAGTCACTAAACACGGCTAAAGCCATTTGGAGCAACGTTTCAATTCTGAATGGTGGTCTTACACCTGATAATTATGTAAAATGTCTACTTTTCCTTAATCTAATATATCGCTATATGTTTAGTTTTATGGCCTTCCTTTGGTACTCTATTTTCATGTGCCTAGGACCTTTGTAGCAGCTCAAAATCTCTGTATTTTCCTTCGTCCAGTCTCTCCACTGTTTCTAAAATGTCTATTTTAATGCGAGATTTTCATTCCCAAATTGATTTTCCAATATGTCCGCTTCATCTTAAATTGATAACGATTAGTTTCTAATGTTCCTAACACTTTCGTTTTCCTTTAGTACGATTTTTATCGAACTTGACACCCTATCTCTATCATAAATAATTGCACTATAGTTGAAAATTCTGCCAGCAACTTTCTTTCGTTTTACCCGTCCTTTTTTATACTATCACGTTTATAGTTTTTTTCATTGCATTTTCGTGTGTGTGTTTTTCTAACATGAAAGGCCAAAAGCCCTCGATGTCAATGGTTCGCTATCACCTAAATGTCTCAGTTATTGTAAACATTTCCTAGAGTTTGTCGCCTTGAACGTCAGTGTTTATACCATAGTGCGTTCACCTCTAATTTTTGTGGGAATGGAAATGTCGTTAATTATCTATTTTATCGCCCGGTCCAAAGTTCAATCCTTTGTCTGTAGTTGATGCACGCCTCTCCGTTCACTGATTGGTTATTCAAAATTTTTATAGCTCTCGTCCAGATTTAATTGGTCGACAACCTTCAATATTTGTTTTTAAGCCTAGACAGGGGAAGTCCCAGTCGTTCCTAGACGATTTTAATGACCTCTGTGTTTATGCTATAGAATCTCGACATAATTCCAACTATTACAGGTGTCTACTGCAAGCAAGCTGGATCAATTCTTTCTGCGCCAGATGTCGTTAGCATGTCCGTTTTCATAAATAATTTGCATATTTTTAGCAGCTATTGTTTATCTGTCTTTCACTGTGATTTAAGCCTTTCATCACATACTTAATCTTAGTAACTTTTTGATTCAGTTATACAAAAATGTGTTATTTTATAAAGGTTTTAGATGTATTCAAAACTATGTTAGTTTATAAAAGTTTTTGATGTAAACAATAATAAATATGTTAGTTTTTAAAAGTTTTTAATGTATACGTAAGTGTGATAGTTTATAAAGGTTTTTGATATGTACATAAATGTGTTAGTTTAAAAAGAAAATTGATGTATAAATAAATGTGTTAGCTTATAAAAGTTTGTGCTGTATACATAAATTCAATAACTGACCATTTTAAGATAATTTATTTTATTTTAAATAATGATTGTTAAAATCAAAATTAATTAATAACACTCATTATAAGATTTTGTCCATTTGTACCTACTTATTTATCTATATTTTTAAATTTTTTAATTTTCATTGTAACATTATGTGTATTTTGACGAAGAAGCCATTGGTTTCGAAACATGTCGATGTTATTCGATTAAATAGAGGTGTATAAAAAAGTAATTTATTTTCATATAATTTAAAAGATAATGTATAATAATACATAAATAAACCATTGGTTTTGAAACATTTCGATGTTTTCGATTAAACAGTGGTGAATACAAAGTAATTTGTTTTATTTAAATTAAAATGACGCCACGAAGTGAATTTGCAGTTATTGAAGAAGTTTTATAAATATTTTTTCTACATGGAGTTATCAAAATAATCAGTGTTCACGATTACTTGACGTGTAAGAATACTGGAAAACATCTTTATCGCAATATTTTAGTTTAAATGATCCAAACATTATCATTTTCTGAGAGACATGAAAAGGAAGGGCTGAGCGGCCTTTTTAATATATATATTAAATGTAGATTTGAGGCCAAAACACCCAACTAAACTAAGAAGATATTTTTTTATCAGAAGGTCTAGCAAATAACTTAAACGGGTAAGTGCCTATTTATTTAAATGTGTTTCAAATTATTAATATTGGCGATTAGCAAGATTATTTTTTTTAACAACTGCTATTAACTTTTTTAGTTGCCTTTGAAATGAAGAAAAAATTATTCTTTAATGTCCTTTATTTAATAAATAACACAATAAATACAGACGGACACATCCATTGTAGATATTTGATACACCTTATGATTAAATATAATTATTCAGTTTGGTCAAGTATTTTGGTCTCAAATCCTAATTTAAATTTAGTTTGTAAAAGGCCACGCAACCATTGTCTCACTGTCTCACTGGAATTATTCTACACTTTTTAAAACGTAACCTCTTAACCCCTAAATCTAGCACTGAACATCTTAGTATTTTCTTATAAAGATGATAAATACGAAATATAATATTAAGCGCATGCTTTCTCCTCATTTTGTATTCAATTATGATTTGTAGATTTCTCATGCTTGAAATAACAAAGAAATCAATTGATTTTCACCGCCAAAAATATAATAATGACATATTTTAAGGGTATTGCGCCATGTTTTGCTACCTCTTTCTTTAAACAAAAATCAAAGCAAGACAAAAAGACAGTCATGCTTTTGTCAGACAGCATTATGGTGTCCATCATTAAGGCATCTGACATCTGCCCTGATGATAGACACTGTTATGCTTGTCGAAAACATTGGCTAAAGAAGAGAGTAGTGCAACACGGCATTAAACCCCAAAAATAAATCAATATGCGAAAATTGTTTGATTCTCGAATGGCATTTTAAATAAACTAACTGTATGTAAATAAAAAAAGAAAATCAATAATCGTGTCATTACACAAAGAAATATGAGGAGAGTGGTGATGCTGTTGGCTTCTATAACATTTCATACAAGTACAGTAGTTAAAGGATTTACACCTTATACAATAACAATTAATGTTATATTTTCACCACTGACTTGGTTTAAATTCACCACACGACATTATTGGGGATGCAATTTGCACTATTTAATGACCTTTTCAAGATCCAAGCAGCGAAATACCATGCACTCCCAAAGACTATGAGAATTCCAATGAAAAGCAAATTACATGTGTATGTCAATCACAAATTAATAACACTGGCGTCTCGTCTTCTCTCTTAAGTTCTTGTTACTTCCAACTTGACTTTTAGTAAAGGAAAGCAACACAAAGAAATGACAATTTGAATAGAACATACAATATTGGAATAATCATAAAACTGTTTCAATATTAAACACAAATAATTCGGCGAAACTGCGTAGATCTTGGTTTTGGTTTCAATCGTTTTCAGTTAGAATTAAAAGCAGTTATAAATACATATTAACTTTAACGAAAGCACGGCTATAAAGACACCCTCGTATTCATATATTATCTCAGACATAAATAGCAGAGTTTCATTGAATATATTTTTAAGTTCAAAATTAAATTTTGAATGACTTTGATGTGATTAATCTGTACTGCATTTGAAATAAAATCACTAGAAAACGAGATATATGCAGAGAAAAAATCTATGAAATGAATAGATGTTGAAATACCTAACTGGAATCATACCGTCAGATAAGGTATAAAAGCTAGTTATATTTAGCTGTACAAAAATTTGATTGATGTGCGGATTTATAATTTTTTAACAACACGTAGCATAATTACTTTCTTTCAATACCCACTCAGCTTTCTTTAACCGTTGATGAATCTTTTGCATGCAGAATGTGCCAATTTGCGTAACAATCATTGCATTAGCTTGGAATTAATGACTTAATAATGTTTTTCACTCTTATAGCTCGCTTTCTAATCTAACTATTTCTTATATGGAATTATAATGTTCATTTCTTATTGCTAATTGCTGCGCTAAAATGAAAAGGAAACGGGTGGGCTTTGTGTTGGGGAGGGGGTTTTATTAATGGGGGGTAATTTTCAGGTTTTCAGGCGCCAATATTTAAGGCCCCAACTAATCATAGGGCGCCTAAGATCCTCACAAACTTTCTCCGCCCAACAATGGTCGTTTCTCATGGACTTGGCAGTGCACATTATGTACAGAGTAGGTATTGCCCTACTCTCAACTCTCAAATAATAAAAGTTCTACTTTAAATATATATGGAATTTTTTGTCGAAGTTTCTATTTAAAGAGCGATTAGATGATTTGTAATAATATAGGTATATAATTCATAATAAAAAAATTCTCTATTTAATACTATAGTAATGTATAGATTCTATGTCCGAAAAATGTAAAAATCACCCGCAATAACACAGGGTCGTCCCTAGCTTGGAGCGTGAAATATCACAAAAAACCACATATACTCTCTAAACCATGTATCAATAAAATAACATATATATGAATTGAACGACCTAGTTTTGCTCATATATATTTTTTTAAATAAGTTGATTAATAATACAAGACATCGAGTTGTCAATGTATTATTTCAGTACTCTTTTTGAAGACAATATTATTATTTGCGGTTTTCAATATTTGCTTTTGAAAATTAGGTGTTAGCTGAAAATGATGTGTAAATTTGATGATGCCAGAACTCACTATTAGATAGTGTTTTCTGTATAAAAAAAGAGATTTTCTGATTATGTATATTACTATGGAGATTACCGATTTTACTAAAATAAGGTAGTGTAAATGGATTCTGTTTGTACGTATACAGCTCGATATACGCTTTAAAACCCATTTAATACCAAGAAAGATGATAATGAAATTATGAAAAATTTATATATGGTATCTGCTGAACTTTTAACATAACATTTTTTTGTGGCGCAAAATGACTTTTACTATTTGAGGTTTTACTCAATAAAGTTATTCCGAAAAATAAATATTCATTCTAGACTTGCAGAAAAGTCAACAGATGTCGCACAATAAAAATAAAAAAAAATAAGATAGGTTTATCTAAAAAAGACGCTGTCTGGATTGCATTTAGTTCGGGTTGAATCTTGCGATCATACATAAAGATAGTTGCCAATAAAAATGTGCGGTGAAAAAATAAAGACAATGTTAGTGGTTCTTATTCGAAGTATGATACAGTTAAAAGTGACCGAGGGGAATAGGGTCCCATTAGCTCAGTCGGTAGAGCACTGTCCCGGAAAGACGGGGTCCTGGGTTCGAGTCCCAGATTTGACCGTTTCCTTTTCTGATTTTTCTGTTTCAGATTTTCGTTTAGAAATCACTAATATTGTCTTCAATATTTAAATATTACAATTAGAGGTTTTACTCAATAAAGTTATTCCGAAAAATAAACATTTTTTCAGTTTATTTATTTGTAGCTTATAGCCAAAATAAACCAATTATGGATTTCCTCCTTGTGACTTAACATATAATTTATTAATTTTTTATTTATTTTTATACACACTTCAAACTAGGCAAATGCCCGTATTATGGTGGTAACATAAATAAGAAAATATAAAATAAAATTTAAGAATATATAAAAACATCTAAAAGAAAAGATAAAAAGAATAATACAATGTTGTACACATATCTTTATACAAATGGTAATTCAAAAATAATAATAAGACAACATAAAAAACAAATGTGAATTTACCAGAAAATTATTTGAAAGAAATAATCTTATACGACAAATAAGAAATTTCACGTGGCTTATTCTTGTGGTTATAGAATATTAAATCATATTAAGACAAGATATCAAATTATTAGAAAACGGGATAGCGGTAATAACAAATTCAAACCATGAAGATCACTATGCGTCACCCTGTATGAACATTATTTCTATTGAGGCATCGTAAAGGCTTCATTTTCCTGAAAAAATATTAAAAATCTAGTTTCATAATTAAATTTTTGGGGTATAATTTAACGTACCTAACCTACCAAAGAGAAAACTTTTTTTATAGAATTAAAATTACCATCACGCGCTTCTTAAAATGAGTAGAAGATTTATGGCTTGTAATAATCCATTTAATAAAAACAAAATAATATTATACTCACAAATAACGGGAGTCCTAGCGATTAACGAAAAATCATACCGTTACATCCTTATCTGGAATATTTTAAGGGGCTATTTCTTTCTGTGCTTTGAGCCGCCGTAATCCTCTACAACTAATTTTCTTTTCAGGCTAATGTTGTCATCAGGAGAATGTCCCGTGACAATACATTTATTAGCAGAATGGTATAAACAAATTGCTCATTCTAGGCACGCGTGCTTTGGCCACGTTTTTCGCCATTCAAATTTAATATTCCCTCGAACCTTTTCACGCCGAGCCGGGCCTATCAGCGGAAACGGAATTAAAAATAAAATATTCAGAGTAGTTAACGTAGATGTCACCGCGTAGCATTATTCTTTTCCGCCCCATGTAAATTGGGGAAACGGGGGCTAGTCGTAACGCTTTCTTATGTATCCCCTTCGCGCCATCATCATTAACAACGGGAACTTTTATTCGCGAATTTGAGTAAATATTCTTATTTCTAAATAAATGCGAATTACGTGCCAAGTTTTGCCGCAAATGATGTTTTGAAAAGCTCGCAAATGGAACTGATGTATGGCGATCTTCTTCATATTTTATTTATTAGCTCCACACAGGAGGCCCTGAGGAAAATAATTTCCCCGAAGACCCGTATCATCTTTAGGAATGCTGTGTGGAGGATCTTTTAAGGAGATTAAAGAGAGAAGGTTCTGTGGGATAGAAAAGGTTTGAGGGGTGGTTGGGAATCTGGGGTCAGTTTATCCAGGATGTATGAATCCATCCATCCATCCCATTGAGGCGCAAGGCGGTGGGTCGAGGGAAAAATTTCGTAATCCTATATGTATTTAAAATGACTGATTTTTGCATATTTATATATAAATTTTTTGACAGATCTAATACACCTAAATTTTTTAATGAGAAAGCTAGATATAATGCCTGTAGCCGAAATAACAAATGGTAATATTAAAATATTAAAGTTATCAATGTAAAAATTATTATTGTCTTATGTATTCGTATTACATAGCTGTATTATATGTAGTTAGAAAGTGAAGTATTTGTATATTCTTAACCATTTATAATAAATAAAAATGAACACTTAAATATTTAAACAAACCTTATTTTTCATTAACAGGATGAAATAAGAAGGATCAAGTATTTTTACAATTTATTAATATAAAATGTGAAATATTTTAAAATACATAAAATTTTTTTGATTTGGAATTGGATTTCCATTTTAATGATATATTGAAATAATTTTAATATTTTTTCACTTAAAGACTAAAGATGGCTATAATGAGCTGAAACCGGTAAAGGTAAAGTGGAAAAAAGTTTAAAACTAGAGAAAACTAAACTAAACTAAACTAAACTAGACTAAAAAAAAGAGATAAGCCGCCATAGCTCAGTGGTCAGAGCTGTCGACCGGAAATCGAAAGGACACGGGTTCAATTCCCGTTGGCGTCATGTATCTTTTATCAGGAGATTTTTCAATGTGGATGAGTGTTTCAGGCTAATAATTATTGCTTATAAAAATAATTGTTAAGTTTAAAACTATTTTAACATATCATTATAAAATGATTTTCATCAAATTTACTATTTTATATTTATGTTTCATGTATGTATTTTCTAAATAATTGAATGCTTAATTTTATAGGTGACCTTTGATCATAAATTTTCAAACTGATCTTACTTGTCGATATTTTAATATTTTTAATGAAACAACCTATCATATTATTTCTTTTGAATTTCATCAGTGATCAAATTAAGTTTAATTTGAGTAATTAGAAATGACCTGCCCAAACCTACCGGTTTAGTCTTGCTAACAAAAGTTAAAACATGACGAAACAAATGAACCGATAACGTGTAAAAAACAAATAGTTATTGATTCAACTTATTTGATATAGGCAAACGATTGAAAATTATAAATAAAGATAGCAGCCAATAAAAATATGTGTTAAGAAAATGAACATAATTTTGGCAGTTCTTAGTCGAAGTATGATACAGTTAAATATGTTCGAAAGAAATAGGGTCGGATTAGCTCAGTTTTAAAGCATCGCCCCCGGCCAGCAGGACTTTAGACCCCGGCAGGTCTAAGGTCCTGGGTTCAATTCTTAGATGCGCCCTTGCCTTTTTCTGATTTTTATTTGAGAATCGCTAATACTGTCTTAACACGGGTTGTTTCACAGAATTTGAACAATGCATCGAATTTCAAATTTGGTTTTCAAGCCTTGCGAAGATTCTTTTCAAGTTCTATTATTGTATCATTATTAGTCAGTTATATCACTAAATTGAAATAATGACAGATCTTGAATAGAACCTTAAAATCAAATTTTAAATTTGATGGATCGTTCAAATTCCATGAAACAACCCGTCTTTAGTAAATTTATAATGAATTATTTACGCTTGTTCAATTGTCCAAGTTCCCACGTTGGGGTTAGTAAAAAACATAGTGTTACAAAGCCAATCAGATTTTTTTTCGTTATTAGTCTGATCTGTGGTAATACTGCCATTTTTCATTCAACCCCTATGAGACAATTTAATTTTAAATATTTCAGTTGATGTTCCAGTTATGTCATATCAGTGCCATAACTAGCAGAGCCGTAGAGTTTAGTTTTATATTCAGCTATTCTAGCTTAGCTGAATTTGTACCCCAGTAAAATGATTATGTTGGCCAATGTACCCACTCCTAAATACGGATAGTATTTCGGCTGCGGATTCAACTAACGGTTGGTATTAAAAAGGAGTATTAAACTTTATGTAGGATGAGGCGCATAAACTGAGAGATACCAACATTTATCTCGAAAAAAGCCAGTAAACCCTTTTTTATTTTTTTATTTCAATGTCCACCGGCATTCACGAGCGTTTTGCGTGTCCGTCGATAAAGTATATAACTTTTTGTAGACATGTTAAGTAGAGTTTTACTACTCACAAGTAGAATAAATAAATAATTTGACTTTTTTATTCGGCTGCGAGAAACGGATGTTCAAACACGAATAGCTCATTGAATTTACACGTAGGAACTTTCGTCACATCCTTGATAATATTCATAAATAGAATATCGTGGATCACGATATCGCTATGAAATAAATATTGGTATAAATTTTCTGTATTCTATATACAAATTAAACACTCGTAGCTTAATTCAAATTCTGTTTTCGAACTGAATAAAGTTAGTATACTCAATTTTTTGTTTTTTTTTTCATTCGTGAATCATACCACAATTATTTTATATTTCTAAAATATTTTGACTCACCTTATTGTATCATGCAAGTAACTTAACCCAGAACTTGTGTTTTTCCACTAATAAAGCAACTATTGAAAAGTAAAAGAGAGTGATCTAACAATGTTTAAAAACTTTAATATCTGACATAACAATGTAAGTATAATCCGTAATTGCTGTTACGTGTCACTTTCACACTAGTTCGTTTCGTGAAAATGAATTATAGCTTCTTATATAAGATGTGTTTTTTTATAAAAACTTTGCAAATATGTTATCCAACATTTGTAACTGCATTTGACTGTGTTGAACTACAAATCCTCTCCTAACAAGTAACTCATTTTCGGTAACAATAAATAAATCACGAAATAATCAATATTTTAATATAAAGCTTGGTGTTTTTTTTCTTCTTTCTAACACCGTTTAATCCTAATATGTAATTTATCTAATTTTATCTAAGTTTCACAAATTATAATATTAAAAGTATTTTAAATTACTTATAGCTTCCATGTTTAAAAATATTTTTTTGGCTATCCATGTTTTTTCAACCGAGCATTTGAACATTGGCCAATTTAGCCTTACAACTCTGAGACGAGTCGGTAAATCTGGCAGAGTTAACTGTGGGCGGTTCTCCAGGTTCACAGGGCTGACCATAAACATGCGCTTAAAGCACCCCTAATATTATGTAAGCACCCAGGGCCCAGGGCGAGGCTTATTTTTGTATAATTCTGGCAGTGGTGCTTTAAATCAGCCGCTCTACTGAGATTGTGCCAACCCTGGCAAGGAGCCATATTTGATTATCGTAATTTTATGATGAATCCTATGATACTTTAAAATTTGAACGTCAAATTTTCTTTGTTCATAACCAGATTATAATTTATAGCACATAGATGTCGAATTATATCGCCATCCATAGAAGCCTAAATAAACCTGGCTTCCAAGCATCTGGGCGAATTGTATAGGTCTAGCAGATTTTATAATAGTGACTAGCTGCTAGTACTGCACAAATCTCAAGTACGGATACGTCGGCTTTATACATTTGGGAGCTACCTACTTGATTAGGTGCGAAGAATATGAAATTGTTGTTTGAATCGATAGTATTGAAATATAATATTTTTTTAGTAATAAATACAGAAATAGAGTAATATTTTAACGATATGAATAATAAAAACCCCGAAAAAAAAAGTGTTACCGAGAATCAAATTTGTAATTCTCCATTTGTCGAATACGTACGTTAACCAAATCTGCCACAGGAATATCTAGTTCTGAAAAATTATTATTACTGTTTTTTTTCCTGGGTGTTTTTCAAATCGATATTGTTTGAATGTTATGTGTTAGTCAACACAATATCTTAAAACACCGCTAAATCACCAGTGAAAAATCGCATGACATCATACTAATTATTGAAGGATTGATAATGGAGTATTTTCACAAACCTTAAATACCATCAAAAATGTATTTAAGATTGAAAGCTTTTTTTCTGCTTATCATAATTATTGATTTCAAAAACTATTTAAAACCGCACATTGTTACGTAACGCAAATAAGCCATAGTTTCGGACTAAATGCCGGAGAAAACCCTACCAGTTTTTAGCATGTGCCGCAAACACGGCGCCAGTTGCGCTCGAACGCGGCACAAACTAGGCCCGCGGCTATGACCTGTGACCCGCCGGTACAAAGCCAACGCTCCTAGTTCTCGGGCGCGTCAATTGTGTTGCCGAAAGTTCCCGCGTCTGACTCGAACGCTTTTTGCCAAGGTCTCCCGCCGCATAGCAGCCAGCCCATTCGAATAAGATGGAAATCTTATTTGAATAAACCAAACGACAGGTAGTCCATTTTTACCTGCCTAGCCGACTCGAGGGATTGCCTAAATCTCAACCAACGCAATACTCAAGATGCACGTGAGTTTGCTATTAACCTGTTTTTTTTCTCTGCTGTGACGTGTCTTGCCATAGTATTAACTTCAATACTCCGGAGCCCAGAGATGTTTATCACCCATGTTTTATGTTTTTTAATACTACTAATGTCTGTCTCATATTGTGACACTATGTACTGCTTGATGTATTAAACCCGCTGTAACACAATACTTCTTTCATTTGGTAACTGAATGCGACGTGAACCCTTTCTAGCAAAAAGTATTTCCAGAAACATAACTTCGATTGACGATCCACGCCTGAAGTTGACTAGTCCATTTTGCCGACCACGATAGGACCCTCAACTCCGTCAACCTAACAACATTCTGAAACGGTTCCAACTGACTACAACGTCATTGTGGCATAAAACCGCCAATGTCTGGTAAGACGGCTGTCACCGAGGTTTTCCGGCGTGACGTCAACGCCGCCAGATTCACGAATAAACACGAGCATTTCGTTTTGGAGACAAATTGAGAGACACACATATAGACAAATCCACAAGCGAAAATAATATGTTTTATGATTCTACTGTAATAATTAATAATATTGTTTGGAGCGTTTAAATGAATTAATTCAGTGAAGATATGTTACTGAGACACCACGCAACGTTTTACCAAACTAGGTCTAGTGGACATACCTACGTTAGCGGGCCATTCATCTTACAGTTTTCTTTGAATGGCTATTATTTTCATGAGCAGTGCTACATTTTTGTTCGATTCGTATGAATATGACGTATCTTGTATTTTTATAATGTCATTGTTGATGGGTTAGATTTTATATCATACTTTTTATTTTTATAAAATGCATAACATATTAAGCAGTAACACGCAGTCTGGTTATCGCGGCATGTTTTTTAATGTAACCTGACTTACTTACAGAGATAGAAGAACTTTCATGCGAAACTAACTGTCGTAACTTTGCCCCAATTCCAATGCGAAAGAAGTTATCTGAAGGTTGGCAAGTTATATCCAGATACACACAGGCTACATCACTTAACATAAAGTACTTTGCTTGTTCCGGATTCAATTTGTCTTTCGGGATCTTATCTCTGAAGATTCATTGGTTAAAATCCAAAAGCTTAGTGTGTGGAGGCATTCCGCCTTGCGGGCTATCTACTCTCTACTATCGGCTGGGTATCGATTAGACCATAAGTAAATACCGCAGATATATTTATAAACTATCTATTTCCAAAACTAACTATAAAATTATCTCTCTTATATAAGTATCTTATGAATTTTTAAAAAATTGTTTTCCATTTCTCCGTATACTTATACTTATTTCGGATATGAATTGAGATGTTCAAGGCCAAAAGTATTACAGTCATCTGTTTTATGGTTGAGTCAAAGTTTTGGACGGCGTTACAGTATCCATCATCAGGGCAGATGTGTAAAGCTGTCCGAAACGTTGGCTAAAAATGGAGGTAGCGCAACCCGGCGTAACACCCCGAAAACAAATCACTTAAATTATACCTTCATTAAAACGTTTTCTTCTTATATTTGTATTTTATATCACTGTACCCACAGTTTTTTTTTATATTAACGAGCAATCCTTTCTTAAAAATACAAACACCAGATTACATTAGGAAAGAATATAATAATGCACAAAATTGTAATTGTATAAAATGTAATATATCCCGCCGAATCGTGTTCCACTATAAGAATGCTATAATCGGGGAGGAGAGACCGGATTTTATTTTTCCGGTCGTTCGGCGTTAGAGATGGTACCAAATCGGAGTAATTGCATTAACATAATTTGAACCCACTTTTTCGCTACATGTCTCATCTTCTTCTTTATGTGCCGTACCAGGTCCCCCCGACGTTGGCGATCACTCTGGAAAATGTCTCTTTGTCTTGCGCTGCCCGGAATAGCTCGTCCACACTTCTAATGCCGGTCCACTCTCGTATATTTCGCAGCCAAGACATTTGTCTCCTACCAGGCCCTCTGCGACCCTCTATCTTGCCTTTCAATATTAACTGGAGCAAGTGACACTTCTCCCCTCGAAGTACATGACCCAGATATGAAATTTTCCTGATTTTTATTAATCTAAGCAGTTCTCTCTCTGCTCTAGCCCGCCTGAGAATTTCTGTGTTGGTGATCATGTCGGTCCATGGGACTTTGAGTATTCTCCGGTGAAGTCACATTTCAAAAGCCTCTAACCTGTTCATGGTATTTACTTTCAAGGTCCATGTTTCACATCCATACAACAAGACCGACCACACATAACATTTTAGCATTCTCTGCCTTAGTTTTAAGCTGATATTATCATTGCAGAAGAGGGATTTCATTTAAATTGTCTCATCTAAATATAGTATATTAATTTCGAAATTACCTAACCTAACCTAACTTAAATTCTGTTTTTGTTTTCAACATTAAATTAATTTAGAACGCACCTGAACACTGTAAAAATTAAACATATTAGAAAACAGAATTTTTAATGTGTGTTATTCGAGTGTTATTTAAGTAAGTGTAATTCTCTCACGTGTATTTTCGTCCATGTGTAATTTTGTTCTTGTGTAGTTCTGATAACGTACAATTGGTTCGTGTAATTTGCGTCTGTATAATTTCGCCCTGACACCGGAAGATAATATATATTAGAAAATTTTGTTCAGCAGTAAAAAATGCAAGGAAATTTAATTAAATATTTCAAATGGTTTTCATTTAAAGCAGTTAACGATTAATACTAATAATTATATCGTTACAACCCTCTTGTTAAAGAAGATGAGGACTCATAGCGGCCAGTTTTTTTTTTCAATTCGTCGGTTTATCTTACCTCTATAAGTCATACTACATGTATCATCTTTAAATCGTGCAATGTTTCCAGCAAATATTAATATTTTAATGTGAATAACGCACAAAATACCCAAGTGGGACTATGACATTCCCAATTGGGGTATATTGTACGGCTGAATAATTCTTTTTAGTTAAATTTTTTTTAAATAAAAAAATAAATTTATTTACTCCGGTCAAAATATACCTCAATTGGAGATAGATACCTGTAAAAACAGCCAATGTGAGCCAGGAGAGAAGTTGTCACTCAAAATATATTAAATACATTTTTTTTAACAAATAATACAAATGCATTGATTACAACACATTCAAGTAAGGATATCGAGTGATAGAATAATTATATAAGAAAAGATATAGAATTGATAAAAGAAAACCGTAGTTAAATGTATTAATTTCATAATGTTTAATGCATAAGAGAGTAATTTAATTCCTTTGCACATTAATACAAACAGCAGTCTGCTAGTGCCAGTGTACGAGCATAGGGGCGCTTGGCAGTGTGTTTTCTCTCGCACGACACCCCCGGGATTCCCGCCAAGGGTAGCGGAAGCGCTCTGGAAGGGGTTGGACTTTAAATAAGAATTATTTTGCCGGATATTTAATTCGCTGGAAATAATAGTTACGGTCCGGCAGGCCGGCCTTCATTTTTCTCAGGGTGGAGTGGAAATGGTAGTATATTTTGCGTAGGTTAAGTGTGTTTGGTTTTATGAAATGGTGTAGTTTTCCTTTTTATTTAGATTCTGGTTTTCAGTTCTTTCCAAAAAATTTATGAAGCATATTATTTTTTATCACACGGAATGAATTCAGTGAATTTAAGGTAAAAATGTTTATAAAAAATAGACATACCTAAGTACAAATTTCTCGTATAACTATAAATCTAATGAAAATACAAATGAATCAAATAATGAAATACTTGTATGTACCTACTTATTCATTATATAATTTTATCAGAAAGAAATGTTTACATCTAAAGACGGGTCACTTAACAGAATTTGAAAAATTGATCAAATTTCAATGTTAAAATTAAATTTCTTTGAAAGCTCTGTTCACTTCATATTATCATTTTACGATGGGTCGGACGTTTTACAGTACTTGGTTTGTAATAGAAATTGAATTTCACTGTTACAAAATTTGAATATTAACTACGAAATTTGATGAATTCTTCAAATTCTGTGAAATATAGAATTGACTACCCTAAAATTCAACAAAGATCCAGAATTTTCAGCATAAGTTATCATAAAATCCTTCTTTCCTTTCAAAATGTTTACAGAAGGTTTTGATGCTAATAAAACTATAATGAAAATACCCTGAATCATTGAGATTTAAGAAATAAATCAAAATCCGTAAAATATTATTTATTTTTTTAAAGGTTAGCCAAATTATTTATGTAAGTATTCATAAACGACTGAATATTTTTGTACACAAGTTAGAAAAAATGTCACTAAATTATATCTTAGGCTTGAATTTATTGACAGAAATGAAAATATTCAGGCAGACTTCTAAAAAAATGGTATGGTTAAATGAAATTTCATTCGTTGGACGGTTTTTCCACCGATTATCATCTGCTGTTCCATTTTCCTGAAATCCAATTCACACGTATTTGCTCTCAATATTTGCGGAACAATAGTCATAGCAATAAACTTATAGTCTTTATTTTTGTAATGTTAATTTAGCCGACCTTTTTATTATTTAGTTGTCCAACTTATCTACTATTATCCGTCTTGCCACTAAAACATCTGTTACTCCACCACGCCGTGATCAGTCGTGTTGGTTCACCTGCCACGGAGTGACAAGGACTGAACGAACGAGCTAGTCAGACGGAATACTGTAGTTTTTAGTTAGCGCAAAAATAACATTTTCCACCAGCGATTTCTTTATCTGTGTGAACATATTTTGAAAGAAACAAACATATTTTTAATTTCTCAAAGATCAAAGTGAATTTCGCTGCCATGACCATAACTAAATGCACTAAATTAAAAAAGGCATAACATTTTAAGCGTCTTTTTCCTTGGTTTTTTTTTGAAAATATTTGTTATGTTTTGTTGCAAACTTTAACCTGATAATATATATTGATTCCAGGTACGTTATCTAAGACTTACATTTAAAATACTGAATATATATATATATTTAATTCATAATATATATTTTTTATTACTTCCAAATACTATAATTTGTATGGATTTAATTTCGTATTTTTTTTTTAATTTGTAACCTAGTTATATTATTTTTTCGCAAATTTACACTCCTCTTCCATCCACAAGTAAATGCTTTTAATGGAAGTGTAGTATAAATTCAAACAGTATGACTTGTAACCATTGTATATTTATTGTAAAAAACACAAATAATAAACAAATACAAATAATAAAAATAAATAATAAGTTCAAAGTGCACCTGTTTGAAATGCTATGAAAAGTTGGAAACTGCCATTGTTAAAAACAGTAAACCGAACAAAATTTAAAAAAAATTTCCTCCACAGCTAAAGGAGTTTCACTTTGATGAATAGATTTAAAAAAATTTATTTTCACAAAGGTTTATTATATTCGTTGCAGGTACCTCATTATAAATCTTGTTTTGATGATCCCAAAAGCAGAGCGTTGTAAAGATTACACCGAAGTTGAAAAAACTGCTAATAACTTTATTATTGATCTTCGAACACACATTGATCAAAAATTGTTAATGTAAACTTTTTTGCGAATTAAAATAATTACACGTTTATTTGAATCCCATTAAAAGTTAAATTATTTTCTCTCCAAAACCTGCTGGTCCCGTCGAAATTTTGACACCCTAAGCCCTGTTAGCTCTTCCAGGGGGAGTTGAAAAGCCACACCACTGATGTCTTTATTCACCCCCTTTTCGCAATTATGTAAGCGATTATGTAAAATAATATTCATGGGCTACGGGGCAAGGGTAGGGGTAGTTCTAATGGGTCGTAACTCTAGCAACGGGGTGAGTTGTGTGATAAGTCTCTGATCTGATCATTTCAATGTCTTGTTTGGTCCCTACGACAAACAAGTACTTTGGATGAATATCTGTTCAACGTATGGGTGCTCATTGGTTTCCAATAAAGACTGGTTCATATATATATATTTATCCCCTCTCGTACTATGTTGATCTCGCGCGACGGTACGCCAGGTATATGTTGATCCGTTTGCATTTGTTGATCCACCCCGGATATGTTGATCCATTACCCAAGCTGGCATACATATGTAAATCCCTACAGATCAACTTGTGTCATCGAGATTTAGCTGTAAGCCACGCCCATTTTTCGGTCGCATATACATTTTACACGATTTATTTTGTTGATCTATATATTTCTGACAAACTTGACGGCTTGCATGTGTTGTAACTTAACCGCCAATTTCGTGCGCGTTGTCGTACTTTTTAGATCCTCTTAGTACATCCATATTCTATGAAAATGACTTTATACTTACAGAGGATAGACTGCCTCACGAGTATTTATATTGAAATGGAACTTTCGCAAACGTCAAATCCATGATAAAAAAATCTTTTGAACTTGATTAAACAAAAATTGTAAATTTAATACAACATTTACTACGTTTCGTGACTTAGCAGGGGTGCCCGGGTTCATGGGGTGAGGTTTGTCTGGGTAATTTTATAAGAGAAATTTTGAACTTTGATTGAATAAAATTTTATTTTAATGTATCTTTTACCATCTCTCCCGACGTAAGTTTCTTGTAATGATTAAGTTGAAACAAAGCGTAATATCCATAATATGTATAATACATAATATGTGCCTATTAAAATTGCGGCGATTAGATTGGTGAGAATTAAATTTTTCAAATTTTAAATTATGATTACTAAAAAAATTATTCTAATTTGTTTATTACTAAACATGGCTAAAGTCATTTCAAGCTACGATTCCAACCAACAATGTTTTAGTATATGTTCGTCAATCAACAGTAGCCATAATGTCTGTACATCAGAGCCCTCGAGAACTATTACAATTATGTGTACCGCCGCCCCGGGAACCATTTATTAGATAACCAACACCCCTACCATAGGTCACCGCCAACGTTTAGCGAGATTGTTGTTTATTTCTTATATTTTTTACACATATCATATCCACACAGGAGGCCCTGAGGAAAATCGTAACCCTCAGGGCCTATGTCATCTTTGTGAATGCTGTGTTGGGGGAATTTTGAAGGAAAGGAAGGAGAGTGAGTTCTCGGAAGTAAATAGGTTTGATGAGTGGGTAGTAATCTGGGGTTCAGTGTGTTTGAGTGATATACATAAGAATCTAACTCTCCTACTGCGTTGCAAGGCGATGCGTTGAAAGAGGACTAATCGATCCGGCCCACCACGCAGTTATTAGGCAGGCGCATCCGCCGCCAAGCCCCTCACATACCTCACCCCATAAACTCGGGCACTCCTGATAAGTCACCAAACATATCAAACAACTTGGGGTGACCTATGGCAGAAGTGTGGGTTATCCAATAAATGGTTCCCGGGGCGGCGGTACACATACCCTCCTCCCAAATTGTGATAAACGTCTACTTTCAAATGTAAAACATAATTTAAAACGTACCTAAATGACGGCCTCCGTTATCGAGGGGTAAGGCTATCGACTAGCAATCCGAAGGTCAACAATAATGCACCTGTGGACTCTGCGCCGGCCGGGATATAACAACACCCTGATTAGAATACATTTAATTGTTTTGTCTTTGATTTCATAAATATTTTTAATAAATTAAAAACGTTTATGGAATTCCACGTTTTGCCACCGCGATACTATTGATTACTTAACACGGCTAAATATTTCAAACCGACTTATTAACGATTCCAGAATGTATTTTATTTATTACTGTTTTAAAAATTTATCTGTTTCTTTAGACAATTAAACTACGTTTTATTACTTATCCACTGGAGCGATTTCTGCCATATTTTAGACCGGTCGGTGGCCGAGTTGACATCGCGTTTGGGTCCCACCCAGGCATAGTGTGTTCAATTCCTGGGCTGGCTAAGTCCTCCATCACAACACAAGCAACATTTTCAGCTAACTGTGGTGGTAGTAGAAGATTTTCAAATATTTCCAGGTTATTCTTAACGCGGGAATGTTTGTCTTTCTTTTCAAAAAGTAGTTTATATTGTTTCTGTTTTTATGTTTTCGGGGGATACTAGTACAATTGACCCAGTACTACAACTAAACCTAAGTTTTTATCGCAAAACGTAGAAAATACTTAAAGTCAAATTGGTTCAATTGGCCCCATATAATATTCATTTGGGCCACTGTAAAAAAAACTTCATATAAATTATAATCAAACAAATTGATTAAATATAATTGCATTTGTAACCACCTTGTAGCTGTTTTTTAGTTTATGCTTTATTTTATTTCAAAGAAAGATGCCGACTTCCGGTCATATTGTTTTACAATATTAAATATGAGATGATTCTTTTAAGAGCATTTCATTTTATTTAGAGAACTTTAAAATATAAACATTTCCGGTGAGGGTTCCATGATAACTCAACACAGTGACAATTCAACAAACCTTTAAAGAGTGATATAAAGTCATTAGAAATGATGAATAAAAAATTTAAACCTAACCTAACCTAACCTACTTAACCCAGTTAATAATGTTTTTGTTTCATCACTTTCCATGACTTTATATAACTTTTTAAAGATGTGATGAATTATCATTTTGATGATTTATCCGGTCACCTCCGGTAAGATGTAACAATCGTTTATACAGAATATTAATATTTGAAGTTGAGTTGAGTTGTGCGATTAAAAAGTTTAGGATTTTATTTACCTAATAAAATGTGATAATCGATAAAAGATGGGTGGATTCATTGGTTATAATATAGATCATTTTGAATGTCTCTATATTCAAATTCGGAGATATGATTTTTTATGTGACACCTCTCACTAGAGCGCCCCTGTCTTTACACGTTAAATACATAGAAACTATGTCGCCACCCAGTTGGGCAGCGTTATGGGGCGGGTTAAGATAAGGTCTGAAGGAATGAATTTATTAATGCGGGTCTTAAAGAGGCCCGGATTATATTGAGGAAGAAAAACAGATGCCGATAGCTCGTTCCACATGCGAGCCGACTTCGACTCCGACGATAAAACGAGTCGGAGAAACGACCCGTTCATATATGTATAGATAACATCAACTTAACTGTGAACGTGTATTCCGCTCGTGTCCGTCGAGTATCAAGTAAGTGCACGGTGCACCGGGGATCAATGCTACTAGCTCCTTTTAACAGGCTCTAATAAAATATCTGTAGAATAGACACAGCATTCGCACATTTTGTCAAACATGATTTTACCATACCGTACATATGCCTCAGGGATCTCATTTCTACAGTATTCAGTCTACTTTCAGCCTTCTTCTGCCAGTTCCATGCCTCACTTCCATATATTAGGGTAGGTACCAGCACTCCATTGTGGACTGCTAGCTTCGCTTCTTTGGACAGTTTTTTGTTAGCTCCAACCTCGTCCAATCATCCATTAATTACTCATTATAACCAAGAACCCGGCCACCCCTACTAAGTCACGAAGCGTAATCAGGAGAGATGGTAATAGATGCAAGTTCAAAATTTCCCATATAACATTATGCTTTTGCCGCCATTTTGGATTTTGATGGTCAAAAGGTATCCCTCAACCAGTCTCTTTCGGTCCGGCCCGCCACCCAGTAGGTATTTGTTTATGGATTTGATTTTTGCGAAAGTTTCGTTTCAATCCAAATATGCATACATTTCTTTTAAACAATTCAAGCAACAAACAGTCGAATGAACACGTCATTTTTATTTGAAACGGTACCATCTCACACTCATTTCATGCGATATTCGACTCTAGAGACTAATACTTTGAGTTCAATATCACAAAAGATTACGGAATCACATAAAACCTTGTGATGAACAGTCCACCGATTGCCCCCTTGATTGGTTCATTTAGTAAAACCATATATAGGGACACAGATCAACTTTGTCTAATAACTTCTTACCTGGATCAACATACTACGGGAATAGATCAATATATATGAGATCAACGTAAGTATGCCAATTTGGGTAGATCAACATAAATTATGCATCCGATTTCCATACAAATTTTGAAAATTTTATGAACAGTACATCAAATGGTTGTTCTGGCAAACTGGCAACATTGATAATTATTGTACCACTGTTGTCAATTCATTCAGATGTATTCCATAATTGCCAAGTTATATGGTGTTAAAGGTGGATCAACTTAGTCTAACAACTTCTTACTGGATCAACATACTACGGGAAGAGGTCAATATATATATATATATATATGGTTTATTAATAAGACTTTACTTATAACCATATTGTGTTCTTATTCTTATCGTGACCTCTTTTATTAAATTAGCTGCAGCCCAGAATGACTCTATGGAAGTGCATTTTTTTCCGTTTCGTAGATTAAAAATCCTTCAGCGCACAGTCTTCCTGCGTATCTTTGTGGCAAACAAGAAAAGGCAATGAATTTTCAATACCTACCGACAGTGGCGTGCACAGATTTTCGGATATGGGTTGTGTATTTAGGAAATACGTTTGCGTGAGTTGGCAGATATATTTAAAGACGGGTAAATGAAGGTAACTCCATTAATGGAAGACTGAACGCAGTTGGCGCTAACGAAAAATTGTTCAAAGATAGCAGTCCACAATGGAATGGTACCTACCGTGATGTATTGCAGTGAGGCATGGAACTGGCACAGAAAGGTTGAAAGTAGACTAAATGCCATAGGAAAGAAATCCCTGAGTCGTATGTGTGATAAAAGCACGTATGATCGTGTAAGAAATGTGGAGTTCCACAAAGAATGATATAAGCGTAATGAGTAAGATTATGGAAGGGACGCTTAGTTGGTTTGGGCATGTAGAGCGAATGAGCGAAGAAAGAAGTGTAAGGAGAATATATGACGCAAACGTGAATGGTTGCAAAAGTCGAGGAAGACATGGCCCGATCAAGTGAATGATATAAGAGTACGTATGACATGATATATGAATGTGAATGAGGCAAGGAGTGTGTGCCAAAACCTAGTCGTTTGGGGGCCCGTCCGCTCTGCCTACCCTTGTGGAGAAACGGCATGATGGTTAGTTATTTTGATACGTAGGCAAAAGGGAAATCGTCGAATTCTTTGAAAACTGTAGAAAAACAAACTTGCTCAAGACAAATATGCCTTTCGTGTAAATTTTCGCTAAGAATGACTACGCCGCTGGTTGTAGCCGATATCGTTGGGATTTTATAAGCCAAATCAATCATTTATGTTTATCACAAGCCTATTACTAGATAAATAAAGATATATTTAAAGAAAGCCAACGTTTTATATTATCGTTATTATGTCACATGGTTTGCTTTCGTTTACTTGGCGGTGCTCAAATACAGATATGGCAAAACCGCATTACCAATAAAACACATAATTTTTTTGTCATGTTATTTAATTTCACTTCCAACCATAATGATGAATCAATGTCGGTAAACACGAGTATCCGTTTATTTTTTTAAATCATAAAATATTGAAAATGTCGAAAAATGCTGTAGTGCCGCTAATAGACGAGACAATACTGTATTGTCTCGTCTATTGCCATAGTGTAGATAGATAGACCTGCGGTTGTATTTTTCCTGGAATTTGGAATCTTAAAGACCTAAATGATGAAGTCATGTAAAAACAATATTCAGCGCGCGTTCCGGCTAAATGAACGGACCTACGGTCGAATTTGCTCTAGCAGGCCTGGAAAATCGATCTTGATCTAATTAATTACAATATGAAAAAGTTTTTTGTTTTAAACAACTTTATTTAAATAAAGTGGTTTAAAACAAATAACTTTTTCATTTTGTATAATGTCAAGCCATAAAGTGTTTGGTTTCTTCCATATATTTTAATTATTTCTGATTAACATCTTACTAAAATTTCAAATGTTTCTAGAGGGATCCCTTGAGAAGCTTCTACTTCATCGTCTAGAAAAATAAAATCTGGTATTTAACGCCAATTTTATGGTTGAAAAACGATTTATAAAAATTGCAATCAAATTTTACATAAAATATTTTAATGGTAAAAATATTAATACCTGCATCCGTAGGGATCCCTCCAGAAACATTTCAGATATTAGTCATATGTTTATCAGAAATAAATCAAATGTGAGCGTTGAGCAAACTCCCGTTATTATAGTCTTATGTTGCATAAATTATTCACCTTCGGTCTGCTATTTAAATGACGAGAGAGTAATCATTACCTTGAAAAATTAAAATGTTCATACAATTTTTCTGAGCACAGGCCTTTAATTGCTTCTAATCCGTCACTTTCCGTTCATCAAGTAGGGATTTTATTTGATGGAAATTATTATTATCAAAAACTGCGCCCGTTTATTGCTTGTATTAAAATTGTTTTCAGAGGCAGAGACTTAAAAGGTTTAATGCGCCATCGCAAAAGATAAATCCCGGATTAGAATCTTTATGTTTTAATGAATTCATACGGATATTATTTTTCAAAGCATTGGTTTAAAATATCAGTTGTTTGAAAATGTTGCTTCGAATAATATATGTTTTCAGAAGCATCAGTACTCATTATAAATGGATTTGATTTTGTCGGGCGAATAAGGGTGCTTCAAACATTTACTATTTTATTTGACGATATTTTTTTACATAAATTATTTTAGACTGTTTTAATTTTTTTAACATTGACCCCACATAGGAGGCCCTGAGGAAAATAAATTATCCAAAACTGTTTGCAAACTGTCTGATCATGAACTTAACTATTGACATATATCGAATAAACACTATTACCAGTGTAATGCAATCATACTCAAATGTGTTGGCAAATAATACGAAGCATCACATTATTCAACGTACCACAGAAGGGGCATGTCATTGCAGGAAATTCGTGTTCTTGGACTTCTGGTAGCAATTAAAGGTGTCTGGTTCCGTGTCGCATCAAGGCATGCACCCTTCCGTCCGAAATCAAAGGCTGCGACGAGGGAGGGCGAGCAGAACGTAAATACTATTCATTGTCTTATTGCACTCAAAGTGAGCCCATGATAATATTGCCTTGCATGTACCAAGTACCTAACTCCGTATTCATACAGTTCGAAAACCTTTGAGAATACTGCTCGATAAGATAAATTATATATTACTAATTTTATGTAATGGGTACCAATAACAAATGAATTATTTTTTTCTAAAAGGTAAGTTTATTTTACATAAACCTCACACAGGAGAAGGAGGAGGGAAAATAATTTCCCTCAGGACCTTTGTCATCTTTTGGGGTGCAGTGTGGAGGTTTTTTTTTAAGGAAATGAAAGAGTGGAAGTTTTGGGAATGTAAAAAATATGAATATATCCCTGCGACTGCGGCGCAAGGCGATGCGTCAAGAGTTGGAGAGGCCAAAGAGTCTCCCCTAACCGGACTCTCCCGATCTGGGAAACCACGCAACTGATGAATAGGCACATCCTAAATACACCTCATCCGATGAACCCGGGCACCCCTGCTAAATCACCAAACGTAGCGTATCACTTAGAGAGACCTATAGCAGAGGTGTTGCTTATCCAATAAATGGTTCCCGGGCGGCAGTACCCAAACCCGCCTCTCATAATAAAATTATGGTGTTGTTCTGATAGCTGTTGTCTTAGACGCCTAGAGTTAGGTAGAATACGGCACCTTAATGTGAAAAATTTTGTGATTACAGTGGAAAAGGGAAAAAAATATTTTACAAATAATGTTCGGAAGAATTTTAGAGATTTATGTCTGGTCTCTAATTGCAGCTAAGGCCATTTTTTGATTTATTGATGTACTGATTGATAATACTTCGAGTATTGTCACGAAGTAGATCTCCCTAACGCATTCAAAAGCTCCGCGAACCTAAAATTAGACGGATACTGTTGGCAACACTAGCGGCTAAGTACATCGCACGGCGCAAGGGACGCTAATCTCCAACGGACTCGGCCAACGCTGGCGGCCATCATCACTCGGAATCTAGCTTTGGTCCCAACACCACGTGTGGGCAGTTTTGCTACGAAAACGCTCACGGACGCTAGCTTTGTTCTTGACGACATGTGTGGTTGTTTTACTATTAATCCGGTCTCGAATGAGAAGTGCCGGCTACATCATTGAAGTCCGATACGCGCGCGATGGCGCGTATGAAAGAGCACCACCATGGTTATTACTCCACCATGACTGTGAGTAACGCCACCAGGGTCTCTCAACTCTTGCATCACCCGGAACGGCTAATGTAAGCAATGTTACTTAACCATTTCCCCATTATGTGCCTTCTTGTAATGTCTGTTAAACAAGCTTGCCAGCCAGAACAAAATACGAGAGAGATTGTTCAATTCTAACAGCCAGGAAATAATTTAGGATGTTAACTGTGTCCTCATTTGTGTCATACAATGTACCTATTGCCTGTGAATACAACCATTTATCATCCCAATAGGAGTTTCATTTGATAAAAGAAGTGTAGTCTGAATTGTTGATTAGTTCCCCGTGTAAAGGCTTTTGCCGACCCTTCCTGGATAAATGGATTCTCATAACTCTACGCTGAGCTGCCTTCCTAACAATGCCGCCACATGGAGCTATAACTTGGGGAGCTCCATCCCTAACACTGGCGCCCTACGTAATCCCCCCATTCCTAACAGTATCTTACATTAGAATACATATTTTCATTTTGATACATATCGAGTAGTTAACCCCCTGTCATGGGGGTTGCTGACCTTGTAAATTTTTTATTACCCTTAAACTATGAAATTTTAATTTTTAAAATAATTTCTTTCCAGGACAAACACGCGAAAATTTGGACTGAAATTATAAAAACTGACTTTTCAGCCTTCAAAATAGCAGTTGAAAAGTGTTGAATTGGGAAATTGAGAAAATCAGAAGGAAATTTTCTGCACGCCTCTGCCCTAAAGTTCTGATCAATACACTTTAATGGCACTCCATACTTTCGTGGAGTAGATAGTATTAATATATATTTGTCATTCTAATACCCTTTCACTATTTGTATTATACTGAAAAAAATCAACAAAAAAATTACCAAAATGCCATCTTAAGTTACCAGTTTCCACTTAAAACAAGCTCGTGAATCGCTGGTTAAAGTTTGTGAGGTATGCCCATTTACATAACTAACTAACTAAACTTATTTTCTCCGCAGATGTATGGAAAGAGGACGGACCACCAAACAAATTTGTCTTGACCCATTCACATTCATACATCGTCTCATACATTCTCTCCTCAATCAAAGGTCTGAGGAGTGGTTAACAATAAAATAAAAGCTTGATGGAATAAAAATTTGATTTTTTCGCTCACGAAAGCCACGTTAGAGATGGGAATTTCATTAGAATAAATCACAAAACCTGAGACTCATTGTATTATTTAGTGACGGAGTAACACGAGCTGGTGAATAATATGGTGAACATCGGAGGTGGGATCTTGTACACGTCCTGCCACTGCCACCCCGTGTTTCATTATGTCAACAAAGAGAAATAATAATTTTATCAGCTCGCCAGAAAACCATAATGGATTACCGTCATTTTCACATGCAAATAAGGTTCATTACATTTTCTCGTAAAGCAAGCTGGGAACATTATGACGGTAGTCATGCTGTGTTTGGGTTGTTTTCTTTTAAATTATCAGGGTTGTAAATTAAACAAAATGTTCAATTGCATCCATGATACGATCTTTAACAATTGTGCTTGCAAACATGATACGATCTTTAACAATTGTGCTTGCAAACATGATACGATCTTTAACAATTGTGCTTGCATACATGATACGATCTTTGACATTTGTGCTTGAATACATGATACGACCTTTGACATATTTATGATTTTTGAAAATCATTTATTAACTCACGGATTTGCAACCTAAGTTAGTGGTGCGAGTGTAGTTCTGTTGCGTTGTTCCGGCTATACTGGTAAATGTATATAAACAAAATGGAAAAACGGAGGTGTTAATATGATAACATTTTCAAGAATTATCGAAACATGTGAAAACGACAATTAATTTATTAATTTTATTTGTAAGTATTTATAACAAATATAACGATCTAACCCTGAGAGAACAAAAAGAAAAGAAGAACAAACAAAATTTACCAAATATTATTTCACATTTCTTCTCTTTATTCTTCTACATCAAAAACTGAAATGAATTTTATGCTTTCACATTTTAAGATGTCAAACAAGGTGCCACGGGAAATCCATTCATCTATTCCATAAAAAAATATTCAGCTGATCGCACAATCCTTTCTTTTTTACAATTTCTCCTCTACGATGGACGGGAGATGCATCAGTAAATTTATTACCACATCACATGTTTATTTCTGTTTTCCTGCCATAGACTGTCTAAGCCGGAAAGGAACTTAATGCAAACGTTAGGCACTGATTTGAAATGTACTAGAGACCACCATTAGTAAAAAAACGAAACCATCTTTCGCAATCATCAATAATTATCACTCGATTGGTAGGGGTGAGGTTGCCAAAACTAATGTGGAGCCTCTCGACAGTGCGCAAAAACCCTTAATTATAGTTATTACATAAAAACCTTTTAGCTTCTCGACAATACTGTTATAAGGACTATGCTCTACTAAATATACACCAATTTTTTTTTTCTTTATTGTTTTATGTTTTTATACCAAGTTTTGTACATAGTCGATATTACATCAAAATCATATACATATATATATATATATATATATATATATATATATACATTACCAAAAAGATCTATCAAATTGCACAACACAAATACGAAACAAGACGTAGACATCAGCACATGACTCTTAAAACTACCATCTATGAACAAAGACATTCGTAGCTTCCAAATTTTAAATTGAATTTAAAAAGTAGATTAAAGACATGTCCAAAAAAAGTAAATTTAAAACACAAAATTCGCAAACGGATAAAAAAACCGGTAACAGCAAAGGATTTATCTTCTGCAGACAGATAACATTCACAACAATATAACACACTTCACCACTGTTTTGTTTTTTTTTTTCTTATTTTTGTTTATTTCTTCCATTTATCCTATTATGACTTTTTATTTCTCTAATTTCAATTTAATTCTTTTAATTTCCAAATACATTCATCTTCGCATTTCCTTTACGATTCTAAAATAAGATCAGCATAGTTAGGTTGTTTATACCAACAAAATTTATTTGTGTTTTTGATTTATTATACTTATTTTTCTTATTTTATTACTCGCTCCTACCAGGAGTCGACTATCACTAGGCAGATCTTCACTCCGCAAAATCAGCGGAACTGCACTCAGACCAGTCACTTAAGTTCCATAGTCAAATGGTGTAGCAACCCCCCTCTATTAGTCTTCTAATAAACTTCTTGTTAACTAATACAATATACGGTTCAATTAAAATGACAGACAAAAATACGCGATATACACTGTCGCCTTAGTGAAAAATCACAGTTCAGAAACATCAGTTGCTTGAAACGGCTTTATCCGTGATGACAAGATCTGGAAATCCAAACATCTGGGCTTTTCTCCTCCTCACCTCCATTCCGTTCTTACTCCTTTTAATTGGGAATGTCATAGTCCCACCAGTACTAAGCTCGGTAAAAAATGAGGTTAACACATCTAGAACTGAATAAACTTTGGTACGTAAAAGTTTTTCTAGACATTCTGGACTTGTAACGCAGTAATTTTATGACCAACCTAGTAAAATATCCATCAATGAATTAGAGGCTTTTAAGAATATTAGGAGGTGGTTTAAATTCCATTGAACAGGCTCGTCTGCCGCTTGGGATACCGGGAGGCTTTAATCCGCAGGGTATGTATTTTTATTACAGCCTTTTCCGATATAGTTGCCATGATATTGAATATTCCACACAAAGAATGTTCAATTTGTCTGAAAACTGAAGAATTTTTAATGTATACCTAGTTTAATATTTCATTCGATTTGAGCGAAAGCGTGTACGCTTTGTGAGCGGATATAATATTGCGTATTTATATAAGGTAAATGGTAAACATACCAATTGAATAAAATATGATACACAAGTAGTCTTCGGTAAGGTGGTCTGGTTATGTAAGACAATAATATGACATGACACGACATGTAGTGCTATTTGTGGCAAAAATGAAATGTCATATCTAAAGCATTTATACTATCAAATCACGTATACTGTAGTCATTTATTTCCCCTATTTGGGTAGTAAAATCAACATATTTTTAAAACCTAGAACGCATTAGCAAAAGTTTTTAGCATTTCGTACGCGACGAAACGTTTATAACCATTTAGTTCTGACGTCTTTACCAGGTGTTATTTTAAATAATTACGTTCATGCACATTTTTAAATCAACCCAATCTTAGTAATATGTTATCAGAATTCTCATCAATATATTCTTGCACTCAAGTTAAACGTATAAACTAAATGCAAATTTGATAAACTTTAGATGATTATGGTTCACGATTAAGAATCTGAAAGTCGCTTGTACAAACGTAATTTTTATATAAATTAAATTTTGCTATTTTTAATATTTAATTATATCAAAAAATTATAATTTATAGTAAACCTCCATAAGTAGCAATCACTCTGTTGGTCGACATAATTAAAATGTTGATAATTTTTTTATTATTTATTGAGTTAGTTTATACAACATTTGAATATAAATAAGATAATATTTCATTTTCTAACTTTAAATATTTTTACAATTTATTCATTAATTACATTAATACATTCATTCTTCAGACTTTCAGGCATTTCATCATACATCTTTAGTCCTTTGTTCATTAGGCAGTCTGTGATTTTGATTTATTCATATGTGGCAATCTAATTCTATTTACATTTCTGGTTTCGTAATTATGAACATCTATATTAAAAGCAATTTCATCCTTAAAATATTTTGGCATTTGTTTGTTCATGACTTTATGCACAAAAATTAACACATTAAATAACGGTCTCTTTTTTATTGGAATCGAATTTAGCTGCTCTCTCATTTGAATAATGCTTGCGTATTTGCCTTTTTCCAGTATAGGTACATCCCATAGCTCTATTTTCTGTTTAACATCTAGTTTATTACAATTTCCTTTATTGGCCAAATATATCTTAGTAAAGCAATAATCTAAATGTGGAGCAACCATAGTTTTTTTTAAATGAGCTCTGTAGTGTTTCCATTTAGTTTATTTCTTAATATTTTAAAAAAATTGACTTTTTCTGATACCTTCTTTAGCACATATACAAAATTTGCTGTAAAAATGAGTTTTGAATCAAGTATTACACCCAGGTACTTAATTTATTGTTTTTTCCATTTTTTTCACTATTAATTGTCAATTTTAAATCTGTGTTATGCGTTTTGTTGACTGTTTCCAAATACTTTGTTTTGTTAACAATTAGTTTAAATTTGGTTAATTTCAGCCATTTCGCTATATTTTATAGGTATTCATTTAATTTGTTGATTGCATCATTGTACTCTTCACATGAAATATAGATTACTGTTTCGTCTGCAAATAATCTAATTTTGCAATGTTTTATGGTTTTAATTGTATCATTTATGTAAATAATGAATAGAATTGGACCTAATACCGAACCTTGCGGAACACTGAGGTTGTTTTCTATTGGTACTGATTCTGAGCTTTCAACTTTCGTTACCTGTTTTCTTTCGTGGAGATATTCTTTGAAAAGAGTTAGAGCTACTTCATAAAGACTTATATCTTCTAATTTTTCCAAAAGTTTTTTCCTTTCTACCGTTTCAAATGCTCTTTTGAAATCTAAGAATGCTGCAATGGTGATTGTTTTTAATAATAAATTATATGTGTGAAAGCAACTTTACTGATTAGGTGTACCGGTTGGTGTTTTGTACATGTTTAAGTTCTCAATAAAGTGGTTTTCAATGAAATTTGTTTGATTTGTAGATACTTTCTATATCACCCGGTGAAACACCAACATTCATAATTGAAATGTTGCTTGAAATTGCTTAAGTAGTGCTTGGTGGCCAGATTTGAATAGCCAAATATTACCCTTTGTCACTATCCTTTTTCCCTCCAATACCGTGCAGCCTTACAACATACTCCGATGCGGGATGGAAGGTCTCACTGGCCCTGGTTATCAAGCAGATGATGGAACCGTGGTTTCGGTATTAACATGATTTTTTTTATTGTTTACGTAATGGTACACAGACAAGGATGACTGTTGCTAATTTATTAAGAATCTCTTCAAATATTTGGTAATTTAATAAATGCAAGGCGATTTGCTTTGATAATAATTTACTAAAAGTTTATCAGGAAAGCTGTGAATTCATTCGTAAGGCCTGCTATCCCGTTTTCAATCGGAATTACTAATAATTTATGTCATTTTTCTCCGTGTACCTATTCAAATTATTGATTGCATTGTGTTAATTTATCAATAACATTTATTACAAGCCAGTGGAATCTAAACTTTGGCAAATTTTACTGACCAACGAAGGTCTTCTCTGACTTGAAAGTGATGAAACAAAAACTTTATTAACTGGGTTATGTAGGTTAGGTTAAGTTAGGTTAAAAAAAATATTTTTCATCGTTTCTAATGATTTTATATCACTTTTTAAAAGTGTGTTGAATTGTCACTGTGTTGAGTTATCATGGAACCGTTTTTACAATATATTGGTCTACCTAACAAAAATACGCTAAACTTGTAAAGACATCCACAAAAGAAACAAAGTTTACCTAAAAATGAGTCCGCTTACAATCCATAAAAGGTAGGTGAGTAGGTACCATAGCTAAAAACAAAACTAAAATCTTCAATAGTATTTTTGTATTTCCTTTGCGCAAATTTAAGGTTAGACCAAATTAACGACACTCAATTTACATAGTATAAGGAAAGGTTGTCAAAAATCGTAATAACAAATTATTCCGTTTTGTTTTCACATCAAAAATTATTCTCGTAAATTAGATCAAACCAAGATAAACATTTAGTTCAAAACTTATATTTACTTACCATTTTATCTCTAACGAATTAAAAGACCATTTATATCACCAATAAACTTAGTCAGCGTCTAAATAATCGAATAAATAATTTGCCCTGCGCAGTTCTTAATATAATATAACGACCAAAATAACCCCCTAAGTTGATGGGTTAGTCTCGTTAGACCCAATTTCGCCGTCAATTTCATTAGTTGGTAGGCAAACGCGAGCTTCGATAATATATTTGGTAGGCACTAGGCACTGGGAGTAATTTCCCCTTGCTTCGAGTTCCGAACTATGAATTAATCTTTTTGTTTACCCAAATACGGTCGAAGGACTATTGATTACGATGCTTAGGGAATGCGGAGTGGTTCGGGTCTCAGCTAAATGAGCAACATTGTATTGTTGACGTCGTATTGAAGAACAGAACCTACTTCAATTATTGACAGTCAGAGTTCACTAGTTTGAGCTTTTTCTGCTGATCCGATAATCGGTGGATTTTATTATTATTAAAACTAGTTGGAAGTAGTTTATTAAATGAAGAGCACATTTTGATTGCTTTGATAAAAAAATATTGCCTTCCAATCCTCCATGGTCGACTAGCAAGCTGACGGTCACGCGTTCAATTCCCGGCATGCGCAAGTAAATTGAATTCAATTAAAATAATATATGTTATATTTGCGGCAAGTTCCAGAGTGTAAGATACTCTCAGTATCACCCTGGTGTAAGACCACTATTCATAATTGCAACGTTGCTTAAAATGGCTTTAGCCGTGCTTGATAACCAGATCTGAATAGCCAAGTACTCCCCCACCTTCCTCTTTTACATCTTCCACTCTTCATCACCACCTTCAGCCTCACAACTTACCCCAATTGGGGATGCCATATTCTCACTGGCTCTAGACGGTTTGGAGCAGTTGGAACTCTTTAATATATATTTTTAAGCGTGTTTTAAATTCTCATAGGCGGTTTATCGGTGCATTTCTTCCGAAATAAGATAAATGGCTGCATTATCTCACTAACACGGGGTTTTCTTCAATGTTCGTAATTTGTATTAGTTTTCTTCAATAAATTTAATTTATTGTAATGTCTTGAATTACTTGTATGTTTATTCTGGGTTGAATGTAATTATTACGGGAGTCTTCAATAACTTGCTCGTTTCATCAAGATTACATGATATATACCAACATAAATGATTTCAAATAATTCTTACTGGATACATATCCTAACTGTTTGAGTTCCTGAATTATTCTGTCGAAGCAAGAGACTTGACTGAGCTCTGCATCCTAACATCGGCTAGGCTCGGGATCGAATCGGAATCATTCGGAGCTTGGCTTGCGTACGCGTCACTCCAACGTACAGACTGTGTCATTTGTAGCTAGTTGTCAGAACCTCATTTCATAACATTACAGTTATATTCAAAGTAAAACGCTTCATTTAACAAGCATCATTCCATCTCTAACTTGGGTAATAGTAACAATGTTTAGCGTATTTTGGTTTATTGTCTTGCAATGAGTATTTTATATTTATTTTTCCTAATGTAAAGCGAATCTCGAAAACATAACTTAATCCTTTCTCCGTGTGATTGAATAAGAAACGCAAAAAAATACTCTTTAAATAATCTAATTAGGTGCTTTATTTACCTCAAAACACGTGCTACGTAAATATTTAAGCTTCTGGTTCTTCAAAATCCACCAAGTCAAACACTCAAAACAAGATTTTATCAACAAGAGAGTAACTTTCCAAACATAATAGAATACTTATAATAAGCAACGTAATAATGCATACACTCGAGCGTCCCGAATCGTTTAACTTCACTCAGCCGTACAACATTTTTAAGTTGGCCCCATTTACCCCGAAAAGTTCCGCCAACCAACTTTTCAACATGTTCGTATAATCGCAAACGTAAACAACTTCTTAAGCAGAAAAAGTTCTCCAGCGGGTACCTACCGGGGGATACAACTTACACACAACAGCACTTAAAATGAAATTAAAACATTTCCTATTCAGGGTTAAACTAAATTTAAAAAACTATATTTTATAATATAGAGTGTGCAATAAAGTTGTGAATGATGAATACTTGGAGCAGGTGTATGAGTTTGTTGTATTTGGGAAGTATGTTTACGAGAGATTGGAAGCTTGACTTATATACTGAAATAAGGGTAAATGCATGTAACTCTAATATTAATGGATGACTGAGCACGGTTGGCGCTAGTAAAAAAAGTATCTAAGGAAGCGAAGTTAAGTGTTCTGGTACCTACCCTAATTTATGGCAAAGAGGCATGTAACTGATAGAGAAAGGATGAATTGTAGACTGAATGCTGTAGAAATTAAATCCCTAAGGTGTACGTGTGGTGAAACCATGTATGGTCGCGTGAGAAATGTGGATATCAAATAAGATAAAATGTATGACGATAATAGTAGAAGAAGTCATAGAGGCCAAACGAAGACACGGCACGATCAAGTGAATCGGATACATGAGTAGGGCCATCTCAAGAATCAGAGCAATATAAGAGTATGTATGAGACGATGTATGAATGTGGATGAAGCGAGTAATGTGCGGTAAAACCGAGTTGTTTGGCGGTCCGTCCTATCTGCCTACCCCTTCACCGTATCACCGTAAAATTAACAAAATGTCGTTTTAATGTTTGCTTTTAACTTGCTAAAGTTACTCGCGTCAGTTGTGGGTACCTTATAAATACATAAAAAAGATAATGATACATACATTTATATATTCAAAATCTAAAAGCAAAAGGTTGTCACCTGTCGATTAAAATGATGATGTACCTACTTTATTTTAGGAACCATTGAAAAAGCGTTTGTTTTTCCTACTCTATGTATGTTAATAAAACGAAAATAAAAATTTCATTCACGCGTAGTGTATAACCATTATGAAATAATGAATTCTTTTTTATACGTGGTATTTTTCGTGAAACATAGTGCAGGTACACACGACACAATATGCATTTAATATACAGGGTGCCCTTGGGTAAAGTGCACTCACTTTGGGAGGTGATTCTTTATCATGGTAGAAGTAAAAAAAACTACTTTTTTCGAAAATCTTATTTTATTTCCCATACTAAAATATTTTTCATACAAGAATACTTATTTTCCCATGCCAACAATTCAACTTTTTTAACTAAAAAACTACCTTAAAACGTTGAAAGTACAAAAAAATCATGTATATATTTTTTTTGATTATAAAATAATAACAAAAGATAATGAAATCATTTTTTTTTATGTAATCTAAAATATATTGTGTCAGACAAACATTTAAGCATTGGGATGTGAAATCTATTTACCCCAATGGGCTACGTCACCAAGTTCGGTAAAATTATTCAGGAAATAATTTACTTTACTTTTATTTCTTTGAAACTCGATTCCTGGAGGGTTGAAGAAGTTGTACGGAGCTAAGTATAACTTCGTGTTAGCTAAACGAGCTATAATTCACTGTGTAACATGCCCTCAAAAACTGTGTTGAAAAATAAAAAAAAGGAATCAATTTTCGAGCACTCTGTTAAGCCTGGGAAAAAGTTGGCGGGTGAAATTCTTGAGGCTTTAATTTAATTCCTGAAGAATGTGAAAAGTTTCCCTGTTCATGCTTTGTTTATTTAACCCGGAAGCAGCAACAATTCTACCTGACGCAATTCGTCTTAAAAAAAATCTAAAAGAATGTATATCTCATTGCTTGATGACAGTTCATATCAATGAATATTAAATGATGTAGGTGCAATATTGTTGCTTAGTTCTAAGCATTATGTTATATGGGTACATAAGAAGAATTTGAGTTTAAACCTGGGTATCTAGAAAGGTCGATTGATAAACATGTAGGTAACTTGTCTTCGCTCTCGAGCATGACTGCAAATCGCCAACGAACAAACAACAATTAAAAAGGTAAGTTTTTAGATTCTCACGGCCAAAAGCATTTTTGTTGTTTGTTTTTGGGGTGTTATGCCGTGTTGCGCTAACTCCTTCTTTAGCCGACGTTTCGGACAGCGTTGCAGTGTCCATCATCAGGGCAGATCCGGTAGATCCGAAGATGTGTAGACATCTTCGGATCTACCGGATCTGCCCTGATGATGGACACTGCAACGCTGTTCGAAACGTCGGCTAAAGAAGGAGTTAGCGCAACACGGCATAACACCCCAAAAACAAACAACAAAAAAAACAATTAAAAAGGATTATTTGTACGTATTGTATTCGAATCGGACTGTTTTTGGTACGTTAACGATCTGCAGTCGGGCTCGGGAACGATAATAAGATATCGAAATTATCAATAAATCTCTTTTTTTGATACTGACAATCCGTGGTGGAATTCCAGTATTATAAAAGGTTTTAAAACTTCTTTTTTTTTGACCGTAACCGGTTTAAGTATGTTAAGGCTTATATTTAAGGCTCACATAACATTTGGGGGAGGGGGTAACAGAGGGTGTCATACAATTAGTTTATTCAAATTACATATTTGAATTTTCCTATCTTCATTATTGTGTCTGAAATGATATTTTAATGGACTCTATATAAAGGTAAATAAATAAAAGGAGACGGTCAAATTTCCTTCATAAACGGCTGGATTGTATACACTTTTGTGTTGAATATTTTTCACTTCTTTTCCGCATTTTAAATTGTAATTTTTTGTTTTCTTTTTTATTTTATTTTATGTACCTATCTATATATTCTTATTTTCCTTACTATTTGTCTAATTTCCTTTTTTTATATTTGGAAATATAGAATGTATTGCATTGCACTAACCTTGCATATATTCTGAAATAAACGATTATTATTTCAGCACATCGGTTACATTAATAAAAATTGTGATTGCCATTGAAGCATACAACTTTGATGATGACGTTTATAGTCCAAATGTAAAAAAATTTCATTCTATGCATTTTGTAGTCAATTAAAATTTCCTAGTGGAAATGCATCAACTAAAAAGGATTCGAACACACTGAATAATCACCCTCTGACTCATGGTGTGCTACTATTTTTAATATCTTTTTTTTTTCTTTTTGCGTGATCGGGAAAATCTGGTTGAGGGAGACCCTTTGACCTTTCCAACTGGTCTTTAGACCCATCGCCTTGCGCCGTACTAGGAGGGATATATTCATATGTTCGTCACTCCTGAACACACTGATCCCTAGATTTCTACCCAACTCTCATACCCGTTACCTTCCCAAAACTTCCGTTCCTTCATTTTCTTAAAAAAGACCATCCACACTGTATCCCAAAAGATAAAATAGGTACTGAGGAAAATTGTTTTCCTCAGCGCCTGTGTGGGGTTAATTTAAAAAAGCTCATCTTTTTGAAAAAAAATTGTCTGATTTTTGGTACCCAAGACATAAAATTAGTTGAGTACTATGTATAATTTATCTTTTCAAGCCGTATTCTCAAATGTTATCGAACTGTATGAACCCGAAGTTAGGTACCTGGTACGTGCAGGGCAACATTATCATGGGCTCACTTTGAGTGCAATACGACAATGCATAGTATTTATGTTCTGCTCGCCCTCCCTCGTCGCAACTGATCCTTGTCGCAAACGATTTCGGACGGAAAGGTGCATGCCTTGACACGGCACAAAACCAGACATCTCTAATCGCTAGCAGAAGTCCAAGAACACGAATTTCCTGCAATGGCATGACCCCTCTGTGGTACATTGAATAATGTTCCTAGTACCCCGGTAATATGTAGTATTGTTTGCCAAAACTATTGTGTTTGATTGCATTATACAGCTAATAGTGTTTATTCTATATATTTCTCTAAAACCAGGATATTTATTTCAGCTCATGATCAGTCAGTTTGCAAACAGTATTGAAAGATGAAGGCAAGGTCTTTGATTTACTATTTCTAGCCGGCTTATACCAGCTGATTGTTGGATTTTTATTGATGAAACCGCCAGCTAAAGAAGAACTCTTTTTATTTAATATGCGCGCCTTTCACATCGGAAGTTAATGACAACTGTATATAGCTATTTTAACTTCACAAGGTAAGCTTTAGTATAGGGTGGAAAACCTGCGGACCGCGGGCTTTAAAAAAAGTGTATGAAAAATTACTTTCAGAACGCGATAACGGTTTTCTTTCAAAATGTTTCAGATATATAAATATAAGACTATATAAATATAAGACTATATAAATATAAGAAATATATTATATAAATATAAGAAATAGAAGAAGATTAGAGATATATATATATATATAAGACATTCTTAGCAAGCCCAGAAAAAGGTATAACATATTTGACAGTTACATACGTATGCATTTACGTTTCAAGATAACAGTTTAGACATAAATAAATAAGTGATCAAGCTTCCATTTTTAATCATATTATATTACTAATAAGAAATTAACTGCTCAGTGAAAAATTATGAGAAGAATACTAATTAAGCTGGGGACTCGCTTACAGATAACAATATAGTTGTGGATTCATCTGCAGATGCAATTAAGAGGAAGCTACAAGCCAAAAATGTGTATATTTTTGGTATACCTTATACTGTAGGTAATAGGTATTAAAATCAACGGAGTCTAGAAACGTTCGATTTCAAGCACAAAACTGTTTTTTATTGATTTTGTAAATAATTTCATAAGAAAGCAAAAAAGTTGATCAAATGAAACTGTTACAGATAATCTTAGCTATAATGCTGAATTTTAAATTGTTTCCAGTACGCGTTCATATTGAAAAAATATTTTTTTAAGTAGTTTTCATTTTTATTTTTTATTGAGTATTTTTTTATTTGTAATCTACTCAAGCAAAACGATAGGAAACCCTTCCATTTATCTAAAGCATATTTTTGGTATTCATAATGTACACCAATTCGTTATAAAGATTAATCAAAATAGTGATTTAGCTGTAAGCTTCGCCTTAAGAAAGAAACCATTATTGTGTTTTAACAAAACCTTGTGTTTTTTTTTTTGTTTTTTTTTGTTTTTATTTTTTTCATACATTTTTTACTAAAATTTTGTTTATTTTTGTCTACCGGTCTCGAAACGTCCGTGTCATAAACTTTTCTTTTTTGGTTTAAATTTAATTTAATGTTGTTATTATTTTAAATTTACATATATGTATTTTTTTAAATGATATTATTGTAAAGCTGCACATCTTGATACAGGAATGCCCTAGTGAGATGTGCAGAGTATGCTTTTTATGTAAAAACTGTATTTTGAATGAAATAAATATAGTATGCTATGCTATGTGTATCTAGGAGGTTTTGATTTTAAGCGCAGTTTTAAAATTCTTGTTGCAGACTATATTCTGAAAAAATCGGACGAAAATCATTTTCGTTTTCTGGGTGCAGTTTTGATTAAATTTGGGGACTCTCACAAAGATTCTTAACTTAAAATCAGTTTCAGGTGATTTCTTAAAATTCGATTTGCGGACTCATCTGTGGACGCAACTCAGCGGAAACCATTATCGCGTTCCGAGTGCACGTAGAACTTTCTAGTAATAGATTCATTTTGAAAATATAATCACGCATGTTTTTTATTTTTTGAAAATTCTTGTCAGGTGTGATTATTGTTTGCAAATATGGTATCGATGTAACAATTAATGGGTTTGAATTGTTTCCGTGTTTCTTTCCTCATTAAGCGGCTAAAGTATTCAAGTGCTCTACACTTTTATGATGACCCTTTCTTTCTTCGTAGGAATACTTAAATAACTGTTGTGCGCTGACGGATTTATTTATTTTGTTTTACGGTCCCGCGGCAATATACGAGTATTAAGCATCTTTCTTTTCATTGTTCTCCGCAAGATAAGAGTCCAACTTTCTCTCGGGACCTTTGCGTAAATACGGTTGTATTGAAACAATAAGCGAGAGCAGACAGGACATAAAGGATGTTTTCGTTTGTTGTTCATTAAAAAAATCCCAGCTTGTTTAAAGCAGCCTAGTTGCCTAACCGCTGTCGTTAAAGTTTTGACTCGGGTTCTTTTTCTAGCTTAGCCTTGTGGTCAAGAATAATATATTTTTAAGCTTTTACGTCTCTTTTCTGACAATTAGAAATCGATGACTACTTACAAAAATAATTCGCATCATTTGCAAAAACTATTTTGTGTGTTTGCATTATACAGGTAATAGTGTTTATTCTGTATATTTCCCTAAATCCATTTGAAGGATACTTATTTCAGCTCATGATCAGTCAGTTTGCAAACAGTATTGAATATAATAGTAAGAATTTATTCCAGAATCTATGCAGGGGTAGTGCAATGCAATACATTCCATATTTTATATAATGTGAAATAGTAATATATGAATGATAAGAAAAATAAAAATACATACATAGGCAAAAATGCGGAATTTAAGTTAAAAAAGATAAACACAAAAATATACGTAAGCAGCCGTTTATGGACGATATTTGGACATCTCCCGTCTTCAGAGGGCCATCAGGGGGGACTCTATCCAGGCAACCATGGCAGTGATGATTGTGTTACTTAATTGGCGTAGTCTGCGCCATAAGCTTTCCACTTGGTGGCGGAGAAGCGCTCTGAAAGCGTATACTCGTCGCTTCAGGAACATTTTCGTGGCGCTGCAGTATCTCGGTAGGCGGAATAGTTAACGATAAGCATTATTGTTAGCGATTTTCAGCTTATGCCATTGGGATGCAGTGTAATCCACCCACAATTCTGACGTGTAGAACGAAGTGCAGAATGCGTATAAATAGTATATTTGTCACGTTTGTACTGCAAAAGTGAAATCGTCTTTACAGCGTACCTCCTCCAACAGCTTATACATTAATATTGTTAAAAAAAAATATAATGCAAGTTATTTAGTATTATAAAAAACAAATTATCAATATTAATGTATAAATTTAATTGAATTATTTCTGTAAGTAGTCATCGATTTCTAATTGTCCCGTCTCTGACAATTAGAATTCGATGACTATTTACAAAAATAATTCGATATAGTTTATACATTAATGTTTTTTATAATAAAAGTTATTTAGGCTTTCTGGAAAAGGTTTAAAAATATTGAAATCATAGCAATACATTGTCAATACATTTTTTAAAAAAAGGTGATAAAATTAAAATCCTATCTGTTTGGGTTTAAATTACTATTAAAACGCTTTGGAGGTTTATAAATTACGATCACTTCCAAATAAACAAAAAAAACTGCCTAATAATACATATATATAACAAGCACAAACTAGATACGATAGTAATAAAATAATTAACATCGAATTCTAATTGTTATTTAAATATAAAATATTGTATCCCAATATATATATTTAAATAACAAGCACAAACAAGATACGATGGTAATAAAATAAATAAATTTTAATTATGTGTAATTTGTATCATAATTGATCGAATTTAAAATGAAAGGGACACCTACTTGTTGTTATTTTTTATTTTATTTTATCTGTGTATTTTATGTAAATTTAATCCTGAATTTATATTTTATTTTATTTTAAAGAAATTTGTATTTTTTTTATATTTGATTTATTGAATTAGTTTGAATTTTGATGTTTTATTTAAATTATTAATTAAAAATTAAATTAAATTTATTATTAATTGAAAAATTGAATTATTATTATTATTAATTTAAATGTTTTATTTAAATTAAACGATTTGTAACACATTATATTAAAGGCACTGCTGAAAACCAGCTACGTTCCCGGAGAAATCCGGAATGCACAGCTGAGCAGTTGCCCTTTTGGCAATATAATCATCTAAATGTATGTATACTAACTATATGCAAACATGTAAAAATTATTGTCAAATAAACGTTTTTATTATTATTATTATTATTATTATTATTTTGAAAAGAACTTCAAATTAGATACTTGGTGATTTTGGCATTCCGTGCTCTTAAAAAAGTTAAATAACAGACAATTTCCTTAGCGTGCCTTGTATTCATTATTGAGGAACAAATTATACTATGTTATAACATCACATTTAATTCTACAAATTCATCCCCTCAATTAACTTTCTTCATTTCAAATTAAATTTGTTCCTTGATTTGGCGATTTGCGTCACGATCAAATAAAAGTACAGGTGGTTTTCTTTGCAGAGGCCTCTCTGTCACAAGCCATTGTATTTAAATCTAACGATGTCAATGAATTCTATTTGCAATTATTTCAATTTAGTAATAATTAGGTAGAGAAGAAAGTTAAAAATTTGAAACAATAAAAAATACACAAATATATAATTTAATGACCGCATTTTAATAATGAAAGGTTTTTCAAAGGTGACAAGGAGACACAATTCACTTTGCTGAACAAAATTCAACTTTTATTTGCGTCTGTGGAGTGTTGTTACTTCCACGATCCAGGAGACCAGAAGTGGGGAGAAACGCAGGAGGTAACGACACTCCTTGACAAACCTTGCACCGGTTAACGGAACATTATTATTTATCGTTACTTATTCAGTTAATTGTTTTTTTTTATTATTATGGTTCTTTTTTAGATGCAATACATAAAATATTTGATAATGTTGGCCTCACTGGGTGCTTTAAATTCCCATGTTAAAATTTAATAAGAATAATAATATGAATTTATAAATAAAAAATAAAATAATGCGGGGCTGAAATAAAATAAAATATAGGACAAAACAAATTTTAATATAATAGAATCCTACCTTTTAAGGCACATTGAAATATTTTTAATTTGTATATATCACTCGGTAAGTCTGTCGACTAGCAATTCGAATTTCACGGGTTCAAATCCCGGCGTGTGCAAGTAAATTTAAATATCTTAATTTTTGTTACTTCACAAATTACTTATTTAAAATAATAAATTCATATTTACGGCGCGTTCCAAAGTGAAAGATACTCTCAGTATCACCATAGTTTAAGCCACCATTCAGAATTTAAACGTTGTTTGAAATTGATTTGACCGTTTTTGGTGACAAGATACGAATAGCTAGGTACTTCCCCACCTTCCTTTTTCCTATCTTCTTCCTCTACTCAATACCTCTCGCCTATCCCAATTTGGGATGCCATTGTCTCGTTGGCTCCAGACGGATGGGAGCAGTTGGCATTGAGCATATTTATGATGGTATGTGTAGTCAATGAAATAATTATTCATATTAGGTGCTCACTATGTACGTAATACATGTATGTTAAACAGGGAGTTTTATTCACTAAAAGGGTACACATTGAAAAAAAATCTTGTTATAGACAATGCTGGTTTAATATGGTGAATTTTTCAAATTAGTCATATATTTAAGTGGCGCTTACCTTAGGGCGCGCCCTTCCAATTAGTCCCTGTCAAGCAAGTTAGCTGTTTCTGCCAGCCGCCCCCGGGGATAGATGTGCGATGTCCCCTTAAACACGGAGACGACTTCAACAACACCAATTAAAAGGAACACTCGCATAGTTTAATCAGATAAAATTTTCAAGTCATTTGAATATCAAATGTGTGTATTTGTACATTAATACTAAAATATCTAAAAAAAATAGTCGAATTATATAATAATTTTTAACTTGGTTCTACGTTTTTTGGCAGCCAGAACCAGTTTCAACCTTGTATACTAATAGAAAGTGAGACAAATAAAAAAAGTTTTCATATTCATTATCCCGAGAAAAGCACATGATGTTCCCCACATTATCAAATAATCTGGTAGAAATAGAGACAGTATTGGGTGAAATAATGTAATGGATATAGGTACATCTGATAAACATGTTTTTTTTTAAATGCAAGACTATCTGCTTTACCTTTTTCTGTCCTTCTTATGGGAGGCTAGCTGTCTATTTCTCAACATAATGACAGGCCCTGAATGGTTTTTCCAAGGGCATATTGTATGGATTTTACATTTTTTTTTTTAAAAGCTGCAATCGTATTAATCACCTAAGTTGAAACATTGCTTGAAATGCCTTTAGACGTGTCTGGTGACCATATCTGAAAAGCCAGGTACATCCCCACATTTCCCTTCCCCACCTCTTTTTCCTTCTCTACTACTTTCAGCCTCATAATATTCTCCGATTGGGGATACCATTTTGATGCAATACTTGAACAGTTTAAAAAAATAAAATATGAAACCGCACAAGACACTGGGGTATATCGTGAGCATATCGGTAGTGGAGAGGGAAAGTATAAGCGGAACAGGAAGGTGGCGAAGAAGAAGGTGGAAATAAAAATAGGAATAATTATTGACCAGTCAGTTGTTGAGTTTTCATCGCGTCTGGTACCCACCCAGGCGTCGCGAGTTTAACTCTTCAGCTGGTTAAGCCATCCATACGACACAAGCAATATTTACCACTTAATGTGATGGTAGTAGGAGATTTTGTCCGGTTATTCGTCACCCGGAATGCTTGTCTTTATTTAAAAAAAAAATTATATTCCTTGCATTTGGATGCTATTTGCATATTAAATGTGAATGTTACGCTAGCCTTGATTTGTTTAATTGCTATATATTTTTACTTTAAAAAAGTATATAATCTTCTATACATATATAGTTGCCCCAGAATAGCTATTCAAATTCAGATAAATGGTTTTTTTCAAAATTCCTTAGAATATGTTTGGTTTTACGAGGTAAATAACTTCTGCTATTGGTGGAAAACTAGTGAAAAATATTTATACATATGCATAAGTTGATATTTATTTCTTGGAATCAGTCACCCAATTGGTAGAAGGTCGCAGAGTTTTTATTTTTTTACAGAGAAAATTATATACAAAAAACCATTACATGAAAAAACCCATGAAAACATTTAAAAATTAAACTGGAAACACCAAATGAATATCATTATAAACTGTCTTAAGTTTTCAATGATCAAAATATAAATAGAATTTTCTATTATGCTCACATTTCCAGGAACTAAATTTTCTAATAAATTTATAAATATTGTCGTTGAATCTTGAATAAGTACAAAAATATATAATTATTGCTGCATCGAGATCATGAAGTAACTGATAAGGTTAAGTGAGGTTAGGTTAGGTTATGTATAGTTTTGCTCAGATTAGTTTGGTTATTTTGAGAGTAGATTACGTTTCAAATATTTAAGTGTAATTATAATAAAATAAATTTGTTTAATTACCATTTTATTGAAAATATATCTTTGATATATCAACAAACCGGTTTCGATTCGACCTGAACCTTTATCGAGGTTTCATAAACCATACTTAATTAATTACAGAGTTTCATTAATTCTATTTTTTTTAAATTTAGTATGTTTAACAAAGCCCTGATGAAGGTTCAGGTCAAACCGAAACTGGTTGGTTTATATATTAAAGAATGTACTCAATAACGTGGTAGGTATTCGAACTAAGTTATCATTGTCTAATCAAAATTTTATGTACACACAAAGTGCCTTGAATTCTGCAGTCCGAAAGAGTCCTATATTATCCAGTCTTTTAAATCAACCCTACTTCTGCCACTAATTTTCTAATAATTGTAATGAAGGGTAAAATAGCAAATTTTTAAATCAATGTCCAGTGTATTTACTTAAGTGTTCGCTGCATGCAAAATTCGTTAACTAATTCGATGAATTTCGTGATAAAAGAAATTAATTAATTTACAAAGACATATCCGAGTACATTAAATGTGTTTTCCCGAATTCTGGTCAAATTCATCACGCGTTATTTTTTTTTTATAAAACAGATTATTATTTTCATTGGCTTGATTTGAGGCATAATAGTCAAAATATCTCTAGTAAACCAGGACTAATTCTTTTTCTGTCTTTTCTGTTACAGTTTTTACGTTTGAGATACGACAGGGTAGTGTTCAATGATCAAAAACTAGGACAGGTGGTTTCACAGAAGTTGATTTTCAGGTTCTGTGAAGGTTCTATTATTATATCATTACTGGCCAGTTGCTTCACCAAACTGAAGTGTTTAAATAGTGTAAAAATATATCTCGGGCATGCACAAAATGTAGAACACAAATACTCTGGTATCTTCATGGTGATGGATAAAATTATAAATACATTGAATAGAAGAGAAAACAGAGCTAAACACACGTGAGATTAGCCCTCACACCCGTGTTTAGCTCATTTGCTCCATTGGTCAACCCGCAAATTGGCTCACGTAACCGCGGGATTTCGGAAGACTCGAAACAAATGGAATTTCTTGGGGTAAAAATTCCCGGACTTATCCGCAAACGCTTGGTATTCATGCCTCAATACCCCGCCTGGCCGGCATTAGCCCCAGGCACCAAACCAACCAACCACCCTCCAGAAATATCAGGATATTTGCTCGTGATGAAAACTTAACAAGAGATGCTGTATGAGTGTGAGGGGAACGATCTAATGTTTTGAGTCATCCTTTTGCTCTATTGCAATATTTTATTTATAAAACACGTTCATACTGCGAAACTTTGAAATGTTATTCATGATTATTGTTGTGCAAAAACAGTGTAATTGTAGCTTTACTTTCGCGTGTAATGCACTCATTCAGATAAAAATAATGGCCAAGAAAAACATCTCAAATTTTTAATACCGAGTGGAAAGAAATATTAAATATAAAGGCTTATTAAATACAAACGGTTTGCAAAACATGTAAAAAATATAAATTTATCATAACTTCTATTTTGGCAATAATGAAAAAATCATTAATCACCCACTAAATTTCCGCGGTATGAGCGTGGAGTAAGGTAAATAACGCTGAGAAGGAGCTACCTACCATAAAGACGGATTTAATACACGGTCTCTTTGAGAGAGCGAATCCAGCAAAAAAAATATTTATTACAACAAATTATTTTTACTAACAACATTATTTTTTGTGACTTTGTGTAAAGGTAAAATTACGCAAATTACAGATAAATTTATTCTCTTCAAAATTTTTTATACAATTTCAAGTCAATCAATATTTTGTAATTTTATTTTTAAGTTTTGTAATTATTTTATAATTGCTGCCATTGTCATGCAATTTAATTTATTTAAAACTCATAGTATATTAAATTGAGTTCTACGAATGGTAATTAGCCATTAAAAAGATAAAATATTATTCTGCACTGTTATTGTAATAAAGGACAAGCCGAGAAATAGGTTTGCAAAGCAGGATGCAATCTTCTTTGGTGCTGTGACTATCTGCTTTTCTGAAGTTGTTTGCTTGGGTAGTAACGCTTCAATTCAATATCCAGATTGGCGATCTTTCACAAAAACACATTTAACTCCAAAAATATTTCATAATGGAACTGTTTTTTACAAAACATTCCAAAAACCCTTTTTTGCCCATCGCCACGTCTCTGATATACTGTTCTGATGATGTTAAAATCTTGTTAAACATTATCATTTGCAAGACGGCAACTTACGTTACTTAGCTACTAATATTTCGAACATCTCCACAAGCTAACAAAATACGAGACTTAAATTTGAGCTATTCCTTAAATAAAATATAACAATAACAAATTGAAAAACCTAAAAAAAAGTAATAGGTAAGTTCTGGTAAATTAAAAAAATATATATCTGACGACTGAACTTTGTGTCCTTATTTTAGGATTACATAAATATTATTAATTGATTATTAAGTAGTAGGGTGTATCGATTTTTAACTTTTTTTTTTGTTTTCAAATTCCAAGTTGAGAAAAAGTTGCTACTAGGTACCACAACTTACCACAAAAAGTTTTGGATTATTAAAAAAATGTTTAGGTCTCCCGCACAAGGCTTAAAGTTTTAATTTTTTTCAAAAAATATTTAAAAAAATTTAAATTTAAAAAAATAAAATCGTAACTTTTGTGTTTATTGTTTTTCTTTATGCTGCAATTTTATAAATTCGCTAAAATAACTTAAATGTTTTTAATACTTTAATTCACTACTAAATTTCTTCCAACAGAAACTACACATTCCAATGCCACCTCAAACAACAATAAAAACAAGGTCGTCAACAAACAATATCCTGAACATACCGATAACATACACCACACACGGACAAAGACACTTCCAGTATTACGCTACAAAACTTTGTAATTGTATGCCCACCACTCTGAAACTACTACTAGCGGGAAATACATACACAAACATTCACAAAAAAATGATCACAGCCTGGATCAAAAAACAAGATATCCACTTTATACAAAACATTATAACACCAAACCAAACATGATCATGGATGAATGTGTATGTGTGTATGTATGTAGAAATGTGTTTATTTATATGTGTGTATGCATGCATATGTGTATATTTATGTATGTATGTGTATACAAGGGTGTATTTATATATATATGTGCATATAAATAAATATTTTTTTTCCTTATCTTTAAATAACAATGTAAAATAACCATTAAAAAAAAATTTAAAATCCCAGCTTGCATTTATACAAGAAAATTTAACCAATACACATAAATACATGTACCATTTAATCATAACCACGTGAACACCTCAGCACAGGTTCTCCCAGTGAGGTGTTCACGAAACATATAACATTACCCACCACAGTGTCACCTACTCAAACCTACCTCACACCCAGCATAAAAAATAAAATAAAAAACCACATTAACAACTGATCTAAATTTATGTATTATATACAAATGTAAATATTTGGTAGACACTGTATGTATGTATAGAAATAAATAAATAAAATTAAAAACTTTACAATAGTGAAATGGGTAAATTTCTGTATAGGGGCAGAAGGGAGTTTCTGAACTAAATTTTAATGAGTAATTTAATCCCTTTGCTTCAGAATAAAATATTGATTTAACTCATTTAAATGATTAACACGTGATAAGTGTTGATTTCTGTATGCTGACACCCGAAAAATAACATGAACAGCATCTGTTTTGTAACGTTTTTGTTAAACGTTACTTCACATTGATGCTGCATCCTTGGTAAGTAACATTTGTCCAGGGCCGTAATCTCGACATCGGAATTATTCCGGCCCGCGCCCAATTACATGCGTATGTGAGTCGGGGCCGGGGAGCCTTTTTGAATAATTTCCGAAGCGATCCACGCAATAAGAATAAGTTTTATCTCCGAGTAAGTAGGGAGTGCTTTGTGTAAAAATAAAATTAGGCTAACGCTCATTCGGTTTGTAGAGCAGTCAAGATTAGGGGGAGTTACTTAGACAGGATAAAAGAGGGGACGTGATTACAGTAAACCAACATTTTCTTTTTATGCCCCGTGAATAAATTATAACATTTGGTAAGGGTGTACACTGTATATAAACACCGTGGTCGTGGGGTAAAATAACTTCCTTTGAGTCTGAATTTTTATTTTTTAGCTTTAATTAGAGAAGTATTCCTAGTTTAACGGTCGCTTTAACATCCATAAAGGCAAACCGCTAAATTAATTTTTCGAACAAATTCACAGAATTTATTTATTTAAACACAAACTGCACAACAGGTTCCATTAACATAAATATAAAGTAAATATAAATCTACCGAGCCGAACCCTCTGATATGAAAATATCTGGAGTCGGTGAAATTTTTTTTTTCCCATTTGATCTCTGGTGAGTTGACGTGTTGTTGTTTTTGTATTGTTTTGTATTTATTTTACTTATATAATGCACTTGCATAGTGTTGATTGACTAGCTGATCAATTGTGGAAAAGTGAGTGGAAGGGTTTAGTTTTTCCTATGGGGAAGATTTAACCCGGACAACAAAATCGGAAGCATATAAAAAAAAAAAAAATGTTTATTTCAGCTAGACAGAGCGGTGTGTGCAATGCTCTGCCTGCCATAAAAGTTGACATTTAAGTTAATACATAAAAATAAAATTAATAAAGAAATAAATAAAAATAAAAAATCAATACATTGATGTGCACATTAGGACTTTATGGTGGCTTGAGTGAAATTCTCCATCTCCGGTGTAGAGGCGCTCCCTGCCACTGGGCAACGGCCTGGACAAGAGTGTTGTCCGATCTCTGGTAGCGCTGACTCGTCCCGGCTATTCTGTGGCGCAGAATAGAAAGTAGAACGTTTAAAGTATAATTTATGATAGCGTGAAAACGTTAAATATAAAGTTGAAATATTTAAAGTAGAAAGTTTGAAGTATAATTTACGATAACGTGAAAACGTTAAATATAAAATTAAAATGTATAAGGTTTAAAGTATACAGCATAAAGAAAAAAGTTTTAAAAATAATATGCGTAACAAAGTGAAAAGGTTAAATACAAGAATGAAATATAAAGTTTAAAGTATACTATACGGTATAAATTGTAAAGTATAAAAAATAAAGTTTAAAGTATAGTATACGGTATAAAATGTAAAGATTAAATTTAAAGCTAAAAAGTATACAGCATAAGAATATGTAAAAACTGGTTTCATGATAACTCGACACAGTGACAATTCAACCCAGTTTTAAAAAGTGATATAAAGTCATTAGAAACGATGAAAAAAACAAAAAAATTAAACCTACCCTTACCTTACGTAACCTAACCTACTTAACCCAGTTAATAAAGTTTTTGTTTCATCACTTTCCATGACTTTATATAACTTTTTAAAGATGTGATGAATTATAATTGTAACGATTTATCCGGTCGCCGTAAAAAGTAAAATAAACTGTATAAAGTGTAAAAGTAAAATATAAAGTAAAGTTAAGGATAAATAATAAAATTTTAAAAAACATGTACAAAGGGTGAGAATAAAAATAGTTTACAGTTAATAATAATTTAAAAGAATTATTTTCCAACGATGCCAATCTATACAAACCGTAAATAATTAAAATGATTATCAATTTACATGTGACTTAAATGGCGTAGCGATCTATTTGTTGTCAGAAAATCCATTTATTTTAAATGGTTCAAGAAATGACAAAAAAAACAAATATTGTAAATCAATTATCTGTTAAATAAAAACTATAGTGAGTATCAATATAAACGTTATGATAATCAAATAACAGTTCTAATAATCAAGTGACTGTTTTCATCAATAACGCTTAATCACTGAGTGTTGTACTATCTCTTTGCTAGGTCTAATCTCCGCTTAGCGATTGAGATAGTACACCATAAGTATTTAATTTTGATCATGATTTTCAGGGGGTAAAAAGTTGTTTTTTCTTTATCCTTATTTTTTACGAATATTGTCAATAAGTGAGAGGTCAGATAAAATATTATAATAAATAAATAGATAGTATTTGTGAAAAGCATTGTTTGTGATATAAGTCTTATTCAAAGCGATATTTAAAAAAAATATTATTCATGCTATAAATCACAACACTTAAATAATAAAAATAATTTTATCAAACGAAGGAATACAACGGAAATGTTTTGGTTTTTGTTAAATACTAGCGCAGACCCATAACGGAATATTGTAAATATTGGACTTGTGAAGCTGAAAGTGTTGCCTCACACTTAACATCTTACAATAATTTAAACGAAAGAAACGCATTCCAAAAATAGAATTATTTATGAATTATTACGATTAGTTTCACTTTTGAAAACCAAATCAAATCCTAGTTTTAGAGTTCATTGAATCTGAGTTTTGAAAACAAAAACACAGGACACCACCAAAATTGTTAATTTCATAATTTTAACTGCTAGGCCCTGCGGGCAGCACTTGGTTGGGCTTCGCCCAGTTTAGATAATACTAACAACAGTAACATTTAATAGGTAGATATTGCGAAAAAAAAAATTGGGTCAATGGGTAGATATAAAATAGTTACAAATTCTGCAGTACTCAGAGCGCGGAAAATGAGAGGAACACCCTTCACCCCAACATAAATCTTGTCTATTTGAAAAATGTTTACTGTCTCATACAACCGAAATGATTTCATTTTTAAATCGAAATGAAATTGAAAAATATATATATGTAATTCGGAAATAAAAAAATCAACATATTACAATATTACACATAACTTTGCTGAAACAATATGCCCTAATAATAATAATAATATTACGTTTTTACCAAAAGATTGTCAAAGTAAATACTCCGAAACTATCTGAAGAATTAAATTCTTAGGCGGGAAAATCTTATATGTGGGATAAATTGGGTCATTTTCATTTCAAGGGACCCGAAAAACCAAACTTTTTAAGCGAGTACCTACAATTTATTACACTTTTATTTTTAACAATTAATAACATAATATAATATAATTTCATTAGGAAAAATCTCTTTATAAACAATATTATCCGTATACCATCCTGTCAAAACTTGCCCTTGTCTAGTCAATAAGTAACCGTCAATAATCTGTATTAATAACGACTAGCTTTTTGCCCGTTGAAGGCAACTAATGGATAAAAATGAAGTGCATGGTGTAGTGTTTGAATGTAGATGAAGCGAGGGTGTGGGAAAGCAAAATTAAAGAAACAAATTGATATTTTGAGAAAAAAAAGAGCCGAGGAGCTGACTGATCATTTTTTCACCGAGCCGTTCGGGTTGGGAAGGTCAAGACGCGTAATTTGATACCCATATCGTATGTACGGTTTTTGTCAGTGACACTCTTGAAAAGTCTAGTTTTTCCAAGGCAGTTTTATTTTGGAAAAAGCATTGCTCAATTAACACGCAAAATTTAAAAACTTTTAAATAAAAAAATGTGGTAAAGTTTACGAATTCCGCTTCACGGTAAAACGCAATATTTAACATTAAAATAAATGGATTTAGCTTTTTAATTCAAAACATGATTTATTATGTCGGGGGAGACGGAAAATTACGCACTTTTATTTTAAATTCGTTTATTAAGTCACTTACGCGATATGTCAATTAGAATGCGGCGCCGTTTACCAAGCCAGTGCGCGGGTTAGGTACAGTACCTACCTACGAACTAATTCAGTTAAAGAAAATAAAATCTTGAAAATATTAAATAAATAAATATAACCTAACCTAATCTAACTGTGATTTTCTATGGCAAAAAAATGCCCCTTTAATAACGCCTGCTCGCGTCCCCTTTAGAGTTACATCCCAGTTTTCAAATAGTATGTGGGCTACGCTAGGTTTGTATAGACTGGTTTGTGATTTGATTCTAATACCTATTTTCAATGTTATTTTCTGTAACAAAAAATTGCCCCTTTAATAACGCCTGCTCGCGTCCCCTTTAGAGTTATATCCCAGTTTTCAAGTAGTTTGTGGGCTACGCTAGGTTTGTATAGACTGGTTTGTGATTTAATTCTAATAACTTTTCCCATTTTTGTTGTTTGTTTTTGGGGTGTTATGCCGTGTTGCGCTAACTCCTTCTTTAGCCGACGTTTCGGATAGCGTTGCAGTGTCCATCATCAGGGCAGATCCGGTAGATCAGAAGACACATCTTCGGATCTACCGGATCTGCCCTGATGATGGACACTGCAACGCTGTCCGAAACGTCGGCTAAAGAAGGAGTTAGCGTAACACGGCATAACACCCCAAAAACAAACAACAAAAATGCTTTAGGCCGTGAGAATCTAAAAACTTACCTAACTTTTCCCATGTTCTAACCTAACATGTATGTTTGTATATGAATGAAACAATGAGTGTGTGACCACAAATGTATTAAATTATATGTATGTTTAGAAAGAAATGGATATTTTGAGAAAAAAATGTGCCAAGGAGCTTACTGATCATTTTTTCACTGAGCCATTCGGATTCTGTAAGTCGAGACGCGTAATTTGATACCCATATCGTATGTACGGTTTTTGTCACCGACACTCTTGAAAAGTCCAAGGGAGTTTTATTTTGGAAAAAGAATTGCTCAATTAACACGCTAAATTTAAAAACTTTTAAAAATGGAATATGTATGTTTGCATATAAATGAAACAATGAGTGTGTGACCACAAATATATTAAAATATGTGTATGTTTAGAAAGAAATGGATATTTTGAGAAAAAAATGTGCCAAGGAGCTTACTGATCATTTTTTCACCGAGCCGTTCGGGTTGTGTAGGTCGAGACGCGTAATTTGATACCCATATCGTATGTACGGTTTTTGTCACCGACACTCTTGAAAAGTCCAAGGGAGTTTCATTTTGGAAAAAAAACATTGCTCTATAAACACGCAAAATGTTAAAACTTTTATTGGAAAAAATTATATAAAAAAAAAAACAATTAAATAATCCGTTTTTAATATTAAATACCTTTCCCAAACTTCTGTGCTTCTGGTAGATTACAGCGTTCTCGAGGTAATTTTTCGCAGAAATAGCTTTACAAGAATTATCGTTATGGAGGAAAAAAGTCTTCATTCCAATCTTAATTTAATTTCATAAAAAAATATCGGAAAAATGCATACATAACGCAATAAGAAACCTACACGTAAAAAAATAAAGAGATCACACTTTTAATATGAATTGCTCCCGGGGCGACGGTACCCATGCCCGCCTGCGAAAATTAATATTATTATAAACACGCGAAAAGAAAAACTTTTAATCAAAAAATGTATATTTCGAGAAAAAAAAGAGTCAAGGAGCTTACTGATCATTTTTTCACAGAGCCATTCGTGTTGTGTGGGTCGAGACGCGTAATTTGATACCCATATCGTATGTACGATTTTTGTCACCGACATTCTTCAAAAGTCCCAGCGAGTTTTATTTTGGAAAAAAACATTGCTCTATAAACACGCAAAATGTAAAAACTTTTATGGAAAAAATCAAATTTTTAAATTCAAATTTAATAATCCGTTTTTAATATTTTTAACAAACTTCTGTGCTCCTGGTAGATAACAGCGTCCTCGAGGTAATTTTTGGCAGAAATGGCTTTATAAGAATTATCATTATGGAGGAAGAAAGGTGTCATTTCAAACATAATTTAATTTAAAAAAAAAATTACCGAAAAAATATTTTCATAACGCAATTAGGTACCTACTCGTTAAAAAATAAAGAGATAAAAACTTTAAATATGAATGGCTCCCGGGGCGACGGTACCCATGTCCGCCTCCCAAATTTAATGATTATATTACAAACACTCAAACTGGAAAAACTTTTGATTAAAAAAATATTTATTTTACAAAACAATTAACATCGCTTCACTCTATTAACTTCTGCGCTCCTGGTATAAATTATAAATTTGCGTTACGCTATTGATGTAGTTTTTTCACTACAGGGCGACGGTACCCGTGCCAAATTATTTTTACCAACCTTTATTTTATTTCGTTCTAAAGCATTATAGATTTTAAAAAGATAAACTACCAAAGTAAGTACCTGAACAGATATGATCGTTTTTTTTAAATTTTTATTTATTTATTTATAATGTATTACAAAAAAAAACATGGTAAGTAATACATTATTCCCAATGAGTTGAGATAAAACTCAAACTAGATCCATACGTTATATAAAAACACTCCGGACCTAACCTAGAAAACGGGCTAAAACACGCTCTCAGTACCTGCCTACCTAGGACCTCTACCTGGTACCATCTGTGTAGGTACGTGCACCTACTTTTAAAAATTTACCGAACAAATATTTATATAACGGAATTAGGTACCTACTCGTTAAAAAATAAAGAGATGAAAACTTTAAATATGAATGGCTCCCAGGCTAACCTTATCCAACTTCTGCGCTCCTGGTACAAATTATAAATGTGCGAGACGCTATTGATGTAGTTTTTCACTACGGGGCGACGGTATCCGTGCCAAATTATTTTTACCAAACTTAATTTTATTTCGTTCAAATTTATCGATTTAAAAAAAAATAAACTGCCAAAGTAAGTACCTACACAGATTTTATCGTTTCTTTGAATCACATCCCTAAAATAAAAGCACATCACTTCGCTGCTAGACTATGATTGGCTATTATTTCTGATTGGCCAAAAGCCCGACTGTTTTAAAATGGCATTTTTCGGTTCAAATTGCAAATGTCAAACTTTATCCGGTTATTGTGAGACATTTTGAACCGAGCGCCATATGTAGGACAGCCGATTAACGTTCCTAAACCTTCGGACGATGATTTTTTTCGAAAATTTTACCCGCAGACTGCGTGTTTGCGACGGAATTCAATCATCAGGATGACCGTGTAGATTTGATAAAAAAAAATCGTACCACGTGGTTTCGTGGTGACCACGTGACTAATTTTTTTCCAATGATACCATTATGCAAAGAAAAACATTTCCACTTAAATTAAATCAATTTCCCTAAAATAGAGGAAATTCGTAAAATTTTGAATTAAAATATTGAGCGCTTCCAGTTTCTGCCGCCAGAGTTCCCGGACGATTTTGACGACATTAATGCCCGAACGAATCCTCTCGAGTTTCTGGTAATTATTTCCATATAAAGTCGCACTGACTTTTGCCCAAAACGCGTCTCGCGAGAGTGAACCTCGAGTCAAAGCGGCTCCGTGAAAGCGGCGGTCGCTTTTCGCTCGCCAGGAATTCGACAAAAAAAGAATTGATTGGGACTTTTTTTTAACGCCGCGCACGCCAAAACGAACCTCGAGTCGTATCGACTTGAGGGGGAGAGCGGTCGCTTTTTGCCTAAATGCCCCCGAAAAGAAACAAATGCCAACAAGCTATTACTGTATATATGACTACGCTCGTACTCTGGAACATTCAACGTACAACTGTCCATGAGAAAATACTGGTTCAGGCAATAACAGTCCAACCAGTTCAAAAGTTTGTCCTTGAGATTTATTGATGGTCATTGCAAAAGCTGATTGACTGGAAACTGTTTCCTGCACATATTGAATGGTAAAGGCATATCCGACAAATCAAATTCTAGGAATGAACGAATGTACCTTTTCTGTTCCCCGTAATGATTTCGGCTTGAATTAAGTTACAAACAAAATTTAAACAACCATTCTTCTTCCATTACAAAGTACATCACCGACAGATAATTTTCTAAGTAACATAATGATGGAACAATTTTAAGATTTAACATGTGTGGTGGAAAGACATTTGGGTTTATAGAATTTAAATATTTTATTATACAGGAAAATTATCCTTCTCATTATAATCTAAATCTCCTTCTTCAATGATGGTATCAACAGAACGAAAAGTCTTCATTTGTCCTTCTAACCGTTCAAGAAAATCCTCATTGATTGCACAAACATGACTATTTTTGGGGCACAATATGCTACGTTGGCTTATTAGTAAAGCATCAGCAGTTGTATGTTTCTCACCGTAAATACATTGAATAATATTTTGGCAAATATTTCCATGGGGAATAAGCACAGATCACTCCTTCTACAGGAGGAAGTTTTCCATCTTCTAAGCCCAAAAGCCATTTAGAAAAAAAATCATTTTCCAAAACTTTGACATGTGTTTTTAATTGAACGTTTTGAAATGGTACCAAAGTGTGCTGCTTTTTATGAAAGCGGCTATTAATTTTCCTCGTAAGGCACGTCGACACACTGGAAGGATCTTACGAAAGTCTAATTAAGGTCCAGGTTGTGATGAAAGGCTTTAAATCACAGTGAAAAAAAAAAACAGATAAACCATAGCTGCAAAAAAATATACAAATTATTTATGAAAACCGTCATTCTAGCGACATCTGTTGAGGTTAAAATTGATTCAGTTTGTTTTTCAGTAGGCACCTGTAATAGTTGGAATTATGTTGAGATTCTATAGCATAAACACAGAGGTCATTAAAATCGTCTAGGAACGACTAGGAATTCCCCTTTTGAGGCTTCAAAATAAGCATTGAATTTTGTCAACCAATAGATCATGAACAAAGAGCTATAAAATTTTGAGTAACCAATCAGTGAACGGAGGGGAGTGTGTCTACGAAAGACAAAGAAATGAACTATGGACCCGACATTAAAATAGATAATTAACGACATTTCGATTCCCACAGAAATTAGAAGTGAACGCACTTTAGGGTAAGCATCGACTTTCAAGGTGACAAACTCCTGGGAATGTTTACAATGACTGAGACATTTATGGGGTATCGAACCATTGAAATCGAGGGCTTTGGAAGTTTTACAAGTTGTAAAGCGCACACACAAAAATGCAATGAAAAATTATAAGCGTGATAGTATAAAAAAAGGACGGGAAAAGCGAAGGAAAGCTACTGGCGGAATTTTCAACTGTAGTGCAATTATTTATGATAGAAGTAGGGTGTCGAGTTCGAAAAAATCGTACTAAAGAGAGGTGAGAGTTTTGGAAACAATGGAAATTAATCGTTATCAATTTAAGATGAAGCGGACATATTGGAAAATCAATTTGGGAATGAAAATCTCGCATTAAAATAGACATTTTAGAAATAGTGGAGCGACTGAACGGAGTGATAATACAGAGATTTTGAGCTACCACAAAGGTCCTAGGAATATGATAATAGAGTACCAAAGGAAAGCCATAAAACTAAACATATAGCGATAGATTAGATTCAGGAAAAGTAGACATTTTACAAATTATTAGGTTAGATAGATATTAAAGTTACACAAGATTACAGAGGGATCGAAACAAGATAAAAGGTTGACAGTCTCATGTGTATTTTGGAATATAAACAATCGAAATCCGAACATGATTTTTATTTACGTTAAGGTAATAAACGATTGGAGAGACGATTAATTTTAACGTGGAAATATGGAATGTTTATTTAAAGCAAAAGAGATTAAAACTAATGGCTCTAAAATTAAACTAAATTTACGGCCGTAGTACATAAAATCTGAGACGTAAACATATGTCCAGACGTATAATTTATGTGAAATCTTGTAAGTGAGGGATGGAGAATGGGCGGAGATTGGGTCAGACAATAAAAATGACAGATATCCCAGAGTCTAATTAGGTATATCTCCCATAGGAAGTGTGGAAAATTATATATTAATTAATAATAGATGAAGTATGAAATTTTCCTGGAGACCACACACATCGGGAAAAGTGAGAGAAAGATAAAAAAAAGGGTAAAGAACGGAGATAAAGAATAATCCAAGTGGAGAAAAGTGATACAATTCAAATTTATCCGTGAAATAAATAAATACGACTTGGAAAATAATTAGTTATAGAGTTATGAGAAATAAGATAAGAATAAAGAAGAAATTTGTGTAAGAAAACGTCGCTAATAATATAAAATTCAAAGGGAGAAGGTAAAATTCAAATCTACGACATAAAGGAAGAAGGTACGGGTGAAAATGGAAAAGCTCATATAGGTGACAATAAAATTAAGTAGATTTTAGACAAATCGAAATTCAAAAATGCATAGTAAAGATTTCGCCATGGATTTAATCATGTTTCGCATGAGATGCATAAAATTGAGATCTATATATATGTTACTGAGGACGGACCTATCGCGAATTGAGAAAAAAAAGGAACGCAAAATCATGAGATTTTAACTACATTTTGTATGAACAGAGGACAAAGGGAGCTTGGGCGATTAACGCAGACTTACCCGATTCGGACCCTATCAAGTTAGCGACGTGAGATAAAAAATTAACCGCCACCCAAAGCCGGACAACAAAAGATCTTATGTAGGAACGATCGAAATTAGGGGAAGGGGTGTTCGGATTTGCGAGTTGGTAAAAGATAGAATCGATTATCAAGAGAAATTCAGATACGTCTTTTGGGACCTGAGAGGGGTATAAAAGATGGAACACATCAGTCAGGAGGCAGTCGCGCCGAGGATTTGAAAAGTTGTTACGTGGCAGTACTACGTCTTTGGTAGGATTAACAGTGAAAAATCTTTAAGTGTTAAATTTTAAATAAGTCCCTGACTTAGGAAAATTTTGTGAAAAGTACAAGTGCTAGAGTCAGTGAAATTAAATCAAACAGTGAAAATAAATACCGTTTAAACTCAGTGCTTTAAAAGTAAAGTGTGAAGTGCTTAAAAGTGTTAAAAGTGAATAGTGCAAAAAGTGTTAAAAGTGAATTATTAAAAATTTAAAAATAATTATTTCATTCAAAGTGAAAACATTCGAATTTAATTGAGAGTTTTATCGTTAATCTAGAGTGAACGGGATCGCGGATTGATATTTAAAAATAGATTATAATTTAGCATCAATCAAACACAGTACAATTTAGAAGAAAGTTTTAACAGATATTTAATTTATTCAGAATCGAAATAATTAAAAGTTTGCGCAATTCGGAATGAATTTTCTTATAAATTTATATAAATAAAAAAAAAAATTAAAAAGAATGAAAACAACAAAAATAGTTCGACCTAAATAATTTATAATTTTCCGGCACATCTATATCACGAATTTTAAATATCAGCTAATTTATATGAATCGAGCAAGAATAAAATATTACATAGGAATAAATAGTCAATGGATTTATTTGAAATTAGTCAGAAAATACAGTTAATTAGGTAGTTTTCTTCATCAAGGTTGTTGTGTACCACCCAACCGGAAATACCTTGATTAGGGTAAGTTTGCCTTTTATAAATAATTTTCAGGTCCCGGGAGACACAGAAGGGCTGTGAAGTGGAAGTATATCAATTGAATATTAAAGTAAAACAACAAAACAAAGCATTACACAGTAATATATGTATATTATGTATTTATTTATATAAAATAAAGTAATATATTGTATATAAAGAATATATCTATAAGTAATGTATTTATATATATGTATTTTATTTATTAATCAAAACATCGGAATGGTAACGATTTAAAATACCTACTCATGGACATATCTATATTATTGAAAAGAAAATATGTATTTAATAATATTCAAGACTATGTAGAATCATATATTTTATATTTATTTATTAATATATGTAATCTTATTTAACGTATTTTGACAATCGAGATATGTGTACTTATATATATATTTATATTTATTCTTCACTTAACTTCTTAGTAAATTTGTGTTCAAAAAATGAAATAAATAGTTTAACTTCAAAAGGAATTAAAAATATTTTAATTAACTATGCACAATAAAAGGTAACATAACTGAATTACAAGGAGAGGTAGAAATATTTCTTAAATAAACAATCTCGCATCTAGGTTAGTGTGTCAAAGAAGGTGTTTATATTATTCGATTTGTTTACAAATAGAGACGCTGAAGATCTGGGCCAACCGCATAGTTTGGAAACGACCTTGGCCGTAACTAGAAAATTTATTAGAGTTATAAGGATAATCATCAGGATGTCATTGTGCAATGTGCAGCGATTTGGGTCATTCACAAATGCCTATTGTTCGCAAACGACGATTGAAAAATCACGGGCTAGCCAAATTTATATCAAAATATTACATGAAACATTTGAATACCATTGATTAGATAGTCGCATAGATTTTTATTAGTTACCTGAAACAGCTAGAAGCTGCGTGCTTACAATTACCTACCATTCACAATCTACAATTGAAAAATCACAGGTTAGTAAGATTTATATCGAATAATTATACAAAACATTTGAATGTTATTGATTGGGTGCTCATACAAAACCCCATCAGTTGCCTGAGACATTTGAGAGTCGAGTACTCTCTAATGCGGCAATCAACTACTTGAAACAATTGAGAAATCACGGGATAGGATGAACAAAATTAATGTTGAACCCTGGAGGTAAAATTTAAAACAAATACAGTTCACCCAATAGGAGGCAGTGGTCGCTCCTATAACAAGACCATTAACCAAAACCAAATAGAGATGACGATTTTCTTAAATAAAAACGTCAAAACCAAACAAACAAAAGCCTGGAGTTCGATAGCTCTCCAAAACAAACTATCAAATAATATCTTATTCTACTAGTATTTATTAGTATAACCTTATTAGTACGTATTTATTCGGTAACCAAACTTAGAGTTTCGCAGAACTCTTTGTGCGAGATCCGAGCTTGGGATGCGAGGTAAATAGCCTTGTATTGCAAGTTATAAACCCTTCCCAAAAACGTATGTATACATATATATTTTCTTATGTACTGTTTACTGGAGAATGCGGACCTGCATACAGCTTGCATTTAGGTCGGTAGACCACTCTCGCATTCTCTTTTAAACGTGGAATGAGGATTCACGACCCGTAAGTCCACACCAACCGTGAGTATATGATTGTATATAGGACGAAACCGGTTCGCCCTAAGTAAATAGTAGACCTTGGAGGAGATGGAATTTGGAGGTTTCGGGACCCGAGGGAAGACTTGAAGGCAGTGCATGATGACGTGGATGGCTTTTTGGGACGCGATAACTTAGGTATCAATCAAAGAGCCGTGTCAAAAGATTGTACGAATTTCTTGTTGACTCACGATCATCTCGTTTACTTGCTGGAGGATAGGAGCCAAATTTTGCTAGCAAAGGGTTATTCTGAGTTCGTCAAATATACAATTAACTAATTACATTAACCTACTAAATCATTCTTTACATGTACCTTATAGCAGCAGAATCATAAAGGAGTGGCGCCAAACAGACAAGAGTTAATCAAAATCAAACTTACTAACAATTAACCATTTGAGTTATATTTAATTACCTATCCAAATAAACATGTATAATATCTTTTATCAGCGTTTAACTACGACTTTGTTAGGGTGTAGGAAATCAGAATAGTTACAATAGGAAAGCTAGCTCATTCAGAGAAATCATTAAAGTCTAGGTTTGCAATGGAAAGACCAAGTAAATTTTGAAACTCAACGCCTCGATCAGAACCAAGAGGGTTACCACAAAAATGAAAGTAATTAAAATCCTATATCATAAATCAAAAAATTACACAACGTTTGATGGAATTTAATAACAATATAAATACGAAAATATTTGCGTTCAATTTCGTAAATAACGTATTAATTAGTTAAGTACATATGTCTATAAAGATATACAGTACAAGAGGGCTTTAAGTAGCTTTCTGAAGTTATCAAAGAAATTAAGGGTCCAATTTTCATGGAGGCTTATGTGTTGTAGGGGAGGAATTTTCCATCCCTGCGAACACATATGCAAAGCCTTAGGAAAAAAAGAAGTATCGATCATAGCCAAGAGAGAAGAAAATTTTATATTGTTTAATATAATAAAAAGCAAGACCGAAAGTATGAAAATATTACAAGGTCCCGACAAAATTCCACCTATCCAAATTAAAAAGTGTGCACACAGTCTCGCACTCCCTCTGACTATCATTTACAGGAAATCGTTGTCTTCATCCGTTTTCCCAACAAGATGGAAACAAGCAAATACTGTACCTATACCTAAAAGTGGCGCCCTTCACAAAGTCGCAAACTTTAGACCCATCTCCATTCTCTGTTCATTTGCTAAAATTTTCGAAAAAATAATTTGTCCAAGTCTGAATTATCATCTCAAAAATCTTATTATTCCAAAACAGCATGGATTTCTCTCCCAGAAATCAACATCCTCTAATTTACTTTGCTATGTCGCTACCTTAACCGAAGCTGTCGATAAAGGTCAACAAATAGACAGCATCTACACTGACTTTAGCAAGGCCTTTGATAAGGTAAATCACAAATTATTAATACATAAACTAAAACGCATGGGTGTTCATGGTACCTTGCTAAACTGGTTTTACTCCTATCTAACCGACCGTGAACAAAGAGTAGAATTTGATGGCTATGAGTCAAGAGGATTAGATGTGCCGTTTGGAGTACTTCAAGGGTCCCATTTGGGCCTGATCTTGTTCCTTGTTTTTATAAATGACTTGTGCGATGTTATTTTGTATTCTGAAATTTTATTGTTCGCCGCTGATTGTAAGATTTTTTAAATTATCCACACATTACTTGATTCAATACTTCTTCAAAATGATATCAACAGAGTTTCTAAGTGGAGCATTGACAACAGAATGTTTCTGAATTCTTTAAAATGTGTCCACATAACTTTTACACGTAAAAGCAACTCTATCTCAACTCAATATTTTATAGACGGTACTAAACTCCAGGAAGTCGCAACTATTCGGGACCTAGGCGTAATATTTGATAAAAAACTAACTTTCACACCTCATATCGACAGCATTATTTCTAGATCCCCGAAAATGCTAGGATTGATCAAACGAAATAGTAAAAATTTTCAGAATCCCAAATCAAAAAAAACGCTGTACAATTCCTTCACCCGCAACGTGTTGGAGTACACAAGTTCTATATGGAGTCCAACCTACAAAGTTCATATTCAGCGAATAGAGCGGGTTCAAAAACATTTTAAGTACCACCTAGCGTATTGTGATAAGCGAGCTCGATTACTTCCTCACTACACCGATAGACTAAATTTCTACAATGTACGCACCCTTGAAGAGAGAAGACTAAATATTGATTTAAATTTTCTTTTCAAAATTGTTAATGCTCTAATAAACTGCCCTTTTTTACTCTATCAAATCATGTTCAACGTTCCTAGAATTGGTTCCCGACTTATACATTATATTCCGTTACATATTAAAAAATATCAAACTAAGCTGGAGTATGACTTACCTTTACCGAGAATGTGCCGTTATTTTAATGAGACATATAAAAGTAATTCCATTGATTTGTCAATGTCATCATTGGCCGCCTTCAAATCAAAATAATGATATGTATGATAATATATATATATATTCTACATGTATGCATGTAGGTGCATACATGTACATTATTCTTTACTTACAGTGTTGTGTTCATCAATGTTGTGTTTGTCTGTAATTAGTGATTGTATCAACCAAGCTTAATTAATGTTATTGTATTTGCGAGAGCTTTGATATGAATCACTGTTGACAAACCTAAGAAAAAAAAAAAAAGTCTCCGCCCAAAACGACAAATTTTTTACGAAACAGAATTAATTCCGATGATATAACATATAGTACGCTCAATTACGAGCTACACCTGGGACCATCGGTACTTCATCCCATATTATAATATCTGCTTCCGTTATAATTTTTCGGTTCTTCGTTGTGACCTTACATGTTGTATTGTCCTGTAAATTAAGGGGTAAATTAAAAGCAGTATGACACGTTACCCAACCAATAGAGCTGCAATGCCTGTCCAAGTGATTGATAAAACTTCCGGGGCATCAATGAAGAAACATTAATTGTCAACATTTTTGTCTGAAAAAAACTTATTCAAAATTGAATTATATGCTTGAAATTGTTCGTTGTTCGTCATAGAGTTTGGCTGCTATCAATCCACCTAAAGTGTTTTCAGAAATTACATTTAAATCAGTCACTTGTCCGAAACTGTAACTTTCATCGGGTTCAGGTAAGCCCTGCATTCTGCAAGATAAATTCTCCTTTATGAACATATCCTGTATATTTAAAAGACAAAGATTAATTAAATACCATGGTGAAAAACATCTTCAGACATACATTTGTTGAAATCATTCCACAACTACAACGGATCCGAAGGGATACATTGTATTAAAATTAAAACAAATAGATGTCGAAGAGTTTTAGGCATCAAATACAATAAAGCCTCCGTCATGCACTGCATTCATTTTCCTATGTCGTCAATAAACTTCAGTTCACGTGCCGTATCATGAAAAGTAACTAGTAAATTGCCATCAACAGTTCGCAAAGATTCAAAGGATGTAGCTCCAGCCATCTGTATAAGAATCAGCCGTAAATGATACTGTTCTATATTTCTAAGAGAAATTGAAGGTATTCGTCCAATGATGTTGCCGCCTCCCCGATATCGCCTCGTCCACTTCTTTCCAGCAGAAAAGTCATAATTATGTGAATTGGATTCCATTGGAACCAAGCTCTTAAAGAGGTGTTACTTGTAGATGTTTCCCTGAGATCCTGTTCCTCCCGCCCCTCTACAAAATAAACAGATTGGCTGTCAGGTAAATGTAAAGCCAGAAGTAAAATTGAGTAAGGTTGATCATGTTTATGATTTTTCAGACATCTTCAGGGGCACTTACATACCGACAATTGATATTTTGCTAATTTCATCATATTGAATAAACGCAATGTATCGAACATAAAGACATGATTTTATTACATTCAATCTTATAAAATATGCCAGTTGAGAAATGCATCAAAATAATCGGTTACTAGGCGATTCAAACCGGAAAAAAAAAATTGAACACCTGACGCTGACTCATACAAACACCTGCGTTTAGAACAGTAAACAAGTTTTTTTTATTTTATTGATGTCACAAGAACGCTTGTTTGAGAAATTATAAATTCCCAGTTAAAACAAAATATTTAAGCATTCAAGTTTAAAAACCACGAGTGGACGGAACACCTCCAGTTAAAACGCGATCTGTTAATTATAATTTAAAAAATCATATATTCCTGAGTGTCAACTGAAATCTGTAGTCTGTAGTCTGAATTCTGTTCCTCCATCACGGCACAATCATTTTAAAGATTACAATTATTTGCAACGAGCTGTTTACGGCCGGCACTCTATCAGCTAAGCCAGACGCATCTGTCACCATTACAATAATAGGGCGTCTCCGTGTGCCGGCTCTTATAATCAAATGACCATACCGCCGCTGAATTCCTGCGACTAAACTGCCCACTGCCGCTGATCACCTAGAGGCTGGCCAATCCTTGCTGCATTGATGCTGACAACCTAAAGGCTGAGAATACCTGCTGTCTACCGACTGAACTGCCCACTGTTAATCACCTAGAGGCTGGCCAAACCCTGCTGCATTGATGCTGACAACCTAAAGGCTGAGAATATCTGCTGTCTACCGACTAAACTGCCCACTCCCGCTGATCACCTAGAGGCTGGCCAATCCCTGCTGCATTGATACTGACAACCTAGAGGCTGATGAATTTCTTCTGGCTACCGACTGAACTGGCCACAGATGCTGACAACCTAAAGGCTGACGAATACCTGCTGGCTACCAACTGAACTTCCCACTGCAGCTGATCACCTAGAGGCTGGCCAATCCCTGCTGCATTGATGCTGACAAACGAGAGGCTGATGAATTTTTCCTTGCTACCGACTGAACCGGCCACAGATACTGAAAACCTAAAGGCTGACGAATACCTGCTGGCTACCGACTGAACTTCCCACTGCCGCTGATCACCTAGAGGCTGGCCGATTCCTGCTGCATTGATGCTGACAAACTAGAAGCTGATGAATTCTTCTTGGCTACCGACTGAACCAGCCACAGATGCTGACAACCTAAAGGCTGACAATTACCTGATGGCTACCGACTGAATTAGCCGTTGATGCTGAAAACCTAGAAGCCGGCGAATTTTTCCTGGCTACCAACTGAATTAGCCATTGATGCTGAAAACCTAAAGGCTGGCCAATTCTTCCTGGCTACAGACTGAAATAGCCATTGATGCTGACAACCTAGAGGCCGGCCAACTACCATTTGAACTAGCCACTGCTCCAGCAGTCGCCTACGCCATTTGCTGTATCGTATAGCGCGATGATGTACAATGTGCTCCAATCTTAAATTATTGCTTAAAGAATTCCGATTGTCTCAGTTTTCTCTCTGTGTTTTAAATCCCAGTTGTATTGAAATACATATAACTATTTCTTGTGAATTGGGTTGGCTGTAAAAAATAGGAAGTATCTATAAGCTACACCCCTTTGTCTGTTCTGTATACCAGTACAATACTTGTAATTAAAATGTGAAGTTTGATTTGAATCGTCTTTCTTTTATGATGGTTTGGATAGAACACCTCACGGTATTTTACTTAAATCATTACCCAGGTTGAGGGCTGATGTGTGCCGGTGCTTATTATTTACAGTCTTTTCTTGTGCAGGCAAACACGTCCCGTACACGCATTCTCTTCCAAATTTCCAGTTTCTTGTCTTATTTCGATTTTAGCACAGTCAAAAACTTTAGATATATATTTAATACCGTCCACAGAGGAAAAAAATTGAATAAAATAAAATACTTTTTTGTTTTAAAACCACGATATTTATTAATTTAAGAACCGACCGGTTTCGCTTTACTAAAGCATCATCAGGGTACAAATTAATACATTAATTAATATCGTGGTTTTAAAACAAAAAAGTATTTTATTTTATTAAATATGTCAAACCACAAAGTGATTGCTTTCTACAATAATAAAAAATTTGAACTTTTTGCTAAGGAATGCATTATATGGAACAAGAAATCGATTGTCGATACGTATATCCCGAACGTAATTTTCAAAAAAATTATCACGTGTCCTGCACTCCGGGTAGCCTGCGGAATTAATATCAATAGCATCTTTAAATTATTTAGGGAGATTTTTATAGCACTTACGGGAATTTATGCGGAATTTACCCCAAACATAAGATTTGAATTTTACCAATCACAGGTCCGAAACCGTTCAGACGTTAGCATAATAATACTGTCAGATTACATTTATAATAAAACAAATAATTTCTCATCATACCCCATTTGTGACAGATTAAAGCACATAAAACATTTTTTCGTTGGATATATAAGCTGATTTTCTGCTTTATTTTTAATATCAAAATATGAACAAAGAGATTCCTTAACTGCGGCTGCAAATCCGACTAAGTAAACGTTAAAAACTCATAATCCAACGTAAAATTTTATACGTTCAATTCAATCGCATATAACTGATGAAACGCGCGGGATATTTTTTCCTCGGAAACCAAAGATGAATACAAATGCGGGCATTATGCAGATTAATATCACGGCTTTAAAAATTTCCCGGGTAAACATTCTCGCTTTCAGAGATTAGAATCAGGGAGATGTAATTTATTTTTTATACCACTCTGACCTTTCTTCAGTCAACATTCATTTTGTGGACCGCCGTCCATCCTGCGGTTTAATTGTACAGAATACACGGCCTGTAATGAAGTCACACACGACCCGGACCCGAGCGGCGGGCTAAGGGACGCGAAGCAACCGACCCTTCATTATAATACGCCACGAGATAAAAATATATGGAATGCCCGGAGGCGTACGCTTTTATTTAGATTATTAAGAGTAGGAACTCGGAAGTTTAGGCAGTATAAGTCATTTATATAACTTGATGTATTGAAGAATGGATTTAAATAACTACACACTAGTAAAGATATCATTGCTTTATATTTATTTTTTTTAATTTTGAAAACTTCCATTTGACGGTCTCCGTGGTCAAGAGGTGACGCTTTTGAATAGCAATTCTAAAGTTGCGGGTTCAAATCCGGCTTGCACAAGTATTTTTTTTTATGTATATATGTGTGTTATTTCTCAATTTATTAATAAAAAATATTATTTGGTATACTTGCGGCACGTTCCAAAGTGGAAAATGCTCTCTGTATCGTCCTGGTGTAAGACCACCATTCAAAATTGAAACGTAGATTGAAATGGCTTTAGCCGTGTTTGGTGAACAGATCTGAATAGCCAAGTACCCCCCACCTTTCATTTTCCATCTCCTTCCCACTACCTTCAGCCTCATAACATACCTCAATTTGAGATGCCATAGTCTCAACGGCTCCAGACGGTTGGGAGCAGATGGGACTCTTGTGCGGTATTCATATTTAAAAACAGTTACTTTAAAGTCCTGCTAAGCCAAACCCATGGCTGATCAACAGGTGTAGATAATTTATTTATTTTTTTACCATTACTTTTTTTATATTATCAATGCCTCTTTTTCAGATAGCAATTTTTTTAACAAATATTTTACCTTATACATTCTATTACATTTTTGAATTTGTTTATTCGAATTGGGTGCATAATCATATATATGTCCTAACATAATCCTTATTATTATATATTAATACAAAAAAAAATATGTATGCGTCATTTAAGTTTAAATTTATTGTTTTTTTCTGTCTCATTACCCGGATAAAGTTTTGGAATTGAGAAATCAAGATTCATTAGAAAAAAATTTATCGCCTAACAATCCATATTGATGGTCTGCTACCGAATTATAAACAATTTTTTATATTGATTTACAAGTTTTAATTTAAAATTTTAATTCGTTGGTCTACTTATATAATATTACGTTCATCATAATGCTTGTGCTCGTAGTTCCTCTAATTAACACCTAGGCGTTGGTAAAACGAAATTGTTTTTTTATGCAATTTGACATTCCCAGGTTACGAATAACCTGAAAAGATTTAAAAGGGTTCCTTCTACTACCATCATAATAAGTAATAAATGTTATTTTGGCAATTAAGAAGGATGTACTATGACGTCGCTAGAGGATAGACCGGCGATAACCGCGCTACTACACCATTTTATTGATATGGTGGTGTATATATGTATACCTATATATATTTTTCTCGTTGACTTGCTTTTTTATCAAAATTTATTATCAAATATTGATATCACAACATTAAAAAAAATCTTTTCTGAATAAATTTACAATAAAATAATAAAAACATGGAAATGTTACACGCCTTTAATTATTTTCCTTGAATCCAGGAAGAAAGAATATTGTTCACAAATACTTAACGTACACACCATTTTCACATTTATCAAAGATTATACCATTTCCTTTTGTACTATTGCATTGGATTCGCGTATTGTTTTATTCCAGCCATTAGCATCGCGTTGGGTGTGTTTTTCGGCCCATCCTCCGAGGGTGTATATTGCATCCCCCCACTGGAGCAGCCCCTGGGGTGGAAAACTTAAAACTCACAACAACAAACTATACAGTTTCATGATATTGCAAGGGTAGAGGGAAGCGGGACCCACATGTGAACTTTCTAATGTTTTTATCTTTCAGGAACGTTGTGACAAATTTAAGTTCATACAAACCAACTGACTAACTTTAATGCAGTTGGTCGTACGGGGAAAATGTATTTATGATTTAATATGATCAAAAGTTACACTTCAGCAAATAAGGTTCTTACTTTAAGAAGAATGTTAGCACAATCATTTTGAAAGCTTAAACTTATTATCTTATAAGTTTTGAATTAGTGTTGAGGACTAAATGAGTATTTTGCAGAGCAGAAAACCATTTTTAAAAGTTTTCTTATTGACTTTGTTTATCAAATTATTATAAGCAATAATTAGTCACCTGAAATATCAATACAAATTGAAAATATCTCTCGAATATAAATAAATGCCGCCGAAGGGTAATTGAATCCGCACTTTCTGATGTCCGGTCAGGTGCTCAATATGTACTACTACATATTGATTGAAGTACTAGTACATATTGAGCACCTGACCGGACATCAGAAAGTGCGGATTCAATTACCCTCCGGCGGCACTTATTTTTATTCGAGAGATATTTTCAATTTGTATTGATATTTCAGGTGACTAATTATTGGTTATATTATTGCTTCAATCAATATTTATTTATTTATTGGTAAAGGTAAGAGACAAACAGCTTATACATAAAATATAAATATAAATATATACATGTTAAATACAGTCAAGCCAAAAAAGTCTCCTATATTAAAATTAAATGTACTAGTACTTCAATTACTGCTTATTATGTTTTTTCCCCTGTAAGCAACCAACTTTATTTATGTAGGAAAGGCTTTGTTAGTGCTAAATTTCTCACTAGATGGCGTCGATGCATATTATATCTACATTTGTTGGTGAAATATTTTGACTTGTCAAATGTTATTTTTTTTAATGTATTACAAGTCAAAATATATATTTTTTAATGATAAGCTAATGCTTATAAGACAAGGTTTTTTACGCATAGCACAAAGGATAACAAATATTAATACAAATTGAAAACATCTCCCGATTTTTTTTAATCTCTTCTTCATAAACAGTCTTCTGGCGTAGAACGTAGACGTTTTTTCACTAATTTTATATTTTATAATATTTTTAAATGAACGCATTTTTTACACTTACATGTCCATTTGTATTCCCCTATTGTGAAACTGTAATACTGTTATTTTCATACTCTTATATTTCATACTCTAACAGACTCTTAAAATCCTAAAACCGAATATAAACATAGTTTCAAGTTTTCTTGACAGTAAAAATTGCAATACATCGTATTACGGTTATTATAATAGATAAAATAAAAAATGGGATCATTAAAAAATACAATTTTACCTTCTGAACTTAAATTATTATCTTATAATAAAGGCCTACAAACTTTTGAAACTTAAAATGTGATCTTCAGACTTTCTTGGTATTTCTGACTTGGTAACATTGTCGTTATGTTGTACTCCTTATAATACCTAATAAGTTCCTACTCCTTCTTATTGCCGAAATTTCCTTTGTCCATAACAAACCACCCAATCTAATTTCGTAGCCATAGCCCCCCTGTAACGATGTTTGCTCGCGGTGTTGAGAAATTGTCTTTTACGAGGACGAAATAACAATTTTCCCGAAACATAACTTTATCAAAAAATAATGAAGGTCTCTAGAGTTTCTTATCAACTCCCAGGACATATATTTTTTTAACCATCCATCCCATTTATTGTATTGGTGTACCATTATTTAATAAAAATAAAGCATTGTCTCGGTAATGTCATATTAACAAAATTATTGGTACCTTACCTTACATTAAGAATTCTTTATTTTCTCAAATCATAAAATAGTCGCAATATAGTTCCAGTTATGCCAATTCTGGTGTATGGCAGTCAGTGTACCTAAAATATTGGCTGAAATTAGTGAAAATAGATGCACTACAATTAAGATGGTTAATGCGAAAAAATCAAGGCCGGTGATAGTTTGGGGAACTAAATAAAATAAAATCGTTGAAGAACTTTTTGACATGACGTTAAACTTAAACGAAATACTTTTTTTGACCACTATTAGAATTTACACATTACATCAACTAGTTTTGGTTAAACCATAATCTTCTTCAGAAAAGTATTATTATAAAATAACTTAAGTTCAGAAGTTTACATTATGTATAACATAATGTTATACTATTAAACTTCAAAGAAAAAGTATACATAAATTATAAAATTATTTATTCTTACCATAGAATTGTGAAAATAATTACTGTAATACCCACGCAATGAATTTTTGCTTCACGCTACTCTGTTGTTTTATTTATATAACTATTAATTATGTGCATGTGAATCAAATGTTCTTTTTTTAAATCACTCCCCTTTTAAAATATATATATATGTATTTGTCATTTAGGCCCTTATTTATTTATTTATTGGACAATTTGTATAGCGCCGCTTTTGTGAGATATCACCTCAGGGGCGCTTTACAGTTGATGCAAGTATTACAAAAATAAATTGAAATTAAGTTAAATAAAATAAAGTACAGGAACAGGTGACGAAGTACAGAAACAGGTGACACGAAGATGGAGACTCTGCAGCAAGAATCCTAGGTGGTGAGGAAACGGGAAACGTGGACCAGCTGCTGCAGCGAGAGAGGGCACCGCGTTTTTTTTTTTTTATATTAACTCCACACAGGAGGCCCTGAAGAAAATAAATTCCCTCAGGGCCTATGTCATCTTTGGGGATGCTGTGTGGAGGGTATTTTTGTGGAGAGGAAGGAGTGAACATGGGTCTTGAAGAGTCCCATGTTGTAGGAGGGAGGAAACACAGAGGCCGGTAGCTCGTTCCACAGCCGAGCTGTTGAACTTAAGAACGAATCGTAGAAACGACCCGTTGTCATGTGACAAATGTCAACCGTGTACAAATGTTGTACACGGTTGTACAACGTGTATCCCGACTACGCACCGGTGCCAAAGGGATCAATGACGCTAGTTCCTCAGAGCATCTTCCATTGTAATACCGATAGAACAAGGACAGCATACCTACCTGACGCTTGTGCTTTAAAGATTGCAGTCCGTTTGTTAAGATTGGGGAATCTATCAAACGGACCGCCCGTTTTTGCACAGTGTTAAGGGTTTTTTTCAGGTATTTAGGGGCTCCGGACCAGAGATGGCTGCCAAATTCGACAGTAGGGCGCACTTGCGATTTGTACAGGGTCAGCAGTTGTGTACTATTAAAGTATCTGCGGGCCCTGTACAGTACGCCCAGCTTCTGAGAGGCCAACTTTACTCTGGCTTCGATGGAGCCCCCGTACCTGAGCTGGTCACTTATAGTTACACCAAGCATATCAATGGAAGGCCTGTTCGGAAGATTGCTTCCGTTGAAGGAGACTAGATTATCATTTGGATCTCTTTTAGACGTAATCAGACAGGATTGGGTCTTTGAAACATTAAATTCGACGAGATTATCTTTACCCCAGGATGAAATACTCTCGAGATAACTAGAGTGTCCACCAATAGTGCCAGCACGAGGTTAAGGTATATATCTGCTGCTAATTAAGCACTGACACAATATCCTTACATAGATAACAGACCTTGGCAGCACCGCTGTGACGTTCGGCAAGTCCATCATTCATCTCCATGTAATCTTGTTCCTGGTGATTGTGTTAGTGGTGCAATGTGCCGGAAATAAAAGGTGACGGTCGGGATAATAAATTACCCTGGGTACTTGTTAGGGCCTTCAGAGTTTCCAAGAATTCCGTTGAAAACATCTGGAGTACCTACAGTTACCGATTCTCGTCCCAAGTTCTACTTCATCGAATTTCGAATATTTTTAAGAACAGTTTTCGATTATTCATTTATAACACACTGCACTCTTATCACATTACTATAAAGTTCTGATTACTAAGTTAATTTAAAATGTTGATTGAGGTAATTTTTTACAAAAACTGCGTTATATAAATTGTCCAATTATAATTATTAGGTAGTGGTTTGAATTTGTAGAGTAGTGCAAGGATGACACACAACTTATGTAGATATTAGTAAGAAGACACAACGATCAAGTTAAATAAAATAATGATTAATTGGACCGATACGATGAACTAATCAGTGTCAAGACAGAGCTGTGAAGTATTCCGTCCACTCCACCTATGTCTAAAGAGAGAAAGTGTGGTAGTTAGTAAGTTTGTTTAGTGAAAAGGTTTGCTGTTTTTTTTCCTTAAGGAAAATTTGTATTCTCCTTCTTGTGTAGATACAGTAATTTTTAAGATTAAGATTTTGTTCAATATAATAATAATAATAATTGGATCACTTGTATAGCGCAGTTTTTGTGTAAAATCACCTCAAGGGCGCTAATATTTATAACAACTTTGTGTAGTACTTTATTTAAAATGTATCTTTGTACTACTAGTCACTAACCAAAGTTTCGGAATCTATTTGACCACGACGGTAAATTGAAATGTACAATTAGGGAGGCGGGTTTGGGTACCGCCGCCCTGGGAACGGTTTATTCGATAACCAATACCTCTGCCATATGTCATCCCAAATGGTTCGCTACGTTTGGTGATTTAGCAGAGGCGCCCGGGTTCATCGGCTAAGGTGTGTTCAGGATGCGCCCACCAGCTGCATGGCTTACTAGATCGGGATCCGCTGGTTTTGGGAAACCAAACATCCACAAAAACAAACACAGCATCCCGAAAGATGATACAGGCCCTGAGGGAAATTATTTTTCTTATTACCTCTTTTGTGGGGTTAATGTAAAAAAAAACTTTTCGTTAATTCCTATAAAGCACCCAACGTTCGAAACCAATTCACTTTAGAAGCCACAAGTCTCCAAGCAATTTAAAAAAAATTACCTTTGCCGCAATGCAAAGTTAAAACACAACCTGTCGACTCTTAAGGGAAAATTGCCCGTTGAGTTAATTGCTACAAAAAAAATTAAAAAGCAAGCGACTGCAATCAAAGGTCGGCCAAATGAATGCTGTAATCTTCAACTTTCTTATAAATAGGAAATTGTAGAAGAAGGGTGATTGATTTTATGAGGACCTACTTAACGTACCCCAATTTATTTTGAGCAATGCATTTATTTCACTTAGACATGGTAAGTTTTTAGATTCTCACGGCCAAAAGCATTTTTGTTGTTTGTTTTTGGGGTGTTATGCCGTGTTGCGCTAACTCCTTCTTTAGCCGACGTTTCGGACAGCGTTGCAGTGTCCATCATCAGGGCAGATCCGGTAGATCCGAGGATGTGTAAATTTTTGGTTGTCGAGTTTGTGCTTATTTATTTGTGGCCTGGGCCCGTCCAAGTGCGAAATGCCAACGGAAGTGGCGACATCTTGTGTCGAATTCTGAAAGCACAGTATTTATGTTAGCCTGGGGCCCGTCCAAGTGCGAATGCCAACGGAAGTGGCGCCATCTTGTGGCAAATTCTAGAATTAGAAAACCGATTGACAGCGGTTAGAATAGATGTACCCAGTATCAAGGTATAAATGCAATGGTTTTATATTGTATTATTATATAGTATTGGAGTATACTTAGACATGTTATTTGCGTTTAGCTTTGGTGTAGCCGTCAATTACCGGATACCAAGAGCTGTTGAGCTTAGCTCCGTCGTCTCTATTGATATTAAATGGATTTTTGTAGATTTCAATTGCCTCCATAATCAGGCGTGATCTATAAGTTTTGGGTCTTCCCAAGACCTCGGGAGCAAATCCAAAGTAATGGCCGGTTTCAATTAAGTGTTCGGCGATTGCCGATTTATCAGGGTGGCCAAGTTTACAAGCACGAAAATGTTCTGCTATCCTTTTGGAAATCGTCCGCTCTGTCTGGCCTATATAAACCTTGTCACAACCAGAGCAGCTGAGTTTGTACACTTCATCTGCTTCCAGAGGAAACTTAGTCTTTGCAGACCTCAGTAGGTCTTGGATTTTGGTGGTGGTTCCGAAGACAGTTTTGATGTTTTCTTTTCTCAACAGCCTGGCAATTCTGTCTGTCACATTGTGAACGAAAGGCAGGAAAGCACAGCCTTTTGAGTCTTTTTCAACTCTGTCTTCGTTTGTTGTAGATTTGGCTCTTAAAATTTGCCTTGTCTGACTTGCCGGGTAACCGTTGCGCTCCAGTGCATCGGTCCGTTTTATAAGTTCCGCTCCAAGTTTTGTTTCTTCACATATTCTGGTCGCTCGGGTCACCAACGTATGGATAAGTCCTCTCTTCTGCGCTGGGTGGTGGTGCGAATCAGCGTGTAAGTATCGATTCGTATGAGTTGGTTTCCTATATACGGTATGTCCTAGGCTACCATCGTGTTTTCGCATCACCTCCACATCTAGAAAAGGCAGGATTTTATCTTGGTTTTCCAGCTCCATTGTGAACTTAATTTTGCTGTGGAGAGAATTAAGATGGTCCAGGAATTCGTTAAGTTTTTCCGTTCCATGAGGCCAAATGGCGAAGACATCGTCGACGTAGCGCCACCATACTTTAGGGACAGCTGAAGCTGTATCGAGTGCCGCTTCCTCAAACTTCTCTATAAAGAAGTTGGCTATTACTGGCGATAACGGACTGCCCATTGCAACTCCCTCCACTTGCTCAAAAAGTTCACCCTGAAACGCAAAGTATCCCGTTTTGAGGCAGTGTTCAAAAAGTTTGCAGATGTCTTCCTCATATATCTCACTGAGCATTGTCACTGAGTCTTCTAGAGGCACATTTGTGAAAAGAGACACGACGTCAAAGCTGACCAAAATATCTCCTTCCTCAGTCTTAACCTGCTTAAGCTTACTGATCAGATCTGTTGAATCCTTAATCCACGATTCGGTTTTTCCAGTTTGCATCTGCAGTAATCTCGAGAGGTGTTGGGACAGTTTGTATGTAGGTGCACCAATAGCGCTGACAATCGGTCATGTTGTTTTTTTTCATTTGGTCCAAGCGACTGAAATTTTTGTGCATTGTATGGAAATCTTATTTTCTCTCGCATCGCGTCACATTACTCTTACATAAAACTTAGCCACGTAATATGTTACGTCGTACGTTAAAATAATTGGGTATAAGAAAATGTAGCAAAAGAAGTCAAAAAGATAATATGTTTCATTGAAGGTAGGTTGTGTCTCTTGTTAATCAAATTTCTAAGCAAATAAATAGCTTATTGGAATACCATTTCAATGCCTTATATATAAAAATTCTGTATTTTAAAGTTAGATTTGATTTTATTTCGCCTCGACTAGCAAGCTTGAGTTCGCGGGTTAAAATCCAGGCGTGGGCAAAAAAATTTAATTTAATTTTTTATGTTATTTTACAATTCACCAATATAAAATAATAAATATTTTGTTTGCGACACGTTCCAAAGTGGAAGATACTATCAGTATCACCCTGGTGTAAGACAACCATTCTGAATTGAAACGTTGCTTGAAATGACTTTGGCCATATTTGGTGACCAGCTCTGGATAGCCAAGTACTTCCCCACCTTCCTCTTCCCCATCTCATTTCCCTTCCCGTCACCTTTTGACTTACAACATATCCCAATTGGGGATGCCATAATCTCACTGGCTGAGCAGTTGGGACTCTTGTGCGAAATTTCAATTTTTTTGTTTTTAATTAGCTTTTTTTCACTTTGCCTTAGACAATCATGATTTGTAAAAGCTTCTTAGGTAAATAATAACAATTACTAAGTAACAGACTTTCTTAGTAGGCTGCGTAGAAAACCAAACAAAGGCGGCAGCTTCGCTGATCGGTCCATGCCAGCAGTCACTGGTTCATGTGTTGTTTATTTATTTATTGCATCTCACTATACATAAAACACTTTTTTTTCTCATAAAAATCAACCTCACTAGGACTGTATCGAGGTTAACAATTTACATTATAGTGAAGCAAACATAAGAGTAATCACAAACATAAATTAATTCTACATACAAACACAAAATATTTCAAAATTAAAGAAAAAAATGAGTATTAGATGTGTTACCAGATGGGTAATTTGACAGTATATTGCAACAATATTTGAACCATAACTAATCATTAATCATCATTCAAAAGAAGAAGCAAAGTAGATAATAAAGACAGATAGGGTGACATTCAGTTTTTAGTAAATGGGACTTATATAAAATCTTATTGTTTAAGAAAGGACAAGGATGAAAAAACATTAAGACAATTGTCTGTCAATACAAAAGTCTTAATTAAATTTTTAAATTTAACTAAGGAATTGGTAGACTTAATATGATTTGGAAGAATATTAAACATAAGTGGTGCCTGATATAAATAATTTCTTTGACCAAAAGAAGTTTTAGTATGTACCGCGACAAAGTTCATGTAGAGCCAATTCTAGTAGTCCGCATTTGTTGTGTTCTTTCAGCAAATTTAATATTGATAAAAAATCGACAAAGTATTTGCGTGATATATAGCTGTTTTATTTACATAACATTACATTCCTTATAAAGTAGGTTGGATGGATAACAGAATTTTTTTTTGTACATTACTTTAAGGATCAATTTTTGAGTAATATTTAGTGGTTCAACATTGGACTTTAGACATGATCCCCAGCATACTATGTTATAAGAAAGTCGAGATTGGACTAAGGCAAAATAGACAGTTTTTAATTTCTCTTTGTCCAATATGTGTCGCAGTTCTTTAAAAATAAATGTAAGTCTCCTGATATTTTTTGTTAACATATCGATATGGTCATTCCATCTTAAAAATTTATCAATCTTTACACCTAGATACATGATACAATCTACACTTTCCAAGGGGTGGCAATTACAATTTAGCAGACAATTATGTATAATTAGATTATGAGTGTCAGAAGGCTGACTTTTTGATGATATACTAAATGTCACATATTTAGTTTTTATTGTATTCAAAGTTAAGATGTTATTATTCAGCCAACTCTTTACTGCTCTTAATCCTAAGTCACATTTGTTAAAAGCATCTCTCCAGGTTTTACCCTCAAATATTAAAGCAGTATCGTCTGCGAAACTAACAATGTTACCTGGAATATCTAAATAACACAAATCATTAATGTAGATTAAAAACAATATTGGTCCAAGCACACTACATTGCGGAACCCCAAAAGAGATTGGTTTGCTATTGCTTAAATGATTATTTATCTCTACTTGTTGCGTTCTATCACTTAGATAGGATGTGAACCAGCCTAGTGCTGTACTATGAATGCCAAGAGAAGATAATTTTTTGAGGAGTAATCCATGGGACACCGTATCAAATGCCTTTGACAGATCTAAGAACACAGCCAAAGCTTTGTTTCCATAGTCTAACGCACTAATGACTTTGGACAATACCCTCAATACTGCATCACTTGTTCCTATATTCTCTCTGAAACCAAACTGATTGCTAGAGAGTATATTATATGTGTCTAAGAATGATACCAATCTCGACTTAGCCAATCTCTCTATTACTTTTGAAAGAGTATTGAGTAAGGATATAGGTCTGTAATTATTGACATCTAGACGATCTCCACCTTTAAAAAGGGGAATTACTTTAGCTTTCTTACAATGAGAAGGGAACAACCCACTCTCGAAGCTAATATTTACAAGATGAGATATGGGACCAGCTAATTCGGATACATGCATTTTATACACCATAACACTTAAAGAATCAATACCGCACGAGAAAGACATTTTTAAATCATTTATCACATTTGTGACTTCAGAAATGCTAGTTGGTTTAAAATAAAAATTGTCCCCTGTAACGTGATGTTCAGATTTAAAATCATTCACAAGACACATCTCACTAGTTTTATTAGCACTGCACAGATTATTAGCGAAGCTTGGACCAATGTCACTGAAGAAGTTATTTATATGATTAGTAATTGTATTTGGACTCTCTTCCATTAAAGTAATAATATTATTAATTTTCAATTTTTTTATGGTAGTTTGTTCCTTTTGTAGGTTGATATTGTTGTCGTCAACTAATTTTACACTTATTTTAAGAAATGTTTTACACATTTAACACTTTTCATAATTTAAATAATTACTCATTTGCCCTCATATATTGTCTAGATCATTGCTATTGTCTAGATCATTGTCTCACTTCATTGCTAGTTATGTTTTGACTCTCTATTTTTTCTTTGTTTAATCACGAAAAACCTCTCAGATGAACCACCGCTTTACAATTCAATCTTGATTCCCATTGAACGAAAGATAACCGAGGTTCTCTTATCTCACGCAATATTTTTTTCTTCTTACTCCTCATGTTATTTACTATTAACTCTCATTATCGAAAAACTACAGAGACACATATTTTTATAACACCTATTTATAAGATAACGATATTGTTTCTTATTTGTGTTTTCATGGTGATATTTGATGAATCATTAACTTAGTTTCTCAAAAACAACGTTTTTTTTTAAATTTTATTCGTATTAACTTACTAATAAACATAGGTTGTATTAAAATAAAACTTTTACCTACATTGCCATTAATATTCTGACTATATCATACTTAATGTATCTATTCGCAAATATAATGTTTCTTTTTTATGGTTCATCCTTCAGCCATATTTAAAGCCCACCCTTTTAAAAAAAACTTTATTTTATTAGAGTTTTCATTCTGTCTGAACCATTACAGCTTTCACTTCCCTCGAAAGATTGACTTTTAGTTATATTTGAAAAAACGATATAAACGTCATTCTAATCTTCATGTTATAATTTAACGCTAGCTTACTTTAGTCTCGTATAACCATAATTAAATATCAGGCTTTTTCCCGAATTTTAAGGTTTATTAAACCTTCTCGCTTTAAAGCACAAATAAAATGATGAAAATAAAGTTGTTTAGATTAATCGTTCAACTTTTATATAAGAATTCAACCTGCTAAAGTTATTTTCTACAATAATTTTAAACTTTTAGACATGCATATTATATTTATATACGAGGTGAGCGGTACCCCCTTAAAATTGTTTTTTTAAGTATGTATCAGAGTAAACAGATTAGAAAAATACAACAACAACAACACTATAATTTTACAGAATAAATTTTAAGCAATTTTAACAGCATTTGGTTCCTTAGGACGGGCAATCTGCCTAGCTAGGAACTAATATCGACCTACAATTCAAAATATCACTTGTACTTGTTTAAATATACTTATACAGTTATATTATTATCTTGGCATTTTATACGTGTATCGAATGCAATAAATAAATAAAACAAATATATTAGTTCCACTGCGTCGTAACTCAATACTAACCAACCTGTGGAAAGACCAATAAATATGTCAATATAAATTGTAGAAATATATTATTTTTTGACTTGCTATATTATTTTAGACTTGCTACTATTACTATAACCTACGGTTATATGAAGGAAGTGACAAACTTTGGGAAAAAGTTTTTTTCCCTTGAATAAAACTTATCCAAAGAAATAAACAGAAACTATTACCTTTTAAGATATAATAACAGCATTCCAAAAGATTACGTTAAGAAACTTTTGACTGTAATCTCTTGTTGACAAAATCATTTTCTCAGTCGGATTCCAAAAATACTAAATCCGTCTTATTTTGCTGAGACGTTTTATCATGGTGGGAACTTACCATATATTTTTAAGATGTTAATAAAAAAATCACTAGGTGTATATTTATACATTAGTAGCATTACCAACGTGAATACAATAGAAAATACATGTTGCTTTTTTATTAATCTTCAAAGTACAATCCCATTAAACCGCAATTAAGCAGTTTGTCAACAGGATGTTCATGTTCAATTACAATATAACATATGTACCCAAAGATATTAGAAGAACGAGATATGCTATGTTGGCCGCCGGACCGTAGGCGGAGTACTACCTAATTAGGGTACTTTGAACGGTATCGGGAGGTGTACGCACAGAAATCTGTTCTATGTATTTGTGCGGATACCTTAGCGTAAGCGAAGGTGTGCAGTAGTATTGGTAAACAAAACCGGCGACACTCGGCAAAACAATTCCACACAGTATGAACTGCTCATAGCACATCTCGTTCTTCTAATATCTTTGTATGTACCCAATATCATTACTAATTACAATACAATTAATACATAATATTTATCACTAACCACTGTCATAATCAATAGTATTACTAATACAGAGTATCTCTGCTTAGTAGCCATGTTTCAGCATAGGTATATCTGAATCTCTTAGGTAATTTTCCATTTTTTATGTTGCTTGGTAACATGTTGAATATTTTGGGTATTCCAGGGTTCGCTGTCCTTATTTATCGTTATATTTTTATCGATCATGAGGATCCGAATTGAGAAAAACATTTAAAAGTGGTTCGATAAAATTATATACCTACCAGTTTATGGTTAAAATCCAACATTTGGTTTTATTTTTTATAAACTTTCGTTTTTGTAGTTAAGTACAAAAAATAATTCCCCAAAGTTTTTCTATACTTTTGAGAGATTTTTAACTTGAAGAATAAATACAGCAAAATGTGTGTATTTTCACACAAGTGTGAAATGTTAGTAAGAATCTACCATTGAAGTGTACAAGACACCAAGTAGGATGGGTTATTTCAAACAATGTGAACAATTTATCAAAGTTAACATTCAATTTCTGTGAAGGTTCTATTCAGGTTCTGTTATTATCTAAGTAGATACTGTGAAAAAACAGTCCGTGATGAAATAATAACAGAATTTTTAAATTTGACAATTTTGAGAAAATGTTAAAGTTGCGTTTTTGGAATGGATAAACCTGGATGAACATTCAAATCATTTCACGTAAAAATTAAGAAATAATGATATTAGAGCTACTTTACTTGATCAATTTTAGAATATGATAATTAAATTATTTAAATGTAAATTTTAATAGTTTTTTCACTACTTTAAACGCCACTGAACGCATTTGAACGGATAGATGAAAACAACACAAACAGTATATTAGGTTGAGTTGGGATGGACAAAGCAGGTAAACTACGCTATTTTAAAGCTCAATATTCTTTTACGTTTCGTTAAAAGCATTTTATGGTCTTTAATTCGTCCATTGAGTAAAAATGTAATTATTTCGTACCCGAGAATGGCGCCACAGGGTGGCTTCTGGTTGTTGCGTCTTAGTGTTTTCTTTGGGTTTTCTATTTGCTCCCAACCAGTATTAATTGTTTTTGTGATACTAAATAAAAAGTGAATTGCATTTTGAATGCAGTTTGGTGTTCACCAAACACCTTTAAAACATATATATTTTCAGCTAAGAATGTAAATATACAACTGAAAACAAATTTTAACAAACTAATTAACAACAACGCAAAAGATTTTTTAAACTTACCGAGTAACTAGATTATTTAAACTTACCCCGCTAGAAACCTGAACGTTCTTAGTGGGTCCGTTCATCTCTTTAAGCCAAGTAGTTAATTTACGAAGGAGCCATTAACTACAACTGCTAACTAGAAGGTAAACTGTTGAATAAAAAGGTGCAAAACTTAATTACGCCTTGCACTGCTTGCACAAAGCTTAACGCTAAATAACATGTAAAGTCCTAATCCTGCCAATCTTACTTTTACGTAGAAATAAACCTATTATATTAATTATGAATAAAAAGTCATCGTGTTAGTAAAAAGTCATCGCGTTATCAAAAAATATATCATAAACCTCCTCGAAACGATCATCAATGTCAAATTGCGCTAATCATTAATTTTTAAAATGTATGCCAGTGAGACTATGGTATCCCCAACTGGGGAATATTTTTAGGCTCAAGGCAGTGGGGACGCGGTAAAGATTGGAAATAAGAAGGTGGGTTTTAGATCTGGTCACCAAACAAGGCTAAAGTCATTACAAGCAACGTTTCAACTCTGAATGGTGGTCTTACACTAGGGCGATACTGAGATTATATTCCATTCTGGAACGTGCCGCAAGTATACTTTATACTTTTTTAAATTAATGAATTGTGAATTAACACAAATTAATCAAATAAAGTTTACTTGAGCACGCCGAGATTTGACCTCGCGACCTTCAACTTGCTAGTCGAGAACCTTATACCTTGACCACGGAGACGGTCGAGGGGTGAGGTATTGTAGGCACACCAATTATTAAAATGTAAAAATAAAGGAATTTTAGTAAAACGAAAATTAACAAAAAGTTGTACTTCTTTTGAGAAGGATTTATTAGTGACCCTGGTTTATAAGTTTGCATGTTTATTTTATATTTTCCGAATCAGCAATGTTTACTTATACTTATTATTTAGCTTTGAAAGAATATTGTTGTCGTTTTCTGCTTTACTTAATGTTAATAATATTTAATTCGAACTATAACAAACGTATAATTTATCCCTTTAAAACAAAAAAATCTCTGTGTCTGTTCCTAGTCTTTGTGGTTATTTTACAACTTCCTTGCCCTTTATGGTGTATAAAATATCTACCTGCCTTTCCAAATAATTGAGAGATTGTTTCATACATTCCTTATAAAAATTATGGCAATTGCTTTGGGCTTTATGCGGAGGAAAAAAATGTCAAAAAAGATGTCGGTAATTAAAATGTTTCATGTTGTGATCCTTATCTGTATTACTAAGACCGAATTATTTTTTTAAATCATCCGAAAACATGATATTTATAAGGATCACAAAAATATTAATTCCTTAAGAAATAAATTTTGCCCAAATTGCGTAATTTGGGTTGACGCTTTTTCAGGATTTTATGTAATTTTCAATGGGATCCTTAGTTTCCTGCTGGCGCCACAAAGGGTGGCCCGCGGGCAACATCCGTTTCCGGAAATCTTGCTGACATAACCAACCAACCCCCAGACCTAGACCCCTGCGCACTTCGAGGGTATATTATACATAACACACTATACAGCCTTAAATAACGAGCTTTGTTTTCTCTGAAAAGTGTCCATTCGCTTTAATACGCTCGGTAAAATAAAGATTTGTTTTCTTTTAAATTGGCCAGTAAAATAGTTTAATACGTGTAAAGTTTTTATATTATCTTTTTTTTCATTGAGACCTGATTTTATTTCATTCAACCAATTATCTTTTCTACTTTATTCATTATTAAACCAAGCAGATTTTTTAAATTAATTAAATCATAGGAATCTTAAAATGGCGTTATCCCGAGAATACACATAAATATTATTTATGTTATTACTTATATGGTAAATGTGTATGCTGGGCGATTTTTCTTCAATATTTAAAGCGTCTTAATTAATTTTCTTTAACTTTGCAATCCAGCTTTGCAATAGATAACTTTTGTAAGACTTTTTGAAGGTCTTGGATACTATAGTAGCGTGAAAACGTTTAATCATACTGTAACAAATATCTTTTCAAGCAAAACTAAACATATCTTCGCGACCGGTCAGTGACCGAGTTTACATCGCGTTTGGGTCCCACCCAGGCGCAGTATGTTCAATTCCTCGGCTGGCTAAGTCCTCCATCAAAACACAAGCAACATTTTCAGCTTACTGTGGTGGTATTAGGAGATTTTCAAATATTGTCAGGTTATTCGTAACCCGGGAATGTTTGTCTTTCTTTAAAAAAAAAAATCTTACTTTTTTTAGTATCGAATACTTGTAAAAATTTATTTTCTAAACTACTAATGAAAATTTCAAAAAATGTTGTTGATGGTGGTCGTAATGGCTAGTTGGCAAAGCACAGCAGACAGAATCTGCGCCATAATGAGTTTTATTTAACAGCCACATTGTCATTTCGCTTACATAAAAGAGCCCTTTTCCATTACTTAATGATTGAGCCGTTATTTCTTAGAGTTTAACCTTCTACCGTAAGATACTGGTTTTATACCTGTATATACACAGACTCACCATTACCGATGTAATGAAAAGCATAATATTGCATTATCTGGCATAAAACAAACCGATAAAATTTTCCACTGATAAAATGTCTGTCATGAAAATTATATTACGCTTATCTAAGGGAAATGGGGATTACCGACGCGACGCTGTCTGAGATTCATTATGTAGGTGGTTTAATGGTGGTATGACAAAGTTGTTGATCCTCAGATTTTTAGAAAGATATTGACTTTATTTTGATGTCACATTCCATAAAAAAATATTTGTTTGTTAAAAGAAACGGTGAGTTCCAACGAAGGGTTTATTTTGTGACAGTCATATTTCTTTGTTTTAAAATAAGAAAAAATCTTTTCCTAAAGTTTATTAAAGAACTTTAAAATGTACGCTTTTGTTTTTTTATGTAAGAGGAAATCAGAATATGAGCTTTCTTCAAATTTTATTGAAATAAGCTTAATCTATATTAATAAAAATGCTTGTTCAAAATATTAAATCTCCGAAAGTTCTTCACCGATTGCTATGAAATTTTGAGTCGACATTGAATTCGAAGACGAATGTGTTTTTATATACCCATATTATATCGATGTCATTTGTGATCTGAACGTAAAAGCAACATGCGCTATTGTTTCTATATCTGCACAGACAGATTGAGCCAAAGCAACACGTGGCGGCGAACAGCTAGTGAATAAGTAATGATAATCAAATTTTTAATTTTCAATTGCTGTAAGGAAGTCATTAATAGCCAAGCACAGAGAGAAAGTACCTCCTGTCAAAAATGTATAGGTACATTAACATTAAGAAAAAACCTCTTGTTTAAATAACACTTAGGACGTGTTGATTCACTGAATTTGAAGAATTCATAAAATTTCAGAGATAAAATGCAAGTTCTTTGGAAGTGCTATTAAAGTTCTGTTATTATTTCATCATAGGCCAGTAGATTCACAGTACTTGGATAGTAGCAGAACTTGAATAGTACTTACATCGATCTTGAATATAAGCTTTGAAATTTGATGATTTGTTCAAAATTTGTGAAACAACCCGTCAACAACTGGTTTACATATTTTCAAATACGAACATTGTATACATGGGTCTAAATGGACCCGAATTCAATTTTGTAGTATGCTAACTTATGGATAAACCGGGACTCGAACCTGGTTATAAATTGGCTAAGCTCAGTAGAAAGGTAAAGCAGATGACTCGTGTACAATCAGGGGTGGGCAGTTCTTTGATCAGCAGCTCGTCCATCGGTCAGGAGGTTGGAAAAGGACATCACAATAATAACACATAAGTAAGGGCACAAGGTATATTAATCATCTTCTAAAGAAACACAGGTATAAATTGGATCTCTACTCTCTACACTCTCTGTGACGACTGGATGAAACGAGTATCTTTACAAGAAGTTACAGGAATTGAACACAAGAAAGGGGATAGGTTGAAAGCTTACGATTCGCCTTGATGGGGTATGGTACATCATGTTGACCAGGTTTCCCGCGCTCAAAAGCGGCGGTACTGTTGATGTGGTGATATTCACTCGGGATTTTACACGGAAACGGAACTCTACTGAGTTTAGTTCGAACCAAGATAATAGACATGATTGGCAATTGATAGCAAAATGCATCTAGTAGGAAACTGGCACGAGATCGCGTCTGTTTCTATTATTACGTAATTTCGCGCGCTCGAACATTGTGAGCGTTTGTGGTTCGCTCTGCGAGAAACACACTGTTGCAATGACCGAGGTCCGCTCTCGACTGGCAAGGCGCGGGAAGCGACCGACCGGGGCAAGCGGAGGTCGGGGACTGCGGAGCTCGGCGGTGGCGGGCAGTGTTGAGCCGAGAACGCTCTGGGTGGTCCGTGCCGATCACACGGCGGCTAGCTGCGTTTTGTCACGTACGCCACGACCTTCTGGCATGGGGAAAGCGAGGTTAAAGTGTGCATCTTTTTTATAGGGTGACTTGTATTACGTAACACATTCCCCCTCCGCCAGTAAAAGGCGACGTGGTAATGAAGCTTTAGGCGCTAAAAATCCTCTTCACCTTGTCGTGAGGGAAGTAGAGAGAGAAAAAAAAACAGTGTTGATTTACAAAAAAAAACAAAGAAAAAATACATGGTTATGCAATGGTGAAAAGACAACATACAAGGTTATGCAGTGATGACAAGAACAACATACAAGTTTATGCAGTGATGAAAAGAACAACACACAAGGTTATGCAGTGATGAAAAGATAACATACAAGGTTATGCAGTGATGACAAGAACAACATACAAGTTTATGCAGTGATGAAAAGAACAAACATACAAGTTTATGCAGTGATGACAAGAACAACATACAAGGTTATGCAGTGATGAAAAGACAACATACAAGGTTATGCAGTGATGAAAAGAACAAACATACAAGTTTATGCAGTGATGACAAGAACAACATACAAGGTTATGCAATGATGACAAGAACAACATACAAGGTTATGCAATGATGAAAAGACAACAAACAAGGTTATGCAGTGATGAAAAGAACAAAAAAAGGGACTCTAAAATTTCATTGGTCTGTAAGCTAAGTTTGAAGAGCGTAGTGTTTTCGTAGAGTACCAAGTAGACGTAATTTCACTGAAGTTATAAAGTTACATTTTCACTGTAACTTGACCCATTTGAGATTGCACTCAAGTATCACTAGGGCCATAGAAATTGAACTGTGCTTCTTGGTTGTGGTTGAGGGAGGGTGATGCGGAGGGCCAGAAGTATCCGGGTTTTGTTGTTGTACCAGCGTGAATTCCATTATGCTGATGTGGTGGAGCAGTGGTTGTCAAGGTCAAATGAAGTTGGTATTAACATGGAGTAATACCAATAAGTTGATTGATGGTTGATGCGTGTAGTGGCTATTATGTTGAGTGTGCGCATCGGCAAGTGGTTGGTTTGTACAAATGGCAAGTGGTTGATTTGTACGATGGCCAGTAGTTGATTTGCACAAACGGCAAGTGGTTGATTGCACAACGGCAAGTGGTTGATTTGCACAACGGCAAGTGGTTGATTGCACAACGGCAAGTGGTTGATTTGCACAAACGGCAAGTGGTTGATTTGCACAAACGGCAGGTGGTTGATTTGCACAACGGCAAGTGGTTGATTTGCACAAACGGCAAGTGGTTGATTGCACAAACGGCAGGTGGTTGATTGCAGGAACATAATTAACCTTGAGCTGGCATGCTCTGAGGTTGGTTCTTTTTGAATGTGGTTTGAATGATGAGACAACTTGATTTGCAACTGCACGCACGACTCACACCTAATTTGGGTGCGGTCGGGTGTTTTTGGTACGCAGAGATTGGAGAGATGTGAGTGATGGAAGTGAAGGCGGCAAAGAAGAGAAGCTCAGCTTGCAGGTGATGAGAAGGACTGCTGGTCTTCTTTTTAATCCAGGGACAGGTTATTATTAGAGCCAAAATTCTTGAAGTTTACCTGCCTAGTAGACCAATGATGCAAAACGTTTGGAGAGAAACAAATTGTGTTCAAGAGAAAAGACAAAAAGACAAAAACGTCGTTGGTTAGAGAGAGTAGAGAGAGTAGAGAGAGATCCAATATGCTGACTATACCATGAGTATCCCGAGATTGGGGAGACAAAAAACTATCACGACTGGCGTGAGGTTACCTATTTGATATACAAGGTATAGGTAGGTGGTTGTACAGTAGTAACACCAAGTTTCTGAAAGAAGTTGGCCTTCCATGGCCGGTGTTAGCGCTTGAGCGATAACAACTTACGACTTTCAAAATTACAAGAAATGTGTTGATTACCTAGGAATAGGGTGAAAAGGAGAGATTTGAAGCAAATTTCATGGATAAAGATTGCCTTATAGACAGACGATACGCTATGTGCGTAGGGTACACCTTCCAGATTCATGAAATTAACCTCAAGGATAATGAGGGGGAAAAAAAAATAAATAAATGGCGTTGAGCGAGAAGGTCTGCTGGTGATGGAGCTGATTCTCCGTTCGATCTCTTTCAGAGAACGAAATGTGGTCAACCAGCAGATTTCCTAGCTTTTACAAATGTACAAGAGTTTGATGGAGGGGAGAAGGATGGAGGATTGAGTAGCGAAAATTGATAGTGACTGAGCTAATTCCCAATTCGATCTCTATGTGAGGACGAAATATATCAACCAGCAAATTTCCTAACTCTTTACACAAATATACATGAATTTGATGAAAGGTGAAGGAGAATACACAGTTATAACAATCTAATCTTTCACGTGTATTTGGTGAAAGATTAGGGGTCGTATTTAATCTTCTACAGTTTGTGAGAACAAGACAGACCCTTGCTCAAGTTTCACAAACCTGGGAGTTTTTCTTATTCGTCTCCCAGACAACGAGTTAGGTGGTTTTGTGTCACTGTCTCAATTAACTCCCACGACACGATACCTCATAACCAACAGTGACGCTGATGGCTAGTCCATGGTCAATGGATAGTGGATGGTTCTTGGGTCCGCTGACAAGAAGTCCACAGGTATCAGTTAGCGTAAAAAATTGCTGAATGCACAGCTTCATGTTTGTTTGAAGAGAACAAAAAAAATTCTCACTATAGTGAAGGAAATTTCCCTCAGTGTCATGAGTTATACAAAAAAGGGCCCCAATTAAGGGTGACAAGTCAGGGTAAAATGATCTACGTCCGGTAGAACAAGTACATAGTGTCAACTTATTTAAAGAAAACAACAACAAGATATTGTATCGTTCGCACGAATCATGGTAAGTATTATAACGTCTCCACGTCTCATGTAGAAATTGAACGAATTACGAAAGAACCCTAGTATTGAAAGGAAAGGTACAACATAGATATTTATAACCATTTAATGGAACAAATTATCTCTTTGGCCACAGTGTATGTAAGCCAGTAAAAAAAGTAATTATAACGAACTTCTCGTATCATGGTAGATATTGTAACATTCTCATGTATAGTGTTAGATTTTATAACGATCCCTCGTCTCATGGTGGATATTGTAACATTCTCATGTATCATGAAAATAACATATCAACGTTCAATAATGAAAAAAAAGTACCATTTCAATACCGGAAAAAAGATACATACACAATGTCAACAACAATCAAGTAGTGGCTATTGGTATTATCAAAAAATGACGACGGCATAACCTTTGGTTGGGTTTATGCGTTAAGTTGGCAATAATACAAGACATATGCCAACAAGGATGTCTTAAACAAGACACAAGTATAGCAAAAGAGACCTATTTGGTTTTACTAACTCTTTGCTTACAAAATGTTGTGATGGCATAACCTTTGGTTGGGTTTATGCTTTAAGTTGGCAATAATACAAAACATATGCCTACAAGGATGTCTTAAACAAGACACAAATATAGCAAAAGAGACCTATTTGGTTTTACTAACTCTTTGCTTACAAAATGTTGTGATGGCATAACCTTTGGTTGGGTTTATGCTTTAAGTTGGCAATAATACAAAACATATGCCTACAAGGATGTCTTAAACAAGACACACATATAGCAAAAGAGACCTAATCGGTTTTACTTACTCTTTGCTTACAAAAAAAAGGTTTGTAGTGGTTTATTTAAGACCTGATTGGGTTTTACTTACTTAAAATGACCAAACAAAAACAAGGAAACACACTTGGTGTTACCAAAATTGCCACAAACACGAATGTTGTGAACTTTATGTTACAAATTTGATACAGAAGGCACCTAGAGACACAGGATGATTTAATATGAGTGACCTGGCTCGGTGTATTTGACAAGGCAAATAAATGCTTATTTAAGTCAAAATATAGTACATAATATAACAAATTGGGGTCAGGAAGTTGAGATCTTAAGATTTTACAAACTCAATGTGACCGAAAGGTGTTATGTATGTTACAATGTTATTGATGAGGAGGACAAATCGGTGTTTGTTCTCCTTTACAACAACCTTTTTCAGAATTGACGTGTCAATATCAAATTCTGAAAAAACAACAAATTAGAGCAAATGGGAATGTTGAGCGCCATTCAATTTTTTAGAAAAAACTGAAAAAATTTTAAAACAAAGTAATTGTAACTTTTTATTTGTTACACCTATGTAAACTTGAATCAAATGACGATACCAAACTGGAATTTACACACGCATTATGATTACAAGTTACAGGGGTAGAATATTCACCTCAATTGGGTGTATGTTGCAAAGGGGGCCATTGTTTTATGTACGATGGAACCCATTGGAACAAATGTGAAGAACAAATGTGAAAGAACAATGTAAAGAACAATGTGAAGAACAAAGAACAGAAAAAATATTTACAAAACAATGTTGTACGTGACTTTTGTGGTATTTACGACAAAAAAATAGTTATGTATTTAGTGTCGTAAGTGTCAGAATGGTGACGACTAACAAATGATGTCCAGGGTCGCGACTCCGGGAGCATCAATTGTTTGGGAAGCAGAAAAAGTCTCTTGACTGGAATGATATCAGTTCCAGAGAAGATACGTACAAAATATGAGTACAATTAAATACATTACACGGTGAGGTGTGACAAAGAAACAAAAATAACAAAGGGTTTATACAAAAGAGCATAGTAGTACATGTATTGGTGAGAAATGATTTAAAACCACAGTTGACACTTCTGTGTTTTAGAAAAAAAGGTTACCTTGCAGAGGTCGAAAAAAGCGAGTTTTTAAATGAAACTAACGCGTTAAGACATGCTGTTTGTCTGCACGAGGGCCAAATCTCGTGGGACAAAGGTAGAGCCAAAAGTTTGTTAGTTATGTGAGTGTGAGCTAGTGAAGGTGGTGTCTATTGTGTCCACACTTCCTAGTTTGACAATATCTTTTACGTGATAGTTGCCGATGTGTTTCCCAGAGGCATCCGATAGGGTGTACACTACATCGGAGATTTTTCTCGGGACTTTTGCTTTAACAAAGCGAGGAGCTAGTTTTGCAGAGAAATACAGAGCACCTTGTGAGAGTGTGTTGTTGCATCTCCAAACTATGTCGTTTTCCTTAAAGGTAACATGTTTCCTGCGTAAATTGTGTCTGTTTGTGACAGAGATTATACTGCCGGGTTGAAATTGCAGCCCTTTTATGTATTTCCTGTTGTAAAATGTTGCGTGTTTGATCAGGACGTTTTTGGTTTTGTTGAAAGGAGAAATATTCCTGTCTTTCAATTCCTTTTCTAAACTTTGCGTACTTCGAGAGCAGATGTTGGCTATTATGCCTAAGGTGTTGTTTTGAGGATTCATTTTGTGGCTAGTTGAGTTAGACATTGTGAAAAGAAAAAAGAATTGTCAGAGTGTTGTGGCTGAGTTTTTTCAAAAAAAAGATGGGCTTGTGATGATGGGTGAAGAATTTTGTGAAAAATTTTTTTTGAAGTCCCAATATGGAAAAAAAAAAAAAATGGCCAGCGGTTTCCTTGTGTTTTTGATGGAAAAGTTTCTGAGATGTGCGTTTTGAAAAAAAAATTTTCCGAAAAAACTTCAAATTTCCGAAAAAATTAAATTTCTCGAAAAAATTTCAAAGTCCTTGATTTTTGAAAAAAATGGCCAGGGATTACCCTGGGATTTTGATGGAAAAGTCCCTGAGATGTGCGTTTTTGAAAAAAAATTCCGAAAAAACCAAATTTCCGAAAAATTAAATTTCTCGAAAAAATTTCAAAGTCCTTGATTTTTGAAAAAATGGCCAGGGATTACCCTGGGATTTTGATGGAAAAGTCCCTGAGATGTGCGTTTTGAAAAAATTTTGAAAAAAACTTCAAAGTGAGAAAATTTCCGAAAAATAAAATTTCCGAAAAATTTCAAAGTCCTTGATTTTTGAAAAAAAAGGCCAGGGATTACCCTGGGATTTTGATGGAAAAGTCCCTGAGATTGTGCGTTTTTTGAAAAAAATTTCCGAAAAAACCAAATTTCCGAAAAAATTAAATTTCTCGAAAAAATTTCAAAGTCCTTGATTTTTGAAAAAAATGGCCAGGGATTACCCTGGGATTTTGATGGAAAAGTCCCTGAGATGTGCGTTTTGAAAAAATTTTGAAAAAAACTTCAAAGTGAGAAAATTTCCGAAAAATAAAATTTCCGAAAAATTTCAAAGTCCTTGATTTTTGAAAAAAATGGCCAGGGATTACCCTGGGATTTTGATGGAAAAGTCCCTGAGATGTGCGTTTTTGAAAAAAAATTTCCGAAAAAACAAATTTCCGAAAAATTAAAATTTCCGAAAAAATTTCAAAGTCCTTGATTTTTGAAAAAAATGGCCAGGGGTTGCCCTGGGATTTTGATGGAAAAGTCCCTGAGATGTGCGTTTTGAAAAAATTTTCCGAAAAAAACTTCAAATTTCCAAAAATTAAAATTTCCGAAAAAATTTCAAAGTCCTTGATTTTTGAAAAAAATGGCCAGGGGTTGCCCTGGGATTTTGATGGAAAAGTCCCTGAGATGTGCGTTTTGAAAAAAAAAAAATTTTTCCGAAAAAACTTCAAATTTCCGAAAAATTAAAATTTCCGAAAAAAATTTCAAAGTCCTTGATTTTTGAAAAAAATGGCCAGGGGTTACCCTGGGATTTTGATGGAAAAGTCCCCGAGATGTGCGTTTTGAAAAAAAATTTCCAAAAAACCAAACTTCCGAAAAATTAAATTTCTCGAAAAAATTTCAAAGTCCTTGATTTTTGAAAAAAATGGCCAGGGATTATCCTAGGGTTTTGATGGAAAAGTCCCTGAGTTGTGTGATTTGAAAAAATTTTGAAAAAAACTTCAAAGTGAGAAAATTTCCGAATACAGATTTCGAGGAAGTATTGTTTGTTCTTTCAACAATTAATGGAGGGTTGTTTGTGATTCGTGACCAATTGTCTGAATTTAGGCAGAACCAGCTTTTGGTTATTTACACGCAAGCATCCCTTTCCCTGGACAACGACAGGCTCGAGGCGGAGAAGGGCCGAGAGTCGGGGATTTACGTCAATCGCGAATCTCAATTATATGTAAGGAGTAGGTCGGCTTTCAAGACTTTTTTTTACAAAAAGGATACACTACCCACTTTTATTACATATAAAGCGAAATTATCAGATGACAGAAGGGCTTTAGTTTCCTTGGTTGTGTATTTTGCAGAGCGATGCTGTCTTATGGTTCCACGAACAAGAAATTCATTTTGTATCATGTACAAGATTTGAAATTGTTGAATTGTAGTTTAATGTAGCTCGTTTCCTCTAATAGTTGTACTCGGAAAGTAAACCTTCATGGTTAAAGATCACTATGTGATGTTTGAGGTGTCCGAAAAGAAGTGAATGTTGGTTGCGCACCTTGTGATAGAATACCGGTAATTAAATTTTGTCGAGTGACGATTCGTAGAACTTGTAATTTAACACAGAATAGTTTTAATTTGACACGGTTGTTTTAGATTTGACGCGATGGTTTGTAGAACAGCTATGATTTATTGGAAGAAAACATAGTTATTCAATTGTTAATACAAAGCAAGACATAAAACACAGTGAAAGAGTTCAAGATTATTTCCAATTTGACCTCCCGATGGACGATTAATAATCAGAGAAAAACCACGTTTGCGCCAGTGCTAACTTATGGATAAACCGGGACTCGAACCTGGTTATAAATTGGCTAAGCTCAGTAGAAAGGTAAAGCAGATGACTCGTGTACAATCAGGGGTGGGCAGTTCTTTGATCAGCAGCTCGTCCATCGGTCAGGAGGTTGGAAAAGGACATCACAATAATAACACATAAGTAAGGGCACAAGGTATATTAATCATCTTCTAAAGAAACACAGGTATAAATTGGATCTCTACTCTCTACACTCTCTGTGACGACCGGATGAAACGAGTATCTTTACAAGAAGTTACAGGAATTGAACACAAGAAAGGGGATAGGTTGAAAGCTTACGATTCGCCTTGATGGGGTATGGTACATCATGTTGACCAGGTTTCCCGCGCTCAAAAGCGGCGGTACTGTTGATGTGGTGATATTCACTCGGGATTTTACACGGAAACGGAACTCTACTGAGTTTAGTTCGAACCAAGATAATAGACATGATTGGCAATTGATAGCAAAATGCATCTAGTAGGAAACTGGCACGAGATCGCGTCTGTTTCTATTATTACGTAATTCCGCGCGCTCGAACATTGTGAGCGTTTGTGGTTCGCTCTGCGAGAAACACACTGTTGCAATGACCAAGGTCCGCTCTCGACTGGCAAGGCGCGGGAAGCGACCGACCGGGGCAAGCGGAGGTCGGGGACTGCGGAGCTCGGCGGTGGCGGGCAGTGTTGAGCCGAGAACGCTCTGGGTGGTCCGTGCCGATCACACGGCGGCTAGCTGCGTTTTGTCACGTACGCCACGACCTTCTGGCATGGGGAAAGCGAGGCTAAAGTGTGCATCTTTTTTATAGGGTGACTTGTATTACGTAACAAGTATCAACATTGTATTCATTTTTTTTATTTGTATTTTTATTTATTTTAATAATATATTTTACACCAAGTGAAAAAATTATTTAGTACATATAGTAATACTCAGTATCTTTGTTTTTTTTTCGGGGGGCATTTATGCGAAAAGCGACCGCTCTCCCCATCAATTCGATACGACTCGAGGTTCGTTTTGGCGTGCAAGAAAAAAAGTTGCCTTTCATTTGTTTCGGGTTTCAGGCGAAAAGTGACCGAGACGCCTCTCTGTTGATAGAACCCGGGGTTCAATTCGGCGTGGAAAAACCGAAAAAACGAGTCAGCCTGATTTCGTATTAACTCGACTGGATTCGTTCGGGGCAAGATGTCGACAAAAATTTGAGGAATTTCTGGCGGCGGAAACTGGAAGCGCTAAAGGCGTGCCATACTAAAGTACCGCAGTTCGCTCTTCTGCCGCCGGGATGGCCCCACTCAGGCAAAAAGTTGATTTCTGGCCGTTTAATCGGCAGAGCTTCCCGGCGAGGAATCAACGATTCCAATTAAATGTTCTTCTTTGCAAAATGGTATCATTGGCCAAGAGAGTACCACGTGGTCACTCAAAACCACGTGGTACGCTTTTTTTTATCAAATCTACATGGTCAACCTGATGATTGAATTCCGTCGAAAAAATGGAGGCTATGGTTAAAATATTCGAAAAAAATCAACGTCTGAAGGTTTAGGAATGTTAATCGGCCGTCCTACAAATGGCGCTCGGTTCAAAATGTCTCACAATAACCGGCTAAAGTTTGACATTAGCTATTTTAGCAAAAAAAAATGCCATTTTAAAACAGTCAGGCTTTTGGCCAATCATAAATCAGCCAATCGTAGACTAGCACCGAAGAGATGTTTTATTACATAGTGATGTTAATTCAAAAAACGATAAAATCTGTGTAGGTACTTACTTTGGCAGTTTATCTTTTTAAAATCGATAATGCTTTTGAACGAAATAAAATTAAGTTTGGTAAAAAAAATTTGGCACGGGTACCGTCGCCCCGTAGTGAAAAACTACATCAATAGCGTCACGCAAATTTATAATTTATACCAGGAGCGCAGAAGTTAATAGGGTGAAGCGATGTTAATTGTTTTGTAAAATAAACATTTTTTTTAATCAAAAGTTTTTCCAGTTTGAGTGTTTGTAATATAATCATTAAATTTGGGAGGCGGGAATGGGTACCGTCCTCCCGGAAGCCATTCATATTTAAAGTTTTTATCTCTTTATTTTTTAACGAGCAGGTACCTAATTGCGTTATGAAAATATTTTTTCGGTAATTTTTTTTTTAAATTAAATTATGTTTGAAATTTCAACTTTTTTCCTCCATAATGATAATTCTTATAAATCCATTTCTGCTAAAAAGTACCTCGAGGACGCTGTAATCTACCAGGAGCACAGAAGTTTGGGAAAGTAATTTACTATTAAAAACGGTTTATTTCATTTATTTATTTTTTAAATATAAAAGTTTTCAATTAAAAGTTTTTACATTTTGCGTGTTTATAAAGCAATGTTTTTTTCCAAAATAAAACTCCCTTGGACTTTTCAAGAGTGTTGGTGACAAAAACCGTACATACGATATGGGTATCAAATTACGCGTCTCGACCCAAACAATACGAATGGCTCGGTGAAAAAATGATAAGTAAGCTCCTTGGCACATTTTGTTCTCAAAATATTCTTTTCTTTCGAAAAAAACATATATTTTATTACATTTGTGGACACACACTCATTGTTTCATTCATATGCAAACATACATATTACATTTATAAACATTTTTTATTTAAAAGTTTTTAAATTTTGCGTGTTTATAGAGCAATGCTTTTTCCAAAATAAAACTGCCTGGGACTTTTCAAGAGTGTCGCTGACAAAAACCGTACATACGATATGGGTATCAAATTACGCGTCTCGACCTACACAAACCGAACGGCTCGGTGAAAAAAAGATCAGTAAGCTCCTTAACACCATTTTTTCTCCAAATATACATTTCTTTTTTTTAAATTTTGTAGTCCCACACCCTCGCCTCATCTACATTCAAATACTACACCACGCACCACATTTTTACCCATTAGTTGCCTGCAACGGGCAAAAAGCTAGTAATAAAGTAATTCACTCGTGTAATAGTTAATATTTTATAATATGTATAAACACATATATATTATGTTTTTATAATTAAGTCGTATTAAGGTTAAAGAAGATACTTTTAATTTACTTGTGTGACACTTTTATGTGACATCTTTATTATTATTTTACGTGACTTAATTATAAATACATAGTTTTATTGTACTTTCATCGAAGGAAAATAGTTAGTCTTGAAACGAAAAATACCCTAAAATAAAGTCGGAATCTTAAAGACGTAAGTGAAGAAGCGACCCACAAATTCAATTCAATGCGCGGCCCTGGTATATTGGACATTTCTACGGCCAAATTCGCCCCACAAATCTCTTAAATAAAGCGGGAAGCTTAACGATAGAAGTGATGAAGTCATGTAAAAACAATATTCGGCGCGCGGCCCGACGTAATGGATGAACCTACGGTCGACTTTGCCGTAGCAGTTTGTGTCCGTGGTGTTTATTTTTATTATTTCTGATGAACGTATTACTAAAATCTCAAATGTTTTTAGAGAGATCCTTCGAGAAGTTACCGCTTACCGCTAATTTTATAGTTGAAAAACGTTAAAACTTGTAATACGTAGATAAAATATTTGAATGGTAAAGAACTGTTCTATAAAGCTTTAATAAAAATTTAATATATATATATATATTTATATATGTTATTGGAACAAATTTTTCGGAATTAGTTAAAATGTAAGTCTCGAGCAAACTGCCATTATTAGAGTCTTGTGTTACCTTAAGGTATACATGGGTCAAATAGAGAGAGAGAGTAACTCTGACAACAGTTGACACTATGAAATAGGTACCTACATAGGTTTAATGTCTTCTTAAATTATTAAGCTCAGTGACGTACCGAAGTGTTAATTGTAATTAATGTTAATAAGGAAAAAGTTAATTTGTAAAAAAAAATAATTACGGCAGTGTTATATAACTGTTAAAGCCATATAATATACTATAGGTGTGTTACACAAATAGTCATCGCCGCACAAGCCGGCGGCAAAGCTTGATACTCCAATCATTCAGGGTGTGGATTATAGTCAATTTCCCAATTAAAGCAAGTCTCTTGTTATGAGGGTTTATTATACAGGTAATACAGGTTATCAACAGATCTACAAAGGTTACATAGCTTTTTAAGGCCTAACTAGTTACTTAGGCAATCTATTGACTCTAAGGGCTCTGATTGACAAGGTATATTATGCGCTCACGTGTAAACTAGGCTGAAGCGGTGAATGACGTGCAGGGGCCATAGGCGGGTGCCTAGGCATGGAATACGACGAAGGGCGGCACAGAAGCGGCCTGAGGCGGCCAGGGCGGCTAACCAGCTGCAGGGCGGCAGAGCAGTGGCAGAGCAAAAGGCGGGAATACGACGAAGGGCGGCACAGATGCAACCTCGTGGGCTGCGGCGGATGTACGGCCGCGGCCCCGGGATACGACGCAATCATATCCATGATAGTGTAGTCGGCCGAATGGCCTGGACGTGATATCTGAGTCTAGGGACGCGGCACATTATAAAATGTGTGCACGCCGGTCCCATTACGGCGACACTGATTTGGCGGTAAATGATAACTCCGAACTAATACATTGTGTTGAGATCAGCGGGGTCGGCGGTCAACTGGCGCGTGGGCAGCTAGCCGCAAGTACTTTGCCTTGTCGGGCGCAAGTGGGAGGGATCTCCTACGATATCGGATTGGTTGTAGGTCCTTGTGGCCTACGTGACTGATGTCAGGCGCGATGTCGCGAGCTCCTGCGTATGTATTGGTGATCTAACACGCCATCAGTGCGTGATCGATTTCCGGTAACGCGTGAGAATATACCTAACTTGTGCAGTTAGCTTGTTTTTATGGGCGATCCATAACACTACCCTCCTTGTCGACGAAAGAAGATCCCAGGCAACGTAGCTGAAGCAGGGCAACGTCTTCCTGTTTGCCGTAAGAGAGGTACAGAGCTACCTCCTTTCACAAAGATTTAAACACTCCCTAACTTAAGAGCCAAAACAAAATTTTAACTACCTGAGAGCCAAGTTGAACAATCCTAACAAGTACACTGAACAAGGGTTGCCAAACCTCTATCAAAAAATAATTGCAGAAATGAACTCCAAGGCGCGATACAAAACACGCTATGATTTACATACTCAACTTTTTACCAAACAAAAAAATACACATGGCCTTCTTCCCAACAGAAAAGAATACTCATCACCTTCTTTCCAAACAAAAAGAATATACCTGGCTTGCTTTTTTTTTCCTCAAAAAAAAAGACAATACCAAAACAACAAATGTAGCATACAATGTGGTATTACCGAATGGATGTACACAATTTACCACCAGGCCTACACTTTCCATCAAACCACAAAAGAAGAACAATTAACAATGTTCACAATTGTACAATGTTATACAAAATGATATTCTGGTTAGAGAATATTATACGCTTATGCGATTGACCAAAATCAACCCATATTTCGCGTTTTTTACAATGAAATTCATAAACTATACATGTTTTTTTTTAATACACAAAATTCCTGTTATGGAATGTGTACGCTGATTATATCATGCGATTGATCGAAATCAACCCATATTTGCGTCTTTAACAATGAAATTCTTGACACTATACAACACAAGTATCAATACACATGTTATGTTATTTCTTATTATCCATTGATAATTTTGAAAAAAGGAAAAAAAACATACAAATTTTAATCAAGATTTTAACAATATATTCTCATTTAGTCATGGTTTGTCTGGTTGCTAATAATTCTTAGGCATATAGACCAATCCTCTCGTATCGCATATTGATTATACAGGTCAACGCTACCAAGACCTACCATGTAATTAATTATAAGGCTAATATCATCCTTAAACATTTAACGATTTACTACCTGTAAACCGTACAGCGCTGTACCAGGTGTTAACAAGAAACACCAGCACGTCGTAACGAAAACGTTCGACAAAATTTTCAGAACACTCATAAAGTGTTCTCACCAAATGACCAGACAAAACCCAAAATGACCTTAAGTGCAATTATCAACCCAATTCTTTGGTTAAGATTCAATAATGTCCCAAAATGACATAAATATGCAACCTCCATTTGTCCTTAATGACCAACAATTTTAGATTTCCCAATCTAAGACATAATTACGTTATCTTTACAAAAACTATTTCTTCTTACCGGGTATATATTATAATTCATCTTTCTATGAGAACATACACACCACACTTGACATGGCGTAACACATATTACAATTACACAATTTTATTTCGTCACGACTTTATGAAGGACTTTACACGTTATTTCTTTTTATTGATACCGAGGCAATCAAATACGTGTTTACAACAAAAAAAATTCACACCATAATTGACATGGCATAACATATAATACAAAAACACAATTTTTATTTTGTCTCAACTTTATGAAGGACTTTACACGCTGGTTTTTTTTTTTACCATATTGATACCGAAGCAATCAATTACGTGTTTACAAAAAATTACAATACACAACCCATAACTAATTAATAATTAGTTAAGGAACAATTTACACAATTATAATTTACAACATATTACATACCACTCAACAACTACTGTGTGTGATAGTTCAATTTCTGTTATATAAGACTTATTCGAGTCTTTTCAATTTAAAAATCGAGAACTACATAATCCGATTCCTAGAGTTTGACTTCCTTAAAAATAAACGACACGTATTCACTACGCAAGAAGAAGGAGAAAAAAAAATTCCAGAAAAAAAACAAATAATTGGTTGGTAACCAATTAAATACAAAAAAACATTTGACATAATTTCTATACAAGAGAATGTCCGAACAAAAACCACATAACAGGGTTTTTCTTATTTAATCTATACAATTTTTATAACACAAGATATTTGAGTTATAATAACTTCTATTTCACAATAATTACAAACGTTATGAATGAATTTGATTTATTTTTGTTATTATATTCTATTGCAAATCAAGTTACAGTTACGAGAAAAGGAAAAAATTATTATTCCTATTAGAAGGTCTGCTAGCGTCCTAGTTAGCCAACTTTATAGAGAACAAGACGAAAGAAACAGCGAGGTTATTTTGTCATCCGGAACAATATCCACACAAAGGTTCATGACGCCCTTGAGCTAATACAAAACGAATGACACCATTCCATCTACTATTCAGCTGATTTTATTAAAAAAAGAACGCGAACGAAATAGTATTCAATAATTATTACGCATTTTAACTGCAAAAAAATATATCATACTACTGCTTCGCGGCGAGCTTGACGAATTCATTATTATTATTATTAATTTTGTGCGTAAAGAATGTTTACTGCGACGCGAGAACAATAATTTCTTGTCCGCAAATTCTCCGCGTAAATATAAAACATATCATGTTACTGAGCGGAGTTTTTGTTTTTGACCAAACAATTTATTTTCTGTGTAATATTAGACATATCAGGTTTCACGATATTTCTACTTAAACCGGATGGGACACGCCAACGTGATTGTATGTGTATTTTCTGCACGAAATTTAACATTCTTAAATGATTTGACTCCATGATTTTATTGAAATAACGACCGAGAAGTTTAAATGCTTCTTTAAAAAGAAACAACCAACACGTTATCTTTACTGTGTAAATGTTATTTCTGCTGCGAGCTTTTTGCTGCGAGTTTTTATTCTAACCAACTATTATTTTCTGTTATATTACTTTTGCGGCAATTCAAAATTTAAAATTCTACCAATATTGGGAGGATCCATGATTTAATAATGGTAATAACCGGTAAGGTCTACGGATCTTAATTAAAAACAACCAATACGTTATTTATTAGAGAATGTAAATTAAAACAATAACTGAATTTAATCCGATCGCAAATTGATACTTTGGAAGTTCTTTTGAGTATTTGAATTATTTCAACTTATTACAATGAAACAGATAAGCAAAGCTTAACCTGACAAAAAAAAATATTTCTATAATGAAACAATTAAATTGCATTCCAAAATTGAAATAACACATCTATCTCTCGGAAACATCCACATTTAACATTTATTACGTCGTAATTTCTCGTATTTGGTTTATTACGTATTTAGTAACAGAATGTATTTGCTTCACACTTCCGACGGCACATTCAATATTACAAACACTCCCGAATCAGAAATAGAATTATAACACACAGCTGTGGGGAAAAAAACATTAATATTACAGTAAAACATAGCAACAAAAGACGTATTTTATCGGGCTAATTGACTATCCATGTTGTGGCGCCAGTGTTACGTTAGCGTTTAGGCCATGTAATATACTATAGGTGTGTTACACAAATAGTCATCGCCGCACAAGCCGGCGGCAAAGCTTGATACTCCAATCATTCAGGGTGTGGATTATAGTCAATTTCCCAATTAAAGCAAGTCTCTTGTTATGAGGGTTTATTATACAGGTAATACAGGTTATCAACAGATCTACAAAGGTTACATAGCTTTTTAAGGCCTAACTAGTTACTTAGGCAATCTATTGACTCTAAGGGCTCTGATTGACAAGGTATATTATGCGCTCACGTGTAAACTAGGCTGAAGCGGTGAATGACGTGCAGGGGCCATAGGCGGGTGCCTAGGCATGGAATACGACGAAGGGCGGCACAGAAGCGGCCTGAGGCGGCCAGGGCGGCTAACCAGCTGCAGGGCGGCAGAGCAGTGGCAGAGCAAAAGGCGGGAATACGACGAAGGGCGGCACAGATGCAACCTCGTGGGCTGCGGCGGATGTACGGCCGCGGCCCCGGGATACGACGCAATCATATCCATGATAGTGTAGTCGGCCGAATGGCCTGGACGTGATATCTGAGTCTAGGGACGCGGCACATTATAAAATGTGTGCACGCCGGTCCCATTACGGCGACACTGATTTGGCGGTAAATGATAACTCCGAACTAATACATTGTGTTGAGATCAGCGGGGTCGGCGGTCAACTGGCGCGTGGGCAGCTAGCCGCAAGTACTTTGCCTTGTCGGGCGCAAGTGGGAGGGATCTCCTACGATATCGGATTGGTTGTAGGTCCTTGTGGCCTACGTGACTGATGTCAGGCGCGATGTCGCGAGCTCCTGCGTATGTATTGGTGATCTAACACGCCATCAGTGCGTGATCGATTTCCGGTAACGCGTGAGAATATACCTAACTTGTGCAGTTAGCTTGTTTTTATGGGCGATCCATAACAGCAGGTATTGATGATTAGCAATATATTAAAGTGAAATGTGCCGTTTCGATATTATGGCGATCGTCTTAATCGAGTGATTATATATTGCAACTGACAGAAGTTTGATGATAGCCATATTATAACCACAAAAGTAACCACAAGGCAATTTCTGGTTGCTTTGTAACGTTTGTAGGTAATATTGGGGTAAAGGCCTGTTAAATATAAGTATTCATAATAATACTAAAACAGTACTTCCCAACCTCCATATTATAAACGTTATTACCGTATGACTGCAAAATGTTCGAACATCAAAACACGATATCAAATATCATAAAATTAACTAGGTGCGATAATAATAGGTTACGAATTGCGGAAACTTCTTTCGAGAAGATGCTTTGTTTTGGTATTTGACAAGGTATACGATTTGAGATTGTATAATCAGGTATGTTAATGAGCGCGTTTATTTTTATGTCACCGAAACAACATCAAAAATGGGAAAAGAGAACGGAATGGGGATAGTTTGGGAGTAACTGGATATAAAGATATTTTCAATAAACTTATACAAAATTAAATTATTTAACACTTAAGACCGTATCTTTTTCTAATTTTTCTGTTTCATTTTTTTTAAGAATCGCTAATATTATCTTCAATAATTAAATATTAAAATTTGAAATTTCACTAATTAAGTTATTCGAAAAATAAAAATTTTGACTAAATTATTTCAGGCACAGCTTGGATTCTGACTAGTTGTCACTCTCGATAATATAAGTTATTACTATGGAACAAGGTACCATATTTAATTTATTAATTTAGGTACTCTTTCTACACGCAATTTTTACAATTTTGTACATGAAAGTTATAAAAATAATTGAAAAACATAATATAGTAAAAGTGAAATTATTAGAAATAATATCTTGATATTATAAAAAAGTATCAGTATGTTATAAACATCGAATTTGTTTTTTAAAAAATGTCGACATCCTCGGTATTTTCATTTTCTGCATATTTTTTTTGTGAATGGTGTCATTAAAATAGGTGCTTATGATTGGTGTATCGTGTAATCGTAAAAACCCTCGCTGAAAGAAAACCGAAAAAAAAAGAAAAGAAAAAAAACTAAATAATCAAAAAAACACTTTACCTAATGAGATTTATTTATTTTTATTTATTTATTTATTTATTTGTTTGTTCACGCCTTGACGGCTTTTACATTTACATGCAAGGTAAATTATACAGGAGCATTATAACAGGTATATAGCATCATAAGAAGTATAACATAGTATTTATGATAATAAGCTGAGCATGAAAGACAAGTTGGCACAACACAGGTAAGTATTAGTATACGATAAGTAAATTGTATATTGTATAGAGGAGTTCAACCAGCAAATACTTATTTGGGCTCAGGCTACAGTACATTCAGCAATTATAATTGTCACAATATTACACAAAACATAATTACAAACAAACTCGAAACATACCTGTTGGCAGTGGTGCAAAACATTTTCTAGCGATTTATAAAAGTAAGTAATATTCTTGTAATTTAAAATATATATATATATATATATATTTTTTTTTTTTGCTATTATAAATGTACGTAAGTTTTTTTATTATTATGACAAAAATAAAAGGTACACAACAATTACAAACAAAAAGAAGTAGGTATTATGAAAGTAGTTACAGAGTATTAAGTTTATTATTATTAACAATCAACAGGATTTTTGCTTAATATCTGCATACATATACGCTTTTTAAAGGAGGCGATGTTTTTATTAAAAAATATATCAACAGAGCATGTTTCATTCCCCACACGATGCAATCTCTGAAGACAAGAGTTGATCATAAAATTAGTGCGAGAAGCAACTATATTGAATGGAGCATGAAGTCTAGTGTTGTACTTATTGGGAACTTGATAATTTATCATATTCACTAGTTCGGGGCTGTCCAAATAACCGTTGATAATTTTAAATAATAATAAAGCATCACAGATTTTTCTTCGCTGTGATAATTCAGGTAGTTTAAGCAAGTGCATTAAATAATTATAATTTAAATTTTCTAATGGAATATGTAATTTGTAATTTATATGCCTTAAAAATTTGTGTTGTATTCTTTCAATTTTGTGTGAGTGTACATTGTATAGAGGCGACCAGAGAGAGGAATTATACTCAAGAATGCTTCTGACAAGTGTAATGTACAATGTTTTGAGTGTATTAGTATACATTAGATCTTTGGACGTTCTTAATACAAATCCGAGACATTTAAGTGCTTTATTCGTGATTGCATCGATGTGGGGGACGAATGTCATCTTGTTATCAAAGACGACACCCAGATCTTTTATTAATGTTACTGTAGAAAGATTTACATTGTTAATATGATATTGAAAGAGTATTGGATTTTTATTTCGAGAAAAACTTATAGAATGACATTTATTAATGTTTAAAAATAAATCATTTATGTTACACCAGTTATATAATCGATCCAAGTTTTTTTGCAATACAAGACAGTCCATTAAATTTCTTATAATAGTGTAAATTTTCAGGTCATCAGCAAACAATAGGAAATGGATACCTTCAAATATTGTAACAATGTCATTGATAAATAACAAAAAAAGAATCGGACCTAGATGAGAACCTTGAGGCACCCCACTTGAAGCTTCAATTTCATGTGAAATATGGTTAGATAGTTTAACGTACAGTTTTCTAGATGTCAAATAGGTCTCAAGCCATTTTAGTAGATTTCCTTTTATCCCATATACTTCTAGTTTGTTTAATAAGATTTTTATAGAAACTTTATCGAACGCTCTGCTGAAATCTGTGTAAACTGCATCCGTTTGCAATTTTGAATTTAGATTATCAGATATATATTTTTCGTATATAATTAAATTTGTAAGTGTAGATCTACCGGATATAAATCCATGTTGGTGAGGGGAAATGATTTTACGAGATATTGCGAGTTGGTACGTTAAATACTTTTCTTCCTTTTAAAAAGTGCCCATATAACCGGAGCATACCATGACCGTACTATGAACGTATCAGGCACGAATAGAAACAAGACACGCATTACTAAGCACACTGAAACGGATCGACAGCGTTCTATGCCCAGGATTATATGAAGGGGGAAAAACAGATGGCGGTAGCTCGTTCCATATACGAGCAGACTTATACAAAAACAAGTCGATGAAATGGACCGTTCTCATGAAGCCAAGATCAACCGTCAACGGGTGTTCCATTCGTGTCCGTCGTGTTTGTGTCTGTCGAGTACGTCGAGTTTCACAATACACATGTACCGATGCAATAAAGATCAACGCTGTTAGCTCCTTAGAGCAGGCTTCATTAAAATATCTGTAGAACAGACTCAGCATGCCTTCATTGCATATGTGCGTTAGAGATTGAAATCGGTCTACTAACAATGGGTTGTCAATCAAATGAATCGCCCCCTTTGAATAAATCTACAGGTGGCTCACAAATTCAATTGTTAGGCGAAGGTACTTGTGATTTCTACAGAATTAGTAGCTATTAGTAGTAATTAGTTAATTGACGAATCTATACAAGGAGTATGTCAGTTTTGTATATTTTGGGTACGCCTATTGGTAACTAAGAGGTAAACTAAGTTCTACTGTGTTTCGGACTGGTTACAGGTAATTGGACATTGCATTCGGAAGGAATGTGTGAAACTGTTATATATAACTAACTACCTACCTAACTAATTGTAATATTTTTTGCTATAATTTTTTTAAAATTTTTTTATTATAGTAACAAACATTTCATGACTTACATAGATGAAACAATATACAGGAATAAGATACTTCATGTTGGGTAACTATGCTATGTTTCCTTGTAATGTCTGCTAAGTGGTATGTATATTCCTTAATTACCAGGTGACGTGTGTAGTATATAGGTGTGTGTGTGTGACGTGTGTAATGTATGAGTGAGTGTTTGTGTGTGTGTCTGATGGATGCGCATTGAACAGTTTAAATTATTGACATGATGCCACGTTTGAATTTGGGCAGTGAATCCGAAAAAATGTCAAAGTTAGAGTTAAGACAAATATTATTTAGAGTATAAAGAGCTCGGTTAATTGGCAAATTAGATCCTGCATTTGTTTTATAATTAAGCGTGTGAAATAGAAAAAAATATAAATATTAAATGTTTATTATTGAAAATAGCTACATAAAATATAGAAGTTTTTTTTTTAATGTGAAACTGCACACAAGTCTGGAGCCAGGGTATATTGTGAGGCTAAATGTAGAAGAGAGGGGAAGAATATAGGGGAAAGAAAGGTGGGAACATGCCTGGCTATTCAGATCTAGTCGCCAAACATGGTCAAATCCGTATTAAGAATATTTCAATGCTTAATGGTGGTCTTACACAGGATGATACTGAATGTATCTTCCACTCAGGAACGTGACGAACAAATAATATTTATATTATTTTAAATGAATAATTTGTGAAATAAAACAAATAAAATTTACTTGTGCACGCCGGGATTCGAACCCGGGACCTCCAGCTTGATAGTTGAGAGCCTTACCCATTGACCACGGAGGCCGTCAAAAATAACGTGTTATATTTAAATTACCTAAGAGTATATTTGTATCTCAGTACCCTATATGTTTTTATTAATTGCGTAGTAAAGATTTAATCGGCAATACAAAACGATTTTTTTAAATATTTTTTTTCCCAACAAGCAATCGTAGAACTCATTTTTAAAACAATGTTCTCGAATTTCCCCTTTTATTTGATTTAGTTACCTCCTAGTAGAGAGAAGCAAACGATGAAATTCCATTAGTTGATTAAAAACAAAGTGAGTGAAAAGTTTGAACGGATTACATTTAAAATTTAATAAATTGGTACTATCTTTCGCTTCAGCGAACTGATTTGAATATTTTTCTCTTGGAACGGGATAATCTTGAAATGCGTTACAATAATTTTAATGAAACTACGAATATTTTTTTTATAAAAACATAAATTTTGATGAAGTGCATTTATATTTATCTGAAGTCAAAACAATGAAAGTTCAAATGTATATATATTTTTTAAATATATAATATGATAATCAGTTCTTTTGAGGAAATTCATTAGTTTGGTAGTACCTATACCTTTGAAAGAAAAGCTACTAAAATACATCATATCTTACTTATATTGGTACGTATTTGTAAAGTGAATTTTGAAGAAGAAGATAATATTAATAACTCTTAATGAAACATGAAACAAAACAAGACAACAAGACAAAACAACACGGGTTCGAGTCCCGTTGGCGTCATGTATCTTTTATCAGGAGATTTTTCAATGTGGATGAGTGTTTCAGGCGAACAATTATTGCTTATAAAAATAAAACAAGACACATAAAATAAAGAAGATATCTAACGGTTGCAATTGGGAATCTAAACCACGATCTCTGTCTTACCGGGAAAACGTTTCTATCCACCGGCCAATTGACACCATTTTTTTGCGTCGTTTTCTGTCGATTGGATGGTTTACATTATTTGGTGCATGCCACACAGAATTTTCAGTGCATGAATAATACTTACATACACTAACCTACATTGATACCGTAGAATAATATTTTACAAAATGATGTTTATTATTCAGACGAATACATTCATTACCAATTCGCTCAATACATCTGCGATTCTGAATGATTTAGTGCAATTTCAGGTAATATCCATTATATCATAATGACAGTTCTGATAAATTTCAAGAGATGAGTAATGTATTCAGGCTATCAGAATCAAATGAAATGCACCGGAGAACAAAGAGATTTTGAGATATTTCCATCGGGCATCGTAACATTCCCTGAACATTGGTAAAACATTCGCATCGATTCTTCTGTTCACGATCATCAATTTCCATATGTTTTTTGCACATCGGCACCCACTATTTTTATGCGTTTTCGATAAAGAAAGAACGCTTTGTATATTTTCAGACGATAAAACTTTATGTTGTGTAAATACGGGGATTTCCGCGGGGTGTTGTGGGTTGTGTACGGGCGGCACGATCTCTGAACGTCTCCGCGTTGCGACAAATAAAATTGGAAAATCATTGGGTTTTTTGAGAAATTTGCCAGTGAAAATATGGCTGTAAGCTGATGTGAATTTCGCTCATGTTTTTTATACCGACGCCTTAGATAAGAATTTTATTATGAAAATTCATACGACTGTATGAATTCATCTCGCTGCGAAACTGTAAAGATACGGTTAAGAATTTAACAATTTTTGTTATTGAACCAAAAACTTCCGATATTGTAATGTCAGAAAAGATAACTCTGTATAATATAAAACGATAAATATTATGTTTTTGAATAAGATTGCGTACGTTATCGAGTCCCAAATCGAAAACATAAATTTAAACTACCCACCTACTTTAAATGTTATTCATAAAATGTTTTTAACAGCGGTAGTTGAAATTAGTAATTTAAAAACATTGAAGTTTTCAAGATGTTTATCGATAAATAATTTTGTGTAGTTTGAGCCTCATGAAAAAAATAAGAATTATGTCGAAAATTGATATTAATCTAATTAATTAAACTCTTAATTTTCCGTACAAACCAAATAATTAAACGTGGAAAATTAATCTAATTTAACTACTCCACTGAGAACGGAAAGGGACCCCAGATTATTAATTTTCTGCTAGTTTAATAATGTATCGGTTGAACAGATAGTGGGGCTTCCGCCGGATACGGATAAGGTTCTACAATTCCTCCATTCTCTGCTACAGCGGTGTACGAGACACCAGCTACGATAGGTACTTGGCAAGATAGGATGTTGAGGAGCGATCCTCAGATCAGTGGACTCTAACCCATAAATTGCAATAACAATGGTTAATTCCTTCATTATTTATCCGGTTTCTATAGAAGGGAGCTAAGAAGAAAGAAATCTTGATGAACGGCGACATTCTGTTTTTTCTTTTCTTTTTTTAATTTAATTTTAGTTTGTTTCAGTTTAGAATTAAATGCAAGGACAACACAAAAAAATCATGGCATGTTTTTAGTTTGTGGAGTATAACGAAAGAAATATTGATATATTTTTGTTTATAACGTCTTTTTAAGTTAATTTGATCAAATATTATAGCCACGATTTACGCTTGGGTGTTTTTTTAATGGAAAATTAGTAATTAAGTTAAAATTAGTAAATAAAAAATTAGTAATTATTAATTACTTAACTATATTCCATATACAGGGTGACCGAAAAATAATTTCAAGCGGTCCAGCGGTAGAGCCCCCCTAAGGCTACCAAAATCACCCTCATGTATGTTTTTTTATAGTTTTCGAGTTATGATTTTTTGTCGTATTTTTTTGTGAAATTTTTGACTCACAAGAGATTATTGATCACAGAGACATGTATTATTGAGATACATTTTGTGGGACATCCTGAATATTTAAAGGCGTTAAGATATTTGTATATTTTTTTTACATTTACTCCACACGGAGGCTCTGAGAAAGGTAATTTCCATCAGGGCCTACGTCATCTGTGGGGATGCTATGTGGAGGTTATTTTGAGAAAAAGAAGGAGGGAACGCAGAGGCTGGCAAATAATACCACATCCGAGCTGTTTAACTCCATAACGAAGTTGAAACAGTACGTTCTCATTTGACATATGTTTGGCGAGCGTTTAGTGTATTTCCCGACACCTTGCACTTGCCGAAGAGATCAATGATGCTAGTTCCTCGGTGCACCTTCTATTGAAATACCGGTATAATAAGCTGATTAGTATTTTTCCAAAATCAACAAACTTTAAATGCTTACCTATCGTTACAGCCACTTTCCTTTTCCTTTCAAATTTGAATATCCAGGGTGGGTAGGTGTAGCTAAAAGTGTGAATTAGCATCAAAATACTTTTTTTTACTTTCAAAAACTGTAATTTGCAAAAAAGTGTTGTACGCCCTTGAGGCGATGCTTTTACTGGATATTTACATTCTAGAATTTCCTTTTTATTGTTCGGTACTGAGCAATGAGCGTTCATCAAAATGGTGCGTCTTCTACATTACAATGACCCAATACAGGAACTGTTAACTGTTTCTTGAAGTGGAAGAAGATAGCGATTGATTCAGAAGTTGAGTTTCAAACTGTAGAGCACGAACAGTTTTCTCTTATCTGTGAAGTTCAGTTGAGATTCCTGGAACCAACACAATCGGCAATCGACGCATAGTTAGCGGTAAAGCAGCGCCGACAACTATCGCTTATGTCACGCAACGGCAACGCTGTGGTCAAATGGGAACAACATTGAATATCTACCGATTAACTTTGTTATAAGCTGCGTTTCAAGATGGTTCTGTGAAAGATACCAGGGAGGTGATTATTTTAGTGGGAATATAATCAAATATACCGCACAGAGTTTTGGCGGCTGGGCAGAAAGATCCGAAGCGTCACCAGGCTGGCCGCGTAAAGCGTCGTCCCATTTTACCCTCCTAGGTGCGCCAAAAGGTGTTTCACATCAAAAATCCTAATCGTGAATCCAATTCAAACATAACAGTTCTACAGGAAAACGTATATCGTGGTTGTATGTGGTAAATAGTAGTGTGTGATTAATTTTAACTTTGAAGGATCGATCACACGAATACGAAATTTACTGAAACTGTAATACATATTATATAATTATCAGGCTGTCTATAGTTTCGTTATTTTGGTGAGGGCGTGAGGTGAAAATTATGGTGAATTGACTTTACTTATCTAGGACAAGTGTAGTATTTTCTAGTACAGTTAATTCTAAAGATAATATTTCACTTAACCCTATTCAGATTTCAGATGATTTGAGACTTCTACATCAAAAAAAAGGAAGTGGTAATTTAATTTTGTGGTATTATCCTCCTTTAGCCAATGCTTGGGACAGCCGTACATTGTCCATCATCAGGAAATCATGTTTGTTGGTAATGTTAACAAATTAAGTCATGAATATTATATAACACATAATTTCGGTGAGGCAATGCCTATTCATTTGAACATCAACTAATTTATTATTGCGTTAAATCCGTAGAGGCAACGTAGTTGGCAACGTGCCAACAGAAATTGAAATATATGCAAACATAACAATATGTGCCATTTTATCAAATGATACTTACTACTTACACTCCTACCATAGAAAGTTAGCCCGACGTCCTACCGGTCGGTAAAAAATCAATATAAACCGAATGCTGTAAGACCCTGCAGAGAAAATTAAACTCGCTAACTCGTCTGACAGCACTTGGTTTATGTCGATTGCTCTCCGACCCGTGCGACAACGGGTTGAGACTTTTCAATCTTAGCTATTTGTTACTACCCGACTTTGCTCAAGCTTTGATCTATATTTTTTTCTTTATGAAAAAAAAGACAAAATAAGGCGTACTGTTAAAACGTTGTCACTTAAATCAACAATTTTGTAACACATTCACAAATACTTTATTGAGCTAGAAAATCCCGACACTAAAAACAGGGAAAATTATGTAACGAATATTTTTATATTATTTATTATTTCTTACATTGATGTTGTTCCCAACATTGTTGTAAATGTCCCAAATTCATTTATAAAATATAAAAAAATCATAAATTGTATGCAAACACACGTAGGAAAATGAATAATTTTGAATATCGCTAATTTATTATAAATTTCTTTAAATTATTCGTAATTCACTTAAACAAGGGATTGCAGGCCCTTAGCGAATGAGTTGATAGGTTTCCAAATAAACTTTGAGTAAAATACTAACTTATTATCAGGATTTCGGAACACGCTGTTATGTTTGCACAAAGCTTGCTAGAGCTAACTGCAAAGTTATGTATGTCCACACGATTGCAGGAAACGAACCACGCACTGATGGCGTGTTAGATCACCAATACATACAAGTACATCCGCGATATCTCTGCTTGTCACGATCACGCGGGTTAACAGCCAATCATGTACTTCGTGTCCTTATAAGGGCATGGGGCACGCGCCAAAGAGTGGGACAAGCCCCCCCCCAGCGAGGACCAACGCAGGTCAAGTACTTGCGGCTAGCTGCCCACGCGCCAGTTGACCGCCGACCCCGCTGATCTCAACACAATGTGTTAGTTCCGAGTTACCATCGCCGCCGAAATTGGTGTCGCCATAGATATGGACCGGCCTGATTTGTTTCACCATGTGTGCCGCCAGTCCCTCAGAACCACAGCCTCCTTACGTTATATAGTTGGGTCATGCCTCTGACCACGCCGCCAACCTCGTACCCCTGTGATGCTAGCTGCCCCACCTACCGTCGACCCCAGGCTGAGATCGTGAACTTGTAGACCCCGGCCTCAGCCCTGGGCATCTGCCGCCCTAGCCTGTTTGTGTGGACCCCCTTGGCCATCCAATCAGTGCCCCCGTTCTGCTCCATCGTCTCTGCGACTCCGGCCGCCGCCCTGGCGTCCCTTTGCCGTCCAGCGTGGTGTGCCCTAGTGGCCGCCCTTCTGCACCCGTCCTGCACCCTGCCTGGCACCTGCCATGGCCCCTGCCGACCGTCTCACCGCATCCGCCGTAAATTACACGTGAGCGCATAATATACCTTGTCAATCAGAGCCCTTAGAGTCAATAGATTGCCTAAGTAACTAGTTAGGCCTTAAAAAGCTATGTAACCTTTGTAGATCTGTTGATAACCTGTATTACCTGTATAATAAACCTTCATAACAAGAGACTTGTTTTAATTGGGAAATTGACTATAATCCACACCCTGAATGATTGGAGTATCAAGCTTTGCCGCCGGCTTGTGCGGCGATGACTATTTGTGTAACACACCTATAGTATATTACATGGCCTAAACGCTAACGTAACACTGGCGCCACAACATGGATAGTCAATTAGCCCGATAAAATACGTCTTTTGTTGCTATGTTTTACTATAATATTAATGTTTTTTTTCCCACAGCTGTGTGTTATAATTCAATTTCTGATCCGGGAGTGTTTGTAATACGAATGTGCCGTCGGAAGCGTGAAGCAAATACATTCTGTTACTAAATACGTAATAAACCAAATACGAGAAATTACGACGTAATAAATGTTAAATGTGGATGTTTCCGAGAGATAGATGTGTTATTTCAATTTTGGAATGCAATTTAATTGTTTCGTTATAGAAATAATTTTTTTTGTCAGGTTAAGCTTTGCTTATCTGTTTCATTGTAATAAGTTGAAATAATTCAAATACTCAAAAGAACTTCCAAGTATTAATTCTCCGTCGGATTAAATTCAGTTATCGTTTTTTAATTCACATTATTAAATAAATAACGTATTGGTTGTTTTTAATTAAGATCCGTAGACCTTACCGGTTATTACCATTATTAAATCATGGATCCTCCCAATATTGGTAGAATTTTAAATTTTGAAAAGACAACGGCGGTCATTACAAATACAATCACGTTGCGACAATTAAATCTTAACTTGCCGCAAAAGTAATATAACAGAAAATAATAGTTGGTTAGAATAAAAACTCGCAGCAAAAAACTCGCAGTAGAAATAACATTTACACAGTAAAGAGATTGTTGGTTGGAATACGCAGTTGTTTCAACATTTTTCGCAGTAAATGGTAAAACAGTAAAATAACTTTTAGAACAGGAAATAATATTACACAGAAAATAAATTGTTTGGTCAAAAACAAAAAACTCCGCTCAGTAACATGATATGTTTTATATTTACGCGGAGAATTTGCGGACAAGAAATTATTATTCTCGCGTCGCAGTAAACATTCTTTACACACAAAATTAATAATAATAATAATGAATTCGTCAAGCTCGCCGCGAAGCAGTAGTATGATATATTTTTTTTTTGCAGTTAAAATACGTAATAATTATTGAATACTATTTCGTTCGCGTTCTTTTTTTAATAGTGAATAGTAGAGGGAATAGTGTCATTCAATTTTTATAACTCAAGGACGTCATGAATCTTTGAGTGTATCTATTTTGGCTGACATTATAACCTCTCTGTTTTGGTTTATCATGTTTTCTGGGAGATTCTGTCTAGCTAGCAGAATTCTTGTAGAAATACATAATATGTCTTTATCTCTCTCTTCCATATCTAAAACTCGTTTTAAAATAGCAAATAACAATAAATCGAAAATCAAACACATTTATCACAATAAGTGAGTATTGTGATATAGAAGATATAAGTTGTAGTTATGAAGTAACTACATAAGTTATATAAAATTATATTTAAAAATATACATTTTTGTATATATTTCGTTACGAAACACGACACGTTACATTGATTGAGGGTTAAATTCAAGAACCTTAAGTTTTAGTGGAATTTTTTTTATTATAGTAAGGAAAAAACCGCCTTAAGCATTCAATATCCTGCCCGGGACCGAAAAATAAACTTAATTTATATTTCGTGGAATTATTGTACTAAGAATATATACCAATTTTTAGTACAAATTAAGGTTATATTTGTATATATAATCTTCTTTTTGTTGACAGGAAACGGCGTAAGAAATGTCCTGTACTTTTGAAGTGATGATTTCGTTCTTCATCACTTAAAGTTATCAGTGGTAGATTAGGAACCCATTTTGTAAATATAACTCAAATATCTTGTGTTATAAATTGTATAGTTCAAATGAGAAACCCCGTATGTGGTTTTTGTTCAGACATTCTCTTATATAGAAAATTATGTCAAATGTTTTTGTATTTAATTGGTTACATACCAATTATTTGTTTTTTTCTGGAATTTTTTTTTTTCTTTTCTCCTTCTTGCGTAGTGAATACGTGTCGTTATTTTTAAGGAAGTCAATCTCTGGAAATCGGATTATGTAGTTCTCGATTTTTAAATTGAAAAGACTCGAATAAGTCTTATATAACAGAGATTGAATTATCACACACAGTAGTTGTTGAGTGGTATGTAATATGTTTGTAAATTATAATTGTGTAAATTGTTCCCTAACTAATTATTAATTGGTTATGGGTTGTGTATTGTAATTTCTTGTAAACACGTAATTGATTGCCTCGGTATCAATATGGTAAAAAAAAAAACCAGCGTGTAAAGTCCTTCATAAAGTTGAGACGAAATAAATTGTGTTTTTGTATTATATGCTACACCATGTCAATTATGGTGTGAATTTTTTTTGTTGTAAACACGTATTTGATTGCCTCGGTATCAATAAAAAGAAATAACGTGTAAAGTCCTTCATAAAGTTGAGACGAAATAAAATTGTGTAATTATATTATATGTTATGCCATGTCAATTATGGTGAAAATTTTTTTTAGTTGTAAACACGTATTTGATTGCCTCGGTATCAATAAAAAGAAATAACGTGTAAAGTCCTTCATAAAGTCGTGACGAAATAAAATTGTGTAATTGTAATATGTGTTACGCCATGTCAAGTGTGGTGTGTATGTTCTCATAGAAAGATGAATTATAATATATACCCGGTAAGAAGAAATAGTTTTTGTAAAGATAACGTAATTATGTCTTAGATTTGGAAATCTAAAATTGTTGGTCATTAAGGACAAATGGTGGTTGCATATTTATGTCATTTTGGGACATTATTGAATCTTAACCAAAGAATTGGGTTGATAATTGCACTTAAGGTCATTTTGGGTTTTGTCTGGTCATTTGGTGAGAACACTTTATGAGTGTTCTGAAAATTTTGTCGAACGTTTTCGTTACGACGTGCTGGTGTTTCTTGTTAACACCTGGTACAGCGCTGTACGGTTTATAGGAAATAAATCGTTAAATGTCATAGGATAATATTAGCCTTATAATTAATTACATGGTAGGTCTTGGTAGCGTTGACCTGTATAATCAATATGCGATACGAGAGGATTGGTCTATATGCCTAAGAATTATTAGCAACCAGACAAACCATGACTAAATGAGAATATATTGTTAAAATCTTGAGTAGAATTTTTGTTGTTTTCCGTTTTTCAAAATTATCAATGGATAATAAGAAATAACATAACATGTGTATTGATACTTGTGTTGTATAGTGTCAAGAATTTCATTGTTAAAGACGCAAATATGGGTTGATTTCGATCAATCGCATGATATAATCAGCGTACACATTCCATAATAGGAATTTTGTGTATAAAAAAAAAACATGTATAGTTTAAGAATTTCATTGTAAAAAAACGCGAAATATGGGTTGATTTTGGTCAATCGCATAAGCGTATAATATTCTCTAACCAGAATACCATTTTGTATAACATTGTACAATTGTGAACATTGTTAATTGTTCTTCTTTTGTGGGTTGATGGAAAGTGTAGGCCTGGTGGTAAATTGTGTACATCCATTCGGTAATACCACATTGTATGCTACATTTGTTGTTTTGGTACTGTATTTTTTTTTGAGAAAAAAAAAAGCAAGCCAGGTATATTCTTTTTGTTTGGAAAGAAGGTGATGAGTATTCTTTTCTGTTGGGAAGAAGGCCATGTGTATTTTTTTGTTTGGAAAAAAGTTGTGTATGTAAATCATAGCGTGTTTTGTATCGCGCCTTGGAGATCATTTCTGCAATTATTTTTGAAAGAGGTTTGGCAACCCTTGTTCAGTGTATTTGTTAGGGATTGTTCAACTTGGCTCTCAGGTAGTTAAATTTTTGTTTTGGCTCGTTAGGGAGTGTTTAAATCTTTGTGAAATGAGGTAGCTCTGTACCTCTCGTACGGCAAACAAGAGGACGTTGCCCTGCTTCAGCCACGTTGCCTGGGATCTTCTTTCATCGACAAGGAGGGTAGTGTTATGTTTGCACAAAGCTTGCTAGAGCTAACTGCAAAGTTATGTATGTCCACACGATTGCAGGAAACGAACTACGCACTGATGGCGTGTTAGATCACCAATACATACAAGTACATCCGCGATATCTCTGCTTGTCACGATCACGCGGGTTAACAGCCAATCATGTACTTCGTGTCCTTATAAGGGCATGGGGCACGCGCCAAAGAGTGGGACAAGCCCCCCCCCCCAGCGAGGACCAACGCAGGTCAAGTACTTGCGGCTAGCTGCCCACGCGCCAGTTGACCGCCGACCCCGCTGATCTCAACACAATGTGTTAGTTCCGAGTTACCATCGCCGCCGAAATTGGTGTCGCCATAGATATGGACCGGCCTGATTTGTTTCACCATGTGTGCCGCCAGTCCCTCAGAACCACAGCCTCCTTACGTTATATAGTTGGGTCATGCCTCTGACCACGCCGCCAACCTCGTACCCCTGTGATGCTAGCTGCCCCACCTACCGTCGACCCCAGGCTGAGATCGTGAACTTGTAGACCCCGGCCTCAGCCCTGGGCGTCTGCCGCCCTAGCCTGTTTGTGTGGACCCCCTTGGCCATCCAATCAGTGCCCCCGTTCTGCTCCATCGTCTCTGCGACTCCGGCCGCCGCCCTGGCGTCCCTTTGCCGTCCAGCGTGGTGTGCCCTAGTGGCCGCCCTTCTGCACCCGTCCTGCACCCTGCCTGGCACCTGCCATGGCCCCTGCCGACCGTCTCACCGCATCCGCCGTAAATTACACGTGAGCGCATAATATACCTTGTCAATCAGAGCCCTTAGAGTCAATAGATTGCCTAAGTAACTAGTTAGGCCTTAAAAAGCTATGTAACCTTTGTAGATCTGTTGATAACCTGTATTACCTGTATAATAAACCTTCATAACAAGAGACTTGTTTTAATTGGGAAATTGACTATAATCCACACCCTGAATGATTGGAGTATCAAGCTTTGCCGCCGGCTTGTGCGGCGATGACTATTTGTGTAACACACCTATAGTATATTACATGGCCTAAACGCTAACGTAACAACGCGTTCATAAAAATTCTAATATTTTCGCATTTTGTCATTGAATATTATCAAGACAAATACAGGTGCACGAACACGTGTTCTGATATGTAAGGAATTTATTAAAACTTTATCAGGAAACGGACTGCAATCCCGTTTTCAACCTGATTACCAATATTTGAAGAGATTTTTAATAAATTGGCAATGCTCATATTTCTCTGTTCGTACCTACCTAATTTGCTCTGTGTCATCATATTTTCAAAAGTAACAATTAATAAATCTACAAAACATTTTTTAAATAGTTAAACAAAGTGTGTTACGTATTATAATTTTCAGTTGTTCAACCTGTTTTTAAATGGTATCGTTTCTTAACCCTCGGTATACAACCTACTTAAACGAAGACGAGAATCCTCGTCTCGAGAGAACAAAATCGTAAAGAAAAACGAGTCCTTGAATATACAAAATACAGAACAAATTCCCAAGGAGGTTATTGTTTAATAATCCCCTCAAGACATCCAGCCCCGTCATTTGTTTCCCTCCAGTCGGGACATTTGTCCCATCCGAAGTGAACAATGTGCTACATTTGTAGCAATTGCTCCTTTATTTAAGGGTTCCGTCCTTTACTGCCTCGCGATAACCATCTCGGCCCTGTAGGGTTAAACTTAGGGGTAACCGTGGAGGATCTCTTATCTGCGCCGTCATCTTAACGGTCAAATATCCCCACATTATCTACAATGGCAATCTATACTTTTATAAGTTAAATCAATGAATTTGATCTTTTCGGTACTTACAACATGGTTTAAATTATTTCTTCAATATTCATTCTGGAATACATGCATAATATTACATTATTAATTTGTAATAATACCTGACATAATTGACTACTACAATTTTTTTACTATAATTTTTTTTTTTCGTTTTTCTGTTTTCTATTTTACAATAGCATGTCGTATTCCATTTTATTATTTTTTATATATATATATATATATATTTTTTTATAATAGTAATCCTTCCTATTTTCAACACGTTTATACAGTTAGTTCATATTTTCACACTAGACCTCATATAACTATATTCCATTGGTCACCATGAAACAGGCAGTCGCCTACAATGGTAATTTAATGTACCATATATAAAAAAAATGTTTTAATGTATTTTCATGTATTGTATTAGTAAATAAAAATAAAAAATAAAAATTCATTCCCTTATTCTAAAACGAGTATTAAAGAAAATAATTTGAGTTCCCTCGCTACTGCAGCGTGTCAATGATCTTCGCGTGAGTCCGTATCTAAAGGCGTATAAAAACTACTGTATAGTAAAAGATAAATGTAATATGTAGCATCTAGACTAGACTAAGTACCTTTGGTTGTTAGACTCCATCTCGATGGTAATCAGAACCTTATTTGATTTGATCTCACAAGCGTTCTTAAAAAAGTCAGGTGTTCACAACCATTCATTAAATCCCTAAATGTATTTACCCACCCTTACTACGTTCTCCATGTGGAGAACTTGATATGTGGATGTAATAGAACAATAAATCGTTCAAAGATAAAATCCTGTAATAAATCAAAATTCCAAAAAAAAAAAAAAATATACCTAGACGTTATTTTGAAATTTTTAATATCTCTTGCTTCAAAGTTTTTTATTGAGATATGTATTTCCGTCTGTTCGGATTAACTTCTGCTAAAATTCAAATGAAGCAAAAAGATGTTATCCTTTTTTGGTTTATCAAAAGATACCTAGAACTCGGCCGTTTAAAATTTTATTTATTTCTGTAGATTTGTTTTGGTCGAAAAAAGATAAAGCTTTTTACTTTTTACGAGACCTTGAACCAGTTTTTTTTACTCTATAAATATTTTGTTTTTCTATCTCATAGCTCCAAGTTATTAGATTTTATTTTTACAGAATTTTTTCAGTAGTTTTATCAGTTGAAATCGTTAGCTCTGGTCCCGGCGTGCAAGAATATTTATTTAATTTGGTACAATATTTTTTACATTTTAAGTTTTCCAGTAATGTAGGCCTCACTGGGTGGCTTGCCCGTGCTGAGGCCTTCATTTTATAATATGAAAATATAATCTACATAATACATTTAAAGAGAAAATAATACATTTAAAATTAAAAATACATAATTCATAATAATATATTAAAAATTAAAAAATAATACATTGAAAATAATCTTGTCTGTTTGTGAGTGATGTGTGTTTATATTTGTTTTGTGTGTTACGTGTAGATTTTATTTTTATTTTATGCTATGACATTTTGGTAATATTGTCTTTTTTGTTCATTAATCCATTTTGTAATTTGTCTGTGAATTTATTTTTATTTTCCTCAATTTTAATTTCAAGTTTTACACTGTTGAAAGCTTTTATAAATAATATTAATTCATTGGTAGTTTATGTGCGGTATGTTTCTGAGTGGTAGATGCATACTTAATAGTAGTATTGCCCTAGTGAACAAAATCTCATTCAGAATCGAAACGTTTTTTGAAATGGCCAAATGTATAAGTAGCCAGGTACTTCCCAACCTTCTTCTTTACCTTATCCTTTCCCTCACCATTTCCTTCAGCATAACAAAATACGACGATTGGGGATGCCATTGTCGCACTGGCTCCGGGCAGTTGGCCGTAATCGGTGTTCGAGTTCCTTCTACCATCTGGATAAATACTCTGAATCAATGATCTACTACGCCAACACTCATAGCCGCCTTTTAATATTCAATTGGACACTGTTTCAATTTTTATCCGCTATAGTCGAGAGGTCTCACCTTGTTATGGAAATTTATTTTAAGCAAATGAAGTTCAAACACTAAAAGCAGCTACATAGGCCGAATCAGAAAGACTTATTTCTACTTTGTTGCAGACTGCTGTCTACTTTTTTGTATTTTTTCGCTATAGTAAAATGTTGTGAATTGTTAAACAATTTTCCTTTCTACAACATTGTAGTGGCAAAACATCAAATGGCGTTGAAGTATTTGTCAAATACCATACCGCTTAATAAGGGAAAATATTTTTCCTTATATTTTTCTTACTGCGCAAATAAATGTTTTAAAACGCGTGTGATTAATAATAGGTGATTTACATACATGATATTCAGTAGCCACTGATTTTCTAGATACGACACAGTACCCAACTAGTTTTGCAAACGTGAATTAGAACGTGGAGTAGGTACTGCCAAAGAAGCAATAATGTATGAAATATATATAATAAAGTTTTATTCAAACAAAGTTATTTTATTTTAATTATTATAATCATAGAATCCTTGATCACGCAAAACTTTAACATGAGATCAGTCGGTAATAGGTGATCCTATAATTAAAAAAACCAAAAACCTGCATTTTTTCCATAGTAGCCACATTTACTGGCTGCATTCGACATATTTAATTCTTGGTCAATTTAAAAATTAAAAACTACACAAAAAACTTAAAAATAATTCTATAAATATAAAAAAACATAATCAAGTTCAATAAAAAAGAACGACAAAATAATCAAGTTGAACGGAACTTTATTATTTTTAACAAAACACATAGTCAGAGTATTTATAAAGCAGCAGAATTCCGCAGCACAGTTCACGGCGCGTGTACAAAAGGCTTTTTTTTATCAGTTCCGGTTTTCATCGCGCGCCGCAGAGCCTCCGCTAATGACGGATCTCCGCCCGCCCTTTATATGCGTCACGTGTCATTGTCGCCATTTCAGTTCCATTAAACGGAGGGTAATTATACCCCCGATACAGACGCAGAAGTACGCCCACAGCGTACAGCCGAGGCACACTGGCTACTGTGAAACCTATTCCCTATACCCACTGCCTGTGCCTACGTGGAGCAAGTATATCACATTATTTTATATTGTGTATTTGCTAAGGGTAGGTGCTGGGTTGTTCTTCAAAGCATTGTTGGCAGCTCGTAGAATCCCAGTAAGCTTTTGTGTAGTTATTAATCTATATTTTTTGAAAGCACAAATTTTTTTCTTGCTTTAACACGGTGGTTGGGAACTCTTCGTACAAGTATAAAACTCGTTAATTTACATCACATTGAGAACCCAAAAAATGTTTTAAATTTTCCATTATTTCGGTAACTAAAGGGTTAAAATATCTAGATGCATAATATCTAGATGTAAAATAATAACACCCTGATGAGCGATTTTTTTTAAATTTTATCCAAAAAATCGATCGATTTACTCGAAAACGAAATCTCACATCAAAAAATGTCATAATAAAAAATTGACTCCAAATGTGTAGATTTAGATTAACCAATTGACCTCTTATACCACGAGTTTCTGAACAACGTGTATTACTGTAATAAAAAATGATATTACGAGTTATTTGGTTACCTAACTCAGGCAACGCAAAATTACAATGTTTGCAGAGGCAACTGAAAACCCGAATGGGTTTTTTATAAATATGTTGTTTCTCCCTCTCCTATCAGAGGTTGGCTATCATCAGGGCAATATTTATTCATTGTTAGATTCAACAAACTGCCGGTAAAGATTATGCTTAATTATACTAAACATATATATATACAGTCAGTAAATTTATCAATAGTACCCTTAAGCTTGTTGTTCAAAGCATGCATCCTTTTGCTTAGTGGGTGTGTCTGATAGTTAGTTGTGTATGTATAGCAAAAGAATGTTACATTTATAAGTTGTCTTGTGTTCCTAGTAGGTATATGGACTTTAATAGTGGCGACGGTAAGTACAGATGATATGTAACTAAATTCATTCCTCAAGAGAAATTTCATTTAAAACATTTTTAAAAACCAAAATCTCTCTGGAGGCCGAATTACATATAATCTAGAAACTCAATAAAATATTTTTAGAAGCCGAGTTACATATAATCTAGATATTTGATAAAACAAAATAATAAAACAAATGATTGTGTACAATGTAATGAATTTTTAGAATCGCACAAAACGTGCGAAATCTTTGGAAAACCAGCGTGTTTCTAGATCCTTCCGTTCAAAAATTGTATAAATCTATAGAGAAACAATGTTTTCGAATTAAAATCTAATTTTAGAATCATAATATTGCTTCTGTAACAAAGGACTTTTCTTGGAATTTAATGAGAAAATTGTGTGGAAAGAACCGCTAATACCTCCTCATTGCAGTATTAAATTCTTGGTATTCCATGGAAAGGTCTGTCTACTTCCGATAATACTCAATAATTGGCTTCTCTAATTATTACTGCTGATGATTAGAAAATACCGGTTCGTATTCTTTGAATCGTTTTGTGTCTGACAAACATTTGTATAATAGGTGCATTATAAACAAAAACGTTTGACAAAAACTTCAAGTATAGAAGGCTGAGTGTAATTCGTTAAAGTTATTTCTTATCATCCTCTTATTTTATCGGTAGAAAGAGGTCATTTAAATGGCTCATATTGTTGAATGACAAGATATTTAAGAACTTAAATACAAGTTTTTAAAAAACAATATTTTTTTTATCAGAACAAAAACATTTTTCAAACATGTTTTGATTGAAAAAACAGAATACTTATTCTTCCATAAATTTATTTTCAATGCAAATTTTTCGATGAATTCCCGTCACATTTTCGACGTACTAATCGGAATATGTCCAGAAGGAGATATATCGTCAATCAACATTTTTTCTACATCAAAATAAAAAACTATTCTATTACTTATGTTTCACTATGAACAGCTTCTTTGTAAGCTATCTGCATCATTAAAACAGCTGTTGATGTCAAATTTTCATCAAAGGGGAGTAAAACTACAAATCCGGGTAGTTATCGTTGAAATTGAAATTAGTTGAAAAGCGTTTAAAAAAATACTCGATCCCAACGCAGCCTCTTTCAACAACGCCTGTAAATATATTAATGCCGACGGGTTTACGTTGAATACTCACCGAAAGAGTTAGTTATAGAAAAAGCACGCCCTCCAAAACATTTCAACAATTGTTTGTGCAACTTTTAGTACTCGTAGTTTAATAGGTAGACCACAACTTACGAACAAATTTAAAATTATGATTTTAAAACTCTTTCTTTAGAAAAACCACAAATTACAAGGAGACTGGAGGTTGTTCAACTTTTCCATCCAAAGTTACTAGCGGCCAACAGAATGGCGGTATAAATAGAGTTATTGTGAATACCCTTTCATTAGAAGAGGCCTTGCCGTTGATTGCATGTTTTCTCATTAAGAATCTGTACGAGAGTGTAGTTTGTTCACAATAACGAATATGGGACGATCATAATAACGGGAGCGGGCCGCTGCGGCGCGCTGCATTGTTCGCAAAGCTGCGGATGTCATCCGACCCCGTATTATGAAGCTATGGCATTCTGATTAATGAGGGAATTTTATCAATGACGAATAAAGTACGAGGGTCTGATCTGGACTGAGCCTGCTTGTAAATAATATATTGTTGGTTAATGTCCTTAATATACACATTTAAAGCAGGCTGGGCCATAAATGAATAGATATTTTCTTCTCTCTGAGTTAGCGTAAGAGACGTACGACGTTTAGACTATAAAATATATAGAACGCAATGCTTAAAATTTTCGAATGATTTTTTATCGTAAAAAGAATGTTACAAAGCTTTATAGCTCATTGTTTCAAAAAATGAATGAATTCTAGCTACCATTCGAAAATAGTTAAAAATAATTATTTTCTGTTAATCCAATTAATCTGAGAAAATTTCAGAGCTCGAAAATCCATTAGCAGCTCCAGCCAACAGACTTACTGTTTTAAAATTATATAACTATAGTTAAGATAAGAAATATAAACGATGGTTGGATATAAGTAACGGTATATGTTCCTAAAAATATTATAGTTTTACTCGACCTCCTCGGTGTGTAAATCTTGAATCTGGGATTACATTTTTTAAAGTACGAACCTATCTCGGTGCAGTATTTTATGTAAAGGTACCAATAACAATACGTTAGCAGGTGTTTTGAGAGTTGCGGAGTGTTGGTACCTCCCCTGATGTATGAAAGTGAGGCATGGAACTGGCAGAGAAAGGATGGAAGTAGACCAAATGGTTTAGAAATGAGATCCCTGAGGTGTATGTTTTAAAACCATGTATGATCATGTGAGAAATGTGGAAATCCGCAAAGAGTGCAAGGCTAATGTAAGCGCAATGAGTAAGATTAAGAAAGGAACGCATAGATGGTTTGGGCATGTAGAGCAAATGAGCAAAGAAAGGAGTGTTAGGGGAATATATTACGCAAATGTGAATGGTAGCAGAAGTCGGGGACGCCCGAGGAAGACATGGAACGACTAAGTGAATTAATTACTTGAGTCGGGCCATGTCAAGAGTCATAATAATAAAATAGTATGTATGAATGTGAATGAGGTAAGAAGTGTGTGCCAAGGCCGAGTTTGTCTTCTCTGCCTACCCCTGCGGAGAAACGACGTCATGTTTAGTTAGTTACCAACAACTATGCAGCTGTTTTTTTTAATGTGTACAATATTTTCAAAAGCAAATCTATTCTGCTACCAACCATGTCAAATGAAATCGACAAAAAGCTAACATAAAAAGTTTCTTTTTGTGTGCGAATACAATAGAAGATTGGTTTAAGCTGACATATTTTCATATTGAAATCGTTCGGGGTTACAATAAGATGAAATTTCGGAAACATTTGTAATTTCATCTCAAACGCTCCTTCCGCCTGGATTACTAACAGGAATTTAATTTATTCCGCCAAAGACTGTCACAAAAGTATTTTCCAGAAAAATGAATGAATTTATTGAATTTAAAGCGTAAAATATTAAAGCGAGCTAGATTTTATAAGATTGTATTTTCGAAGATAAAAATCACCTACCGACCTAGCTTACTTCAATCGATTTATCCGATTTTTATATCTTTTATGAAGCGGAGATTACATTTTACCAGTGAATAAATGGTACTCTTTTACTTCAAATACCCCTTTGTGCTTCCGTATGTTTTCGACCAAAAAAATATCCTCTAAAACATAATTATGATAAAATTGAAGTGTTGTATGTAAGTTTAATACCTGATTCAAGTATTACATACCGAGGAAAACGTGTTCTATGTCGAGGAATCGCGAACATGTGGTGTAATGTAAATGTAATCCCTGATTTAAGTTTTATATACCGAGTATGACGTGTTCTATGTCGAGGAATCGCGAACATGTGGTGTAATGTAAATTTAATCCCTGATTTAAGTTTTATATACGAAGGAAGACGTGTTCTATGTCGAGGAATCGCGAACATGTGGTGTAATGTAAATGTAATACATGATTTAAGTTTTACATACCGAAGAAGACGAGTGAAATTGTAATATTTTAACGAACATTTACTGTAACTTAAATATCCAACTATCGTTTATATTTTATATTTCTTATCTTTGTATCAATTTTGAAAATATAAATACATACCGTATCGTATAATGAACATGTGGCATAACAATGAAGTTTTAACTATACATTTACAATGGCCACTTTAAGATTCGGGTAAAGTGTTGCACAATATATGATTTAAGCTAATAATAATAATAAGAGTTTATTCCAGATAATCCATCTAAAGGTAAGTCGCCAAAAAAGGCGAAATAAAATCTGCCACCTTAACATTGTGATTTATATTCATGCCATATTATTTCGCTTCCATGACAACTCAGGACAGTGGCAATTCAGCACACTTTTTAAAAGTTATGTAAAGTCATTAGAAGTTATGAAAAAAATCTGTCCTTTAAATTTAATCTAACTGAAGTTATATCACTTTTCAAGTGTGTATTGAATTGTTCTGAGTTGGCCGGTTACCATAATTTGGAGTAAGACAAAAAAAGTAGTTTCAGGTAATATATTGTGTCTCTAAGGTATGTAAATAACCACAATGTAACAATTAAGTACATATTGCAATGTATTGTCCAATAATTATTCATAATATATTAGACTTTCACGTAACTAATTAAAAACAACGGTAATATTCCGGCGGCAACACATTGAACATCGATGGTCAATACGCGCACAACAACCCTTTACAACACACAAACACGAATAGGGTATTATTTACATATGTTCGAATATTTTATGACACAAAGATACGTAGGTATATTACGTATTGAGTACACGGTACGCATGTCGAAATATTGTTTATATCAAATGGACAGATTCAACATGATTCCAGGAAACTGCGCCTGTAACCAGCGATATACTTACACCAAAATGGCTAAGTTAGTACACACTAAAATAACTATTTATGTCAATGTTTTCGATTTAAGCATTTCATGGTTTTTTTATGCGGATGCTACTACCAGGGATAGATAAATTGTGTAAATTAACTATCCCGCAGCAAAGTGGGGGAGTAGGTAGTACCCAACATTACTATCCTTCTTATAATAGCTTAAATTATTATTATTATTAAATACTTACCATAAGACATAAAAATGCATGGGGTCGTCGAAAGACCCACTTGGTTACAAACGTTTTGTTTGGCATCTTGGCCTGTCAAGAGTTAAATAAAATAATTTTTTTCATACATTTCAAGAGATATTGTATGAAGCCCAAAAAGATTTACATCAATATATTTTATAGGAACCATAAAAAAAAACTCGAAAATACCAAGTTTTTCAGCCGTCTAAAGTACGATCTCTTAATTTACCTAGTGTATCTATACTGTATTTTTCCATGAAGTTTATAGTTCATCGGCAACAATCGTGATTTTTTTTATAAATTAAGAAATAAACGTTCTTACAATGATCTTTTCATAACAATTAAAAATATTTTACATATTATTGCAAATTCCAATTGGGATGTTTCATGGCAACATTTGTGACGTATTGTGGAACATTAACTAAATAACCATATTTTTCGTGATAAGAAGAAACGCACGGAGAAAAATGAGTATGCTTATTTTTTGAGAATCTCTTCAAATTATTGGTAGTCCTGTTAAAAACGGTATTGCAGGCCGTTTCCTGATAAACTTTTAGTCAATTCTAAGTATATTGCATTACATGTTCATGCAGCTGCATATGTTTTGATTATATATAAAAACGAAATGTGAAAATATTAGAAATTTTATCGAGATAATTCTTTCGTATTTTATTAAAAGTTTTTCAGTTAACCTGTCATTGATATCGGGCCTGCAACCCGTTTTTTAATCGGATTACAAATAATTTCAAGAGATTCTTGAAATTTTTCTCCGTGTAATGAAGGTAATTATTGGTTAATTATAAAATGTTTGATTTACTGGTGAAGTTTGAAGTTTAGTAGTTCAACACTTGAATGAAGCTCGGGGTCCAGAATTATTTATTTGTTAACGTTATTATCTGCGTCTGAATCATATCCTTTTACCTCTCCCTAAAATGCGTAAAAACTTTTATTACTTCGTTAATTCCATCCATTCGATGAAAACATTTTGGCTCACTCTTATTTGCTTTGGGATGTAAGAGCTCCGGACTCGGTCAAAAACATCCGTCAAAAATTGAAACCAAGTGATCATAATGGTTGCAAACTATATGTACTGGACATCTACGCCAGTGACATTGTAAAATGCCGGTTTCCTCTCTGAGGTACCTCGGGGAAGGATTTGTAAGGAAACACAACTTCACGAAAGTCGTCGGACAACTCACTGATTGGGCCAGTTATGTGCGTATTTATTGGGTTAAAATGCAACAGTTTCTACACGTGTTAATTTGCAGTAATTATTTTTATCTCTAAACATGAAAATGCGTCATAGCACCGAAAATGAATTACTAAGGTCCCACGGTTTTGTCGTACGAGTAATTCATCATTCTAATGCATAGACTAAATACAAACATCAATGTTCTAATGGCAATATGGCACGTGTATGGTGATTTAAAATCTTATCAAAATAAGTTATCGTGCGAGAACAGATAAACAATTATTTCAATTTTATTGCATTTTAGGTAATCCATCTGCTGTACGATCCACTATATAGACACATAAATAATTTGACCTTCATATTCAATGTTTCCTCCCTCCTACGGGGGTAGGAATTAAAGTAATCACTGCAATTGTCACCAGGTAAATTGTTCAACTTACATGTTCGTTGCAGACCTCGTACTTGTTTCACTTATGTCTTCGTGATAAAATCCAAAATTTGCAGTGCATTTTTCCCGACCCACATCTGTGTACAAGTGCTTTTCCAAGCATTTGCAGAAGTTTTCACAAAGTAGGTATTAAAAATTGAAAAAAAGATTATTTTTATTTATTAATTTTTTAAAGAACAACAAATATTTAATTCCTTTCACAACCATCGTAAAAAGCGAAAAATAATTTGAAGTGCCATGATGAGTAACGTAATCGCCGAGAAGACGTTCAATAAATTTGACAATATTTATGTTAATCATTCCCATTGGTGCGACTAATTGATAACCCATCGCTTTGTATCACTATACCAACCAATGGTTATTTTATCTCAATCAAACATTCCTCATTGAACAGGTTAGTTCATTATTATAATGACTGTAGTTTTCAACAGAATCAATTCATCGATCAAAACTTAATCGCAATCAGACAAAATTAAACCGCACATCAATGAATGCACACACAAGCAGTCAAGTACTCAGTTGCATAATGACGCATTTGCATAATTCGTTGTGTACTGAAAGATATTGTGTATTGTGTATGTAATCATCATTATCATTACAGGCTCTACAACCCAAACACTCGTTTTAAATTAAACATGTTAACAAATCAAATTTTAGTATTTTGAGTGCTTTGTACTTCATATCTCTTAGGGTTTATGTAAAACATGTGTTGTGATTTTTTTTACCTGAAGATGTCACGGTAACGATGAAACCAGAAGCAATTTTGTTTGTTTTAACAAACATTATGGGGCAGTTGTTGCACAGAAGTTGAACAATTCATTAAATTTCAAAGTTAATTTTGAAGTTCTGATATTATTAAAGTTCTGTAAAACAACTGGCCCACAATGTAAGAACTTGTATATTTACTTTGAAATTTGATGAATTGTTCAACTTTTGTGAAAAAACTAGCCCATATTTTTTTATTCTTTGAAATAACAAATGGTCATGCTTAAATCTTTTTTTATACTTAAAAATTAACTTAACAGTCAATTTATTATTCTTCTTTCCAAATCTTTTTATGATAATATTTATGTAGATACATATTAAATATTAAAAGTTTTTTTTTTTTTTTATGAAACACCTCACAAGAGTGTCCCTGCCTGTGCAGTGTACAGACAGGGGAACTATGTCACCACCCGGTTGGGCGGCGTTGTGAGGCGGAATAAGGTAGGGGCTGTAGGAAGGGATTTGTTAATGCGGGCCTTGAAGAGGCTCGGATTATAGGAGGGAGGAAAAACAGATGCCGGTAGCTCGTTTCACATACGAGCCGACTTACACAAAAACGAGTCGTAAAAACGGCCCGTTCTCATGAAGCCAACGTCAACCGTGAACGGGTGTTCAGTTCATGTCCGTCGAGTTTCGCGCACGTGCACCGGTGCATCAGGAATCAATGCTGCTAGCTCCTTGGAGCAGGCTCCATTGAAATACCTGTAGAACAGACACAGCATGCCTACATTGCGCCTATGCATTAGAGAAGGCAATCGGTCTGTTAACAACGGAGTTATTGATGAAATGTGTGTAATATTAACTATTATTTAGATATTAAATTTATGTAATGTTAACTAATATGTAGATATTTAATGTATGTAATATTAACTATTATGTAGGGAATAAAGCTTTAAAATCATTAATTTAACTAAACCTTTGAAATCATCACATGTTAACATAATCTCCTCAATATTACCATAAAGGTTCATTAAAGCGAAATCATGCTTCACTTCTATCCAATATAATTCACATTGCGCACTTGATCATACAATTTAAATCAATTTAACACGAGTCCAAACCACTAATTACCTTCGACAAGTGCAGCAGCTCGCCCTCTGCGAGTATAATGGCCGTGGTAGTCATTAATCATTAATTGATTTAACTTTTGGCATTCGCAATTTTTTGAAAATGCTTGTCAATCAATATGGCCATGATATAATTGTACTTGCATGATAATATACTCGTACCTAAATGAACAACAAAATGGAAAAAATGTTTTTCATTCAAAAAGTGTTACATCAAAATTATGCATGTTGGCCATTCGTTTAATTTCATGCACAATTGATAATTGTACTGAAATACAATATGTAATTAGTGCATGAGCTCCATATGGAAGATTCCTAGGAAAACAACAAACTCCGTGTGTCGTTTTAGACTCCATATTGAGGACTAAGGGAGAAATTAGGAAAATCTAGATTCTCGAGGGTTAATTTTGTTGTAAGAGGGAGGAAATAAAGTAGCCTACAAGTCATTCCGCATTGGAGCTCTTAAGCCCCCGCATTCCGAATTTCTACAGATTTATAACATATTTAAACACTTTAAGTTTTAGTTTTAAGTTTTTAGTTCTTAAAAATATTTTTTTTTTATTTTTTAAGATAATAACTATACATTTGCCTAATCGAAACGGTAATTACATAAAATTCCCTGGATAGAAAAAAAATCTCTAAAATGCTTCAAAAACTATTAAAAACACACCCTGTCCTGTTATTTAACGTATTATATGTAATAATAAAATCACATTGCATCTTTAAATGACACTTTAAACATTTATCCCGACATATTTTACTCTATTTTTAAGGATTCGTTTTTTAAAAATATTTTCACAATCTTCGCTTACTTATAATCGTTTTTTAATATTAGCGCGCTCCCTCTAACATTCGTATTTTCCTTTCTCTTTTTCCCCTTTCAAACTATCCTCTTCTACTTTTTGAACTCTTACATCAGATCCTTAAATACACAAATGAGTCGAAGTACAGTGGACCAGTATCCACGCGTTGCGAATGCAATGTGCACCAATGTCGAAGCAATCATTAACGCCAATTAAAACGGAGAACAATCGAACAAAATACCTCTAGAAATTGCTCACCTTTACTCCTATAAAGCATTCGAGAATTGACGCGCAGACCACCATCACTTTTTTTTATCTATGACTAGAAATATCTTACATTATAAGATTAGCTACGATTTATTCTTGCTACGGACTTTTATTCATTCTGTAAAGAGCAGAACTCTGTCTATTCCACCGTACTCTTATTCTTTCACCTCAATTCCATAGTACTCTCCTTTTTGTAACTCGTGAGAAATAATATTTCTCCATCTAGGAATATCGCCGTACATAAGACAGCGTCAATTCGTTACAAGGCGGGACTGGCTGGATCCAGAAAGCATGAATAGGGCCCGGACAATTCTCTCTGAACAATGGACAAATAGTGTTTGAGATGATATTTATTTTACTGGACAGTCCATTGTCCCCTATGATTTGTTCTTTGAATTTGTTTTTCCGTGATACGGTTCGTAATAAAAACCAAGCAGATAAAGCGAAAGGAATTTCGGTGCAAAAACATTGAACTTTAAAACCAAACCGGGTCCTGCTTCAAAAATGAACACTCATCAATACTCAAAAGTATTAAATATCAAGGATGTGTGTTTTTTGCGAACTTCCGGGGGTCTGGGAAATGGTTTGTTCATAGTTAAAAATACTGGAAATCTGTTAGTTTTATCATTAATTTAAGATAAATAAAACCATTTTTTAACACTAATTTTTAGTTTTGCTAAATATTTTATCAATAACGAACTTAACTAAAAACAAATACCACTCTCACCGAAAAGTAAGATTAATCCTTTAACTTTAATTAAACAGAAATCATGTTCATCGTTGGTGTTTTTTTTTAACATCGTGGTCTATTTATTCCCTACGAAATCAATAATTTTGTGTTAAATTATAACTTTTCTCATTTTACGACAGGTCTTTAAAAACAAACAATTTAACTCGAGAATAACCTTCTTGAAATATATTTTAATTGGTACTTCCTTCGACATTGATAAATGATCTGGAGCAAACTTACAATTCTCGAACCTTATACTTCGAAGACTTCAATGTCAAAACTTCGAGAGTTCGCTTTTAAAATTATAAATATGTGTAGGTAGCAATCGTAAATTCCATTAGCACTCCAGTAGATAAACACTAAAGAAACACAGAAAGTAATAAAAAAACGAGGACTGCTATTGTTTGAATATTTGATGTCGAACGACAAAAGAAATACTAAATAAAACCCATAATAGGTCTTTGAAATTTTCATTAGATCGTCCGTAGCTATTTTGTACGTTTTCTTATACACTATAAAGCTAAAATTTAAAAAAAAATATTATTTTACGTTTAGTGTGTTGATATATTTTTCGCCTAAAAATATTTGCAAATAGATATAAATCACGTTCTACTGGCCAGCAGACTTGCTCGGCGTTGATTTTATTTACGTAACCCATCAAATATTTATTTGCGAATGGTTGTGGTTTAATTGTATGTTTGACACTATCAAAATTATTGACTTGAAATAGATGTTACCTCAGCATATTTTTTTACTCTCCACTTTCACCAGTAACAATGGTTGATTTTACTTTATTGAAGAAGATAATACTACCAAATCCAAACGAAACATGAAACAGAACATGGCAAAGAAAATAAAAATGTAACGGTCTCAACTGGGAATCGAACCCAGGATCTCTGTCTTATCGGAAAAACGTCTTTATCCTCTCGACCATTGGGATTTAATTATTATACGTTATATTTTTCGATCTTGTATTACAACTTCAGTATTAATAATATTATCTGGCAACAATCTTTTCCCATATTTTTTTGTCAAAAGTTAAAGAAAAGTTATTAACTATTCTAATACAAATTTGATTTTATTTTATTTTATTTAATGTGTTGAAAATTATCGGAGAACCGCGAATTCTTGGCCACTGCAGTGTTAAGTCAGAAACAAGCTTTGCTTTTATTTCATTAGCAACAAATGAAAACAGAATCAATACTTGTAAATACAGCAACACGTTATTACGAATATTTTTTTGATGTTGATCTGATGGAAAATAAATCATACCAATTTTCCCACGGAATAATTCGATCTCCTTTAATATAGCCGTGCAAAATGAGTTGCTTTTATTATCATCCCCAGTCGTAATATCAATCCGACCTGAAAAAACTTGCCGATAAATAAATATGATTATCCTCCGGTGCGGAAGAATACATCCCCTAATCTGATGGTTCCTAGTTATACAGGGTGTTAAGACTCATACCTGATATAATTCAACCAGTGATTCCTGACATTATTTGGATTCGAAAATGTAAATGAAATATCGATATCTGGTGACTTTGTTGTTGTAATTTTTTTTTAATATATAAAAAAGTATTTAAAAAACAACAACAATATCATTTCAAATGGAGTAAACCTTCTAACTAATTGCCTATTGATTTTAAAAATATTTTTACATGGAAAAAAAAATCACCGCAATTATATATTTTTTAACTCAGGAATCTCTGGTTAAAAAGTCAGGTGCATCTCTTAACACCCGTATAAAAGATTAATTTTTGCAACAATTGTAAAGCAATTCCTTGGGTAACATATGACAAATTTTGCTTGTACATAACTGATGATTGTGGAATGACTTCAATAGCTTCCGTGTTTCTTTCATCTTAAAAGATAGATATTTTCAAGATTTATTTTCACTGCTTACATTCCTCCAAAAAACCACCACGGTGTAGGCGTTATTTATGCTCGCCTAATCACATTTTTATGGCAAAAATCATCCAAAATGAAATGTATGTAAACTTAATAATTTCTTATAGCAATCACTTTAAACTTCTAATTTATTATAATTCGTTCTATAACCTTGTTTTGATTGCATTTTTCAGAGTTCGAGCTACAAACGTAAAAGTAAATTTATCCGAGCATTATTGTAGTTATTTCTAATACCTACTTTTCTATACATTCTAACATAGAGGTACAATACCCAAGATGGGCTCACTTATATCAAGATGGACCAAGTAGTGGTTCATCTTAAGGACATGATTCATTAAATTTTTTGCGGCTTTCGATTACCGGTGACTTTCTAAACTTTAAGTTTAAGTATTCAATTAAGATTACTTGCATGAATACTTTTCCATAATTACGACTACTGGCATGACATTGATCGCGTCATGTCGTTGTGGGAGTCCACGACCAAAGCTTCTAAATTTTGTCCTCGACGATAGAATTTCAGATTCCTTTATATTATGAAATATGAAAGGGACTTACTTGTCTCTTACTTTTTCATTATTAGCTGCCATCGTGGTAAACAAACTCTTGATTTGATTTAAAAATTTATCATTAGAATATTTCAGTTTTTTTTTTTACTTTGATTATCTTAAATGTTCGTCATCTTTATACAGAATGTTAAATAATATTCTTCCATTATTCTAAGTCTTTTGAAAAACTTTAATGTTTCTTATTCTAACAAGAAAAGTTAAGCACCGTTGTCTTTCTGAAATTGACAGTCATCGACTTTTTAAGAACATCATAAATATTACTGATTGTTTTTCAATTAGAATATTAAATATTCAGAATATATACAGATCTCATCTAATCAATAATTGTCATATTAGTACAGCAATGACCACTCTCGTTTCTTGTGTATATTATGTCAATGAGTTTAATACAAATATTTTGGTCGTGTAATCAATACGCCTTAAAGGAGGAAGCCATTGCATGTTTCTGATTATGAAAGATTACGCTCATTTATAAACGGATCCAATTACTAAAAGGTTAGTTGTTGTTAAACCAAGGTTGGTAGGAGAACACATGTACAGTATGTACACTGGGAAAGAGAGCAATAAAGGGAGGGAAGTTTACTGAATTTGTAGCTACATGGACATTCTTAAGTATAAGAATGATAAGAAAACGGATTTTTTTTTTTTTTTAATTTTTATTCCAGATCTCGGGGAGGGTGGTGCAATCCCACGAGCTCCATATTATACATAGAATACATATAAAGTAAATATAAAAAATATTGTAAGATAATACATACACAATAAACGAAAACAAAAGACAATAATAATACAAAAAACATAATGAGAGTAAAGTTTTTTAAAAAGAAAAAATATTTAAAAGAAATATATATGAATATAATATAAATATATATTTTTTTATCTATGACATCAGGATTTGGCTCCATCGCTTGTTAATAGGTCCCAATAATTATTATATATTATTATTAATTAATTATTATCCCAATAATAATTCTACAGTGGAATTTCGTACCCATTAAGATACTACAATACATCGTTGATAGGCGCTTTGTTAAATATTTTAATATAATAACAACAATAATATCAGTTTTTATTTTATATTTTTAATAATTTATAACAATAATATTATTTAATTATATAATATTATTTAATTATGTAATATAATTTTTAAAATTTTTATTTTTAATAATATTATTTAAATTGTGAAAAACAGTTTATTTATAAAAAAATTCTGCCGTGTAATTATTATTACTCGTGACATATGTTTTGCCTTATGAAGGCATTATAAAATTATTATGTAGTTCACTTATAATTTAAATGGAAATAAAATTATATTAGCAAACGAAGTTCTACAAATTATACTTGATAACAATAAAAGTAAAGTTTTAAAAAGTGCTAAGGCTCTTGAAATATTGTTTTGTTCATTGGACAGAAGTTCACTGGAGTATGCTATTCACAATATGGAATCCTCAATATAAGGTATACATAGATTTAATAGAAAGCATACAGAATAAATTTTTAAAACAATTACTCAATAAATACAACAAAACTATAAATAACATGTTAATTTACCAAAAATTACACACATTATCAAATTTATTGTTTCTATATAATCTACTAAATAATTAAACCGGATTGTTATATGTCATTTATTTAAATGCTCCATCGAGGCCGCTCGCATTCGCCGCCGAAAGTATATACATCGTCGACATCCTTGTTCTTGAGTTTCGTCGAAGGTACACATTTACATACGCCAAACGTCAAAAGTCATTCCACTCAAACAACGAATGGGTTGAACCACTCGTTGCTCGAGACCCTGGCATACTACTTTGTTTTTATACAGAAGCCAACAACCACTCGCATAATCACAACCCCACTACGAAAAATTGGTAAACCTGGAAATTTTAATGATCCAATTTATAAAACTAATTAAAATATTTTTTTGGCGCGATAAATCATTTAAAGACTATTTGTAACTTTTATAAATAGTCAAATACAATTCGTGAGCTTCGTGAACTTATTGATAAAAAAAACACTTCCACTCTCCACACACCTTCTTCCTATTTAGTATTATTTGTTTTCGTTATTTATTAATTAATGCCCTTTTTAGGTGCTTGAACGTATGAATATTAAGAAATAAACACTATTTATAGTTGTTACGTAATACAAGTCACCCTATAAAAAAGATGCATACTTTAGCCTCGCTTTCCCCATGCAAACGATCGTGGCGTACGTGTTAAAACGACACAACGCCGCGTGATCGGACGGACCACCCAGGCTGCTGGCAGTCAATACGGCCCGGCCTCGGCGCGCTTCCGCAGTGCAGAACCGACCTTGGTCATAGCAACACGGTCGCTCGCGATGGCAAAGGCCACTCGCGGGCATGGCGTGCATAATTACGCAATAACGGACGCGATCTCGTTCCAGTTTAACTAGATGCATTTCGCCATCAAACTTCCAATCATGTTTATTATCTCGGTTCGAACTAAACTCAATGGAGTCCCGCCTCCGTGTATAATTCCGAGTGCATTTCATCATCTCAACTGCCCCGTCGCCTCTGAGCGCGGTAGTCCTGGTCAACATGATCTTCCATACCACACCTCAGGACGAATCGTAAGCTTTCAACCTATCCCTTTCTTGTGTTCAAATTCTTGTAACTTCTTGTGAAAATCCTCGTTTTATCCGGTCGTCACAGAGAGTGTGGAGAGAGTAGAGATCCAATTTATACCTGTGTTTCTTTAGAAGATGATTAATATACCTTGTGCCCTTACTTATGTGTTATTATTGAGATGTCCTTTTCCAACCTCCTGACCGATGGACGAGCTGCTGATCAAAGAACTGCCCACCCCTGATCGTACACGAGTCATCTGCTTTACCTTTCTACTGAGCTTAGCCAATATTTATAACCAGGTTCGAGTCCCGGTTTATCCATAAGTTAGCATAGTACATAACTGAATTGCTTCATTAACAACATTTTATATTTGTTTAAACATAAATTTAAAATCTCCACTGACTTGGTATAATTGTTTCAATACACCTCTATCGAAATATAAATCTGTACGGATTAAACATTTTAGCGGTACTATTATCAATGAGATCACTCCATAACAGTCTTTTTGTTTTAGTTTATTCTTTATTTATTTCATTAACTTATATAATCACATGTTAAATCATTAATGAATAAGATGGAATGATGGAATTCTACCTAGCATGATATTATCACTCTCAAATGCGGCTTCACAATGCGCATATTCCTGGCAGGAACACGAAGCATGGAAATAATCTTTTTAGCTAAATAAATTTAGCTAAAAAAATTTAAATTTAAATGAATACCACCATTTTTCTTCTAATCACTGAGGGTTATACCTATCAGTGTAATATATCATTGAAGAAGAAAATAATATTAACAAATATAAACGCAACATGAAACTGAACAAGACACAGAATATAATAATAACGTTCTCAACAGGGAATCGAACCCAGGATCTTTGTCTTACCGGTGCAACATTACATAAAATAATAAAACCTACACGTAACACACAAAACCAAAATCAAACACACATCACTCACAAACACACAACATATAATATATATTCTGATTTAAACTTTTTTATTTTACTTTAATTAGAATTATAATTTTTTGATTTTTTATTTTTTATTTTTTATAATTATTAATTATTAAATTATATAATTATTAATTATTAAATTATATGATTATTAATTTTTAGTTTAAATTTATATTAATTTTATGTTTTTTTCTTCACCAACATTATATAGGTATATATATATTCTTTAAACGTACTATGTAATTTTTTTATACTATAAAATGGAGGCCTTTTTTAATATTATAAAGTTAAGCCACACAGTGAGGCCAAAATTACTGGATGACTATAAAATGTAAAATATTGTACCAAAATAAATAAAGAAGAACGTATTTAACAACTCGACTATTAGGACCTAATTACTATATGTCGTACTTGTAGATCTCATATTTCAAATTCAGAATCAACAATATTATCTAGCAACGTATTTTTCCCATATTTTTGGCAGCTACCTTTTTGAACTATTAGAAAATTCTATAATTTTCCATTTACTGTGATAGTTGGACAAGATTTTCATATAGTGACAAGTTATTCCTAACCAAATGTTTGTCTGTTGTGAATGTTTTAATTTTAAAACCTTAAGCTTAAGTAACTAAGTAACACTAAACGAAAACTTATTTTTCATGAAGACGAAGATCGTAAAGACTACGGTTGCAAAAGGGTTTCAATTTGAAGCGTAAACTATCAAGTATAAGAAAACAGAGAAGCTCTAATTTCCAGATTAAAAATTAAATTACAGATTTTAAGCTCTCAGGAATATCTATGAATTTTTTTTTTTATTAATAACTTCATTATTTATTTATGGTTAAACATTTCTGAAGAAATGAGTTTTGAATGAGGTTCTGAACTTTGTTGAGCTTTAGTCGTTGTTTGTGTGGGAGTTTATTGTAAAGCATATTGTTAGCACGAGGTTGGTGTCTAACTAACTAACTAACTAACCATCACTCCGTTTCTCCGCAGGGGTAGGCAGAGAGGACGGACCGCCAAAAAAACTCGGTTTTGGCACACACTCCTTGCCTCATTCACATTCATACATCGTCTAATACATACTCTTCTATTATTCTGAATCGTCGTCAGCTAGTGCAGCGATTGATCATTTTAGAAAAACGTATCATCTAATTAAATAAACAAAAGTTTGAATTTTTTATATGTCACTTCAAACGTTACATGATAATTATCGTTTTAAAACTGTTGATAGATAAATTGAAACGAGAATATAAAGGTAACAGGCACGTTATGCTCCATTGCAGCATTCTCAAGTAATAACTCTAAATAAGCCACGTTTGGGCCGCCATTGACAAGTCTAAGAGGAAACCAATATCAGTAATTTGCTAAGATTGTAAGAATAAAAGAGAAAAGATATCCAATATTACATTTATTCCAACAACTTATAGAACAAGAGAACTCTATTAAAACATTATTAGTTATATCTCAGGGGTGAGCGACTAGTTCGAAGGACTGAGCGCACGGACGGAATTTAAAATTACATTGAAGTGTGTAATGGACCTGTTTGGGGTAAAAGGACGTAAAGAATTTTTTTCATAAATTAAAATACGTTCAGAGAATAGGGAGAAACGAACAGACTACGGACATCTTTGGGACATACTAGAAGCTTTATTGTAGAAACCTACGTCGGTAATAGGTGTTAACCACGTAATAATTGGAAAGGGGCGTCATGGGACTCAACGAATCAGATCATTCCCAAAATCAATTAAATAATTTTTCGCCAATCACGGAGATTAAGGGCGGTCTAAGACACGATACACTCGAGATTGATTTACTGTTGGGTTAACCTTGGGATCCGGTCCCACGAAACGTGCAAAAGCACTTGAGAATTGACGATAAATTTACATTCTAAGGCAGAAACGAAGCGATACCCAACCATCGATAACGAAAAAAGGGGGAGACGGATGGTGGTGAAAGAAGAGGGTGTTTTAGGATGTTTTGGTCCAGAAGACATATTACGAGTTGATCCTTGTAGAGAGAATTGTTTTCGTTCGCTGGAATTCTGAGTGCTTTTTCAAGTGGCCACATTGGACACGAATTTTAACTTAAGATAGGTCGTTTGGCCGAAATTGCCTAATTAAATTAACACGGGGGAGATGCAAGTTGGGTAATTAAGAAAAGACATAAAAGTTAATGGGTCACGAAGTCTTTGATTAACGATCAAAATTTTATGACCTTTTTTGCGCGTAAACAAAGTTACGAGGATAATATATTGAAATTCCTAGATGAAGCGAGAAAGAGTATATGGGTTGGGCTAAAACTAGACGCAAAAAAACTGTAAAAACAGGGATGTACTGGGCGTAGATCACCGAAAAGAAAGGACCAGGAATCGAAAAGAAACCCGAAAGGTAGTTTAGCTCATGATGGAAGAGGTTTCAACGACTCGGGTAGTGGACAGCGATGGGTTACGAAAGATTACCAGAAGGGATGCGGCGGATATCACGAAAGGAGTCAAAACAGGTAGGCGAAATTACAAAAAACGTGTCGGATCAAATTTTGGAACGAATGCCTACGTATGTCATCACCGAGGGGAAGGTATATGTGTCCTGGGATCACCCACGGATCGTGTAGACACCGATCAAATGCTAGAAGGCAGCACAAGGAAGGATACTGTATTGCGCAAGCGCTGGACATAATAGGTGAAAAGCTTCCGTTAGTTAGGATAATTTATCGATTATATTATTGATATCAATAGCGAATTCCTCGGAAAGATTTCAAAGACAACGATATAGAAATGAGCTACACCTAGTCTATAGGCCGGAAATCAACCAATATTACGGACACAACACGTGTACGAGAAAAAAATAATCAAATAATTTTACATCGCCGTATATCATTTACGGGAAGGCGCCCGGAGGTCTGACCACCGAGTACGCGCCTGTGCCCGCCTCGACGAATTGGTAGGTGTCTACCTCAAATCGGAAGGCGGGATCCAAAAATCCTGAAACGGGGTTATGGAATTCTAAACTTAACGGGAAGTGAAATCTCGAATTCATAAAGGCGAAAGTCGCACAAAATTTTAAGTCGATTTATTCGAAAAGACATTATTAAATAGCGTTGTTTGGAGGAAATCGGGGCTTTTTTCGTTTTTAACTTGGTTGGAGTCGGTTCGAGAACTATACGTCGCGACAGTTTCGCGTGCCATTTTTAAACTAAACTGATAGAGTTTTAAATATAGTGAAGTTGTGGTTTTAATATTAATTGAAATAATTGAAGTGTTCTAAAATTTAATTAGATTCAACCAAAAAAAGGGTAGACTCATAATTAGACAATACTTAATTCACGGGTTGGAGTCTATTGGTTTAGACTAATATAAAACGATGAAACTCAATTGCAGTAATGTTTAATAATAACGCGTGTGCCATTAGAGGGAAAAAAAATAGAAAGCCATAATAATTATCAAATGATCTGACGAAAACGGCTAAGACAAGGTTCTAAATTTATTGTGAAATTGAAGAGACAGTGTTTTTCCTTGCGAGCACGGGAAGGATTTTAACGGTTTACACGATATAAGAACTTAGTGAAAAAATCGAAGTGAACGCGGCAAATAATATATGAAAGGTTCTAGGGAGGGGGAGGGGGTTTTGGGTAGATCTCGGCAAATACTTACTTAGATACTCTAAAATAGTCGATAGGGAGAGATATCTAGACTAGGTACAGTGGAGGCCAACAAATACATATGCATGTCAACTATCAACTTACGGTTAGGGAGGAAGAGATATTCTATTGAAAGAAATGATCCGCTTAAACATTCCGAAATCAAGTATCCGGTAATTTATGTGCTACCTACGGGGCGGCGTATGGAAGTAGGAATTTTAGAGAGAAAAATTAGATTCAATATGGTTATAGTTTCTACTGGCGAGTAGACGGGTGACATAGAAAATCGGTTTCGAATTTAATACGAACCCTTAATGGTTTAGGGGCTTTTACTCATTCCTACCTCATGAGTTCCCGGACGTGGATTGATGTACATGTCGTCGATATCCCGACTGGACTGGTAATATTACGATTTTGGGTAAGTGCTCTTCCATGAATATATATTTCCAGAACGTTAAAATTGCGACAAAGATGGGGCTGCAACCAGCAGCTCGGACAGGGCTGCGATACTGATAAGATAGTATAACATTTAGAACTGTTTGCTTGCTTCTAACAGCTGTGTTTAGCACGAGGCCTATGACCTACTTATTTGTAAGCAGTTAGTGTCGACGCACGATCCGAACAAGGAAGAAAAGGGACCCCCATAAATCACTTGACGACCGCGTCTGAAGACAAAAGTCGTACATTCTACCGAGTTGGCAGCCGCGCAGAAGCACCCCAAATCAACATGGAAGCGACTAGCTGCAACCAACTCATGCTCAAGACAAATAAAAAATCAAATTAATAATATTTGTATAACCTTATATGTTCACTAACAAATTCTCAAATACCTTTGGCATCGGCTTAGGACTCACTGTTGGAGTATGTTGTCCGTAAGCTGTCTTGGGAAAGCACACAACTTCCCCAGCTCAGAAGATTTTCTACTTTCCTCATCACGCGATTTCGGGGCGTCAACGTTGTATGGAGAATCACGAAGAGTCCGGAAGGTCATCCCTTTTCGCGGGGCCGGGTCGGGTGAGAGGACACGAGAGGCAGTATGAAAATTAATGTCAAGTTGGAATGTTTGGGCCTTGGTTCGCTGCGAAGGCGTTTAATTGAACGGGCTCCAAGTCTTTCAAAATCGCGTGGAGGGGACGTCGGCGTGATGAACGAGGGTTCAAAATCAGAGGTCGAACACATACTAAAGCGGGGTTTACCCGGAGGTTGATGCAACTCGACTGGAAATCCCTCGAGATCCTTTGCAGCAGCTTTCGTGAGGTGGATAGTAGGCCTGGCGGCTAGTGGACGTTGAAAGCCCCACCAGAACAAACCTACTTGAAACATGCACGCGTTTAGCATCATGACAAGGGACGCAATGAAAATTCCCCTTTTACAGTCAGTAACGTAGTCCGTCGGAGGAAGCGGGGCGGGGTGATTTGGGATATTCCAGCAGGTGTATTACCTCTCCCTCTGACGTGAGCGGTCCGGAGGTGTCAGGGCGACTATAAGAAGAAGTTAGACCAGACCTCGGGGAAAGCCAGACACGTATTGGTTCTTGGGGTTTTGCATTTGGAAGAATAGCGACCATTTCATTTGGGGCAGTGAGGTGCCGACCCAGTTTGCAAAAAAACCCTTTTTTTTTTCGTCATCCAATCCGTTCCCATCTCCTTTTTCTCTCGTTTCCACTCCCATCCGCAACATCCAAAGTTTACTAACCACAGCTAAATTCATCTATCTAGTTTCAGTACACCATTACAGAGGTCAACGAAGGAGTCCCAGTACTTATGCGGAAACAACACCCTATTCAACGGAGGTTTTAATAGCGCGTACACACAAAGGGGGGGGGGAGGTACGGTTCTATGTCACAATCTAGAATTTATAAACACGGGGACATTAGATAAGGGCGGGGATACAAGGCAATCGTAGGGATATGATAGAAACTGATAGGTCGATTAGTAATAGAGTCCAGTATTCGAAAGTTAGGTGAGACACGTACTCGTTCCTTGTAGAACTCGATGAGGGTCGCTGGACGTTTTCCCCACACTTTGGCTAAAAAGAACCGGGAGTTACCATGGAAAGGAGACATTAAATACCTACCACCCCATAACGGTGGGCTTCGAATTAACAAATCACACAACGTGAAGTTAAGGGATTTATTGTAGATCAACCCCAAAGCGAAAGCCTTATTTTACTGTGTGCAATATCACAGGGGCGGGGGGGAATATTCAGAGTTAGCTAGGCCCAGCACGATATCATTTTGCAAAAGCGAAACTGAACGCTGGAGAGAAAGAGGTATAAAAACCTCATTTAAGCGAGTTAGTACAATTAGGAGGTCGAGTCAACACAAGTGTGACGTTGGTGTGATGACATAAAATTATCTGAACTGACTTAACGTGTGAAGGGCGCCAAACTACGCATAAAGCATTGTTAAATTTAGTATACGTTGCGATCCGATGACCAGAGTAATAATCCTACTAGCTGATGGCAACATCGCTGCCCGTAAGATTGTCGACTGGAGTGCTCGCTCGTATCTCCCCTTTAGTCACGACGTCCTCAGCTGGGTGACCGAAAAGTACTGAAGTTGGTGCTCTCGCAAGTCTGTCTCGAGCTCTCTCTAGAAGTTGCCATACAGCATGCGTCACATAAAGAACTGATAGGTCTTGACAGTTGTTAGGAACTTGGTAGCGGGGCAAAATTGAACTGCTACAAAATAAGCCACATAATAATTAATGCTGAGAAGATAATTTAAGCCTGACTTGGTCACCATGAAACAGGCAGCCGCTTAGTATTTTTTTTTTTTTTTTTAAGAAAGACAAACATTCCCGGGTTACGAATAACCTGACAATATTTGAAAATCTCCTACTACCACCACAGTAAGCTGAAAGTGTTGCTTGTGTTGTGATGGAGGACTTAGCCAGCCGAGAAATTGAACACACTACGCCCGAGTGAGACCCAAGCGCGATGTCAACTTGGCCACCGACTGGTCAAAGATTCAGTATATTGAATCAATGTATCAATTCATTGTGAATGTCTATTAAAAAACCATGTGTTTTATAAATAAATCAGATAAAGATAGTTGCCTTAAAATTAATAATCTTTAAAAAAATGATGATGTGACCGTTTCCTTTTCTGATTTTTCTGTTTCAGATTTTCGTTTAGAAATCACTAATATTGTCTTCAATATTTAAATATTACAATTTGAGGTTTTACTCAATAAAGTTATTCCGAAAAATAAATATTAATAACCTTTGTTTGTTGTTATTTGCAGTTGTATTTTATTTCTAATATATCCTCTGGATTGTGTATAGTATTTTGAAAATAAATTGAAAAGTACTTCTTATAATTTGTATTTATGAAAACGGAAATGTAACACCTTTATACTTTTACTTTTTACAGCGCAGTTTTGAAAAACGGGTACATATGTACCCACATAAGAGCTATATTTCATGGAACTTTACCCTTTTATTAATTTATATAATCTTTGATTCCTTTCCCCAGTAATGCGCAAACAGCATTAACATGCCAAACGCGAGTGATGTTGGAGCGTACATAAGTGGAGTGTGTTTGTACAAGAAAAATGTCAGTGCGGACTTTTGTGCCATTTTGAGGCTAAGGATAATGCAATGAATGTTTTCTAATATCTTTGGGATAATGACATTCGAACTTTTCGATGCGTGCTCCTGAGTTATACTATTTTTTTTTAAATCTAGGAAGAAATATGTTAAATAAAAATCTATTAAAGTTATTATTTCCTATCTTTTTTCCTCTTTTTACTCCTATCTTTGTCACAATTAAAAAATTGTAAAAAGATGTCCCCACCTGAAAATGTGAATATTGAAAAAAAAATTTTGTCCTATAAAGAGTTAATTTATTATTTTACAACAAGTGTGCATACGCTTCGATAAAAACTTAATATTTTTACAAAAAAACTCACATAATTAGTTTACGTAAATGCCTTCTTAGCGCTGATTCCAGAAAAGTAAATAAAATAATATTTTAAAAGCTTTCTGTTTTTGGGTAATCCTATTTAAAGATAATGGCCCTGTCTAAAAATATAACAAAAATTGTAACTCCAAAAGCTAAAATTAATCTTGAAAATACAAATGCTCGATTTTTTTATTTGTTTTTTCCAGCTTACTAACTAAATTAACTAAGACGAAGGCGGTAAATGTCTTCGCATTTACGCCAATTTGTCCGGATCGCAGAATAGAGAAGGGAGTAGGGGGAAACGAAGAGAGAAATCCGAGTTCGTTCTAGATGCTTTATCAAGGATACGTCATTAGCGATAATATCAGCCAGCCTCTGATGCTAACATACAAAAAAATGTAATTGAGCCATCAAATGAAGTGAATTAGTCATACCAGAGACTGGCTGGGACTCCATTAAGAGTGAATGGTCTGGAAAATTGAACCCCAACATGTGAAAGAAGGGGTCTAATGCGACATATGAATCAGGGGGCTGCTTTCTAGCATTTCTCATCACTAACGCTGCCGGCCGCAAACCGCATTTATTTCACCACATTTTCGCATTCGTTTCTGAACTGTCCACCAAATAAGTGCTGACCCCTCTCAAACAACAGCAACAAAATTTAATTTAACCTTCATTTTCGGGTTCTGTGAAAGTCCTATTCAAGTTCTGTTATTATACCATTATACGCTAGTTGTTTGACAGAACTTAATTAATAACAGAACATGAAAAAATCTTCCACAGACCTTAAAATTAATTTTGAAATTTGAAGAATCGTTAAAATTCTCCGAAACAACAAGTCCTTAATCATTCAAATGATGCCTAAGTTATCAATAAAATTGGATTTTTTTTCGCACAACAATCTAAATGTAAGCCGGAAATTTTTCCTTATATTTCAATGAATGTTCGTGGTCGAGGGATAAGGCTCTCGACTAGCAAACCGGAGGTCGCGGGTTCAAAACTCGGCGTGCGCAGGTAAATTTTAATCGATTAATTTGTGTTATTTCACAATTAACTCATTTAAAATAATATATAGTATATTTGCGGCACGTTCCAAAGTGGAAGATACTCTCTGTATCACCCTGATGTAAGTTCACCATTTAGAATTGAAACGTTGCTTGAAATGTATTCGACAGTGCATGATGACCATATCTCAATTTTAGAGGCGGTTATCATTTATTGAATAACCAACACCAAGTGGTTTACTATACTCCAAGTGGTTTACTACGTTTGGTGACTTAAAAGGGATGCCCGGGTTCATGGGGTGATGTTTGTCTAGGTCTCGGCGCGGATGTGTTTGCCCACCTACTGCGTCCTACCGGAACGGTAGAGACTGGTTGAGGACGACCTTTTAACTTCTGGATTCATAAGTTCGTCGCTCCTGAACATACTCATCCCCAGATTCCTACCCATCTCATATACCTTTTTCCTTCCAAGAATTTCCTCTCCTTCTTTTCCCTAAAAAGATCCTCAACACAACATACCAAATGATAACAGGTTTTTTCATAAATTTTATTTTCCTCAGGGCTTCCTGAAATATAAAAAAGTTCAACGGCCGCGTACTTCTCCACCTTTCCCTTCCCCATCTCCTTTCACTCCCATACTTCCTCACAAAATACTCGAATTTGGAACGCCATATTTTCAGACGCTTCGGTGCAGTTGGGAGTAGCAGTGTAGCTTTACAACTTAGAATAAGCGATTTGACATCCCTTTTTTGGTTTTGACTGTTTCAAAGTGACTATTCGATAAATCCATGGTGCTTGACGAAGATTGCTTCAAAAGTTATAAACAATTGCGTTGAAATAGATGATCTAGAATCTAGGCAGATCCAACTGTGTTATGATCAACATGCAAGAACCTACAATTAGAGGTTTCAACGATATCGCAGTAGTCAATCCACTAATCATCTGGTTAGTGGTAGATCCGTTCTTTTTAATCGATCGGTGTATTTTTTTGTGTGTTTTAATGTTTACGTATTCTTTTCTTGTCAACCAGAAGAAACATTTCTTCATGGGAATCGAACAATCTAAGAACATCAGTTTTGTGTCTACTTTCATTACAGGATCCAACCTTTACTCAGACGACTTGACCAAATAAATTTTCTATAATGAACTCCTATCCTTATTATCCGGTTATTATATGAGTCATTCCCATTCAGAAAGCAAAATACACATCATTTTCCCTATATGTATAATAATGTTTTATATTCCAACGGCGCATTCATCTCAGATGACATTGTTTATGATGAACGTGTAATTTGATAACCTTTCTACATATTTTATGTATATGGCAGTTCCACTAATATCTATTTCTAAATCTCTCGAGTGTATCTAATGGCGAAAACAACCAAAGGTTTTGATTTTAACTATGAAAAGAAGATATGTTTTGTTTTATGTGTGAGTACATATGGTTTATTTCAATATAAAAATAAACAACGTGGAATCACACGGAAGACAATAAACCTCTTATTTCATATAAATATATTGGTATATATAAATATATATATATTGGTTTGTACTCACAATAGGTACGCATCCTTTCTTAAAGGGTCATTTAAACATACAAAAAATACAGTTCTTTTAGCATTTCTCTTCATGATTTTGTGTTGTAGACTAACATGACGTATTTGTGAACATTTTCCAAATAATTTTCAAAAATACTCGTATCTATAAGGTGTCCGAAGGTAAATTGCACCAACTTTATGGGGTGATTCTACATGATTTTATAATTAGAAAATATCGATAACTTTTTTCGAAATTCCAACGTTTTAAGGTAGTTTTTAGGTAATAAAAGTTGAATTGTTTATTTGGGAAAATAAACATTCTTTTTTGAAATAATATTTTGGTATGGGAAAAAATTTGGAATTTCTAAAAAAAGTTACTCATCTTTTTTTCTTCTACCATCATGTAGAATCACCTCCCGAAGTAAGTGCACTTTACCCCCGGGTACCCTGTATAATGTTCCTTATTACCTTGCGTGTACCCACGCTTCAATTGGCTGTTATGTATAATGTTCCAAAATTCGCAAATAATTATTTAAAAAATTCACAAATTCAGATACTAAATGGACTTAGTAATAATCAATCAATTGGATCAATCGATGTTTACCACCACCATTAAATTTCTAAACTAAAATTTAGTCTGATAGAATTTTTGTAACAGATCTATAATTTTTTCATGTTGTCATTTTATCTTTATATGAATTTTTCTACGTTCTACATTATTATGTTACTATTATACACTTGTCAAAGTCCGTTGTACATCTCTCGACACACCATTGTATATTTTATTCGTCTTCATATGCGCCTTTTTTTTGCTGTATCAATTTAGATGTTCTGTAAAACAAACAATACTATGTTTGATTAATGTAAGCAAAGTTACTACACGTTAGTCTGTAATTACTTTTATAGTACCTACCTTAAGTATTTTTTTGTACTCTTGTTATAATATTTATTTATGAAACTCATTGTTGACATCTATAACTATATGATTACTGCTTATACATATAATTCATACTCAGCTTCTTATTTTATGCAATATACACTTATTATTGTATTTCGGAACAACACACCTATAAAAATGTATACATGTAAGAGTCTCCAAGGCGTAAATAAATAAATTAAATTAAATCGGTTGAGAAAAAACCTTGGCTATAATTAAAATAATAAAATCGTAAATCAATATATATGTTAAAAAGCCTTTACGATTTTATTTAAATCGAGCCGAACATAGTGTATTTTTTTAAAAAATGATGAGTGGATACGTCAAAAAAAATAGTATAACAAAGAAGAATGCTAAAAAGTTCTTACAAAAAAACATGAGGTACTCAAAAGATACAGTCACATAGAAAAGAAGAATGATTTTGCAATAGCAAAAAAAAATTAACTACAAAAAATATCATCATTTTCAATGGCATTAAAACATTTCTTAAAACACTCTCCTTATTTTTCTAATACCTGCTCCTTCTACATTTCATCATACTGCCTGAATCTCGTAGGTCTGCATTCGCAATAATAATTAAGGGTAGCGTTATTAGGTAGGGATGTAAGGGTGTGACATCTTTCTCTTCTTTCTCTTCCTTGTCTTTCATTAATCTTCCCCTGAGCGACGATAATAACTGATAGGTTGGGGGGCTAATATATTATTATTATGGTGCTTCTTATATGTGTCCAAGATGTTTAACAAATTTGACTTATTCCTAAATAAGAACATCGGATTATTAAAAATAATAATTTCAGTGGTGCCTTTGTGTAACTTCGGTGCAATGACCTCTAAAACTGGGATTTGTTCCTTTTTCTAAAATTGGAAATGATTCTGTGAATGATTGCGACATGCGATAAAGTAGTTACGAAAATATATTTTGTTTTAATTTTTGAGAGTTGTAGTATTTTTATGTTTACGTAAAATCTTTTGAAATGTATTGAAAATAAAGCGTATTCCGGAAGAAAATTTTTATTTTATAAAAGCTTTCATCTTCACAAATTCTACAATTTTAATATCCCGTGATTAAAATTGTAATTGTTAATTTTAATTTATTAATTCTGCACTAGTTAACCACAAATATTTATGTTATTCTGAGGTCATCTCTAGCACACAATTCAATAAAAAAACAATTTATTTTATGAGTTGTTGTTCATAATTTTATTTAACTAAAAAAATCGTACTTGATAGTTAATTCTATGGGCCCATAAAACTTTCGATTATTCACCGTATTATTATTTGATTGTTATTTCGATACCGACCACAGATGTCCGTAAAGTGTGTATATCTATATTATTGTTATCTAGTTAATTTAGTGTTAAAGTTTTTCCATAGATGGTGGTACTTGCACTATCTGACAGAGATAGCATGTTGGTTGTACCCGAATGATTACGAGTACAGCCGTAGGTATGGAGCTCACTTCCAGATGCCTCCCTCATTAGAATAACTCATAGTCTCTGATAGAACGGACGCATGTCCTGCTAGAGATTCATTGTAATTATCTGATGGTAATGAAGTACACGTAATCTTTAAAGAACCAAAGAATTTATTGATTACTCTTGATCTCAAGTGTATTTCATACCAATAAGATAATTATACAGTACACCACTACATTACATTAACAATGTTCTACTTTTAAGCATATTTATATTCGAGTTAAATCTATATAATTATATTTGTTACTATTCTTTACTACCTACTTTTAAAATAAAATACTTCGCAAGCTGAAGGAGATATGAAGCGAGTGCTCATTAACTTCATAGCGTTCAATAACATGTTTTCCTTGGCGTACAATGATTTGTCGCAACGATTCCGTGTCGTTCCGCCGTATTTATCGCAGCATTACTTTCGATAAGTTACAATTTCTACGTAATCAAAGCAATCAGTGCTAAAACGGGGAAAATAATGACCCTTCCTCACAATAACACTTCTCCGCACGTGTTGTCTACTCACGCAACCTTCTAACACAAAGGACTGTTTTATCACACTGGATCATACAATGTTAAAATATATACATTTTTTTAAATTCTAACCACAAATCTGAACCCGCTACATCTGAAAATTTGTGAAGGCCAGTTTTCGATTGTTGAATGTGAATAACTAAACTTTTGAAAATGTAATTTTTCTTTATTTGTACGTTATGTCGTGCTTTTTAAAGCGCCTTTGAGGTATGAGACTTTTTTTTGTCGGAATTACGTAATGTAAAAGTTTTTTTTTGTAATTCTCATATTTTCACTCTGTACATCATTAGGCCTAGTATTGATAACTATTTGTTGACGTCATTAAAACACTGCAATATTATATTACGAATTAGGGTACCTATCCTACAGTAATGAAAATCCTATATCAGAGATAGTAATAAACCAAATGGTCGTGATGGTTTGCTACGTTAGGTATGCAAGAGAATGGACGAAGAAGTTGGGGTACCAGGAAAATATTACAAGATTGATTTATGCACAGAATTCAATGCTCGGCGGAACCGCCCGTGTATTCCAGTGACGGACAAATCAGCTCGATCCATCGGTTCGCTGCACGTTTTTCCGTTACCGTGACCGGACCGTGTGTGAATGTACGCACCGGATCGTAACGCCGAACATGACCTCATTCGCAGTCGATGAGCATGACGTCATTCAGTGATGGTATGTCCAAATTTTTTTTCCCTAGATTTCAAAATGAATTTTTGTGAAGTGAATTTCAAAACTTTCCCAATTCTTATATTTTAAAATTTCTCAAGATTAGCTGCAGAACTTTGGACTACAAAATCAAAATTTGCCTAGTTTTGGTGTTTTTTTTCCTTTTTCCCCAAAAAGTTTTTTTTTCTTATATCTAGGTAAATTTCCCTAAACATACTGTTGGGAAGTAAGAGCTTCACAGATGCACTCATAGAGGGCAGTGCAGAGAGCTTGATTGGAAGTCCGCAAGATGGCAGCTAGTAGCCAGTAGTCGCCAGGACCAGTTAGAATGCTCCCAGACAAACTTGGTGTTTTGAGATCTTATTTAGCCAGCTCCTAGTTAGGTCGACTATCGGGTCACCATTGTAATATGCGAAGTATTAATAAATCCCTGATTTAACACAAACAACCTATTATTTAAAATCTCCTTCCACGACGAGTTGGAGAACTGTTTGTGGGAACACAACACATACCATTACTGTAATGTGGTTTGCTCGCCGCTCGAATGTCCCGATGTCCAAGTGTGTGTTCCCGTCGGTGGATTTGCTCAGCGGACAGATCCGCTGTGCTATTCCTAGAATCAGGTAATGTCTAACAAAAAAGGAAATATGTGAGATAACATGTATTATTGTGGATGAAGCAATAAATTCCTATTAAAACACATTTTTGTGTCATTCTCTTATCTGCCCACCCAGCCTACCAATCGAAAATAAATTGATAAAAATTCACAAAATTGTAAAAAAGACAACATGTGTTTATTGTTTTTTATCATTTTGATTGAAGACTTTTTTATTAAAAAGGTTTTTTGTCATTTTGTGTTCCTTTTAAGTTAGATTTTATCAATTATTTTTTTTAAATATGTAGTCGTTTAGCTAAATACTTTTACATTTAAAATCCCTTGTGCAATAGAAAAAGTAGACATTGCTTTATAAATGTAGATATCATCCAACTTAGTGACTAAAACTATTATACCTTCAACCTTTACACAACCTTAGCTTTCCGTAAATCTTCATAACTTGGCTATTTGCATTATTAAAAATAAATTCCGGAATAATTTTGAACCTGTCTTACAGAATTAACAGGAAATTCGCCACATCGAACAGAATTAGAAAGACAAATAAATCAGTAACTCAAACAACGAAATCGGCGGAAATGATTATTATTTCCCACTTTGTAGTGAAGGAGAACGAATTCCAAGATATTTTAAAAGATTTTTTTATATTAATAAATATATTTTCTTCAATAATTGCATATTCGTTTTTGTGGCATCATTTGCATTTAAATTAAATAAATAACTTTGCACATCATGACGAAAAAACCATCGGTTTTGAAATTTTTTAAATTAAATATTTGTGTACACATCATGTTATTAAAATTAAAAAATATATTTTATTTCTTCTTTTCTTGAGTAATTATTTTGTTTCTGTCAACATGCAGTCCGTGTAATTTGTTCAACTTCACTTTGATTTCCCGTTGATATTTCCACAAGACCGCTTTTATAAGCGTGTTAATTAATAAAATATTAATACGACAAAATCAGGTCTTCCGAACCTTGTGGATTCCTTTCTAAGGAGGTGTCTGACTATCACTACTCACTAAAGATTAACTAACGTGTGTGTCAAATATATTTCTACGATTTACGTAGGAACACAAAATTTATCGCATATAAATTTTAATTTTCTACTCAAAAAACGCTTTTTTAAGATGTTTTATTTTCTCTATTTTATGTTCACATGATGAGTTGGATAAAACCATTTTAAAATTACATTTAAAAATTACGATCAAAATCACAAAAAATGTCAAAGTTGTCTCTAAAATTAATGAAAAGATTATTTATTTAATGGCCCATATTTTAAAATTTTAAATACAAACAAATGAAGTAGCACATATCCGTACTAGATATTTGCTATACTTTTTGATTAAAGTAATAATTATTCAGTTTAGTCATGTATTATTTTGGTCTTAAAAATCCAAATTAAATATTTGTAACAATTATTTTACAAGCAATAATTGTTCGCCTGAAACACTCATCCACATTGAAAAATCTCCTGATAAAAGATACATGACGCCAACGGGACTCGAACCCGTGTCCCTTCGATTTCCGGTCGACAGCTCTGACCACTGAGCTATGGCGGCTTATCTCTTACCCGCGAAATTATTCAATATATACTAGTGTAGTCCCGTTGGCGTCATGTATCTTTTATCAGGAGATTTTTCAATGTGGATGAGTGTTTCAGGCGAACAATTATTGCTTGTAAAATAATTGTTACCCTTTGTGCTATGCATAAAAATCTTGTCTCAAAAACATTAAGTTTACTAAAAAATAATAATAAATATTTGTATTTAAAAGAATGTGTGAGTGTTATCTGTTAATTTTGTGCAACATTTACAGATATAACTAAGAACTTTTCCAGAAGAATAACATAAAAAACATAATCATCAGATCTATATCTGCCATTTCACCAAACCAATGGGTACTAAAATTAAATTGTTATAGCACTGTTACAGAGTTCATTAAAAAATGCACATAACAAACCCTTGTTGAATAAGGGATGTCGTCATTATTGTCAGAGTTAACTACAATGTCCTGACTGGATTGGGGTCCTTTACGACCCCTAGCTGATCCGAATGTTGCTAACTGCTGGGGGCTTCAATTTCACCCGTCCCAATGGGGCAGTGTGACATTTGTTTCCCATTTCCCATACATATACAAAATAACTTTTTACGGCAGAAAACGATTTGTTCAACCGTTGTAAAATTTTGGAGGAAGGTGTTTTTAACTGCCGTGTCACTGGTGAATGTGAAGTTACTTGTGAAAATTGATATGGGCGCTGGGGAATCAATGTTCACTGTATGTACTCTTTCAGAAAGATGCATTGAAATAAAAATACATGAATTGAATGTTCATAAAAAAGCGACTATAACAAAAAACTGAAAAAAAAATGAAAATGATGTATTTAAAGTTAATATAAAGTATATTTTAGGAAAAAAAAACAATGGGTCGGGTGAAAATTGACGACATAATTAACTAGTAAAAAAGGGAATTCCACAGGGATGCAACATTAAACCCGTATTATGTGGAAATTATTCGGAAGACATACTTTCTGTTTTGAAAAATATCCTCAAGAATCAGTTACAAAAATTTTTGTCATTCAAAGTATAAAAAAAAGCAGCGGACACACTCCTGACAATCAATACATGTAAAATAATTGTGTTTGATAAATCAGCGCAGAACCTAAATTAGCGAGTTTTCCTTGTCAGGAGATGTTTTTACATGATAAAGCTTTTTATATATAAAAGTTTTAAAAAATTTTCAGTTACAGCATACAAAACAGTTTACAGTGTAAATTGTATCGAGGTAGATACTTGTAAAAACAAAGCAGAAAATCAGTTTTTTTATTCTCATAATCAGTTATTATTTCGCTAGAGCCAACAACCGAGAGATTTTCTTAGGAGTTCTATATCAATGCTTGAAAAAATGCAATTATTTCAACAAGGTCGTTGTTTATGACGGCCGTGTATTTTTATTGAATGCTTACCTTTGAACCCTTTCACTTCTTCTAGAAGTTTTTTTCTTTTGTTTTCTCTCCTACTAGTATATTTTTCGGAAAAAATTCTCTTTTCCTCGTGTGGCTTTTGTATACTATGCGGGAAATTTGAGTAGTTTTCTGTGTCTGTATATAAAATATACATAATTTAGATTTTAGACCATTTGGTACACATTCTATATATTTTGGAAATAGGCGTTTAGTCATTTAGAAAATAAGGAGAATTAAAAACAAATATTTTTTTATTCTAAATTCATCAGTGAGTTTTTTACTATTCATGAATATATGCCACATGCCGTACTATACCTTGATTGTTTATAAACCAATGATTCATTCCACACAATGCCCGCACAACGAACCTGAACCGCGAGAACTATCAGTAAGTTGGTGACCGGATAAATCATCAAAATGATAATTCATAACATCTGTAAAAAATACTCGTACATTCTTGAACATTGATGAGAAAAACCATGCACTTCCTTTTGCCCATTTGCTAGCATGGATCGGCTCAAGTCATTGTGCGGGCTGCGTGGACGGAACCAATAATCAACCCCGTAAGAGTTTCTTTTTTATTCTAAATTTGTTTTTTTACGCTCGACTAACGTTTTGTCATTTATCTGTAAATATGAGTTTTACGATTTATCTGTAACTACGAGTTTTTATCTGTAACCGTTTTGTCAATTATCTGTATAAAAAATAATCGAAAGCCACAAAACGTTCTGCAAACCGTGTGCTAAAACAATTATAGATTTCCTGTTCCCACCGTATTTCAGTATTTTGCTCCACAAAGAAAACCGAATCAACAAAAAAAACAAAATAATGTGAGTTAGCGAATAATATTGGCAATTTCTCTAGAAAAAATCTCATTTTACTACTACATCGGCATTTTCCTAGCAAAACTATCATCAGGGATAAATAATAACAGTTGGAACATCAGACCGCTTTTTCTCTGTTTTTAAAAGCATTTTTTCAATCTTTACTTTGTTGATCGCCATTCAATGAATGTATATACTTTTTAATTTTATTGTAGGTTTTGTAAATATATGTACCTACTATATATTACACTTAAAAATTACCGAAAATTAAAGGTTTGAAAAATTCCAAAGAGTTTTCACAATCTTTATAATTACATATATCTCTTCACTCTCTTATATTTGCTTTTTGAAGCAATCGACGTTATTCAAATAAAATATGTCGACAGAATAAGTTCCCCACACATTGCAATCTCTGAGACCAAGAATTGTACATAAAATACATACTCTTACGTTATTCCGACTCTTGGCCCGACTCAAGTATCTGGGTCACTTCATAGTGTCATATCGACTTTTTCTACCAATCACATTCACGTCATATATTCCTTTTAAATTCATTTCTTTCATTCATTCCTTCTACACGACCAAACCATCTATACGTCCATTTCTTAATCTTACTCATTACGCTTACATCTATCTTTCATTCTTTGTGAATCTCCAAATTTCTCATATGATATTTCATGTCCTCTTGTCTAATATAAATAGTTTTGGTAACAGTAAGGGTTAATTTAGTGTTAGCTATACTTTTTGAATGACCCTTCACTATAAAACAAGTAAAACTTTTGAACAAACATTATATTGAAAATATGTTTAGTCTAGATACTCTAGTCCTAATGTGCGTTCACGTGTATTGCAGAGTACACGTTCGTGGCCACATTATATTACAAAAATAATTTTCTTTCTGAGAAAATTCAAATACCTGTCCTACTGGCCAAAGGGCTTTTGTGGTAACGATCAACTACCGAGCAACCGGCAAAATTTCAAATATGCCATAGAGCCTTTAAATAAGGGTTGTTATCTTAATATCGATTGTTTTTTTTAGGAGCTACCTTATTTTGAAGATGCCCACTTTTGATAAATGATGAAAAACTGTAGAATTCCACCAGAGGAAATTTCATTATTTTGTACTCTTCTTACGCGTAAAAGGGAAAGTAATACACTCAAATAATATGTCACTCGAAAGAATTTCTTGTGAAGTAAATATCAGTCATATGTGTATAAAAATTGACCTAATAAAGAAAAATAAACGATTGTAAATAAACTGTATCATTTGATTTATATATATGGTATCAAATGCAACGGAACCTCCGAATACGAACGGCCCTCCACCGATCAGGAATGATACTATCTCTCAGTTGCCGGGGGCGCTTCGTACACATTGATATTACCTACCGTCCAAGCTGCTGTCTGGGCAAAGGCAGTGTTTCTCAACCTAAATTGTGCCACGCCCCACTTTAACACTTCAAAAATCTCCATTCCCCGCTCCCTCTCCCGAATTGTCTTAACTAGCATTTCCTGAAGTTTGTCGGCCTCGGAAATATGAGAACTCAGTTCTTTCAAACACAGGTGCTATTATTTTTCCAGCCCGTTCATAAACAATAAATCCCAACTAAAAACACCTTATACATTAATGCTTTCAATACATTTTTTTAAAGAATGTTATAAGTTATCTTTCGGTTTCTGGTTACATTATCCATCGGTACCATCACTTAAAGTTTATTTATTCTAATATTATTTTTTTATTATTATATTCTTCTTCTTCTTTATGTGCCGTATCAGGTCCCCCCGACGTTGGCGATCACTCTGGAAAATGTCTCTTTGTCTTGCGCTGCCCGGAATAGCTCCTCCACACTTCTAATGCCGGTCCACTCTCGTATATTTGGCAGCCAAGACATTTGTCTCCTACCAGGCCCTCTGCAACCCTCTATCTTGCCTTTCAATATTAACTGGAGCAAGTGATACTTCTCCCCTCGAAGTACATGACCCAGATATGAAATTTTCCTGATTTTTATTAAACTAAGCAGTTCTCTCTCTGCTCTAGCCCGCCTGAGAATTTCTTTGTTGGTGATCATGTCGGTCCATGGGACTTGAGTGACTTTGAGTATTCTCCGGTGAAGCCACATTTCAAAAGCCTCTAACCTGTTCATGGTATTTACTTTCAAGGTCCATGTTTCACATCCATACAACAAGACCGACCACACATAACATTTTAGCATTCTCTGCCTTAGTTTTAAGCTGATATTATCATTGCAGAAGAGGGATTTCATTTTAATGAACGCAGTTCTTGCTGTTTCAATTCTGCACCTAACCTCTACATCTGGGTCAAGAGTCTCCGTGAGAATACTGCCGAGGTATTTAAATCTTTCGACCTTTTCGACATTGCAACCATTTAACTGTATCACTGATTCAGAGTGATCTAGTCGTCCAAATGTCATCCATTTTGTTTTATTGACGTTGATTGTTAGGCCCAGTTGATATTCAATTATTATATTTATGATATTCAATTATTTAAAATCTCTAGATGTAATAAATCGCATAAATTTCATGTAACCTTGTTTTGTTTTTATATTAGAGGCTGATTAGTGTTTTTATTTTGTATTATTATTGTTGTATCGTGCAAGCTTACGGGTTATATACTATATATGAATCTAAAATATTTTATTTTTTTTGGTAAAATAATGTTTAAGACAAGATTTTTATGCATAGCACAAAGGGTAACAATTATTTTACAAGCAATAATTATTAGCCTGAAACACTCATCCACATTGAAAAATCTCCTGATAAAAGATACATGACGCCAACGGGACTCGAACCCGTGTCCTTTCGATTTCCGGTCGACAGCTCTGACCACTGAGCTATGGCGGCTTATCTCTTATCCGCGAAATAATTCAATATTTCTATTTTTGATGCTGACAATTCGTGGTGGAATTCCATTATAATAATATAATACAAGGTTTTAAAAACTTTTTTCCAATTTATTTTATTTTTGACCGTAACCGGTTTCAGCCTGTTAAGGCCATCTTTAGACTGGTACAAATATTTCTTAACCTATGGCTTATATAATACATTACATTTGGGGCAGGGGGTTCAGGGGGTGTCATACAATGGGTTTATTCAAATTATTTGGATTTTCCTATCTTCATTGTTGTGTCTTGCTTTCCAAGTGAAATGATATTTAAATATGAATATAAAAATGGTAAAACAATTTATAAACGAGTTTTAACAAATGTTCGAATATATTAACTCTAATTTATGATTGCCTTCTAAAACAATCATTTGCCTCCGGGCGGGGCGTGCTCCCTACCTTGAGAAACACTGGGCTTATGGAAGTGGGCTACCACTGAACTGATAATTCCACGACATGTAATCTAAAATCTTTACCAATATGAAAAAAGGAATTGAAAATCTTACAAAATATTTTGTCAAATTATCTGTTTATTAAAGGCGGCCTCTGTGGCTTTGCGCCTTATATTCTCGGCTACAAATCCAGTGGTCACGGGTTTGAATACTGGCGAGGGCAAGTTAGTTTATTTTATTTAGATTGTCGTATTCCACATATAAATAAGATTTTTATTTAATCAGAGTGGAATGCCTACTTTCAGTAACGTTCTGGTGAAAGGCTACCATTCGGAATCGAAACGCTGTGTTAAAATGGCATCAGCTATATTTGATAACCAAACCTAAATAGTCATTTGATAGTCATATGACAGAGTGTGCAAAGTAAATCTAATTTATTTATTTGAAATAATATATAGTATATTTGCAGCACGTTCCAGAGAGGAATATACCATCGGTATCACCCTGATGTAAAACCACCATTCTAAATTGAAACTTGTTTGAAATGGCTTTGGCCGTGTTTGGTGAACAGATCTGAAAAGCCAAGTAATTCCTAATATTCAGATAATATGGAGCCATTGAGCGGAGTTCACATAAAAAAAATTTCTGTTCGGGAAAGTATTTCGGGATATATAAATGTTAGATCGAATGAACTTCTATCAGTATATTCATTCAGTGCGGGCTATGTACTACGGGCTAGGGGCTACCGGCCGGTGAAGGACATACCCTTTGGGCAGGCTGTATTCAATACGTCCGGTATCCAACCCTTCACTAGTAATGCTATCTTTACAGGTCTATTTGAATCTAGTTCATCTCTCTGAAACGACCTATGCGAAATATCATTGACTCACGACAAAACGATATGGTATCTTCTAGTTAAAAACTTTTAAAAGGAGATTTTTTAATATTCTCAAGTACCTTCACCTACGGTATTTTTCATTTTTTCAATGCTTTCAGAAGGCGAAAAAAGCTGTTACTCAAAATAACAACTTAAGTGCAGGATGTTTTAGTAAAACAAACAAAATATCTATTAATACATCTGATTAAATTACACCAGTTTTAGGAGACATTTAAAAAGATAGCTGCCAAAATATGGGAAAAAATGTTAAGAAGATTATTATCGGATATTGTTGGTTCTGAATTTGAAATATGAGTCCCAATGGTCGAGTGGATAAAGACGTTGTCCCGATAAGACAGACATCTTGGGGTCGATTCACAGTTGAGACCGTTATCTCTTTATTTTCAATCTCTTATTCTGTTTCATGTTTCATTTAGGTTTGTTAGTATTGTCTTCACCTTCTTCATTGATAAATTACATTTTAAAAGTTCAAAGCAGTCTAAGAGCCAGTCTCAAAATATATACATTGACTAATAGTACAAAATACATAATGAAGTAATTAACTTATATAATGTATTTTTCTTCCTTTTTGACTATCCACCCACATAATTTCGTTATGTAGTTGATCAGGAATGTAGTTTTGTTAGTCATAAATGTAGTTTTTAAAATCACTAAATAGCAGCAATAACTTGCAATCAGATGAGCAAAAAAAGTTTAATGTAAATAAATGCATTTTACAGTGAAAATAAATTCATTAATTTTGAAAACTTGTTTTTGACATGGATTATTAGTTACCTCAGTAATAGAGTTCTTTGTGTCAGGATTAATTTTATAGAATCCTATGTATTCGAGGCCACAAGTGGTGTCCCGCAAGGGTCCCACCTTGGCCCAATATTATTCTTAATATTCATTAATGACATTGTAAACATATTTAAAGATGTACAAGTCCTACTTTTTGCAGATGATCTAAAATTGTTTAAAAGAATACGAAATATATATGATTGCCTAATTTTACAAGCTAATTTAGATAAATTTTTTAAATGGTGCGAACAAAATATGTTATTTTTGAACATTGAGAAATGTCAAGTAATACGATTTTCCAGAACTCATTCTCATATCTTACATGAATATAATTTAAATAATGTTAAATTAACACCAGTATCACAAATTCGTGACTTGGGAGTTATATTCGAATCAAACTTAACATTCACAGCGCATATAGATGATATAACTAATAAGGCTTTAAAGATTCTTGGCTTCCTTTGTAGAACCCTAACTGATTTTAAGTCCTTGGATTGCATGAAAACACTCTACATTTCACTAGTTAGAAGCCAAGTGGAATATAATTCACCTATTTGGTCTCCTTTCTATAAAGTACACTCTAACAAATTAGAACGGGTTCAACACAAATTTCTTAGGTACTTAAATTTCAAGCTTAAAATTCCAATAGAAAACATTAATTATGTAAATTTGATGAATGAACTTAATTTAATTACGCTGTCTGACAGAAGAACCATTTCAGACCTAATTTTATTATACAGAGTCATGAACAACCTTATTGACAGCCCTGCCATCGTTGCTGCTATTAAACTCTATGTACCGACAAGAAATACTAGACAAAATACAACATTCTTTTGCGACACATATAAAACCAACTATCAGTCAAACTCACTTACCAATAGGATGCATGATTTGGGCAACAAGTTTGGTGGTATTATAGATATATTCCATGATTCCCTTTATAATCTTAAATTCAAATTAAACCAACACTTTGTGGAATCATACAAATTATTGTAATAGATTTAACGATTAGATATGTTATTGTAATGTTTTATATTATATTTTGTTCTTTGTTATTGTTAAATATTATGTTGTTTAAAATGTTTCTTTACGCCATATTCTTCAAAAACTACTTGTATATTTTTTTAAAAATTCTTCACTTTTATAACTCTTAGTATAAATTCAAACTCGATAACTTATGTAAAACTTATTTATAATCTATGTAAAAGCCCCTATGGGCGTATAACAACAATAAATAAATAAATAAATAAATAAAACGAAAAAAAACAATAATTCGCAAAAAGAGTGAGGTACCAAATATATATTTGGCTTCTAATATTTAACAACACTCTTTCATTGACTAACAAATCCCTTCATAAATCACTGCGGTGCAGTCAAAGTTAATTATAGCAGAGCATTCATTTTCAAATTTAATTCAAACACATCGGTGTTGACTCGCAACTCGCGAACGGAGTGGGGCCATTGCCGTACAACGTATATTGTTATTTGGCAGAGTCGCTGACAGCAATGAGTGACACTTGGTGACAGCGTAATGGTGCGACGCGGCACCGTTTATGTTAAGTTGCACGATAGGTATTGGAATCAATAATAAAATATCTAATTACGTCCCATTACATTCGTATATGGCCAAGAGATACTTTTTTAAAGTAATGTTTACTGTGGCAATATTTCAACGTTTATTTTCTGATCTGATTGGAGGTTCCAATGTGAATTTTCATTAAAATAACGGCATTTCGAATTTAACTAAAAGTTTTGCAATATCTGTGATTCAATTGTATTTTTTTTTTTTAAAAGAAAGACAAACATTCCCGGGTTACGAATAACCTGAAAATATTTTAAAATCTCCTACTACCTCCACAGTAAGCTGAAAATGTTGCTTGTGTTGTGATGGAGGACTTAGCCAGCCGAGGAATTGAACACACTACGCCTGAGTGGGACCCAAGCGCCATGTCAACTCGGCCACCGACCGGTCCATGTTTAGGTACCCACTATCGGCCAATATTTGAAAACTCGGCTCGGCCAAACTTTTCCATGATATGCAATCAGACATTAATACCTATACATGGTGTCCGGAAACTCGTAGTACAAGCGGGAAACTGGTGAATCTACATCACATTTGGAGTCGATTTTGAATTATAATTTTTTTTGATTTGAGCTTTCGTTTTCGAGTAAATCGAGTCAGAAGTTGATTTTTTTTTTGATCAAATTCTTATAAATTATTACTGAAGATCAAAGTACCCAACTAATTAAAACTATTTAAAAATTTAAAAGTAAAACAAATAATGAAGAAAAAATTTGAACCCTGAAATAGCCGAAAAATATATTTTTTTGGTATTTTTTTTTTTTATAAAAATGCTCAAATCCAAAAACTTTATGTTTATTTGGGTTCCCCGTGTGGTATACATTCTCCAGTTTCCGGCTTGTACTACGAGTTTCCGGACACCATGTATAATACTTACATGCTTAAGTTCACACCCCTCATGATTCTGATTTTTTTACTCATAGATCAGATTTTTATCATCAATGACTGTACAGCTTAGGATTTTTGTAAACGGAAGTGGCACCCTCTGTTATTTTAAAAATAACCATTGAAGTTTTCAAACCGTGACAGCAGGTTTACATCACCTAGGATTATATTCTTCTTCGATTCTAAACTATGCTTCTGTCGATTTTTTGTATTAAATAGATTTTTTATTATATGAATAACAGTTTTCAATATACAATTTCATGTTAAATAATATTCTTTCCTAATTCAGCTGGTACTTGTGCTTAGGAAAGAATTAAAAGTATTTTATCAAAAAAAGTATCAACTAAGTTTGAAGTATAAAGAAACACGAATGTTAATTTTTATTAGAGTTTTATAGACATTATTTGTGTTTCTTTTATACATTTTATAATCATTGAAAAAATCTCAAAATAAACATTACGTGCTTAGTTTTTACGAAGACCAGCTAAAACTTGAAAATCATTTTAACAAACACTATCGTATACGTATAATAGGTACGTCGAAAAACAGTTACTTTGTGTAACTTTGTGTTTGTCAAAAAACACTCTTAAATTTTTACTGGCCAAAATCTAATAAAATTTGACCATGATTTTTCCAATTCAAAGCTGCAACAAATAATGTCTTTTTTATGGCGCTTTTAAAAATGATTTATTTTTACTATGTGTAACCTTCTTAATGAAACTAAATTTAAAATTATCTGTTTTTATTATATGTGACCTACTTAATACTACTGAATTTAAAGAGATGATTACTTTCGGAGCAAGAAAATATATTATCTAATAACGAAAAATATCATAAATAAGGAATGTAAAAAGTGAACATTCAGCGATTTGAAATCTAGGATTCAACAGAGGTTGTAAAACGAGCAAAAATCTGCACACGGAACGCGTGCCAAAGTGTCATTACGATATCGAGATACCATCAAGACACGTTTTTAAAGTTTTTTTTAGCACATTAAGTAAGAATTTTATTAAAATCCAGGTGTCACAGTATTTTGTGTTTTGATTTGAGGGACTTTTCATGTTGAAGTTGCTATTATTCAGCAATACCGCTATTTCATTTAAAGTAAAAAAATAATCACATGATTACAAAAAGGTACGAAAAATTCAATTGCACACTGCAATCAATTTTCTTTTTTAACAAGACACATTCTCGAGTTACGAAAAATTTGAAAATCTTTAAATTTCTCCTACTGCCATTTTTATAAACGGAAAATGTTGCTTAAGCAATGGTGGAAGATTCAGCTAGCAGATAACTGGCATCACTACTATTGGGTAGGAACCTGATGCTTTGGACCACTCAGCCACTAACCGGTAAAATTAAATTCAGTCATTATTAAAAAAAAATTATGCAGAAACATTTTTTTTTTAATTCTATTGTTGATCGTAATCCAGGAATGTCCATCTTTCTTTTAAAAGTAAAATAATTGTGTCAGTCAAAGATGAGTATGGTAGATTAAAATCAATACAATCTAAAATAGATAAATGAAATAAAAATTTATAGTTTTCAATCGCGATATCATTCCTATATTATTGGCTTTTCTTACTAATCAATACTGCTTTTAAAAAGTTATTTTTTTACCGATTATAATCGCGAATCAAGTAGTAGGTAGTTTTTTTCATTTAGCTGCCAATTGTATACAATCAGCCACGAAGTGACAATATTCCACAAAAATACCAACAAAAGTTTGTCTTTCGCAAACGTTTTGATTTCAGACCAAGATTAAAAATCAGTGCAAAATGATACGCTGGCAATAAACAGAGTTCGAATAGAATTTTAAACAGTTTGCCTCCAGAAGAATTCTCTGACAATTCCCTTTGAGAAATTTCCGCCTCCGTCTAGTACAAAGCCCACGTGAAAGCCCTAAGTAATATATACCTTGGCTGTAATATGCCTTGTTTGTGAAATAAAGGTCTGGGTTCATACGTACCAAGTCACGTTACACAACACAACAAGCTTGGTTCCTCACAGGATGGGTGTTAAATAAATACACTACATTCAGAAACTTTGAATAAATTATGTTCTAAATCATACTACTACTTTACAAATCGTGCCTGTGATAAAAACAAAAAGTTTTGCAAACCGAATATGTCGTTGGAATCCCGGAAACTTTTAGAAATTTGTTTATTTATTTTAAAAAATAATATGAAGAAAAAATGTGTAAATATATATTAATAGTTTTATAAATTTTAAAATGGGTATTCCAGCAATTATGTTGCAATACAACACTTAAATTATATATGCTCAAATTGTCAGACAGAGAATTTTCACTGACTTGACTTAAATTGATAAGCTTCCGGATTCCATAACGTAATACTAGAGGTCAGGATTTATTTCAGTGCAGAAATCCTGAGACTAACTACCATATGTATTCCTCTTTGCCCAGAATACTAATGAACGGAAACAATTATACCAAGTCAGTGGGCATCTTCAATTTATCTTTAAACAGATATAAAATGTTGTTAATGAAGCAATTCAGTTATGTACAACAAATAATGTATATTTCTTAATATTCATATGTAAAAGCCCCGAAAAAGGGCGTTAATTAATTAATAAATATTAGAATTTTTAATAACACGTGATCCGACATACTTAAAACATATTCGTGTTTTATCGACAATTTGTTAGGAAACCTGTTGATTCAGGCCTGCAGTCACATTTTTAACAGGAATACGAAAATGAACCAGATTTTTAATAAATTAGCAATATTTACGTCAGTAAGTTTTCTCCGTGTATTATTCATGAAATAACACTATTATATTTCGTGAAATTCCCACTTTTTTTTTTCCTTCTTTTCTAATCATTGAATTACGGTTTTACAGAATCCTCAAAATACATGTCTCTGGTCAATTTCGGTGCTTACGTAGTAACTTGAGTAGTAGTGAGAGTATTTTAGGTCTTTGTTTTTGGGAACCTAAAAATAAAGAATCTTTATTTTAAAAAGAAACCCCGATTCCGTTGAATGAGCTTAATTTGTTACGCTCTGTAAAATAATTAAATTAAAAAAAAATAACTAAATTTCTACGGTGAGACCGCGAATCACAATTTCTCAAAATACATCAATTAAGCAACCCACAAACTGAAATAACATATATTTTTTTTAATTAACAATTATTTGCAAATGCATTTCAACATTTCGTCAAGGTGGGGGTTTCTTTGAGTGCGCTGATTACTTTATTTGCGACATGAGAGTTTGTAATTCTGTTTGGTTTTCAATTCTCCGTCAAATTAAACTTATTTCCCAGGAAATTACGTAGCAATACAATTTCCGAGTCACGAACAATTTAGTTGGGCAGGTACAGTGCAGATAATGCTAGTAACGGAGCTTCCCATTGCATTGGTACTGAGTCTTGAAAATCCATTCTCAATTGAAAAATTGTAGGTTTTCTGAGTAATAACAGAAATAGTGCATAAGTTTTTGTAAAAGATTTTATTATCCTTTAAGTTTTCTTTTTATTAATTCTACCTTAACTTTAACTATTCTTTACATTTTCACTTATATTTGGTTGTATATTATTGTTTGTGTAAAGATACCGTGGGATAAGATTGAACCCTCCCACATTACGCAATAAAACAATATGGGAAATCATATGAGAAATATTACCCATAATATTTTTAATACCCCATTTTGAGTATGTATTTGGAAATCTTATCGGCAAGTTGTTTAATATAAGTTTTGACTTTAAAAAAACTTTAAAAATAACTTGACTTGACTTAAAAAAAAATTATTATTGACTAGAAATTGCTACACACAAACTAATACGTTATCTTGTTTTTGAGATTCACGAACGTTTTTCCATACCTACGTAATCATTGGCAGCAAAATATTGCGAAAATATTTTAATCTACTTATCGTTTTTTTTTCAAATTTGTAACGATAATTCAATTTTCATTTCATTAGCGACGCAATAAGGACTGAAACCAGAAAAAATAATGAAACCGTTATCAAATTATCTCATTCGTACTCCCGCCCTTTTCAAGTTGAAATGTATGTTATTGTTCCATTTCGAATTTTCAAAAAACAATAATTAAAAAAATTAGTGCTTCTGCGTCAAATTTGAAAAGACATCTTAATTTCTTTTGCGACATTTCTGGTAATGGAATATAAATTAAGTTTACAAAGCGTAATCATAAACTGACGTAGGGCAGGACAGGGACTTCTGGAGGCGCATTGTCGATGCGAACGGTCCCCGACTAATGTTGAGTACCTCATACAAGATGCACTACAAATGCCCCATACAAAAACGCAAAATATATCTCCATCTTACAAAATGTATTTGTCCCGCCTCTTTTTCTTTGTATTAATGCAAATGGTGGTGGGGTTGTTGGTGTATTGGCACAACATCACTACATTTCTTATATGGGACGTTTTTTATACCAGAGCCGTGAGTTGATGAGGTGGTGAGGTGTATCGGCACTACATCACTACATTTCGTGTACGTGACATTTATGTACCAGAGCCGTGAGTTGATGAGGTGGTAAGGTGTATCGGCACTACATTACTACATTTCGTGTATGTGACATTTTTTTACCAGAGCCGTGAGTTGATGAGGTAGTAAGGTGTATCGGCACTACATCACTACATTTCGTGTATGTGACATTTTTGTACCAGAGCCGTGAGTTGATGAGGTGTGTGATGAAAGGCTTAAATCACAGTGAAAAACAGATAAACCATAGCTGCTAAAAATATACAAATTATTAATGAAAACCGTCATTCTAGCGACATCTGTTGAGGTTAAAATTGATTCAGTTTGTTTTTCAGTAGGCCCCTGTAATAGTTGGAATTATGTTGAGATTCTATAGTATAAACACAGAGGTCATTAAAATCGTCTAGGAACGACTAGGAACCCCCTTTTGAGGCTTCAAAATAAACATTGAATTTTGTCAACCAATAGATCTGAACAAAGAGCTATAAAATTTTGAGTAACCAATCAGTGAACGAAGAGGCGTACATCAAATGCAGACAAAGGAATGAACTGTGGATCAGGCAATAAAAAAGATAATTAACGACATTTCGATTCTCACAGAAATTGGAGGTGAACGCACTTTAGGGTCAACATCGACTTTCAAGGTGACAAACTCCTGGGAATGTTTACAATAACTGAGACATTTATGGGGTATCGAACCATTGAAATCGGGTGCTTGGAAGTTTTACAGGTTGTAAAGCGCACACACAAAAATGCAATGAAAAAAATTATAAACGTGATAGTATAAAAAAAGGACGGGAAAAGCAAAGGAAAGTTACTGGCGGAATTTCAACTGTAGTGCAATTATTTATGATAGAAGGAGGGTGTCATGTTCGATAAAAATCGTACTAAAGAGAGGAGTGAGTGTTGGAAACAATGGAAATTAATCGTTATCAATTTAAGATGAAACGGACATATTGGTAAATCAATCTTGAATGAAAATCTCGCAAAAAAAATAGACATTTTAGAAAAGTGCGGCGACCGGATGGAAGGATAATATAGAGATTTTGGACTGCTACGAAGGTCCTAGGGACGTGAAAATCGAGTATCAGAAGAAGACAGAAAAACTAAAACATATAGCGATAGATTAGATTCAGGAAAAGTAGACATTTTACATAATTATTAGGTTAGATATATATTGGAGTTACCCAATATTACGGAGGGATCGAAACAAGATAAAAGGTTGGCGGTCTCATGTATATTTTGAAGGGTAAACAATCGAAATCCGAACATGGTTTTTATTTACGTTAAGGTAATAAATGATTAGAAAAGCGATTAACTTTAACGTTGGGCTTATGAAGTATTTAGATTAGGAAAAGAGATTAAAACTAATGGCTCTAAAATTAAACTAAATTTACGGCCGTAGTACATAAAATCTGAGACGTAAACATATGTCCAGACGTATAATTTATGTGAAATCTTGTAAGTGAGGGATGGAGAATGGGCGGAGATTGGGTAAAACAATAAAAATGACAGATATCCCAGAGTCTAATTAGGTATATCTCCCGTAGAAGTGTGGAAAACTATATATTAATTAATAATAAATGAAGTATGAAATTTTCCTGGAGACCACACACATCGGGAAAAGTGAAGAAAAGATAAAAGGAAGGGTAAAGAACGGAGATAGGAAATGATCCATGTGGAGAAAAGCGATACAATTCGAATTTATCCGTGAAATTAATAAATACGACTTGGAAAATGAGTAATTATAAGAGTTATGAGAAATGACATAAGAATCAAGAAGAAATTGTGCAAGAAAACGTCGCGGATAAATATAAAATTCAAAGATAAAGGAAAAACTCAAATCTGCGACAGGGAGATAGAGAGTACGGGTGGAAATGGAAAAGCTCATATAAGTAACAATAAAATTAAGTAGAATTTAAACAAATCGAAATTCAAAAATGCGTAGTAAAGATTTCGACATGGATTTAAACAATTTTCGCACGAGATGCATAAAATTGAGATGTATATATATATTATTGAGGACGGACCTATCGCAAATTGAGAAAAAAAGGAACACAAAATCATGAGAATTTAACTACATTTTGTATGAACACAGGACAAAGGAAGCTTGGGCGATTAACACAGACTTACCCGATTCGGACCCTATCGATTTAGATTTGTGAGATGGAAACTGGCCACCGCCTTGAGCCGGAAAGCAGAACATCTTATGGAAGAACGATCGAAATTAGGGGAAGGGGTGTTCGGATTTACGAGTTGATAGGAAATAGAATTAAGCATCAAGAGAAATTCAGATACGTCTTTTGGGACCTGAGAGGGATATAAAAGATGGAACACATCAGTCAGGAGGCAGTCGCGCCGAGGATTCGAAAAGTTGTTACGTGGCAGTACTACGTCTTTGGTAGGATTAACAGTGAAAATCTTTAAGTGTTAAAATTTAAATAAGCCCTAGACTTAGGAAAATTTTGTGAAAAATACAAGTGCTAGAGTCAGTGAAATTTAATTTGGTTAAACAGTGAAAATAAATATAATTTAAACTCAGTGCTTAAAAGTGTTAAGTGAAGTGCAGAAAGTGATTACGGAATTAAGAATTTAACTAAAATTTAAAAATAATTATTTCATTCAAAGTGAAGACATTCAAATTAAACTTAAGAGTTTGTTATCGTTAAATTAAAGTGGATGTGCTCGTGAATTGATATTTAAAAATAGATTATAATTTTGTTTAAAATTATTAATAGTAAATACTTCATCTTAGGTTAAAAGAAACACAAAAACAAAAAAAAAGGATTCGATAATAATAAACGTTTAAACCTTTGTTCTAAAATTAACAGTTAGAAAAAAAATTAATTTATTAAGAGTCGAGTTTAATTAAAAGTTTGCACAATTCGGAATAAATTTTCTTATCAATTTATATAAAAAGAAATTTAGAATTAATAAATTGTTCAATTAAAATCCATCGTGCGTATAGCGACAGTGTTAAAAGTGTTTGTCGTTTTAACCGGAATTTTAATCATCAGTCTATCATTTCGAAAAGGAATTTGAAACAGCTATCATTCAAAAGCCTAAACTAGAAAAGTGTTATTAAATCAACGGGTTTTCTGAATTAGGATTTCGTTCGGAAGAAAAATTAAATATCAACTAATTTATACGATTCAAGCGAGAATAAAATATTAAATAGGAATAAATAGTCGAAAAGATTTATTTTGAAATTAGTTGAAAAAAATACAATTAATTAGGTAGGATTTCTTCATCAAGGTTGTTGTGTACACCCGACCGGAAATACCTTGACGGGGGGTAAGTTTTCTTTTTATAAATAATTTGCAGGACCTAGGAGTGAGGAGATACAGCTGATTATGGTATATCAATTAAATTATTAAAAACAACAAAACAAAGCATTACACATTAATATATGTATATTATGTATTTATTTATATAAAATAAAGTAATATATTGTATATAAAGAATAAGTATATGAGTAATGTATTTATATATATGTATTTTACTTATTAATCGAAGCATCGAAATGGTAGCGATTTTTAATACCTACCCGAGGACATATCTATATTATTGAAAAAGAAAATATGTATTTATTAATATTCCAGACTATGTAGAATCATATATTTTATATTTATTTATTTATATATGTACTCTTTTTTTTTAACATATTTTGACAATCGAGATATGTGTACTTATATATATATATATATATATATATATTTATATTTAATTTTCACCTAACTTCTAGTAAATTTACTAAATTCGGAAAATGAAAAATGGTTTAACTTCAATACAGGATTTAAAAATATTTAAATTAACAATGCACAATAAAAGTAAAGAGGCACATATGACTTCTAAGGAATTTTAAAATAAACAAATCTCACATTTAGGTTAGTGTGTCAAAGAAGGTGTTTATATTATTCGATTTGTTTACAAATAGAGACACCAAAGATCTGGGTCAACCGCATGGTTTGAAAACGACCTTGGCCGTAACTAGATAATTTATCAGGGTTATAAGGATAACCATCAGGATGTCATTGTGCAATGTGCAGCGATATGGGTCATTTACAAATACCTATCATTCACAATCTACAATTGGAAAAAAATCATGGGTTAGCAAGATTTATATCAAAAAATTACATGAAACATTTGAATACCATTGATTAGATGGTCGCATAGATTTTATTAGTTACCTGAAACAGCTAGAAGCTGCGTGCTTACAATTACCTACCATTCACAATCTACAATTGAAAAATCACGGGTTAGTAAGATTTATATCGAATAATTATACAAAACATTTGAATGTTATTGATTGGGTGCTCATACAAAACCCCATCAGTTGCCTGAGACATTTCAGAGTCGAGTACTTTCTAATGCGGCAATCAACTACTTGAAACAATTGAGAAATCACGGGATAGGATGAACAAAAATTAATGTTGAACCCTGGAGGTAAAATTTAAAACAAATACAGTTCATCAAACAGGAGGCAGTGGTCGCTCCTACAACAAGACCATTGACCAAACCAAATAGAGATGACGATTCTCTTAAATAAAAACGTCAAAACCAAACAAAAAGCCTGGAGTTCGATAGCTCTCCAAAACAAACTATCAAATAATTTCTTATTCTACTAGTATTTATTAGTATAACCTTATTCTTACGTATATATTCGGTTACCAAGCTAAGAATTGTGCAGAATTCTTCGTGCGAGATCCGAGCTCGGAATGCGAGGTAGATAGCCTCGTATTGCGAGTTATAAACCTTTCCCAAACTGTATGTATACATATATTTATTCGTATGTACTGTTTACTGGAGAATGCGGACCTGCATACAGCTTGCATTTAGGTCGGTAGACCACTCTCGCATTCTCTTTTAAACGTGGAATGAGGATTCACGACCCGTAAGTCCACACCAACCGTGAGTATATGATTGTATATAGGACGAAACCGGTTCGCCCTAAGTAAATTGTAGTCCAAGGAGGTGTTGGAATTTGGAGGTTTCGGGACCCGAGGGAAGACTTGAAGGCAGTGCATGATGACGTGGAAGGCTTTTTGGGACGCGATAACTAAGGTATCAATCAAAAAGCCGTGTCAAAAGATTGTACGAATTTCTTGTCGACTCACGATCATCTCGTTTACTTGCAGGAGGAAGGAGCCAAATTTTTGCTAGCAAAGGGTTATTCTGAGTTCGTCAAATATACAATTAACTAATAACATTACCATACTAAATCAATTTTACATGTACCTTATAGCAGCTGAGTCATGGAGGAGTGGCGCCAACCAGACACAATAATTAATCATTGCCAAATTTACTAACAATTAACCATTTGAGTTATATTTAATTATCTGTCCAAATAAACATGTATAATATCTTTTATCAGCGTTTAACTACGATTTTGTTAGGGTGCAGGGAATCAATAATTACATTAGGAAAGTTAGCTCATTCAGGGAATTCATGTAAGTCTAGGTTTGCAATGGAAAGACCAATTAAATTGTGAAACTCAACACCTCGATCAGAACCAAGGGGGTTACCACAAAATGAAAGTAATTAAAATCCTATATCATAAATCAAAAAAATTACACAACGTTTGATGGAATTTAATTACAATATAAATACGGGTATATTTGCGTTCAAGATCGTAAATAACGTATTAATTAGTTAAGTACATATGTCTATAAAGATATATAGTACAAGAGAGCTTTAAGTAGCTTTCTGAAGTTATCAAAGAAATTAAGGGTCCAATTTTCATGGAGGCTTATGTGTCGTAGGGGAGGAATTTTCCATCCCTGCGAACACATATGCAAAGCCTTAGAAAAAAAAAGAAGTATCGATCATAGCCAAGAGAGAAGAAAATTTTATATTGTTTTAAACAAGTAAAAGAAAATGGTGAAAAGGCGAGAATATTACAGGTGGTAAGGTGTATCGGCACTACATCACTACATTTCGTGTATGTGACATTTTTGTACCAGAGCCGTGAGTTGATGAGGTGGTAAGGTGTATCGGCACTACATCTTTATATCAGAGCCCTGATGTGGTGAAGTGAGCCGTACATCGTGAGACATTTGTAGTTCATCTTGAATGGGGGTGTCAAACACCGCATTCAAAATATATTACTATTGTAGTAGTTCATTAGAAAGTATACACGATTTGTGTATATGTAAAACTTCCTACCTTAGATCAGTACGCGCGTATTTTGGATGTGTATAAGGCCAAACCGCACCCATAGTGTACTAACACTATAAGGTTTTAGAATTATTAAGAAATAAATTCTTTGGAAAGTACACAATCAACGTTCTTAATACTGTATAATTTCAAAATACAAAAAATATGTGGCAAACTATAAACCTAAGAACATTATTTTATTTTATTAGAACATAGTTCTTACCAAAGATAGTTCTTCTAATATCTTTGGTTCTTACTTTCTAAGTTCGGCTTCCATACACTTCGATATATATAATAAATAGATATTATTAAAAAAAACCGAAACTGAGAACCACTTTTATTAGGTATTAAGTATGTGATTATTTTTTTAAATTATATCTATTAATTTTTATATCATAGATGCAATAATATTCATAAAATTTAAATAAAAAACTTTTTTTTTTTTTTTTTGGTAAACTAACGTTTAAGACAAGATTTTTTATGCATAGCACAAAGGGTAACAATTATTTTACAAGCAATAATTATTCGCCTGAAACACTCATCCACATTGAAAAATCTCCTGATAAAAGATACATGACGCCAACGGGACTCGAACCCATGTCCCTTCGATTTCCGGTCGACAGCTCTGACCACTGAGCTATGGCGGCTTATCTCTTATCCGCGAAATAATTCAATATATACTAGTGTTTCATTCAACAATTACTGCTTGTTACATTTTTTCACCTGAAAACAACCAACTTTATTTTATATGAGAAAGGCATCGTAAGTGCTAACTCTCTCACTAGATGGCGTCGAGACAAATTGTCTACATTTTTAGGTGAAATACTTGAACTTGTCAAATATTAATTTTTTTTTTTTTTGGTAAACTAACGTTTAAGACAAGATTTTTTATGCATAGCACAAAGGGTAACAATTATTTTACAAGCAATAATTATTCGCCTGAAACACTCATCCACATTGAAAAATTTATTTAAATTTTTTTTTTTTTTTAGTTTGTTACTTGTAAGGGACGTATTGTCTCTCACATAGACCGCAACACAGTCTTCATGATTCCACGCCAAAGAGGGATCATGAAGAGCGAAAAATAGACATTCATATCCCCAACTCAACAATTTTCAGGGGAATCTTAAAAATGTTACTTATCTCTAAACATATGTTATTTCTTATGCTAAGGAGAGTCCAGCTGTTTCATATGTGTTCTTTATTTTGTGATGCCTACAACTGAACTCTCAAAAACTAAATCTTAACATAAAAAGGCAAAGTCAAATTGACAGGTTAGCGGGTTAGCCAAGCCGGAGGGCCACCCATCGGCCCGCGCTACTCTCTGAGATCTCAGCGAACCTCAGGTATTGAATCCCAACGTAAATTTAAATTCCCCTCCTTCGACCCCCTCCCCACATCGTCATTCCATAATGTGGGCTGGAGGAAGCATTACCTTGTAGAACGTTGTTTGATATCAGGGAAAATAGAAAACAAAGGCGGTCGAAGTCACAATATCATCTTCTTCGATATCCCTAAAGCCGTCCGGTAAAATACTGAGGTAGCATATTTTTATAGATAATCTCTAGGCGTTAAGAAAATAAGCAATTGCTGCTTAATAACACACATTTTAGGTGGCCAGAATATTTTAGATGCCAGTGGAAGTGGAATTCAAAAGGAGCAGGCTTAAAACCGTTAAAATTAATTAATACCTTGTAAGAATATCCATTTAAAATATATTTTATTAATATGTTAGTTCTACTTTTATTTTATTTGAAAATGTTTTGAAATAAAATTTAAAATTTATTTAAGACTTTACAAAGTCGAAAGACTCATACAATTTTCTCAAAGTACCCTAGTTTTCTTGATACTGTACTGAGAATGAGTGTGAATGTTTAATTATGGATAGAAATGGGGTCTACCCATAAGCTACACCTTTTGTAATTTTTATTTTACAATAAATAATTTTTGATTTGATTTGATTTGATCCACTCGCATAGTTCTAAAACCTTTTATCCACTATTCCTCGAAAACAAAATTGTTTTTTTTGGTCATTTTATAAGTAGCTGAAATATGTAATTATTTTTCATTTTTAATGAGAGGTTAAGCTGTCGTGATCTTTTACATCGACATTCTATAATTTGACATTTCACTAACTGTGTTCGTTCAGGTATCTAATAATAGCCCCTACAAAAATCAGGTGCGACCATCTACGACCCCAGCAGTGAGGGCGCTCGCCCGCCCGCCAAGCGCCGTATAAACCGAAATAAACATATTACTTCACACAAAGTTTAAATTAGATTTATTTAAAAGGTACGATTTGTATAGTGCCTATCCAATTTACAGTAAAAAATATTTACTAATATAGATCAAAAAATGAAATAAAATACTTTTTTGTTTTAAAACCACTAGTTTTTAATAATTTATTGAACCGACCGGTTTCGCTTTACTTAAGCATCATCAGGGTACAAATTATTACTAGTAATAATTTGTACCACGAAGTGATTGCTTTCTACAATAAATATAGATCAATTTGTTAAATACTAACTTTTTTATATTACTTTTAAAGTAATACTTGATAAAGTAATATGTATCTAAATTTTTTTGTTGTAAAAATTCCTTCTAAAAAGTTATTAGTATTTTTCCGCGGCTTCGTACTAAAAAACACTGTGCATCGGTTACTTTGAACAACTCATTTGTAACCTTAGTTGCGGCAAAACAACCTGCACAGTAACTGCACTCGTACCAGCCACGTTAGTTTCGAAATTACGAGATGAAGCATCTTCCTCTACAATTCTACCACATTTCCATTAATATTTCCATTGATGAAATCAGATTCTTAAAATTATATTGTTGATAAAAAAACTGAAGGCATAACTCTAGAGAAAACTTAGCTGTGTTGCAAATAAAATTCTTTTTAAATTCCCTTTTTCTTCGTTCATATTTCTAGTTTTTGAACATCATTTTATATACCAAAACTTGGCGGTTACATAAAAAATGTAATTTTTTCCAGGAAAGAATTTGTCGCAAATGACCTTTACAAAATAAAAGCGATATTACGTGCCTACACGGAAAGCATAAGTTATTCGGGTAACTTCATTCGTAAAATTTTATAGAAAACCGTTCAATTTACCATCGCGCGGGTATACGTTTCTCACTTTACTATTCCCGCGAGTGCGCCATAAACAGTAAACAGGCCGGATGGAAAAAACATACTATGCGCGTATGATACTGAATTTTATCCAAAAAACATACTCGCGCCTATTTCTCTCGGGATTAGCTCTCTCACTCTCATACTCTAAATATCGCTTTAAAATATATTAGTCGCTTTTACTCCAATGATATTTTAAATTTTACGTGCATTTCTACGTATTATATTTATTGATCCTAAGTTAGAAAAGATTGTAAAGACCCTCCTTGAAAAATATATCCCTTTTATTCGATTTCGTAAAACTGAAAATTTGCGGTGAGAAAAATTTATTTATTTATTTATTGGTAAAGGTAAGAGACAAACAGCTTATACATAAAAAATAAATATAAATATATACATGTTAAATACAGTCAAGCCAAAAAAGTCTCCTATATTAAAATTAGTTGGAGATGGAGTTTTATTGCATAAAAAAATATATATATATTTTAGGTGAGGAGGGGAGGAATAGGAATTTAGGATGAGGATAGGAGATGCTCTGGATACATTCCATACTATTGTATTAATTTTCGATCGTACGAGTTACTTCTAATCGATATTTGTGAAGTGTATTGCTAAAAATGTCTATGTTTTGAAATTTAGTATTATATTGGGCACATATACGTGGAATTGGTGAATTTTTTCTAAAGTTAGTTCTACATGTAGGTAAATGAAACAAATGGGATTGCCGTGTTGATCTTGTTGGAATATGAATATTTATTAAATTCATTAGCTCTGGTGAGTCGAGGCCATTGTTAAGAATTTTAAATAATAAGATTTGGTCAAAAATCAAACGTCGCGTATGAAGTGAGTTGAAGTTGTGGTAATTAATAGAATCGGCGTAATTTGAGAAATGTAAGTTTTTTTTATAATTAATCTGTTTAAAAAATTTTTTTTGAATTCTTTCGATTCTTTCAATGTGAGCTTGGTAAAAAGGAGTCCAGATCGGTGTGCAGTGTTCTAGGTGGGGACGGATGAACGCTGTGTAAAGGGAATATAGAGTCTTAAGGTTGCGGAAAGGTTTCGTTAAACGTATTATAAATCCTAGCATTTTGTTGGCTTTGTTGATGATTGCATCAGTGTGTTGAATGAAGTTTAATTTCACATCCAGTATTACCTCAAGGTCTCTGATAAAATCTACTTCTTTGATTTGTGTCCCGTTTAATGTATAATCAAAGGAAATTTTATTGTTGTTACGTGTAAATGATAATTTATTGCACTTTGAGGTATTTACTACAAGTTTATTTGATTCACAGTAGTTAAAAAGACGATTGAGATCCTCTTGAAGTTTAATGCAATCTTCGATTGATTTGATAACTAAGTAGATTTTTTTATCGTCTGCATATGCTAGGTAATTGGCGTGTAAAAAACATTTGTGAATATCATAAATATACACATTAAATAATAATGGCCCTAAATGAGAACCTTGAGGTACACCGGAGGGCACGGAAAAGAAACTGGACTTAGTTCCCGCAACTGATACACATTGAAGTCTGCTCTGAAGGTATGAAGTGAGCCACCGAAGTAAGTCACCATGGATGCCTATTTGACTTAATTTTTTAATTAAAATGAAATGGTTTACTTTATCGAAGGCCTTAGAGTAATCAGTGTAGATTACATCTACTTGGTTTCTATTGTCCATATTGCTCGTTAAGTATGGTATAGTTAAATATGACCGAAGGAAATAAGGTATCATTAGCCCAATTGTTAGAGGAGCGGCAAGGCGAAGGTCTTGGGTTCAACTCCCAAATGCAACCGTATCTTTTTCTGATTTTTCTTTCGTTTAAATATTAAATATTACAATTTGCGTTATCTTAGGTTGTAACTTTATAACTAATCGTTGTAATGACCTCTTGCACGAGTGACGTCAAATACCAAGAAATATTCTCCAATTAAGAAAGTAATTGAATGAATATGGGCCTCGAGATATATATTTTTTGGTATCAAGCAGTGTTACGCTTCGTTCATCATCTAATTTTTCGGAATGCTTTCCAGTGTACCATATCAAAGTCAATTAATTAATAGATAATTCAATCGCCTATTATCTACATCGGTGAATTCTAAGGTTTATCCTGTGAGGCTGGGTATAAAAAGTGGCATCAAGCTTAAATTTATTTTTATTTATTTATTTATTTATTTCATTCAAAATACAGTTTTTACATAAAAAGCATACTCTGCACATCTCACTAGGGCATTCCTGTATCAAGATGTGCAGCTTTACAATAATATCATTTAAAAAAATACATATATGTAAATTAAAAATAATAACAACATTAAATTAAATTTAAACCAAAAAAGAAAAGTTTATGACACGGACGTTTCGAGACCGGTAGACAAAAATAAACAAAATTTTAGTAACAAATGTATGAAAAAAATAAAAACAAAAGAAGCATTATTAAGTAAGTTGGCAACAATAATATTCTTCTGTTAACTAAAGTACAAGGTACCTGTGCTGGCTTATCAGACACAAGCATAGGGTAACCATACTAACAATTACAACATGGAAAGTATGAATAATAGATTATAAGAAAAAATAAAAATAACTAAATAAAAAAAGGTAAATAATAACAGATAGGTAAGTAGATAATATTATAATAAAAAGTAAGTAAGTAAATAATTTAGCTAGACAATAATTAAAGTAAATATTAATACGATAATTAAGTAGATAATAATAATAATAAGTAACATAATAATAAATAACCAAAAGTTATTTTAGAAGTAAATAAGTACATGCGCAGTAAGTAAATAAGGATTGTATCGAAACAGAGCTTCCACAAGGAATTATGATATAAGCGACAACATGGGTGATCTAAAATCATCACTCTCAGCTAGTACGGAGATTTTGACCATTTTCTTGAATGAATTTAACGTACCTATAGTTTTTATATTTTCTCCAAGCATATTATATAGCAACGGAGCTTTATATGAAAAACTCCTTTGTCTGAAGGATGTTCTGGTATACACCGGCTGATACATTAAAGAAGAACCCATTCTAGTGCTGCGCACTTGTTGAGATCTTTTAGCAGTAATAGTGTTGTTGAAAAATTTACAGAGAGCCTGTATTATGTACAACTGCCTTATTGTCATAATTTTGCTTTCACTATATAATAACTTTGATGGATACATAAAATTTCTCTTATACATTATTTTTAAAATTAATTTTTGTGCAACATTCAAAGGCTCTAAGGTAGTCTTGTTACAAGAACCCCAACAGACAACATTATATGAAAGCATTGATTGAACAAGAGCATAATATACAGTTTTTAATGTAACTTTGTCCAATATGTTTCTTAGATTTTTGAAAATGTAGGCTAGCCTTCTTATTTTGTTTCTTAATATAGTAATGTGATTGTTCCATTTTAAATTTTTATCGATAATTAAACCCAGGTATTTGATGTTGTCTACTCTTTCCAAAGATTGACAGTTACACTCCTGCACACAACAATGTAATTTTAATGAACGTTCCAAAGATGGTTGATTTACAGAGGAAATGCTAAAAGTAATATATTTAGTTTTGTTCATGTTTAAGGTTAACAAGTTTTGATCAAGCCAATTTTTGACTGCCCTTAATCCTGCCTCGCACTGAGCATACGTTTCGTTCCATGTGTCAGCAGCAAACACCAAGACAGTGTCATCTGCAAATACAATTGAAGATCCAGAAAATTTCAGTTTACAGAGGTCGTTAATATATAACAAAAATAGAATTGGACCCAGAACACTACCTTGAGGAACACCATATACAATTGATTTATTTGAGCTAATGTGATCATTAATTATTACTCTCTGTGTTCTATTTTCAAGATATGATCTGAACCAATCTAAAGATTTATTAACAATACCCATTGAACTGAGTTTTTTTAAGAGTAAACCGTGGGATACGGTATCAAATGCCTTAGACAAGTCTAAAAAGACGGCCATTGCTTTATTGCCAGTATCAAGAGCTTCTACGACTGTGGTGATCATTTTTAATGCAGCATCACTTGTTCCCATGTTCTCTCGGAAGCCAAATTGATTATCTGAGAGAATTTCATATCTTTTTACATAAGACATCAACCTAATTTTAGCTAATTTCTCTATTATTTTTGATAACGTATTTAGCAAGGAGATAGGTCGATAGTTATTTACATCTTCGTTATCTCCTCCTTTAAATAAAGGAATAACTTTGGAATTTTTGCAATGATTAGGGAACAAGCCATTCTCAAAACTAACATTTACAATGTGTGTAATAGGTATTACTAGTTCAGAAGCATTTTGTTTGTAGACCATTGCACTTATATTGTCATTTCCACTCGAAAAACCTGATTTTAGCTCATTAATCACATTTAAAACTTCATTACAATTCGTTGGTTTGAATTCAAAGCAGGCATTTTGCATAGATTGTGTTGGATTATAATTTTTTACTAAAGATTCTTCACTGGTGCTATTTGCACTACACAAAAGATTAGCAAAATTTTGACCTATATCACTAAAAAAATTATTCACATGGTTAGTAATGACTGTTGGATTATCATTTATGGATACAATGTTATTATTTACTTTCAGTTTATTTATGGGCACTGATTCCTTTTGCAAATCCAATGCTTGTTTTATTATTTTCCATTCTTGCTTTATGTTTCCTTTTACCTCGTGAAGCTTCCCTTTATAATATGTTTGTTTGGTCGTTTTTATAATTTTAGAACACCAATTTCTGTATCTTTTATAATGTGCAAACAGTTCGATATTATTTGGTTCTTTACGACAACTCTTGTGTAATTTGTCACGTTTAATGAGGCAGTTAACAATTCCAGAAGTTATCCATGGTTTCAAGTGCTTTTTATTACAATGGATTCTCTTAGTATATGAGCAATTTCCAATATGTAATTTTAGACGTCTTATGAAATTATCAGCTGCAGTATTGACATCACTGGTGGATAAGACTGTATCCCATGTTTCCTCTTTCAGTGTCGAATTTAGTAGGTCATTATCCACAGTTAGTCTAAGCTTAACGTCTATTTTTTTTGATTTTGTTACTCTGGATTTAGGATATTTCAATAATGTAGCAAAATGGTCTGTAATACTGGTCCTGAATACAGCACTCTGAGGATCGTCTTTTGACTTAACCATAATGTGATCAATACAACTCTCAGTACTTGATGTTACTCTAGTCGGTGAAATAATAAATGGTTTTAGACCGTGGTAAATCAAAAGTGAAAGATATTGTTCACTTTTTATGTTGTTCATATCCAGAATATTTATATTTATATCACCACATAAAATCACTTCATGGTTATGTGTTGATACAGAACGTAGTAAGTCATTTAGGTGGTCAAGAAAGGTATCAATGTGTGCTTGAGAAGGAGATCTATAAACTGCTAAAACACATACATTATAAGGTAGTTGTAATTTAAGACAGTTGGCATGTGGAATAGTTATTTCTTCAACAGAAACTATGACATCATTCCGAGTGTAAACGACAACTCCATCATTTTGTAAATAATGTATTTTGGTGCTATGTGATGAATATCCAGTAATACTTGGGATATAGATTGAATCTTTCAACCAAGCCTCACTAAAAACGATAATGCCAAATCTATATTGTATTGCGTCGAGAACAGCTATAGTATCATTGAAATTTTTTTTTATGCATCTTATATTCATACAATATATAGAGAGAGCAGAATGGTTAAGAAATTCATTACATACTGATGGGTCATCTATGTTGATATTGATTTCCTTGTCGTCATTTAGTTCTTCATCGAATATAGAATCCATATTAATACTTTTTTATACATGTTGCTGTTGGTGGTGTGACTCATAAAACAAAAGCAAATAATATGCGATGTAATTAATAATAATAATCAGAATAATAATGGGTGTATATTAATTTGAGCCTGTGAAAACTTGTCGAAAATGTAGGTATATCCCGTGAAGGTACAAACGAAGGAAATTATGTTTACATAATTATCAATCTTAAAGTATATATTTATAATAAAGTGAATAATAGCAATAAAAGTGGTTATAGAGTGGTAGTAGATCTTTTGGTGGTAATAGATTGGTAAGATAAATAAGTTAGCATCAAGAACGCAACTAAAATGACAAATACATTCAATAACATTAGAAATACACAGAATGTGACTAAAATAGTGCGCAGGTATTTGCAATGATTTTATGATATTAACAAAACAACAATTATTAAATGATATTAACAAAAAAATATAGCTCAGAGCATGGAGCGTACTTAAGTTGTAAAGATGTTGCAAAGAATATGTTGACATAAAATAAATACATACAAAAACATTTGAAATACACAGCGATGTGGCCAAAATAGTGCGTAGGTATTTGCAATGAAATTTTTTTTTTTCTGGTATATGCACAGTTGTTATTTGTATGTTATTACCTAATGACAAATTATATGTGATAACAACAGCTAAGGGTGGTAGGTAAATATAGAATACATCACATTGCTTATTCATTATCCTATTGAAAATTATGAAATGAGTCTTAAAGGAACAAGTAATGAATTTCATAATTACCGACTTATTAATCTTAATCAGAGCACGGTGATTACTCAATCTGTAAATATGTAGGTGCGACGGGTGTGTTGCAATAGAAAAAGTAGTTACAATTACCTGCGAACTATTCCAGAATCTGACCATAAAAGGAATATAGATATATTCATTTATTTTTTTCCCAGATTTATATAGATTTACTAGAAGTATGAGGTTACATGAGATCTTACTGATTGTGATAAAAATAAATGAGTATATAAATATTCTATAACAATATATTACAATATGAGAACATGAAATGATATCTTCATTAACAGCCATAATGACAGAGTGAAATAGAAGTCAGATAGATTGACCTTTTAAACGTTGCAGGTCATTGGCATTATTTATTGTTATGATTTTTGAGGTGTCAATTTTCTTCAGTAAGATACGTCCTGAAGATGTCCATGCATATTTAAAATTGTTTTCTCTGGCGAATCGTTTAGTTTGTCCTAGGAGGAATTTTGCTTTTTGTGTTAAGTGATCCGATACATATATTCTTTGGGCATCTTGCGATACTCCTAGATCGTATGTATTTAATTTATTTGTGCTGGGAGTTGTGGCCTTTGTGTATGTTTTTATTTTGCATAAGAAATTATCTCGATCTAGTGTGTTATTAAAGGTCGCAATGATTGATCTGGGATTTTTTTTAGCAATTTTAGGCCCCATTCTATAGATTTTTTTTATTGCCGAGTTCATATTTCCTGAAGAGTCCTCAAAGTTGATAATTTTTGTTATTTTATTGAGAATTTCTAAATAGTTATTAGAGATGAATTCTGGAATGCCTCTTATTTCAATATTACATATTTGAGACATATATTCTAGTCTGTCGATTTTGACGTCTTGTTGTGAGATTGTATTAATTAAAATGTTGTTTTGGTTTTTTAATTCGATTAGATCAGCATGATCTTTAACCTGTAATTTTTCCATAGAAGTCACACGCTTTTTTAGATCTTCCTGTTGATCCGTCATGAATTGGAATGACTTTAGTAGATCATTGTTTTGTTTTAATATTTCTTCATATTTTTGATCATAGATGCTTAGTTTCTTATCTACAAAAGAAATCATTGTTGTTTTAAATTTTTCAAGTTCCTTCAAGAATATTTCCAATGTTAACGGCTGATTAGAGCCATCTGTGAATGATGATGCTAGATTTTCACTGGTTATTGTAGGTGTGGTTGTAAGCTTCGCTGTTTGTGCAATTCGTTTTTGATTTTTGGCAATAGGTGTCAGGTCTTGATTGAGTTCATTCATGTTATTATCGATAAGTTTCTGTTTAGTTGATTTTGGAATTTTAATGCACTTCTTACATTTCCATTGTTGTGATTGAGATTGATTTTTTGCACCTCGGCGAGAAGTTTCCGCTATATCCGCACACAAAATGTGATATCCATCTTCACATACAGAACATGCTATAAAGTCGGCCGGAACTTCAATGTTTTTTTCGCATGCAGTACATTGATTATTCATTCTAAATTCGCTGAGCGTGAAATTCACACTAAAAGAGCACTATTGAATAATTGTTTCCTTTAAGGATGGATAACTTTGCTACACTTGAGATCTTCACTCTTTAATGTTCAAGAACTATGGCACCGATTTTTGAGTTTATGACACAAGCTCTCGAGGAAAAACAAAAAACTCTTTTTGGTGCAAAAAACACACTTTTTGTGAAAAGAAATACACTGGACAGTGCACAATCTTCGATTTAGATGAATTGACCACTTTTTAGCTATTTTCTATTGTTGATTTTGTTAATTTTTTTGATAATTTGAAGGAGATACAGAAAAACGTCAATACTAGACTTGACAGTGTTGCCAATATTAAGCAGAGGAGCTTTATCTTATGAGAATGAAGATGATTTATCTTGTAGTTCCCTTTTTTATCAGAGGTTAGCTATCAATGTTACCATCGAGATATTCTTCACACTGCAATCTACGGTCAAACAACTCTGCGGAAATACACTTGTAAAAAATCAATCAATTCCCTTCGCTAATCTTGTATTTTCCGTTACTCCTAATTTTTATAATGTAATAAAATTTACAACTATGTAATTGCATTAGAAATTACGAGCATCTGGGTTACTTTTTAATTCACTCGTTATAGTCATCTGATCTGGGTATTTTGAGGATGCGACTATGCATTTTCAATTTTTTGTACAAATTATTAGTTAACTGATCAGGTTTCATTCGCGTACATATTAATAGAGAAAACATATTATTTAAGAAAGAATTTCTCCAAACATACAAATATGTGATGTAAAATCTTCCTAAACTTGACCTAAATCTGACCGAACGTATAAATGTAAAATTTAAAATCTGTCCAAACCTTTAAATTGCTGTGCTCCATTAAAGTTCCCTTCCGAAACCGGTTGGTGTGTTCGTATAAACAAAGTGATTTTCGCAAAGTGACAGGATTTCATTTAATAATGTTCCATCGTGTACTTACCCGATACTAACGTGTTAACTCGGAGGGGTGATCATAAGTTATCGTAGAGTGTTTATAAAGTTCAATCACCTCTATAATTGACGATCCTATAATTAAGGGAATATCGATGGGTTTTGATGGGTCAAGGAAGCGGAGATAAAGCAAGCAACATGAGACGATTGGCAGTGAAAATTAAAATGGCTCTCATATATACATAAAATAACCTTCTCAAATTTGACATGCGAAATTCAAATAATTTTTATTTATTTATTATTTGTCGTTAAAAGTTTTTCAACTTTGCAAAGAAAATTGAACAGTTGAAATCAAGTTTGTAATATTATGAAGTCTCCCTGAAGACTAACCGTTATCTAAAATCCATAATATAATGTTAAACATATATGCTGGAATGCAAATTTCTATCGCCTTTTTATTATGTTGTTCTTATTAATTTTTTACAGATTTTCACGGATATCTGAATCATTTTACAATCATTACATATGTCAAAAATCTGTTCTCATTCTTATGAGAACATTAATTAGTTAATCTACATGGTTAACTGAGGTATTTTTAGAAAATTCACCTTTAATTCAACATTTTCTGTAATTGTAAGCAATCCAATTATAGTACGAACCAACCAAACAACCTTTTGATTTCAAATAATTACTAACTAAAAAGGTTTCTGCGTGGTTCTTGCATCTGCTGAAATTCGTAAAACTTTACAGAAAGAGTAACACATATGTTAGCTGCGAGTTCCACACGCCGATATACCATTTACGCATTTCCAATCCGGCTTTGTGTACCGTACCTGGAATTATTTTAGAAGTTCACCCTTATAATCCCCGTAGTCGAGAAGGATCGAAGGGCGCACTTCAGGCACTGTGGGAGTACCAATTATGAACTGGCTCCGATATCCAATTAAAACCCCTATTTGACGTATAAACATTATTTGTAAAGCCTGTGATTTAAATACTTCAGATTCGTGTCGGATCCGCATACGTTGGCCCTTGTTAAGACTGTAAAACGAATCATTTTACTATCAAATGAGGATTTTTCGAATTAACTCTTGAATATACACTTGAAATTATAACATGGAAATCGATTGAAAATGTGTTTATGTTAGGGGAGCACAGTTGAATTATCGATATATAAGTATAAATTATTGAGTCTGATTGGTCCCTCCATTCTACTACATAGATCTCTTCAAGACCCAGGCTCACTCTTTCATTTTCTCTTAAAGACTTTCTATATTCCCACTGTATCCCTAAAGATGGTATATATAACGCTGATAGATTTATTCCCTCAGGGCCTACTGTGTGAAATTAATATTTTTAAATGTGTTTATAAAGTAATAATATATAATACTTACTACTCTGTGGAATTAATATATTTAAATGTGTATATAAAGTAATAATAAATAATACTTACTACTTTGTGGAATTAATATTTAGAAATGTGTATTTAAAGTAAAAGTATGTATTACTTACTACTGTGTGGAATTAATATATTTAAATGTGTACATAAAGTAATAATATATAATACTTACTACACTGTGGAATTAATATATTTAAATGTGTATATAAAGTCATAATATATAATACTTACTACTCTGTGGAATAAATATATTTACATGTATATATAAAGTAATAATATGTAATACTTACTACTGTGTGGAATTAATATTTTGAAATGTGTATATAAAGTAATAGTATGTAATATTAACAATTATTTTACAAGCAATAATTATTCACCTGAAACACTCATCCACATTGAAAAATTTCCTGATAAAAGATACATGACGCCAACGGGACTCGAACCCGTGTCCCTTCAATTTCCGGTCGACAGCTCTGACCACTGAGCTATGGCGGCTTATCTCTTATCCGCGAAATAATTCAATATATACTAGTGTTTCATTCAACAATTACTGCTTGTTACATTTTTTCACCTGAAAAAAACCAATTTTATTTTATGTATGTAATATTTACTACAGTGTGGAATCAATATATTTTAAATATGCAAAAAAAATAATATATGAAAAACTAGATTTGATAATTCTTTGGCAAGAATTTATGTGGAGTGTGGATAAAACTATTTCATGTTAAAAATATTCTGCAATTAAATTTTTTTATGAAAATCTACTGACTTATGATTCAATAATTGTTCTTCCAAGCCGTATTTGCAATTTCTGCCACTCGATTAAATTTAAGTTCCGAACTCAAATTCAAATTCTGAGTGAGCGTTTTTCTCTCTTTCGTTTGAAGTATGAAAATGTTTTTTTTATTCCCAAGGGAGTTTAACCCGTTTTACTGGAACAGAGCAAAAAATAAGGTTAAACCCTTAATTAACTTTTAGGGGTTTCGTTATATTACGTTCCATTTTTTGTTTGAGTTAATCCATTATAATAATAATGTCGGCCCGCGCTACTAAATGGACCACACTTTGACTTTTAGTCAGGGGTTTGCTGGTTCGATTCGCATTGCTTTGCAAAAATACATAGGACGGGTTGCTTCACAGATTTTGAATAATTCATCAAATTTCAAAGTTAATTTTCAAGTTCTTTGAAGGTTTTATTAAAGTTCTGTTATTTTGTTCTTGTTCTTTCAGATTTGTGAAACAACTGGCCAATAATGATAAAATAACAGAACTTAAGATTGTGTTAGTCATTAATGAAACTGCTAAGGAAATAGCTTTTGGGAGCTTTTGCCAATGTTTTTTTGTTCGTTGCCGGAAGTTTTAAATTTCTAGGTAATGCGTTATATTGTTTATGTGCAATGTATTGTAAGGAGTTAATTCCAAATTTGGTCGTGTAAGTAGATGACGATAAATGTATTTGATTTTGTGATCGTGTTTTGTGCTGGTGTATGTCAGAATTAAAAACTGGTTTAGTGTTGGTGTGTGAGGAGTGTTGAATTATTTGTAGAATGGCAGTTGTGATGTTATACTTTGGCAGGACCGTAAACGAATTATTTGTGTCTGTGAGTATATATCTTTGACATGTGTTTCCCATGGCAGATTAAATATATTACGTACGGCTCTATTTTGAATTACTTGTATTTCGGAACTTTTTTTGGTAATGGTGCCCCAGATACTAACTAGATAACTCAGGTGGGAGTGGATCATAGCACAATATGTTGCACGCAGTGAATATGTGGAGAGTGCACCTTGGAGTCGATAGAGTACACCGGTTATCGGGGAAATTTTGGATTTTACATTCTCAACATGGGAGTTCCACGAGAGGTTAGAGTCTATGAGTAACCCCAAATATTTCGTTACTTGAACATGTTGTAGCTTTTCATTTCCAAGAATGATATTCATACCCATGTTATCTTTTTTTCCGAAAGTAAGGTAATGGGTTTTTTTAACATTGAGGCTCAATTTGTTTAATCGCAGCCATTTAGCCAGCTTTGCGAGATCTTTATTCATTATAGCTTCAAGTTCCTTCAGATTTTTGTAATGGTAGTAAATCACAGTATCATCAGCGAAAAATTGAAGTTTTCCCGAGATGCCACATTTATTTATATAATTGATGTATAGTAAGAAAAGTAGAGGTCCAAGAATCGAGCCCTGTGGCACTCCACATGTGATTTTTCCAAAGCCGCTTAGGTTCCCTCCGTTATCGACAAGGCAAAATCTATCAGCTAGGTAACTTCGGAGCAAATTTAAAGATTTCCCGACTATTCCCAAATGTTTCCTTTTCTTTATACATTTATGCACTGAATTAAAAAATAATATTATACGTAGTTTTCAAATTCAATTAAAAAATGTTAAAAATCGGGAACAAATACACCAGTACAATCAACCGTGAGACACTGCTACGCGAAGAGTGTGCGAGGAAATGACACGCTATTGATGTCCCGCTTTAGTTCGCTATGTGGGAATATGAGAAATCCACACGTCCGCATTTTGATTTAGACCATCGATACCTACGACCACATGGCTGTGCGTGTGCAGTCCAGCGCCTGTTGTGCCAGCCGGCCGATGTGGTCTTTTCGCACGTTTTTTTAGCATTTGCCGATGGTTTTTTCATGTTTTCATCAATTAAATTACAATTATTATCACTTTTGATATAAAATATAATAATTTAAGCAGTTAGCTATGAATATTCATATTTTTCCGATATTAAATCGCTTATTTAGAGATGTGTATTGACTACACAGCACCGGAACGCTTGGATTTTTTTAGCACAGTAAGGGAAAGATTGTTCATTACTTCATTGTTAAAATATTTAATATTTTAAACATATCTATCTACTATTATGATGTGCTTTTACTGCAGCTAACCTAAGAAACAAAAACACTCTATCTAAAATATGCGAACACTTATTATTTTAGCCCGGTGTTCACATAACATTACTACCTAATTATTTCTTCTTCTTCTTTATGTGCCGTATCAGGTCCCCCCGACGTTGGCGATCACTCTAGAAAATGTCTCTTTGTCTTGCGCTGCCCGGAATAGCTCCTTCACACTTCTAATGCCGGTCCACTCTCGTATATTTCACAGCTAAGACATTTGTCTTCTACCAGGCCTTCTGCGATCCTCTATCTTGCCTTTCAATATTAACTGGAGCAAATAATACTTCTCCCCTCGAAGTACATGACCCAGATATGAAATTTTCCTGATTTTTATTAATCTAAGCAGTTCTCTCTCTGCTCTAGCCCGCCTGAAAATTTCTGTGTTGGTGATCATGTCGGTCCATGTGACTTTGAGTATTCTCCGGTGAAGCCACATTTCAAAAGCCTTTAACCTGTTCATGGTATTTACTTTCAAGGTCCATGTTTCACATCCATACAACAAGACCGACCACACATAACATTTTAGCATTCTCTGCCTTAGTTTTAAGCTGATATTATCATTGCAGAAGAGGGATTTCATTTTAATGAACGCAGTTCTTGCTGCTTCAATTCTGCACCTAACCTCTACATCTGGGTCAAGAGTCTCCGTGAGAATACTGCCGAGGTATCTAAATCTTTCGACCTTTTCGACATTGCAACCATTTAACTTTATCACTGATTCAGAGTGATCTAGTCGTCCAAATGTCATCCATTTTGTTTTATTGATGTTGATTGTTAGGCCCAGTTGTTCACCAGCATTATTAACAAGATTTAATAGGTCTTGGAGGTCATTGATACAGTCAGCTAGTAATACAGTATCATCTGCGTATCTTATGTTATTAATGACAACTCCGTTGATCTTAAGACCCTTCTAAGTATTACTTAGGGCTCTTTAAAAGACATAGTTGGAATAGAGATTAAACAATAGTGGCGACAGGATACAGCCTTGTCGTACTCCACGCTGAATGGAAATTGCATTAGATCTCTCATTCCCATGTCTTATTTCTGCTGTTTAGAACCAACACAGGTTTTTTATGAAATTCTGGTTGTAATGATCTGGACTTTGAAAACTTTTCTTTCTGCGATGAATTTTCTTTAAGTTCCATAGGTAAATTTTCCATACGGCTTTGATTATGTATATATCCGGGGTAGGAATATCCTCCCTGCCGTCTGTACAAGCCTTTTCTTCTCTCTTTTTATTACACACCCCTTTCAATGTGTGCATCCTAGATTGTCTACGTGTTTTATTTTTTTTTTTATTTTTTTTTTATTAGGAACATTAACAGGTTTATAACATAACATGCATAGAGAGAGAGAAAAAATAAGTAAAAGAATTAGGTTACAACCCAATAACCAATGTTCACATCATGCAATAAAGATAAAGAAGGTTAAAAAGCAATAAACAAACAAAGAAAACAAAGAAAGGTTAAAAACAAAGAAATGTTAAAAACAAGGAAATAATAAGAGAAAATGTATATATATACATATATATATATATATATATATACACGTATCAACACATACATACATATATATACATACACATGCATATACACATATAAATGCATACGTACACACATACATATACATAGCTGCATACATACATACGCATACATACATGAATACATACATACATACACACACGTACATTTGATATTAAATATAAATAATATTTTACGACCTTGAACGTAATTATTTCACGTGACGGTTCAGTATAAAAAGGTCTCACCGAACGTTGTGTTGGTTTTTTGTTTCTCGGTATAGAAACCTGATTATCTATGTATGTATGTGGTATCCCTCGGTTCTTTTGAGATAGAGTGAGTTGAATCCATTACCGCTGTGTTTTAAAGCCATTTCATAAACCTTATTTTCTGTCTCGCCTGCTCTTCAACTACCTACGTGATTCTACCTGTCGTAGGGTGATGTGAGTATGATAAAGTGTTAGATTTTATATATCGACGGGTTCCGGGCTAATTGTATTAAGCGACACTCTGGGCGATATAGACTTTTATATATATTTGGAATCAGCGAATTTTTCTGCGTCGTTTGAGCTGTGTTTGGTGACAATCGGAGCACTTTTTTGTCGCTTAATACAACCACATTTTTGGGCCCATTTTGGACTGCAATGTATGAAGCGACACAAAATATTGACAAATTTAGGAACTGTGTACTTACGCTCACTACCAAATACCAGACAATCATTTAAACTTTTTTTCCTGGAGCAACAATTTACAGGCAACGTACGTTAAAGCATTTAACCTGACCTTATAAATATATAGAAATGTCGCTTCATACAATTAGCCTCTTTGTTAAATTCTTATCCAGTGTCGCTTAATACAATTAGCTTTACCTTATAAATATACAAGAATGTCGTTTAATACATTTTGCCTCATTGTCAAATTCATACCCAGTGTCGGTCCATACATTTAGCTCTGTACATGAAATGTTAGATGTTGTCACTTCAACCATTTAGCTTGCAGTAGATAATGATTATGTCAGTCGCATGAACTATTTAGGATTTCAACAGTAAACATTTAAAGATTATGGTTAAATATATTTTTGTTATTCAATATTTGATTTGCAGTGTCGTTTCAGTTATAACAAAAGTAAAGTTCTAGTACTTCAAACAGTTTATCTTAAACGGAATAAGAATAGTATACACATTATAATACAATCAAAATTTCTTTTTAAAACTGAAGTAGTGCGCTTTCAACAAGAAGAAAAATTACACAGTCAACCCAGTCAAGAAAAGAAAGAGAAAAAGATGAATCTTTAGAAAATAGGGAACATCTCACACCTACGATAATGGAAATTATTCCTGATAATGGATAATAATATTATAATAAAGTCTTTAGAAGAAGGAAATGCCCAAGATGAAGACTTACCAAGTTTTCCTGACAATGAAGAACCACAACCTAAAAAAAAGAAAAGTAAACAGGCTGTGATGAAGAAAAGTTATATGGATTTTTTATCTGATCAGGAAGATTTCGTATGGGATTCCTCGTCGTGGAAAGAGACTGGCGACGAATCTTCTAGCGAAAGTGAACTTGATAATCCAACGAAAAGACAGAAGAAAAATAAGACAAGATCACAAGAGACAACAGTTGGTGAAGATGGTATAAGAAAAAAGAGACAGAACAAAAAAAAACTTTATAACCAATTGAAAAAATCTGGCCAGCAATATACAAAAAAAGATGGATCAATCGTTCAAGAAAAGAGACTACATGAAAACCCTTGCATTGGAAAAAAATGTGGGAATAATTGTGCCGAGATTAGTGAAGAAAGAAGGAAAGGATTATTTGATCATTTTTGGGCCTTGTCCGCTGAAGAAAAAAAGATTGGTTAGTAGGAATGTCATCAAAGGTAGAAATTAAAAGAAAAAGAACAAAAGAGAGTAATTCAAGAGACAATACTTTTAAATATTTTATTAACGATGGAGAGAGTCGACGCCCTGTATGTCAACAATTTTGGCTAAAAACTCTGGATATTACTTAGCGATACGTTTACTACACTCTCTCAAATGCATCTATGGGATCAGCAAAAACTGAATCAAGAGGAAGAGTTATTCCAAAAAATAAGACATCTGACACAGTCAAGGCCTCAGTTGTCAATTTTATAAAACAATTACCGGCACTTCCTTCACATCACTGTAGGAAGGATAGCACGTGATTATACCTGCCAGTAGAATTTAAAAACATAAAAAATCTCTACCGCATTTATAAAGAAAATCAAGCCAGCAAAGGGGTTGATTATGTAAGTGAGAGGATTTTCCGTGTAATTTTTACTGATGAGTTCAATATTGGATTCCATGTTCCGAAAAAAGACAAATGTCTTAAATGTTTTCGTTTTGAAGGAAAATATATAACTGAGAATGAAGAAATGAAGAAGCATTTGTAAGAGAAATATGCCTCAAAGAAAAGGTTAGAGTGTCCTAGAGAACTTCCAAAAAAGAATAGTTCCATTATTTGTACTTCGTTTGACCTTCAAAAGGTATTGAATATCCCATATGGAAGCGGCATGACACTCTTTTATTCAAGAAAATACACAGTTTTTAACTTGTGTTTTTATGAAAGTGTACCCCGCAATGGTTTCTGCTATGTTTGGGGAGAAACGGAAGGCAAAAGAGGTGGTAATGAGATTTCCACTATTTTGCAAAAGTACATAGACAACGTTGATGAACGTGAAACCGTTAAATGTTTAATTTTGTACTCGGATTCATGCCCAGGGCAAAATAAAAACAAGATCGTATTGGCAGCCATCCACAACGCTTTGTTGATGTCAAAAAATGTAGAAACTATACAGATGAATTATCTGCTGCCGGGACACACAGAGATGACAGTAGACAGTATTCACGCTACAATAGAAAATTCTGTTGGACACACAACGGGGCACAATGGGCGCCTTCACAGTGGCCGACAATTTGTTAGCTAGCTAGAAAGGATCCAGGACCCTATCAGGTGGAAGGCCTTACATATGAAGACTTCAAGAATTATGAGGAATTGTCCGAAAAATATTTCAAGGGAAACCTTGTCGGTAAAATAAGCAAGATTCGTGTAGCAACATTCAAGAAGTCTACGCCGAACGTGATGGTCGTCAAATATAGCATGCAAGATGATGTAAAAGAAAAGTACATACAAATTTATGCAAAACTGAAACAACTCATTGCAAAATATAAATCAAAGCTTCCTATCACAAAAGCAAAATATAATGACCTGAAAAAGCTATGTGACACTGGTGCTATCCCAAGAATATTTCATTTAGAATATATCAACCTACCATCCAGCAATACTAGCAAAGATACACTGATCGATACTGATATTGAAGACGAAACAGACCTGCCAAATTAAGCAATTTTCATTATGTCTGATGGGAAAATAACAAGTGTTTAAGTATAAAGAAGAACAAAAATAAATTAGAAAGTAAGAAGGAAAAGATTGGTTGAATTTTAACTAAGATGTTATTTTTTATAATTTTGATTATTATAACAATTTTTTTGTTATTGTAGTGAACTACAATTATTGTCATAGGAGATAAAAAATATTTTTGTTATTGAAGAGAAACTAGGGATAGTATCTATAATAGATAAGAAAACTTCTAAACTTTTTTTTTAACGAGAGATGTTTTTGATTTGATTACTGAGAAAGTTAGAAAAAAATATAGAAGAAAATAAGTAAAGAAATGAAAACCAAAGAAACGCTCGAAAATATTTTCATTTTTATTGTGATTATTTTTAAAATAAATTATTTTCGTTTGGTTCTATAGAACCTTTTTTGTAATTGAAGAGATTTTTCTTTTGTTTTTTAAAAAGTAGGTACAGTTCTTAAATACTTAAATGTTAAAGTTTAGAAATGTAGAAAAATGAGAATAATTATTTCAGGTAATAAGACTGTAGGCAACGTGATAAAAATACAGTTTAACTTCTGATTCCTATACAATTGTGATAAAAACTTTAGTTGTTACCTTGGTAAGCTAAGAAGTTACTGCTGTTCCTAGGTGATTGTCGTTTTAAATAAAAAAACTTATCTTTGAACAATTTATAATGTGTGTTTTATTTCTCATTTCATTATTATTAACAAGATAGGTACACCCTATGTATGTAGGTACCTTTTAATTTATCAATGTTTTAACCGCCAATTTCTACAAACTTCATTTTTCAAGTATGATTACAAACAATTTATTAAAAAAATATCAGTCGCATAAACTAATTAGCCATACATTAATAAGTTTAAGATATGGTATTTAAATCAATTAGCTTAGGTTTAAAATATGACCAACTCTTTGATTAAAGCACTTAGCTTAGAGCTATTATTTGCATGCCTAGGCGGTTAAGTCATTTAGCTTGGAACAAGAAATAATAAACCTAGGCGGTTTAGTCATTTAGCCTAGAATAAGAAACAATAATCATAGGCGGTTAAGTCATTTGGCCTGGAACAAAAAAAAGTAAAATATAGGTCATTTTGTATTAAGCGACATTTATCTTCGTTAAAAATAGGAATATTAGAAAAAAAATGAATCCGAATATGGGGAATATGTTATAAAAACAGTAATATCCTTCTTTTTAAAAAAATAATGCGATTTGCTAAAGTTATATTTTTTTTTCTAAAAATCGAAACTTTAAACTGCTCTTGTGTAAAGTTTGAAAAATGTCGGTTAATACAAATAGCCCGGAACCCTTCGATATGTGATATACATACGATAAATTTATGGTGTTAGTTGTCGGCGCCATCTATATGTATATTTTGGGAGGGAAAGGAGAGGAACGAAAATGAATTTGTTCAAGCTAAGTTGACTCCTCCGCTTTACCAAACATATCTGATGGGTGATAATTACAACAATGCAATCGATATCTGCGTGTCTGGATATCCGAACCGGCCGGGTCTGACGGACTTTCGCGGGGTCTCCCCTTGTTCCAAATTGGCAACCTTCACGCCAGTATAAAGAAAACCAGGTCTTCTTACCAATTTCAGAAATGCCCCAACCTCATTTCACCTCCAGGAAAATCTACTTTACTGAGTGTAGAAGGAGAAAACCATGACATCCCTTGTCATGAATCTAGTCGCGAAAATGTGACAAGTAAGGTCTCAAGTTACATGCCACCTCCAGAAAACGCTGTAAATTCCACGTCGTAGGGAACTTACATCCCTTTCTAGGTCAATAACACAGATAACACAGGACGATCTTGTGGACATTAAGTCAGCTTCTATCGATTAGTTGTGTGCTTACCCATTCAGCCAATTATCATGTGAGATATATGTAAGGTTTACTCGAAATGCCAAATTTAGGAAGAGGACTGTCTGTATTTTAATATTTAGTTCCAGTAATTATTTTATGTTTTACCATGTATGATCGTGTGAGGAATGTGGATATCCGCAAAGAATGCAAGGCTGATGTAAGCGTAATGAGTAAGATCAAGAAAGGGACGCTTAGATGGTTTGGGCATGTAGAGCGAATGAGCGAAGAAAGGAGTGTAAGGAGAATATACGATGCAAATGTGAATGGTAGCAGAAGTCGGGGACGCCCGAGGAAGACATGGCACGACCAAGTGAATCAGATACTTGAGTCGGGCCATGTCAAGAGTCAGAACAATAGAAAAGTATGTATCAGACGATGTATGAATGTGAATGAGGCAAGGAATGTGTGCCAAGACCGAGTTGTTTGGCGGTCCGTCCTCTCTGCCTACCCCTGCGGGGAAACGGCGTGATGCTTAGTTAGTTAGTTAGTAATTATTTTATGAGGTTACTAGTTCCCTCGTGTATTAGGTATGGATATCTTCTATTGAATACCTATCCTCTCAGGTAGGTATAAACGGATAATTGGTATGATTTTGGCATTTAATTTTATGAGGCTGCCTACCTCTCGAAAGGGACCTGTTGAGAAAAGTTGTTCGTTTGGTAGTTTTATTTCGGAGATTACCATCTCCCCTTTTTGACTCTAGATTTGTTCTTGTGTATCCCAGTTTGTAAATTTGAAAGTCAAATAACAGATGATAAGTATTCATTTTTGTTCTGTCTGGTTGCATCCGATCGCTTTCTATTCGGGCGGTCATACGCTAGCAAAACGCCCTCCCTATTCGACTGACTGTTCTCTGCGCCTCTGGCCCCGGCCGCATGTCAGGTATTATAAACCTTGTTCCTGTTCCACGGTTGCATCCGTCCTTTAAAGGGTCTTCTGGAATTTAATAAATAATATAAAAAAACTCACTCTGTTAGTCATCTCCCAATACCAGTTAGAAGCTTACTTGGTTCCACCCACATAGCTAAATCAGTTTAGTTTTACGATCTCCTCCCTACGTCTATAGAAGGGTAATTAAATAATTCTGTAAATAAAATTGTACCTCCCTAAAACCTCTGTCAGGATTCGAACCCGCAGTCTTATTATTTGTTGGATTCTTTGGTTTACGGTCTCTGTGGATAGAACGCCATCTTGCTAATTATTAATTCCTCCCTAGCTCGATTAACCGATTTGTTAAACACTTCCTGCTGCTAAATACGTTCACTTTGTTTTAAAACGCAATTATTATTATTATTTCTATGTTTTTAAGATAAGTAATTTAGTTTGAACTGTTTACGAAATCACGTTTAAATTAACACATTTTATAATATTATTCGCTATCGCAACACTTAATTTAATCCTCACTGAGTCCAATCATTTTCACTTCACCGGTTCAATAATATTTCACTTTAATTTAATATTAACAATAAATTTGAACACCATCTGAATTCACTAACTAAAAGTAACTTCACACATTCTTTTAATGCAACATGGTCTTTGAAGGCAACGTTACAATCCGCAAGCATTTTCATTAGGTCAGCATGTTTTACCCTGTCAAATGCCTTTTCGTTGTCAATAAAACAGGCAAAAACTTCCTTTCTTTGGTCACGACACTTTTGCAATAGTACATCGATAGACAATAATGCCTCACGCGTCCCAAACGCATTTCTGAAGCCAAACTAAGTGTCATCCAAGTCCTGCTCGCACTTATTGCGTATCCTGGCATGTATTATTTTAAGGAATAATTTAAGGACATGACTCATCAGGCTTATTAATCGATAGTCACTGCACTTCTTAGGGTATTGTTTTTTAGGCAATGTCACGAAGGTGGATTTTAGCCAATCTTGGGGTATATTCCCTGTGTCGTATATAGAATTAAATAACCTCAACAGGTAGTCAAAATTTTCATCCTTAAAGAGCTTCATCACCTCAACTGGAATATCGTCTGGTCCGCACGCTTTTCTATTGTCTGAAGTCTTTATCGCATGAAGAATTTCTGATTTTAAAATCGATGGTCCATGCAATTGATCATTGGAAATATTAATGTCAGGTCTAATATCTTTGAATGTATCATGGATATACTTTTCCCATATTTGTAAAATATCTTTTTCATCCAATATTAATTTATTGGAATTGTCAACTAAACATGATGGAGTAATTCTTCTAGAAGTGCCTGTAATTTCCTTTAATTTTTTGTGAAGTTTGAATGCATTGTGACTACGACTGTACGACTCTAGTTCTTCACACTGTGACTTCATCCATTCTTCTTTGGCTTTTTTAATTCCACGTCTAATCGTTCTTTGTAAGTTTTTATATTGTGTCTCATTATGTTTGTGTTTACGTCTCTCATCCATTAAGTTCAAAATGTGGTCAGTCATCCAATTCTTTTTTATAATTTGCTTATCAGCTTTCAAATTTGCATCATAGGTTTCACGTATAACTGACTTAAGGTTATCCCATTGTGTTTGTATTTCTATCGATGGATCACAAGGGAGTAGCCTAATATTATCGTTCAAAGTCTGAGATACCCTATTTCTGACCACTTCTTCATGGAGTTTCGAGATATCCATTTTAATTTTGGTTTTGGGCTTTTTTATTTGTTTTAAGCGTAAAACAATATCGGCAGTTAACAAAACATGGTCAGAACCAATGTCCGCACCAGGGTACGTGGTGACTCTCTTTACGGAGTTCCTGAATCTATGGTCTACTAACACATAGTCAATTTGGTTCCTGAAAATATCATAGATTGTTCCATCCTGAGGTGATCTCCACGTATAAAGCCTTCTTTTCGGGAGTTTAAACCAGGTATTTAATACAACCATATTTTTATCCTGGCAGAATTCATATAGTCTATCACCTCTTTGATTGCTTACGCCTAAGCCATATTCACCAACTATATGAGAGCGGCGACCTTCACCAATTTTGGCATTTAAGTCTCCAATGACAAATTTGACTTCTCCTCCTTCCAAACTTTGCAATGTATTGGCTAGTGAGTCATAAAAAGATTCCACATCACCATCATATCTCACTTCCGCTGTTGGTGCATACACTTGAATAATATTAATGATGATGGGTTGACAGTGTAATTGTAATAATATTATTCTGTCCGAGATGGGTACAAAATTCTTAACAAATTTTACATACTTCTCCATGACAAATACAGCAACTCCGTTTCGACGGTTTCTGTCCTGTGGGTCACTTCCTGAGTAGTATAGATTTCCCTTCTCATGTTGGTGTATGCCGCTGCCAGTCCATCTCAGTTCACTAATTTCAAGAATGTCTACTTTTAATCTTTCCATTTCCTGTATTGCATTATCCAATCTACCGCTGTATAAACTTCTTAGATTTCATGTTCCTAGTCTTATTTTTGAATTCACTATTTTGAGCCTGGAGATTCTTCGCACCCCTGGCCCATTTAAGGGCCGCCTGGGACTCGGGGCCATTGGTTGGTTTTTCTCCATAGTGATATGCTTGGAAAAGATACTGGAGTGGTTTCCCATTGCCTTCTCCAGGGATTTTTCTGTAGGGGTTACCTTCCCTTAGCTGAGCTGATCCGGTTTTATGGCGCCGGAAACTCGCCATTCGCCCTCTCCTTATCAGCTACGACCATGATGTTAGGGTCAGTGGTCATATTGCCCGGGACTCGCGGGATCATAAAGACCACTCTAGGACACTAAGGAGTAGGACTTACTGGAATTGTTGCTGATGTTATTGCAAGATGGCGTATCACGGTATTTTATAGGCCCACATCCCCCAGCAGGAAAATGTTCCACCGTGGCCTTTCCAGTCATTGAGCCCCTATTATTTAACTACCCTTATTGACTATTTAATACACAACTAGTATGTTTTATATTAGTAGAGGGTATGTACGAGTATATAAATAAAAATTTGTTTAAAAAACATAAGATTACAAGGAAGGTAAAACTAATAACTTGCATTATTTTCCTTACTGAGATCATGCCTAGCAATACCTCTTTCTCCAGCACTAATAACAGGCCAAGGACAAGTCTTTTATTTGTGGTAAGTACATGGCGTATATTAATTTGTACCACAAAAACAGGCTGCAATAATTATTGTGTTGATCTAATGACAAAGGTACCCAACAGTTCTGGATTCCGTTCAAATATAATTATTATCCTAGCTTTACCGTAAACACTGGATTCCTGTTCCCTATCAAAGAACAAAAGGCGATGTCATCTGTCGTTGATGAGATCAAAATTATTTTGACATAATTGTAAAGGATTATAATTCAATCAACCATACTTGCCATAGTAAATTTGTGTTAAGTAGATTTTGTTTGCAGGGTCAGATTCAAAAATTATATACTTTGAAAAATACTTGAATTTGAACCCGCGATCTCTGGATTAGTTGCCAAATATTGCAACCACTCAACCGCGGAGGCCGTAAAACTAACCTTACATAACTGCAACTTCACTTTTTTCCGTTTATTTATTGTTTCTTATTAAATTTGTACTAAATTATTTCAGTAAAAATAATATACTTTCAAATAATTGCAAATATTTTTCCCCATCGTGAATTATGTGCGGTGAATGTTCCCAGCGGGAAATATTCCTAAGTAAGATATTCACGGTGATTTTTCCAGATCTTCCCAAGGGGTATGCTATATACCCACTGACTCTGGGCTATTTGAACTGTGGTTGTGATATGCGGATTTTTTTTAAATGACAAGCATAATAATTAGTTCATTTTTTACGCTTGAGGTTTAAAAAGCTAATCAAATACGGAATTCGTGGCCTAAACATCAAATAACGGCACCGTTAAACGCCGAGCATATGCCCTAAATATATTCAAGAGCCGTGGCTTAACTTTTATTGCATTCATGTGAAAAATTCCTCTTCAGTGAATAACTTTGAACATCTTTTCCCTTGTAAGGTTATTCATCTGTACCTTTACGCGGCACTTTTATAAAACCTGCTTCAGCTGGCATTCACATTAACACATTTTAATCGGTTAAACTATTAATTTCATTTCTCGGCATTTTCACACTACACCAGAAGTGCCACTCTTCGAATCAAGCGGGACCTTTTAAGCAGGATCATGCGGTGCACTCTGACCTTTTTTTGAAAATTTTGAATATACATAATGAAACGACCATTTGCAACAGTGACATTATTACTGTTTTAATTTAACTTTCAGCAGGAGCGTTTATTAAATGTCGATGTGTTAGTTAATTCAATTTTACGTGGTTGAACGAGTGTAATATTGAAAACTCACAGAGCATTTTTTTCATAACACCGACTCATATAATAAATAATATAACACAAAAAGTGCCTTCCACACAAATTTGTATAGAAACACGCGACGCTCAGCGTTTTGTCTCACTTACATTCAACTTTCATCGTAGTCTACATCCCATTTGAATTTCTAAAATAAAATTTTGTATGGAAACATAGTCCCGATTGAGCTTATATTGGGATTAAGAAACGTGCACATAAAGCACTTCTAATATTATTATTGATTGTGTGTACCATCCCCACTACCCGTCTTTACCTGAGAATTTAAAGCTTGTTTATCCAAGTTCTTATGGATACCTACACACAATAATATAATATATGGATCAAACAGTAACAACAATTCACAAACAAAATAAAATAATTTTATAATAGCCCCTTTGTAAGTAATCTTTAAGTACCTGAATACGTCTGTCTCGACACAGGTGTACACTAGTGAGACAAATGTCGAAAAATTTATGTAATAACTTTTTATAATGATGAATAAATAATTTTTTTTTTAAATACGGGACGTTGTCATCAAAGTCAAAATCTTATTTTTTTTTGTTCGGTGTTCGTTTTTAAGGATGTATGTAACGATGTAACCTATGTAAGGATAGTTTCATTGCAAAGCTTTATCTCACTGGGATCTATCTAGGCACTGAAATGAGATACGGAGTTGAATTAAAGCCTGTAAAAATGTAGTTTAACAGTACCAATCTGGTATGCAGTAACGAATGTTAGAAAGAATGATTCAATGGAAAGGAGGCGTCCGAGAGAGACTTATTTCCGCACTGGTATAAGATACGAAGTCAAATTAAAGTAGATATAATACAGTTTTTTTAACTTTAACAATTTGGTTTACTTGGTATTATATTTGGTCGAGGACACCCCGAGAAGACAAGAATGAAATATTTGTTTATTATAAAATGGGACATACGTTTTGAACGAAGAAAGACGTTTAAGGACATTGTATAACGTAAAGGTGATTGGTAGACGGGGATGCCTGAGGAAGACATGACACGATCAAATGAATCAAATGCTTTTAATAATTAAAAATTTTTAATCCAAAACCATTATATTATTTCCTCCATAAAACTACACCAATCTAGTAATCAGTTACTGTAGAATTTACGACATACGAGTAACGCCGGGTACGCTTCAACTAGTTATACTATAATAAAGCTGCTTAGATCAAAACAGAAATGATATTTACTTCTAAGCTCATAATAGAGTTTTTGCTGATTCAAAAAAGAGATTTATTGTATTTCAGAAATATCAGGTAAAAGCAAGTATTTTACATCATCGGCAGAAAGATGTTCGTTAGAAAAGCGAAGTCTTCATTTTCATCTAACGTTTTATTTTTCCATTAGGTAATACTGCTTTATTTTATACGGAAAATAAATCTACAGATCCAAAAAAAACAGACGGTTTCTTCCTGATATTACAACGTCTTATTATCCCTTTTTTCAGATCATCATAAAAATATGGCAATGCAAACCGTATCGTTCTCTCCAAATATAGGTTAAATAGATACTTGTTCCGTTGATCGTATCAAATTGCCTTTCAATAAAAAAAACTTATTCAGGGATAGCAATTTGCGGAATAAACAGAGAAAAATAAAAGAAACGTAACGAAAATTGACACGTTTTAGGCAATAACACTTCGCCGCAAGACGCCTGTTCTCCTCAATTCACTAAGCCTATGTTTTCAATAAAATTCTATCAAATTGAGAAGAGTGAAGGTATATTTTACGTTTTATTATGTTCAATAATTTGAAGACCTGCGTGGTACAGAGATAAGATACTTGGTCCTGGTACCAAAGGTTGCAGGTTTAAAATCCAACAGAATGTGTGATAATATTTTATTTTTTTAAGTTAAAAGAACTATACACATTTCACTTTCTTAACTTAAAAGTACACATTAAAAATAACAACCAAAATTTTATTGTTTAATACATAACTTACATAAGTACATTTTAATTTTGCTCGCTGATCTTAAGAGCAAATAATTTTTTCTCTTAAATATATTCATTCTATTTACTGATGTCAAGTTATTGGGAAGGAGATTGTATATGTGTACACACTAGGGTGTATCGATTTTTAACTTTTTTTTTGTTTTCAAATTCCAAGTTGAAAAAAAGTTGCTACTAGGTACCACAACTTACCACAAAAAATTTTGGATTTTTAAAAAAATGTTTAGGTCTCCCGCACAAGGCCTAAAGTTTTATTTTTTTTCAAAAAATATCAAATTTTTTTTAAATTAAAAAAAATAAAATCGTAACTTTTGTGTTTATTCCAAGTTAAAAAACAGTAATATTAGGGCATAAAAATAAGTAAGAAACGATTTTTTTTTATAAAAAATGGATTTTAGGTCTCCCGCACAAGCCCTAAAGTTTGTTAATTTTGATGAAATTTTGTAATTTTGTGTACATATATGAACCATGTTTTTTTTAAGTTTAAGCCACCAGAATTAATTGTACTTTTCTAACAGAAGGCATAAAATGAGACAATATATATATATATATACATAATTCATATATACATATATTAAAAATATATACCACATATATACTATATAATATATAATATGTTTTTTACCTGAAAAAAGATAGTTGGACGGTGTAAATTGTATGAGAAAGGTGTTGAAAGAAACTAATGTTATGTGCTATTACTGTTGTTTATTACAATAGTATAAAAGATTATTGTCATAAAATGTAGTAGGTATAATAACTAAGTACAAAATGTTGCTGATTACTTTCCATACGACATGAGTGGGAGTTTTCTTTTTCTACTGCAAAATTACTTACTTGTTTAAGTATTCGTCCTTTCATCTTGGCTTCAAAACCTTAAATCAAAGTTATGTATAGTATTTACATAGGCCTAGTGAAAATTTTATAAATGTTATTACAGTTCCCAAATGAAATTTCAATTTAATATGTAAGACGTTATTTAGAAACATTATAAATACAAAATAGTCGAAAAAAACCATCTCTTTCGATCACCCCACATACTCGCTTCGAAGCTCCTGTGACTTCGTTGACAATTCGTTCCACCGCTTGAGTGTGAGAAGGAATTCTAAATTCAACCCTTCTACTTTTGCCAGTTTCCGCAATTGACTCCAACTCTTCTAGGCTCATATCAGTAACAAGAGGGGGTTCGGTTACTGAAGTGGATTGCCAGTCAATCATATCTATATAGTTTTCGGCATCAAAATTGATCTGAGGGGGTTTAAATACCCTTACCCCTTTCCTTTCGGTTGCGCAAGCTTTCTGGATTCTCTTATAAGCCAAGGCTCTGATATGTTTTCGTTCATCGAACAGCATAGCTATCAAACATGCTCTGGGTGAGCCATGAAAGCATTTCTCTGTAACGTTGCATGGACGACTTTTCTTAGCTCATCTTCCAAGTAATTGCTGAAAAGAATCATTTAAAAAAAATGAATGGAAGCTTGCGGGATTTGGGGATTGCACTTGATTGAGAACCATGATGGTATGTAGACCTTCATTATGAACTCTGCAAGCTTTTTTAGCTGAGGGGTCGGATCATCGGTGGCAACATACAAACGAAGGACTCGATTTGCCAGAGTAAGCCACCTGGCGTGCGAGATGTTGCTGGGGTTTCGTTTGGCCAACTCTTCTTTATGGAAAGTAATCAGCAACATTTTATACTTAGTTATTATACTACATTTTATGACATATTAAAACCTTTTATACTTTTGTAATAAACAACAGTAATAGCAAATAACATTAGTTTCTTTCAACACCTTTCTCATACAATTTACACCGTCCAACTATCTTTTTTCAGGTATAAAACATATTATATAGTATATATGTGGTATATATTTTTAATATATGTATATATGAATTATGTATATATATATTGTCTCATTTTATGCCTTCTATAAGAAAAGTACAATTAATTCCGGTGGCTTAAACTTTAAAAAAACATGGTTCATATATGTACACAAAATTACAAAATTTCATCAAAATTAACAAACTTTAGGGCTTGTGCGGGAGACCTAAAATCCATTTTTTATTTTAAAAAATCGTTCCTTACTTATTTTTATGCCCTAATATTTCTGTTTTTTAACTTGGAATAAACACAAAAGTTACGATTTTATTTTTTTAAATTTTAAAAAAATTTGATATTTTTTGAAAAAAATTAAAACTTTAGGCCTTATGCGGGAGACCTAAACATTTTTTTAAAAATCCAAATTTTTTTGTGGTAAGTTGTGGTACCTAGTAGCAACTTTTTTTCAATTTGGAATTTGAAAACAAAAAAAAAGTTAAAAATCGATACACCCTAGTACACACACACTCCATTGCTCCCCATAATTCAATGGTTTGAAACCTTTTTGACTTTTCATTTTATTTTCTGTATTATCTGTACCCCGCTACGCGTTGCTGTGGCTTAGTATGTCTGTGCAGATAAAGAAACAAAAGCGCAATTATGGGAAAGGAATGAAACAACCGTAAATGGCGCAAAACGCCGCCGAAATGAAATATATATTTAAAATTACTATTATTATTCGGGATCGGTGACCACGCTTAATACGGTTTTTTAATAAAACCTTTTGATTTAACTTAATTAGTATTTAGGTAAATTATTATAATTTTTTTACCGACTTTATGTCCGGGTTAAATCTTCCCCATAGGAAAAACTTAACCCTTCCACACACTTTTCCACAAATGATCATCTAGTCAATCAACATTATGCAAGTGCATTATATAAGCAAAATAAATACAAAACAATACAAGAACAACACGTCGACTCACCAGAGATCAAATGGGAAAATAATTCACCGACTCCGGATATTTTCATATCAAAGAACTTTTGTCCCTTATTAACTTTAACATACCTTTGAGACGTAAACGACATACAGTGCTATTCCACACGCTAAATTATAAAACAAATGCAGCATCTAATTCGACAATTAACCGAGCTCTTCATACTCTAAATAATATTTGTATTAACTCTAACATTGACATTTTTTCGGATTCACTGCCCAAATTCAAACGTGGCATCATGTCAATAATTTAAAGAATTCAATGCGCATACATACAGACACACACACATACAAACACTCACACACACATTACACACGTCACACACACACCTATAAACTACACAAGTCACCTGGTAATTAAGGAATAAACATACCACTTAGCAGACATTACAAGGAAACATATCATAGGTACACAACATGAAGTATCTTATTCCTGTATATTGTTTCATCTCTGTAAATTATGTACTGTTTGTTTCAATAATACAAAATAAAATAAAACAAAAAATAAAGGGTTCGGCTCGTTTAATATGATTATTATTACTATAACTATTTTGTTTATTTTACTATCACACTTATGAAGTACATATATATTTATGATATCTAAAATCGTGGTCAAATCCAGGTCACAGGTTCCAGCTGCCAGATTCTTCCAAAACTTCGTCTTTCCTTTCTCTTTATCCTCTCCCACTTCATCCAGTTTCATAACAATACTTGTTGGGGATGCCATAGACTCACTGTGTCTTCAAGGTTACACATATATTATTACTTCCATGCCTTTCACAAAATTTTCAGACGGTTTTGCGCTTTTCTCCAATTTACTTACATTAGTTTATTTTGAAATATAACAGAATGCCGTGTACCATTACTGTGTTATTCTTTTTTAATATTACAAGATGTCATGTAACATTTGTGTGTTATTATTTTGTAATATTGCAGGATCCGTGTAACATTTGTGTGTTATTAGTTTGTGATATTGCAGGATGCCGTGTAACATTTGTGTGTTATTAGTTTGTGATATTGCAGGATGCCGTGTAACATTTGTGTGTTATTAGTTTGTGATATTGCAGGATGCCGTGTAACATTTGTGTGTTATTAGTTTGTGATATTGCAGGATGCCGTGTAACATTTGTGTGTTATTAGTTTGTGATATTGCAGGATGCCGTGTAACATTTGTGTGTTATTATTTTGTATTATTACAGGATGCCCTGTAACGTTTATGTGATATTATTTTGTACTTTTTATGATATCTACTTACGCACCTACTAGAAGTAGGTTTTTTCTATGAAAAAGAGAGAGCTCCGTTGGGTATTTACATTTGCCACAATTTTTATTTTATAATTTAACCTTGACAAATATCATTTGTGAAAGACATTATATATTTGATGGAGCAAAGAAATGTACCTTATAACTTCACCTAAAATGGTGTAAATACTGTTGAACTTGGGGTAAACGAGAAATACATGCGTTATATAATATAAATTACGCTTTCATAGACGGCATTTATTTAAGTATTTTGAAAAAAACACGTTTTGCAAGTTACGTTTTAAAATATTAAGATGAATTACAAATACAAAATTGTATCGGTGATTCAATCTAAAATTGTATTTAATAGTAATAATAATACTGAGATGATTTGTATTGCGCCGTTTTTGTGCAAAATCATCTCAAGTAACTGTCAAATCATCTGCAAAAATATATAATAAATTTCTAAAATGACCTATGTTATTACTAACTATATATGGAGATTGGAGTACCATAATTACCTGGTAGGTCACTTAAGATTAACATTAACTAATTTTTTATTAGCGAAATTTAGATACAGGGTTTAGGACAAAATTGGAAAATTGGATATAATTGAATTTTCTCTCACCAAATTTGTATGCCTTTCTTGAAAGAATGGAGTTTTATACAACAAAACAATTTATTCATACTCATATTGCTTATGTATGGGCGCAAAAAAAATTATAATGCAATTTTCAGAAGTATTTTTTTTCCTAAAATAATTAAATTAGCGCGGACGCGTAGATTATACGCTCCGTTTACCCTCACTATCATGATATCCTAGATGGATAATCCTTCTTACGGATATCCATCTGAATTATAATATCTATACTCTTAGGAATGAAGGATTAGGAATTAAAAACATCGATTAAAAAATCCAAATAACTGAAAGATGGTTAGGCAGTAAATAATAAAATATTCATATTTTTTCTTAAAATGCTCACGCTCAACTTCTTGAATGAACTTATTTATTGAAAGGGTTCATGGTTGCACAGTTCATATCAATTGGTTTAGATACCTTCCTGATTCTGCGAAGGCGTATTAAAAAAAAAGTTCACCCTAAATACACTAAAGAAATCCTTTCAAGCGAATTGGTAAATTAATATTCAATTTGGTAAAAGTCTAGGATTTGAACCTTACCAAAACTAGCCCGGCCTACCCTACTGAGGTTTCTACGGTATGTATAATAAAGGAAGTGACCATTGGAATAGAAAATACAAGATCGGTCCGATCATATTAAAACATATCTTTTATAAGAGTTTTTATTATACCTCCAGCATTCACACAAAAAATCTTGCTTATTTTTAATATGACTCTTAAACTTCTAGATCTTTGACAAATCAAAAAAACTGTTTTCTGTTTTTGAAAATGCGTGATCACTTTCACCCTAGTAATGGAAAATCGACCTTACTTTGCCACGTTCAAAACACACTCCTTTAAGTTTTCCTCTTCAGTGGTTTTGTAGATTTAGTCTTGGCAGTCGTTATTTTTAGTATTCATTAATCATTTAAATAAATAAAAAAAAGTATTTACAACCCATTCCGTAGTGATACTTTGTGAATTGTTCAGGGGAAAGACTACCATCCAAAAACTAAATATATGTAACAAGTTGTCAACAAGTTCTTCATTTTTATATATTATTCTTTATTTTATTTTATTAAAGGGGAGACGGTATCCATATAGTTCCCGTGATCAATCAAGCCATGGGCCCATTGTGTTGTTTGTTTCATAGTCCCGTTAGGATCCTTGTTTCCCCGCGTTTTTCCATAATAAGTCCTTCTTTCTGGGATTGTTGAAGGCCCCCAGAGTGTAAAGTCCACAAAGTTAGCTCTTCTTTCCACTCCCCCGTGGTTTCCCACTAGGAAAGGTCTACGGGAATGGCCGCAGCCCTCCTCTCCAATACCCCTCGGTCTCCTAAAACCTTCAGGAGGGATGAGTGTACAGAGGTGGGTGCAGCACTCTACCACACTCCACCCGTACGTTTCCTGAAGGCCTCTCGAAGAATGAGTCCACTCCCCGTTAGCACCTGAAAATTCTCTGAAGAGGTGGCTTCAGCTCTCCTTTCCACTTCCCCTTACTTCCCTGAAAGCCCTAAGAGGGAAAAGTCCACCAAAGCAACCTCAGCTGTCTGGTCCACTTCCCTTAGTTCTCTGAATGCACCAAGAAGAAAGAGTTCACTGCAGTGGCTTCAGCTCTCCCTTTCACTACTTTTGGTTCCCTAAAGTCCCCAAGAGGAAAGTGGGCCTCAACTCTCTTATCCTCTTCCCCTTGGAATTCCCTAAAGGTCCAACGATAGAAGAGTTAACTCTCTTTTTGTTCCCTAAAGCCCAATAGGGAAAGAGTTCACGAAGGCGGCTTAAGTTTTTCGAAGGCACCGTCCATTCTGTTTCCCAGGTCATTCAGCCTGAGCACGGGAGCTCAGACTTTAGGTTGAGATGACTATTGCAGGTCGTGTTCAATCCCTGCGCTATCGGTTCGCTACACTCCCTACGTTAGATCATGTTCTTTTATAAATTATTCTAAAATCATTTGTTATTACACTCGTTGCAAATGAAAGTGAATTTTGTTTTCTATAGTTTCTGTTTTAGCACAAGACCCTCTCAATGTTTCCTTGTGCAATGATTTCCTACGTGAGCGACCAATATCGCCCAATTGTGGGCAACTTAAGTAACTTGTGGGGCGATTAAAAATAAAAAGTACTATTTAAGTGCTACATACTCTGTGCGCTTACTTTATCATAAACACTGTAGATAATTCAGCGCTTTTTTGTTGAGATGTTTGAAGCAATTTAAATGTTTCTGTTTCATTAAATTCCAAAAAGATTTGTGATCTAAATTTCTGAACTATAAGAATCATCAGCACGTATTGATTTCTCCTTGGGCTTAGTAAAATTTCGGTGTTGGACACTGAAGAAAAATATACTTAAAAAGTGGGTAGTGAACCGGAATATGTTGGGAAAGTGGTTGGTGTGTTTTTTTCTTATTAGCGCAAGAGTAGATGTAGGGAGGAATGAATTCACTGTTTCATTATAACTCTATCTCAGATGCATGTATCTCTAGATCAGATGAATATGACGCAAGATAAGTTCGTAACAGGGGAGAAAGTGAAGTTTATTGTTGTTTCAAAGCCGAGCGACCGCTTGAAGCATAAAAAACCTGTTATTTTTGCTTCGTTCAAAATTAGCATTGTTTTACAAACCTTTATTTTTTTGTTTCGTATTGTACTATGATAACATGGGTAGTCGTTATAAAAATGCCGTTGCTGTACTTAGTATGTAATGCAAAAAACATAGCAATCGCATTGCAGATCGTTTTTAATGTTTTGATTTTGCCATGTACCGTATTCAGAATTCAAACAATAGCGAAACGCTCTACTATGTGCAAATTTGAGTTTTGTACGACTCACTCAGCAATATAATATGTTATACCGTCAAGACTGTTCGCTGGTTACAGCATACTTTTCAGATGATAGTAAGTTACTATTTTAAAAATAAATGTTTTCCGTATTAATATCTACCAAACATCATTATCATCTATGCCTCCTTAAAAACAGGGCAATGTATGCAAGCACGGTTGCTGGTTCATTAATATGCTTTGCAACGACATTTGTACATCTAAAGTGTTTTTTATCAATGGCATTCGCCCTTCTGACCTCTTCCACATTCCTTTGTGAATAAATAAATCATCTCAAGGCGAAGGAAAATCCCAAAACGGACATATTGTTGCTTAGATTTAAAGGCCGGGCCATTTACTTGCGCGATAAATCAGGCAGTCGCACGGGCTCGAAAGATTTGCCCTATTTTATATTTGAAGAGATTTGCGTTTATGAAAAATGATATTTCGAGCTCTGACGACTTTCCCAGGAAAACACATTTTTTAGTTTATTTCCTAAATATTTTCGCGAAATTGTGAAACCATATAAGGTATCATTGTTGTGCCTAATTATTATGCCTAAGTAAAATAGTTTCTAATGAAAAAAATAAGGGTTTTATTCTGTTTTATCCAATTTAACAGGTTAACACTGCTAAAACCCAGGTACTTAGTAAACTTAGTACGTAGAAACTAGAAAATACTTTTTTGTTGTTTGTTTTTGGGGTGTTATGCCGTGTTGCGCTAACTCCTTCTTTAGCCGACGTTTCGGACAGCGTTGCAGTGTCCATCATCAGGGCAGATCCGGTAGATCCGAAGATGTGTGAATTTTGGTTGTCGAGTTTGTGCTTATTTATTTGTGGCCTGGGCCCATCCAAGTGCGAAATGCCAACGCAAGTGGCGACATCTTGTGGCGAATTCTGAAAGCTCAGTATTTATGTTAGCCTGGGTCCCGTCCAAGTGCGAAATGCCAACGGAAGTGGCGCCATCTTGTGGCGAATTCTAGAATTAGAAAACCGATTGACAGCGATTAGAGTAGATGTACCCAGTATCAAGGTATAAATGCAATGGTTTTATATTGTGTTATTATATGGTATTGGAGTATACTTAGACATGTTATTTGCGTTTAGCTTTGGTGTAGCCGTCAATTACCGGATACCAAGAGCTGTTGAGCTTAGCTCCGTCGTCTCTATTGATATTAAATGGATTTTTGTAGATTTCAATTGCCTCCATAATCAGGCGTGATCTATAAGTTTTGGGTCTTCCCAGGACCTCGGGAGCAAATCCAAAGTAATGGCCGGTTTCAATTATATTTATACCTTGATACTGGGTACATCTACTCTAATCGCTGTCAATCGGTTTTCTAATTCTAGAATTCGCCACAAGATGGCGCCACTTCCGTTGGCATTTCGCACTTGGACGGGACCCAGGCTAACATAAATACTGAGCTTTCAGAATTCGCCACAAGATGTCGCCACTTGCGTTGGCATTTCGCACTTGGATGGGCCCAGGCCACAAATAAATAAGCACAAACTCGACAACCAAAATTCACACATCTTCGGATCTACCGGATCTGCCCTGATGATGGACACTGCAACGCTGTCCGAAACGTCGGCTAAAGAAGGAGTTAGCGCAACACGGCATAACACCCCAAAAACAAACAACAAAAATGCTTTTGGCCGTGAGAATCTAAAAACTTACCTAGAAAATACTTGTATTTCGATTTGGAATGAAACCTCGTAAAATTTAATAATTGTAATTCTTTTAAAATTCCCTATAAAGACCGATCCAAAAACAATCGTACAAAATTAATCAGATTTCTTAATTAAAATGAAATATTTTAACGGATTAGTGTTTCTAACGAGACTTGTCAAATCGACTTGTTATCAAATCATCAAATAGCATCATAAACCCTACAACGACTATAATATACAGAAGAAACTTAAAAAGTTAAATCACATTACATGTTCAAGACAAGTGCGTAGCATATTACGTCGCGTAGTTTGTACTCTCTATAGATTGAAAGCATATATAGAGAGAGTTCCACGCTCATACTGAGACTTTGGGGGGGTGGTTATTCAAGATACTATAAGAAAAACCCTAATAAAATTTTTTAAACAAAGCAAATTACAAAAAAACATTTATTTTAAATATAAATATTTTCAAGTGACATCATAGCTTTCTTTTGCAAGTTATGCAAGTGTTCGGATAACAAATTGGCCAACTTCACTTTTCAAATATTAAACAGCTGACAAAAACAAGAAATTTATCTTACCTTCTTATGGGACAGCATGAAAAAAAAACCAACATTTCTGATTCAAATGTTTGATTAGATGTCAAAGTGTTTCGTAAACAATCTAATCACCCGCCAAAGTTTCGCAGTACGAGAGTGGAACGCAGTGTATAATAAAAACATATTGTGTATAAAGTTGTCTATGCGTTTGCAGCTGGAATACTTGTTTTTGTATGCTCCATAGTTTTATCGGTTCTTGCAAGTTTGGTTCTTGAAATTGCGGAAGTTTATTTGGCAAAATATTGTATTTAAAATGATTAAATTTTAGTTGATTAATAGTGTGTGCTGCAGTGAAATCGATAATCTAACAATAATGTTAACTTTTTTCCTTGAAATTGTGGTAATTTAATCAAATATTTTTATTATGAGGTGATATTCTTTACTGGATGTTATATAATGGCAATAATTTCAATTATGTACTTCGATCCAGAAATATACGTTTACTGACGGAAATCATATTTATACAGACCAATCCGTTAATCTGCTTATGGAACTCTTTTGACTCTGAAAACAAAAGAGATCCAGACTGCATTTCTGGCTAGACAACGTCCGGCTTAAAATATAAATGAATATCACTTCCGTTTCTGTACGATATAGCTAAAAAATACGACATCGAAATCACGAGGTGCCATTATGCTTTACCCATCTCTGTTTTTTTTTTTTTAAATATTTATTTAGTAAATAAAAACAATTTGTACAAATTTAGGGTAGTCCCTCAAAGCTGTGACATGGCAGTGTGCTTGTCTTTAGGTTCTACCAATTAAAAATGCTACTAAAAACAAAATATGTAGGCAGATACATTAAAAAAATTCAAGGATACATGAAATTTTCATTCATTTACCACAGCTTTATTATTTTAGGGCATTGTCTCTCATTTTTTTTTTAAATTTAAAATTGTTATTGATTTTATTGAAAATCACTGGAATTATATATTCAAGAGTACGGCTTCCATATTTATTTAATATTAAAGGAGTTTTTAGGCCCTTTCCTTCTTTAAATCTTGAGGTATGTTTGTTCTAGTGGGTGTTTGTATGAGCTTTGCTCCATGTTATCCGTAATAGAAGTGAACCAAAGGAGACCTTTTATTGTAAGTAGGCTCTCATATCCATATAGTACTGTTAAGTTATGTCTCTGATTGTAAATATTAGATGAGACATTTTTTTTACTATGGCAGTTAGTAAATTTTTTATTTATTTAATGTAAATAGTGTTTGCGTTTCCCCAAGTTTTAATTCCGTATCCAAGGATGGATTCGACCATAGAAAAATATAAGAGTTTAAGAGTGCAAGGAGGCAAAATAAATTTTAATTTGTTCAAGTTACAAGCTAAGGATCTGAGCTGGTTACAAATTTTTGCCACTTGGTTATCCCCCTTAAAATAATTATCAACAATTATTCCCAGATAAGTTTATTCATTTGTGAAATCAATTTTTTCACAGTCGCAAACATTAACAATTTCTCTATGTATACCGTCAAAACTATGAACGGTTATTTTAGGTATATTACACATTTTCAACTTGATCTTATATACATGCATTTAGTTATTTTAACATTAATAATTAGTCCTACATCGTGGGTTCATTTGAAAAGCTCATTAAAGTCTCTTTGCAACTCTTGTATAGCCATTAAGGGGTTTTCATTGGATACTACAAGAGCAGTATCATCAGCAAAAATGAATCGACGAGCTTTTTTGTTGCATTTATTTATTCTTACCTGGGTAATAAATTGCACCGCTTTTGCAGTAGACATTTCACTAACTATAACATACTTCTGTGCGTATTATATCCACGTGCAAGATAATTTTTTCGTAACTTTGTCGATTAATTTACACTTGACTTTTTACAGAGCAAATTTTTGAGCGAAAAATCATCAGATCTGCTTAAGAAAGACTATTTCCTCGGATTTCCTAAAATATTATTTTAGGAAATATCCACTGAGCTAGTATCTACATACTAGCTCAGTGGACAGGAATATTTTATCTTGCAAAAGGTTAATTGGTTACGTATATTTGGTACATTGTACGCGGGGGCGGTTTGTGGGGTTTAAAAGTTAGTAAGCACAAATAAATTAAATAAATTTAGACACAAGCGCCAGCTTCTATAGAAGAGGAACATTAAAAATTTAAAAAAAAAATCAATCTTTTTAATTATTGTGTACACCTAATTTTACCTAAAAAAACAATGCAAACTATCACCTACATCAAAACTACAATATAAACTATTGCCTTGGTCAAACTATAACGGCATTTCGCCGTACTAAATTAATCCAAACAATAGCCTTACTCCTTAGGCACTACCGAGTATATCATAAAATGGAACAAATCTTTGTCACTAAAGCTAATCGTAAATGATCGGTTCTACTTCGGAAATGTTGATTGCTTGAGGTGCGCTTTAAACTAAACAACGCGTGACAATGTCAACTACCGTTCCAAGTAACTTCCTCACCCCTATCCGCTAACGTGAAATCAGTGGCTCCCGAAGGTAGGCCCTATCTCTGACTCACTATCGTATTATTGTACTGCATTACGTAGTAGAACCTGGGCGAGCGGAATCCGCGTGCGACAGTATTACATAAAGACAACCAGTCCTACTAAAATACATATGAAAATACTAATGGGTATTATTTATTATTTTTTTGGTAAACTAATGTTTTTAAGACAAGATTTTGTATGCATAGCACTAAGGGTAACAATTATTTATATAAGCAATAATTATTAGCCTGAAACACTCATCCACATTGATCTTGTGTTAAAAACATTAGTTTACCAAAAAAATAATTATTAATATTTGACAAGTTCTAGTATTTTCACCAAAAAATGTAGACAATTTGTCTCGACGCCATCTTGTGAGAGAGTTAGCACTTACAATGCTTTTCTCATATAAAATAAAGTTGGTTGTTTCAGGTGAAAAAATGTAACAAGCAGTAATTGTTGAATGAAACACTAGTATATATTGAATTATTTCGCGGATAAGAGATAAGCTGCCATAGCTCAGTGGTCAGAGCTGTCGACCGGAAATCGAAAAGACACGGGTTCAAGTCCCGTTGGCGTCATATATCTTTTATCAGGAGATTTTTCAATGTGGATGAGTGTTTCAGGCTAATAATTATCGCTATAACTATTTAATTTGAAATTAAGGCTTATGTTATATATAAATTGATTATATGTAAACTGAAGATAATTTTTCTTTTTGGATTAATGGAGACTTTTCTTTTTTCTTCTCTATTTGTTTACGATGCACATTACAACCCTCCATGCCTCATTGCACGAACTGCCACTGGTTGTATGTACCTAGGTCGTACTATAAAATCCAATATTTCTGACAAAACGCACATTGGTACGACCAGATTTTTGTCACTATTTTAGATTTTCTATATATTTCTAAATAACTCTTAAACAGTGTATCCTACAAATTTTTGTCCACTGTTTTGTAGAACGCAAAATTTTCTGCAAATTAATGAATTTCTTATTTTTATATTCCATAATTTGGTTCCATGATAACTCAACACAGTGACAATTCAACACACTTTTAAAACGTGATATAAAGTCATTAGAAAAGATGAAATTTTTTTTTTTTAACCTAACCTACATAACCCAGTTAATAAAGTTTTTTAATCACTTTCCATGACTATAAATAACTTTTTAAATATGTGATAAATTATCATTGAGATGATTTATCCGGTTACCACATAATTTATAGAGGTATAAAAAGTTTCAAAGAACAAAAAATTCCAAAGTTTCAGAAACTGCCAAAAAAGACACTGTTTTTTATCTACATTGCTGTAATTGAAGACAATATAAGAAATACTGTGGGTCCTAATTACATATATTTCACTATATGCAGGTATTTATATTAAAATGGGAAGTACAAGTTGGTACAAGTTTTTCCCTATACAAAAAATAAATAAAATTTAGGTCTTCTGATTTAAGTGTAGAAGTGAGTCATTCACGAAAGACTCGGCTCAATCTTCATGGTTCGCGGATCTTTGCGAACAAGTGAGCCGGTAAGTGTGGTTTTCCAACAGCTCACTCGGTTCGCAGGACACTACTGATACGGGATGACATGAATATAGGCATTCATAATATGCCTGCACAATCAGTCTTGGCGTCGTATTTATTCATATAGTAGGTAGGTATTTAACTACATACACCCAAATCTTTTGATTTCAGACGAAATTTTGATTTCGATATAAAATAAGAGAAAATCAGAAATGTACGCTTTTAGACGCGAGACAAACGCGAGATATCAGTTTTGTAATTTTAAGGTAAATTTTCCTAAATCTAGGGAAAAGGGGAAAAAACACAAAAATCTAAGGAAATTCTGAAATTTTAATAAAATTCTGCGGAAATTTCAAAAATTCTATGAAAATATTGATGTAGAAATTTTGTAGAGGACACGAAAATATTGTGAAGATTTATTCTTCTCGAAATTCTCTATCCACACCATGGATATGAAATAACCGTCGTTCAACTAAGCCGGTTCACCGAAACAGATCTTTACGGAGAGCTGGAACTGGTGATCCGGCTCGCTTAACTGAGTCGCTTCGACTTACTATATGTAGTAATGCCACTTTTATTCTTTTCTTATAACAAAGTAATATTCAATGTCTTCATTATCTTGGATTATGGAAATTATGGAAACCGCTTCTTCTCCGTTAATTCTTACAAACGATCACTGGCTCTAGGCGATTGGAAACTGTTGGGACTCTTGAGCGGTACTCAAATAAAAAATAAAAAAAAAAATAGATCTTAAAAAGTCTTGTGGCACCTACCACTTGGTTCACGACACGACAATTACACAACATCACGGTCTCTTGTCCGACCTGTGATTATTTCTTTATTACGTGTATTATTTATTTTCACACCGCATTATTAAATGATTAATTGTTTAAATCTCTGCAACAATGCCTCAATTTAATGTTAATTTAACCCAAATTACTATGTTGATTCTAGGAAAAACATAACTCCCGTAAAGCTAGTAGTTTACGTTTCCTAAATGGGGATTGTAGCGGAAATCAATGTGCGCTCGGGTAATGCAATGACGAAAGTGCCATTTAAAATTGCAAAACAATTTTTTATTAACTCAAACGCCACTGTTCGGCAAAACGCGTTAGTTTTTCCCTATGCAGAAATACTTTGCCAACACCCTTTACTGTATCACAAAATCCACCATGCATCTGTGAGAAATTCTTTAAGATCATCAAAATGAAGAGAATACTTGTTAAAATTGTCTAATTTTACTTTATAGTGATATATTTTTTGATTATTATGCCGTGTTGAGCTACATCTTTCTTCGCCAACGTTTCGAACATCATTTCAGGATCCATCATCAAGGCAGATTTGTAAAATTTTTAATTTTTTTCATTCATTTTCTAGATTCTTATTTTCCATGAAGTGGTGAATCATTTATAGTTACTGAATTTAAATTTAATGCTCCTTATAATTTTTACCTCATATTGGTGTTTCAAATGTTACCTGGCTATTATATACTTAGAGGCCTTGTGTTTTCTCGGTAGGGAATTTTTTTTAACCTAAGAACCCTACTAAAATTGCATGTTTTCAGCTTCAACATTACCAGCAGCCAACCGTGGCCATATGCCACATACGTGTCTGTTTGTGTTATGTTGGGATCGGGAGGGAAATTCAGCTGCGCCTTATTTTTGGGAATTTCTTCGCATCGCCTGTGGAAGAATAGGAAATCGCAGAAAACCATATTCAGGAGTAAACAGCCGTCTGTCAACTTGAAACAGAGGCGGCCTTCAGTAACATCGATATACCATGTCCTGCATTTTGAAGTGTGTGTGTGTGTGAATGTGTGTATGTGTGTCTGTTTTTATGTAAATATATATTTATGGGAAGATAGGTAATAGACATACTGTAATACATTAATTCGAATGGGCTCGGGCATCTCGGTGGCGTCGGGCATCGGAATAGCCAAGGAGCTGGATGGCCTCCGAGTCCTCGGATCAAGCAATTTTACATGACTTTTTTTAAAGTTGATCTATCGTCATTACGATACTGAGCAAATCTTCTACTCGAATAGGCAGAAATGTTTATTTTCCTTTATGTCTAAAAGTTCTTATGAATCGAAGAGAGTCCCTTTTCATCTTCGAATTTATCCAGATTTGTACGGTAGCGGCTTTCACACATTAAAATTCAATGGTATCAGCTGCCTAAAGATTTCATTTGTTGACCACCTCTGTTTCACTTTCCATCTTTCCAAAATGAGAAAAGTCCATCTGACGAGATTAAAATTCCAACTGATTTACTTTTATGACAGTTGCTACCAGCCCGCGTAATATATGAATTAATGTTGATTACAATGAAAAGTCACAAAAAAAACTATTTTGACCTGCGAACCTCTAGCCAATAACCTAGGAGCTTGCAGCTTTATCATTGAAGTCTTCTGCAAGCCTCATCACATACAAGATGGGGCAAAAGTAAATCTCAAAGTGCCATAATTTTTGCATGTGATGTCAAATGTCATTGTGCTTTGACATTTATGTTGTAGAATGAGTTGACGCTGTGAAAGTTTATTTGAAAGCTTGCACGAGACGCTCAGCCAAACGCATCATTGTTCGTGCACATAATGCAGGGTGACGAGGAAAACGACGATGAATTTCACACTGCGTTGAAACAACAGACCGCAAATTGGTCAAATAAGCAGTAAAAATAATTACGCGTTCTTCAGGTATATATCGTTTCGTTAATTGTTGTGAACTAATTGTCTATTTTCTCTAATCTGTTTGCAATATAAATGTCAAAACACAATGAAATCATTCACATTATGACATTACTTTTGCCCCACCTTGTAGAATTTATTCTTAATGTGAGTAGTCGTGGGCACAGCTTTCCCGGTACACTGTCCATTGTTCTTTCATCATTGCAAATTTCCTGCGACGGGTAAAGCCTGATACAATGCAAATCGGATTCGTTCCGGGGCCGGAGGGTGTGGGGATGTATTTTATTCGGCGATGTGTTAAGTCCTTGGAGAAATGGTGGTCTCTATTTTCCCGTGTCTCCTTTAAGAGATTCTGTCCGATGGAAACTGAAATGAATTGAACGTCTTCTGTTGGCGACAAACAAAACTGCCGAACTCCTTTGTCCGACCAAATCATATAATACCCACGGCTTTATCGTTATTTGCGAGTCAAAGCGATGCCATATTATTATCATTGCATTACTGCATTACTGTTTTATTATGCGCATCTAATAATATTGTAAATGCTTCCCGGAATATTGCTTGTTTGAGTTCTGTGGAAACGTTTTGAAAATAATTTTAAGAGATATTGATAGTTGACTTGTTTTAAAAATAACTCTTAATAATAGCAACGGAGATAAATATCCCGAGGTGCGGAGGTCAAAAAGTTTCTAACCGAATACCTGTGAATAACGGCAAACGTAACAGGTATGTTGTCAGCTGACTTCAAAGTAAAAATTAAAACGGAGATTTTTATTTTTTTTACACTTACTCCATACAGGAGGCACAGAGAAAAATGATTTCCCTTAAGACCTATGTCGTCTCTGGGATTTGTGTGGAGGATCTGTTTGAGGAAAGGAAGGAGTGAACATAGGTCTTGAAGAGACCCATGTTGTAGGAGGGAGGAAACACAGAGGCTCAAACTCAAGAATGAATCGTAGAAGGGACCCGTTCTCATGTGACAAATATCAACCATGTACAAATGTTGAGCCCTCGTTTATTATTCACCGGTGCCGATGGGGATCAATGACGCTAATTCCTCAGAGCATCAGAACCCATACGAATGGAGTAACTGGAATAATAAATAAATTGTAAAGAAAATATGCTAACACGAAGCACTACATGCAAAATATATATTTTTAAATTTTAATGCTTTGAAATGTTTTAGATGTTTTATTTAAATAATGCGAGTAGAACACATCTTAGCCATTGTAATGATCGCGCACTTTTTTGACCAAGTCTTTATATAAGCCCAGAAAACATATCGGGCTATAAGTATCAGACTGCTACTTACGAACCCATTTTCGGTTATGGTTTTATTGTATTATGTGGCAAATTAATTAATTTAGAAAATTAAGTTATTTAGAACTTTGCAAAATAAAAACATATTTGAGTGTTTTTTTTGCTTAAATCTAGATAGACGGCTGATGTTGAGCGGAAATTTGTTATGTTATTTTTTGCAGCTCGATTCCAAATATTAAACGTCTTAGTGCATCGCCTTAATCTTCAATGTTTAATATTTATTTCTTATTCCACGTTGACCTAAGCGAGGTCGTTTCTCTTCTTATGTTGGTATCCTCTCCTATCCAAGGTTAATAAATATAAGGGCAATATTAATAATAATTTATTCACCGTGCAGCCAGCATTCCAGGATAATTCTGCGGAGCTGCTTATTGGAACAACTCGGAAAAATTAAATATTGAAACTTTCTTCTTTTTTGGCTAATGCAATATCACTGTTTTATCTTTAAAAAGTACTTACTGTATTATTAATCTTTCCTCTATCATCATCTTACAATACACACACTTACAATTGTATAATCAGCTTAATTGGAATTTGCAAAATTCTATTATCACTTATTATTTATTTCAAATCATCGATAAAATAAATTAATGTTAAGGCGATGCCATACGTAGTAATGCAAAATCATGTGTTTTTGGTTTGAAAATTTGGTCGCCTAGAAATGTTTCAGATGCTTTAATTAAATACTGTGAGTAGAATACATCTTGGTCGTTGATATGATAGAGTATTTTTTAGATAAGTCTTTTTATAAGCCCAGAAAAAAATAATGTATAAGGCCTATGAAAACTGCTTTAATGTTCAAAATCTCCTACTTACGAACCCATTTTCGGTTATGATTTTATTGTATAATGTGGCAAATTAAGTTATTTATAAAATAATCGAAAAAAAAATTAAATATTTATGCCCGAAAATCCACAAAATAAAATAAAAGGCACTTTTTGGCCATGTTTTTTTCTTGCATAAATCAAAATAGGCGGATGGTGTTAAGCGGGAATTTAAACCTTATCGGCATCTACGTAAGGATTGTTATTGATAGCGGATCAATTTAAAATATTACATGACGTAGTGCATCGCCTTAAAATAAAATATTCTCAAAACAAAGAAGTTTCTTAGTCAAATTCGTGCTCTTTTTCAGGTTTTACGAAATCCTTTTTAGACTCCAGCGCCAACTGTCAACAAATTACGGAAAAGTAACAGCGACAAAAAAGTTTTCCAGTGACTCCTCGAAAGAAAATGCAACAACAGGCTTTCCAACGTTCTAGTGCATAATCTGACCACAGACACTTAATGGTTTCACTTTTATCTGTCGTCTGGCGGTAAAGGCAACCCTCTGGGAGCGCCGGGAGAGAACTTAGCCTTTTAAGACGGTGAGATGTGCACAATAAGGCGTTTTTTTTTAAGTAAAAGCTTTTAGGAAACATTAAAATGCCAGAATTATAAAATTACAGCTAAACATATTCTTTGTGTCGAGTAAAATAATGTATTATCCTAGGATCCAGTCAATGTTAGTACATTTTTTTAGAAGGGGACGTTTTCAAAAATAAGTTACTGATCTAAACGCATTTTTATCATAGGTGTAGGCGGAACATCCCCTCAGTATCCTTTTGGTGAAACTAATGTATATATATGTACCTCTATTCTTGGAAATTAGAACCTTAACGATAAATCGTGAAAACACTGAAAAATCAGCCCCGCCACACTAGCAACATCAATACTTTGTCGATTTTTTCCATCGTTTTTTTACATTAGTTTCGCATGGGAGGCCCTGAGCAAAATATTTTCCCTCAGAGCCTAAGTCTCACTTGGGATGCTGTGTGGGGAATCTTTTTAAGAAAAGTTGGGAGAGGGAGTTCTGGGTAGGAAAAAGATAAGAGGGGTGGTTAGGAATGTGGCGGTCAGTGTGCAAAGCGATTGCTTGAGAGAGTCCTGCTGAAGGTCAAAAAGATTCCATTACGGCTCTTCTCTCCCGATCCGGTCCGCCATGCAGTAGGTGAGCAGACGCATCCACCGCCAAAAGCTAAACTCATCTCACTCCTTAAACCCGGTCACCCTTACTAAGATTACTAAAATTACTGTTATTTAACATGTTACTTGGGGTAACCCATAGTAGAGGTGTTGGTTATCCAATAAATGGTTTCAGGAGCAGCGGTACCCATACCCGCCTCCCAGTACGAATTTGAATGTTTTTTTTTCATTTATGTATCATACGTATCCAGACCTCCAGAATCTTTCAGAGGAATTCATATTTACGTAAAAAAAATTTTTTTTTTATTTTCTAGATTCTTATATTCCATGAAGTGGTGAATCATTTAAATTTACTGAATTTAAAGTTAATGTTCTTTATACAAATAGAACGGCGTCATATGCGCCTCACAATTTTTACCTCATATGGGTTTATTCAAATATTACCTGGCTTTTATAGACTTAGAGGCCTTGTATTTTCTCGGTAGGGAAAAAAATTTGTTACCTAAAAACCCTACTAAAATTGCATGTTTTCATCCAGCATCAGCACCACCAGCGACCGACAGCGGCCATATACTACATACGTGTCTGTTTGTGTTGTGTTGGGAATGGGGGGAGGAAATTTCGGCTGCGCCCTATTGTTGGGGTCCTTCCGCATTTGCCGTTGGGAGTAAGGAAAATCGCAGAAAACCTTACCCGGAAGGAGCGGCCGAACGTCAACTTGAAACGTATGCGGCCTTCAGTAACATCGGTATATGATGTCCTGCATTTTTGAGATGTGTGTGTGTGTGTCTGTTTTTATGTTAATATATACTTATGGGAGGATAGAAAATAAACATACATATACATACAAATTATAAAAATATTATATAAATATATAAATAGATATATAAACATTATATATTTAGGAGGAAAGTCGGGAGTTTAGGAAATACCTACTGCTCGCTATTCGTCCGCGTCTGATTCTGGTATGTACCATATGTGATCATGGTCCATGAGGATGTGTTTAGGTAGTCTGTGTGTGTATTTGAATGTCAGGTCGCTCGGAGCGTTGTATTGTCCTATGTCTCGTATGAGTGGATTTTTACTAAGTGTGAGTGATTTGTAAAAGCGTGTAGTGAGTCTGTGTGTGAATTCGAATAGAGTTGGAATTTGTTCTCGTTCGTGTAATCTCTTCAAGTTTGTTCTGAGTCTCGTGTTGTATGTGATTTTAATGCAGAGATTTTGAAGTGTCTGTAGTTTCTTGTGGTCTGTGTGTGAGATGCTGCTCCATACGGGAATCGCATACGAGAGTACCGGACGAATGAGCGAGTAGTAGACGAGGAGTTTGGTTTTGGGAAGTAGCGGACTCCGTCTATTGAAAATTGGCTTCATCATGCCGATCGCTTTTCGCGTGCGCGCGTGCATCTTTGCTTGGTGAGATTTCCAGTTGAGGCGGGAGTCCATGGTCAGGCCGAGATATGTAACTTCATCTTTCCATTCAATGCTGTGTCCTCCCATTTCGATGTTGAAGTCAGGTGTTCTATTTATACGTTTTCTCGTGAACATGATGGCTTCGGTTTTCGCCTCGTTCAGTTTCAGGCGCCATTTCTTGTAGTACTCTACGAGCGCGTCGAGCGCCCTCTGTAGGTAAATTGCGGCCATGTTCGCTTTCAGCGAGGAAACGTATAGTTTGACGTCATCTGCGTAGATAGACAGATTGCATCTCTCGTCTCGGGGGATGTCGTGGGTGAACAGAATGAAGAGAAATGGTCCCAGTAAACTTCCTTGCGGCACGCCTTTTGGAATCTCACGCATTGAAGATAACACGTTCCTTATGAACACTCTGAACGATCTATTCTTTAGGTATTCCTGTATCAGTCTCGTTAGGTATATGGGCGTGTTGGTGCGGTGCAACTTATGCACGAGCCCGTCTATCCATACGGTGTCGAATGCCTTCTCTAGGTCGATGAGCGCAGCAGCGGTGAAGCGATGTTCGTTAAATTTTCTTGCGATGTATTCCGCTACTCTGGTGAGTTGATGGGTCGTGGAGTGCCTCTTTCTGAAGCCGAACTGCTCGTCTGGCAAAGTCTTGTGTTCGTAAACGTAAAAATTACAAAAACACTCAAACCCCGAAACCGCTCGATACCGTGTCGCCGACACAATTGGAAATCTTCAAATCATAATTACTTAATCAAATTATCTGCTGTATGTGATTAATCAAGACAATTACATAGAAATATAACAGCAGAATCTGAAATACATCTGAAAATAACCATCCAGCACCTCACTCGGAGCCTCCAACCCACGGAATGAACCACTCTAAGAAAGCGACCCAGTATTTACGTGACCCCCCCTCCATACTACCCGGAAGGAATTCCATGATGGCCGCCGAGTTTTCAACCAATCACAGCTCAACATACTCCATTGACGAGCCACCAATCCACGGAATGAACCTCTCTAAGGGGACGACCCAGTATTTACGTGAACCCCCCTCCATACTACCCGGAAGGAATTCCATGATGGCCGCCGAGTTTTCAACCAATCACAGCTCCGCATACTCCATTGAAGCTCTTATCAAAAACTGATAACAAAAATTGATGCAACCACCTATGATGACATCAGACCCAATTTACAGGAAAATATCAGAAGATATGACCACAGAATAAATATCAACATCAAGAAATGATTATATACTAACATAATAACTTAAAGAATTGTACCTTAATATGTTTTTTACTCTTTGGGAAATGTTCAAACCAAGGATATTTTGCTTCAACCCCAATATGAAACTTTGTATAATTTATTATAAAATAAATAAACGGGACTGAAGGAAGTGGTTTGGGTAAATTGAACTGACCTGGTAAAAGGTATAATATTAAAATATAACTTTCCTCTAAACAAATTAATTGTAAAGAGGAAAAATACCTAACCAACTCACCCTTCACGAAAGGGGTGAAAACTCCCCCGATAGGGTTCGATTTGAAAACGTTCTATAAATAGAGAACCGAATTCCATACAAAGTCAGTTCAAAAACTACCCCTGAAGAGAAACTTCTCTCCTGAAGAAACCATCTCCAAAGTCTACAAATCTCAAGAAAATATTTTCAAGTGTTTTAATTCAGTATTAAATTCAGTTTTTCCAGTCTTAAATTCCTTTCGTCGACTCAGACGTGGGAATCAATCCCTCTCTGATCTTGACATTAAATTCTATCCACCAAGACTGAAACACTAATAAAGGTGTACCCAGCTACCTACGCATTTACAGTATTGTACGGACGGAATATTGTTTCGTACATTTGGTCCTTCGAGCCGGATCTACACACACGTCTTCAGTCTCAATTAAAGGTGGTGATGCCGTCACTTCGCAGCGGCCGCAAGGCCTCAACATCATCTGAAACCAGCCGAAACCGAACCCAACCTGGTACTGAGAACCCCAAGAGCCCGATGCATCTTCTGAATCAACTGAAGACTCTCTCCAAATGCTACGCCGAGAAATGCGCATTCGGGAGGAGCAACTAAATAAACAAATCACAGAACTACAATCAGCCCTGAATGAAGCAACACGCCAAACTGCTACCCAACCCATGCTCAACTTAACCGCACCTGAAGCAACTCCAAATGTACCTCCGAGCCCAGCAGCTAACATCACCATATCAGGACAAGAATACCCAACTCATAACACAATGGAGTACCAACCACAGCCGTTCCTGAAAACCGATGGCTACCTCACCAACCCTACATTGCTGAGCGACATTACCGACAAGCTACCAAACACTCTACGACTAGCCTGGCTGATGGAAGTCCGTGGACAGCGCCCCCCCTGCCAACATCACCCAACTCGCTGCCTTTATGAAGGAGATAACTAACGCAATACCAAACAGCGGGATGGTAGACCGCCAGCAACCTCAACCTTCCTCAACAACAAATCCACGGAAAACCAGTCATCCCGAAGATACTAATTGGACAAGATAACGCCTACCTAATTGTGTCAAGAGAAGTGCAAGAAAATAATGATACAACACGAATAATTTCACGCACCGCACTAGGATGGATCGCCCATGGCGGATCAAACCCAGGATACGACCACCCTGCCACCACATTGGCACTTCAACGTGAAACTGCCTCAGACATACGATTGGAAGAACTTCTGAAAACAAATTTTACCATCGACTCACTTGGCGTGACCGCAGCAACCCAAGTCAACACAAACATACAACGAGCAATTGCGCTGATGACTGCAACAACCCGCCCCCTCCCTACTGGAAGATGGGAGACTGGCTTGATATGGCGCAACCCAGAAACCACCTTACCTGACAACCGACAGTGCGCACTGAGACGGCTCATTTCCCTAGAGAAGAAATTAACAAGAGATAAGGACCTGAAAACAGCTTACACTGACAAGATTGATCAGCTGATATCCAAAGGCTATGCGAAAAAGCTGCCGAACAACGAAGCATCCACACGTACACCCCGACGATGGTACCTGCCATATTTTGCAGTAACCAACCCCAATAAACCAGGGAAAATCAGAGTGGTGTTCGACGCAGCCAGCCGATGCCGAGGAACCTCACTCAATGACCAGCTGCTCACAGAGCCCGACCTGTTGTCATCACTCCTGGGAAACATCATGCGCTTCCGGGAAGGAAACGTTGCCATTGCTGCTGACATCAGAGAGATGTTTTTACAAATAAAAATAAAACCGGAAGACCAACAATCACAGCGATTCCTGTGGCGAACATCAACCAAGGACGAACCCGAAACATACCAAATGACTTCGATGATGTTTGGCGCCACCTGTTTACCAAGCAGCGCCCAGTTTGTTTTGGGCAAGGTCATTGAGAGGTACCAACACGAATACCCATCCGCCGCAGCAGCTATTCGCGCTAAATTCTACATGGACGACTACTTGGATGCGGTAGACACTCACCAGGAAGCTGCCAAACTCACCCAAAATGTGAGTGCCCTCCTCGTGAAAGGAGGGTTCCATTTGACCAACTGGGCATCCAACAATCCAGCAGCTATTGCCAACTTTCCTGCCGAAGATCGCACCAACACCACAATAGCCATCAGCAACGGGAGCCCAGAAACAGAACGAGTGCTCGGACTCATCTGGGACCCTTCCACAGACCACTTCCTATACTCATTTAACGAGATGACTCCGTCTGAAGCTATCACATTACCCACGAAGCGACAATTACTATCAACAGTTATGAAAATTTTCGACCCCGTGGGCTTCATCGGCTGCCTGACGATCAGAACAAAAATGCTTCTACAAGAAGTATGGCGATCAAACATCGGCTGGGACGAATCCATCAAACCCGAACACGCCCAGAAATGGACAAACTGGCTGAACCTACTACACACAAACAACATCTCAATCCCGAGACGTTGCCTCTACAACAAACAGAGCAACGTAACCCTGCATCTCTTCTGTGACGCATCAGAACAAGCCTGCTGCTCCGTAGCCTACTTCACCGAAGAAATGGAGGGAAAGACGCAGACGACATTCATTGCAAGTAAATGCAAAGTCGCACCACTGAAACCTCTCTCCATTCCTCGCCTCGAATTGCAAGCCGCCCTCATGGCAGCCAGACTCGCCCAAACAATCCAGAAGGAGAGCACAGCCCACATACGCCGCACATGTTTTTGGACAGACTCCACAACGGTACTATGCTGGCTACGCACCGACCCACGATCCTACTCAACATTTGTGGCCAACCGGCTAGGAGAGATAGACGAGCTGACCAGAATACCCGACTGGAAATGGGTACCTACGAAACTCAATCCTGCTGACATCGGCACACGGGACCTCGAAATACCCGACCTGACACCAGAAGGAAGATGGTTCTCCAGCCCGGCCTTCCTTACCCACTCGGAAAACAAATGGCCCAAAGAACGCGCACCCGCCCATAAACCCGATGACCTAACTCTGGAAGTCAAACCTTTCTACGTCGGACTCATCATCAAAAGAGGCGAAGCTCTACCAGCAATTGAACGATTCTCATCATGGCACCGACTGATCCGCTCGACTGCTTGGATTCTCCGCTTTACCAGACGATGCCGGATGGGCCCCAACAGAACCCCAGAGGGACCACTAATAGCGGAGGAAATAAAAACAGCTGAACACAAATGGATCAGAAGATCACAAGAAGACGCTTTCGGTTCAGCCCTAAATACCCTACGAGAAAAGAAAAAATTACCCGCCAGCAGCCGCCTCAACCCTCTGAACCCATTCTTCGGCCCGGACGGTATCCTCCGAATGGGAACACGCCTGCAAACATTAGAAAAGGCTAAAGAAGTAGCCCGGACTCCCATCATCCTGGATGGCAACAACGCGTACACCCGTCTCCTGATTAATCACTACCACAAGAAATCAGATCACCCCAGTACGGAAAAAACAGTAGCAGAATTACGCAGCCATTTTTTCATACTCAGACTACGTACAATAAGCCGAAAGATTGCACACACCTGCCCAATGTGCTGCATACGACGCAGCAAACCCAATCCGCCCCAGATGGGCGTACTACCACCACCACGACTGATGCATCACGTCCGCCCATTCACACATTGCGGGCTGGATTATTTCGGTCCTATGACCATAACAGTCGGCAGACACAGAGAAAAACGTTACGGAGCTATCTTCACCTGCCTCTCAACACGCGCCATCCACCTGGAATTAACTACTTCACTATCAGCTGACTCCGCAATCATGGCCCTACAAAGGATGACCGCACGAAGAGGACAACCAACTGCCATATACTCTGACAACGGCACGAACTTTCATGGAGCCGACGCTGAGATGAGAGACGCCTTGATGTCACTAAACCAGGATACCAAGATGATCGACGCAATAGCCACTCAGGACATAGAATAGCACTTTATACCGCCAATGAGTCCCCACATGGGGGGAGCCTGGGAGAGATTAGTGAGATCGGTTAAAAAGGCCTTAAACGCCACGCTTAAGGAAAGGACGCCTAAAGAAGAAACTCTACGCACAGCTCTAGCGGAAGCCGAATTCATTGTGAACAACCACCCACTCACCCACATTTCGGTCGATCCACGAGACGAAGAGCCCCTGACCCCCAACCACTTCTTACTGGGATCAGCCGGGAAACGACCTCAATTATCGTTCTACAATAAAACAAAAGAAGAAGTGTGCCTCCGCCGTCAGTGGCGCATTGGACAACAACTCGCGGACGCCCTTTGGAGAAGATGGTTGCACGAGTACCTACCCACTATGGCCGCCCGACAAAATGGCACCATCCAACTACACCAATTAAAAAGGACGACCTAGTAATCATCATGGATCCAGCACTGCCCCGGAACAACTGGCCACGTGGCCGTGTCATCGAAGCAGTACCTGCAGCCGATGGTCAAGTCCGAACTGTTCGGATCCAAACAAGCACTGGAGTCTACATAATACCGGCAGTAAAAGTTGCCGTCATCCTCCCGGCCGCACTGGACGTCTCCTGCAACCCCAACAAATAGAAATCGACACAAGTGACAGAACTTGTCTATATTGGCATCTCCGGACAACTACCCCCTACTTCCTACTCCCGCAGGGGGCACCAGACAACGCTGGCACTGAGCGGCTATCCCTCACTGACACGGCGGAGTTTGGCCTGCACCCCCTCGATGGCGCTGGCACTGAGCGGCTATCCCTCACTGACATGGCAAAATCGACTCCCACTTCCTACTCCCGCAGGGGGCGCCCGACAACGCTGGCACTGAGCGGCTATCCCTCACTGACACGGCGGAGTTTGGCCTGCACCCCCTCGATGGCGCTGGCACTGAGCGGCTATCCCTCACTGACATGGCAAAATCGACTCCCACTTCCTACTCCCGCAGGGGGCGCCCGACAACGCTGGCACTGAGCGGCTATCCCTCACTGACACGGCGGAGTTTGGCCTGCACCCCCTCGATGGCGCTGGCACTGAGCGGCTATCCCTCACTGACATGGCAAAATCGACTCCCACTTCCTACTCCCGCAGGGGGCGCCAGACAAAGCTGGCACTGAGCGGCTATCCCTCACTGACACGGCGGAGTTTGGCCCGCACCCCCTCGATGGCGCTGGCACTGAGCGGCTATCCCTCACTGACATGGCAAAATCGACTCCCACCTCCTACCCCGCTGGGGGCCCCCCCCCCGACTGAGCTGGCACTGAGCGGCTATCCCTCACTGACACGGCGAAGTCTAAACAGCATCCCCTCGATGGCGCTGGCACTGAGCGGCTATCCCTCACTGACATCGCAAAGCTTGGACAACACTCCATCGATGGGCTAGCATTGAGCGGCTATCCCTTATTACCAGCACATAACAACCTGCGGAAACATCAAAAGAAGATACGTCTGAAGAACTAGCTGAGTACAGGCAAGACTGTACGGGGGGAGTGTATCATACGTATCCAGACCTCCAGAATCTTTCAGAGGAATTCATATTTACGTAAAAATTACAAAAACACTCAAACCCCGAAACCGCTCGATACCGTGTCGCCGACACAATTGGAAATCTTCAAATCATAATTACTTAATCAAATTATGTGCTGTATGTGATTAATCAAGACAATTACATAGAAATATAACAGCAGAATCTGAAATACATCTGAAAATAACCATCCAGCACCTCACTCGGAGCCTCCAACCCACGGAATGAACCACTCTAAGAAAGCGACCCAGTATTTACGTGACCCCCCCTCCATACTACCCGGAAGGAATTCCATGATGGCCGCCGAGTTTTCAACCAATCACAGCTCAACATACTCCATTGACGAGCCACCAATCCACGGAATGAACCTCTCTAAGGGGACGACCCAGTATTTACGTGAACCCCCCTCCATACTACCCGGAAGGAATTCCATGATGGCCGCCGAGTTTTCAACCAATCACAGCTCCGCATACTCCATTGAAGCTCTTATCAAAAACTGATAACAAAAATTGATGCAACCACCTATGATGACATCAGACCCAATTTACAGGAAAATATCAGAAGATATGACCACAGAATAAATATCAACATCAAGAAATGATTATATACTAACATAATAACTTAAAGAATTGTACCTTAATATGTTTTTTACTCTTTGGGAAATGTTCAAACCAAGGATATTTTGCTTCAACCCCAATATGAAACTTTGTATAATTTATTATAAAATAACTAAACGGGACTGAAGGAAGTGGTTTGGGTAAATTGAACTGACCTGGTAAAAGGTATAATATTAAAATATAACTTTCCTCTAAACAAATTAATTGTAAAGAGGAAAAATACCTAACCAACTCACCCTTCACGAAAGGGGTGAAAACTCCCCCGATAGGGTTCGATTTGAAAACGTTCTATAAATAGAGAACCGAATTCCATACAAAGTCAGTTCAAAAACTACCCCTGAAGAGAAACTTCTCTCCTGAAGAAACCATCTCCAAAGTCTACAAATCTCAAGAAAATATTTTCAAGTGTTTTAATTCAGTATTAAATTCAGTTTTTCCAGTCTTAAATTCCTTTCGTCGACTCAAACGTGGGAATCAATCCCTCTCTGATCTTGACATTAAATTCTATCCACCAAGACTGAAACACTAATAAAGGTGTACCCAGCTACCTACGCATTTACAGTATTGTACGGACGGAATATTGTTTCGTACAATTTATAAATACACATTTGCAGCATATGGCTTGTTTTGACTATTAATAAATTTCAAGACGTAAATTATAATATTTAAACAATTTAGCAGTCACAGTACCAGTCATTTAATTAAATAAAGAATAGTCAGATCTCCGCTGAATTAGTGTCTACAATATGTTTTTATTATCGCTGTAGGGACACTATAAAGAGTAAAGAGCATTTGATGTAGAGTATGTATCTTTGCATTGCGCCATGCAAATATTGTTGTGTTTCACTTATATGTACAACACAAGTGGCCTGCATCAGCTTTTAATGCAGTTTCCAGCGGCGTCCTTTGAGTAGATCAGTGGAGACCGTGATCAGCTGTCTGTCCGGGTATGGGAGTTCGGGTGCCCGGGTGTCCGGGTGTCCGTGTGACCAGGTGTCCGGCGTCTGGCGACCGGGATTCCGAGCTAGACTAATTGGGTTACCGGCAGTGAGGGGTACTTTCTACGTACGCCACAGTGGTCCCAAATCCCGATCTAGCTAGACAAAAATATTTTTTCATGGCATTTGATACAAAAGGGTCAAAATGTAATAAAAAAAATACTTAAAAAAATATACATTTATTTTAGCCATTGTTGCAGATTTTTTAAAACAAAATTAATTACTAATAAAATGTCCATAGTATAATAGTTCGGTTAAGTCATAACGAAGCACTTATTTTAAGTTATTAGTTAAAAATATTTTTTTAACATAATATAAGAACAAAACCGAATGACATTTTTTGTTTATGAATTACTAGCCGAGTCGCTATCGTCACTATTATTAAATGCTAATGTTCCAACATTGGCTTTGTTAACAGACTTCTGTATTTTCTTCGCTAGAACTTCTGGAATCCATAATAATTTTAAGACACCAGTAGGTAAGACATTGCAATGTGTTGTTGATATTTTGGCAGCATCCCGTTTTCCATGTGACCTCAAGTTGATTTGAGTAGTATGAGAGAGTTCTTGTGGACTTCGAGATTTTCTTGTTTTGCTTTTTGACGAGCAATTACCAAATTTTTTTTCAGGTCTACCATGTAGTCTCTCATCACGCGTCTCTACAGGAAGAATAAAAACTGTGTTAAGCCATTTTGCGTGTTTAAACTTCAATTTTAAAGTACTTCTTCCGACTTCAAACCATTTTCAAAATATTAATATAAACGAAAGGATTTTTTTCTTAAGTAAACTATCCTCAAGACTTTAAAAGCTGTTTTTCTTCAATAAATATTTTAAATGTTCATAAGCACACTGCCGTATTGCAGCACAATTCAACTTTGACGTGCCCTTTACTTCTAGAATGTCCAAAATATCTAAACGATAGATTGTAGGGAAAGGCTCTGTAAAAGACAAAAGAGCAAGTTTGAGCAAACAAATTTTAGAAGATATTATACATAAAGAATGGTTTTATATGAAACTAGTTTCGTTTGGTGGTACAAATCGGTACACGATTTTGAAAGTTTAATTAAACTTTGGCAAATAATTTTAAATATTGATACTTTTTTCACGATTTTTAATTAATAATTAAGTAATGTTGAATAGGCAAATTATAATATAATTAAATTAATTTGAAAGAACATACCATAGACTTTATTTTTTTTATTTACATAATTTCTCTCCGATTTCAAATAACAACACTAACGATCGAACAGCGTGCACACCCGAAAGCGTCCGACCGCTGGGCGAACGATTGGCACATCCGAAGTGTCGTGTTTACAACGTCGCCACGTATCGCGCGTATTGTTTTAAATTTTTTATCTATGTGAACATAATACTATGGACATTTTTCAATGTTGTGAGAATATTTTTGTACATAAATAAAAACATCGTTGAAATCTTTTTGTCTAGCTAGTTTCCTCAAAGGGGACCATAGTGGTACGGTCTATACTGAACCCAGTGGACTTACAGAGTGCCTAGAAAAAAATCTACATTTAAAAAACATTTTTGTAATATAGTATCTATTTATATATATATATGTAAAAAACATTATTTGACTGATGATCAAACCTTCCTACCCAGGAACTGGAGTCGACAACTACCAACCGAGCCAAATCTCGATTGAATAAGACCGACATTTATTGGTGTAATATCATTGAATTTCAGAGAAATGCGTATATATGCGGGTGTGTACGTGATTTCCACAAAAAGTTGATAGAATGCATTGTAATTGACAACGAGTTTTCTTTTTTTATTATTTTATTTTCATGTGAAACCTCACAAGAGTACCAACTACTTCCGACCGTCTGGAGCAATTGAGACTATGGCATCCGCAATTGGGTTATGTTTGTGAGGCTGAAGGTAGTGGGGAAAGGAAGAAGATGAAGAACAGGAATGTAAGAAAGTATCTAACTATTCGGGTCTGGCCACCAAACACAACTAAAGCCATTTCAAGCAACGTGATCTTACACCGGGGCGATACTTCCAAGTTGGATGCCAGGCAATTTCTTCTCACACTGGATTTGACTTCAATGCCATTTATACAAAATCACACTAACGCTTTGTCCGGTGCCATTTAGGTCTATGATGCTAACCGCTGCAGAATCAGTATAGTAAAATGTCGATTGATTGTACGATGTTTCAATCTGTAACAATTTCATACTCGTATAATGTTAAATATGTTCATTTCTGGCAATAATTTTTTTTGTGGGGTTGTGGAGTTATCTGGTTTATAATTGATAAGGTATTTTATAACTTTATTCTGTATAATTTGTCAATCGTTTGAGTATATAATGTGTGTGTTTCCTCATACCTATATAATATCATTTATACGGGACTGGATTAAGCTAAAGAATAAACCCTGCTTTACTTCTGTTCATAGAGGACGAGCTCTTCTAACAAATAATTTGAGAATTTTAACAATTCTTCAAATTCCACAGTTTATTTTGAAGTACTGTGGAATTTCTATTCAGGTTTTATTATTATTTCAGTTTTGTGAAGCAACTGGTCCAATTTGATGTGATAACAGAACTTTAATAGGACTTTCACAGAACTTAAAAATTAACTTTGAAATTTGAAGAATTGTACATATTTTCTGAAACAACGGGTCCTTAGTGAAATGATTTTTTTCTTTTAGTTTTTCTAAGTAGTTTAAAGGTCTGATGTGTGTCAATATATAGGCCCTCTCTAGAATGTGTAGGTTTTTTTAATGGGTTAAAACAATGAACATATATGAGTCTGTATTTTAATTATGAAAATCCATAAACTAAATTCGTTTTAAGTTTACGTTATTTAAAACTAACTACATACTTCATTTAATGAGTCACCCTTCACCCTTATACTTTACATCTCCACTAACGGTCTATACCTCCAGTAAATTTCTCCCCAGCCATTCCAAAATTTTAGGAAAAAATGCACTCGGGAGTGGGAATTACTCCGAAGGTCATTAAGTTAATGATGACAAAGGTTGAGTTCTATTTCTAGCTGTCCTCTTTGAAAATTACAAAAAGTCTGTAACTTTCCGTAATTTTGCTTTATCCTCACTGTAGGTTCAATTACCTAACATCTATATAAAGAAGCGTTCTGTGAGAATTTTACACTTTTAAGTACAAAAATAGTGATTATTATTTTTTTGGTAAACTAATGTTTAAGACAAGATTTTTTATGCATAGCACAAAGGGTAACAATTATTTTTATAAGCAATAATTATTAGCCTGAAACACTCATCCACATTGAAAAATCTCCTGATAAAAGAGTCTCCTGTCCCGTTGGAATCTTTTATCAGGAGATTTTTCAATGTGGATGAGTGTTTCAGGCTTATAATTATTGCTTATAAAAATAAAAATAGTGTTTTAAAAAAATCAAATCTTCAAATCGTTTGTAAAAAAAATGTAGTTGGTTCGACTATTATTATTTTATTAGCGACCGTTTAAACCAAAGATATTAGAAGAACGAGATGTGCTATGCGCAGTTCGTACTGAGTGGAATTGTTTTGCCCAGTGTCGCCGGTTTTGTTCACCAATACTACTGCACACCTTCGCTTACGCTAAGGCATCGCTAAGGTATCCGCACTAATACATAGAACAGATTTCTGTGCGTACACGTCCCGATACCGTTCAAAGTACCCTAATTAGGTAGTACTCCGGCTACGGTCCGGTGGCCAACATAGCATATCTCGTTCTTCTAATATCTTTGGTTTAAACCATACAAATCTATCTATTTACAATTTCGCTCAAATGCACAATCTATCACGGACGGATTTTTCACGACGTTTTAAAACAGATTAGCCTCAAAACAAAACAGCGTACATATCACAAATGTGTGTCATTATTAGCAATATAAAAAAGAACTAATAAGTATTAAGACACCTCATTTTGTATTTCAACTGAGAGGTAACATAGTTCCCTTAAACACCTTAAGTTTTTAAACTCTTAAAAAAATATATGATATTTTGTAAGATAATCTAAGAGTTGAAAAGTAATTAAATAAAATTACTTTAAAAAAATTGCAAAGTACACTCCGATAATTATAAAAAACACGTCTGGTACTGTTATTTAACATGTTACAGGTAAACAACACATTTAACATGTAACAGGAACGCATCATTTCACAGTGTTTATTTTTATGATTTTTAGGACATCATCAATCTCAGATTAGTATAAAATAAAGTCGCTATCCGTGTCTGTCTGTTTCTGCGCTTAGTTCTTCTAAACTATGCAACGGATTTTTACAGGGTTTTCACTAACATTGAGAGATTTTTTTCCGGGTGGTTTATATATATATATATAATACAAGCAAATTATATTTATACAAAGTAGAGAAAAGTCGATGTTTTGCAATCAACATTTGCATACGCTTACATTGCTAACAATGGCAAAACCTTATGAGATACCTTAAAATAATGTAGAACGGAATTATATATCTTTAAAATATAACGTATCCGTGTCTAACGTCTATCTCATAAACATAACCCCCAGCAACGCCGGGTACACGTCAGCTAGTTTTAAATAAGTCATAATATATTAAAAAAATTTACTGACCCCCTGAAAATCTTTTTTTAGGCGCTATCTTTTGCATTTACAAATCTTCCTTTCAAAAATTATTCTTCTTCTTTTTGAACACCTACTACTTAGTAATGTCAGGTTATTCCGTTGTTCATAACCAGGGATAATAATTTCTTCTAATACCGCTAATATACACATAAAATGTAATTTCCACAAGGGTGGATGACATTAGTCATCATATATGTTAGTAAAATAAAATGGAGTAACCATTTGCTTGGCCTTTCTGTATGGAAAAAAAATCGCTTTGGCATCCGTTAAAATTTGGTTGAATAATGAAAATTGCACATACACGTTTCAATACGTAAAACTATCGTTAGGAAAAGAAAACGATTGGAAATACATAATTACTGGATGTCACATTCAAGTCTCGGACGTTTCTTTATCAAACGTCTAACAACCGTTTTATTATTCATCCGTAGAACAAACTCATCCATCCGTAGTACTCACAAAGATGAAATAATTAGAGAGAAAAGCTTCTTCAATTCTTTTATTAATATAAATTTTATGTATAAGTATCATTAATGCGGCCGGAGCTTGATCTTCATCACTGAGTTTTTCGCATTCTTCCGTCTTAATTGACCGTCACCACTATACAATGATTTTATTTAAAGCAAGAATGGCAAATGTATAGCATAGCTATTTTGCTTGAAAATTACACAACAAGCGGCATAAAAATAAATAAATAACACAATATCTTGACAAAATCTTAAATATGAAGCTGATAATCAAGAAATTAGCACACTTTTCTTCCAACCATTAAGATATTACATAAATATTCTTCAAGCGCTGAAAGATAGGTAATATTTTTATTGACAAAAATCTCCAATAATTTATTGTAAATAACTGGATCTTGGTAGTGTGACAATGAAAGATAATGATGGTGTTGTGTCACAGTGTTTTTTTTAAGTCAGTATAATTGCACCGTTGGGAGATGGCTTTGGTCCGATGACGATGATATAAAGTGTAGACGACGATGGCGGCGATGGAGTCGTGGAGACCGGCCTCGTGGATGCGTTCAGCTCTGATGAAGACATGGGATCTTCCGAGTACTCCAATGTGAACGAGGTAGACGAAGATGCAATGGTCTGGTCTGCAGATGAGCGGAAGATACTTACCGGCGAAGATGTCACGGGGCCGAGGCGCAGACTAACGTTATGTTGGAGTAGCGTCTGGACGTCGAACCCGCAGGATCGCTGAATCGGTTCATTGTATGAATTTTTGCATCGCCCTGTATGCAAACATTATCTTATCGGCAGTTTACGTCTCGTGGTCCCGATATTTCAATTGAGGTTTCAGAATACCGATTGTTGACTCAGCTTTTTTACTCGTGCGGTCTGGTTATGATATGATGACCCTAGGAGCGGTGACATGACCGCTACATAACTATGTGGCGACATTTAATATAAAAAATACCAACTTTGTAATAAAAATTAGTTATTTTCATTTCATTTACAAAACGTTAAAAAAAACAAGAAATTATGCAATGCTTTTAAAGGGGGATATTCACACGCTTGATGCACGTAATAATTTCGGCTTAAAACAAAAATTAAAGCTACATAATTCACAAAATACAACAAATTTCTTTTAAAAACAAATTTGGTATACATCAACATATGCAGATCCTATGATTTAATAATATCAAATAACAGTCTTTTGAAACTGAATCCTAATTTTCTCATGGTGCTACCAGTTTTTAATGTTGATTATAATTTGACGAATTAAATTATGGTAAATTGGATGATAAACTTGGATGATAAAAAACTAAATAAAACATAATTGTAAAAAGCATTCACTTTGTGGCTCATCATAATTTACAATAAAAACACATAAATTTGTTTTTGACCACTATAGTTTTATTTTCACTCTACCGGTTTCGGAAGAACCCTTCCTTCGTCAGGAGAATATTTAAAACTTTATGTGTTTTTATTGTAAACTAAATAAAAAGTCACCAAAATTTTCAGAAATTACGTAATCATTTCCATTTTAACGTCGAACTGCTCCGTTCTAAGTCCATTATGAAAATTGGAGGCAGCCCGTATAGATCTTCTTCGTCACTTCGTTCATGTTCGTCTGCAGTTTTACGCTTCCGAAATCACGAGCTACTCTGGCGAAAGCTCCCAGAAGTAATTCCGAACTCTCGCCGTCTCATACATTTGTGACCAATTTAAATTAGACAATTGCATTCGACTTTATTGTTGGACCGACTCAGCCGTTTTAATGGGACACTGAATAATTGAGAGCAATTTGTTGAAAAGAGGAAAATCTGAAATGGTTTTCACTCCTACTAAATGGATGCAGAAGGATTTATGTGTTTTCTCATTCTTTTTTTAACAATTTATCGAACCTTCATATTAATGGAATGAAAGGTGATAGAAATCGTGAAACTTTAATCGTACCAGCGATATTTTTTTGCTGGAAAAAGATCCATCAATTTGATTTGGCTTTTGAAAAATTCACTGAACTTTGAACTGCAAAATATGATACCACAAAATCCACAATGGTTCTTCTTCTGACGTATTATACCTTTTTAGTTTATTTGGCTGTTCATACCTCAAAAAAAATCGCATTTCATATTAATGGATTAAGTATGAATTGTAGTTAAGGCAAGCCACAAAGTAAAACCAAGCCCAATATTTGTACAAAGTTGACATTTGTCACACGCGAACGGGTCATTTTCTACGACTTGTTTTTTAGTTCAGCAGCTCATGCGTGGAACGATTTTCCAGCTTCCGTATATTCTTCCAAAAATACCCTCCTGACATCATCCCCAAAGATGATACTCGTACATGTGAATTTAATGTAAATTAAAAAACAATTTTAATCAAAAATATAAGTAGTTTATCACATCGTTTGAGAGTTCATGTCTGACATCTGGTGCCAAATATGAAATAGACGAAACGTTTATTTTCAATTTAGGGCGTCTCTTAGTATCCTCTAAAAATCTTTTAAAATACTGTATAATAATTTCCTTTGAAATTCCTGAACCGAAAAAAATATATAGTTCGCTTAACACGACCTGATAAAGGTAGTTTAGTTATTAAAAAAAAAATTTCCTCCTATTCAAAACAATCAAACGAATTTAACATTACCTCTCGAATGAATAAAGATTGATTCAATTAATTAGTGCTGAAACTCATCATTAAGTCCTTAATTTACTAAGGTGTACATTCAGCGGACAATATTAGCGGTTGGCGTTTAACGAGTTCATTAGTCTCACACGTATAATGGACAGTTATAATGAGACCAAATGAACTATCAGTTCTTCTGCCGTTTGAAATATTATATTCCATCTAGTTTGGATGAAGAGAAGTTTCTGCTTGCAAGTTTATTCTACGAATTATAAAATATTACCGATGTTCACTTATTCTTCGATATTCTTCATCAACTTTATGTTTATTGTAACACTATTTGTAAGCATATTATTATTTTGATTATTCCCAGTTGAAACGGGTCTGACGTGAAGCGATTTTGAGTCGGATGATGTCACAATAGTTGTCAATACTCCGCAACGACGACGTGAACGGTTTAGGATGACGTCAGGAGCATTTTGAACTGTTGATTTAAAATATCTTATTTTGCATTTTTGTATATTATTAGTACCAATAACACAGTTAAACGTATATACCATGGCGTATATCGTTCTATGAACACTCAAAAATGTCCTACTGTAAAAGATATCAAAATATGAAATAAACGATAAAGTAAAGGAGGATTCATTGGCTTTAAACCATACTTAGCAGTTTATATGTTTCCATATTAATATTCGGAGGCTGATTTGTTTTGAGCGCTGCCAAAACCAAAACGAATGCTCGGAAAAACCCATTAATATTTTAAATACCCCATCGCTCGAGAAGACACAACGCGAATGGAGGTCAGTATTTGTAAGTGAAACTACAAAAGAGTCAACAATTTGGGAAAAGTAGGAGAGAAAACGGGTAAAAAAACATCTCATGGTGGCGCGTAATGTACATTACTTAAAATTCAATAAACACCCAAATTGCCGGCAATATATGACAATAATAAAAAAAATACAATGTCCCTTACAGAGCTGGGTAGTCAAGCTAATAATGATATTTATAACTTTCTGTAATCAAAAATGCTGCCGTGAATCCAAATAATTCAATTATTTTTTCATTCTACTAACACAACTTCGCGAAAAAGGCATTAAATATACCTCACAATCACTGGTGAGTGCTTTAAATTCAAAGAAATCCAGTCCTTGTGAATAAGTCTCGTTGTGATTTCAGCTTTACACTCTTTTCACAGTCAATGCAATAATCTTATTGCAAAAACGAAACAAATCGTTTTGAACAATTTTACAAAGTAAATGTCTATGCTGAACAAAAATCGATTCAAAAAATATCTTCTTATTATCGAGTCAGTAAATCAATTCCGTCTCCCTTTTACGCCCTGAAAAATACTTGGGAGAGAAAGAGAGAGAAGTGAAGCTTCAGATTCTGAAGTCCAACGCAGCGCAACTTCAAAGTTTTATTTGTTTTAATTTCATCGTTTTCATTTTTTTTTCATTTCATCCCTTTGTGTTTTTACAGAAATGGCTTTAGTGTATGTAAATTGGATTTATGTTCAATTTGTTACCGATTTGAATTGCAAATTGAATCTGGTAGGTAATAGCGGATGGACAGACCAGTAGGAATATGAATCTCTTGAAAGGTTACCACTTTGAAACAGAAGCAATTGCGAATAATAATTTTAAAGAAGAGCGAGCGTTGTTTTCGAAAAAAATCGATTAAAATTTATGAAATGATAAAATATAACAACTCAATAGGAAAGGATACTTGACGCAATTCTTGTTCTTGTTTGACCTTTAACACTATTGTTAAAAATGTTTGTAAGAAAAACCCTACTTTTTTACATTAGCTTCACTAAGGAGGCCCTGAGGAAAATAGTTTTTTTCTTACGGTCTATGTCATTTTTGGAGATGCTGTGGGACCGGTCTCTTTAAGGAAAGGAAGGAGAGGAAGTTTTGGGAAGGAAAAAGTTATGAGAGGTGGGTAGGAATCAACGATCAGTGGGTACAAGAATCCGCAGCCGATACCTACATAAACCTTACCTCATGAACCCGGGCACCCCTAATAAGTCACAAAACCATAGCAAACCTCTTGGGGTTACCTATAGTACAGGTGTTGGTTATACAATAAAAGGTTTCCGGGGGGGCAGTACCCATACCCGCCTCCCAAATTAATAAATAAACAACACAGCACAACTTAGCAGCAAGCGCTAAAAACTGTTTTAGTTTGTAAAAGTCTGGCATCACGCAATGTAGATGCATATATGTCTGAAATTCATAGGCCAACACAATTATTTTCGTGTTCGTCAATATGCTCAGAAAAACTCCGTGTCTACCTACTACAGAACAGTGGCGGTTCGTGATTTTTGAGTGTACTAGAGAGCTAATATTACGAAAAATGGCATTATTGATGTTGTTGTAGCTAAAAACGTCTTTTTATTTCGGCCAAACTGAAATTTCCAAAAAAAAATTAAAAATCGTTTTGAACTGAACAACATCGATTAAGTTGAATTTTTCAAGCTTAACACTCTATCACATTCAAAAGTGACGAGCCGCCACTAATACAGTAGTGTCCACCTACTACAGAAGTGTCTACCTACTACAGAAGTTTATACATACTACAGGAGTGTCTTTCTACTACATAAGTGTATACCTACTACAGAAGTGTATACCTACTACAGAAGTGTATACCTAGGAGTGTCTACCCACTACAGAAGTTTATACATACTACAGGAGTGTCTTTCTACTACATAAGTGTATACCTACTACAGAAGTGTATACCTACTACAGAAGTGTATACCTAGGAGTGTCTACCTACTACAGAAGTTTATAAATACTACAGGAGTGTCTTTCTACTACAGACGTGTATACCTACTACAGAAGTGTATTCCTTTTTTTTAAGTTTCTTTATTCATTGAAATTATTTGTTACATGCATTTAGGATTTTTCGACCACCATGCTAGGAAGTGTATACCTACTACAGAAGTGTATACCTAGGAGTGTCTACCTACTACAGAAGTTTATGCATACTACAGGAGTGTCTTTCTACTACAGAAGTGTATACCTACTACAGAAGTGTATACCTAGGAGTGCCTACCTACTACAGAAGATCTTTGAAATGGTTTTATTAAGAACATAACACAAATATGCAATTATTATGAATAACCCGTAAATAAAGAGAGAAAAATCTAATGGATTGGTGAATGCCAAAAAAGATTATCATTTTTTATTATGATCTTCTCTAATAATTCAGTATTGAACCGAATAATATAACCACAGTTCAGAGCTTTTTTAGTGCAACTAGTTTAGCCTTTCCATGGTCCAGGGAACTTTGTTTTTTTTTTAATTACTTCTCCTTATGGTGGCTTTTAAAAATTAATCGATATATTTTTACCTATGTTCAGGCGCCAACAAATAATTCGTCTTAATATTTTAAAGCACAACTTGCAAATGTATTTTAATAAAATAATTAAATTAACTCCATCTATGAACGCCTAAATTATAATGAACATTTTGTTTTATCTTAAACGCATAACTTGCAAAAAGTGTATTTCAATAAAATCATAAATAGGTAATGCCATCTATGAATGCGTATATTTTTGGGGATCACGTAAGGAGAAAATGAATGATGGTGTTGTGTTGTGTCAAAGAGTTTATTCTGAGTCACTAGAGTTGCGCAGTTGGGAGATGACTCTGGACCGATGAGGATGACACTAGGTGTAGGCGGAGATGACGGCGGTGGAATGGTCTAGGGGCGGTCAGTGAGTCGACACCGCGTTGGTGGAGACCGGACTCGTGGATGTGTTCAGCACTGGTGACGACGTGGAGTCTTCCGGGTACTCCAGTGTGAACGAAGTAGCCAAAGATGCAATGTACCTGCCGGGAAATGGGCGGGAGATGCAGGCCGGCGATGATGCCGTTGGGCCGAGGCGTAGACCGGCAAAGTTAGCGCAGGGTCTAGGTGCGTGATGTTAGCGCCGGCCAGGAATTATAGGCCAGGGCGCTGATGTGATCCCGAGGAGTCCATAATAAATTGAAGTCCGTGCAGAGCTTTGCGTAGGTGATGGTCCTGTAGAGGTGCGGTGAAGAATGAGCGGGACGCATCGCGAGGGGGGGGGAACCGGCCATAGCGGCGGACTCCTCAGTACGCAGCAAGCAGACGCAGCGCTCGCTTGATGGTCACTCGTAAAACTGCTAATTAAGGCGATGCACTACGTCGTGTAATATTTTAAATTGAGCCGCTATCAATAACAACCCTTACGTAGATGACGATTAGGTTTAAATTCCCGCTTAACACCATCCGCCTGTTTTGATTTATGCAAGAAAAAAACATGGCCAAAAAGTGCCTTTTATTTTATTTTGATTTTTTTCCGATCATTTTATAAATTACTTAATTTGCTACATTATACAATAAAATCATAACTTAAAATGGGTTCGTAAGTAGGATATTTTGAACTTTAAAGCAGTTTTCATTGGCTTTATACATTATTTTTTTCTGGGCTTATAAAAAGATTTGTCTAAAAAATACTCCATTATTTTGAAGGCCAAGATGTATTCTACTCGCAGTATTTAATTAAAGCATCTGAAACATTTCTAAGCGACCAAATTTTCACACCAAAAACACATGATTTTGCAATACTACGTATGGCATCGCCTTAATAGAAATTAATTAATATATAGAAATATATAAATAAATATATATATTTCTATCAATTACATAGAAACCGCACAGAAAACGATCTTAAAGGTAATACTAAAAAAACATAGACTGACCGATACAGACCAAATATTCAACAGCTGTGACGTACTAGATATACGCCAATTATACGTTAAAACACTACTAAACTACATTTTTAACAAAAAAAATAAATTTCAACATACACAAAATAACACTAACAGACCGGTTAGACAAGCGTACAAAGAAAACATTAAAACTCCAACAGTAAATTCAACCTTTGGACAAAGACACTACCAATACCATGCTATAAAAGCTTTCAACAGTCTAAAAATTGAAATTAAAATTGAGGAAAATAAAAATAAATTCACACACAAAATTACAAAATGGATTAAACAACAAAAAAGACAATATTACCAAAATGTCATAGCATAAAATAAAATTAAAACCTACACGTAACACACAAAACCAACATAAACACACATCACTCACAAACACACAAGATTATTTTCATTGTATTATTTTTTAATTTTAAATGTATTATTATGTATTTTTATTTTTAATTTTAAATTTATTATTTTCTTTTCAAATTTACTATCTTCTCTTTAAATGTAATATGTAGATTAGATTTTCATATTATAAAATGAAGGCCTCAGCACGGGCAAGCCACCCAGTGAGGCCTACATTACTGGAAAACATAAATTGTAATAAAATAATGTACCAAATAAAAAAATAAATAAAATAAATAACTGACTAAGTACATCTCGATGCGTCTCATTATATGGCCGCCCTTGTGCATCGAAAACATTTCAGAACTGTATGTAGGAACGCCGAACGCTCGAATTATGTCTAGAGTGTTCCCGCTATAACGCGTTTTGTATTGGCGAGCGTTCCAGAAAATTCTCGTAGCGTCGCCACATATTATTACGAACGTTGCGTTTAACCGTAAGTATAATAAATGTACTGATAAGAAAGAACAGATATTAGAAATATTCTAAACATCTAATGCATTTTACAAATCATACTGCACACAAATTCTAACAAAATTACAAAATTTTACAATTAATTATAATACGAAATACTCATTTCATATTTTTATACATAATTTTTCAACACATATAGTAATATTCTAAATATTAGAAATATACACTTATTTTTATATTTCTCATTTTTTTACTACTATTTTTCTTATTATTTTTATTTTACTATTTTTTACTAAACATTTGGTTTATATATAAATTGTTAATTACCAGCCTCAGAAGAAATTTTGTCTAGTGAGGAGGGTAATGAAAAAAAAACATCTGTACAGAACCAACCTTAAATAAACGCCCGGGTTGCCGGCACTGAAACTGATAACTGACTTTTGGAACGCCAGACACTTTTTGAGAGAAATCAAAAATGGAATCATAAATACTCTCTTAAGAAAGAAGAAGTGTAAGACAACCATTCAGAATTGAAACGTTGCTCCAAATGGCTTTAGCCGTGTTTAGTGACTAGATCTGAATAGCCAGGTACTTCCCCACCTTCCTCTTTCCCTTCCCCACTTACCTTCAGCCTCACAACATCCCCCAATTGGGGATGCCATAGTCTCACTGGCTCCAGACGGGAGCAGTTGGAACTCTTGTGAGGTATTCACTATAAAAATAAAAAAAAGTGTTGAAAGTGCAAGTGATTTTGTTATTTCTTATTACATACAGGTTTAAATCGCATATCAAAAATTCAAGCTAGGGCGAAATTCCAATGCCAGCAGCGCATGAACGGTTTGTAGGCGGGAAAAAAATCGTATCACTGGTTCACGAACGGTTTTATCGGATGAGTTATGCTGGGCCTACCGTCTGATTTGAATGCTGGAAACTTGGTTTTTGTGCCTTTTTTGGAGAAATTATAAAGCTCTTACATATATAAAATGCAGGTAGGAATAATAATTTTAAAACATCAAAATGTTCGACATTCTAAGGAAAATAATTTCAAAGGTCGTAAAATATTTTATTGCTTTTACTCGCTAATATAAACACGTCAAAACAAAAGCAGGATTAAACTCCTCAGGCAGTATTTTCATTATGAAATGCTTGGCACTACGGGGATGGTGAGAAAATTAAAAATTCAATTGAGAGCGCTTGGAACAGGGGCTGCCTTAACCCCATTTCGGGTACATACAAGAACCGTTTTCTTAAATAGCATTCATCATTATTTAAACTCTAAAAGAGGAAAAATAAGAAATTGTGGAAGAACGGTAAAACCATTTAACTCTGGTACTATAATGTGAAGAGTTCAAACCCCGCATTAAAGGTAAAAATTTCAACCAAGAAATTAACTAATGGTAATTTATTTATGGGGTATTATGCCGTTTTGCGCTTCATCCTTTTTTAGCCAACGGACAGAATTACAGTGTCCATCTGGGCAGATGTGGTGACACTGTAATGCTGTCCGAAACGTTGGCGAAAGAAGGAGGTAGCGCAACACACATCCCAAAATTAAATCACTATTATACTTTTGGCCATGAATAACAACATTATGTGAAAACTGTAAGATGACTCCAAAAACAGTGGAACTATAGCAAAAGACGTTTTATGTGGTTTGCTTATAAATTTGATTAATTTAATTTAATTTTAAGCAAATGACAAGTTAGCAAAACGTCTTGAGCGATCGCCTGCCAGAATGTGGCAATTTTATAAAACCTAAAAATGTTCATTGGCTTCAAACAGAAATAACAAGGTCATAAACACAACATAACAAGGTAATCGAAAACCGAATACCCATCGCTTGAGTGGTTAATTCATAATTAATTAATTTCAAATATTATATCGTATATTTGCGGCACGTTCCACAATAGTAGATGCTTTCAGCATCACTCTGGTATAAGGCCACCATGGAGTATCGACACATTGCTTGAAATGGCTTTAGCCGTGTTTGTGACCAAATCTGTAATGCGTACTTTCCCACCTTAATATTCCCATCTCCATTCCCTCTCCACAATATTCAGCCTTACAACACAACCCAATGTTTGGGGATGCCATAATCTGATTAACTCCATACGATTGGGACTTTTATGCTATTTTTACATTAAACATTTTTTAAATCTCCAATGTAAAGTTGTGACACTGAAAGAAGATAATGGAGGAGATGGAACTGGCTTCATATCTGATTACTAAACAAAGCGAAAGTGTTGGGAAGCAAGAGCTTCACAGATGCACTCATAGGGGGCAGTGCATAAAGCTTGCTTGGAAGTCCGCAAGATGGCAGCTAGTAGCCAGTAGTCGCCAGGACCAGTTAGAATGCTCTCAAAAAACTTGGTGTTTTTAGATCTCATTTAGCCAGCTCCTAGTTAGGTCGACTATCGAGTTACCATTATAATACGCGAAGTATTAATAAATCCCTGATTTAACACAAAGAGCCTATTATTTAAAATCTCCTTCCACAACGAGCTGGAGTTTGTGGGAACACAATTTCAATCAAGATTTTTATTCTGTATGGTGAAACAGAGCGATTCAGAAACTACTGTCAACGCGATTTTCTTTAATTTCATTAGTCGATAAATGCATATAAAATAAATTAAGTTTTCAATACATTAGGTTTATATTTGAACCTCCAACTACAGTCACAGTCGATAGAAATTCCCATTTTGTCAGAAAAGTAGTTATAAATACAACACTTTAATTAATCTTTCTATCGCCCTAGCTCAGATTTAAAAACTTTTATGAAATGTCAAAGAACACGTTTCCTTCAAAGTCGTAAAACAACTGAGTCATAATACTGTTTTAATTTTTACAGATATATTTAGCTTATTGCATTGGATTATGGCGCAAGAAATGTTGAGTATTTATTATTTTTTCTCCGCAATACTACAATTTGCAGCGCACAATATTAAATACATAAAAAATAAGATTTTGGCGTCGTACGGTAAATCATAGAATAGAATTCACGACGCAGACCAACGATTGAGGCTGTCAATAACGTGTATAGTTCGAAAAAAACTTATAAAACTGCATTGTGAAAATATAGAAACTATATATTTCTAGACATGAAACGTAAGTTAATCAAGTTTTACAAAACACCAGTTAAAATTATTATAATTATTTCAAAAGTGCTTTCTTTTCTAGATTTATTAACGACCTAATCCCTACTAATAATTATAATTCATCACTGGTTACAATTAAATTTATAAAATCATTGTGCAATTTCACTGTTTTAAAGTTTCTTTTTAAACCGTGTCAATAATTTAATAAATAATTTACTTAGATACCCTGGTTAAACATTATAATCTCTTTGAAAACATCTTAGATGGCATCGTTGTACTTTTTGTTGACTTTAAAAATAGTTACTGAGTGATAAATAATTAACGGAGTTAATAAAATTCCATTTTTCTTTTAAATATTTTATGGTTGTGAAAATTGATATCGGGTTGGGTCTTGAATTATACTGTGCAAAATCGGTCTAACGTAAAATGTGCAATGTTCAATCAATCATCCCGTGGACCAGCGTGGCGTAAGGGGTGGTTCGCTGTGGTGAAAATTGAACAGACTGACACATTTCTATCCCTCCAGACGCTCATTTAAATATTACCTCCCCGGACGGAAATCATTCACAAAATAAAGAAACAACGTTGGGAATCGATTGATAAAATCTTTTGAAGCAGAATATAAATTGTATAGAGCCAACGAAATGGTCCCAAGAGAAAATACGCCCAACTGTGATTCTGAAACAATTGATGTAAGATAGTACGTGAAGTAAAAACTTCATCGTAACTAACTGAAGTGAGATTTTTTTCAACTGGACCTTAAATTTACCAAGAAAATATTACTCTCAAACATTTATTACTTTCCTTTTTAAATTTCGTATACGTCAATTTTAATTTCGGTGTTTTTTTCTCGATTAAATGAATAAACAAATTGGAATTAGCCCACTTCCTGACATTCCATCGAACTGAATCTCGTTACTCTATAATCGTTGTCGATGAAAATCCATTCTATCAACTTTTGGTAGCACTCATGCATACACCCAGTGTCAATTGTAATACATTATATTTAAAAAATTATAGCAGTTAATTTTCGAAATAAATGTCGGTACCATCCAATTAGGATTTGACTTGAGTGTTAGCGCTATTGACTCCGGTCCCTGGGGAGGAAGGTTCAATCCTCAGTCCAACCAAAAAAAAACTTTGAAATTGGTTATTAGTCTGCCCAAGCAATGAAGCAACTAGAAAAATTGAAAGGAGATGTTATTATAGTTAAAATAACTTTTTTTAAATTTTAAGGGTTGATATGTTTTTGGCTTACCCAAATGTTTTTTTTTGCTAAATAGAAACAAAAGAAACACACACGGTGAGTGAAAAGTGAACAAAACAACTAATAATATTTTTAACAATTAAAAAAAAAAGTATGGAAAATAGAAAATAATTAACATGCCTGTTCGTAAACAATCATTCAAAAATATAAAAAAACAGTGTGAACATTTTTTATATTTTTGATGTAATAGTATTTTTGGTCGTTTCATTCTTTTGAGTATTAGGTACTGTTAGCACAGTTTTTTGTGTTTATTATCACTGAGCGAACGATTAGATTGGATAGTTCATACAATCAAATTGAGATACTTTAGGGCCAGTTGTTTCACTGAAATTGACAATTCATCAAATTTCAATGGTCAAGTTCTATACAAATTCTGTAATTTTTTCAGTTATGTGAAATAACTGACTTATAATGATTTAATTAAATATAACTTGAATAAAGCCTATACAGATCTTGATAAATAACATTGAAATTTGATGAATTTTTCAAATTCTGTGAAACAACCAAGCCATAGAAATTAATTTGATTTTGGTTCGCTGAGTTTTGTTGAAAGTAGCCGATAACATTATCTGTACATTAATATTAATACTATAGATGCTCATAAATTATTCCGAACTTCCGTGGAAAGGTAAACTATTTAATATTTTTAGACTGGATTTACGAACGCTAAGCCAAAGGTCACATGGATTCGCTTTATCAAGATACGATACAATATGGTTTTCGTCGAAGCACGTAAAAGAGGCGTATGTTAGAGAATGTAAGTGATTTTTTAAAATATTTTTTTAAAGTATATTAAGATTTAATTTGGCGACACCTTCATCGTTTGAATATCGAGAATAAGTTCATTTAGAAACATGCTGTAAAGATGACTCTGCATTGGTCTAGTCCAGAATTTCTAGATTAGGTATATTATATTCCTAAAGCATTTCCACTTACAACACCAACGAAAAATCATTGAATCGTACAAGGAGAAAATGAGTACGGATGATTTATTAAAATCATGTTAAAAATATGATAATAAGCCATTCTATTGTAAAATTTGATTTCCGGAAAATTAATAAATAAATAAAATATTATTATATTCAGAATATATCGCAAAATATGTTCACGCAGCTGCTCAAATCCTAATAAACATAATAACAAAATTCGACAATATCACAATTTTTAGAACACGTGTTCCGACATCCTCATAATACATTCATTCTTTACTGATAGTTTGTTAGGAAATCTGTCATTTTTTTTAACTTTACACCCTCACAGGAGATCCTGATGAAAATAAGTTTTCTCAGGGCCTATGTCATCTTTTCGGATGCTGTGTAGAAGCTCTTTGTAAAGAAAGAAAGGAGAGGAAATTCCGAGAAGGTAAAGGGTATAAGGTTTGGGTAGGAATATAGGGATCATTGTGACGGAAATATAAATATATCTTTCCCACTGCGGTGCAAGCCGATGAATCGAGAGACCAGGAGGGCGATTCTCGTTCTACTTAACGACACTAAAATCGTCCTTACATTCAAATTAACGATTTTTCTCGGTTTATTCGTATGAAGCGATTCCGGTTCTCTCGTTGACAGATGGAATCCTTAGATTTTCGATTGCGCGCCAAAATTTTTAGCCTTACGCGAAGGGTACCCCTAGACCTGTCATTCGGCGGCCGAACGCTAGCGTTCGCGGAGAATTTGCTTCATTTAATTGTGACGTTTTGACAATTAGCAATATTTGCGTAGTTTTAATAAGAGAAAACTTAATATTATCGTAAGTATTGACTGTAAACATGATTAGTGACTTGTTTGTGGCACAATAATGCTATTAAATTAATTGAATCAGGTAATTGCGATGTTTGTAAAGTACGTAACATGTCGAAAGCCAGATAAGTGATTTAATTTACAATAAACTACACATACCATTGAGGATTTCTACATAAATAATAATAAGTTTCTGGCTGGCGCTCGAAATTGTGGGTTTTGAAGTTAACCACAACGAAATAAGAATCCCTTTCATTCTTAAATCAACTTGGGTGACAGTTAGCGCCATTCGGCAGCGTTAGTTTGACAGCAAACGTCACTTTAGAAGTGGTGAATCTGTAAAAAAGTCATTACTATCCAGCGAGGTAAGTACCTTTTCACAAAACGTAAATCTTCGATAAATGGCTTATTTATGTCATTCATAAATAAAATAAGCAGTTATTAAAATGCATTATAATACAAAGTATTTGTTTTTTTAAGTTTTAGTTAGAAACCTTGCGTCACTTAATTATATTTCACCAATTTGTGTTTTCAATAATCTCTTAACAATATCGTAGATGCTCTTAACCACGCTTCTTTATGATTTTTTACTAGGTCTCTCAAAAATCGATCTTGTAAGGCTATCAGAAGAACGAGAATCGCTTAATAGTTAAGAAAAGATGTTACAAGCGACGGACAGCTATCTTTCTTAAACGATAGCAGTCGTTGACGAATGCTATCATTTTGCTTAAGGCTAAAAGAACGAGAATCGCCCTCCAGTTGGTGCTACCAAACCATCCTCTCCCGATCTGGCCCGCCACGAAGCTTGTGGGCAGGCGCATTCTGAACACACTTCACCCGATGAACCCGGGCATCCCTGCTAAATCACCAAACGTAGCGGATAATCGAGCAGAGGTTTTGGTTATCCAATAGATGGTTCCCTGGACGGCGGTACCCAAACCCGCCTCCCAAATTGTTAAAGTTAAATTTATTCTTTAAAGACCTGCAGACCCGTTTTAAATAGTAGGACAAATAATTTGCAATATTCTAAATCAGTAAGTTTTCTTCCTGTAATATGAGAGAGTGTGAAGATGTGGGAGAGTTAATACCAGACTGGAGTAATAACTTTTTCTTAGCCCCCAATAAAATAAATTTCTGGAAGCTTTAGTCACTGGAAAACACCATTTTCTTACGAGAAGCAATCATTGTTTATTCGTATTTATAACCAGGAAGAAATTTAATAAGAGGCCTTTCTGAAACGCGTAGGTTAGACTGTATTTTATCGCCTAGGTATATCGAAATCCGACCCATCGCCTTCAGAATCCATAAATTTTCCTAACATGGATAAAAGCCGCCATAACCTTTCCTTACGTAATGGATACATCCATAAATATTGAGAAAGCCAATAGCCGAGCAAAACAACCTTATGTCTTCTTATCTATAGGTGAATGTGTCGGCAGAGGCGGACCACCTAATTTGGGGTCAAAGGCCTTGTGAATTATTCAGCCTTCTAAAGTAAGAAACCTGGAGTTCTGATAAAATAAACATTATTTTCGGTTTCTTCGTCTACTTTCCTGCGTCCAGTTTTGAACACGAGCCTGCCACAAATGACTTAAACTTTTCTGTTTTATTGGCGGTTCTTATCCATCCAAAATTGGCAGACCTATTTAAGTTGTTATCCGACGATATTTTATTTCTACGATATTCGTTAGTCACTTATTTAATATTATAGAAATAAACAGTACATTAGTTACAGTGATGAAAGAATACAATAAGGAATTATATATTACATGTTGGGTACCCATAATATGTTTCCTTGTAATGTCTGGTAAGTGGTATGTTTATTCCGTAAATACCAGGTGACGTGTATAGTATAATAGGTGTGTGCGAATGTATGTATGTGTGAATGTGTGTATGTATGGGTTTATGTGTATGCGCATTGAATAGTTTATATTATTGACATGATACCACTTTTGAATTTGGGTAGCGAATCCGAAAAAATGTCAATGTTTGAGTCTATACAAATATCAGTTATGAAGAGTATGAAGAGCTCGGTTAACTGGCGAATTAGATGCTGAGTTTGTTTTATCATTAAGCGTGTGTAATAGCACAGTATGTAGTGTACGTCTCAAAGGTATGTTAAAATTAATAAGGAACACAAGTTCGTTACAGTCATGTCTTGTATCTAGCAATATCTATGCTTTGGATAGTAATTTAAGAGTCATATAATTGAATTATCACCTACTTATCTATATACCTGTATAAGCATGGCTTTGTATGGTTATTTGTGCAGTTGCCATTTTTTCCGTATTTTTTTTGGCCAACCAAGAGTAGTATGCATTTATTAAACTAAAGTTTGTGGAGAAGTTGACGTCTCTTCTCAATTTGGGAGTGATGCGCTACGTCGGTAAAAATGTGTTCATTGATTAAACTTCTGCAGCACTTCAATGCCAAGAGCTGCGTCCTCAGTTAAACCTTTTCTCTGTTTTCTTACTGAAGTATCAATTTTGTTTGTCAAATAATATCATTTAAAGATAGGTAGAAAAAAATCTGTTATGGATCCAGTTAATGGAATATATGAAGTTGCGTAAGTTGACAGCCATTTTAATTTATATAATGTTTAAATTGTTTTTACTCCAATACGAATATCCGCCCCTGGTCGAGTCTTGGACCCCTTAACCTAACTTCGCGCGCTTTCAGGTGCATGCGATTGGCTAAATGGATAATATTTTTTTCAATTTTATTTGTAGGCAACGCGGCGCAAACGATAGGCAAACAACGGTAAACGGGTTTCCATGGAAGCCGATGCGCATCCAATGGTGATAAAAAGAAAACTTAAAACATGGTATACCTAATACCAATAATTTGTTAATCATTGGTATTTGTTAATCATTGGTATTTTATTATTCATCAACTCCCTCATGGGCTTTTAAATTTTTTCACAGTTTACACGATTTAGTGCAGAACAATAAAAAAGTTTTAAATGTTTTTTTAACAACAAAAATATGTGTTTAAGCTTACATTATAATATTCATATAATAAGAAATCATAAAAAATAGGTTTAAACTGCAGATAGCACTAAAAGTTATGCAAAATAATAATTTAATGTAGGTTTTTAATACATAATTAACTATCATGACTTTAATTTAATTATAAAAAAAATATCAAAAAACCCTCCTGGATTGTCATTAGGGTAGTTCCTGTTATTTCCCGATACTGGAGATGACCCAGGTAGAAAGACCGTTAAGTGTTTTTTTAGCACAAAAACAAGTGTATAGTACATAACACAACGAGCTGAATATGAGTATGTGTCAGCACAAGAGTCCCAAACTTCTCCCAACCATATGTAGTCAGTAAGACTATGCCATCCCCAATTGGGGTATGTTGTGAGACTAAAGGTAGTGGAGATAGGAAGGTGAATGGCCATTGAAATATGGTCGCCAAACACGGCTAAAATCTTTTTAATCAATATTTCAATTCTGAACGGTGGTCTTATATCCTAGCGATACCGAGAGTATCTTCCACTCTGTAACGTGCCGCAAATAAAGTTTATATTATTTTTATTGGAACAATTGCGAAACAACATAAATTAATCTAATAAAAACCGCGGCCTCCAGATTGCTAATCGAGAGCCTTACCCCTCGACCGCGGAGGCAGTCTAAACGTTCTTAATTACAAAATACTAATTTAGAATGTGACTATGTCGGTCTGTAATTCCGGTTCAATGAACTCTAAAACTATTGCTTTGAATTCAAGTGTTATTTTCAAAAATTTATATTTTATTTTATATTTTACATAGTCTCATACATACTCTTCTGTTATTTCGACTTTTGACATGGCCCAATAAAATTATCTGGTTCACTTGATCATGTCACGTCTTCCTCGGGCATCTCCGACTCCGTCTATCATTCACAATACATGTCCAAACCATCTCCCTTTTTTTTCAGTCCCTTTTTTGATTGATGGTAGTTGTTAAAAATAACATATCGTGGAAACCATTTACATTTTTATCCGTGATTTGTCGCGGGTAGGCGCTAGTGATATTATAGTTATTGGTAGTGCTAACAATCCGGACATTGCCTGTTAATAGTTTTCTATTTTCCAAAAACTCATTGAATTGGTGCACCAGACGGTTGGTTGGTTTCTACGATTTCAACCAGCGGCAAATGAATTTGGTTGAAAGCCAAAAAGTAGGATTTTATATTAAACAAAAGAATGGTAGAAAATCAATTTCTATAGCAAAATATTTTCATTTATTAATAAAACCTCCGGATTTTAATTGGCAGCGCATATCGCATACAGAATAATTCTCAAGATAAAAGAATCAACACTGTATTGATAATCCAGGATGAAATGAGAAATGCGAACATAGAAGTCGCTCGAATTGAATAACTAAATATTCTCACAAAAAAACGGACAAACTTACTTAGAAGTCTAGTTGGCACTGTTGAGAATGTTTAAAAATCGAAAATGGTAATATAACCTGCCCGTGTCAATCTATTTGTTTATTTATGTAAAGAAGAATTTACGTGGAGGGCGGTTGACCAGGCTTTTTTTTTATACAAATCTACAGTTTTTTTCTGAGATTGATGAAATTTTGCACATTTGACCTACAAAATAGTATGAAGGTGACTGTCTACATGAGATTTCGAACCTCCCCCACTTCCTTGTTTCACCCCTTGAAGGAGACTTGGACTTTTGATAAAGTCCGGGCAACGCTGGATACTTCAGCTAGTTTATTAATTGACTTAGCGTAGCGAAGTCCTGTTTTGACTCGACAACTTTGCATTTAGTATGTCTTTAAAAAAAATTCTGTCAAGATGGCAGCCGTGTTTGATAGTCTACTGATCACAGAACTAGTAGTAAAATTAGTTAAGATCAATTTTATCATAGATCACATGTTCATATCCACTTTTTTTTACATCCGGGTTTGTACTGGGAATGGCATACGTTTGTATTAATGAGTGTGAAATCCGACGATGAAAAATAAATAGAGATATTTTTAACAACAAGGTTCACATTTAGGTCCATTATTATTTAATGTGTATTTATACGATATTCACAAATGTTTTTTACATGCTAATTACCTAGCATATGCAGATGATAAAAAATATACTTAGTTATTAAATCAATCAATAACTGAATTAAACTTCAAGAGGACCTCAATCGTCTTTTTGTCTATTGCGAATTAAACAAACTTGTTATTAACATCGCAAAATGCAATAAATTAACATTTACACGTAATAAAAATAAAATATCCTTTGTATACACACTAAACGGCACACACATCAATGAAGTTAAAATATATCAGGGACCTTGGCGTAACACTCTATGTTAAATTAAACTTTATCCATTACACTGATGACATAATTAACAAAGCCAATAAAATGCTGGGATTTATAATTCGCATAGCAAAACCCTTCCACAACATAAACACTCTATAACTATATATTCCCTTTACACCTCATATATTCGCCCGCACCTGGAATATTGTACACCGATTTGGACTCCTTTATACCAAGCCCATATCGAAAGAATTTAAAAAAAAAATTTAAACACATAAATTATAAACTAAACTTACACTTCTCAAATTATACCGAATCCATTAAATTTCATAATTTCAACTCCCTCCAAACACGACGGCTAATTTTTGATCAAATCTTATTGTTTAAAATCCTAAATAATGGTCTGGACTCACCAGAACTTACCAATTTAATAAATCTTCATATTCCGTCTAGATCAACCCGACAATCTGATTTATTTTATCTACCCTCGTGTAGAACAAACATTCGAAAAAAATCCCCAATTCCTCGTATATGTGCATAATATAATACAAAATTTTTCAGCATTGACATTTTTGGTAATAACCTAAATAAATAACGATATGAAGTAATGCGTACGATCGATTATTAATATGAGAGTATGGAATGTATCGGGAGCATCTCCTATCTTCTACTCTTCCTCTGCCCTTCCTTTAACACCAAATTAATTTTAAGATATTAAAACTTCATTTTCCAATGAACTTTAGCATAAGAAACTTCTGTGGCTTGACTTCAATTAACTTGTATATTTATATCTATCATTGTATATTATGTAAAAGCTGTGTGTTTCTTACAAATAAATAAATAAATAAGCATTTATTTTGTGGCTTGTCATAATTTACAATAAAAGATAAATTTTTTTTAGACCACTAATTTTAATTGCACTCTACCGGTTTTGGAAGCACCCTTCCTTCGTCAGGAGAGTATTAAAACTAATAAAGTTTTAATATTCTCCTAACTAATTAAGTTTTAAATCTTCTTACTAATTTAGTTTTATTGATACCAACTCTTCGGAGCCAGCCTTTTGCCATAGAATATTGACTTGGAGTATGTTGTGAGGCTGAAGAGCATAAGGGAGGAAAGGAGATGGGGATTATGAAAGTTGGGATGTAGCTGAAAATTCAGATCTGCTCACCACATACGGCTGTCATTTCAAGCAACATGTCGATCAATATGGCGATACTGAGAGTATCTACGACTGATTCACTTCACTGTTTGTTAAAAAACAATAACAGTTGCTCGACCGGTGAGTGGCTGAAGTTGGCATCGCGTTTGGGTCCCACCCAGGCGTGGTGGGTTCAATTCCTCGGCTGGCTAAGTCCTCTTATCAAAACACAAGCAACACTTTCATCTTACTGCGGTAGTATCAGGGATTTTCAAATATTCCAGGGTTATTCATAAACCGGGAAAGTAAACAAAATAAGACTATATGAAAACCAGAATTATGATCTGAATCTCCTTCCAACTTCTTTCTGCCTCACAATATTCTTAAATGGGCCACTTGCAGGCATTTTATAATGACTTGGAAAAAATCGTAGGGATAGATCTTTCTACTAAGATTTAGAAAATTTTACTAAAATTTGGAAACATATATTTTTTTTAAATAAAATCAACAAATCCTTTTTTAGCTTATAACGTCACTACATTAAAATGTCTGGTCTTCAGTTTTATTTTCTATAAAATTCCACAATTTTTTTAAAACATAGCAACACTGAGACTTTCGTCGACTTTGAAGTTTTGCATTTGACATCATTTTTGACATGACTTGTGTAGCCTAACGTTGGACAGCAAACGTTGTTTTACGAAATTATAAAATAATATTGATATTTTTTTAATTGTTTGCACAAATAAACTACATGCATAATATCTATAGTTATTTATACGATTTCTGACCCTACGATAGTTAATAAATCTATCCTTACACAGTAAAACACAATACAGAGTTGGCTGCCTGACAGATATTATGACATGAAATTCATACGATTCTTTGGTTTCTGACAGATTAATAATTTTTCGAATGATAAAAAACAAACATAAAAAATATTTTCGGCACTTCCGATTTACGATAAAATGCTCCTATTTTGGGTTTGGAAAACATTCAATAAATGTTTTTTTGGAAATACGATTGTTTTTTAAATTATACAGAATGTTTTAGAATTTTTTGATTGCAAGTGGCCTATACATGACACCAGACAGTCGGGAGCAGTTTGGTCTCTTGTGCGGTGTCCACATAAAACAAATTCACAGCCAAATACTTTTCAATTTCTTAAATTATTTTTCATCGTTACAACTGTTTTCATTTTGTTTTTAAATCGGAGGCAATATTATGTTTTATTCAGTTTTCAAATAATAAAACAGCCCTCGTTTCATTCACACAAACGTTAATTTGAAATAACTCATAGTTATTATTTATATTTCACAGAATATTTTATGACTTTTTGCGCTGAAAACGAAACTCCCCGTATCACAAAAATAATAATTAATGAAAAGTGGCAATTATTTTGTCCCATACGAGTGCAGTTTTAATTATTATTTCGAACTGTTTTCGTGATTAATTTGAAAATATTATTCAGAAAGAGAATTATTAAATTTTTTGTGCAGTGAGGATTAATGCTTATTGATTTTCAGAAAATTTCTGTTTCCAGGCCGTGCGTCGCACGGATTTCCAGAATCTTCATAAAAAATCTACAATACCGATAATGCCATTTTTGTAATATTAACACTCTAGCACCCAAACGTCACGAGCTGACACTGGAAAGGATGTGAATTATGGTGTTTTTGGATATTTTAATATAATATAACATACCACAGCAAATAAAGTAATAAATTTACTATTTCTTCTTCTGCAGTTATTTCCTCATTATTGACAATCGTGCCCTCCACTCCGATTTCCTTGGTGGACAAGGCTCCACCACTCCTTGTGGTCCTGCGCTGGAGAGTAGAGGACACTGGCATTCTTGATGCGATGCCTGTGATCTCTCCAACGCATCGGTAATCTTCCTCCGTTCTTCCTGGCAAACATTTTGCCAGTGACCACGATTTTCTCCAGGTTTGACTTCTCAACTTATCAAACAATGTTTTCAACTCTTTCTAGGGTGAAAAACCAAAATATGATTACAGAATTATTTATTGAATTGCACAATAATTAATAAAAGAGGCTTAAAGAGGAACTATCGAAAGAACGGTTTTTTTTAAAGTTTCCACAAAACATTTTTACATTATTAACACAATCGGACATTGTAAAAATCGTCATGTATTCAGAAATATGATTTTTGTGGTTTTTTTTAAAACTAGATCGGTTTTTCCAGATACTTTTCATACTTTCTCTTTCCATTCTATTTCTCCCAACCAATACACTTCCTCCCAACAAGGTTCACCATTTAAGAGAGCTAAGACCCTTGAGTCATGGGAGCATAGTACCTACTTCATGGTTAAAGACCGAAAACGTTACCTTATTAAACTAATGTACCCCAGATACCACTAGAAAATGGGATAGAAAAGCAAATTGATTTGGAAAGTGACTTATTTACCGAAAAGTTCCAATTCAACAACTTATTTTTCTATACTATGTCGCCAAATCTCTACCAAACTTCTCTTCTACTGGACCTAACTTCTAACCAACGATTCCTATTCGAAACTCATTCTTTTTCACGCAAACAACAATTAATCAAGCTTAATTATTATCTCTTGTCCCAGTGTTTTGGTACCGAAATACAAAACTGTCCCCTAGCAAAGTTCGGCCAACTCCGGTATCCGCATCGGCAATAAGTTCACTAAATTGATATCGGCCATTCTCGTGCAACTTTGGCGATTAAAGAACTATTGTGGCTGTTTACATTAGTCAAGTCCTCGCGTGAAGTAGCTGATCCCGATTTCATGGAACATAATAGTTTTATTGTTTACAGCCAATTAAGTACTGATCCTCTCCATAAAATCCAAAACAGTATTTTCTTGCCTTAATACTTAGCAAAGGCGGCGTTAAAAAATGTAGAAAATCGCCAAAAAAAATTCAGTGCACGACATTTAATTAATAAGGAAACTATTTCGGGGACCCGAGATTAAAATTTTCCTCAGATAAAATATTATAATCACAGCTACTGTTAAATACGTGCTTACTTTCAGTGGCAGATATATTGGTGTGATATTAATAAATAAAGCATTTTTTTCGTACAATAATATTGCGTTTCATTCATTACTAAAAGTAAAGGGTTAGTTGTTATTCAAAAAGAAATTCCAACCATTTGACTAACATTTTCACACATTAAATTTGAATAAAATGAGAACAAACAAATTAAATTCGATTGACCAGTTTCACATAAAGAAAACATCAATCTAGTTATGTGCTAAGTCGTTTTATTAGCTTAGGTAATCAAGAACTTGCGTATTAGTCACTAAGAAAATGAATGAATGTATGAATTGTTGTTGGTTAAAAGCTGTGACACTCAAGTGCCATCATTGAACCTTCTAAAACAACAGATTTTTCTCCATAAAACCAAATAGCTCTTTACAATCAATTCTGATTGATATCATATTGAATAGAAATTTTGTTTTAATGTCATCGTTTTTCCGCATCCTCGAATGGTTTCTCATTAAAAACGTAACTTACATCTGAAATTTACAATTAACCGACTAGCCGAACTACAAAGGGACAAGTTAGGAAGTTTGCCGGTAGGGGCACCTTTAGCAGGTAGGGGCGGAAGCGACCGGCATTAAACTGTTACCGCGCTACCTTAAATAATTACCCGCTATTTCCTGTCGCGGGAGTGTGTCGCAGTTCCAGTGCCCGTTCCAGCGTCCAAGCCGGTTCCAGCAACCGGACGTGGACCGCTACATCATTACTTCTAATCTCCAACAGTATGACACTCTTAAATTTGCAGGAGGACAAAGGAGAGGCTACAGCTTGATACAATTAACTTTGCATTGCACGAGACTTGAGACAGTGGAACTATCAAACATAAATGAATTAATACACGATATATAATTTAATTCTGCCATCATATTAAGATAATTATCTTTGTCATAGGAAGAGTAATCATTTGCGATATTGAGGTTAATGTCTCCGACAATGATGGTTTTCTTATTTCTGTTCGCAAGAAGAATGTGTTTTAGTTCATCTACATAGGTAGGTTATATTGAGACATGGGTTCTATATATAGCGAATATGCTAAAGGTGTACTTTTGGAAACTGATTTCCATATTTAAAATGTTAATGTGGATTTCTCTGCCAAAAGTCACAACATATTTATTTGAAATAAATATTTCGAGTCCGCTGTTTTTAATAATTTGGGTATTTGTTGCATAGTATGTATAACCCGGAATATTATAATTTATATCGCTCGATGAATGCGTCTCTGTTAATATTATGCAGTCTAGTCTGTTAAGTGATTTTATTGTTACCAGGAGTTCGTCTAAATGCCGTTCTATGCTCCTTACATTCATATGAAATATGGTTAGGCTAACTTCGGAATTTATCGCTAATATTTTGTTGACTGAAATTATTACATATAGATTAATTGTACCCGTGTTTATGAATAAAAGGGGCGTAATTAGCAGTCGGTTTAATTAAAATGTGTTAATTTTACTCCAACTGATGGTAATTCTTTACCTACAACTGTTACTGTATTTAATAAAGTTTAAAGTTATAACAAAGAAGAATGAAATAAGAGATTATTAAAATATAATGTTTACATTTTATTGCGAACATATGCATTGAAATACAATGGAAATAGATAAATAACTATATCTCCTGTGTAGTATCCAATGTATACCTATAACTTGCACCGTTTGCAGAAAGTACAAAAATTTTTTTTTAGATATGTTCAATACAAATTGAGATGACCTGTGATTAATATCTGCTGAAATATTAATGTCTTATCTAAAACTATCGCTACTTTCTACCCAAATAACTATTAATGATATTATTTTAAATTTTAAATGACTGAATAACTTCATGAACTGTCCTCAAATTTCAAGTGTAAGTTATATTCGTGTCCCTGTTAAATCAACTTAAAAAAACTTCACCATATTTTTCACTGTGAAAACCATAGCACTAACTATTCATAACACTTCCCACAAACGCGATTTCAGCGAACTGCCAATACATATACAGACCTTTCGATATATTTAAAACCTCTCCATCCCACATCAAATCAAAAATAATTAGTTGTTTATGTAACTGATAATAATTTTGGAAAATATAGCTAACATGTGTCTGTATTATGTTTGTAAAATGACGAGTTTTTTGTACTGATATAATTATGAGTGTACTGACATGTTACTTCCGTATGATGTTTGTTAATTTTTGACATGTATTATATTTGTAAAATAAAAAAAGTATTTATTGTACTGATATGATATTTCTGTATGACGTTTTGTAAATTTTCGACATATATTATGTTTGTAAAAGCCTTATCGGCGTTAAATAATAACAACAAAATAAATAAAAAATCTTAGCTAATGATTAATTTTATTAATAATAAAAAAACATATTAAATAATAATCCATATTTAATAATTAACCATATTGAGTAATTAACCATATTGAATAATTTACCATATCGAATAATTATCCATATTGAATAATTAACCATATTGAATTATTAACCATATTGAATAATTAACCATATTGAATAATTGAGCATATTGAATAATTAACCATATCGAATAGTTTTATTGAAATTCAATTAAGTCCTTTTTCAAAAAAAGCGAAACGCAAATAAACCCGAATTTTCATGGTCTAATAATATACTTGTTAGAGTAGAGAATTTCAATTTGTGAAACAGAGGTTACAAACTATTAGAATGCTTTTCTAAGATAAACGAAAATTGTCAATATGTTAATAAAATTGAACAACCCGGTTACTGCTAAGTTTAATTTTACATGATAGTTTTGGTTGTTGGTGCATGGGTTAAATATTAAATAATTATTAAAATGCAAAAGATTCGTGCGTAGTGAGTTATACTAAAAAAGTTTATTGAAATTTTAATTTTCACAACTGGAACTTATTCAATAATATTAATGTTCCAATGAACTACTAATATTTCAGATAAGCGATAATGTAAGTTTATTTTATGATTTAAAAACTTTTTATTCGAATGCGTATTTGTTTTGTTTAAATGTTTTGACAGATACTTAGGTGAATCAACAGAGTGAAGATACATTACTGAGAAAAAGCACATGACTTCACTAAATTCATTGAATTAAGGTTTTTCTGCTCCGGCTCTACACAGCTTAGCGAGCACTCCTTTTCTAAATCCAAGCACTAGCTTACATTAAGAAATAAATGCACCTACCTACCTAATAAAAAAAATAAAAAAATAAAGTAAAAAAGATCTAGATCACTTAGATAAACTAGGTCTAGTTACATACCCGTTCATGTTCAAATTATTTAAATGGCAAACTTATTCATTATGGTTATAACTTCTTTTTTTCGATTAGTATGAATATTTTGTGTTTTATTTTTATAAGTTTACTAACATTCAGTGGGTAAATTTCTTATCTTGGGTATTTGTTTTATAAATTCTTTCAGTTTCGCAAATCCTATAATTATAATATTCCGCGTTTTTTCACGGATCTGGTGCATCAATTTTATCAATTAAAATTAATAAAATTTATAGGAATCGTTTGATCAATAGTTGTTATTAATAGCCAACACTATTTCTCCGTTTCGGGTACATAGATATTATATATGAAATCGTTTTATAAGTTGTAATACCGAGATGGGCTTCCATCGGACTCGAATAATAATATGTATTAGCATATTGGAAAACATCCCTTCTTCCTTCTCGAGACCGAGGACAGAAAGCAGCACTATGTTATTATACATTTAGAGCGAAGCAACTTTCGTATTGCATTGAATTTTTTCTATGATAAAGGTTGAACTAGATGGGTGTCCTAGTTTTTGATAAAATTGTCGAATTCTCTCAGTTATTTAAATTTAATTGTATCTTTAAGAAAGGGTGAACAATGCTTCATAACTTATTTATTGATTTCATATTCCTACAATATATATATTCCTATTACCTTACCATTTTAGAATTAACCTCCTTCTGGTACAATGATAGATAATGCGCTAGTGTTACCGATGTATTTAAAATATTTTCACAATACGTCTTCAAAAGTTTAAAAAAGTAGGTACAATTACATTATTCTAATATAAATGATATTAGAATAATAAACATACCTACGAGCATTTGAATCAAATTAAATTATACATTGTTAAAAACTATATCGTAATTATGTTAAGACATTAAAATCTTGAAAAAAAATATTAACAAACATTTATCATATATCATTTGACCTCCGATTTGAAATATGTTAATGAACTTCTCTTAGCTCTTTTATGAAATTAAACAAGTTTTTTTAAATAATTAAACAAGTTATAAAAAAATATTTTTTTAGAATATCTTAAAAGACAAGCCAGCGTTGTGTACGTCTTACGGAGATATTTAAGATTACATAAGATAAATAATGTCCATTGCCATTCCAAGATGAAAAGTACTTGTTGAAATGTCACAACAACATCACATTACCCGGACCTAAACCGCCCTTATGTTTGATTAATCCAGTTCAATGTACACGCTGAGTGCAAATCGCACTCGCAATCTTATTCCTGAACTACACCTACCGAGTGACGCAGTCAGTACTCGGCCTAGTAGCGGGCGAGTAATTCAAGCAACGCTCTAAAACTCGGTCGAGTAAGTACCCCCTCCAACTCCATACTCAATTCGGTGCTTCACTCGCTCTCCACTCGGTCAGTGCGATCAGCCAAGTCAGACAGTAAAAGAAAAAAAGTCAAAATTTTTAATATATATATAATTTTTTAGGAATTTTGGACGAATGTCGTTGTAAGACTCTTATTTTTTTCTCTTTTCCCTCCATCGCAAAACCACGTTAACTGCACTTTTAACTAATCTAAATGAACTGATTCGTCCACCCGTCTCTTTTACATGTCATCACCTCTACTCTCCAATAAGTTACTCGGCCGAGTAACAAATCGTGTGACTCACTCAGCCGATTACTCGGCAAGTGTAATTCGGCCTTAAATGTAAAATTCCTGGCCATTTTACATCATATTATTTTTTTTATTGCGATGGCTTATTTAAAAAAACTTTGATTTAATTAACAAAAAACATTGCTTTGCTTTCTTGTAAATTTTCACACAAATCGCATTATGTTACTTTTTGTGCTACACTTCATGAATTTTATTCCACTGGTTCAGAAAGAACCCCGCGTTTACAATGTATTCGTGGACGTCTTCAAAATGCACTATTTTTCGAACAGGTGGTGACTCACACGACGGATATCTCGGACGGAAATGGAAGCAACTCGGATTATTTCCGTTTTTATGATTCTTCATTTCATGCATACGCTTTTTAAAATTATATATCTGATAAATCTTGTCGTTGTTACAGAGATTTAAATAATATCAAACAAGATTAAATCTTTTTTTTTGTTTTTTTAAGACATATTTCAATATGTTTATCGTATTAAATCAATACGATAAACGTGTTGGTTTATGGATGGTTTTTACTTTGTTATTGTTTAAGCATTATTATTCAAATCAACTTCAACATTAAGAATGGTACACTAATTCCACTACTTCTCACTACTATCTTCCACAACTATTTTTTGTTATTTATTTATTTATATTTATATTTTAAATGCATATTTACAGAATAAAAAATTCCAATAACAAAGTTATCGGAAATATCCTCATTATCCTCAAATTTGTGATATTGCATCATTTCAAATCACCGCAACCTCTCACCCCAACCAATCTGAAACGTCTCTCTAACCCCACTAAATTCCTCCCAAGCTTCTGTTATCCCTCAGGTAAGCCCTTTGCAAAAGCGAGGCTTTTGCCTGATATTTACACTTTCAATATTTAGGAAAATATTATAAGAAAGCACCATCATCATTTGCTTTCAAATTTATTTTGATTGTATAAAGTGAAACGATTGGTTAAGTGAAACTTATTACTTGTAACAAACTTAATAGGTACCTACTGCTTATCACTTAAATTACTTAGCTTTATTAAATTAATAATTAATAATTTTGGTTGTCGGTGCATGTATACGTGATGTGAAATTTTCTTACGTACTCCTTCGTAGCACGTAAAATTATTCTAGTTCAATGAACTTTAAGTCTTTAAAATTGAAATAAAGTATTATATCATATCAGACAAAACCTAGCGACCAAAACCTTGTCAAAGTTTTCTTGGCCACTCGTGAACGCATAACTCATTTGACAACTGATCACAATATGATCAATGGTTGAAACAGACCGAGTTCTAAATAACCATTCAAAATATTAAACATTCATAATGACGCTCACTAATCCGTTTAATGAAGAAAGCCTAGATTTGATTTCAAAATAAACTTTCTAAGAATTTGACACCTCCCAATAGAGGAATTTATTTTCTTAGAGATTTGCAATTGCACAGTCATGTTTCACCCAGAAATGTAGCAGTCTCCCGGCGCAGTTATTCATCACGATCCCGATAGGACATAAAAGAAAATGCTGATGTTTAAAGTTAGTTTCAGGATACAATTGCATACGGGAACTGCACTTATCGACGTAACATATTTTCATTTCATCACCATGTTCCCAAGAACTTGGTTGTAATATATCCCTATTTATGTTCGCTAACCTAAATTGCACATTCCCCTATGGAACGGATAAAATTTTTATAAATATCTAAAAGCGATATTTCAAATTTATTTATTTATTTATAGAATCCTCACTCCCTTCACTTGAGAATTCCAGACTCGAGAAGAGAAGCAATACAATTATATTTAACAAATGAATAAAGTCCGTAAAACATACGTACGTATAGATAATATCGAATTTGGGGTTTCTACGCTTATTTATCCCAAAAGGGACAATATGGGTATTCCAAAATCACCACTCTCAGCTAGTTTATATTTTTTTTCCAAAATAACATATATTTTCACCAAGCATATTATAAAGCAACATAGCTTTATAAGAAAAACTCCTTTTTCCAAAGGATTTTCTTTTATTTACCGGCTGATACAAGAACCCAAGAAGAACCCAATCTAGTGTTGCGCACTTATTGTGATCATTTGGCAGTATTAATGTTATTATATTTTTAATGCTAAACTAATGTTTATAAGACAAGGTTTTTATGTATAGCACAAAGGATGATACATTATTATAAGCTCTGGACCACTGAGCGGACATCAGAAGACGCGGGTTCAATTCCCGTCGGCGGCATTTATTTTTACTCGAGAGATATTTTCAATATGTATTGATATTACAGGCGACTAATTATTGCTTATAATAATTTATTATCAATGTTGTTCAAAATTTTACAGAGAGCCTGTGTTATGTACAACTGCTTTACTCATATAACTTTATTTTCACTATACGATAACTGTGACTAACACAAAAAAACTTTTACTCTACATTATTTTTTTAATTATTTTTTGTGCAGCATTTAAAGGTTCTAGGGTAGTCTTGTGAAAAGAACCCCAACAGACAACATTATATCAATGCTTTGATCGAACAAGCGCATAATATTCAGTTTTTAGTGTGACTATTAGTCTTGAAGATGTAGGCTAGTTTTCGTGTTATTTTATATTAATATTGAAAGATGATTGTTACATTTTAGATTTCTATCATTAATTAGGCCAAGATATTTCATATTATCGAATCTTTCCAAAGGTTGACAATTACACTTGGGTACACAAAAGTTTTTTATTGAAAGTTAGATTTGAAATAAAGACACGCTTCTACAAAATCAACTCTTTAACTTGAAAGTTTCATGGGCAGTGATAAAATAATCAAACCTAGTTCTACTGCAGTGCACCTAAGGTAGTAATAATTTCACTGGACTGCTAATGAAGCCAGTTGTACAATAGGGGTTTAAAATAAGAATTCGCCGAAAAAAAATATGAAACGACTATTTACAAAGAACAGATTTAAATAGCTCTTAAGCTTATTTAACTATTTCAATTAGGGGGTATTTCACTATTCTCTTGAAAGCTTATCCATAAGATTATATATATTTTAGATTCACGATTTATCTATTTATAAAATCCGAGTTTACTATTCGAACCTGTGAATAGTGGCTATCGATCGGATGAGTTAACTGAGTTTTCTACATACTGCGAGTACATGTTTGTTTATTTATTGATTATTTGAGGCCATCAAGAAAATGATAAAATACTCTCTTATTATAATATATTAATAAATTCTTATCTCGTTTTATGTTGCTACAAAAATATAAAGAAATAAGAGCAACAATATGATGAAAACGGGAATATAATATGTGAATTTTATGTAAGTACGGCATTGAGTCTTACTTAATCCTCCCTGGTTGCTTCATTCTCACAATGCTTTTAAAAGATAACAGACAAGGATTTAGTTAATCTTTTCATAAAAATTTATAATATTTATACATTTTTCAAGTTATGTTTGCCATTTTTATTTGGAGACTAGTTTGATGAGAAATGGTATTTCATGTGGAGAACAGATAATAAAAAAATTAATATATATTTTTGGCATTTGAATATATGCACGGAACTCGAAACAATAACATTTGGCTGTCATCAGTTGTTTTGTTTTGCTCTATCTAAAAATAATTTTATACCATTCTTTTTTGTTTTCTGGCAAAAAAAGTGTAGTGTGTTGTGCCTTGATGTTTCTTCTCCCTCATGATCTTCCAGGAATCACTTTTCGCTGCTGATTTTAACTTTTTTACTTCTGTCATTTTCCATACTATTGTTGTAGTTGTTTACTGTTGTGAATAATGGAGGAACATTTCCCTCTTGGACCCCCTACAAAGCCCCCAGATCCCTCTGCGGCAGAAATTCTGTCTTCACTTTCAACCCCCCAACACATTGGCAATCTCATAAAAGCCAGGAAGCTAAATTACAAGGACTCCTCTGAGGGTATAATTTCCTGGAAGCCCTCCCAATCTGCCGCTATCACCTTTGAATGTCAATCTTTTCCTTCCCATATATATTTATTCTTCAACTCATTACCAGTTGAAATGTATACTTATCCCACCACTCAATGTTTCAATTGGTGCTGTTTTGGTCATACCAAGGCTGCATGCATATCTAAACCCAGAAGTTTAATCTGGAGAAAACCACGCAGCTCACCAATGTCCTTCTTCCTCCTCACCTAAATGTTTTAACTGCTTAGGCTTACATATAGCTATCAACACTTCTTGCCCAGAACAATGTCGCCAAAAAAAATTTAAAATTTCTATGGCCTCTCAGAACGTGTCTTTTCTGCAGGCTTCTAAACTATTCCCGCCCGTCAAAAAATCATTTGCTTAGGCTTTATCCAGCAACTCCTCATCCAACCCTCTTCCCTTCTCTACAACACCTTCTTCTCGTTCAACTAAATTCACATACAAAAACGCCTAAACCAGCTCCTGGATACAATCAGCAACAACACAACTCACTGTTCTTAAGTCCCAATGGTTCATCTCTTTCAAATGCCACAAATGGGTGTGCAAACAATAATAATTCGTCCTCAATGAATTCTCTAAATCTTTCTGAAAAACTCTCCCAAGACAATTCTTCATTTATCCAAACTGTTATTATGCTTCTAATTGACCTAATTTCTTCTCAAACTAATTTATCGTCCAACGCTGCTTCTATTATTTCCACATTAAAATCATTTATTCAAAATGACTCTTCAGGATGTCAGAATACTTCAATGAAATAGCCGAAGTGCTATTTTTAACAAATCTGATCTCCTTAACCTATTAAATTCAATCCTTATATCTTTGGCTGCTATCTCAGAGACATGGTTTACTCCATCCACTCACTTTAATATGGGATGGTATTCCTGTCTCCGCGATGATCGCCTGGAAGGTACGGGCGGCGGTGCTGCCCTTTTTATTAAAAAATCCATATCATTTTCCCCAATAAATAATATCAAACCCCCCAAAGCTGACTTCTTAATGGTTTCAGCTAAAATAAAGGACATATCCCTTATTTCAGTCTATCTTCCCCCAACAGTCCACTTCAATAAACAAATTTGGTTGCAAATCGTAAGTCAACTAAGCCCTCCTTTCTTTATATTAGGCGATTTTAATGCCCATTCCCCCGTCTGGTCAGGGCCGCCGAGAGGACACGTTAGCCAAGTCCGAAACTTGGGGCCCGGGCCTAAGGGGGGCCCGGGACGGGGCCCGGATATTTTACTAAAAAATGCCAATGACACTAGGAACGGACGTGGGCCGGGCGCCCAGGCCCGCACGCTCCGTAGGCCCAACTGTCAGAGCGTGTTCACACACAGCACACAGCTATAATATGCGAGGTTTAGCGTATTTCGGCATAACGTTCGCCGTACATTCCAAATTGGAATATATGGCGAGCGATATGCTGAATTACGTCATCCCACGCATGTGTGTGAACACGCTCTCAGAGCGTGCCACTCACAGCTCAAGCTACAAGCACGCTATGCCGGACGGCCCGCTGTGGGAGGGGCGATGCAGCCGCCCGCCGCGGGTATACGATTATACGATTATGATATAATTAATGTATACGATTTTATTTGAGAAGTATTTTGGTAACATGTTGTTTAATATTTTGTGAATAAATATCTACGTGTTCAAGGTCAGTATTTGTTTCACGGTTAACCAATTAAGTTCCTTTAACATTTTAATTATTTTTAAAAATCTATTTCTTTGGAGTTTTATTCTCATTACTCTGTTTTGGAGAATTTGAAACTTTTTCTGTTCTCTTTCATGTCAGAGGAAAAGGATACTTGATCAGTAGTTGAAGTGTGGAGCAATAATAGGCCACTTGCATCATATTTTTTAATTTTTTTTTCCGGTTAAGGAAAATATTCTAAGACATTCTGTATTATTATTATTTTTTTAATCAAATTTTTGAAACCCTGGGGATTTTTTGAAAATTTCAATCCGAAAAATCAGACCTTTTTTTATAAACCGGAGAGACGGGACATAATTTTATAGGCGAGAAAAAACAATGATTACATAGCCGAAAATCATTTTTAAAAAAAAGAACGTTTTCCACACGAATGACACAGCAGAATAACGAGGCATACCAAAAATATTACATCTCATAAATATTTTTTTCCTTGATCCATCTTATTGATCATAAATCATTATAATGTACAACGTCTATATTAATAAATCCAATGTAATATACTTGTACTTGTAAATTATAATAATAATAAGAATATTATAAAATTTGATTTTTATAAAATCAGCACCATAACCATTATACCTCTAAAACACGTACCGACATCTAAATTGTACGGGGTTCTCTTCACATCTGTCAAAAATTCAAACCAAATGAAAAGTTCGCAGAGAACAAACAATAAATCTAGTGAACGAATTCAAAAATTCACCTGAAATCAAAGTGATGCCATATAAAAAAATTAAATCAGTGTGGAATTTTACAAAATTAATAGGAACATTTTCAGTAGACGGGACATTTTCATGTAGTGACGATACGAGCCCAAATAATGGATTTATTTATTTAAAAATAAAAATAAATGTACATTTCTACAAAATTTTACTAACATTTTCGTAATCTTAGTAAAAAGATCTATTCACACGATTTTTTCCAAGTCGTTATGAAATCCATGCAAGTGGCCTATTGAATTGTAAATGGTGATGGCGATTTTTCTGGAAATTTTAGGCCGGATTCTTCCCAAAAAAGATATCTTTTTGCCAATTTTCTTTTGGGTATATTCGGCATGTCTATTGAAGTTTAGTTTGGAATCTAATATAACTCCTAAGTATTTGATTTCAGTAACATTTTCAATAATTTCACCATCAATTTTAATTTTGCTTTCACTGAATGTCTTCTTATTTCCAATCACCATACATTTTGTTTTTAATTTAAGCTTATTTATTTTTAGCCATCTTGATACATCATCTAGTTCATTATTTAAAATATTTATTAGTTCTTTATAGTTATCTCCAATTAAGTATATAAGTGTATCATCGGCAAATAGTCGTACTTTGCATTTTGAAAATATTTTCACCATGTCATTAATATAGACTTATAGAGTATGAACAATAGGGGTCCAAGGATCGATCACTGCGGTACTCCTAATTTATTTTCCATTGGTTTTGAAAATTGATTATTTATTTTTGTTACCTGTTTTCTGTCTTTCAAATATAATAATTTAATTTAGCCTCAAGATATCTTGATTAACGAAGAATATGTAAATACACACAAACAAGAAACACAAGTATTTTATTTTGAGTATTCACCATAACTTTTTAAACATTTCCATTGAATAATTATGCTAAATTCGAATGATTGGTATAATAGTATAAGAAAAGGTAATGAAGTAGTATTCCTAGCAGTAGCAGGTAAGCATGAACTTATTAATTGTTATCTCACCCCCCCCCCCCGGTAAGTTGTGGGGAGGGGGCCCGGTATAGTATACTAGACTTGGGGCCCAGATTAGCTGTCGGCGGCCCTGCGTCTGGTGTTCTGCTTTCTCCGACCGAGAAGATCGAAGTGTGATGGATTTTCTAGATGAATCCAACCTTTTCCTTTTGAATGACAGATCTCCTACTAGGACCTCACGCCCCAGCACAAACCCCAGTGCAGCGGATCTCTCGATATGCTCTACTAGTCTGGCTTCTCTCTCCTCGTGGGCGGTGTCCTCCGACCCTTGCTTCAGTGATCATTTTCCGATCACCATTACTTGTCAAACTTCTTTTCAATTAGACAAGTCTCATATTTCGTCAAAGATTAAAACGTAACACACCAAACAGGATGAATTTAACTCTCATATGGACAAGTATCTACTATATTTACCCGCCACCGATATATTTTTCGTCAAAGATGACTATAATAACTTCAAATTAATGCTCATAACTGCAATAAATAAATCAAATCTTCCCCCTAAAACTAAATCTCTCCAAAAACTCCTTCCAACTCCCTGGTGGGATGAGGAATGTTCCAAAATAGTAAGAATTTGGAGAGCTAAATCTCTTTCCTATCGTTACAATATGACTATGGAGAACTATCTTATATACAAAAACACCGAATCCAATGTCAAAAGGGTATTGAAGTCAAACAAAAAGATCCGGGTGGTACAACTTCTGAAGTTCAGTATCTCCGAACACTCCAATTTCGGAAGTTTGGTCTATGATCCGAAGATTTCGATCCTCCTTCAGTTCACCATCTCCTCGAGCGTCTCATTCTAAATGGATAGATGAATTCTTTGACAAAATGGCCCCCCCTTCTGTACCTAACTTAGATGAAATAACGCCCATCTATAATACTCGTATGCTTAATCATAGTCTTGACTCACCATTCACTTTAATTGGGCTAAACAATTGTTTATCAACAGTCAAGAACTCATCTCCAGGCAGAGATGGAATACCTTACAGCATAATCAAAAATAGTAATGATAATGTTCTAAACCACTTCTTAAGCATCTTACATAAAATATTCCAGACTGGCATAATGCCTGATGACTAGAGTTCTCAAATAATCATCTATATTTTTAAAACAAACAAATCACCAAATTCTGGATCCAACTACAGGCCAATCGCTCTTTTATCCACCTTCAGTAAACTTTATGAAAAAATAATTAAAAACCGATTAGATTTTTTTGTCCAGAGTAAACAGCTTCTCTCTTCATCTCAATTTGGATTTAGGAAAAAAAAATCCACTCAAGATAACCTTGCCATACTTAATAAATTAGACAAAATTCAATCTAACTCTTTGCGAATAATAACTGGAGCGATGCAATCGTCTCCCATCAATTCCCTTCAAGTAGAATGCTCTGATACTCTTCTTTATTTGAGGCGTCAACTATTTGCTGAAAATTTTGTTCTTAAGCGTTTAAATTCTAAATGTCATTAGGTTATCCCCAGCGTCTCGTTGTTCATTGACTCAACCCATTCGTCTACAATCAGAGCTTCAACTAAACCTCTTCCAGCCATTTGTAAAAAATTTAAGTCTCTCTCACAGCTTCACATCATCGAAAATGATCTACTTCCCTTATACAAATTAAAATATAGTCACGTCACCCTATCCCCAACAATATTAGAACGGATCGGAATCCATAAAAGTCATTCCAATCTCCCGGCCCGTACTGTCAATAATATGTTCAATGACATTATTTCATCTAAATGGCCCAAATCTTCTCTTTTATTTACTGATGGATCCAAATCTCTCGACACTCCTAACTGTGGTATAGGTATTAAAGTTTACCACCATAATTCTAATGACAGAATATTTCATTCAATTTCAAATCAATTTTCAATATTTTGCAATACATTGCAATAATAGAATCTCTCAAATGTATAATCAAAAATAATTTTGAACATTCCCTCGTTCTCTCTGACTCTCTCAGTTCCCTCCAAAAACTTAAATCCAGTCCTCTTCTACATCCTGTTGATCACTTTGTATGCCTTATTCGAGCGATGATAGCCTCCATTCAAAGCTCTGGTAAAACTGTAACTCTGATTTGGATTCCTGGACATGTTGGTATCATGTCCAACCCCGTTGTTACCCTCGTAAACTACATTCCCCTATCTGACATTTTTTCCATCATCAAAGATAGATCCCGCAATGTTTGGACAGAGTATTGGCACATTGCTAGTCAATCCAAGAGAGCCTATTATGCTTCAATACAAAAGACTCTTCCATCAAAACCGTGGTTTGAGCAATTCCCCCATTTTTACAAAAAAGAAAAATCCTTCACTCATTCGGAACAATGTCCGATCCTTCCCACCTTTTTAAAATTCACGTCCTTGACTCCCCAGATTGTGCATTCTGTGGTCTAGAAGTGGGAACTTTAGATCACATATTTTTTGGCTGTCCCTCTCTAAACAAATATTCTTTCTTCTATCAAGCCTTATCTAAAATTGCCACCCTTCATTCAACATCTCATCTCTTCTCAGTCTGAACTCGACTCCAATTTTCATTATAATTTTGAAATTTGCCTATTTAAATAAAATTAATATCTAAATTCACTTTTCATTTCTCCATAATTTTCAATGATGGCCAAGAACACCCTTGAAGGGAGAAAGCTAGAAATAATGAAAAAATATATATATTTGCATCTTGTAATTGAATTTGTCTGATACCCACTTAGGAAGTTAGTTCCCCGAGAAAATTGACCGATGAACGAATCCTGAATTTTTTTTTCATACAATAACATTACATATTTTAAAACTATATTTGATAATGTGTGCCTCACTGGGTGCTTTACCTGTGCTGACACGCCCCATTTTACAATTTAACAACAATAAAAAGATAATATGAAATAATAAACTTTAAATATATGTAAATTTGCCAATATTATGAGGTAAGGTTGTATGTATTGAAGTGTGCATTGTAATGGTATTGTGTTTTAGGAACATTTATATTTTGTTTTATTTTTCTATAATACTTTTGTAGTTCTTTAATACTTATTTTAATTTTACATCTGAAAGGTTTTTTGTTTCCCTGATTTTTTTCATATCGGGTGAAAGATTTTTTTTTTATGTCTATTCTTGAATACACATTTTCCAAATGATTACAGTGGTTTATGTTGTAGTACAGAAAAAAGGTACAAAAAATAAAGAAAATAGGTTGATGAGGTAAAAACTGGTTCCATGATAAATCAACACATCGACAATTCAACACACTTTTAAAAAGTGATATAAAGTCATTACAAACGATGAAAAAAAAATTTAAACCTAACCTAACCTAACCTACTTAACCCAGTTAATAAAGTTTTTTTTCATCACTTTCCATGACTTTATATAACTTTTTAAAGATGTGATGAATTATCATTTTGATGATTTATCCGGTCACCGGTAAAACTGTGTGTGGGTAATATTGTATGTCACGTGAACACCTCACTAGGAGAACGTGTTTGTGAATAAGTGTGTTAAGTATTTATGTGCTGTAGTAGAAAGTTAGTTTTTCATAGGCATATATTCAAACATGCAAACACACATTTATATATGAGTGTATATATTGTTGGATAATTCTTGAAAAACGTTAATTAATATTTACTTCTACTTATTATATTTTGGTTTGGAATTATAATCTTTTGAAAAAAGTGAATATCATTAATTTTTTTATCTAGGCTATCTAGATTATTGAATGCTTTTATAACTTGGTATTTGTGGTATTTTTCTCCAAAGCTTGTGTATACGCTTGACTAGTTATGATAGTTTTTGTTTGTTTAAATTTGTTTTTTGTCAAAAATATAATCATGACTGCAGTAATAAGTGCAGTCGTCCTCTGTAAAAAAATTAGTGTAGCAATCCAGAGAGGTATCCTGACACAATATTAAAAAATCATGGAACTGGGAGTAGCGGGACGAACTGAATTTACTGAAATTCCTAAGACATTCCGTAACCAACGTTTGACCAAATTAGGAAACTAAAAGACCTTCATACTGTATTTATCACAGACATATGAATTAATAGACGAGAAGATAATGGCGAGGGGTAAAATCAACTGTTGAAGAACGAAGGGGGTGAAGCTGACTGTGATTCGTCAATAAATCAATCTGACAGTAAATAGGCATCTCGCATTATAATATCACCATTTACTTTTTAAAAGTAAAATCTGCTTTTGAATGAATAGACATTTTTACATGGGAGCGCAAATTACTCGCCACGTTATGAACAAATTTGCGAAGTCTAAATTCGGCAAAAAAATTCGGTTCTATTTTCAGAGTCGAATATTTCGTTTAAGTATTTAGTTAAGACACTTTTATAAATGTTCATAATTTACTTCCCAGCAACCAACCAGCTTTGTGTTTTGCCTCCAGACATGTTTCTTCAACTGATCCATATTATACGATGTGAATATGCTTAAAATAAAGTAAAATAATGCTTATATATGGAATGTAATACGACAATTGGGTTTATTCTCTTTTTCACATCTATTTTTACAAGTTTTCATAGCACAAGTCAACATTTTGCCGTGTTATTTCGTAAAATGAACCGATGATGCCTCGACCATAGTTCGCACAAGAATGATGACGTCACGTTTTCAAATTTCACTTGAGGCCATACGCGAGCACAGCCGGCTCTAATGGAACCGGTATGGGGAGTGGGGATAATACGCTTTTAATCACTTAGGGCAGGTCTACTAATATTCATATTTCTATTGTATTTATTAATGAAAGTACTATAAATAAGTACTTACTAAAATCAAAAATATTTTCGAATTCCATATATTTGTTGACGCTCGATAGCTATTTCACCCTCCAAAATAATTGGCAATATTTTAATGAATGAATACACCAAGCAGAAGTTTATTATTTACGTGTTTTTTTTAAAGAATTTTTTATTTTATTTTTAACGACAAGCAGTATTTTAGGGACGGGTTGTTTCGGAGAATTCGAACAATTCATCAAATTTCAACGTTCATTTTCAAGTTCTGTGAAAGATTTTTTCAAGCTCTTTTTTATTTCAGTTTTACCAAACAACTAGCCTACAATAATAAAATAACAGAACTTAAATAAGTCTTTCACAGAACCCGAAAATGAACGTTGAAATTTGATGAATTGTTCAAATTCTCCGAAACAACCCGTCCTTAGTCTTTCGAGGCAATCCTTGAATGCCTTACTAATTACACGTGTTTAAAATCTTGCACAACTGATAATCAACTATTATTGTATGGTAAATAGTTGTTTATCAGCTGTGTAATTTTAAAACACGTGCATTTGTATTGACGGAAATGCTTCATGTTAGGTTTATTTTCGTAGGTATTTGTAAATATTTATTTTTACTAGCTTATTAACGTCTTCCTAGTTTATTTATCGTTTTTCTGATTATTTCAGAAGCTTTCATTTTAATGTTAGCAAAATATCTATTCTGAAAATCCCATTCGGTCGTTTATATAGAGGTATAAACAAGTAAATAAAATTAAATAAATACATGCACACGACCCGAAATCCCAACAGAAGCATTAAAATTAAAGTTTTATTTGGTGACCGTAAAAAATTATTTTATATTAAATTGTTACTTTTCGCAAAGTACGTAATAAAAATTTCTTTTCTTGTTTACTGTGCCACCGTTTATTGGTGAAAAAGAGAGCTTAAAAACGAATTACGCAGAACAAAAATACTAAAAGCATTGATAGAAAAATGTCGAGATTGGCAATTGGGTTAATAAGAGAAGCATAATTTAACTAACTAACAACCATCACACCGTTTCTCCGCAGAGGTAGGCAGAGAGGACGGACCGCCAAACAACTCGGTCTAAGCACACACTCCTTGCCTTATTCACATTAATACAGCGTCTCATTCAAACTCTTCTTCTTACGAGTGTAAAAAGAATATACGATGCAAATGTGAATGGTAGCAGAAGTCAGGGACACCCGAGGAAGACATGGCACAACCAAGTGAATCAGATACTTGAGTAGGGCCATGTCAAGAGTCAGAATAATAGAAGAGTATTTATGAGGTGGTGTATGAATGTGAATGAGGCAAGGAGTGTGTGCCAAGACCGAGTTGTTTGGCGGCCTGTCCTCTCTGTCTACCCTTGCGGGGAAACGGCTTGATGGTTAGTTAGTTAGTTTTTTTGTTTTACATTAAATTACCTACATATTACATACTCGTAGAATCGCTGTGTGCTCCAAATACAAACTTTAATACTATTTTTTTATTTTATTATTTATTTTAATGATAAACTAATGTTTGTGGACAAGGTTCTTATGCATAGCACAAAAAATAACAAATCATAACAAGCAATAATTATTAGCCTGAAACACCCATACAAAAAAAAAATCTTCTGAGAAAAAATAAATTCCGCTGACGGGAATTGAACCAGCAGCCTTCTGATTGCAGGTGAGCTGCTATATCATTGCGCTACGTCGCCTTATTCTAAACCCGCCAAATAATAATATGAACAAGAATTTTTCTTTCAACAATTATTGCTTGTTAGATTTTTCCATTCCCATCGGCGGCATTTCAGTCATTTTTTATGAATTTAAATTTGTGTTTTAGGCTAATAATTATTGCTTATAATAATTTGTTATCATTGAAAATACCTTGGAAATATTCCGAAATTCAAGACTTTTCAAGTTTATACAGCAGATAAACAACCCTCTTTGTTAGTGTAAACAATTTATATATCTTTCAGTTACTATATTAATAATGTTTTCACATACACGGTCGTTTATCAAGTAAATAAAATTTTCACCACATTTTTAGTAAGACCGCCAATGTTGGGCGATATTGCATGAAGCTGGTTTCGGGGAATTGCCGGCAATACGGCTGAAAGAGTACATCAGCACTTTTGAAGAAATATTACATATACGCTTTGTATGTGTGTGGATTTATTGGCCTTCCGCCACAGCACTGTCACTCACTGAATGTTTAGTTAATATTATATATATATATGTCTTCTTCAGTAGGTGCAAAATTACTTTGTGGCTTACATCAGTTTATGAAAAAATTATATATGAAGAAACCATTTGTTTTGAAACATATAGATAATTATGAATTAAAAAGGGTGTATACAAGGTGTTTTATTTGCACACAATTACATTTAAGTGTTTATTTTGTGAATATGCATTATTATAAATGCTGCGGTCACATTGCTCTAGGGACATTTACATTAAATATTAATAAAGTCGTATTAATGTACCGTTTGTGTCTCAAATAAATAAACCTACGTTTGGCAACAGAGTTTTTACTTCTCTTTCTGTGTAAAAAATATATTTTTTGTTTTTAATCATTGTATTAGGCTGACATTTAACCACAACCTGAATAAATCTGAAATATAAATCACAATACGAATAAGTGCTTCCAATGGATAAGGGCAGTGATTAAGATTAGTGAATTTGTTATGACTGGATGAGTGGAATTGCGTGGAGGGGTGCCTAACGCATTCCAAATCAGCGACTGAAACGTTTACGGGGCTCTATATCAGGAATTCTTTGGGGCGAGATAAAAATCACGGCATCCCTTGTTTGCTGAAATGTACCTAGCCGCGCTGAAAGGAGTTCCTTATATGAAAATATGAGTAAATAACACCTAGCAATCTTTCATTTTTATGTTCAACCTTTTTTCTTTATTCTTTAAAATTGTTTTTCTCCTGTGTCACTTTCGTATAATGCCACCGCGATAGAAATAAATTACCCTCGTAAAAGAAGCCTTTTTATACGAAACAACAGTAGTAGCAAAATGAAACGTAAAACATTAAAATCTCTAATACAAAAACTTTGCTTTCAATGCTCAAAGCACTGGGTTTTTTTGAAGTACCTACAATCTCTCTCGTACAGTTTTTGCAACGGAAATATATAATAAGTATTTTGTTAATATTATAGTGGATCTATTCAAATGCACGAAAATATAGTTGTAAGAAGGCTATAATTACATACCTCAATCATGATAATCAATGTTATGCATGATAATATTCTTCTGCGTGGGTCCTATATCATATTTTAAAACATCTAAACTACTTACTCCAGATAGTTTTAGCTATCATATGTATTATTTTATTACAAATTATTATTTCTTATCCAAAAGTATTATTAAATCGCTGACAGCCCTGAATTATTAAAGTCAAATTGCGATACCTACCCCGTTATTCCAAGTAGAATTAATTTTGAAGGTAACAATAAACTCACTACTAATTTCTCTATTATAATAGTTTGCTAGATTATACATGTTAAAAAGTCACTTTTTTTATACATATTAATATTCTGTTCCAATAAAATATTCTCTGTTATTATAACATTCTATACCTTAATAGAATTTATTTTATATTAATTACTATCTATTATCATAAACACCTCATTCCTCAATTTATGTCAAGTCTTATACAAACTTAGTATTCATTCAACTATTATTACACTAGTAGATATTTATTTTAATTATGTATTGTCTCACTGCACTTCTATTAACATCTGTATCACATGCAATCATATTTTTGTATAAACATTACTTGTTCTGTAATTTATTACTAATATTCTCCTGTGTACCACCACTGTATGCTTATAATCCGATGTAAAAGCCATTTTATGGCGTTCAAATAAATAAATGTGACCTAAAAAGTTTATAACAGTTTTTATACGGGCTTATTCGTTTTTATGCTTATCGTTTTTCGTATAAATATATATATATATATTTTTTTTTTTATACTTCTCCACGTATTAACATACATGTGTTAAAAAGTGGAGGTAATAATATGTAATAAATTAAATCATAAAAAGAGAACAACAATATTATTTTTCGAAGAAGTTGAGAAAAAAAACAAGCTCACAACAAGCGTTGTCTTGGAACACGTAGGTATCGATAGAAGAACATTTTGTGTTTCTCTATTTTGGTATTAACTCTTCTTGCTCCCTCACAAATTAGATACACAACTACTCCATCTATCTGCAAACTCTACAGAAACTGTAAATTTTCCATTTGCCATCTTTATACGACACTTTTCGTTGAAACATATTGATAAACTTTATTCCCATCTAATTTCATCGTAACCGACTTTTTATTACTCTATTTTTACGATATTTTGACCAACTGGGGTGATCTCGATATTTCGCTAACCTCTGTTTCTTGTCCCTTACAGCCTAGGCGAATAGGCAGAAAAACGCAAATGGGGTGAACCTCCTTCCTTATAACCTCAAATTCTTCAGAAAACGCTTTATGAGCCCCGCACTTTTCTTTGTTTCATCCACATGCAAGGTGATCCGTCTCTTTATTCCTGTTTTATAACTTCTATCAACTGGTGGACTCCAGATATCGCAGTTTTCTTTGTATCATGTCCTCCGTCCAGCGCTAATCGAAAGCCAAAGAAACCTTATCAAATGAATGGTTTGGCAAAATAAAATCAACAACCACCCTCAGAAAAGGTAAAGCTTTTTTTTTTAAATAAATCGGTGTTTTACGCTCATGTCGTCACAAATTTTTGTTCCAATAATTGAATGCTATTTGGATTAAGAAAATATTTTTACTCCGTTTTCCGATCCACACTTACAATTATGTAGATTAACTGTGCCGTTTAATGGTTTGAAACAGGTGATCCAGTAATTGACCGGTCGGTGGCCGAGTTGACATCGCGTTTGGGTCCCACCCAGGCGTAGTGTGTTCAATTCCTCTGCTGGCTAAGTCCTCCATCACAATACAAGCAACATTTTTAGCTTACTGTGGTGGTAGTAGGAGATTTTCAAATATTTTCAGGTTATTCGTTACCCGGGAATGTTTGTCTTTCTTTTAAAATAAAAAAATTATATGTCCAGGGAAAAATTACGATCTCACGACAAATGTATAATCTACGATGAGTTCCTAGGTTTGCATTGTACAAGGCTAAATCAGTTACAATATTTTTATCGTGGATAATAACAAATTCAATCCGCAATATGAACAATATATTTTTTATCTTGGATATCAACAAATTAATTCCTCAATATGAAATATATATTAACATTATTAATATTTTGTACTGGGCACAGTTGGAATCAGTATATTTTTAAAACAGGCTCACCCTGTGACTCTTTCCTTGTTGATTTATTTATTTTTCATTTATTATAATATTTTTATATCGTGCTTCCAGTAATGCGCTAAAATAAAGAAATGTTATGAAAATGGAAAGAAAAAATAATATAAATAACTCAGGACGGGTTGTTTCGCAGAATTTGAACAATTCATCAAATTTCCAAGATTTTATCAAGTTGTGTGAAGGTTCTATTCAAGTTCTTTTATTATTTCAGTTTTGTTAAGCAACTGGCCAGTAATTGTGTAGTTTTTTTTTACATTCATATCGTTCTTACCCCACGGTTTTCTTGTCACACGTTTAAAGTTGATTAACCAAATTTAAATAACAGTATTGAAACGTTTTTTTGTTAATATTATCTCTGTTATATTATAACTTTCTACGGGTCTGTCCAAAAACTTTGTTTCCTTGCTTCAAGTTTTTCTAGAAAGCTAGTGCGCGGGGATCATAAATCTAAAGGCTATCGAACATTCGACACTAGGTTTCTCATTCACCTAGTTTCCAACTTTGGTCACAGTTCCAAAGGGAATGCTTAGTTTGAATACTTGCACCAAATGCAGTTTAGTAAAAAGATGGAAGGGGAAATGGAAAATGGTGTGATTTTTCCTACCAAACTTAGAACCGTTTCAGTAGAGGTAAATTTATAATGAAGTAAAATATCTACAAACACATGATACAGTAAAATATCTACCCACACATAATACCGTAAAAAATTTGAATGTTTAGTATTTTGATTAGAAACCGTAATCGTAGATAAATTTTATGTTATTTTTCTGTTCCGCATTACTGTTTGCTATTGTCATTTTTGTGAGTACCGCACAAGAGTTTCAACTGCTCCCAATCGTCTTGAGCCAGTGAGATTATGGCATACCCAATTGGGGTATATTTTGGGACTGCAGGTAGTGGAGAGGGAAGGATATGACGAAGAGGAAGGTGGGGAAGTACCTGGCTAATTAGATCTGGTCACTGAACACCAAGCTAAAGCCGTTCAATCAACGCTTCGATTGTGAATGGTACTGAAAATATTTTCTACTAATCTGGAACATGCCGTAAATATGCTACTAATTATTTTTCATGAATAATAACACAAATTAAAAAATTATTTGCGCACGCTGGGATTTGAACTCGTGACCTCCAGATATCTTCAAAGCTTTTTCAGGGGTTTGGTCTTGGTATGGATTTATCTAATTTCTTATTTACGCGCACACATAATGGTTTTATTTCATTGAAATCCTGTTCCACTAAATTTACGACATGAAAGGTATGCCTCATTGATAAATGCGGTTCATTTTGCTGGCAGGTGAAATTTATTTTAGTGCACTTTTTCAGCAGCACACATTTTGCAAGTGCATGTTTCAGACACAAGGGTGACACGTGACTAACACGTGTCTGTGTTGGTGTACAGTTAAAACATGTGTGCGAGTTCTACGGTAAAACGCGGGTTTGTATGTCACGACTATATTACGAACATTCCGAGTGCATATGTGGACATCGCATTTCTATGTTACCGCGGTTGTGTATGCCACGCTCGTGTGTGTCACGTTTGTGTGTACCAAGCGAAGCTGGAAATGGGCTTACGTTGCACCTCGTTTTACGTCAAGTTTTTACGTGATCCGAGTTAATGAATGCGAATTCCGGAAAAAAATTCACCATTTAAATTACGTAGCGTGAATTTTAAACACAACCAAAATGCTTTGAATTTTTGTGATTCATTACGTTGCGGTCAGATACAATTATTTATTAAATATACCTTCAGATTAAAGCCACAAATCGATCTATAAATTTAATAGTTTATCGAATCAACGTCGTTTAACAGTTTAAATCTGACAAAAATCATAGATTAGATTATAATTGATTTAGTTATTATAAAAGAAAATTTTCAAAACAAAAAATACTTGTGGTACTATGCCGAGGAGGACTTTTTTGCTTCAGTTATTGACTCATGTTAATAAAATGATGTTTTCGCGTACGGTACTACGAAGGTGAACGAATGAAGAGCTGTAGTGCAGTACGGGCGAGTCACTACGCGCTACGTACGGTAATGTGAAGGTGAATGAATGAAGAGCTGTAGTGCAGTACGGGCGAGTCACTACGCGCTACGCACGGTAATATGAAGGTGAATGAATGAACAGTTGTAGTGCAGTACGGGCGAGTCACTACGCGCTACGTACGGTAATGTGAAGGTGAATGAATGAAGAGCTGTAGTGCAGTACGGGCAAGTCACTGCGCGCTAAGTACGGTAATATGAAGTGAATGAATGAAGAGCTCTAGGTCAGTACGGGAGAGTCACTACGCGCTACGTAAGGTAATATGAAGGCGAATGAATGAAGAGCTGTAGTGCAGTACGGGCGAGTCACTACGCGCTACGTATGGTAATGTGAAGGTGAATGAATGAAGAGCTGTAGTGCAGTACGGGCGAGTCACTACGCGCTACGCACGGTAATATTAAGGTGAATGAATGAACAGTTGTAGTGCAGTACGGGCGAGTTGCTACGCGCTACGTACGGTAATATGAAGGTGAATGAATGAAGAGCTGTAGTTCAGTACGGGCGAGTCACTACGCGCTACGTACGGTAATGTGAAGGTGAATGAATGAAGAGCTGTAGTGCAGTACGGGCAAGTCACTGCGCGCTAAGTACGGTAATATGAAGTGAATGAATGAAGAGCTCTAGGTCAGTACGGGAGAGTCACTACGCGCTACGTAAGGTAATATGAAGGCGAATGAATGAAGAGCTGTAGTGCAGTACGGGCGAGTCACTACGCGCTACGCACGGTAATATGAAGGTGAATTAATGAAGAGCTGTTGTGCAGTTCGGGCTAGTCACTACGCGCTACGTAAGGTAATATGAAGGCGAATGAATAAAGAGCTGTAGTGCAGTACGGGCGAGTCACTACGCGCTACGCACGGTAATATGAAGGTGAATGAATGAAGAGCTGTAGTGCAGTTCGGGCGAGTCGCTACGCGCTACGTACGGTAATATGAAGGTGAATGGATGAAGAGCTGTAGTGCAGTACGGGCGAGTCACTGCGCGCTACGTAAGGTAATATGAAGGCGAATGAATGAAGAGCTGTAGTGCAGTACGGGCGAGTCGCTACGCGCTACGCACGGTAATATGAAGGTGAATGAATGAAGAGCTGTAGCGCAGTTCGGGCTAGTCGCTACGCGCTACGTACGGTAATATGAAGGTGAATGAATGAAGAGCTGTAGTGCAGTACGGGCGAGTCACTACGCGCTACGTAAGGTAATATGAAGGCGAATGAATGAAGAGCTGTAGTGCAGTACGGGCGAGTCGCTACGCGCTACGCACGGTAATATGAAGGTGAATGAATGAAGAGCTGTAGTGCAGTTCGGGCTAGTCGCTACGCGCTACGTACGGTAATATGAAGGCGAATGAATGAAGAGCTGTAGTGCAGTACGAGCTAAAAAACATCTAAAATCTTGTATAGTTTGGGCTATAATTTAGTTGGGATCGAAAATTCACCATCACGTGTGGCGGGTGGCTAGGAAAATTTTGGGAAGAAATAAACCAATTCCTTCGAGTTTTCATGTAACCTGGAGGGGAGGAGGGGTACATAAAGAAAAAATATATCGTGGATAGGGGGAAGGGGTTGATATATAGCGAAATTCTGAATTTAAAAAGGATAATTTTTTGTATAAAAAAAGAATAATAGATAATTATTAATCGTCACAGAGAAAACAAACAAAATTGTGAGTATGGAAATAATATTATATTTTCAATATCTGGGAAACAAAGCAAAATGTAAAAAATAAAATAAACATAAAGTTAACGGGTTTCACATAAACAAGCATGTCATAAAGTAAGTTACGCGGTTAAATGTGTATTATAAATTCTAACAGTTATATGAAATTGAATTTCCGATTTTCACAATTTTCCGGGCCACAACTTTAATTCCCGATTTTTTTATTCACAGCAATATTTAATTATTTTTTGCTCTTCTTATTCTCTATACTTTAGTAGAAAGTAAAAAGTTTTTTTTTTTAACTTTGAGTATGAGTAAGATTTTTTTTATGTTTTCAATTCACTGCTACGAGTGGTGTTCCCCAGGGGTCACACTTTGGTCCAATCCTGTTTTTATTATTTGTTAATGATGTGTTATATATTTTCAATGATGTTCAATTATTAATGTTTGCAGACGACCTGAAATTATTCAAAGCAATCAGAAACATTAACGATTGCCATATATTGTCAAATAACTAAATAATGACCGGTCGGTGGCCGAGTTGACATCGCGCTTGGGTCTCACTCAGGCGTAGTATGTTCAGTTCCTCGGCTGGCTAAGTCCTCCATCACAACACAAGCAACATTTTCAGCTTACTGTGGTGGTAGTAGGAGATTTTCAAATATTGTCAGGTTATTCGTAACCCGGGAATGTTTGTCTTTCTTTTAATGAATAATAATAATAAAAACTTGTCAAGATTTATTATATGGTGTCGTGATAACCGCTTGCAACTTAACATAAGCAAATGTCAAATTATGAGGTTTTATCGAATAAAGAATCCAATGTTTTTGATTATTCCATTAACAATATGTCGTTAGTATATGTCTCGAAAATTAATGACTTAGGTATTTGGTTTGACACGAAACTTAACTTTATCAATCATATAGAAATAATAACCAATAAAGCTTTGAAAATGTTGGGATTTATTTTAAGGGTATCTAGTGATTTCAATAATGTCAATACTGTAAAAACATTAAATATCTCACTAGTAAGGAGTCATGTAGAATACAATTCCACGGTTTGGTCCCCAAATTATGAGGTTCATTCACATGCGATTGAAAGAATCCAAAATAAATGTTTAGGATATGTAAATTTTAAAATGTATTCCTAGAGAAAACCTCAATTACGATAACGTACTTTGTTCATTAAAATTAATAAAATTATCTGATCGTAGAATCATTTCCGATTTAACCTATTTGTATAAAATCTTCAATGTTTGATACCCCTGATTTAGTATATGTAATCTCTTTTCATACTCCAAGCAGGTCGGTTACAAGTCAGTACCTACCATATTATTGTAGCAATTCTATATCAACGTCCCAATATCACACTCCTATACGATGGATTCAACAGCTAGGAAACAAATACTCCGATGTTGTTGATATATTCAGTACATCAATTTCATTATATAAGCATACCTTATTGAAGTTTTTTGCATCAAGTAGGGGAATATTTTGATAAAGCTATTTAAATTGACAGTAGTACAGTATTTTGTCGGCTGAAAGAAAAAAATTATTTTGGATTTTTTATTTTTATTTTTTGTACCTACATACTGTGTGGAACAAATACAACAATATTTTTTTTATATATGTGTTTTAAACAGTCATTTCATGCACAATTTATGAGTATAATTTCTTAAATGATGTTATATATGTATGTAAAAACCTTAATAGCCGTAAATAAATAAGTATTTTATTGGGTGGCCAAAGGCGATCGAGCAAGTTAATTTTGTTTATCTGCCCTAATGATGGACCGACACTAATTAAAGCATGACACCAATAGCATTAGAAAGACATTGCTTTGAGACAGAGAGAATCGGAAAGGAGAATAAAAGTAAAAATGAGAATACTGAGAACTAGCATTGATCAACTTGGTATGTGATACTCAGTACGTATATATAGCGATTTGTAAATAAACTTAGTCAAATAACAGACAATATACTAAAGAATTGCTGAGGTCGATGTTATGCCGGCAGGTACGATGGTTGCATCGTTCATAGATCTACTCTTTGCACGGGGTTCAAAACGTCTAAAGTCATAAATAAGTATCATAATTACGAATCTACAATCCCAAAATCGTAAAAAAAGTTGGTGCTTTCATTGCTATTTGGTAATAGTTGATGCTTTTATTGCTTTTAGGTAATATTTGGTGATTGTATTGCTTTTAGGTAATAGTTAGTGCTTTTATTGCTATTAGATAATAGTTGGTGCTTTTATTGCTATTAGGTAACAGTTGGTGCTTTTATTACTATTAGGTAATAGTTGGTGTTTTTATTACTATTACGTAATAGTTGGTGATTATATTGCTATACGATAATAGTTGGTGCTTTTATTACTATTAGGTAATTTCCACTGCTTTAATGCTATTAGGTAATAGTTAGTGCTTTTATTGGTATTAGGTAACGGTTGGTGATTTTATTTCTTTAGGTAATAGTTGGTGCTTATATTTCTATTAGGTTATAGTTGGTGCTTTTATTGCTATTAGGTAATTATCAAAATAATCGTCACAAACAAAACACAGTCTTAGTCATAAAATACAAAATATTGTTTCAGATTCTTAACTACGTAAGTGCTTAGACTACAAAACTATGGTTAGTGCATTATTCTCATTATTATATTTCATTCTGCAAATCAAATTTTGCCAAAATTTACCAAGCAATGTAAGCGGTTTGTTGGTGGCAGAAGAAATTGATTAGACGAAAAATATTTTCTCTGGTCAAGTTCCTAAGAACAAAGGGGCGAAGCCGATAATTAAACACACTAATTTCAGTTGTAGGTGAACGGGTGCGTGCTTTAAGATTGAATTTCAGCGTAATTTGTAAAATTAATCAAGTTCAAGCAACTTTTAATTTTCAAAATTAGAACTGAAAAGTATAAATCATATCAGCCTAGCGATAAAGTAGAGGCAACAACATTATTTTTTTAATTCTTCGTTTAAAATGTGTATGTATTTTCTATAAATGTTTGACAGATGCTAAGATGAATTAATAGAGTGAAAATACCAAACTAGGTTCAGTGGTTATACTTAAGCAGGCTGTCAATAAAGCTATTACATTCGTAAATACATATTGTTTGAATGGTTATCATTTCCTTTAAAGGTGCCACATTTCTTGATCGATTAGTATAAATATTACGCGTCTTATATTTTTAACGTCAGGTGTCGTAGTTTAGTCGTAAAAAAATATTTTGAAAATTGGCTTATTGAAATGCGTTTCAGGCTAATAATTATTATACTTTATCCTTTGTGCTATGCATAAAAACCTTGTCTCTCAACCATTAATTTACCATTAAAAATATCACAATATTACATTTGATATTAAAAAAAAACAATTATCATCTTACCATACATACATACTAATTAGTTTTTAATCAAATCGGTGATGTTTGGCTGATGATCCAAGACTTGGTATCTGATTAATATTTCTAATAATTTGTATTCTGTCTAATGGCTAGTGGAAGATCATTATGTAGCTTTTTACATCATTTTGTTGTATCTAAAATTTCTTTTGCCAAACGTTGTTTTAGCTAAAGGAATAACAAAGAGATTATTATTATTGTAGAAAGCAATCACTTTGTGGTTTGACATATTTAAAATGAAATAAAATACTTTTTGTTTTAAAACCACGAGTTTTTAATAATTTTTTGAACCGACCGGTTTCGCTTTACTCAATCATCATCAGGGTACAAATTATTACTAGTAATTAGTAATAATTAGTAATTAGTAATGATTTGTTAGTTAGAAATTAGTTATAATTTGTACCCTGCTGATGCTTGAGTAAAGCGAAACCGGTCGGTTCAAAAAATTATTAAAAACTCGTGGTTTTAAAACAAAAAGTATTTTATTTCATTTTAACAAAGAGATTATTCCCTTTGGTTCTAGGATCGCAAGATTTTTTTTATATTGCCAGAACATTTTAAGTAATATGTTATTCTGACAAAGACCATTGGTTTCGAAACATTTCGATTGTTTTGATTAAATAGTGATCTATACATTTCGTTTTGTTTAGATTTTTTAGTTTGTTTGTTTTTAGATTTGTATGTCACTGTATCCGAGAATTTTGAATTTTAATGTGATGTGATTCTGATGGTATTTGAAAATGAGATTTCGTATACAATAAAGGTGTTTTCATTCACTTATTGAAGGAAATCATCACTGAAATATCATTGAAATCGATTCCTAAAGAGAGAACCTATATCTGCCGCAGTTTTAAACCATTTGTATGTGTGTGGGTTGGTTGTGTGTACAGGGTACAGTTTGCAGTGTAGTGTACATGAAGCAGAGTGCAGCAGCGCTGAATAACGACTCACCGTCAAATGCATATTTATACAAATACCTTTGAGCCGCACTCTCGTCCCCATACATGTCGGGGTGCAATTCATTTAGAGGTACCATTAACCAATGCAGATTCTTGAAGCGGTCACATGAAAACTAGCACATTATATTATTTCTAATAATGATATCTTTGATCCATGATGAGATTCCATTTTATGAGTTTTTATGAATTAAGGAACTCATAATATTATATTTGAAATTGTGGTTGAGGGAGACCTTTTTGACTTTTCTAGCCGGACTCGACCTTGCACCACAATGGGAGGGATGGATTCATAGTTACATTGACTCACAGATTCCTACCCATCCCTCTTACCCTTTTCCTTCCCAGAACTTCCTCTACTTCCTTTATCTAAAAAGACCCACCACACAGCATCCCCAAAGATTACATAGGCCCTGAGGTAAATTAATTTATGCCTATGTCATCTTTGGGATGCTGTGTGGATGGTCTTTTTAAGGAAAGGAAGGAGAGAAAGTTTTGTGTAGGAATGTGTAGGAATCTAGGGGTCAGCGTGCCCAGGAGTAACGGATGTACGAATCTAAGCCTCCAGCTAATAGAGACCAGCTGGAAAGGTCAAAAGGTCTTCCAAATCGGCCACTCCCGATCCTGCCCGCCACGCATCTGCCGCTAAGATCTGAACACGCAAAGAACCCGGGCACCCCTTGTAAGTTGCCAAACGTATCAAACTTGTGGTTTAATGTGGCAGAGGTGATGGTTATCCAATAAATGGTTTCCGGGGCGGCAGTACCCATACCCACTTCTCAAATTATAAAATAAATGTTTAAAGTGGTACACAGGTTCGTCAAATATAATATATTTGTATATATTATGGTCGAGGCTCCATACTATGGTGAAGAGTACTGCTGACTTCAATAACCGGCTAGCTACTGCTTCAGCCTTTCCCAGGCGCAGATAAATTACAACAAGTCGATTATTTAAGTTTATTGACTGAAAAATATCAATCGAATTACATGAACTAATAACTAATAACTTCCGCCTTATATATTAAAAATATATGGGCCCACTACACCACAAGTGAGGTTAAACTCCAAGATTTTGTCAACTAAAATAGATTTTATGCCATGTTCCATCACCCTCTAATGAATTCGACCGTTACTAAGTTATTTTGCAAGTAATACGCAGACATCGCGTCGGTCGTCAACCTAGTGAATTTCATAAATAAATGAAATGAAAATACTTGGTTTTAAGTCACTTTATTGATAAATTTTAATGTCTACCGATTTCGGTACCTCCGTACCATCATCAGAACAGTTATAAAAATTATAAGTACACATATTATCAAAGGAAAGAGAGAGACAGTATACTAGAGTGGGACAGAGTGTCGATTGTGGGAGAGAGGTATATTCCGAGGTATATTCATTTATTAATAATATCATTAATAACTTATTAAATTTAACTGTCAGCCCAATTCTTAGTATGTTCCCCATTACTTCTCTTATCCCAAGTTCCCCTCCCCCACCTTGACTGTGACTTAAAACCAACTATTTTCATTTCATTTATTTAAAATTTCAAGTCACAATGTGTTCGCTTCTTTTGAAAAAATAATTTCATAAATCCTAATATTAAATAATCAAAATTATAATCATCATAAACTTTTTTACAACAAACTGTTCGTGTTAATTCTTATAATAATGTCAAGCTATGAATACCCAATCTGGCATTATAAAGGTTTGCTAAATACTAAAATCCTTAACAAAAAAATTTCATATATATTTAATATCATCAACAATGTTATTAAAAATTGTTCCGCTACTGCTTTCATAGTACTTATCTTGTACTTATTATTATATATATTATTACTTGAATGTACAAGAACTCTCAACGATAAATTGTATTTTATCTGCTTATATTGTTCGTTCTTGGCCTATTGTGTTGTGTAATATACACTCATTATTGTACTCCTGAAGAGCTTACATTAAACATTGTATACGTGTAAAAGCCTTCATTGCGTGAATAAATAAATTAATAAATATTAGTGGACATTGACTCACCAAAGTATGTTAGTTTTGCAATTAGGACATCCAATCAAACACTTTTCAAGATCGATTGTAATATGAAAAGGAAAACTAACTTTTTTAGAAGTAATTTTTTTTAAATGCTCTTTGTTTTTATCGTAGAATAAAGAAGAAAACTGTAAGTTCCTTCCATACAAATTTGATTGGAAACAAATGTCGCCACTGACTTAGTACCTTTTGGGTTTAGACCATTTAGCACGCGCTCTGTCTCACTCACAGTCACCTTACATCGTAGTTCTTCATCCCATTTGAATTTATTGATCATGGTAAAACTCAGTTTTGTATTGGAAATTTAAGGCCTGATCGGTCAAATAGCCAGTCAAACTGGCGGAAAATATCCACAATGGAGTGTTTTTTTTTATTCTATGCTTCTTTCATGGATTGCAAGACCCTGCTTGGAAGACGCTTATAATCTCTTCACATTATTTTATAATAAATAATAATACACAGCATATTATGTGTACCAGTTTTACAAAAAAACAACAAGTTTTAGATGAATAAACATTGTGATCAATCCCCATTGCGGGCATTTGAGAACCTTTGACATTAACTGTTCGTCATTATTCCAGAATATGAGATGCAAAGAAGGAGGAATGAGAGTTGTGTCTATACCACCTGATCCATGATAACGGGAAAATATTTAGGGATAGAACAGCGCAGTTCGCATATTTACTTTATTGAGACCTTCTTTGAAGTCCCTTGGTTATTATTGTAAGATTTCATTTGAATGAAATTCATTTTGAATGTATTGTACTTTTTCAATGGATTGTTGGTTACTTTTCTTTCTTCGTCATTTTTTATCCGGATTTTGCATGAATCCTCAAGTAACGAAAGCTGAAACAAATGATGTTGTGATGTTATTTTCAACAACATGAATGTACGGGACGTGTTTGACTGCACAAGAAAAGACTGTAAATAATAAGCTCCGGCACACATCAGTCCTCATTTAAGTAAAAAACCGTGAGGTGTTCTATCCAAACCATCATAAAAGAAAGAAGATTCAAATCAATTCACATTTTAATTACAAGTATTGTACTGATATACAGAATGTACAAAAGGGTGTACCTTATAAGTACTTCCTATTTTTTACAGCCAACCCAATTCACAAGAAATAGTTATATGTATTTCAATACAATTGGGATTTAAACACAGATAGAAAACTGAGAATCGGAATTCTTTCAGCGATAATTTCAGATTGGAGCACATTGTGCATCATCGCGCCATACAATACAGCAAATGGCGTAGGTGACTGATGGAGCAGTGGCCAGTTCAATTGGTAGCCAGCAGGAATCGGCCAGCCTCTAGGCTTCAGCATCAATGGCTAATTCAGTCGGTAGCCAGGAATAATTGGCCGGCTTCTAGGTTGCCTCTAAGTTTTCAGCATCAATGGCTAATTCAGTTAGTTGCCAGGAAGAATTGGCTGGCCTCTAGGTTGTCAGCATCAATGGCTAATTCAGTCGGTTGCCAGGAAGAATTGGCCGGCTTCTAGGTTATCAGCATCAATGGCTAATTCAGTTGATAGCCAGGAAGAATTGGCCGGTTTCTAGGTTTTCAGCATCAATGGAGCAGGGATTGGCCAGTCTCTAGGTGATCAGCGGCAGTGGGCAGTTCAGTCGGTAGCTAGCAGGTATTCGTCAGCCTTTAGGTTGTCAGCATCTGTGGCTGGTTAGGTCGGTAGCCAGGAGGAATTCATCAGCCTCTAGGTTGTCAACATCAATGAAGCAGAAATTGGCCAGCCTCTAGATGATCAGCGGCAGTGGGCAGTTCAGTCGGTAGCCAGCAGGTATTCGTCAGCCTTTAGGTAGTCAGCCTTTAGGTAGTCAGCATCTGTGGCTGGTTCAGTCGGTAGCCAGGAGGAATTCATCAGCCTCTTGGATGTCAGCATCAATGCAGCAGGGATTGGCCAGCCTCTAGGTCTAGCATGGTCATTTGATTATAAGAGCCGGCACACGGAGACGCCCCATTATTGTAATGATGACAGAGGCGTCTGGCTCAGCTGATAGAGTGCCGGCCGTAAACAGCTCTTCCAAATAGTTGTAATCTTTAAAATGATTGTGCCGTGATGGAGGAACAGAAGCGACAACAGATTTCAGTTGACACTCAGGAATTTATAATTATAATTAACAGATCGCGTTTTAACTGGGGGTGTTCCGTCCACTCGTGTTATTTTTGAATTTTGACTACTGAATATTGTGGTGTTTTTAGTTATTTATAATTTCTCTAGCAAACCTTCTTGTGACGTCAATTTCTTCACCACAACTTTTTTACGTTTCAGACGCAGGTGTTTTTAGGTGAGAATAATAATTTCGCCTAGCGACTGGTTTGTCAATATTTTGATTTTGTTTTAGAAAATAGGGTTATCGAACTGTTTCATGTTAGATTCAGACTTTTTGCCGCCTGGTAACAGGATTTTTCAACTGGTAAATACTACGATTTGGAAAAGGGGTCATCAAACTTGCAGGTGTTCAACTTTAGTCGCAATTAAAATTAAATGCAATAAATCATGTTTCATGTTCGATTCAATGAAATAGAAAAAGACTCGGAAAAGAAAAAAGGTAGGGTTTTTTAATGTGAAACGGAACTCAATCCAAATTGCTCCAAACCATTTGGAGCCGGTGAGAATATAGCATGTTGTGAGGCTAAGGGTAGTGGGGAGGGGAAGGAGATGGGGAAGAACCTGGCTATTCATCTCTGGTCACCAAACACGGCCACAGCCATTTAAAGCAACGTTTCAATTTTGAATGGGTGATAGGCTCTTCGATAGGTTGCGATCGAGGTGAGACTCTTTCCACACCCAGAAAAATAAGAAATGCTAATTTATTAAGAATCTCTTCAAATTATTGGTGATCCAGTTAAAAACAGGATTTGCAGGCCGTTTCCTGATAAACTTTTTGCACCTGCATTTGCCTTGATAATACATAATGACCGATTGCAAGAAAATTAGGATTTCTATGTAGTTACACGTGTTCAGACATCGAGATAATTACATTTGTATTTAACTAAAACTGTATTAGAAAACCTTATGATTCATTCGCTAAGGGTCTGCAATCTAGTTTTTAACCGGATTGCGAATAATTCAAAGAGATTCTTAATAAATTGACAAATACTCATTTTTCTCCGTGCAGTACCCCATTTCCGCGAAAATTTGAAATGTATTCGTCGGTTCATCCTGGATTTTTTTTTTATTTTATGCGAACACCCCACAAGAGTCCCAACTGCTCCCAGTAGTTTGGATTCAGTGGGACTGTGAAATTTCCAATTGGGGTAAGTTGCTAAGTTGAAGCGTCTAGGGAAGGGAAGGAGATAGGAAACATGAAGAATGGGAAGTACCTACCTATTCAGATCACCAAACATGGCTCAAGTCAGTTATGATTTAAGGTTTTCACGGCAAGATTTTCAAGGGTATTTTATGAGTTACTATGCCATGTTGCGCTTCCTTCTTCGTTATCCAACGTTTCGGACAGCATTACAGAGTTCATCATCAGGACACATGGCAGATTGTGGCGAAGTATGTATTTATGTATAGAAGTGATGAGGTGTTGTGCGTCACATAATAATCATAGAACCGGTATAATAATTAGTTAAATTAATTTGATTTTCGGCGTTTAGTTTTGGTGTAACCCTCTAACACCATTAATAGATACGACAGGACTAAGTTTAATAATTCTTGGTGTATGGTATTTGGTACACGGCATAATAACCCAAAAATTAATAACGATAATGGTTCATGTCACAAAAAAAAAATCCTAGTTAAAATTCCGAGTCGGAATTATTTTATTTTTATTTTTTTCTAATTCTAATGGTATGAATATTTTTTGAATAACTACCATTTTTCAGTTTTCACATGTCCCCAGCACTATTTAATTTTGTACGGTTTAACCCTCACGTGCTATCCCCCTTGCAAGGTGGGAAGTAAGTAAAGGAATGTGGGTAAATTGCTCCCCATGATAATGCCTGGTAAATAGTTTCCTTCAAGTCGCGGACAGAGCGATTCCTCCGCCAATTATATGGGTGATAACATGAATAATGGCCAAATGGAACTTGATTAAACTAATTCCGTCCTTACTGAACTTGATGTTCATTCCGGAGATGAGGTAAGAACAAAATTGATGAAGGTGGTATTGAATATTTATGGTGCTGACATATTAACAGGATTGAATTTCTGAGATTTGATTCGTACTATTATTAATTGGTAGCTGTGGAGTGTTTATTATCAATGTGCTTTCGTACACTACTAAGAAAAATTAGCGAGCTTAAGATGAATTAATGCACGGCCTTTTTCATACAAAATATAATTTTGTTATACCATTTTTTTTGTGGCTTGTTTTTTTATTTATTTGTCTAATAAATTTTAATATATGTGCGATTGAAGAATTCAATTTAAATTATTGTAGAGGCTTTTACAGTTTTTATATAAGAACTACTTTAAATATAATCTAATCCTTTTTATGTTAATATAATGAAATATTTTATAAAATATAAAACATCGTAAAAAATGGGTTTTTGGGCCGAAATTTTAATTTTTATTCGAGAAATGTGTGTAATTTTAATTGTTGCCTTAATAACGATTAATTAAAAATAAAATTAATTTCATCCATTTACATAGTAGGTTGGGCATTTTTTAAAATAATTATTATTAATTCACAAAAAATGCCAAAGTTGCCTCTAAAATCAGAAAATTCGATTTTTATATATATATATTTTGTAATTTATAAAACAAATAAATCAAATTTGCTTTCATCGGTATGAGATGAGATATCAAAATGATGTATCAAGATGTTTATTAAACCTTTTGATTTGAAAAATTAATTTATATTCAGTTTGGTGGGGTATATTGAATTCAAATCCAAATTTAAGATATCTATGAAAAAGGAACCGCAGTGGTTCTTCGATTTTCAAAAAAAAAATATATATATATATAATGAATCTAATAATGGAAAAAACTAATATGAAAAAAAAACTCATCTCGCCTTCTTCCCCTTGTCATATTAGAATCGGGGGCTTCGATCATTTCGACAACCCGCCTTCAGGCGTCCCTGTGCTGGGATACATCAGAGGCCCCCATTAAGGCGAAGCTTAATGCCAAATGACTATTTTGATTAATCTTTATAACGAATTTGTGTACATTATGAATACCAAAAAATATGCTTTTTATAAACTAAAGGTTTTCCTATCGTTTAGCTTGAGTAGAATACAAATAAAAAAATAAATACTCAATAAAAAAAAAAAATTTAAACTACTAAAAAATATATTTTTCAATAGAAATGTATGAACGCATAAAGGAAACAACTTTTATAGAATTCAGAATTATAGCTAAGATTATGTGTGACAGTTTCATTTGATTAACTTTTTTGCTTTCCTATAAAAATATTTACAAAATAAAAAAAAACAGTTTTGTGCTTGAAATTGAACGTTTCTAGACTCCTTTTGTCAAGCGATTTTATTGCCTATTACATACAATATAAGGTAAACCAAAAATATACACATTTTTGCCTTGTAGCTTCCTCTTAATTGCAGTCCGAGGCTCTCCTACCAAAACCAACTACTTACAGTTAAGTAATAATTTTTAATTAATTAAGCCTGGTCGTCTTCCTTTTTCAACTGCCACAAGTATTTTACGTCAAATATTTATTTTATTCAATCAATATACATCCTAGACTGCTTTTTTGGTGGACGGGTAAGGCTCTTGATTAGCAATCCGAAGGTGGCGGGTTCAAATCCATGCGTGCGCAATTAAATCTTATTTGATGAATTTGTGTTATTTCACAATTGTTTCATTTAAATTAAATATAGTAAACGTAAGTAAAAAGTAAGTGGAATATACATTCAGTATCGCCCTGGTGTAAGATCGATATTCAGAATAAAACATCGCTTGAAATGGTTTAACCGTGTTTGGTGACCAAATCTGAGTAGCCAGGTACTCCCCCACCTTCCTCTTGCTCATCTCCCTCTCCTCTCCACTTCCTTTGATCTCACGACATACCCCAATTGGAGATGCCATTGTCTCACGGGCTCCAGACGGTTGGGAGCAGTTGGGACTCTTGTGCAGTATTCACATTAAATAAAGGACATTAAAAAAGGAATTAAGAATAAGAATGCATATATTTGTCCATTGCAATTACAATTAAATTCAATAGAATAAAGATAGCTGCCAAAAACATGTGTTAAAAAAATGAATGAAAATATAAAAGTTCAACACGCTTTTGTGTCCTGTTCAGGGTTGATCAATGCAAAGCGAACTCTAAGAAGAATTCTTGCCTGAACAGACTATACAATAATTACAATAGCGTATTATCCAAGGTTGATAGTTTCAGTTGCGAACTTACCAAATACAAGAGGTTCATAAAAGAATATTTCTCTGACGGCTTGTGAATAATGTTAATGTATCTATTGTTTCTATCTCTATTATGATTTGATTTATATCTACAACCTCTCTCCATGGCTATAAATGTATTGTTTTGTAAATTTTTCGTTTTATATAATCTTATGGTTTGTATAATTTTTTTAATTCATATTCCTTTCTTACTAATTTAATTTACTTATTCCATATTATGCTCTCTCAGTAGAGGTAAAGTCACAAGGAGGAAATCCATAATTGGTTTTATTTTGGCTATATAATACTTATGTACAAACTGATTAAATGTAAACTGTCGATTTCCCCAAAATAGATAAATAAATAAATAATGTTTATAACTCTTAGTTGAAGTATGATACAATTAAATATGACCGAAAGGAAGAGAGTCAGATCAGTACAGTGGTAGAGCAAGGCCCCGGCAAGGCTGATGTCCTGGGTTCAATTCCGAAATGCGGCCAAATCTTTTCTAAATTACTGCTTAAAAAATTTCATGTGTGAGTTTTTAGTATTGTCTTCAATAAATTTAAATTACTTTATTCATAATAATATCATCAATCGCAAAGTGAATAATTTCAACAATTTGTTTTAATTCTGTTTGACAGAAATAAATATCACAGCGAATCAATAACGACCATTAATCTTGTTTATAGCAGGCATTGGGCGACTAGTTTGTTTTATATCTTTCATAAAAGTTAAATTATGTTTTATGGAGCGTCTGATAGAACAAAATAATCCACCCGTTGAAACGCGACTCCATTATTTCATCTAGAATAGAGAAATCTTTTTTTGTGAGTCATTAGTCTGTTTATCCGCGTTATTTATTTACCGAGTTCTTCAACAGTTGTAAAACTGTGTTCATAAATTAAATGGATCATATCAAACATTGTAATGTAGGTATATTATTCTATGAGAACGTATGAAATAATATCGTCTTTATAGATAAACTGTCTTTTTAATATCCAGGTTTATTTAAATAACTGAGACAAATGCTTCCCTTCTAATGATTAATTTTTGTCCCAACCATCTGGAGCCAGTGAGTATACGGCATCTCCAATTGGTGTATGTTGTAAGGCTGAAGGTAGTGGAGAGCGGAAAATGATAGGGAAGAGGAAGGTGGACAAGTACTTGGCTAGTCAGGTCTGGTCACCAAACACGGCCAAAGCCATTTCAAGCAAAGTTTTAAATCTGAATTGTGGTCTTACACCAGGGTGATACTGAAAGTATCTTCCACTCTGGAAAGTGCCATAAATATGCTATTTATTATTTTAAATTCGTAAATCGTGAAATAACACAAATTTATCAAATAAGATTTACTTGCGCACGCCAGGATTTGAACCCGCGATCTCCAGCTTGCTAATCGAGAACCTTACACCTCGACCACGGAAGCCGTCAATTTTCACATAAAAGTAATTTGGTTGATAAATAAGTTCTTAGCACTTAAAAAAACGTGTTTTTAAGACATGAGTACAAAATTATTAACTAATTGATCAAATATTTTCTTCCATTGCTTACTACGAAAACATTTCCTCCGTGGACTCGATTTGAATTATTTTCATATTTCAATACGATGATGAAAATCTATGGTGAATCTATGGTGAAGCACAGGCGTTAGGTAGGTATGCTGTCCTTGTTCTATCGGTATTACAATGGAAGATGCTCTGAGGAACTAGCGTCATTGATCCCTTCGGCACCGGTGCGTAGTCGGGATATACGCCAAACGCGCGCCCAACATTTGTACACGGTTGACATTTGTCACATGAGAACGGGTCGCTTCTACGATTCGTTCTTAGGTTCAACAGCTCGGCTGTGGAACGAACTGCCGGCCTCTGCGTTTCCTCCCTCCTAGAACTTGGGACTCTTCAAGACCCATGTTCACTCCTTCCTCTCCACAAAAAGACCCTCCACACAGCATCCCCAAAGATGAGATAGGCCCTGAGGGAAATTATTTTCTTCAGGGCCTCCTGTGTGGAGTTAATATTAAAAAAAAATGCATTCCCATCTATCATAAGCGAAAAAAAAAACAAAAAATAACGTAAAATATAACATTGAACAAAATTTACAGATAAAATAATTAATTTTATTAAATATTAAATATACGTACGTGTGCAATCGCGCTACACTGAATGCGTGAATAGTCCAAAAATCCTAATGACATTAGCGCTGCGCTATGGAGTGTGTGCATGATCTGTGTTTTTGAGCTCGAGTGGAGGTACAGCTGTGGAGTGGCATTTCGCTGACCGCAATGTTCTCTGCAGCTTTTTTATGGCTGGCTAATCCAATTCTACATTCATTGGTGAACGATCGTTAACATTTTTTAAAACACATACAGTGTGCCCTTAGAATGGGATAACATCAACTGTTAAAAAATACCCTACACATGGCACCAAAACATTATAGTACTTAATTGATTATATCAGTATTATGAACAACTGAGAACTGTGTATTGTATCAACATTGTGAACAACTGGACATATAAAATATCATAACTTGTTCAGCTTATATCTAATTTCTTACATTGTGTGTACATGTACATAATAAACTATTAGTTCTGTGAACAGTAGACCTCACGTCCAATAATATATTTTTTTTCAATTTTCTCTCTTTGTAACAAGATGAGACCGCACGAGCTCAAATACTTTCTCGCTCTTCCTTAACAACGGCATCCTTGACTACAAACCGAGGTCATCGTAGATTCCAATCGGACATACAATTGGCTCACCCCTCTACCACCTACCGAAAAATATACCGCCAGCGGCCTATAAAAGCAAGTACATAGCCTTGAACCAAGTAGAGATCCCGTGCCGGTCGAAGGCTGAATCCTTGATACTGGTAGCGAGATATGTCGTCCTTTCCAGCGAGGTATTATATAAATTCTAGGTTCAATACCTGAATAGCAAGATGTATCGACCTTTTCAGTAAGGTTGAAGAGTGCCTAGAAAAATTATTCATTTTTCATATATAATCAGAGATCGTGTCACCTTTTCCGCTAAGTTGCTCGTTATAATTGTTAACTTTTAGTTTTTTTTTACATTGGCGCTCAACGTGGAGCTATGATAAAAAATGCTGTTATAAACTTTACTAAACTAAACTTGGCTTGAATAAAAACTATTTACTCTTATATAATGTTATATTTTCTCCAAAATCATAAGATTTTTATTTATATATTTAAATATATACCTACTTAATTGTCAACCATTACGTGAGATAAATTTTTCATAATTTCAAATTATGATTTTTTCAACGACAATTTTTTTCTCTAAATTAAGGACAGTAATGAAATGAAAATATGAAAAACCCTCTTTGTGTTTGTCACGAAAGCGGAATGAGCACATTATGCAATTAATTAGTGTTTCAATAAGCTTTTATCATGGTGTGTACTGTATTTAAAATGCTTGTTCTACGAATAGCTTTACATGTTTTCATTAAAAATGATTAATTATACAATGTGCATCCCCCACGTGGTTTGATCACTACATCCAATGAAGGAAGTACTTATTTAGACAGAAAGCGGTGGTTTCCGTAGCTGTGTTGAAGTTGAAACTTCCTGCACATTAGTGGTTCCAGTAGTTACCACTAACCGTGATAATAAACACGCTCCACGATGCTTTGTTGATGGTTCTCGGACCTGTACTAAACTATCGTCCTTTTGATATACATTAGAGGTGGATCTTGTGAGTACTTTTCGTTACTGGGTACGGTGAGTACAGGTACAAAAAATACCTGTTGAAAATACAGGTTACAAAATACTCAAAAGTGTTTTATACGAACCTGAGGATTATAGTATCTGGGGACAGCAAATAATAAATACTCAGTCCCAGTATAAAATACTTGCGAGTATTTTCGAACCAGGTATTTTGGTGATTTGTCACAAGCACAAGGTACTGCATGAAAAGACCCGGTACTTTTACTGGGTACGATAAAAACAACCTCTCCTCTAATATACATAGGATTACTCAGGGCCAACCTTGAGCCAAACGGCACCAGGGGCGAGTCAAAATTTTGGCGTTCCTTGTCAAAACCAGTAGATTGTGTAACGCGCCGTTTTTATGAGAAATAATCTCAAGGCGCTCAGAGAAAAATGAGTATCGCTGATTTATTCAAAATCTCATTATTCGTAATCCGGTTAAAAATGAATTGCAGGCCGTTTTCTGATAAACTTTTAGTACATTCTTTCTATATTTGAATACGTGTTCATGCACTTGCACCATGCCTTGATGATATATAATGACGAAATGCGAAAATATTATTATTAAAATATTATGTTCCGACATCGTGATATTACATTCCTCTTTTACTAAAATTTTAACAGGAAACCTTTCAATTCATTCGTTAAGGGCCTGCAATCCCGTTTTTAATCTGATTACGAATAATTTGAAGTGATTTTTAATAAATCATCAATATTTTATGTTAGAAAGGACTAGTTAGAACTGTTGGGTGTTAGGTATTGGTTTTTAAGGTTATCGCTTTTTGATGAGTTATAAACGGATTAACAGCTAAGTTAATTTCATTGGTCGAATTCCTGGGAGCGAATTTTCAGTATGGGTTATTAGGTAAATATAGTGGCCAGATAAAAAGCTTGAGAAAGGTAAAAGCTATGTGACTGGGGGATTATGCACATGTAATTAAAATCAATAAGTAAATAATAAATTTATCATTTTCATCAAATGAACTGAATGAATTAATAAGTGTGATACTCTCAGTATTACTCCGGTGAAAACCGACAATTCAGAATCGAAACTAGTAAATCTCAACTTGAAATGGCTTTAGCCGTATTTGAGACCATATCTGAATGTCTAGGTATTTACCAACTCATTCCCATCACATTCCTCTCCCCACTCCTTTACATGCAGATAAAAAAATATTTTTTTATTTATTTTATAAAATACAATATTATTATTTAAATTTGCCTTATAAGAACATATTTCAAATTATAATTAAACATGTTTACCTTTACGAGAGCCTAACACTCGTGTGTATTGGAATATCAAATATAAAAAAAAAAAAATAATTTTGTATTTTTAGTTACTCTCTATATATATATATATGTATATATCTCTCTCTTTTTCTCCCATTGTTCCCCCAATTCCACGAATACATTATATCTACGTATTCCCAGCCTTCTACGAAAGTACGTGCGAGAAGACGTATCGTATTGTGTTACAAACTCTATTTCGTTTAATGAGTAAAACAGGATACCTTTTTCACCTTCTTTTGTACGTGGAACAGGATAAATGGCACTAGTATCTTGAAACCATAGTCAATACTGTACTGTTTTAAACATCTTGTTTTTGTGGCTGGGAGATGTTCATATTTTTGACTTCTTGAGTATGTATACATTCATACGACAATAACTGTACTCGTATCTGTGCTTAATTATATTGACAATAATAAATTACTAATTCGAATCCTTCCACATAACCGACATTATCAAATATCGCCAGAATCCTAAACGATGCAAATCAAATGGCTGCAAAATGTATTTATATAATCATATGCAAATATTTATGCATTAGAGACTTATATTATCCCTGGTTATATCCATTGGCCGTTCTCTCTCGTATGCTGGGTATTAATAATGGAAGGAAAACTTATCTGAAAATTTGTACTCCTGATATAATTCTTTCGGAAAAAATATTATTTTATCCCCTGGGGGTCAAGCAAATTGAAATCGATAATTTTTCATCGATAGGCGTAACTACCGTTGATTTTTTACCGCTTTCCCGAGTACGGTTGCGCCATCGATATCCAGACCGATATATTGGCAGTCCGCATGTACTTTTTGAAATATTATTCATAACGGTGATCATCTACCTGGGCGTCTACTTGTTTTGACGAGTGGCGCCCAATATTTTTCTCGCGCCAGGCACCGTTTGGCTCAGGGCCGGCTTTGATGACTAATAACAATTAATTAAGTCTGTGGATCGTATGTACGATTTCTATCAATTCTAAGAGCCTAGTTAGTTCATCTGATATTTTGAAAAATGAACGACTTTATTCAAAAAGTAGTGCATATTGACAGCTTATCCGACACCTTGGAGGCCGCGCTAAAAGCAGCGGCTTTTATCTACCGACTGTCAGAATCATATTCTGACCGTGCTCTCAAATATCGCTAACGTAGATGACGGATTTCATCAATATCGCATCGGTATAGAGCTTTATCGATTGTTTGTGCAAAAGCTCCTGATATTGAATTTTTTCAATTGAAAGTAGAAATATTTAAGAATCTTATTATTATTTAACTACGAATAATGTGTATTTATTATTGATAATCACTATAAATACCTACACATCTTAAATACATAAACAGTAAGTAAATCAGTATATTCTTGACATCCCATCCCCATGTCCATCTGTGTATGAAGATAAAGATTGAGAAGGACCTAGCTATTCATTTCAAGCAATATTTTGATTCCTAATAGTACTTTTCTGCCAGGGCCATACTGCATACTGAGAGTGTCTCTGAAACGTACCACGATCTCAATTTACTTATACGTTAATGTATATTAATTAAATAGGAAAATTATAATATTCTATAATATGCATACTTCCATACCTCTATCAGAATTTCAAAATTCTTTCAGTGAGAGCAATTCTGGGGTACAAGATTTATATTTCAGCACATAAATAACCCTTTATATATAAATAGGCTAGAACACAATCATAATACTCGTTTTAACTTTAATGAAGGACTTATTGTACCTAATCAAACAATAAATATGGACAAAGAACGTGAAACTATATGATTCCCAGTTGTTTTTTATGTTACCTGCTGAAGTTAAGAAATGTGCCCAAAACAAACAATTGGTGAACTTACTGAAGACTTGACTTACTGAAAGAATTAATTGGTATTAGCTTACAATGATATATTATTCTTTTAAAAATTGTTATTTATGTTTTTCATAATTTTCTTTCGCTTTATTTCTGTAAAGTTTTTATTTTTTTGTTTTATATAATTGTAAAAATGTAACCGTAAACTCGCTATAATAAGATTTATAAAGCCTTATATTTGTAAAATGTGTAAAATAAAAAAATAAAAAATTTAAAAATAAATTCCGAAGGATTAAATCACTATAATAAAAAGTCATAACAGATAAATTACAGATCTCAAACTAATATCAAATCACAGCTTCATATATTGGAATTACATAGTAGAGAGGATTACATCAACTGGAATTACACAAGTCAAAAAAATCTGATTGTTACAGTTAATATTTTAGTTCGGGTTGTTTCACAGAAATTTAAATGTAGCATTATCATAAAAAAAAAATTCCGATCCAGTAAATTCCATTTCAGCTTTTGAACAAATTGCGATCAGCAGAAAGGGGCAACTATCAGCATGTCAGCTTATTACACAAAGTCACCTGGAATCGAAGTTTAACAAGTATAAAAAAGATAACAAAATTGCGCTGAATGGCCATTTGTTCACTTTGTCACACATGAATTTCTGGGAAAGAGTTAGGTCTTAGAGTATGTGCTACATAAGTTTCATGTTTGAAAATAAACAAACTTATGTTAAATTTTAGTTTGTTTTAGAGCCAGTAACTGTTTCGAGTTCTTCTCATGTTCCGCTACCTTTTCAACGGTGGACTGTATTGCTGATGGGACTATTTTTCAAATATTGTCAGGTTATTCGTAACCCGGAAATGTTTGTCCTTCTTTAAAAAGAAAAAAATCTCCAGTTGGGGGAATTCTAGAGGTAAGTTTTACTTAATGATGATTTCAAATTATTCGCTTATTCTCTATAGGGTTAATGATTTATTTTTACGAAATAAATATTTTAACAGTGAACTGCAAACAAAATTATGTGATTGCAAGTCTTGAAAAGTATTGGTCAACGCTGTAATAATGTTTAATTCTTTCAGATAAATGTGTGAGTGAGAGAAGCGTGTTCTTCCTGTGAGACTTCTATTAGTCCGAGGGGACTACGGCATCCTATTTGGGGAATGTTGAGATGCTAAAAAAGTGAGAGAGTAGAAAAATAAACATTTTAAGGCACAATTTATTCACTATTCAAACCTAGTCACAAGACATGGATGTCAAATATACCTAGCCTTTTGATTTTTTTTTTCATTGTAGTACCTACATCTGCCAAATATCGATGAGCACGTAGGTATGATTTGTTAAACTAATTGGTTTTTCATATATTATTTTTCAACACAATCATCGTATGAACAACTGATTATTTCCTAAATATAACAAAATAAAATGTATATCGGGTATATAACTGGCTGTGATTTTCTACAACTCTACAATGAGGTTTAAAATATTAACATAATTTTGGTGTAGTAATTTTTTTCGCCCTTGTCGGTTTTTAACCTCCGACCTCTAGACCCACAGATAAGGAGCTTAAAGATCCCGCCCAGAGGTCACCCATGCGAGCGATGCGTATTTACACAATTTATATTATCTGTGTGTAAATTCAAAGGAATTTGTTAATGGTAAATAATTATACAATTTCAGTAAACCTTGCTAAAACCCACAGACGTGGAACAAATCAACTTACAGAAGTGGAACAAATCAACTTACAGTAGGTACTTTCAGTGATTTGTCAATAAATGAAACTGACATTATACAGGCAACTCGCATTGTAAAATCACCATTCGGTCCTCGAAAATAAAATCTGCTTACGAATGACTAGTCCTTTTTACAATAGCACGCAAATTGCTAGCTGCATAAAAAAAACTTAAGTACGTATTCCAAATCGGGAAAAGTTTGGAATTGTTTCCAAAATTTTTTTTTTGCCCTGTTTAGTTAGATACTTTTGAAAATGTGTTATAATTTACCCACCTCACTCAAGTTTAAGAACGAACATTCAGATCCTGCGCAAAAAAGTCCCATAATGGACAGCGCTGCAAACCTTTGCCTTATTTTATGGGGCTGGAACACTTTCGCCACATTCTCATGGCTTGGCCTATTTCAGCCTATCGCTCGCCATACATTCATTCCTTATAAACTACTCCAAATACACGGGTCTTTAAAAAATAAAAACTTTGTATATATTTTTTGTGAAACTGCACCCAACCGTCTGGAGCCGGTGAGACTATGGCATCCCCGATTGGGGTATGTTATGGGGCTGAAAGTAGCGGGACGTTGAAGGAGATGGGGGAGAGGAAGGTGGGGAAGTTGCTACCTATTCAGATTTGGCCACCAAACAGCACCAAAGCTATTTCAAGTAAATAGTTCAATTCTAAGTAGTGGTCTTACACCAGGGCGACACTGATAGTGGATAAGCAATCGACTTAAAATTGGTTTTAATTAAATTTTAAAATTAAAAATTGGAAATAATGGACGAAAGAGACATCTCTGGTCAGTTTTGGATAGATTTTGCTCTGCAGGTGAGTGATAGCGAATTACAGTCATCTTTGCATTGATCAGATGGATTCATCCGGATTGTATCGTTTGTCAAAAGAGGTCGATTTAAGACTAAAATTATTAAAATATTTTTTGTCACAATAATGTTGCAGTACGTTTGGAATTACAATGTGCTAATTCATCATTATTAAAAATTCTACTCTCTTGAGAGCCGGTTGACATATTATAATCTCATAGTGCGAATGCAAATATATTATTGTCTGTCCGTCTGCTGCCGAATCTGAAGATCAAGGAGCGGAACTCAATTGCGAGTGTTACCTTCCTGGTGAGTCTTCCTGTTTATATGTATTTTGGTGGCTGATTTATAAGTTGTTGCTTCTCCTGCAGAGTGAATTCAATAATCAATCCAATTTTTTCATAGGGAATTAAAATATTTCCTTATGGTCTGTGTGATTATAAGCCAGATCATCACCAGATAGTATATTCTACTTATGAACGTGCCTCCAATATACTACATTATTTTTAATGAGAAATTTGTGAAATAATACAAATTAATGTAATAAAATTTATTGGCGCACGCTGGGATTTTAACCCGCGACATATGGCTTGCTATTCTAGAGGCTTACCCCTCGACCACGGAGGACGTCAGTATATAATATGTAATAAAATCAATTGTTATGGTTTTCAAATGTAAAGACGAACTAATGCAAACACCCTCAGAAAGTAGATGAAAGACAAATGGATGTTGTTTGTAGCATAAAATACCTGGAACATATTACCACAGACGACATGAAAGACATCGAGGATATGGAACGATAAAGAAGAATATCCATTAAAACAGGTATGCTGTCATGGCGTTTTCTAAATTGCAGTATTAATAATATCGTTACTATCTCTCCGACCTTTCACACGCTCTATGCCAAGGCTGCCCAACCTTTTTAGCAGTTGGGCCAAATTGACGATTTTGAATCACTGGCGGGCCACTGAATACCTGACAGTTCCTATTTCCATGGGGGGGGGGGTTGTTAGAGAATTTCTATAAAACATAATTCCCCACAAAAAAAAAATCTAAATGAGTGCTCCCCACAAAATATTTGAAATCCATGGGGGGGGTTGTTACGGAACTTCGCTGAGAAAAAATTCCCGAACATCATATGTGATACCCCACAGCAATTTTTCGAATTCCATGGGGGGGGGAGGGGGTGGCTACAGGATTCCATTTCGAAGCAAAAAATATTATGTCGAAAACCCGTGTATTTTTGTTTCAAAAGTAAATTCAACAGGTTAGATTTTTTCGTCGCTGATTCTCGTTCTGAGTAGCCTAAATAGCGATAAATCGCCGTCGTTGGCAACACTGGTGACCGCGCGCAAGCTGCATTGTTTGTTTTACCGCGGGCTCGCGACACTTTTTCAAATTGGCGGATTGGCGGGTTTTTTGAAAATGTTACGCGGGCCTGGGGTTGGGCAGCCTTGCTCTATGCGATCAAACATTTCCACAGATCCTTTTATAATCTCAAATAAAACAAAATATTCTGCTGACAAAAGTTTATATTTTTCTCATCCATCTTAATCTGGTATTCGGTAATATTGGTTAATGTCATTAAGATCGAAAAAAAGTGCTCCGTATTGGGTACTTATATTTATATGAATGTACATTTACAAGGGTGGGAGCTATCTACCCCTAGAATAGCATTGTGTTCAACATTGTCAGATGTTTGCCCTAGTCTGGTGCTAAAGCTTTGGCAATCTTACAAAATCCCTTTTCGAAATGGATATTTGTGAAAAGAAACTCTGGAAAAGCTGCCGTTTAAATTGCAATAAAATATTTCATTTGGTTAAGAGAGCAAAAGTTAAAATATTCTTATTACGTTTTTTTGTATTCTTATAGTTTATTGTGTGTTTAGTAGGCAAGTAGTTACTAACCGTCTCTGTCCAGCTTAATCTTGTTTCTTGTGAAACAATATTTTCTTAGTAATAACCACAGACATATATATATTTTTTTTAATTTATTTAATATTGGTATGTTTTTTACAATAAATATACAATTATACACATTATACAGTTTTATAAAGGTAAATAATAATAGCTTTTCCTCACCATAAAGAGACGAGGCTCTTGTGTTTGGTGAGTGAATCCTAGCTCAATTATATGGAATCATGTAAGTAAGTAAATAATATATTTGCAAAACCAAAGGGATAAGTAAGAAATAGGCAACATTTATCAATAATACAGTTTCAAGATTTGAAGGAAATAATAATAAGAGTAAGATATGGACTTTTATAGTAGTTTTAGGTAATTTTTTAATTTTATTTTAAATTCCTGAATATCTTCAATATTTTTTAGATATAATATGAATATTAATAGACGAGAAGTTAAGGACGAGGGGTTAAAACAAGAGTTGCGGGACGCAGAGAGGAAAGCTGACTGTGATTCGTCAATAAATCAATCGACAGTAAATAGGCATCTCGCATTATAATATCACCATTTAGTTCTTAAAAGTAAAATCTGCTTTTGAATGAATAGACATTTTTACATGGGAGCGCAAATTACTCGCCACGTTATGAACAAATTTGCGAAGTCCAAATTCGGCAAAATAAATTTCTTCTATTTTCAGAGTCGAATATTTCATTTACGTATTTAGTTAAGACACTTTTATAAATGTTCATAATTTACTTCCCAGCAACCAACCAGCTTTGTGTTTCGCGTCCAGGCGTATCTCGATGTGATAGTATATGTTTCTACAACTCATCCATATTATACGATGTGAATATGCTTAAAATAAAGTAAAATAATGCTTATATATGGAATGTAATACGACAATTGAGTTTATTCTCTTTTTCACATCTATTTTTACAAGTTTTCATAGCACAAGTCAACATTTTGCAGTGTTATTTCGTAAAATGAACCGATGATGCCTCGACCATAGTTCGCACAAGAATGATGACGTCACGATTTCTAAATTTACTTGAGGCCATACGCGAGCCCAGCCGGCTCCAATGGAACCGGTATGGGGAGTGGGGAATAATACGCTTTTAATCACTTAGGGCAGGTCTACTAATATTCATATGTCTATGGTAATAACGATGTTTCAACGCCTCTGTGACCTTGAAATTTTCAGCCTACAGTTTAATTTTTCTCTCCACAAACTTTACAAAACTGATAAAAATCTGGAACTAGTTCTTGAAACAAATATACTCGTATTCTCATTTTTTAGTAATAAATATAAGAATATGAAAGAATTTACTGGCCAAAATCATTATTTGTTACCAAAAAAAATTATGTACACTTTTAATATGAATGCAACAGAAGAGTCCCAACTCCTACATTCTAACCGGAACCAGTGAGACTATAGCAAATCTATGTGTCAAAAAGAAGGTGTAGAAATACCAGACTATCAGTTCTAGTCACCTTTAACCAAAGAGACTCTGATAGTATCTACTGCTCTGTAACGTGCTGCGAGCATATTATAAATTATGTGAACTAAAAGAATTTAATGAAAATATTTTTGCAACCCTTTGCGTAAGCTTGATTTAGATTTGATAATTTTATAATTAGTAATAATGTCTTGTATGCATATTTACATTTTAATTGAACATATACATCCTGTTGACGAACTGAATATTAAACTAAGTATTATATAGTCCCGAAGAAGCTTAAAATTTTCAATCCTTTAAAAGATACTTTTCAACGCATTTTGCACTTTGCTGTACACGTCAGAACTGTGGGTGGATTACACTGCGTCTCAATGGCATAAGCTAAAAGTCGCTTACAATAATGCTTATCGCCAACTATTTTGCCTACCTAGATACTGCAGCGCCACAGAAATGTTCCTGAAGGGACGAGTACACTCGTCCCTAAAGTATTTTATGTTACATTACTGTCCATAGCTGAATCTTACGCATGTTTTAAAAATGTGGCAATATTGACATGTTATAATAACATTTATTGTACGAGATGTGTGGGCATGAATAAGAAAAAAACTGTGAATAATAAGCACCGGCACAGATCAACCCTCGACCTATGTAATGATTTAAGTAAAACACCTTGGGTATTCTATCCAAATCATTTTAAAATTAAAGACAATTCAAATTAAAATTCACATTTTAATTACATTTATTGTACTAGTATTCATAATTTAAAAAGGAGTAGCTTATACGTACTTCCTATTTTTTACAGCCAACCCGATTCACGAGATGTAGAGTATGTATTTTAATACTAATGTGTTTCAATAAACAAATAGAAACAGAAGCAATTGGTTTGTGGACATAATCTGTCCAAACGCGTTGTGAAACCGGTCCAAAAGGTATTCTTTTAGTGGTGATTCCAATTGGAGTGCATCGCGCATCTGTTAATTGGATCAGCGCTCCATACGATACGGCAGATGGCGTAGGCGTCGGTTGTATCAGATGGCCAGTAGTAGGTGGCCAGCAGCGATGGCTAGCAGTCGGTAGCCAGCAGTAATTGGCCGGCCAACAGTGATAGCCACCAGTCAGTAGCCAGCAGTTAATAGCCAGCCTTAGGTGACCAGCAGCGGTGGCCAGGAGTCGATAGTCCCAAGACGTCAGTGGCAGAATGTTCATTTAATTGTAAGGGCCGGCACACGGAGACGCCCCACTATTATAATGTCTTAATGGAGATGCGTCCGGCTCAGTTGTTTAGGACGTCAGCAGTGGCTGTGGCAGGTGACGCAGCTTTCAATAAGGGCCGGCACACGGAGATGCCTACTATTGTAATATTTTGATGGAGATGCGTCCGGCTCAGCTGTGTAAGTAACTCGTCGCACGTAGTCAACCAGCGGGCGGTCCGGTTCAGTTGTCCAGGATGTGCGCGGTGTCTGTGGAAAATGACGCAACTTTCAATTGAGAATCAGAGACGGCAAGTCAAATTTTTGAAAATGATCACATTTGTGTTGAGTGGTGAGTGTTGTCCGACCAGTTTCAAATTTTGAATAGCGTAAATATTTTGGATTTCGGTTAATATATAGTGAATCTGATGATGTTCCATGTGATGATTTCAACGTCAGCTTACAAAAACATGTTGTTGTTTTTCTTTGTGCAGGTGTTTTCACTTCAGTGGTAAACAACGTCAAATAGTCTCGAATCATATCGCTTAGTAATAGTTGTTTTGATGCATTTAATAACGAGTTAATCGCTTCAGATCACCAAAGGCGGTTGCGTGATATGATGTTCGATGCATTATCACATTTGGCCAATTTTTATAACGTGTTTTTTAATTGGCATTTATCAGTCATTGGTGCTGTCACTGTGCCACCAATCTGAGCGTTTTCAACCACGACTCTTGCAAATAATAAAGAAAAAAATTTAAATCAATCGAACATAGCCAGTGAAGTACCCATCAAAAAAGACATTTAATGATCAACTTCTGTCTGCTGTATTGACATCTAATAAATTGTGACTTTAATGGTCAGCATGTTGAGGTTATGGTCAGCTCTAAAATATTTTCTTTGTGGAGCAGCCACTTGTGGTCAGCAAGTAAACAACAAATAATGTCAACCCAACCTGACCTAACCTAACAACCTGAGCCTGATTTTTTTTTTCATTTAAGATGTATTTTTATTATTTTGCAAACCATTTAATTACATCTGGATATAAATTAGTCATAACAACTGGGCCCTGCAAATTTTTGTCTTCAGCCGAAAAGTTAGACACTCTAGGAATAGGACTTCTGACTTTCTTCCAGCTTTCAAATAAAATTATTTATTTAAAATTAAAATAATATAATAACATAGTTCTCAGGTGGAAAAGAGAAACAGTTTTCTCCTACAGATCACTGCCGACTTCAGATGTGCGAAATCCGCCAAGATTCCACATAACTGAAAACATTCGATGAGACTCACAGAGGTGCATTATATCCACGATTATACCATACATACTTTTCTTAACTGAAATCCAATACTCATAATGCAGAGAATATATATTATGTTCAGCGTAACACATTTATTGACAAGACAACAAAATTGAACTATGAATCATATCAAACAAGCCATAAAGTAGGTGCAAACTATTATTTTATTAGTTAATAATTGTGTTTTTAAGTTATTTCTTTTATCTAAATAAAAATGTAGATCTAAATCTGAAACACAAATGATTTTTAAAGTTACCCTCGAAAGGTAATTCTGGTCGTCTCTCTAATTACTTGTCAATCAAAAAATATGATTATATTATAATGAAGAAAAACGTTTGAGGCAAAAATTTTATAAATACTTTCAGCTTAACAATTATAATATCCCGTGATTTTTTTGGGTTTTGCACTAGTGGAAAATGAAATGCATCTAAATTACCTGCTGGTACTCCCTATAGACTATATTTCTGAAAAATAAAAATTGTCAATACTTTTATTATGACGATTTCCAAGAAGATGTGTTTCGTATGGAAGTACACCCGTTTATCTGTCTGCGAACTTTAGAAACCTACGTGAATTCTCCGTTCGATTTTGTAACAGTTCCATTAGTTGATTGCTTATAGCTGCACCGACGAAGCTTAATAAGCCAAGTTGATTAAAAATCAGAAGCATATGTGAAACTTTTCACTGAAGACTGTATTTATCAAAATGAAACTGAAAAGCCACTCATTCTTTGAGAATTCAATTAGTAATGAAGAGTTTATATAACGAATCTCACACCGAGATGTAATCAGTTAAATTAATAAATACTCGTGAATTGTTACAAGTCGACATAAATGAATAATTAAATGCATCGTTTAAGGAACATCCAACAAATGAAACTATAGTTATACGTTATATTATGTATGCCGTTAAGTGTCGTTTATAATTAATTAAACTATTCAACTAATTATTTATTCATGTCGAGTTTTTGTGGTCGCTCTCCATTGCTGTCGGAATTTACATGAAACTGCCATTTCACCCTTTATCCGAACATGTATTAAACATTAACAGATCGTGTTAAATACCTTACGCCATTAAAAAAATGATAGGTCTTACTTGCCATATTTTGGAGGTGCTTTGAGACTTTGGAGGTTTTAATGGTAAAATTAATGTCTTCTTTTGCATAAAACCCTAATCCAACTTAACTCTAATCGGAATATTAAAGTTGAGCTCATCACTTGCTATTTAGTTGTTATGATATCTGATACGAATCTTGCATTTCACATTTCACTGAAGATGGTATAATTCCACTGCTAATTGAAAAACTTGCCCCATTTTAAGGGAGTAATGGCAATTAACGGCACAGAATGGGCAAAATAAAAAGTTTAAAAATAAATTCCAATACGCCTAATGACGCTCTTGTTAATATCTGGGGAATATACATTACAGAGAAACTTTTGAAATTAATTGCAATTAAGGTCAGAATTATTATGGAATATCTTACAAATAATCGTTTTTGTGAATCGTTGAAATATTAATACCACGAACTTTCGCTCGCCTTCTAGAAAATACGATGCTTTTTAACCATTATAGTACATTACACATTGCTTGCAGCAATAAAGAAATGTATTCAAGAATAATTATTTATGAACATTACCTGTGCCACCAGGGCGCGACAATATACCCTTCAATACTTGGCCAGAGACAATGCTTTTCGTTGAATTATTTTTATATGTTAGCTCACGTAGGTGCGTTGGATGCTTCAATGGTCACACTGCAATAACAAAGACAATTTCTGGTCACGCCTTGTTCTAACGACTCTATCCTACTCCTATTATAGGTTTGGAAGTCAAAATGGTTTCGGGAGTCAAGTACCTATGTGTTGTTACGCTTTAAGCACTGTTTTCGCAAGAAAGTAATGAAAGATCAAGCCCAATAACATAATTCGAATTGTTCACCGAATGCAACTATTTTCTGTCGTGATCTAGAAGTGATTTATAGAGTGCGATGGCAAACAAATCAAAAATCTCTACCGAAGTGACCGGCCATATCTAGTATTGCATGATAGGTTTTTCTGTTAACGTGCAGGTCATTCTTTGAATCCTATATCAACGGCACGAACCCATTTCAGGTTTAATATAAAGAGATCTCAGACAATGGCCTCCACGTAATTTATTAGCGGCGAGTTGTTTTGTGAATTTTAATTTAGGATCTGATTATTATTTGGTCGTGTGCGTGTGTGTACACAGCCGAAAGAAGAAAAGGGCATTGTGTCGCGAAAGGAATTGCGTTTGAAAAAACTTTAGCGAAAAGGCCATTTTTTGAGAAGAACAAAACATTCTTTAAAATAAAGGGACTCGTTACGTGTCCACCTGGACACATTACAATGATAATAAAAATCACAGGACCATTCTTTTTTATCACTCAATCATTTTTTATCATTTTTAAAGGGGTATGGGTACCATACATCCATTGGATAACCAACACCTCTATCACAGATCACCTCAAATTGTTTCCGGAATCATGGGTTGAGGTTTGTCCAGGTCTTGGCGGCAGATGCGTCTGCCCACCAGCGGAGTGGCGGGCCAGATTGGAAGAAGCCGGTTGAGAGAGACCCTTTCAACTCACCAGCCGGACTTGAACCTGTATAGCCTTGCACCGTCATACGTCTTCGTACGTCTGTCATCCCTGGATATTTTTTCATCCCAGAACCTCCTCTACTTAATTTCGTTAAAAAACCACACACAGCATTACTTAGTCCCTGAGCAAAAATATTTTCCTCTGACCCAATGGAGCCAGTATGAAAATAATAATAAAAAAACTCAAGATCGCTTGTTATCTTAATAAAGAAACAATATTGTCAATAGGTACCTACCACTTTTTTTATTTTTTTTTATTGGTACAATATTTTTTTACATTTCAAAGTTTTCTAGTAATGTTGGCCTCACTGGGTGGCTTGCCCGTGCTGAGGCCTTCATTTTATAATATGAAAATAATCTAAATACAATCTACAATATAAGATAAAATAATACATTTAATATATAATCTTGTGTGTTTGTGAGTGATGTGTGTTTATATTGGTTTTGTGTGTTACGTGTAGGTTTTATTTTTATTTTATGCTATGACATTTTGGTAATATTGTCTTTTTTGTTGTTTAATCCATTTTGTAATTTTGTGTGTGAATTTATTTTAAACTTTAATCCAGTGTTTTATCTCGGTATGTGATGTATATCTGTACGTTTTTCAAAAGTCTATCACTGTCCATTAAACACCTCGTCTTCACAATAATGGCGTTTTAATCGCTAAATTATCCTATAAAAGACGTTCTACACGGACAGTGGATGGCGGAGGAAAGAATTTTCTTGAGAATCTTGATTTTAAGTAAGATGAAATAAGAAGTTTGGAACGATTTTTTTAATGACCAAAATGAATCAATGTATTGTCTTTTGAAATGAATTTATATGTTGATACAATTTCTTATATACGATTTATAATATAATACGAAGATAAATCTTACGATTTCTTAAAACAACTTGTCAACTTGCGATAACTGACGATAACTTTGATAAATTGTCGCTTTTTCTGTTGCTCCCGTTTCTTAAGAAAAAAAAAACATTATAATAGCATAAAAATCGAAGCGAATTTGTGTTGAAGTGTAGAGTTTTTCTCGGGCTGTCGCCCGGTATCTTTGTCTTCCCGATAACTACCGATAAATGCTAAAAAAAGTGATTTATCTCTAAAAAATTGACAGTGTACGGAGGATAACTTTTGACAATAATAAGTGCATAACTAAACTGAAATATCTTTTTATGGCAATAAAAATCATTGAATTCAATAAAACTCAGTGTCTGTCTTTCGAGACCCCAACGGGGAGTGCCTCAACAGTGATTATAAAATTAAAGGACACAAAAAAATATATATTATATTTTTAAAATCACTTTTATGTACAATTGACCATATTGACGAATTAATCCCGGTTTCTAATAACCGGCGATAGTGTAGTGGGTAGCGCAGTTCACTAAATCTGGCCAGTTCAAGAGAAGCAGTGTTCAATACTCAGCCCAACCTAAACATTTTTTTTTCTTTCATAAGTGTAAAGTGCACTATAACTCCATCTATGTACAGACTACAAAAATAAACAATATTAAAATAAATTCATTCATCGAGTTTTAGTGTTATACTGACTAAAGTGATATTTAGATATCAGATTGCCTGCAAACAGGCATCAGAGGTAAAAGTGATATTAATCTTGCCTACCAACAGGCGCTACAAAATAAATCTACAAAATAAATCTTCATAAACAAATACCACAGACATCAGCTGACAACTTCTGCCAAGTGATATACAACTACAATAAGTCCTAAATGGCAGACCCCCCTTGTACCCCACCAGGTGTTAAAGATCCCTTAAAAAAATCGGGAACTACGCCAAGATCACCAATAATCCGAAGTCATAGCAGCCCAGAACTTAAGTCTTCAATACAAACCCGAGCTGAAAGCAAAAAGTAGTAGACAAACAACAAAAGAAGGGAATTAAGACCAAACCAGCATCAAGCAAAGAACAAATGCCCGCATCAACCAGCTTGACCACTGATGTACATTCTCAAATTGACATGCTAGTCGAGAAAATGGAAAAAGAAATGACAACAAAACTGGAAGCCTTTAAATTGGCGATTATAAAAAAAATTGACGATGAAAACCTAGAAAGTAGAAACTCGAGAGATTTTATCAGCAGACAATATGACAATCTTATGGCTAAAATGGAAACTATCACTAAATTGGTTTCCAAATTAGAGTCACTGAAAAATACACTTGTCGAAAAAGACAAACAAATAAAGTGCCTGGAAGTCAAATTGTCGGAAGTAGATCAAAGACCACAAGGTGCCTGGAATACGGTTGCTGCTACCCACTCTCAGTCAAGTAGCCAATTTCCCCGCCTGCCACCTATAACCAGGAACAATGCTCTTCCTGGCCCTGCTAGACCTTCAGTTTTAGTTTGTTCAGCTGAAAATTCACAGTCAACTTCTGAAGCTACCCTAAAAACACTGAAAACAGCCATAAATCCTGCCACCCTGGGCATCCAAGTGACGGGGTTGCGTGAGTTAAAAAGTGGTGGTGTGTTAATCCACCCTAGCACTTCAGCCGAAGCGGAAAAATTGGCAAATGCTCCAGCGCTATCTGAAGCGGGCCTAAAAGCAACCATCGCCCCAAACCGCCTCCCTCGCATTGCTATCCACGACCTTCCTCAAAATATTTCGCCTGATGAAATTATAAGTGCCGTCCATCATCAAACCTCCAACGATACAGGTCTATCTTTAGAACATTTAAAGGAGAATATGACCTTTTCTCATAAATCTGGCCCCCGCACAGGAAATTGCATCCACATTTTCAGAGTTCCTCCATCTGTGCGCCACTCGTTGATATCTCGCACTAAATTTGCCATTGACTGGCAGCTACACCGGATAAGAGACTGGGTAGATAGTTTGAAGTGTGGCCACTGTCAATTGTATGGTCACATAGCCTCGAAGTGCCACGCAGACTTACCCACCTGTCCTCACTGTGCCAAAGTTGGCAACAATCGAGATGCCTGCCCCAAAAAGGAGAAATCACCTGTATGTGCCACCTGTACTTTCTTTAGGAAACCGGCTACCCACAACACTGGAGCTCAAGACTGCCCCGCCCGCCAAGCTGCAGAGAGACGTGAACTTTCTAGGACAATTTTTTTAGGATGAACCTGAACAATCATTCCGTGAAAAATTCCTTCTCGACGTACTACCAAAATGTCCGTGGCCTAAATACAAAACTAAACACTATTCGCTGTAACGTCAGTGTATGTCATTATGACTTTTTATTCTTTACCGAAACATGGATCTCTGATAATGTCGCATCTGCTGAACTTGGACTGTTTGATTATAATATTTTTCGTAGTGACCGTTCTACTACTTCTGGGAACTCAAAAGGAGGTGGAGTGATGATATGTGTAAACAAAAAATACCCTTGCCATATTCTAGAATCATCCAACAATGTTTGTGATCAATTATTCTTGTGTGTTCTATTTGGTACCAAAAAGCTTGTACTTGGTTGTGTTTACATTCCCCCGTCTTCCTCGTTAGAAGTCTACAAGTCACATACTGCTTTAGTTGAGCATGTATCTAGAAACGCTGGTTCATTGTTTATTTGTGGTGATTATAATTTGCCTAAAATATTGTGGCTAAATGACATTAAAGGTGTCAACACTCTCACTAGTAATCTTTCCTCACAAGCTATTGAAATTGTTAATTGTTTTGCCTATTTAAATATGTTTCAAGTAAATGCTGTCACTAACTGTTTGGGTTCTTGCCTGGATTTAATTTTCACTAGTATACAAAATGTCATAGTAAGTGAAGCTGATATCTCTTTGTTACCAATTGATAGATATCATCCACCTCTCTCGATTAACATCTCAATTTTTTTCAAACTCGCTTCATTGAAACCAAATGTCTCATATCACTAAAAATTTCTCGATGGTGACTATTCAAATTTTAACAATTATCTTTCTCAGATTAACTGGTCAACACTATTTTTAAATTCTGATATTAATGACGCTGTATATAAATTTAATGAATGTTTATCACGTGCTATTGATGTGTTTATTCCTAAGGGATTATACTGTCAACCCAAGTTTCCTAATTGGTTTAGCTCGACACTTAAACAACTAATAATTGAAAAAAAAACCCATAAGTTATTTAAAGTGACTGGAAACTTAAACTTTTACCAAAAATTCTCTCAGCTAAGGGAATTGTCCAAAATCGAATCAGCCAAGTGCTATAAATCCTTTGTTGAAGTTACAGAGACAAAACTACTCAAAAATCCTAAAAAAATTTGGCAATTTGTTGCGCGAAAGCGTGCTGATAATGATCTCCCTTCAAGTATGTATTATAATGAAACTCATGCTATTAATGGTCATGACATCGCCAACCTTTTTGGTAAACATTTCTCCTCTGTATATTCTGATACGTCATGCACCATCCCTACACTTAAGTATGACCATAATATTGACTTGAATGATTGCCAAATATCACTTGTAGAGGTATACCAAGCCTTAAAGAATATTTCTCATAAAAAAACTTCCGGACCTGATGGCATTCCAGAAATCTTACTAAAAGAATGTAAATATACTTTATCTAACCCAATTTGTATGTTGTACAACTTATCACTATCATCTGAAACTTTTGCAGACTCATGGAAAATTTCGTATATTCGGCCTATTTTCAAGTCTGGGAACAAATCAAATATTGGAAATTACAGACCAATATCAATTAAATCTAATATTCCGAAAATATTTGAGTCAATAATTACAAAGAAAATCACTCATATTTTCAAAAATGTTCTGATTGAGGAACAGCATGGATTTAGATCGGCGAAATCTACAACAACTAATTTACTGTCTTTTACAAACATCATTGTTAAAGCTTTAGAAGACAACTCTCAGGCTGATGTCCTTTACACCGACTTCTCTAAAGCCTTTTACAAAGTAAATCACTCAATCCTCATGGCCAAACTTTATGTTATAGGTATTAGAAACCCTATGTTATCATTTTTTCAATCTTACTTGAGTTACAGAAAACAAAGAGTTAAAATAAATAACTTTGAATCCTTTAACATTGATGTAACGTCCGGTGTTCCCCAAGGAGCCCATTTGGCACCGCTTCTTTTTAACCTTTTTATTAACGACTTAACTAAAGTTTTTTCGCACACACGCTTCTGGCTTTTTGGTGATGATGATAAGATTCTTAAGATAATTAAATCCTTTCTTGACTGTTTACTATTTCAACTTGATATTGATTCATTTAATGATTGGTGCAAACTAAACTGCTTGGAACTTAATGTTGATAAATGCAAAGTTTTTTTTCCTTTTACAGAGTCAATAAACCTATTCAGTTTGAGTATAAACTAAATGGTGCTTGTCTATCAACTGTCACATCCATCAAGGACCTTGGGGTCACTCTTGATTGCAAACTCTCTTTTCGAGATCATATAAATAACATCGTAAATAAATCACTTAAACTACTCGGGTTCATTCATAGAATTACCTCAGACTTTAACTTCAACATATAAGAACACTTAAAACTCTATATTGTTCGTTGGTTCGCCCTCACCTTGAATATGCCAGTGTCATTTGGTCTCTTTTCTATGCTGTCCACTTTAGTCACATCAAATCTGTCCAACATCGCTTCCTACGGCGAATTGCTTGGAGGTTAGGACTCGAAAGAGGCGATTACTTATATGAGGAAATTGAACAAACTTTAAACCTATCTTCATTAGAAAAACGTAGAAAAGACTCCGATCTAATTTGCATATTTAAAATAATCAACAGTATAACCGACTCACCTGAACTGCTACAACTCATTCAATTCAACACCCCATCCCGTAGACTCCGAAATAATGAATTGTTGTTCCTCAATCACCACTCAACTAACTATGGGTACCATTCTTCTTTGTCCAGAATGTAGAGACTTGTAAACTCAAGTCAGAGCATTGAATTTTTTGGTGTAAGTCTAAATGACTTTCAAAAAGCGATACGATAGTCAACATTCCTTTTATAATTTATTTTTATTTGTTCCTATTGGTTGATAAATACAGCGCAATTTGAGAGATTTGAATTCAACATTTTCAACTTGGGAGATTCTTTAACATCTTTCGGAATTGAAATCAAGGTATAAGGCTGAATTTTTAAAAAATGCGAATGACGTTGTTCATAAAATGCCATGTATTACAAAAAGTGTGATCCTTGTTTTCAGTACCTTTACTAGCCTGTGAAAAATCAAGAAACAGTCAGAAATCTCAACAAATCAGTTCCCATTTTGAAAATGGCCATTACTTATTTTTTTACATTATCTCCTACGAGGTAAAAAATTTCCATCAAAGGCCAAGTCATCTTTGGGGATGCTGTGTTGAAGGTCTTTTTAGGGAAAGGAACGATAAAGGCAAATAAAAATGTATGAGGGGCGGGTAGGAATCTGGAGGTCAATGTGTCCAGGTGTGAAGGACGTATGAATCCATCCCATCTCTCAAGGCTGAGGGTCGAGAGAGAGTCCAACTGGAGAGGTCAATAGGTCTCCGTCAACCAGTCTCTCTTGATCCGATCTGCCACGCAGTAGGTGGGCAAACGCATCCGCTGCCAAGACCAAGACAAACCTCACCCCATTAAGAAATAATGTTCTGTTAAAAAATTAATATTATAAGTAGATAGATAAATATTTTAAAATTAAATTAAAAATTCTAGTATTCAGTAAACTAGAGTAACAGACGGACAGAGTCACAACCGAAATTTTTATTTTTAACTAAGCTTTTCCAACATACGGGTGTTAACTGTGTATTTCACATTTTGTTGTATTTTGAAATTAGTTGGAGTCGTAAATAATTGTTCAATGGAATATCTTCTTTCAAATTGTCACGTTAGCAACCGACCGACATAATTATTTCTTATTGTTGTTTCCTTTGTCTCGCCTTTTCCTTTCTACTCCATTATTATCGCCATTCTCCCTGTAATCACAATAACCCAATGCATAATAAATAGCATATTATTCTTCTCCACGGTTTTATATTTATCATAATGACGATTTTACTAGAAGTTGATCGCGTTTATTTTTCAACCTTTTTTTAATGATTTTATTCCTATTTTTTTATAATATTTGCTGCAACTGCACAACCCCGAATACTTTTGCGTCCACTCCTATTACGGCATCTCTATCTACAAACGCAGGACATCGTAGAACTTCTTCAGATTATTAACTAATCAGAGGCCAGCTCCACTCACCTACCAAATGTACCAGGGACGGCCTTTATAAACGCCTTGAATTCAACTCGTTAAACACTGTAACGCTGTCTACATAAAATTCTAAACGATGCATGTAATAGTCCAAAATTGCTTGCATGGAAAAGGTTTCGGATTCCACTACGTAACATTAGAAGTCTGTCTACCAAATGTATTTCTCATTGCTCGGAATACCTGTGAAGGGAAATAATTATACCGAGTCAGTGGAAATCTTAAATGTTTCACTTAACAAATACAAAAGTTTGTTATTGAGGCATTTTAGTTATGTATAATAAATACGTATTACTTTAATTATTAATTTTTACTATTCATATGTAAAAGCTCATAAAAGGGCACTAATATAGTAATAAAGTAATATTATGCTTTTTTCACGACATTTACTAAGTAAATATGTATACCTGTGGATTATTGTTTAATAACAAATTTTATGATGAAATCTTTAATTAGGAATAGAAATCAGTATATTCAGATGAAAATCTAGTCACGTACGTAAAAAGGTTACATTCGTGAAACCTTAATTATCCGTGAAAATTAATATTTATAAAATATAGTTTTTAAAACCAGCCACGTCCATCCTTTCCTATCCATATCTTAACCCTAGGGATGGGCGCCATGTATATTTCTATGAAAATAAAAAATAAAAACCTTTTGGGGTTGCGAAACTTTTAAAGTAGGCACTTGATTTTTTGGGCGGAAAGAGGCAGGCTCGAGCACCAAAAGGGTTGCTTTCAAAAACCTTTTAATGCAATACAACCCCTGGTCGTCTAATAACATCCGGCTGGACTTAAAAGGCATAATCTACTTCCGCTCTGAGGGTCGTGTTAAAGGATGTGTGAAATTAATGGTAGTCCTTGTACAGTTAGCCTTTTAAAAGCCCTTTCTTTGAAAATTTTCATTTTTGTCGACCGTCTCACTATTTCGACTTCGGATTAAAAATAAATCATTTCTCGCCTTTGTTTCCCCGGACAAGGGTTGCCTTGACCTTTAATTGTATTGTTTATCTGCCGCAAATTACTTTCGAGCGAATGAAAAATTTATTATAATTTCGTTAAAAGAAAGGGTTTGGCTGTGGTTCCTATTTACACAATAATCTTCCGTAAACATTTTTTTTCAGGTTTCATTTTCTCAATATAAGTTTAATAAAACACTTCGGCATAATATTTTTTATTTCATGCTCAATATATTATGTTAATGGATACATAATATATTTACGGTTTACAAAAATATTTCAACAAGAAGCTCAGTTTGCAAAAGCATTGAGTTCTCATTACTTGTGGGTTCAATTCGACTGCCACCATTGAAAAAGCAATAATTTCTGCTTATAATGAGAGTATTCAGAGGTTTTTAAATACTGGCAGTTATTCGTAATCGAGGACTGAATGTTTTACTTTTAATAAAAATCTTTTTCGACTATGAATTTCGAAACAAAAAAATGAAATTAGGTTAAGAAAAATTCTAATTTTCGTGACAGTAAAAAGCAAAATGCTTTAAAAAATCTGTTTTCATTTTTTTATTCTTGTATTTTGAGAAAACAAATTTAGGCGCCCACCACGTTATACTTTTCTCTGAGTTTGAATATTTTCTTCATTGAAATTACACGATAATATCCGTTCAATTTGCCTTACCGTTTTCAGTACAATAAAACTTGTTCCGACCACTGACTTAAGGCTGAAAACGCCATCACACCATAAGATTGCTGTCATAACATTGCAGATTGTTCAACCTTCTGACAGTTACCAATAATAATTTAATTCTACTGCACGTACAAGTCTTGTAGGATTACCCGACGTTACGTCTTACCTACGATACGACTTAATACTGACAACTACGGTGGACTAACAAACGCCAAGCACGATACGACCATTTATACCAGATTTTGTATTATCCGCTGCACAATGTTTTTTTTTCTTTCCTTTCTGCTATCAAACAACTACATTGCGATGAAATGAAAAAAACGTATTTATTTGTTAGCGATTTTAATACCCATGAAAACATGTTTTTTAATGTTTTGTTCTAAACATGTCCTACATTATGTTTTACGTTAATCAATAGTTATAACCCGGTTTCCATGGAGTTGTGATACTTTTTGTTGTCATCGAAAAATGACAAATATGAAGCACAAAACATGATTTACTTTTTTACACCACCCATATTTTTATTTTATTTTTAAGGCTTCATTGCTCACAGTCTAATAACGTTCCAAGATTAAAATGATTACATTGACCTAGAAAAAGATGTGTGAGGAAGAAGATACATGTATGTAGGTGTATGTATGTTGTGTGTATGTTTGTATATGTATATTCATATATGCATGTATGTATGTATATATGTGTATTACTCTATATGTTTGTGTTTATTTTATAGAAAACTTTGGCAATTTTTATGAGTTATTGAAAACATCTTTTTACCAATTTTCATTTTTTTTTATAATTCTACCAAAATATGTTTACACTAGACTTAAATTCAAACTAACCATTCCTCCATTGGGCACTATGAAACAGCTGCCTAGTATGGTGCTCTAATGTATCTAATAAATGTATTAATCACGTAACACGTACTTATAAATAAAATAAAATAAACTCCAATCAGAAAAAGTTTTGCAATTTTTTCACGCCTGAAGAATTCACCATTTGAATGTGTTTAGTATAACTCAAAAGAGTTCCTTCTTTTTTTTAACTATACTAACTTTTAATCCCTAATTAAAGGTGCACTTATTAACTAAATATTAAGATTTTTGTCAGCATACAATCTCAACTCAATTCAAACCAAATTGATATTCACATTGCGTATGTACGGGCGCAAACAAATAATTAATCGTAATGTTTTAAAGCATAACTTGCAAAAGTGTTTTTTCATAAAATAATTCAATTAGCGCCATCTATGAAAGAGCATATTATGAAATCTTTTCAGTTTACCCTTGACGATAGTGCGACCTAATTCACTTCCATCCGAAAGTATTCTTATTTAATGACTGTACAGAAGTGGCGCCTTCTGTTATTTTCAAAAATAGCCGTTGACGTTTTCAAACTGCGGCAGCGAATTTTTATCTGCTAGTAATATTTTTACATAAAATTTCCGCTAAAATTGAACTCAATTTATCGGACTACTAATATAGTATTTTACCCAAGAGGCTTACCCTTTCTACGAATTATGCTTCACTTTTATCATAAAACTAAGTTACAAAACATTAACGATACAACTGCATTTCTTAAGAACGCATTCCGGCCTTAACTTGAGGTGTGCTTTTAGCCAACTAGTTATTTTCCTTTTAACAAATACATTCTGCTACATTATTCGTGTTCAGCCAGTTAGACGTTCCCCCAAGAAAGAAGGCGGATTGAGTGATGGCCAGATTACTAAAATATTACAATTCACGGAAGTCAGTTTGGTTGAAGAGGCCTCGGGGTAAAAATATTAACTACATAACCATGGCATAAAATTATGAAAGCTAGCCAAAAATGCCAAACTCGTTGGTACAACAACAGTATTTTGATGATTATGTTGCTATTTCATTTATTTATTGGATTTACATTATTCTTAATCTGTCATACAGAGGGACGAATCTCATTTGGGAAAGTGAATTCTGATCTGTTATTTTAGGTTTTTACCATAGACATATGAATATTAGTAGACCTGCCCTAAGTGATTAAAAGCGTATTATTCTCCACTCCCCATACCGGTTCCATTGGAGCCGGCTGGGCTCGCGTATGGCCTCCCATGAATTTAGAAAACGTGACGTCATCATTCTTGTGCGAACTATGGTCGAGGCATCATCGGTTCATTTTACGAAATAACACGGCAAAATGATGGCTTGCGCTATGAAAACTTGTAAAAATAGAAGTGAAAAAGAGAATAAACCCAATTGTCGTATTACATTCCATAGGTAAGCATTATTTTAATTTGTTGTAAGCTGATTCACATCGTATAATATGGATCAGTTTTAGAAACATATACTATCACGCGATGGACGCGACACACAAAGCCGCGTGCACAAGAATCAGGGATGTGCTGTTTACTGGGGTAAGTAAATTATGAACATTCGTAAAAGTGTCTTGACTCAATAAGGAAACAAAATATTCGACTCTGAAAATAGAAGAATTTTTTTTTGCCGAATTTGGACTTAGCAAATTTGTTCATAACGTGGCGAGTAATTTGCGCTCCCATGTAAAAATGTCTATTCATTCAAAAGCAGATTTTACTTTTAAGAACTAAATGGTGATATCATAATGCGAGATGCCTATTTACTGTCAGATTGATTTATTGACGAATCACAGTCAGCTTTACCCCCTTCGTTCTTCAACAGTTGATTTTACCCCTCGCCATTATCTTCTCGTCTATTAATATTCATATGTCTGTGGTTTTTACCTTGCACTGTCGTACCGCCCAGCATAAATTTTGCTTATCCTTTCCTAAACACGCTCATTTAAGAACATAAATATATATTATTAAAATAAAAACCAGAAACTCAGATAGTGTCTTCCAATTATGTATTTTATAAACTTGCTATAAACATTTAGTTAATGTTAATTAAGTATTCATCTCAAGTTACCTACAAGGTAAGTATGGCATTGTACATTATCTTTTTATATGGTTATTTGATTTATTATATATTTGTACAGCGCCCTTTAGGCGATTTAACACAAAAACGGTGCTATACAAATCATCCATATATTATGATTATTACTATCCATATCCATTTATTGAAAGGGGAAGTTAAAATCATACGCGAAGGTTGAAAGGCATAAAAAAATTCAAAGTTGAACTAATAATAATAATATGGCATTTATATAGCGCAGTTTAGTGTAATTTCACTTCAAGTGCACTTAACTATAACAAACTTAAAAACAGTGATTTAGTATTAGTGGTCCTACAGTGTGCCTAACCCAATACAGATCTAATATTATAACACTAAATATACTGTTTATACAAAGTGATGACAAAACTTAGAATTAACAATAACAGCAGGACAAGACAAAACGAGAATATTAAAACTAAAAACATTATATAAAACAGGAGCCAGTTTGTACTCAGAAATGAAAATCTCCTGAGCAGACATTTTGAAAGGTACAAGGAGGCAACTGAAATCAAATAATTACCGGAAGTTTTAGAATATGGCTTATTATCAAATATCTAAATAACATAAAGCATTGTAGAAATGTATTATATAACTATTATGTAATGTATTATATAACTTATGGTGTTAATATATACATTGCTTCAATAACGAATATTTTTATGAAGATTGATTATTTTAACATCATGACTCCAATCTTTATATTAAAACCCCTAAAAAAACCGTTTAGAGGGTACACGTCATAAAACGTAATAATGTATTTGTGAATGTCACTTCGCCTCTAAATTTAATGTTAATTTATGAGAACAAATAAAGTACACTTTTTTAATAAATCAAACCACATAGATTTGGCCGCTCCCAAATACTAAATGATTGAAACCAAGTAGTTAGCATTTTTTTCTCGACTGCTAAACTGAAATCACAAACCTTACCTAATCTAACTCAACTTCCCGAATTATCAGCGCATGTAATCTTTACGACTATTTTGTTTTGTTTTTAAACCAGAAACGAAAAAAAAACTGCCAAACATCTACAAAATCACTTTAAATCCTTCTTCTGTAATTATAAAGGCGATAAATTCGGAACGAATGTTTAATAATTAAGCTAAGCAACGTACGTACGCTCAGGGAGTGAAAAGCTCTTCTTATCCTCACTGTGACAAAAAGCTCCGAGTACTCTGAATCTCTTTTAACGAAGATAAAGCACAACACACCACGATGTATCGTATTCTAGAAGAGCCATTTTGCCAAGTTTTTCAATAGCAGTTTGTAACTTTGGTCTGACAAATAATAAAGTATAATGCTCTTTATAGAAAAAATTCAAAAAAGTTAGAAAACTTATATCATTTCTATCGTTTGAGTGTATGAAAATTATTCCGGTTTTCAATAATTGCCATATAAATTTAGAATAAAATTATAAAAGACCACCAAACTATGATCCAGCATTTAAACAATGTTACTTTGAAAGTTTTGTTCGACAAAACCTGGCTTAAAACCATAACAGTGAAAACAATTCTACTAGAACATCTTCGGCCAGGACATGAGAGAGTTGGTATCTACATATTTATGTCATACCTAGGCTTAGAAGGGCCAGGAGGGCGATTCTCGTTCTTTTAGCCTTAAGCTAAATGATAGCATTCGTCAACGACTGCTATCGTTTGCGAAAGATAGCTGTCCGTCGCTTGTAACATCTTTTCTTAACTATTAAGCGATTCTCGTTCTTTTGATATCCTTACAAGTTCGATTTTGGAGAGACCTAGTAAAAAATCCTAAAGAAGCGTGGTTAAGAGCATCTACGAAATTGTTAAGCGATTATTGAAAACACAAATTGGTGAAATATAATTAAGTGACGCAAGGTTTCTAACTAAAACTTAAAAAAACAAATACTTTGTATTATAATGCATTTTAATAACTGCTTATTGTATTTATGAATGACATAAATAAGCCATTAATCGAAGATTTACGTTTTGTGAAAAGGTATTTACCTCGCTGGATAGTAATGACTTTGTTACAGATTCACCACTTCTAAAGTGACGTTTGCTGTCAAACTAACGCTGCCGAATGGCGCTAACTGTCACCCAAGTTGATTTAAGAATGAAAGGGATTCTTATTTCGTTGTGGTTAACTTCAAAACCCACAATTTCGAGCGCCAGCCATTCTGCAGCCATTTTATCTGAAACTTATTATTATTTATGTAGAAATCCTCAATGGTTTGTGTAGTTTATTGTAAATTAAATCACTTATCTGGCTTTCGACATGTTACGTAATTTACAAACATCGCAATTACCTGATTCAATTAATTTAATAGCATCATTGTGCCACAAACAAGTCACTAATCATGTTTACAGTCAATACTTACGATAATATTAAGTTTTCTCTTGTTAAAACTACGCAAATATTGCTAATTGTCAAAACGTCACAATTAAATGAAGCAAATTCTCCGCGAACGCTAGCGTTCGGCCGCCGAAAGACAGGTCTAGGGGTACCCTTCGCGTAAGGCTAAAAGTTTTGGCGCGCAATCGAAAATCTAAGGATTACATCTGTCATCGAGAGAACCGGAATCGCTTCATACGAATAAACCGAGAAAAATCGTTAATTTGAATGTAAGGACGATTTTAGTGTCGTTAAGTAGAACGAGAATCGCCCTCCTGGGGCCTTACAGGGCCAGTTGTTTTACAGAATTTGAACAATTCATTAAATTTCAAAGTTACTTTTTCAGTTCTGTGAAAGTTCTGATATTATGTCTTTATGGACTCACAGAACTGAAATACATACTCTTATATTTTTAGTTCATGTATGAACGATTTAAGCAGGTACTATAGAAGTTATCATAGAAAGTTATACAAAGAGTTCAATAAGTGTATGTAATAACAGGAGTACAAAATAAGTTATTCAGGGATTATGAAAGTAGTTACAGAGCAATGTGTATACGTAGTAACACTGTTGATATTCATAAAAATAAACTGTCTGGAGCCATTGAGACTTTGGCATCCCTAATTGTTCTATAAATAAAAAACACGCATAAGCATATCTCTTATCACAGCAATAAATATAGATTCCAGTCCCTAGCAAGGAAGGTACAATCCTTAGTCAAACCAAAAAAATATATAAGATTTATTTAAATAAAAAACATTTTTTAAGAACGTTTTTATTTTATAATAAAATAATAAAATTTATCAAAATCAAATCAAATAAAATGTACTTGCGCACACCGGGATTCGAACCCGCTACCTCCAGCTTGCTAGTCGATAGCCATACGATGTTTTTTACTCGTAAAACATAGCTAAATTAATAAAGCTATAAAAGGTGCACATGAAAAAGTATGAAAGTTATAAGTAGGTACAATACAAGTATGTAGTTACATTATCATCGAAAGTTGTTCAAGGAAGATCGATAAGTGTATTAGTCTTAGGTATAATAAAGTAGTTAAAGTATTTTTGTTATCATTATTATAAAATAAACATGAACAGTTAGTTGTAAAGCATGTTTGTAATTAACAAAATTTTACTGCACCGATTAAGTGTTTTACAGAACACAGATAAATTAACATAAAGATAAAAGGTGTAAATGAAAAAAAAGCATAGTTCCGATATAAACATTTTAATAGACTGAATTTTAATTTCGTCACTACGTTCGAGTGGTGCCGCCGGTAAACATCAAAACAACAAGACAAAGTCAACAATAGTTATTAGTTGACTTTGTCTTGTTTTGCTTGTAGGTACACACAAGGTAATAAGGCGTCTAGTCTAGGGCGTCTAATTTGCTATTCGCTATTTTGAAAATACATACTTTATCGCTCACTGTGCGCTTCGATGTTTAAGTCGGTTTAGTTTAGTAAGTCCATTAAAGAAGCGTAATTAAGATCTTCGATTGGAATTCCTAATTTATAATCAATAAATCACAGAAACTTATCCTGCATTCTCTCAATCTTTAGTTGGTGAACAGTTGTGGTTGTTATTAACAGAACAGAACATGAATAGATCTTTCACCGAACTTGAAAAACAAATTTGAAATTTTATGAATTGATCAAATTCTGTGCCACAACTGCCCCTTAAAGAAAATTAGTGCTGGGAATGTTGTTTATACCAAATTACGGCACTATTTGTTGGGAAGCATATTAAATCGCAAACAAAGCAAGTATCCTAGTATAAAATAATCTTGCTAACCCATATACTAATTGTCAGAACTCTTTTTTTGTGCATAAGACTGTGTGTCAATTTACAATGCACATATAACATAAACAACTTCTTAAAAAAAGAAGAAACATTAAATTTATATTATAGTAACCGGTATTGTATGGCATTTACATGCCCAAGGGTACTGTTCAAAATGCAACAGTCTTAGAAATATTATTTAAGACGATGCCATACGTAGTAATGCAAAATCATGTGTTTTTGGTTTGAAAATTTGGTCGCCTAGAAATATTTCAGATGCTTTAATTAAATACTGCGAGTAGAATACATTTTGGCCTTTGAAATAATCGAGTATTTTATAGATAATTCTTTTTATAAACCCAGAAAAAAATAATGTATAAGGCCTATGAAAACTGCTTTAAAGTTGAAAATCTCCTACTTACGAACCCATTTTCGGTTATGATTTTATTGTATAATGTGGCAAATTAAGTTATTTATAAAATGATCGAAAAAGAAAAAAAATATTTATTCCTGAACATCAACAAAATCAAATAAAAGGCACTTTTTGGTCATGTTTTTTTCTTGCATAAATCAAAACAGCCGGATGGTGTTAAGCGGGAATTTAAACCTTATCGCCATCTACGTAAGGGTTTGTTATTGATATCGGCTCAATTTAAAATATTACACGACGAAGTGCATCGCCTTAATAGCGCCATACCTCCGGCGCTAACAAAAAATTGTCCAAAGAAGCAAAGTTAGCAGTCCATAACGGAGTGCTGGTACCTACCTTGATGTATGGAAGTGTGGCATGGAACTGGCACAGAAAGGATGAAAGTAGATTGAATGCTGTTGAAATAAGATCCCTGAGGCGTACGTGTGGTAAAACCATGTTTGATCGTGTGAGTAATGTGGAAATCCGCAAAGAGTGCAAGGCTGATGTAAGCGTAATGAGTAAGATTAAGAAAGGGATGTTTAGATGGTTTGGGCATGTAGAGCGAATGAGCGAAGATAGGAGTGTAAGGAAGATATATGGTGAATGGTAGCAGAAGTCGGGGACGCCCGAGGAAGACATGGCACGATCAAGTGAATCAGATTCTCGAGTCGGGCCATGTCAAGAGTCAGAATAATAGAAGAGTATGTATAGGACGATGTATGAATGTGAATGAGGCAAGAAGTGTGTGCCAAGACCGAGTTGTTTGGCGGTCCGTCCTCTCTGCCTACCCCTGCGGGGAAACGGCGTGATGGTTACTTAGTTAGTTAGTTAGCCATACCTCCTGTCATGCCATGCCGAGTCAGTACGTACTTTATGCCATGTGAGATACATAGCAGATCATGGTGTCATCCCTGGCTGTAGTTGTTTTGTACGAATAATTTAAAGCATTTCAGGAGGTATTTATTAAATTATTCGATATGGAGACAAAGATTATCAATGGTGTCCGGACACCAGTGGAATAATCGGAAAACTAGTGAATCTATACATTTGAAGTCGATTTTCTGATAAAAGAAAAGTTTATTTCTGATAATTTTTCTGTTTAATTTGTACAATTATTTTCGAGTAAATTGAGCTCAAAGTTGGAATTTCGAGGGGAAATTCCAAAAAAAAACAAAAAAATCTACTGCTTTAGTTGCCCAAAATTTTTTTTTTAAATCACATTAAGTAGTCTCAATTTGGGATTATTTATTGTTAATAGAGGCTTTCTTGTTAAAATAGTGCGCACCGAATTGACAAACCGCATCGCAGAAATATTTCCTGAGCGGAAACAATACAAGTCTCTCCAGATGGAGGCATTATCAGGTGGAAGCGCTCTGCCGCATTCTGGACAAAGTTTCACCATTTGTCGCCATATCCCCGATCCCCGTATCGTCCAACACTTTTTATTCCATCTGTCTGGTGCTTTTAAGATGCGGTCGTATTGGACGCCATTTCAAATGGTTTAATTAAAGTTTTTTTTTATTTACGTATGTATAGTGTGCATCATTGTCTTAAAAAAAAACAATCGAGAATAACATGATCATTTAGCAGAACTCGTGTTGAAAAGGAAGAACGTCGATACCTGCTAGTAGGACAGCTACACCTTTTCCATAAAAAAATAATCATCCTCCATAAGTCTTGATTATCTTGACATTATTTAATGACTTCTAAAGAAAAATACATTCAGAAGTTCATACAAATCCTGAATATTTAATGAGCCAGGTACATCCCCGCCTTCCTCTTCCCCTCCCAATAGCTTCAGTCTCAATACATACCCCAATTGGGAATACCATAGTCTAACTGGCTTCTGAGTCTGGATTTCAGACGGTTGGTAGTAATTGGGACTTTTGTGCGTAATTCACATAAAAAAATTAGCTGTATTTATTTTTTTAAATCTTATAACAACAGACACTTCTTTCTGTGGATTACGACCTCAACCTTTATTTAACATTTACATTACACTTGTGTATACCATTTACGTACCTATTTGTCTACATAGCATTTTGTCATAAATGAGAAGAAATTTGAAACTCGAATCGTTCCATTACCTATCCACCATAAATATAATTATTAGCAAATGCTATATTTTTATACTGTACTTATACTAGTAGTTCTGTGAACAGTTGGTAGACCTCGCATCCAAAAAAATATATTTCTAATTTTCTCCTATTTTAAATCAAAACAAAATTTCTACTTGATTAATGAAATGTGATTCTTTACTGAACTATTAAAATGGCTACCAAACCGAAACCGGGGATAACAAAAAAATAACAGATGATAAACGAAATGGCCGAGAATAAACAGGATATTGCTAAGTTCAGTCTATAAACTCGATTATTTTAATAAAATCAACACCTCCCACGCTTAACAAACAACATTTATAAATGAAAAAGTGGAACTGAATGAATCAAAAATCTTTAAAGCCCTGCCAGTGTTCTAAGGTGATACTGTTAGTCAGAAGTTGAGTATGGTTGAACTTATCAAACACACTGGTAGGATATATCCATTGAAACGTCCATATCTAGAGTTGATTCTGTGGAATTGTATTATGCACTACATAGAGAAGCAGCGTAGCCCGTAGAGCAGAGGTCGGCAACATTCGGACCAATATTATTTGAATAACGATAAAGGGCACTTATATATATATATACTGAAGCTCACGGTGATGAAAAAGGAATGGAACAAAAATTATATACCTTGTTTTTTAAAATATTTACTTAGAGCAAGATATACATATTTCAAATTTGTAAAATATTTGAACAGTTGAAATTCGGACGAATTAACACCCATATTTTGTACAAAAAAAGAGAGAACATAAAAAAGTTTAAAAAAAAAAGAAATATTAAGTTAACTTATGTGCGTTTTAGTTTTTTTTTGTTTTTGTTCTTGTTTTTGGCACAAAAGTTCCAACTTCCCGGTACATTATGGGGCTGAAGGAAGTGAAAAAAAGCAGTGACGGAAAGGAAGGTTGACTAAAAAAGATATACTATGGATATCACAGATTCACTTCCTCAATTTATAAGTCAAAGAAAATCAATAAATACATATTTTTTATTGTAAACACAAGATAGTTATTTAAATTAACATAATAATTACATATTTCAAATTATAATTAAAACATATTTACCTTTTCAAGAGTCTAACACTCGTGTGTGTAATATCCTTTAACCTAATGCAAAACTTACAGAAAACAATGTTAACCAAAACAGCTCGTAAATCTGCTGAAACAGTATCTAAACACAGAAAACGTGGAATCGTGAATGAATGGAAAACATGGAATGTCATTCAATGGGTTCATTCCTTAGAAGAGTCTGTAAGTCTACTCATTTTATGTTTTGTGTCTTATGTAAAATGCAATCTAGAAAAAATGAAAAATTAAAAAAAAACCAATACATTTAATTATAAAAAATCGAATTTAAATACTTCCGTAAAACCGGCTTATCGGAATTATCGTATCGCGGCTCTCAGCTACAGAATCATACTTCAATGTTTGTGGCAGGCATCTGAAATATGTTTCGAATGTATTTTATGTTCTTGCGTTGCCCGCGCGCCGGAGGATGCCGGCCCCTCGCCCTAGAGTATCGTATTTTCTCTTGAACGGACTATGAACTACCTAGTGGCTAATACTTCAAAGGGACCCCGGACAGACTTTAGTTTGCTTAGGGGTGTATGTAGGTATTTTCTCTTTGTCGTCAATCCAGGGTCGCCAATCGAACACAAGACTATTGAGTTATGGATACTTTAGTATTGTCCATTGTCGATGGACAGGTTCATATAATTACAATATTATACGTACATAAGCACTGCGAAATTATAATGTTGATACATACGTAAGTACTGAGAAATTATAATATTGATAAGTACGTAAGTACTGAGAAATTAATATGCGCAAGAATAGTAACACTTAAAGTTGATGAATAGAGAAAGAAGTTTCAGAAGGTTAATGACAGTCTGATATTTATAAATGTAATGAACACGAATAAGAAATGAATACTTAGATAAATTTACCACGGTGAGGAGTTGGACAGGGTAATAAATTTCAGAATAATTATGTAAAGGAAGACAAATTTCAATTTTACAAAAACGACAATACAAATCCATAAATGTATTTTAACACATTTCTTTACGAATTTCAGCTATTGTGCCATTCATTTGTCAGGAACTTATTAAAACTTCTGATACAGTCAGAAAATAAACTAGTTGAAAAAATATGTATGTATTTATATTGTCACTATAGCAAGCCGCAAGGTGAATGTTTTTGTTTGAAGACGTAACTTAAATAATTATGAAATTCAACAAATATTTCTAAAATTTAACAAAATACTTTAAATATTAACTGAAATACTTTAATTTGGCAGGCGGGTATGTGTCAAGCCGCCCCAGGAATCATTTATTGGATAACCCCTGCCATAGTTCACCCTACGTGGATTTTACGTTTGGTGACTTAGCAGGGGTGCCCAGGTTCATGGGGTGAGGTTTGTCTAGGTCTTGATGGCGGATGCGTTTGCCGGATCAGGAGAAACTGGTTGAGGACCATGAGGATATTTTGACCTTTTCCAGTCGTACTCTCTCTCTCTCTCTCGACCCATCGCCTTGCATCGCAGTGGGAAGGTTGGATTCATAAGTCCGTCACTCCTGGACATATTGACCCCCAGATTCCTACCCACCTGTCATACCCTTTTCCTTCACAGAACTCTATCTCCTTCCTTTCCATGAAAATTCCCTCCACACAGCATCCCAAAGATTGCATAGGCTCTGAGGGACTGTTTTCCATAGGGCCTCATGTGTGTTGCTAATATAAAATAAAGAAAATACATCATTTCCGAAATGGGTAATATTTCTCACATTTCATTACATAACATAAATTTGACATTCTTTGCACACATCCACTATATAACTAATAAGACTTTAAAGATGCTTTGTTTCCTTTGCAGAACTTTAACTAATTTTAAGTCCTTAGATTGTGTGAGAACCCACTTTATATCATTAGTCGGAAGTCAAGTGGAATATAATTCACCTATTTTGTCCCCTCTGTATAAAGTTCACTCTAACAATATAGAAATAGTTAAGGACAAAATTCTTATGTACGTAAATTTTAACCTCAGAATTCCAATTAAATAAACTAATTTTCTCAGTTTGATGAATCAATTGCATCTAATAACACTATCAGAGAGGATAATTATGTCAGACCTGGTTGTGTTACACAGATTCATCAACAACTTATTTGACAGTCCTGCCACCGTCGCCACTATTAAATTCCACCTTCCGACTAAGAACACAAGACAAAATATAACATTCTTCTGCAGCACATACACAACCAACTATCAGACACACTCACAAATCAATAGGATGCATGATCTGGGCAACAAGTTGGGGGGTACTATTGATATATTTATTAACTCGTTTGTAGAATTAAGCCTAATCTACACCAGCACTTTGTTGTATCCGACAAATTATACTAGAGTTCGTAATGTAGTTTTAGTGATTTGTATTATATTTAGGTTTGTTCTTGAATCTATATTATTTTATGTTACTGTTTCATGTTTCACTAATATTATTTCATATTCAGTTTATCAGTTTACTGTTATATCATGCTTTCAAAAAAATTGTATAATTTTCGATAGCTCACTAACTATATTCTGTTCTTAAAATCCACGTAAAAACCCGGCTGGGCGTAAAACTTAATAAAATCAAATAAGCGCCCTTGAAGTGATTTTTCACGAAAACGACGCTTTATAAATCAGCCAAATATTATTATATTTACTAAGAATGTATTCCATTTCAACTTTAACTATCTAAGATTCTTAAATCAGAATCAAATTAATTTTAACTAACAAAATTAAAAAGTGTTTTGCACTCCTTTAAAATGGCCGGTCGTATATTACACCCCCAATAAAATTTTGTTGATGTTTTTTTTCTAAACTATTCTCAATAAGGAGCCTTCGAAATAGCAAACCTTCTGAGTCTGCTCTCTACCGTCACGAAAGCTAAGCAAGCTTGCTCGTGTTTTTAATCCGCGCCCTTTCGTCTCGCCACCAAGGAACTAACGGAGACTCCGAGCGCGTTATTGTTTTTGTAGCTGTGTGTTATCCTCCTTTAATTTCCTTTGACCCGGGAGCGGGTGTCGCAGAGGCATTCAACACACGCGGTATCGGATTCTGGGAAATGGAAACTAGGAGTGTTTATTACCTTCGAGAACTGCTGCAGTATCTCGAAATAGGAGATGTATGCAGATGATTAAAATGCCATTCTCTTGGAATTGGTCAGTTGGTTTATTTCAATATCGATCATTGTTCCACCTATGGCAATGGTATTTTATTTTATTAGTTTGACCCTATTTTAGATTAGCATTGGGAAATAAAGGAGTAGAATTTCTGGGAAGGAAACAGGTATGAACTGGTGGTGAATGAATCCAGAAGTGACGAACGTATGAATCTATTTTTCCCACTGTGGTTCAATACGATCGATCGATCGAGTCCTGCTGGAGGGATCAAAATATCTCCCTCAACCAGTGTCTGCCGATCCGGCCGGTTACGCAGTAGTTGGACTAACGCATCGCATAACCAAACCTCAGCACATGAACCCTTGATAAGTCAACAAACCACCTGGGGCGACCTATGGCAAAAGTGTTGATTATCCAATAAATGGTTCCCGGGGCAGTGGTATCCATTCCTGGCTCCCAAACTGTGAAGGGTGTTCCATAACTATCTTTCATGCGTAAGAATTTATAATATTAATGATTCTTATATAGTATACATAAAAGTTACGAAACTTGGCAAGCATGGGTCAATTACTTTTTTTAATGTGGTGTACCTATTCATGAATTTACTCTTTTGGTAGGTAGGTACTCAGAAGGAAAGTATAAATAGAATAGTGTAAAAGCAAGTAGAATGAGGGAAAACTTGAATTTGGGAAGTAGATCATTTTTGTTTTATCTTTGTTATTTAACTTAGCCGTAAACAAGAGAATCCTTCGAAGGAAATAAATATTTAAGAGAACTTTGGCAAGTCCCTACATGACATTATCAAAGAATGCTATTTCTAAAATTCATTGAAAAATAAATTATTATTATTTACAGTACATATAGTGGATTCATGCCATATTTCTTAAAACAGTTGGTTTTATAGATTGTTTATTTAAAATAATAATTGTAGTTTTTTCAGAGGCAGCATATAAGGTACCGGCAAAAAATTCTCGCAGTCCATCTTTTAACTTACTATCTCTGTAACCGCTGTAACCCGTTCATATTTCAATATGTTTCATGATCTCGACGGGAAATTCTTTGTGACTCTCCAGGTCTGCATTCCTCTTTAAATCTTCTACTCTCTCTGAGTCATAAATCATATTTCCACTGCATTCGGTCTACTTTATTCCTGCCTTTGCAATTTTCGAGACACTTGAATACCTGAAGTTATCTTTTGGAAATACAGAAAACCGAATAGCGAATGTTCATATTGTAATATACTTACGAATAAAATTTTACTTTAAAATCACCATCAGAGTTTTATTTTTTAAAAACTGTGTAATAATGTGATATTAGAAAAAAACAGTGCCAGAAAGTGTATTAAGGTAGAACTTGCAGACAAGCAGCCATGTGGCAGCTTTGCAGGACCATCTTTCACACACGCAGTTTTAAGTAAAAACAATTAAGTAAAACATTTTTCAAGATTATTTGCTTTATAAATACTAAGATTGGATAAAAAACAGACACTCACGTGATTTTTTTTGCTTTACATCTTATAATTAACCTGAAATATTCTTTTAAAATTAATTTACAAATTGCATTTAGTATATTAATGCGCTAGGCCATCGATATTATCTTTTCCAAATAATTGAAAATAATGAAACTGAAAAAAGCGATTAACTGAAAACAGGTGCTTGTAATTAGAATACTTTTCAACTTTACAATTTCCACTATGTTGTTCTGGGGTGCAATAATAATAACATCAATTGGACTACTTCATCAAGACGTAATCTGAGGAATTATTTATTTCATACCCATTTGAGATATGAGCGACTATCGAAGTAAGAATAAGAAAACGACTTATACTAGACTGGCATATAATTCTTTGTTCTTGCATAGATGCTACAACATAAAAACCAGAAAGATGTGTTATGAAGTTTTCCAAAATTAAATTTATCAACACTTTATCGCTGTTGGCTAGAAATACGGTAAGATCTTTTTATCAACGTGAACATGGCGTACGGGCATCATGTAGGTATTTACTTATGAGCCTACCCAAAAGCGTGAGATGCTATCCAATGGCAAAACACTTTGCTTCACAGTAAAATATATGTGTATGTATTCTCCTAGGGGTAAACTTGCATTGCTTTGATATTAGTTTTAATGTGAATCAATGGAAAGTATCATTAAGTTTTCGTTGCATACAAATGCAGTCGTCCCTAATAAATTAAATAACTACTAGAGTGATGGGAATGGTTTCCTCAAAATATTAACATGAAAACATATGAAAATGCTGATTTAAGTTTAAAGCCAATCCTCCTAGATTGCACCATTTATCCGATATTTTAAGTTTTATTAATTTGGAACATTGTGGCAAGTGATGGCTCAAAGGTTTTTGTAAAATTGGCATAATATGCCAAAAATCGCTCCGTTGGTTAATGCCATTACGAGCTCTAAAATTATTTTGTCATTGAAAGCGAGAGTAGTTCACAATGGATACCTGATACCGACTTGAAGTGTAATCACTATCAGAGGAAGGACAAAAGGAAACGATTAAGGACGGTTTGTTTCGGAGAATTTTAACAATTCATCAAATTTCAATGTTAATTTTCGGGTTCTGTGGAAGTCTTATTCAAGTTCTGTTATTCATTATAGACTAGTTGCTTGACAGAACTGAAAAACGAAACCTGAAAAAATCTTTCGCAGAACTTGAAAATGAACTTTATAATTCAAATTCTCAGAAACAACCCGTCCTAACTTTATTTTTTTATTTTGTTTATTTAGGAAAACCAACAGATTTTTTACATCTTTAAATAATTAACTTAATACAAATAATACTTAATACAAATAATATCTAATGATAGGTTTTAACATAAAAAAATAATTATAATAACAAACTAAGGGTCCAGTGGGCAAGAAATATTTACAGAAAATACAAAATACTAAATAAAGTAAACATAATAATATAAGAACACAAGTAAATTACAAAATAACAATTTTATCCTCACACAACACCAATAATCACCAATATATGTATATACCTACAACTAAACTGAACAGATGTTTATAAAATGAGTCACTTGTAACTGGACAGGGTTCATATCATAGACATATGAATATTAGTAGACCTGCCCTAAGTGATTAAAAGCGTATTATCCCCACTCCCCATACCGGTTCCATTGGAGCCGGGTGTGCTCGCGTATGGCCTCAAGTGAAATTTGAAAACGTGACGTCATCATTCTTGTGCGAACTATGGTCGAGGCATCATCGGTTCATTTTACGAAATAACACGGCAAAATGTTGACTTGTGCTATGAAAACTTGTAAAAATAGATGTGAAAAAGAGAATAAACCCAATTGTCGTATTACATTCCATATATAAGCATTATTTTACTTTATTTTAAGCATATTCACATCGTATAATATGGATCATACTGTAGTTAAAATAGGATTCTTATTGCGTACGTGACGTAAAACTAGGTGAGTACCACAGTATTACAAATTACGAGGTCCGAAAAGGTCGATAAATGCATAATTACTAAGATTAAGAAAGGACGCTTATGTGGTATGCTTCACTATAGTTATATTATAATGATGAATATTAATACGATTCATACATATGAATATAATTATGAAACGTTTAAGACAAAAGACATATTATCACGATAAGTCATCCTTGTCCTTAGCTGGCGAACTAGCATAGACAGTAAGGCAAAATTTGTAATGGACAGTAAGAAAAAGCAGAGTAACAAAATCATAAAAAGTCAAAATTATTACATAAAATTAACTATAATTTCGTCACTTCTGTACGATATAGGAAGTTAGACATATCAAGGTGTTTTCTTAAACATTTTTTTTTAAAACATAGTCGTTTTTTCCGCCCTCTTCGACAGACTGCATAATTAAAACGACATCCGCCACCCTCGATAATGAAGTTTAATTACTTTTTCTAGTTGAAAAAGTTGTATTAGTTGGGTTGGTGTTTTTATTTATATTTTTTGGAGCAGACATCATTCCACCGTTTTAAACAGGAATCAATCCTCTCGCCCCATTAGCTAAAGCGCTTGAGTGAAGTATAACCAATAAGGAAAGCAATAAATTGATTCCCGGTAGATTGAAATGCTTTTAAGACTTTTCCAAATTTAATATTTTGTTGCTTATACTTTGTTTTTTAAGCTACAAAGAAAACATTACAGGAAAAATAATATTTCTTTTCATTAAGCTTTATGTTAAGCAGAAATAAACAAACTCTCCATTTAAGTGAGTCAATGAGTGCCCCAATTATATTTTCAAGTGTTTTCCAGATTTTTCCCGGTAACATTTTAAAAGTCGATTAGCGCACGGTTGGTGACTCACTATGGAGCTCTGTGTCCGATGTATCGCACTTTATCAAAGGTTGACTTCTTCATCAATAATTGCAAAATGTCTTTGTTACGTCATTTTAAATTAAAATAAAATGTAATCAACAAATATGATGCTTAGTAAAAAGGTCCCAATGTTCGAGTGGTTTAAGGCGCCTGTACCGGTAAGACAAGAGAGCCTGGGTTCAATTCCTAGTTGTGACAATTATCTTTTTGTTTTTCTATATTCTTCTTCAATAAAATAAAATAACCAACTTTGCATACACCGCTAGTTTTGGTAAAAATAATCATCGTGTTTTAAAACAAATGGTTTCTTCATCAAGATTCTATAATAATGATAGGGCCTTTACCGGTGCACTCATCCAAATGCAACCTAATTATTGTATATAATTGTAGGTATATTATTAGGACTATAAACGAACTTGGTAAATGATGTATTGATATTGATGCTACCTAACTATTGAGTGTTCGTATTGTTATATAATTGTAGGTACGTTATAGTACTATAAATAAACTTGGTAGATAGCTGCCTCAACACAGGCTAAGCCTAGTGTGGCGGGCTATGATAAACCTTAACAAATAACTACATTAACATTTCTATTATTTACATTTATTCTACCTACTGTTTATATATTACTTTCCGTTGATAAAATTATATACTCATCTAATTTATAAACCAATGTACACATAACAGTCTTTCATTTATTTCTATAGTTATAGTTTGAAAATTTGTCACAATATATTATTATTAAATGTAAATCATACTACACTCAATTATTTTCAATCTACACACACTTCTGAACTTATAAATATGTTTTTATAGGAACTGAATCACAGGCGCAAACTGAGTACTCAGATTTCTGAGATATTATTTAAAAGCTGTAAAAAAGTATTAAGGTACGTTTTACGTATTGTTTATAACATGACGTGTTCACGTTTACAAAGAGATAATAACAATAATGTTTTTTACAGAAGTTTTATTTAAATGTCCTCTTTTTGGCATTGGTAAAACGTTTTCACTTATGCGGCCACTAAGTAGAATATAATATCCACGTAGTACGTTTGCCCAATAGTTCTAACTGAATTGCATACATAGTTGTACAATAGTCAGTGGTGGGTACGATATTATTGCGTTTCAACGTAATGTTTGTTTATTACCCAGGCAATGAAGAATCTATGCAATAATTCAACTCGCGTGGCGTGATATAAAATGTTATTTACCTACAGACGATAACTGCAAGAATTGCTTGGGAGGATTTAAAAGAGATTTATTCAGAGAATGCATAGGGCATCATGGACGCCATGTTTATCGTAACAAGATATTCTGGTTTGGGTAACTTGAACACAATGGTGCAAAATATTATTAGAAAGCACGTTACATTTTGAACGTAGTTTTTGATAAAACAAAACTTTTAGCTATCTTCATGTACATGTACATCTCCGCTACCCCCGCTAACAATGTTGTTTAATTTGATTATGATGTGTGAGTATCCTTCTACTTTAATTCCAAATATAAGCTCTCTTTTCGCCCAAGTAATGAAACAACCAATGAAATTCCGACCCACCACCCCTAGACATTCATTCATTTAGTAAAAAATGAGTGATTAAAAAAGCGGGTGACTTTTCCAAAGCTTTATTCAAAGTTACAGATTTTCTTACCTAAAGAGACATCTATATTTTTGCTTTACCGCAACCACTTTTTAACTATTCATATTTGTGATGTACGGTAATAAGGTTGAGTATTTAATCGATAGATGGCGCTAGTCTTACTCCAGAGTCCGGCAGATGTCGCTAGAGTGTTACGAATACTTCTGAGATGATATTGACAGGGAACAAGCTTCTCAAACTAAAGAATTACCAATCCTCGTGTAATGAACAGTGTAACTAAATCCAGTCCCATTAATTTTAATGAAAATAAACACAATTATAATTAAGAACCTTTTACTATTTCCCAACACCGAAATCTGCATAGTATCGCAGTTATAACAATATTTTTTATAAATATCACAAATTACAACTGCTCCAAACTGTCCGGAGCCAGTGGGACTACATCATGCCCAATGATGAGGATGTATGATATGAGGCTGGAGACGGAATAAATGGGATAGGGAAAGGTTGGGAAGCAACTGTATATTCAGATATTGTCTGTTTATAATTTGGAAGGTGGTCAATGGGTACCGCCGCCCCGGGAACCATACTCTGGGTTACCAACACCTCTGCCACAGGTCACCTGAAGTGGTTCGCTACGTTTGGTGACTTAGCAGGGGTGCCCGGGCTCATGGAGGGTTGTGCGTTCTGGATCACACTGATGAATGGGTCGGCCTACTCACTGCGGGGCGGGCCGGGCTGGGAGAGGCCGGTTGAGGGAGATCCAGTAAACCGGTTATCGCTGTCCGGGCCGTTGGATAGTACAGGGGCCCGACCCTTGGGCTCACGACCAAGGGTGGGCTGCCCCATCAGCCAGCGAAAAAACCCTGCCGCTGATGTTGTGCCGGTTCGTGACCGGTGAGGACCCAGCATCTAGCGTTTGGGGCGCACTGGGCGACCTCCACAGCCGGACTCTCCTGCCCATTGCCTAGAACCGCAGTCAGAAGAACATACCTTACATTTGGTGTATCCAGTTGCTCCACTCTCCAACTCCCCACCCAACCTTTTTAACCTAATCCTTCCCAACCCATCCTAAATCCCACAAACAAATAAAACAAACTTAAAAACTATGAACTCACAACAAATTAATATAAACTCAGCGACAGCGAACAGTAGGAGTCCTCAGTGTGGACCGAGGATGAAGGTGAATTTCGCTAACATTCGCGGTCTGCACACCAACCTAACTCCCATCCACCACCACCTTCTCTCACAAAATCCCCATCTCCTCTTCCTTACGGAAACACAGATTGCCGAGCCCCCAGATACCTCCTATCTGAACTGCCCAGGATATCATCTGGAAAGCCTTTTCAGGCCCAAAGGAGGTGTCTGCCTTTACAGCCGTGCTGACATCAGCTGCGCTCGTCTCGCAAATATCGAGAGCGCAAAACACGAAGTGTTATGGGTACGTGTGGATCTCACCGGTATGATGAGAATTTATGCGTGCCTATATTGCTCACCAAACCTTGCCGAATCAGACACTGTTGAGTTGTTTAAATACTTGAGTGACACTGTAGATATTCTCTTGCCCCGTTACCCATCGGCCGAGTTTGTAATCCTGGGGGACTTCAATGTTCATAATGAACAATGGCTGAAGTTCTCGGGCCCAACAAACTCTGCCGGTAGATCAGCGGAATCCTTTGCCCTTATCCATGGACTAAGCCAACTCGTAGAATCTCCGACCAGAATACCAGACATCCCATCACATCGAGCCAACCTACTCGATTTGTTTCTCACTAGTGAGCCACTCGGGTACAGAGTGGAGGTGACAGCGCCCTTAGGATCGTCTGACCACTGCCTGATTACCACCTCTGTCCCATCCTCCATGAACCGTCAACCCGACAAACATGTAAAGAGGAAGGTATGGCACTACAGGGCAGCAAAATGGGACGGCATGCGGTCTTTCTTCGGCGCCTTTCCTTGGAGTACTGTATGCTTTAGCTCCGAGGACCCATCAATTTGTGCACGCGAGGTAGAAGAAGTAATCACATCAGCAATGGATTGCTACATTCCCTTCTCCGTCAAATCCTCTGGAGCGGGCACAAAACCGTGGTTTGACCATCGCTGTGCTGAAGCTGTCAGACTCAAAAATACGGCTTTTAATGCACTCCGGAAGATTAGCTCCATGAATAACCTTTCGGAATACCGAAAACGGGCAAGGGATTGTAAGAGAGTTCTAAATAGAGCTAAGAGCGATCACGACCAGAGAATTGCGAAAAAACTGGCTGACTGCCCCACTGGTAGCCGTGCTTTCTGGTCACTCGCTAGCTCGATCGGAAGAAATTTCTGCAGAACCACTTTCCCACCTCTGACCAAGCCTGATGGTCGGCTGGCTAACTCGGCCCGCGAGAAAGCTGAATTATTAGGCAAAATTTTCGCGGAAAACTCAACTCTTCAAGATAACGGAGAGACTCCCCCTTCCATTCCGCACTGCGGTTTTCAAATGGAGGAACCGAAGATCCGGAACAGAGAGGTTCTCCGAGTCTTGAACGAGCTGAAAGTCGACAAAGCCAGTGGGCCGGACGGAATACCTGCCTTGGTCCTCAAGAGGTGTTCTGCAGAAATGACTCCAGTGCTCGCGAAATTATTTAGGCTCTCTCTCAAAGGTGGAAAGGTGCCAGATCTTTGGAAAAAGGCAATCGTCCACCCAATCCCAAAAAAGGGGGACCGTTCCGACCCTTCTAACTACCGCCCCATAGCCATCACTTCCATACTCTCGAAGGTATTAGAAAGGGTGGTTAACAACAAATTGCTCACATATCTCGAGAATAACAATATCCTAAGCGATCGGCAATATGGATTTCGTCGAAACCGATCGTGTGGCGATCTACTCGGATATGTAACGCATATTTGGGGGCGGTACATGGAACGTTTTGGTGAAACCCAAACCGTTGGGTTAGATATCTCCAAAGCCTTTGACAGAGTCTGGCACCGGGCGCTTATCGAGAAATTACCATCGTATGGGATCCACCCAACCCTGCATAGTTGGATTGCGGACTTTCTGAGGGGAAGAACAATTCAAACCGTGGTTGACGGCTCTTCTTCCTCACCGCACCAAATCAATGCGGGGGTGCCACAAGGATCTGTGCTGTCTCCGACGCTGTTTTTATTGCACATCAACGATCTCGTTGAATGTGCACCAATTCACTGCTACGCTGATGACAGCACCGTTCACGAGGGTTATCTTTTTGACAGGCCCCCTTCCACCTATGATGTCCGAACAGCTCGGGAAGTTTTGAAGCGAAAAATTGACCACCACCTAGAGATGGTTCGTGCCTGGGGTAAGGCCAACTTGGTCAGTTTCAACGTCTCAAAAACCCAAGCGTGTCTGATTTCGGCAAAGAGGGAGATCAATGACTGTCTGGTGCAATTTGATGGGAGCACTCTCCCCAATAAAGACTCCATTGAAATGCTTGGAGTTACTATATCAGACCAGCTCAAGTATCGGGGATCCATAGAAGCCCGAGTAAATCAGGCCTCCAAAAAGTTGGGCGTCTTGTACAGGGCTAGGAGATTCTTCAACAGTGACCAGCTGCTGACCCTGTACAAGTCTCAAGTCCGCCCAACTATTGAATTTGGGAGCCACCTTTGGGCTGGTGCCCCAAAATACTTGATAAACCTGCTTGAGTCTGTGCAAAGGAGAGCGATCCGTCTGATTGACAATCCGTTGTTAACAGACCGATTGCCTTCTCTGATGCATAGACGCAATGTAGGCATGCTGTGTCTGTTCTACAGGTATTTCAATGGAGCCTGCTCCAAGGAGCTAGCAGCATTGATTCCTGATGCACCGGTGCACGTGCGCGAAACTCGACGGACACGAGCTGAACACCCGTTCACGGTTGACGTTGGCTTCATGAGAACGGGCCGTTTTTACGACTCGTTTTTGTGTAAGTCGGCTCGTATGTGGAACGGGCTGCCGGCGTCTGTTTTTCCTCCCTCCTATAATCCGAGCCTCTTCAAGGCCCGCATTAACAAGTCCCTTCCTACAGCCCCTGCCTTGTTCCGCCTCACAACGCCGCCCAATCGGGTGGTGACATAGTTCCCCTGTCTGTGCACTGCACGGGCAGGGACACTCTTGTGAGGTGTCACATAAAAAAAAAAAATAAAAAAATAAATATTGAGCTGTTTCAATCTAGATTTATTATCTTTCACTAGGGTTCACTTCGAGCATCTGTCACTCTCAATGTACACAATGACAAGGCCATTTCCAAATTAAATGTAACTACCTGTAGTAATGGTTCATTCGCTTGATTTAATAAATTTATTTCATTGTGGTACTGAATCCGATACAGTGAACTAACCAGAACTCCTGTCCATTAATAATCGACGGCGCAGGCAATCCAATTATCTGAGATCATTGCACTTAACGGACGTAATGCCCTTTAACTAAGTAAAACCAGCCCAATGCATACCGAGAACATGTCACGATTTGCTCGTGGAAAATAGAATTTTCTACCGGATTTAAATAATTGACAGACAGACACGCAGGAGTGATTTTTAGTAGGGTAAAAGAGCGAAGCCAATGCATTTGATTTGTTCAATGTATTAATGTAAGTACTGCAATCAGAGTTGAAAAAAACACAGCCGCAAGTTTATTTTGAATGTACTAATAAAAAGTGCATTAAGCCCCCGCATACCCAATTTATAACAAGTTTTTGGTTAACTCTTTAAGTTTTTAAGTTCCGGAAAAAAAAGTTATTTTTGAAGAAAATATCCATACATTTGTTATGCCATAACGTTAATTATATGAAATTCCCTCGATAGAAACAAATCGCAAAGTAAGTGCCGAAAATTATTAAAAACACTTTTGTTCTGTTATTCAATGTGTTATAGATATATTATGAAAAAAATCACAGTGTATCTTTAAATGAAACTTGAACATTTGTTTAGAGATTTTTGCTCTATTTCAAACGATTCTTGTTTTATTACATATTTTCACCATTTTCGCAAAATTATTATCGTTCTGTTTAATATTAGCGCGCTCCCTCTAACATTCGTATTCACATATCTCCATTTCAAGCCATCTTTTAACTCTTACTATGGGACCTTAAAGCATAATAATGATAATCTTATAATATTATGTTTATAAATGCCAATAAATTAAAAAAAACAGCTATGCTTAACCTACAAAAATGTGCAAATTCTGTCGAATTCCATATTTTTCCTTCTAATACATGTTCGCTAATTTTCTTACAATGATCATCTTAGCCTGGTAAAATAAATGTATATTTTTTTAATTTACATTCATCTTAGGTAGTTAGTGATCTTAAATTAAATACGTTCTGTTTCTAATTTTACCTTATTTAATAAATAAAAACCAAAATATCCTCTGAAATCATGATATTTTGTAAGCAGGTACTTAAATACCACAAACTACGTTAACAACTATTTAATTATATTTTTTAAGCAGAGGTAACTCCATTAATGGAGGACTGAACGCAGTTGGCGCTAACAAAAAATTGTCCAAAGAAGCGAAGTTAGCAGTCCACAATGGAGTGCTGGTACCTACCCTGATGTATGGAAATGAGGCATGGAACTGGCAAAGAAAGGATGAAATGAGGTTCCTGAGGCGTATGTATGGTAAAACCATGTATGATCGTGTGAGGAATGTGGAGATCCGCAAATAGTGTAAGGCTGATGTAAGCGTAATGAGTAAGATCAAGAAAGGGACGCTTAGATGTTTTTGGCATGTAGAGCGAATGAGCGAAGAAAGGAGTGTAAGAAGAATATACGGTGCAAATGTGAATGGGAGCAGAAGTCGGGGACACCCGAGGAAGACATGGCACGACCAAGTGAATCAGATACTTGAGTCGGGCCATGTCAAGAGTCAGAACAATAGAAGAGTATGTATGAGACGATGTATAAATGTGAATGAGGCAAGGAGTGTGTGCCAAGACCGAGTTGTTTGGCGGTCCGTCCTCTCTGCCTACCCCTGCGGGAAACGGCGTGATGGTTAGTTAGTTAGTTAGTTTAAAATATAAAATTTGTTCAAACAAACTTAACTATCTCCATGACAATTCGTTTTTTAAATCATTCTTCAGGTAAGTACCAAAATACTGAAAAACCAGTCAATGTTAGCCACCTATTCAAACATAACCATATAGTCGAGATTTGCTTAAATAATAAAGTGGATGCATCAAATTTTCGAAGCACGGTGTCCGGAAACCCGTGGTACCTACTAGTGGTGTCTCAGATAGAGATATTAGATATTTTTTAATATCTCTTTGCATGCGGATATCTCTTTTGCTTTCTTTTGCAGTAGTATTTAGTACATAAGGACTTTGTTATAGGCAATAATTTATAAGAATTCTAGATTGCCACTTGGAGTACGTATACGTGTAATATACACGGTGTCCAGAAATTCTTCGAACAAGCGGGAAACTGGTAAATATTATAATATGTATGGTGGAGTAGATTTGGCGATAAAATCTTTTTTATTCGAAAGCTTTCGTTTTCGAGAAGCTTAAATTGAAATATTAAGTTTAAATTTGGAAAAAATCGGTTATTGGGCAGTTAATATCAGCTGTTTTTTTTTTCTCCGAAAGTTTTTTTTTAACCTTTTAGTTGCCGAAACAAGGGAAAAAATCATATATATATAAATACTCACAACGAAAATATTATATTTTTTCGAGTTCTCTGTGATGATTCACCAGTTTTCTGCTTGTACCACGAGTTTCCGGACACCGTCTATTAAATTGAATGATTTTGTGTGGGCGGTGATATAATATTGACCCTTTATGGGCGCTGTTTCTGATTTCAGATTGAGGATCGGGATAATTTACGTATATATACGGATAATTGAATTACATGTAATATGTGTAATGAAATCTGCGCCAAACTCTTATGATAATTTGGTCGCTAGTGCGGAGGTCCGTTAAAATCGATCAGAAGAACTAATAATTCTTATATAAATACAAAGGGAGAAAATTATTTTTTTACATTTTTTTTAATTCTTTCTAAACAGGGAATCAAATTAAACCACCATACAAAGCATGTGCACCATATATCAAGCATGGCATAACTCATTTATATATAAGTTATAATCGTGGAAGAAAGGAGAAAATGTTATAAAAAGTTTGCAAGGCTGACTTATGACCCTAAAACACCAAGGAAGCCTGTTCATGAATAAAGTAAAAGTGATATTTTCATTTATAACGCGCTCCAACATTATATTCAATTTCATGGGCTAACCGGAGGTAATAAAAACGATAAATGTGTAACGCAATAACGCCTTGTACGTTATTATATTCCTTACATCGTCAAACGTTTTTCATAAATTTAGAAAAAAATACAATATTCTCTTAGAGTTTTTGGTAATATTTTTCCTAACGATTATATTTGTGTGTGGGTGTGCAAATGGATATTTCATGCGTATCTTTATGATGAATTTCGAGTAAGATATGGGTTTGATTACTGTTGAATCATTTTTACTTTATAAGTGCATTAAGGAAGTAGTGAAGCTTATTGATTATAAAAACTATTTGACCATGATAACATGTAAGAAGATCCTGGAAATGGAATATTTATTTTTTTAACCAGAATGTCCTTTTGTAGCAGTTTTGTGGACCTCACGCCCAAAAAAGCGTGTTTCTAATTTCCTCTTATTTAATAAATTAAAACAAAAAATTTCCTCTGACATCATAAGTTATAAGTAGGTACTTAAATACCGAACTACTTAAGTATGAACAATAAAAAAAATTTCATATAAGAAATCATACAATCTGTTTAAAGAAATTTCACCGTCCCAATGACAATTCTTTTTTCAAACTTTTTTGAGGCCGATAGGTACCATAATATGAATTATTCCAATTTGACCTTTTGATTTGCAAAATGCATTGGGAACCATGAACATCTGGCGAGATAAAAAGGTAGTATCCAACACTTCCACCATCTTAAAGCGGAACCGGAACGTAACAAACAAATTTACAGACATATTAATTGCCAAATGATAAGGTTAAAATAGGACTAATTTTGTTTACTTTTCATCTTAGTGACATTAAAATTTGAACAGGAAGATAGAAGTGTTTGAAATGTGAATAATAACGTAAGTGCTTCATAAATATATATTGACTTATGAAGTTGTTCGATGAATGGCCAAATAAATGATCATTTTAGAAACTATTTGGTGATCACCATTAGGAGCGATGTATACATTTATTTTAAATTATCATCCGGAGGAAGATTGACAGAGTGGGTGTAGAAGAAGACGTGGCACATCCTTACTTAGAAATTAATACTTAATTTGGCCATAGGGTTGCCAACTTCCAACAGGGATTTTACCAAGATAACAAAATTTCAAGAAATTCCAGGATACCGATATATACTGCAAAATTACGTTGTACGTGGATTAGGAAAATGAGCAGTGCAAGCGGATAACTGGTGATTCTAAATCACATTTGGATTCGATTTTACCAAATAACTTTTTTTTTATTTGAGCTTCGTTTCCGAGTAAATCGAGACTGAAGTTGGATTACTTTTTTAATCTGTCGCTACCTTATTACTCTTATCAGTTTGCTGCCTTTTTTAGTGTGAGGGAGCTTATATCTGGCTCCAAACGTTTTAACCCTTTAGTTAACGAAAATAAATTCAAATGTAAAAATAAAATAAAAATCGATATGCTCAAATCGAAATACAGAGTATTTTTAGGGTTCTCAGAGTGATGAAGATTCACCAGTATCTCGCTTGTGTCACTCATTTTCGGATATCGGGTACAATCATGTATTACGATTAAATTATGAAGTAAATTTTTGTTTTGTTGTATATTATATATATATAGGTCCATTATATATATTAATATACTTGATTATTTATGTAATGATACAAACAGTATATATTTATGTACTCGATTATTCATATAATGATGCTCACAATTTAAATACTCGTTTATACCACTTATTTAAATTATTGTTGTTTACAATAAAAATGTGTTCACACTACAATATATTGTTGTTTACATAAAAATGTGAACATGATGTGATAAAATCATGTTTGACCGAATTTCAAAAAAGAAAGGTCGAAAGGGGATTGCTTTAAATAATATTTAGGGAATATGCTTGGCTTAGAGCACGTACACACTACGCATTGTGGGAAGAACGATAAAGGAATGTTGTGAGGAAATATATTTAAAATTTATGTTTCAATATTCCTTACTGAAACAGTTAAGCTAATTTTGAAAGATTCTTTAAACTGCGTTGTAACAAATATACTGGCAGCACGTTTAGAAAATTATCTTAAACTATAAAATAATATAAATCAACGATATAACGTCTTCTTACTTAGATTATTCGAAAATTAAATATTCTTGACGAGCATTGAAGGAGAGCTTTGGAGAGTTTTGCTGTTTCATAACACAGATTTAGGTACATTATTTGATTTGTGTTACCTACCTAGACAATACAATCAAATGTGGTCATACCAAAAATGTAGTCTACGAATATCCACTTTTTAATAAATACGATGTTCTCCAATAAAAATCATATACTACTGAACAAATGACCATAAATATTTTCATTTTTTTTATCTTCAAAAAAATTATAATTTTGAATTTACTGCCATTACATTTTAATGATGACGAATAAATTTTCTAAAAAACTATTTAAAAAGTGCAATTTTCGAATTGTCGCCATAACGACATTTTTTCATGAATTCGGCAGTGTTGACGTTACGCCGGCGCCGGGCGACGTTATTGTTAGCCGACTTTGAACCCTTTCGGATTGTGCGGTTTAATATCGCTTTAAAAATCAATATAAATTTATTGATGTAAATAATCAAATTAAACATTTTTGATGATCAGAATCGAGAAAATAAACTTATCACAAATTGCTCAGTCGTTTTAATAATTATCTGGATTCAACAGTATTTTTCAAAAATGGTTCATTGAGTAGGTATACGTAGAGAATTTTCTGATGAGATGTTGTTATATAAAATCATAAACAACACTAATGACTAGCCTTAATATTAAACAGAATTGATTTGAAAGTACCTATGTACATGGCAAACTCGTTCGTGCAATCTGTATCGTTTTGATCGCAATATATTAATAATAATAATAATAATATATTTATTCAGGAAAGTTTACACATAACAACTATACATACATATTATGGTGTACATTGATTTGTAAGTTTTATATTTAAGGATTAAATATTTAACTTTTTAATTTTAATTTTAATTATTTTAAATAATTTTACTTTTAATTTTAATTATTTTAATTAATTTTACTTTTAATTATTTTAATTAATTTTACTTTTAATTTTAATTATTTTAATTAATTTTACTTTTAATTTTAATTATTTTAATTATTTTTAATTATTTTAATTAATTTTACTTTTAATTTTAATTTTATTTTAATTTTAAGTTCTTCATTGTTTAACAAAAATGAAGAACTATTAATACAAACATAATATTGTGAAGGTAAAAAGAAAATAAAAGTGCAGTTGTGGTTTCTCAAATACCGCCTCACTAGGCTAGCCTGTGTTGAGGCAGAATTTTTCGTGTTAGTTCCTAATACCATTGAACAAACCTATACTTGTATTAAGAAGTATTCGCTCAATAATGTGGTGACTTTAATAACTGCGAATTTAGGTGAATGCACCGGCAAAGGCCCTTTTTTTATTTTTGATCCAAATTTTTACATTATCTTTGAATTTTTTTTGTGAATCACATTGTTTTATGCTGTCTGGAAGAATGTTGTAGAGTCTAGTCGCAAAGTATTCAAAGTTTCGTTGACCAAACGTAGTATGTGTTATCGGTATTTGTAGTATGTTTTTGTTGTTGCTTCGAGTACATCGTGTATTTGAACTTTTTACGTAGTAATTATGTATATTTGAGTATAGATGAGTTAGATTATTTATTATTATTTATTGGATTCATTATATACCATTAGTGCCACCTGTGAAGTTTAGGCCATATATAAATTAAGAAAGGTTCTCGCCTCTTTTAGTTACTTGCTGTTAAGTCGCGTCGGTAAGAACAGTGTCCTGTATTGCTGCCTGTTGAATTTGAAGGTGTCAATGTGGGTGAACATTTTCTCATATAAAATACTAGGTTCCTCTAAAAACGTTCTCTTACTCCAAAGCAATCAAAGGTTTCACTTTTTCTAAAGAACCACAGGTACCGGCCTGTATCTAGTGTTTTTTACCTGTATAAAGTGTCTATTGATGGTGTACATGTGAATAAAGTTATTCAGATTGTTCTCAAATAACGGTGTTTAATTTAAAAGGACCCTACAATTTACAACACAGTCTTTTTAATGAAAATACTGTAAAACTAATTCTTATCAATTTTTTTTCCTTATAAGACTGTGACTTCAACATATGATTAAATTCTCTCTGATATAAATATTTTCAAATGGAACGAAAATAAAAATAAAATATCTATTTAAAATGTATTAAAAATATATTTAATAATCTTTTCATATTTCAACTAAACTGAAATGATATATAATTATTATATTACTTGTTATTATATACACGTTACAATACCTGTTAATTGTATAAACATACTGTTTAATTTTTAAGTTCATTGGTTAAGCACCAAAATGTAATTTATATTTCTTTCGGTTATTTCAAAACTTCTATTTTAAATAAATACCTCAAAAATTGTGTTTCATGCCTTTATGTATATATAATATGTTCTAATCTGGTAAGTACTTAATGCGTGACATATGGTTTTAGTCTATGCTTCAAAAAATAGAACTACTTGTCACCTTGTGCTTTATGGTGTCTATTGTAAACTACTGTTTTTTGAAATTTGGCATCTGAAAGTTTGAACAATTTTCTCCACCTCACAAATTGATTAACGTTCCACCTGGCAAGACAAATATCTGCTGCGCATATTGCATGGACCAGACAAAACCTTACAATTGCAGGAAGAGCTATAAAACAGGTTACTGCACATTTTCATTATACGTTTAGGCAATTCTTGACCATAATATTTGAGGTAAGAATAATTTGTCAATTTTTCGATGAAAATTTCTTCTGAAAGCTTATCACTTTATGATGTCATTATTTAATAGAATACCACACAAATAACTTTGTTTACATCACTTTGATATATATAACCTCTACATGTTTCATGAACAATGTTCACCTCATCAGGACCAAGTTAAATCCTAATTAAAGTGAAGATGGATTACTGAGTCAATGCATGTGGTTTCACTGAACTAGGTCCAGTGGACATACTTAGCGCGTCGTACATATTTGTTCGTACACAGATATTTTTGTATGGTTATTCCTTTACTAACGGTGCTACAATTTTGTTTGATTTATATGAATATAACGTGTTTTGTAGGTATTTAGTAGTAATTTTTCAAAATTTTACGAAAATTTAAAGGGGTATTTCTTCTTTTGAAAGGCAATTAATTACCTGAGGCATATATTTTTTAATAAATACTTTCAGCTTCCCAAATCCTACATTTCTAATATCCCGTGATTTTTTACAAGTCTGTGATAGTCTGAGATAAAATGTTAAAATGCTTGAAGTTTTTCACTCGTAGGTATATAATAATTTCTAATATATTTTATTTTATTATATAATCAGAAATATTATCTACCTAACGTTCGTATTTTCATGACATATATTTTATTGACCGTAGGATTAACAGGTTTGATGAAGAAAAAATCACAGATCCTAAAATGTTAAATTTTTCGTATTTTTCACTCCTTCATTTGCATAATCCTGCAACAAGCATTGTTGCATGGTTGAAAAACGTGCAAGACTACCACACCACTCTCCTCTTATGAGATGAGTAATAATAACAATGTAGAGATTCATGGCGCAATAGAGTCATGCAGGTAGAATACTGAGAGTATAATACAGCTAGCATCCTGCAGGATGCAGCTAAGCAAAATAGTAAAAAGGGATCTTTTTAAGCCCCTAATGACGATCCCTTTCTCGAAACAACGATGTTTTAGTAGAGTACACTTTCGATAGTTCTGGGGGTGTAGCACGGACGATCGACCTTGTGTCAATACTATATTGACGAAATCCGTCATCTATGGCCAGTTATTTATTTACTTTTACGTAGCCGTCTGACGTTTACGAATGTAAATTCATAGACAGGTGAACCAGTGTTGATAGCGTATATCGATTTGCATTGTCAATATCGGTCTGGCTATCAACAGCGCGACCGTGCTCGAGAAATTGGTATGAAATCATGGGTAGTAGATACGCCTATCGATCTGATATTGTAAATTTATCCATTTCACTCTTCTAGACCCCTGTATCCTATAAATCTTTGTGCAATACATTTTTGCCCAGAGGTATACAGGAGTACACCACACACAGGCAGTGTTTTAGTGAGTTCTCATTACTTACTTTTATTTTATATTTAAAATATTATTATGTTATTTTATTTTATACTTATAGTAGTATTTTATGGCACAAGGAACGTTCCGGCATAGTAAAAACATTTTATTGAAATATGAACTCACAAACGCCGTATGTGTAAAATATCGAAAAGATTCAATTGCCAAGTCATGGAATAATAAATATACCGATGATTGATGTCTTCGGGCTTAAACGAAATTATATTTTCGAGTTCATAATCGTAATAAATAACATGGTCATAATTTATATCATTCCTCAAGCTTAGTGAGTACTAAAATGTACGATTTTTTTCCATTATAATAACACTTACTTTTAATTCTTAAAAACAGCAGATCGGAAATTGGTCAAATAAGCAGTAACAATAATGTCAAAGCACAATAACTTTTGAAGCCATTTGAAATATTTTTCACATATTCACATTATGACATTACTTTTGCCCCACCTTGTATTATTTTTCCGTGGGTACAAATAAATCCGTCACCGCAGCGCGTGTTTGCGTAACGTGGGTACAGATTGTTTACAGAAATCAATGTACGATTATTTCATTTGCGTGCATGAGAAGAACTACCAATGCATCTATAGCTGCATTAATTGTTGCTGTGATTTACACCAGTGTCAGTTGCGACTATTGTGGGGTATTAATATTAAAAGCTGAGGAATAAAATAACTATATAATAAGCATGGAGGTATGTACCTACTGTATACCGGTGGTTTTTAATAAACCAAAACTTACTTTTTGGTTTGGGTAAACAGAAACCTACTTCTAATATTTTAAATATGTGGCTAATAAAATACAATAAATATTCCCAAAATTACTATTTTTTCGCATTTTATTCAATTGTATGATAAATAATATATAGTATTATATTCTAGAACTCATTTATCATAAATTAATCCATCTTGTTATGTTTGAAAAGCACTTTACAAAATGAAAACCTTCACACTATTTGCTGTGCATGTTTTTTTTCGCATTATATCATTTTTAGGTAACGCAGTTGTATTTGCAGAAGTTCTTAATTAATTACATACGTCTAGTATTTGAGTCCATAACTGTTTACTTCTTAGACCTTAATTGATTATGATTTAAAACATTATAGACACAGTACAAATAATATTTAATAGTTTCGTCATTACTTTTAAAGTTAACGTATGAAATAGAAGTTAAAATGTTGGTTTGTAAATTGGTTCAATTTTCTATCAACGTATTATTTGTTATTACGCTCTTTTTTAGTTATGAATCGAGACAAAGTTTTAAAATGGAACCTACAGACAAACAGCCATATGGTGGCGTTTCAGAGCCACATTTAACCTGTATTATCTTATAAATAAATGAATTAAAAACGTTACTTTATAGAAACGTATATTTTCAATATGTACACTACACTTTTCCAAATAATCATAGCCTAAGAGGAGAGTCGTATTGTAATTGAATTATTCAATTTTAATTATCAATTTAATTTTAAAAAATCAGGCAAGAAAAATTATGTGGTTTATTGATTTATCTAAAATAATATTATTAAGCTGAAGTGTTTTTCATTTAATTAAATAATTTCGTAAACTGTAATTGTAGTTAACCGGGCTTAGTTATGCTTTGTTTCAAAAAACCTCAGTGCGTTATCAAATCATTCAGAGAGATTCCAATAAATGGATGACAAAAACCCGATAAATAAACGCTTCTGCATACTCCATTTTCCATCACAAAAACACATTTTATCCAACAATGGATTGCACACCCAATAATTTCGAATCTACCCTTTCATGACCATGTACGAAAGTTCCCACACACCAGTTTTTTTTTGTTATTTATTGTTTCGAGTTCTGATTAGAGTGTTGCCTCGAAACTCTATCCCCAAGCCGAATTCCGTAATATTTTTGATCAAACAAAACGCCGTGGGCTGAATTTTCCAATACGGCGGCAGCGCACGCTAATGGCAAACGGCGGCCACCTGATCCGCCCCTTGCTCCAACCGACAGTAGCGGAGGAACCTATCTTGTTCTGTGTGTGTCGCTGCTCGTAAGAGAGCATAGTAAGAATGTGTAGACACTATCGTAGAAAAAACAGGTGACTTCTGAAGAAGTTGATAAAAATAAAACATATATTTTCAATAAAATCTTTTGTTCACTGAATAGATCAACCGATAGTTTTCCCGAAGAATGGTCAATTTTCTCTTACTTGGGGTGAATTTCAAATACAAAGATTCTTTCTGTGAGTCAAAAGGTTCTGTGTTATTTGGTAACATCGATGTTCTTTAGGTTACGTATCTATCTGTTTTATGGTATCTACTTAAAGGTTTTTTATTATTAGTTCGTATCTCTTAGCCCTGGTTAATCTTATACAAAAAAATATTATTCTGGTCTTCACGTTTTTGGTGCAATTTTCAATCGATATTTTTTTTTACTCAAAATCAAAATATAAAATATCTGTTCAAATTTCCTAAGCTTTATAGAGGAACTGAATATTTGCATTTTTTCAAAGGGTGCACAAGATAACATCAATGGCAAAATGCCCGTTTAAAACAGATTTTAAATTCTGAACCTCCGATTCTGCGATCTCCATTTTCAATAATATATTGAAAGGTAACCTACAGTTTTGCATCGCTGTGGTTCACACATTTCTTTCGACTTTGATGTCTCTCGTATAACATGTATGGTTATGAAAATACTACACTTTTATTTTAAACTATAGTTAAATCGTACTAAATTTCGTCGACCAATACACTCTCCATGCCAACAGTATTGACTAGTAGGTATTTATGTACGATGTAGGTTTTATGTAACCTACGTAAGGCTATACGAAGGCTGTTGCGGATTCCCGGATCTCTTACGAATAGGGATTACTACGGGACAGAACTTCAGGCAATAAGATACGCCAAGAGAATGAGTAATTTGTCTGTTCAATGTACCAAGCTAGGAACTATCATTCAAATAGAAAATTGTTTTCCAAATTCGGTCCGAGTTGAAATCAAATAAAGTGTGATAAAAGTATTTCCGAATACTTTGTGTTATCACATGTGCGTCCTCTTTTATTTCACTCTAAATCTATTATATATACAAATGCTCTACCAAAAAAAAACAAACCTGTCACTTATTTATTGAAGTGAAACTTCTTTACGCGCGTCATGCAATTTCGAGGACCGGAGTAAAACCGACTCATGACCGAAACGAAAATGCGGGACCACCGATTAAAGTTCATTTGATCTAGTCAAAGTTTTGAAGTAACATATAAATGCTTCTTAGCTCATCCCGACAACTGGCGTTGGTGGTGTAATGGTCAGCATAGTTGCCTTCCAAGCAGTTGATCCGAGTTCGATTCTCGGCCATCGCACATTATTTTTTTGTTTTTAACGCCTTTTTCATTCAATATCTTATTTTTTAGTAGGTCAGAACATTTTTTAAAAGAAAATAATATTGCAAAATAATAAAAACACTTATCTCACTGTGATAAAACATTACTCCGCTAGAGCGCGCTTTGCGTTATTGTGTTGGATTAAAATTATTATCTAATCCGTATATTATGATAATTGTATTACATTTATTTAATTAATTTATTTATTTTGATAATATGTAATAATTTACAGAAAAAAAAAATAAAACTATCTCCCTCTGATAAAATATCCGTTCGCTAGAGCGCACTACGCGATCTTGTGTGGGATTCTATTTCTGTACATTGTACATTATTTTTAAAAATATATTATATTTTGGGTGTGATGTAGGTAACATTATAAAACATAACAAGCTCTCATATTTTCAGAACCTACATAATATAATCAATTTATGCGGCTTTGCTTACAGTTGGTGCTCAGCGTGGTTGGCTTTCAATCAGTTAAGCGAGGTTCGATTCTCGGCTGTGGCATTTTTGAAGTGAAACCTTGTTGAGGTGGGGGAGCCGCTCACGAACGTTCTCTCTCTTCTCTTCTTTCCTCTCTCTCAGACACCAGCGAACTGCGCCACGCCAAGCATCAGCTGAAACTAGAAGTTTCACTTCTGTCTTGCGTAGGCTTGACACACCCACTTTTTTTTATTTTACTCGCATTGTAAAAAATGTCAAAGCATTCTCCTGAGAAATCTCATATCTGCACTTATCATACTATACTATCAGACTATTAGCGCAACCATATGCATCTCCTTTTAATATAGGTTCCCTTTTAGCCAATAACATGTCCCTGTCTGACAGTATGGAGTACCTACGTAACTACATGAGTGACATCGCAACAGTTTTTTATACATTATCAGCGGTGCAGTAAACATGTTCCTTTAAGGCGTTTAATTCGATTCTTTTGCTGAAGCTTGTGCAATGATAACCAGCAATGTCCCTCAAGGCCAATATCGATCAAAAATACCAAGGGTAAATCAGAATACTTTTCCAATTCTAACTGTTAACCACAACTACCCCAAAAGTTTTATTATATATTGATTACACTCCACAATATAACGACAAACTGATTGGCATACAATATTTGCGACTCCATTGACATAAAGGTACGAGGACTGCCAAAATCATTAACTATTAGTCACAAAGAGCGTGGATGTTGTAAACTTTAGCAGTACCCTCATTTTAAACTCTAAAATAAACTATTATAATATAATCCTAATCGTATATACATTTAAAAGGGCAAGCATTAGAATATTTACAAACACCGCTCCTCCGCTGATAACTTGTATTTTCGGCATTTTCCCAACGTGCTAGTTGGAATATTGAATAGGTAATTGAAATGGATTACCAATATAACAATACATCACGATCGGGCCAGCGATAAACAGAGGTTTTCAAATGCCGACATATTTACAACAGCAAAAATAACCTTTCGAATTGATAAGCAGGCATTAAATTTCACAAATTAATCCGATATTTGTACACAAAACGTTCGGGTCGCTTCATCTTTTAAATGCTTTATTTATGATCACGGTAAACATATGAGAACATTCACGTTGGAATAATTGATGGGATATCCGATTGTATTTTTGCTCATAATCCTCGACGGTAATTTATAACCCATTCGTAATTTAACATTCTCTCTGGGACGGGGGGTCGGACGAAATGCGGAAACGAACAAAACAACTGTTAAAAAAAATTTAAAAAAAAAGACAAAAAGATAAAGTAAGATGCAACAGAATAATAGGTAGGTACAATAGGGACCTACCTACTTTACAAAAAGAATGCTAAATGAAACAGATGAAAAATTTAAAGGAAAAGAGGGAAGTTTTTTTTAAATTGCATTATATAAGATTATTGTGAGTAAGTCTGAGAATGAAGAATTCAAATTCCGTCACTTTTGATTACGATCAAATAAAAGAACAGTGCTATTTTGATTTTTAGATATGTTTGTACAGTCCCAGTTATCCGCCGATTGTTGGTCGACTTTAGCTTTTGATCAAATAAACAATGATAGCGGTATAAAATATCTTAACGGTCATGCTTTCGTGCTTATCCGCAGATAAAATTTTGATTAAATCCCAAGCCAGCCGGGAACTCTCGTTCCACGGGAAAAAAATCTATTTGATGGTCATCAAATGTTCGAAATACCCATTTTAAATTATTTTGTGAAAATTTTTTTAAAAAGCCTCCCGTACTAGTGAGCGATGAAACGAATTTGCTGTCGAAAAATGTTTAAATATATATATTTCATGGCCCAAGGGTTGTGGCGCCAAATGGCGTGTATATTATGAAAATAGTCAAATGTCCGCTGCTGTTTTTTTTTACATTAACCCCACACAGGAGGCTCTGAAGGAAATAATTTCCCTCGGGGCCTATGTCATTTTAAGGGATGCTGTGTGGAGGGACTATTTTAAGGAAAGGAAGGAAAGGAAGTTCTGGAAAAGTGAAAGGCATGAGGGTTGGGTAAGGAATCTAGGGATCATTGAATCCAGGAGTGACAGACATATTAATAAATATAGTCTCCCCAAACCAGCCTCTCCCGATTTCGCATGTCACGCAGCTGGTGTGCAGGCGCATCCTGATCACACCTCACTCGATGAACCCTGGCACCTCTCATCAAACGTAGTGAACCACGTGGGATGTCCTATGGCAGAGGTGTCGGTTATTCATCAAATGGTTCCCGGGGAGGCGGTACCCAAACCCGCCTCCCAAATTGAATGTTGGTGCACTTACGTCATCGAGCGGGGAGAAAGTCGGATAAAATCATCGAAATTCGCTCTGCGTTACCAAAGAATCAGTCATAACTCGGCAACAGAAAGGGTTACATGAGTTATTCGTGCGTCGTCGTGTAGATATTAAGGCACTCTGAAAAGAAAACTGAGCAGAAATATATATATATATATATTATGCACAGTGACAAACGAAAGATGTTTCACGTAAAAATGAAGGTGGTATAGATGTAATACCAACCCCATTTTTCGATTTGTTTTGTACAAAACGCACAAAAACGAACGTCATGTTTCCTTTGAATGTTGAATGAAATTAATATTTCAGGTACTTTTGCGAAATCCGTGTTAGCGATAATCTAGAGCTACGTCCAATTTATTGTATGGAACAACCACAAATAGAGAGAGGTGAATTATCATTTCCTTTCTCGCGGCACATAATTTCTTTTTCTGCATCAGCATACAATGCTCTTCCTAGTAAAACTGCCTCTGATTCCAGCAACCGAATCTAACTTGTCTCTACTAGGAGGGACTAAAACGCTCACAGAATTCTAATTAGAATTGTAGTTATAAACCATTTGGCATAATAATAAAAATTTCATACTCGTGCATTAAAAAACATCCTTGGAAATATTTAAATAATGCTCTTCTTGATTAAACTAAAATTAAACAATATATAAAGGCAGAGAGGATAGATATTTTGTGTTTTCAAGCACACTTTGTATTTTCCACATTCATGTTAACTCAATTGTTGTTTTCTCATGTAATGATTTTAATAAACTCTCCAAAATTATGAAGATAGATCAAGCACACCGAATAATTTTTTCGTAAGGTCAAAAATTAATTAGAGTGAAAACTTTTTCAATCTTCGGTTTTGAGATATCGGTATATTAGGTATAAAAGTAAGTAAATTATTTATTTTTTATGGAGGAATCTAAATGAAATTAAGTTTACTCGAGAGAAAATAATTAATTTTTTTACCACTTGCATTATTTGAATTTGAAAGTTTATTTTAACGTTTAAAATGAATGAGATTTTTTTAAACTTTTAATGGTTTTCATGGCAAAACGAAAAACATCACAACCTTTGATTAACAGGACCAACTATGATTTAATATTTGTTTAAACATTTACAATATAAATAAACGTACCTAAAAAGTACAGCAGTTTTATTTGTTTATATGTAAATACCGCATATAAACAAATAAAAACAAATAATATTAATGATTTGGTCAATGTTGTAAAAAACTCTGAAATAGATTATTTGCTGATGATGCTAAGCTATACAAGCCAATAAAAAGTCTAAACGATTGTATTAATTTACAACATGATTTAAACAATGTAGCTACCTATTGCCAACAAAATCAATTATTTCTAAATGTTTCAAAATGTCATCACATTGTCTTTTCCAGAAATAAAAATAAAACATTATTTAATTATTCTTTAAATAACATCAACATTGCAACAGTCTCAAATATTCGTGATCTTGGAATAACTCTTGATAATAAACTTCAATATAACCTTCATATATCTACAACAAATCACAAATAAGGCTGCTAAAATGTTAGGTTTCATCATTAGAAACACAAAACTTTTTAATAACATCAATATCATTAAGCAACTCTACTTTGCCTACGTACGAAGTCATCTGGAGTTTGCATCAATTGTTTGGTCTCCATTCTATAAAATCCACATAAACAAAATCGAAGCAATTCAAAACAAATTCCTAAAATATCTTTGTTACAGGTCATTTGTAAGATTTAATAATTATGCAGAGGCAGCTTCGTACTTTAAAATTGATTATAAGTGTACGAAGGCATCATGCAGATGCTCTATTCCTATATAAATTAATTAATAATAATATTCAATGCCCAGAGTTGCTAAATAATATTAAATTTAATGTGCCTGCACGTTTAACACGGTCTTCTATCCTGTTTAAAATCAATCAAAGCAAAACGAACTGTAGACAAAATTCTTGCCTGAACAGAATATGTAATAATTACAATAACATATTATTCAATATCGACATCTTCAATTGCGAATTTACTAAATATAAAATGACCTTAAAAGAGTATTTCACTGATGTTTCTTGAATTGATGTTTCTGATGTTTATGTTTCTAGTATTTATATATTTATAATCCTGTTATGGTATGATTTATATGCACAACATTGTCTTCTTATGGTTATTTTGTTCTATTATTTTATACAATTCTTTTATTTTATATAATTATAACTTCACATTTCTCATAAATTTAATTATTTCTTCTAATGCTGTCTTATGTAAAGTCACAAGGAGGAAATCCGTAATTGGTTTTATTTTGGCTATTTTACTTATGTTCAATCTGTAAAAATGTAAACTGTTGATTTCCCAAAAATGAATAAATAAATAAATAAATAAGAGTCCCAACCGCTCCCAACTGTCTGGAATCAGTGAGACTATGACATCCCCAATTGGAGTGTATTGTGAGGCTATGGTAATGGGGAAGGGGAAGAGATGGAAGGGAGAGGAAGATGGGAGAGTGCCTGGCTAATCAGATCTAGTCACATTCTACTATTTAGTATAATCTCTCTGACTCCGGGGAGTTGAATCTCTCGTGTGGCTGCCCCAAGAAATAATTATTAACCTCCTTGCACTGTTACAATTGCATGTACATAAACAGATAAAAGATACGCTGCAAAATTTCTGAACTTTATCTCTTATTCAATTTTAACAAAGTGCAGCAAATAAATGCATCACCCGCTCTAATAATTGCAGTTTTCCATGTCAAAGAATAAGAAACGGATGTTCTTCCTCGCTACTCGGCGCACGGGATATTAGAAACCTTGATTGAAACTGGGCAGCCAGCGCGTGGCATGTGGCACGAAACGTAGATTAAACAAACTGGTCCATTTGATGCAGTTCTACTGCCTCTCAAAACCGACACTAGTTCCTGTAAATTGCCTGATAACCACAATACTTTTGAAAGAAATTTTGTTATAATAAAAACATATTTTAAATTATATAAATTTTATAATTTACGCTTGCGCGTTGAAACACACTTTGTATTAATAGGGTATTTTCATAAACAATGTACTTAAAAATCAGTTTATTTCTCTGATTATGATTACCGTACTAAAAATATGTGATTTTAATATGTGGATGTTTCATGTTGCAGGAGTCGTGGTTCGCCAGGATACTTACTCGGTGCTGCGGGGTCATTGATTCGGAGTAATGAAAGAAACTTCCACGTTTAATAATTTATTAATCAGAAGGTTACGAATAACATTTTAGAGCGAAAGTTATTTGAATGGATTACAACGTGTTGGTTATACGACGCTCAAGAACAGAATGGCGCTTCGGTCGCCGGCGAGTCCGCTGGGGGAGTCGCTATATGCACAGCGACTAATCGACAGGGGGCGTGGCCAACATATCCGAGTATACCCGAAGTGAAGTATAGGTATAAAAGGGACACTTTCTTTTGAATCACAAACCATGTTACACAAACCTAGCGTAGCCGCTAAACTAATTGAAAACTGGGATGTTTTTCTTGCCTTGACGCGAGCAGGCGGTATTAAGGGGACACTTTCTTTTGAATCATAAACCATGTTACACAAACCTAGCGTAGCCGCTAAACTAATTGAAAACTGGGATGTTTTTCTTCCCTTGACGCGAGCAGGCGGTATTAAGGGGACACTTTCTTTTGAATCACAAACCATGTTACACAAACCTAGAGTAGTTCTAAAAAGGTTTGTTTCCATTATATTATTACAACGCCATTTCTGACGTTTCGTTTCACACCTCGGGTATGCTCGGATATGTTGGCCACGCCCCCTGTCGACTAGTCGCTGTGCATATAGCGACTCCCGTCCGCTGGGACCCTCGGTGACTCGAGCGGCCGGTGTTGTCATTTTATAACGGGTGACCATCTTCTGAATAATTAGCAATATATTGGGGTGCTTTACTAGATCACGACAATATGTATCGATTTCAAAAACGATCTAAAACCGCACAGTCCAAAACGGTTCCAACTGAATACAATGTCATTATGACGTGGAAAACGCCACTGGCTGGTAAAACGGCTGTCATCAACGTTGCTCTGCGTGACGTCTGATCTGAATAGCCTGGTACTTTCCCACCTTACTTTTCCAGAGTAGTATTTTCGGTCCTGGTAAAACACCGCCATCAGGAATCGAAGCTTTACTTGAAATGTGACAGGATCTGAAAGGAAATTACTTAATTAATTATCTTTGAACAATGTTACCTGGAATATAAAATATCATTCTTGCCCTATATCACACTGAAAACAGCATTTTAATGATATAAAGTAAAGGCACTCTCTCGTTGTTATCCTATTTATTTAAAGTCTTTAGTTGTGTGACAACCGCCATACTAGATCAGTTCAGTTTGAATGGAAACAAAGTTTACACAAAGCCTGTATCAGTCTCGGCGTTAATAACAAAGTAACCCAACTTGGCCAAACTTTCGGATCCAAATAATCATCCTACCAAAGTCGACACAAGCACAACTGCGATAATATTACGTCTAGTCACTACTTCCCTTTCTTTGGGTATCAGATAAAAAGTTATTAACCAACGAGAGCCAACCACCGTAAGCATTGATATAAAATAAATGGGTGGCACCTTTTATACCGATATTATTTTTTTCTATTTGTTTTATTTTTATTTTTTAGTGTAGTTGTACAAAATTCGAAATAAAACACGCATTCATGTTAGGATAGCATTTCTGGAGATTAAATGTTGTGGTCAATGGGTAAGTTCTTCGATTGAATCTTTGAATTTGTAATACCGAGACCCAGAAGAGTTTGATCGTTAGTGCGGAGGGCAGTAAGGGAATTAGACTATAGATGGGTCAATCGATCGTTGTACACGACCCGTGTCACTCACAACATGCAACATCACGATGCAGGTGCATCATGCCAGCTCTTTGAGCGGTCTTTTACGGGCTCGCCGACGGCCGCCGTACCAGGTCATACACGACCCGAATCCTGATTAACCTTCACTTTCGTTTGACATAGGTAGGTATAGATGACATAGGTGGAATATGGTAGTGTTATCTGGAACCCACACTAATTGAAATATTCAAAAACTATTGAATCTGTACAAAAAAAAAATTGTTATCATTTAAACTTGGACTAAGTGCCGTACTGTAGTCTTACGAGGAACGACTCCAATACTTTAACATTACGACCCTAGATAAAAGAAGACAATTTGCTGACTTAATATGTCTACACAAAATTATTCATGACAAGCTTGAAAAAACTCATTGTCTGAGCAATATTCTTAATAAAGTTTCTAATAGACGTAATCTAAGGAGTCGGAATATATTCCATCTAGAATTATTTAAGAACAATATCAAAACTTGTTAACCTTAAACATGAACAAAACTAAATATATTACTTTTAGCTTTTCCTCTGTAAATCAACCATCTTTGGAACGTTCATTAAAAATACATTGTTGTGTGCAGGAGTGTAACTGTCAATCTTTGGAAAGAGTAGACAACATCAAATACCTGGGTTTAATTATTGATAAAAATTTAAAATGGAACAATCACATTACTATATTAAGAAACAAAATAAGAAGGCTAGCCTACATTTTCAAAAATCTTAGAAACATATTGGACAAAGTTACATTAAAAACTGTATATTATGCTCTTGTTCAATCAATGCTTTCATATAATGTTGTCTGTTGGGTCTTGTAACAAGACTACCTTAGAGCCTTTGAATGTTGAGCAAAAATTAATTTTAAAAATAATGTATAAGAGAAATTTTATGTATCCATCAAAGTTATTATATAGTGAAAGCAAAATTATGACAATAAGGCAGTTGTACATAATACAGGCTCTCTGTAAATTTTTCAACAACACTATTACTGCTAAAAGATCTCAACAAGTGCGCAGCACTAGAATGGGTTCTTCTTTAATGTATCAGCCGGTGTATACCAGAACATCCTTCGGACAAAGGAGTTTTTCATATAAAGCTCCGTTGCTATATAATATGCTTGGAGAAAATATAAAAACTCTAGGTACGTTAAATTCATTCAAGAAAATGGTCAAAATCTCCGTACTAGCTGAGAGTGATGATTTTGGATCACCCATGTTGTCGCTTATATCATAATTCCTTGTGGAAGCTCTGTTTCGATACAATCCTTATTTACTTACTGCGCATGTACTTATTTACTTCTTAAATAACTTTTGGTTATTTATTATTTTTATGCTTCCGATTTTGTTGTCCGGGTTAAATCTTCCCCATAGGAAAAACTAAACCCTTCCACTCACTTTTCCACAAATGATCAGCTAGTCAATCAACACTATGCAAGTGCATTATATAAGTAAAATAAATACAAAACAATACAAGAACAACAACACGTCAACTCACCAGAGATCAAATGGGAAAAAAAAATTCACCGACTCCAGATATTTTCATATCAGAGGGTTCGGCTCGGTAGAACTTCTAACAGGGCCTATAAATCCTACTGATCCCACAACATAAATATTTAAAAAATCTTTCGTTATCCTACATGTATTCAAAATGACCGACTTTTGCATCTTTATATATAAATTTTTTGATAGATCTAATACGCCTAAATTTTTAATGAGAGAGCTAGGTATAATGCCAGTAGCCGAAATAACGAATGGTAATATTTTTATAGTCTGAGAATGCCAAATTCTTTTTATTTCGTTTCCTAAATCTGTGTATTTTCTTATTTTTTCATTAACAGATTTTTGAATGTTACAGGAATTTGGAATAGCGACATCAATGATATAAGTTATTTTTTTAATTTTGTCATGTAAAACTATATCGGGTCTATTATGACTAATCGTTCGGTCTGTTAGTATAGTTTTATCATAATATATTTTATAAAATTCGTTTTCTAAAAATGAATTTGGTTCGTATTCATAATATAGTACTATATTACGGCAGTCAATCAAGTTATGTTTAATTACCAAATTTTGGTGAATTATTTTTAAAACTTGATTGTGCCTAAATGTATACTCGGACGGTGCTAATATAGAACATCCCGATATAATATGCTCTAAAGTTTCCGGAAAAGCCAAACATTTTCTACACAAATCATCAATTTGATTTGTATCTTTGATTATATGCTTTCTATAATTTTTAGTATTAATGACTCTATCCTGAATGGCAAGCATAAATCCTTCTATTTCTGCGCTCAACTCTCCAATACTCAACCATTTGTTTGACAAAAATTTGTCAACATACGTTTGGTTGAGATAATTGAAGTGTTTTGCGTGTAAAATTTTATTTGACCAGGAATCTAATAGTTCCTGGTTGGGATTTATAAAAATGTTGGCATTCTCATCGTATAAATTTAAAGGTGTAATATTTCTATCTGCCTTGCAAATTATTTTGTGCATTTCTGAGCTATGAGCTTTCCTATGGAAAAAAGTTCTTAGCATTTCTACCTGATTATGTTTCAAAGAAGTTATTTTGACTATGCCTCTACCTCCTAAATTTCTAGGTAAATTAACTCGTTCTATAGCTGAATTTGGATGATGGCAATTAAATTTTGTTAGCGTAGTTCTAACTAATCTTTCTAAGTTATCTAAATCTGTATTAGACCATTTAATTATGCCAAATGAGTACGTTAATAGAGGTATTGCCCAAGTATTTATTGCTTTTACTAAATTTTTAGCAGATAGATTGCATTTTAAAATTTTCCTGATCCTAGTTTGAAATTTAATCCTAATATCATTTTTAATACTAGTATGGTCTAATCTATTTGATTGTGGGTATCCTAAATACTTATAAACCTCATCCCTTTTCATACTAGTAATTTGGAAATTTCTAAATATACTCTCGTCCCCATCTACAATTTTGCCTTTCTCTATATGGATCGTTCTACATTTATCTAAACCAAAAGTCATTTTGATATCATCTGAAAAGTTTTTGACTACCTCGATCATTTTCTCTAAATTTTGTTCAGAATTCGAAAATAATTTTATATCATCCATAAATAATAAATGCGAAATTGTACTACTCTCCCTTGTATTACCCTTAACTTTTATTCCAAACTTGCTTCTAATTAACATTTTAGATAGAGGATTCAATGCTAAGCAAAACCAAAGAGGACTCAATGAGTCTCCTTGAAAAATCCCTCTTTTAATTGAAATTCTCGGTATTACTATTTTCTTACCTTTTAAATTGATAAGTAAATTGGTATTCCAAAAGGACATAATATTTTCCAAAAAGCTAATAATAATGGGGTTAATTTTATATATTATTAATACTTTGATCAGCCACGAGTGCGGGACACTATCGAAAGCCTTTTGGTAGTCTATATAGCAAGTATGTAAATTACGTTTTCGAGTTTGAATCTGTTTTAGAATTACAGAATCGATAACTAATTGTTCTTTACATCCCATATGTTTTCTGCGACAACCTTTTTGTTGTTCAGATAAAATATTTTTTTCATCTAAATGAGTATATATTAAATCTGTTAAACAAGAGGTTAAAATTTTGTATACTGTCGGTAAACATGTAATGGGTCTGTACTGAGAAGGATTATTAATATTTTCGCTTTTGGGTAACATATAAGTAATGCCCTTAGTTAGAAAATTTGGAAAATTTTGAGGTTGACTGACAAATTTTGAAAGATTTTTTGCCAAAAGAGGATGTAAAGTAGTCAGACGTTTGTACCAAAAATTATCTATCCAATCGCAACCCGTGGCTTTCCAATTATGAGTATTTTTAATAATTTTGGATAACAATTCAACCGATATATTAGAAAAACTCATTTGTTCAATACCTGAAAAATTGAGTTCTTCATTTTCTATCCATGGAGTTGACTCGTTATGTTTTATATCTTTACTCCAAATTTTAGTCCAAAAATCGCGCATATCTGATTCAGATGGCAACGGAATATTATTATTCGAAATAATATTTTGTTTATCGTCAAGTTTGGAATAAAATATTTTTTCATTTTTCTGGAATAATCTATTATTATTTTTTTTTATTATACGTATAATTATATCTTTTTAATCTACTAGCTTTTACGCCTAATTTTTGTTTTAATAAATCCAATAAATCATTGATTATATTTTCATTATTATGACTATCAATGTTATAACCAAATTTTTTACCAATTTCATCTACATGTCTCAAAATTTTCCTACTTCTATTTCCATTTTTATATTCTATTACTCTAGCTATGTTACTTCTTAAAAATACTACATCATTTTCTAATCTGATCTGCCATTCTGGTTTACTATAACTATATGATCTATCGTCAGAGGATGATAATTTAATTCCTAACTTATTACAAACAGTAATCGCACTAGCGTATACTATTGTATGAAGATCTAAAATACTAATTTCGTCAAATATGATTTTTGGTAAAATTATGTTATTTAATTCAAAAATTAATTTAGATAATTTCTTTGACGTATGCAATTTCGGTAATTTTGGTCTAACTGTTGGCTCTACATCTATATATCTGTTTATATTATTATGAAGTAAGTTAGCTAATTCTACTACATTTTCATCAACAAAGTTTAAATTTGCAATGTTGATTTCTCTAAGATTATAAATAACGGCTAAGTTATGTTACTTATTATTATTATTATCTACTTAATTATCGTATTAATATTTACTTTAATTATTGTCTAGCTAAATTATTTACTAACTTACTTTTTATTATAATATTATCTACTTACCTATCGGTTATTATTTACCTATTTTTATTTAGTTATTTTTATTTTTTCTTATAATCTATTATTCATACTATCCATGTTGTAATTGTTAGTATGGTTACCCTATGCTTGTGTCTGATAAGCCAGCACAGGTACCTTGTACTTTAGTTAACAGAAGAATATTATTATTGCCAACTTACTTACTAATGCTTCTTTTGTTGACATTTTGTTTTTAGTTTTTCATAATTTGCTACTAAAATTTTGTTTATTTTTGTCTACCGGTCTCGAAACGTCCGTGTCATAAACTTTTTTTTTCGGTTTAAATTTAATTTAATGTTGTTATTATTTTAAATTTACATATATGTATTTTTTTAAATGATATTATTGTAAAGCTGCACATCTTGATACAGGAATGCCCTAGTGAGATGTGCAGAGTATGCTTTAAAAAAATATATATATTGCATACTTCAATTACATTTGTCTCGAATGTGTCGTTTGTACAATTCTATTGAGTGTAACTATATATGCAAATAGTCTCGCTTATTTTAAAAAGCAAATTAGCAATAGATTGTGAATGTTTGTTTGTTTTTTATTTACTCTATTTGTTTTCTGTTTTTTTTTTCTGTTGCTTTTGTTTTTTGGATCATATATTGATCTGTATGTTTGTTTTTGATATCTCTTTTTTTGCCTTTGTTCACGTTTTGTTGTTTATATTTTTTTATTCATAGTGTATAATGACACTTAAACTGTGCACGATGTGAACATTTTTAAGTGGACTGTTGATATATAAGTTTTTTACATCGCTTATCTAATGATTTTTTTTTCATGTTTATAGTCTGTAAATGTTCCTAAACAATAAATAAATATAATAAAAAAATCATATACAATTTTTTTATCAAATCTATTACCGATTAACCTTTCCGCCATCGGGAACCGGTTCCAAAAGTATCTGGAAGAAGAAGCGGTTCTATGTAGGTCTCTGGTAATTGGAACCACAATCCACAATGATGGTATATTTTAAATTTCAAGAATCTACCATCTCTATTAAGTAGACAAATGTTGCCTGTCGCAAGAAAGTGATTTGAGACGTGATGCCCGATCTACAATACTCATGCTGACAATCTATGGGCTTTCGCCTAGCCGCTCTGGCATCCGGGTTGCGAGAGTAGGTCGCGAGAGTGGGTTGCGAGACACAGGTGCCGACGAAAAAATAACCCGCTTGAAAGCTCGTGAGCGGGTTTTAATGAGTCGGTAACTCACGATCGACACTAAAGTAGGTCTGTGCAAAGAAACTTAACCCCTAGTATGCCAAAAATAATGAATGCTTAAAACTTGAGTTTTGATATTATTCTAGCTTGACGTTTCATCACTTGCAAATATATTTATTCTTGCTTGTCGTTTCATCACATGCAAATATATTTGTTCTAGCTTGTCGTTTCATCACATGCAAATATATTTATTTTATCAAAATTCCGTGACATATGCTATAATTCTGATTATGGTAAATTATTCTTAGTAAAAGTCGTTCGAATTACGAGACCAAGGTTCGCGATGTGTTGATAAATATGACGTTTTTTTACAAATCCTTTTTTTATAACGGAATCGTCTTCAGACCAATTCTTAGCATAAACTCAATATTTCGATTAATGCAACCCCATAGATCACGAAAAAACGGGTTTTATATATCTCATTTTTATATATAATTCTACAAAGTTTAATGTATACCTATGCAAAATGGTTGACTCTAGCGTATGTTATATCCACGAATGTAATGCGTTCATATAAAGTCTTAGGTTTATTGCATTGGCGAGACCCAAAGAGAAATAACACCTTTGTCTCCGTGCGGATCGTCTCAAATGCTGTTTGTTTGGGAAACACTAAACTGGAGGAGAGTTAAAATTACACCCTGCTAGAGCTAGGTCCGCATATGTATAAGCAACTTGTCGAGACCCGACGTTCTGTACAAATTAGCATTGTTGAGAACTCCATGATTGTGAAAAAAGTTTTACTTGCAATAAAGTAACTTGTACTGAAACCGGTTCCCTTTGTCTCGTATAAATTAATGATTTCGCAAAGATAAAAAAAATAGTCAATATATTATAAAATAAAATTAAATGTAAACGACTGCAGTCCAGGAGAAGAAAGGTCTTGTGTAAAATTGTGACATAATTGTTCTTTCTAATATCGGTAATCACACTTCCAGGGGATGATCTGTTCTGTTTCTCATCGGTAAATTATATTAAAAGCGCATTCAAAATCGATGCCCGGTGTGGGTTGTGTAGTTATCAGTCGGTTTAACGGCGTCCCTGCAAGACGAGGGTCCTGGTTTCAAGTCCTAGACGTAACCGTATCTTTTTCTGATTTTTCATGTTCAAATATTCGTTTAAGAATCGCTAATATTGTCTTCAATAATTTAATATTACCATTTGAGGTTTCGTTACGTTATTCCAAAAAATAAATATTCATTCTTTACTTCCAGAAAAGTCAATAGATGTCGCACATTAAAATTAAAATAGGATGTATTTATCTAAGACACTGTCTACATTGCATTTAGTTCGAGTTGAATCTTGCGATCTTAGATAAAAAAAAATATAGCAGCCAATAAAAATGTCTGATGAGAAAATGAAGATGTTGGTAGTTCTTATTCGAAGTATGATACAGTTTAACATTACCGAAGAAGATATGGTCCCATTAGCTCAGTTGGTAGAGCGGCGTCCCGGCAAGACGAGGGTCCTGGGTTCAAGTCTTAGATGTGACCGTATCTTTTTCTGATTTTTCTATTTCAAATATCCGTTTAACAATCGCTGATATTCTCTTCAACCATTATATATAAGTTGCAGACGAATTAAAATAATTTTATTTTAGATACATCGTCTTCGACTATGCACACACTAAACAAGTTTTCATGAAAATAACTGCGGCAGTGTCCGACACTGCCTATCTACAATTCACAATAATATATATTATCAATCGCATAATAGATTTTAAACGTACTTATCTAAAAGCGCATTTTTTATCCAAATGCTGTTCTAACTTAATATGATTAATTAATAAGAACATTTGCGGTCTTACTAAAAAATGTGATGAAAATTTTATTCTATTGATAAACGACCGTTTATATAAAAACCTTACTAATTGGAAGGTAAAATAAAGACATAAAAGTTCCAGTTCATGGAAAGATAAATAAGATATATACATTGCTTATCCACTCAAAGGGGGTTGTTTATCTGTTGAATAAACTTGAAATAGTAATAATTTCTATAATAATTAAAATAAAATAACTTTGTTTGAATACCATTTATTAATACCACTTTATTGAAAAAACACTTTATTTGAAATACACAAAGTGTTTGCTACAAGTGAAAAAGTAATAATTTCTCTTCGAATTTCAGAATTTTTCCAAGGTATTTTAAATGTTCTATATATTTCTTCATGTTAAAGATATCGTAAAAGGCATACTAGATTTTACTATTTGAAATATACTTTAATGTTTGAAAAATGTATTTATTAATTTCAAACATGAAAAAAGTTGAAAAAAAGTTTAATGCAAACATTTTTTAATCAAAACATCGAAAAATTTCAGAAAATTAAAATTCAAAGAACATATTTTACAATATAAGTGATAATTCACTTTTTATCTCGTTGATACAATTAAAACTTATAATAATAATTCTCAGAGAATAACCAAAAAAATCAGACATTTTGGATCCATTTTGTTATCAATATAAATGTTGATTGTTTTTACTTTGTATTTACCTACATATGCATAAGGGCTTGCGTCATTAAACAACATCACTTTTAAGGAAGTGTTATTAATTTTAAAAGTCAATCAAAAAATAATACGTAGGATATAACATCGATTTTTCCGATAAGATGAAACATATAATATTCACAATATAACATTATTAATGGGTTAAACTGACAAAAAATTGCACAAATAATATTGAATATTTTGAATTATACTAATATACTGATGTCTTTAAAATCTGATCATCACGCGTAGTCAGCATTTGAAAAGGTTTCTGAATATAATATCAAAGGCCCATTCATCATAATCCTTAAAATTATCCAGCAATATATTTTTAAGCAAGTTTTTTGTAAATGTTCAACTCGTAAAGTTCAGTGCAAGCCTGAATCTAACTTTTCGGTAAAAAAAACTGCATTTAGCTTAAAGTCCGGAATAATTATTTGGGTCTCAAAGGGCTAATGTACTGCCATGCAAGTCAGTTTTTTATTGCCTTCGTCCAACTTCGTTGTACTAACTAGCCATTCTGCGCCCTTAGTGAAACTTTTTTAATTAATTCCACATTTGTCGCGGGAAATTTGGTGTTAACACCAGACGCATACCAGGGTTGCAAAAAGCACCGTGGACAACTAATTGCTCCCACGTTTTACAGGGAACTACGCTGAGACAAGACTGCGAAACAACGAAATGAAATCCCTTTGATTTGTACCAGGGTGGCAGAGTTCAGTGGAGGTTGGGAAACTTTATTATCCTCATGACAATAAGGAGTTTTAATTAATACAGGCTTCCCGGCACGTAGCGTTCTATGAAATTAGTTTATTAACTCCTCCTTGTTTATTTATTTGAATGCTTTCCAGATAAATTATTAATATTATTTGTATATGTATGTATGTATGTATGTCATGTGTCATTAATGTTCCATGGTAGATGTTTCAACCGGGTACTTTTTATGTCATGTGACATAAAAATTCGATGGTAGATGTTTCAACCGGGTATTTTTTTATGTCATGTGACATTTCTGCTACCCTTCTATTGCAAGGGTAACAGAAATATTCCATGGTAGATGGTTCAACCAGGTTCGTTTTTATGTCATATGACATTTCTGCTACCCTTCTATTGCAAGGGTAACAGAAATATTCCATGGTAGATGATTCAACCAGGTTCGTTTTTATGTCATATGACATTTCTGCTACCCTTGTATTGCAAGGGTAACAGAAATATTCCATGGTAGATGATTCAACCAGGTTCGTTTTTATGTCATATGACATTTCTGCTACCCTTGTATTGCAAGGGTAACAGAAATATTCCATGGTAGATGATTCAACCAGGTTCGTTTTTATGTCATATGACATTTCTGCTACCCTTGCTATACATTAGCAAGGGTAGCAGAAATATTCCATGGTAGATAATTCAACCAGGTACGTTTTTATGTCACGGGACACTTCTGCTACCTTTGAAATACATTAGCAAGGGTATCAGAAAAATCCTATGCTAAATGTTTCTTCGAGGTACGTTTCAATAAATTTCTCCAACTTTTGCAATAATGAGGCAAAAACATATAATTTTTTATTCGTTTCCACGAAGCTCTTAGGACGGGTTGTTTCGGAGAATTGGAACAATTCTTCAAATTTCAAAGTTGATTTTCAAGTTCTGTAAGTTCTGTCATTATTTCAGTTTTTTTTCAAGCAACTAGCCTATAATAATATTATAACAGAACTCGAATAGAACTTTCACAGAACCCGAAAATGTTTTTTTTTATTGTAAACCACCGAAATAAATATAATCTTGTAGAATTCTTATTAAACCTTATTATAGTCGTGTGTCATACAAGAAACTAGTTGTACCTCGAATAAAATCCTTATCCTTTAAATGATATGTTATATTATTATCTTGTTATAATATTACAAATCAAATTTACAAATCCTTTTTAACGAGAAATATAAGAAGAACAAGGAGTGTAATTTACTTTCAGTGCTTTCCTTGTAAAAGCCTACGGCTTCACGACTTTACTCTCGGTAAGTGATTAAAAATAAGATGTAATGACAAAACAACATTTCCTTTGGACATCACGCTTTAATGATGCTAAAATACGAAATTTATTTTTGTTCTTCAGATCTTTCAAAGTCCCAAATGTCCGGAGAAGCCGAAAAACGAAAAAATTAAATGGAGAAACATTTTTCTTAAAATACTAAGTTTTTCAACCAACGCTTTCCTTCTAAATCATAATTTCTCACCACTCCAGAGACACTATTTCAAGACAAGTCAAATAAGTTATTTTGAGATATTCAAGTTTTAAAGTTTTAGTGATATTGGAAAATACAACGATAGTTACAAAATAAAAGATATTTAATATTTCACTGATGAAAAATAAAAATATTATATATATATATATATATATATATATATATATATATATATATATATATATATATATATATATAGATAAAAAAATCCCTTAAAGTCAATAAAATAAATTTATTAAATAAACAATTAGATTTAACAAACAGCCCCATTTTAAATATATTTCCATTCCCTGCACCTATGTTTACCCCCTCTCTCCTACCTAAGTCTTCCACCCCCACCAAAGTTGATGGTCTCTCTCCCTCTTCCAGCTTAACTATAAGTACCCATACACCTCTGTAATTAATTTAATATGTTTTTATTAACCCTGATGAAGGTTCGGGTTGAACTGAAACCGGTTGGTTATAAATATATACAATAAAGTGGTATTCAAACAAAGTTATTTTATTTTAATTATTATAATTATGTATACCCACAAAGTGTTTGCTACAAGTGAAAAATTAAATTATAACACATCTGTAAAAGTAAAATTTAACTCTGTAACAAAATATTAATATTTGGAAACAATTCCGAACTTTTGTTTACCCCGATTTGCGATAGGTAGTTGAGTTTTGTTTTTGTAATCTATTTCAGACTGGTAATTGGTATGTAGATTTTATTTTCGACGACCGAATAGTGATTTTACAGTGCTAGTTGCTTGTATTCTGACAGATTCATTTATAGCCAAATCACCGAAAGTGGGACGGTCACACCGCCTCCGCGCAAGTTTGTTTCGTTGATTGGTTCGTCTATTCATCTTATAAAACTTCGGAATCGTTAAAGCAATCACACTTCCCCACCAGACCACCAAATAAGCACGGTATACAAAAACAATACGAAAGTATATGTTTTTAGAGACGCCGCATGTATTTTTTATTATTTTGCATGAAGTCATAAAATGGCAGAAGGTGCAAAAAGTGAACTAATAAACGTAATAAACATACACGTTTATGGCTGTTTCATGTTCTCCTGTATGAATAAAATCCTCGTAATATATTTTCCTCGCTCATAAACTGGAAGTTTTCCCATTCGCTTGTCACTTTATAAGAAAACGCAATCAGAAAATGCAAAGCAAACTCTTTCAATTTTTATAATATTGTTCTTTTTATGGAATTTCTTCTTCGGTGGTGAGGGCGGGAGCGGCAGGACGGGACGAGTGGGAAGGGAATTAAGACATAAAGAGCGGAGCGGGGCCACGCTAGTGAGAAGATGTCGTGGATTGGAAGAATAAAAATGTCGGAAAAATGTAACGGCATACGCTAGATTGGTATACACACAACACAAATCCAATGATACAAACTCTGACGGAAAAGGCGACAATAGCTAGCGCCTCAGATTAGATAATCGAAATGGTAAACTTAGTCCAGACTGCTCCCTGCTAACCAGAGCCAGTGAGACCAACACCGTTCAATTAGGGTATGTTGTGATGTTGAAGGACATGGAACAAAGAAGGTGGGGAAGTACCCGATTCTTCAGATCTGGTCACCTAACACTGCCAAAGCGATTTCATTTCTGAATTGTGGTCTTTCACCAATTTGATACCGAGAGGATCAATATACCTGAAACGTGCTGCAAGTTTACTACAGGTATATTATTTTATAAGAATTTAACGTGAAATAATACAATTCATATTCATATTAAATAAAATTTACTTGCGAATTCCGGAATTCGAACCAACGACCTCCGAATTTGTAATCGAGGGCCTACCTCTCGACCACTGGTGCCATCTAAAATGGAGTAAGGCTGTGATGATGCGATGAAGAAATAAACACAACAAGACAATAGACAATAGGCGTAGACAAAACTGTGCATCAAATAATTTAAATACATTTTTACACTCCATTCAATCTGCTCCATACGCCATCTGTCTAAGGACCACTGTTAGCGTTCGAAATGAGGATCAAAGAAAAATGCTTAAATTAAGATTTGTTTTCTATTTAAAAATATTTTTAAATATTTATTTAAGAACCATAGCAAACAGACTGAAACAGGTAATTGTTAAATGGATAATAATTGAACTATTTACCAAGTGTTCTTTTTCAAATTTTTGGATGAAAAAGGAAAACGAAAACAACCATCGATATATAGCGAAATGGTTGATTGGCTTGGTTAAAGGGCAGAAAAACTGTTAAATAATGTTATCTTAAAGTATACAAGCATATAAACCTATAATGACACACTCCTTAATAGTTTAATATATTTTAATAGTTTAATAAATAAAATTTCTTTTATTTTTCGTAGAATAGTTCTTCAGAATTTTCACGAGCATTTGGTTCCTTAGAACAGGCAATCTGCCTAGCTAGGACTCTTTTTAGGGTGAATTGCCTAATACAACTAGTTTTGTGTACGATATTGAAAAATGAGAAAGATTAAACATACTTCTTCAATTTATAAAAAAATTAACTTTATCATTTATTTTGTTTTATTTTTATTTTTATTTCTATTATTGTTTCTATAAATTTTTTCTATTCTTTAAATTTTTATTTTACCATAAAAATTTCCTTTGCTGTTTTGTTTTACTATGTTATGCTTACATAAATCATGTACGACTACCATAATACGGGCGTGAGCCTATAATTGGTACGACTACCATAATATGGTAGTTCTGAAAATCACAAAAATTGTAATTTTTTTAAATATATAAAATAAATAATAATAAAATATAGGTTTCAAATTAAGGATTGGAATACAATTAAAATAGAAAAAATGCATTAACTCGCAATATTCCGTATATAAGTGTTTTTATAATTTTTCATTGCTAGTTTCCGAATATGAATGTTTTTGTATTTAGTCATGGCTTTATTCCGTATATGAGTGTTTTTGTAATTTTTCATTGCTTTATTCAGACGTAGCTAGGTTCCTACCAATTCCTTCATTAATTTATACTGTTTTTCAGTTTGTTTTATATGCTTTGTTTTGAATTATTATTGGATAATAGTCAGTAAACCAATTTAATAAAAAGTAATGTAATGTAAAAGGAAAAATAAAGCCTGTTACAGTTTTCAGAAAAATTAACAAATATTGAAATTATTAGCACAGTCGAAGTACTTTAAATCAATATTAAAATGAACATTACTGATATGTGACATGCCTAGAAATATTACGGACTTCCAAATTCCCTAACTACCTGTACACAGCTGACATTTCGAGAATCTTCCGTTCTGTCTCAGACGCACGGTGCAGCGGGGAATTCAACGTTCAACGTTGCTTTCCAATAGTTTATATAATTGGTTTCCCTATTCATTAAATCTCTTATTGAATATAATCGTAAGAACTGGCGCGCTTTTAAATATATAATTATTGAACTCATTTGTACAACAGAACTCTCTTTAACAACTTTTATTGTACCTGCTCATAAATATATCGTTCAAACTAAGTTTATTATGTTATGTACTATACACTTATTATTGTACTCCTGCACAACTTACATATAACAATGTATACATGTTAAAGTTTTCAAGGCGTGAATAAATAAAAAAGAGTCATTTTGCACATGACCTTTTTTTCAGTTGTATTATACTCGTAATAGGTCCTTTTAACTAAGTATTTTATAGATGCTCTGAGATTATTGTGTTACAAGAACACATTGCTATTAGATTATCCATTCAATGGTTCAAAAGAACATAGGGTTTAGTATTTCAATGGCTATAGAATAAGCATATACATTTTATAACAGTTGATTATGGCCGTGATGCGGTGCGGCGATGCCACCGACTCTAACAGTTCAAGCGGTGCTGGTACAAGGGTGCCCGGGATTAGGGGTGAGCATTGCGCAAGGTACCTAACAGACTAAATCCACAGAGCCGCGAGCAGTAAACGGTGGAATATTCGCGTCGTTTGTTCAATGCGCATCGTTCACGTCATTTGTTCGATATGCATCGCTGAGCCACCGTTATTTTTCTGATAGAATTCACTGCGATGTTCTCCGGTAGTGTTCGGCAACACAACAAAACTTGATGATGTCAGAGTAATAGTTCGTTTTAGAACAAAGAGAATACGTTAAGTAATATGATTATGCTTTCTGAAATGCAAAATTTGAATTCGAAGGTACGCTTAAACGATCTGTTTCGGTACTTGTATTTCAAATAAAATAACGTAGTTCGAGGTTGTGTGTTAAAATAAATTGGTTAACTTAGTACCTATGTTGATTAAAATTCATTCATCAAATAAATTAATGATGTCGTAATTATAAAGCTAGAAATATTTACAAAGCTAATGTGTGTTCGACAGCCGGTAAATAACAATTTTAAAAAAATTATCGTATAAATAATGAAAAGCAATTTTTGTTATTTATATTAATGTATAATGAATACTGTTTTTTCTCTCTATCTCTCTCTCTCTCTCTCTCTCTCTTTTCTTTGTTGCATCTTTTTCTTTCTTTCTTGCATTGTATTTATTATGGGTTCATCATTTATGTTAAGCAATTGAGCTTGGGGTTATCTAATTTTTTTTACACATACACAGATTATTATACTGTTTCTAATGTTTTAAATGTAATTACTACCATTTTTCATACCTATTGAAGTGAAACTTCTTTACGCGCGTTAAGCAATTTCGAGGACCGGAGTAAAACCAACTCATGACAGTCATGAAAAACCGTGATCATTTCGCTATAGGAGCCTAGCCAATATTATATACCTACTTTAGGTCACTCTCCAAACTCAGCTTCGCAGTCTAGAGGCAGAGTGTCGGATTGTCGTCGTGAAGAACCGAGGTTCGATCCCCGCTTTAACTATTTTTTTTTTCTTTTTTTGATTTTTTTAATAATATTTTTTTTTAAAAGTGATAAAATGCTCTCGTGCTGCGACTTTTAGATATTTTGACTATATGATATTTTGGTCGAATACGTAATAACCGCGGTCTAGAGGCAGAGCGTTCGACACTCGTTACGCAGGACTCGGGTTCGAATCCCATATTTTTATAACTTTTAATTTTTTTTATCAACGATTTGTAATAATGTAGTAAAAAATTAGATAAATTTGTTAATTTAAAATTAATTTACTTTACGGTACCTATATGATATTTTGGTCGAAATATAGCTTACAAATCGAGCCGGTAGAGTCGCTCGATTTTGATTAATTATTTTTATTTTTTAACGATTTGTAATAATGTACTAAAAAATTACATAAATTTGTTAATTTACCTTTACTTTAATTTACGGTACCTATATGATATTTTAATCGAAATATAGCTTACAAATCGAGCCGGTAAAGTCGCTCGGTATTTTGATTAATTTTTTTATTTTGAATCATTAAAATTACTAATCAAGGCCGATAACGCCGCGTCGCACTGTGTTTCGTTTCATACAGCTAGACGGAAAAAAGTCACTTTGGAATTCTTGAAAAATGACGTCATGGGGGTATTAACAGGTAGTTAGTGTGACAAATGCTTTTGTAATTGGGGTAATTAATGCACGGGTTGACTCACACCAGAGCCCCAAAGTTAGGTAAATTAATTAATGATCAGTTGCTTTTATTCGTATCTTGTCGCGTGAGCTGTAAGGTTGTTTATGTGCTTAAAATAATGTGTTTTGGTTCTAAAAAAAAATGGAAACTACTTTGGAAGGTATTTAGTATGTTATAATTGTAAAATTTTAATATAAAACATTACAGTTTTCAAAAAAATAATGTTTAACTTGTGTATTTTTTTGTGGTTTAAAAATATTCAATTTCTAACTTCTCGAGAATTTTTTTCGGATAAAGTATCAATAAGGTTCCGTGATTTTTTTTTTGTAGATTGAACAATTCATTTTCTATTCAAATCAGTTACGATATTTTTGCTCATTAATGCTCACCAATCATAATTTGTCATTTCACAGGCACCACATACCAGATTTCCAGGCAGGAATTGTTCGAGACGTTGAGAAGTTTACCCAAGAAAGAAAGGTTTCAGGGAATATATAATCATATTTTAAGTAAATTTGAACGTCAAAATCTCAGTGCAAGCAGTGAAAAAAATTTGAAAAGCCAAGTACAGTTAATATCTTTGAATATAACCAAAAAGTGGATCGCAGCTTCTCGGATTTAATAAATTTTAGAATTAACATTGAAGATGTAGATTTGAATGTAAAATTTAAAATGTTATTGACTATGGTAGATGGCAAAATTTGCAATGTAATTGTATCATACATATCCAGACCTCCAGAATTTTTCAAGAGAATTCATATTTACGCCAAAATCACAAGAACACTCAAACCCCGAAACCGCTTGATACCGTGTCGCCGACACAATTGGAAATCTTTACATCACGATTACTAAATCAATTGATGTGCTAAATGTGATTAATCAAGATAATTACATAGCAATATAATAGCAGAACCTGAAACACATCTGAAAATAACCATCCACCACCTCACTCGGAGCCACCAACCCACGAAATGACCGCTGCTAGGAAGGCGACTCAGTATTTACGTAGAACCCCCTCCACTATACCCCGGATGGAATTCCATGATGGCCGCCGTCTTCAACCAATCACAGCCCGGCATGTCACCTTGAATTTCTTATCAAACACTGATAACAGATTCAAATGTGATTAATTGTGATATCATCAGACTGAATTTACGGAAAAATGATGCAAGATATAACTACGGAATAAATTTCAACATCAAGAAATGATTATATGCTAACATAATAACATGAAAAATTATACCTAAATATATTTGTTACTCTTTGGGAAATGTTCAAACCAAAGATATTTAACTTCAAACCCAATATGAAAATTTGTATAATTATTTATAAAATAAATAAACGGGACTGGGGGAGATGGTTTTGGTAGATTGAACCGACTTGGTTAAAGGTATCATATTAAAATATAACTTTCCTCTCAACAAGATAATTGCAGAGAGGAAAAATACCTAACCATTTTACTCCTCACGAAAGAGGATAGAACACCTCCGAGAGGGCTCGATTTGAAAACGTTCTATAAACAGAGAATCGAATCCCATACAATGTTAGTTCAACAACTACCTCTGAAAGGGAATTCTCTCTCCTGAAAAACCATCTCCAAGTCTCCAAAGTCTCAAGAAATATTTTCAAGTGTTTTTATTCAGTAGTAAATTCAGTTTTTGCCAGTAATAAATTCTTTTCGTCAGCTCAGATCTGGAAATAAATTCCTCTCTGATCGTGGCTTTAAACTCCACTACAAACCTCTACAACATCTACCAAGACTGAAAACGCTGACAAGTGTACCCAGCTACCTTCGTATCTACAGTTATTGTACGGACGGTATATTGTCTCGTACAGTAATGACTGGAAACAAGTCGACTATGTCGTGTTATATTTATGGTGCCAAACCCAGTGAAATGAATACTACGGTTATCAATAGAGTTCCACGACAAGAATTTTATTCCTTCGGCTTATCTACATTGCATGCCCGGATAAAAACTTTCGAATGTTTTTTGCACATCGCTTACCGAATACAACTCTGGCAAGTGAGAGGGGATGCAAATAAACTCATTTTAAGTACTAGAAAAAAGAATTATGGAAAGGTTTAAAAGTGAAATGGGATTAATTGTAGATAAGCCAAAACCTGGGTTTGGCAACACAAACACTGTTTTTTTCGAGAGCACGAAAAGAGTGCCGAGATAACGGGTGTAGATGCGGGGCTCATCAAGAGGTTTTGCATAATTTTGAGTACAATAGCTTCTGGGTATAGCATTAACATCGAACATTTTGAACAGTATATGCATGACACTAAGGAGTTATATCTTAACCTATATGATTGGTATACCATGCCAACAACTGTTCATAAACTATTATAGCATTCATTTGATGTGATTAGTTCGTGCATTGTACCTATTGGGCAGCTGTTAGAAGAGGCGCGAAATAAAGACTGTAGAAGATTTAATTGCACACCAGAAAAATCGTCCGAACATCAATAAACAGAGATATATTAACCATGCTATTAATTACATCATATCCAATAATAAATAGTTTTAGAGAGGTTCCAAGTAAAAAAAAAATGCTCACTTCCCTCTGAAGTGTTAAATTTACTTGTTCCACCCAATTCCGAGTCAAGAACACAATGTTTGCGATCTGATGACTCCTCTGAACATTATTCTGATGACTCCTCTGAACATTATTCTGATGATTCCTCTGAACATAAATCAGATAGCATCTAGTTTCAATAAGCATTATGTTTAAGCACTTTCTCACAAATCTATTGGTTCTGTACTCTGTCTTAAAAAAACTGTTTATGTGCAGTTCATTTCTCTCGCCGCAAATGACTCAGATAGCACTTTATTAGATAAGTAATAATTTTTTGTTTCGTTACTGTTCTTGCATAACTTTTGATATTATTATTTTATTTTCTGACTGTACTTTCTGCAACTAATGCTTGTTTTTATTAAGTTCTGTTGCTAAATATGACTAAAATTGTTTTCCTAGATTAGTAATAATGATTGTTTTGATTATTTTTTAGCTATTTTTTATCATTTGTTTATACTTTCGCAATTGTTTCGTGATTTGTATTATATTTTTTGACTGTGCTTTAATATATTTATTATTCTCAAAATAGACATATTTTTAACTTTTTAAATTTGTTTTCTTTAAAAACCTCAAATACGGTATTAATACTGTTATTAATTATTTAAAAGATTTTTTTCCGATTTTTTTTTTTTTTTTAGAAAAAAATCACTTTCAACCCAAATTTTCAATTCATTCAGATTAAATACTCCCCACAAGAGGGTTCCAAACACTTTATAATTATAAAAGAGTTTTTTCCGTCTAGCTTGTATGAAACGAAACACTGTGCGTCGCGCGAAATATCTCTCCTCGCGGTCTAGAGGCAGATCGTTCGACACTCGTTATGCAGGACCCGGGTTCGAATCCCATATTTTTATAACTTTTATTTTTTTTTTATCATATGCTACTTATAAATATGTCAATAGACAGAAAAAAGTCAGAATGAAATGAAAAGAGAGAGAGAAGAATAATAAAAGTTTCACTTCCGTCGTGCGTAGGCTTGCCACACACTGTATTTTTTTTTATTTTTAAATACAACTTTACTCAATATATACGAAAAGTTTTTATGGGTTATCTCGATAAAAACTCTCACACAAAAGTTTGTTCAATTTTTTTTTTTTTTTATATATGTATGTAATATTTTATATCTAGATTATTTTATGTATTATTTTGTATTTTTTATTAAGCCCTGATTTGTTTACAAAATATTTGTAATGATACTGCTACCCGGCTCAGAACAGATATTGTCTAGTGAGTCGGGTAGCGCACATGATTTGTAAATAACCATTTATGTCAATAAACGACCGGGTTACAGGCAATAAATATTTTGTAAAATGGTGTTTTATTATTCATATGCATAAATTATTTTAAATAATAAAAGCCATTTTGTTTATTTAAATAATTTTTTATAATATAAATAAATTATGTGTCTATTTTTATAAATACTTAAATACAGATAATTTATTTGTAGGATAATTTATTTATGCCATTTTTAAATATGAAAAGCCATTTTTTATTGAATATGTAATTTATATGCATAAAAGATTGTTTTATTATACAAAATTTATTTAAAACAATGAAAAGGCAGTTTTTTCCATTACGATACGTTTATGACTTACATAATTTGAGAGCATATCTGATTAGATATTTGTTTAATTTTACGATCGATTCTTTTTAATTATATTTAGGTTTTTGCGTTTGTAGCTTCTCTAAAAAATATTAAATACCACTATTTTTTAAATCTTAAATGCAAAAGTTTATGTTTATTATGATAAGGTTTTTTTTAACGCCTATTAAAAGCGATAGTTGTAGGTAAACGTTTACCCTTAACTCAGATGTCAAGAGATTTTTGCTCTATTTTAAAATAATAATAATAGTTTTTGCCTAACAATAAACTATAAAAACATTACCATTTGTTATTTCGGCTACTGGAATATACCTAGTTCTCTCATTCAAAATTTAAGCGTATTAGATTATCAAAAAATTTATATGTAAAAATGCAAAAATCAGTCATTTTAAATACATGTAGGATTACAAAAGATTTTTTAAATATTTATGTTGAGGGATCAGTAGAATTTATAGGCCCTGTTAGGAGTTCTACCGGGCCGAACCCTCTGATATGAAAATATCTGGAGTAGGTGAATTATTTTCCCATTTGATCTCTGGTGAGTTGACGTGTTGTTCTTGTATTGTTTTGTATTTTTTTTGTTTATATAATGCACTTGCATAATTTTGATTGACTAGATGATCATTTGTGGAAAAGTGTGTGGAAGGGTTTAGTTTTTCCTTTTGGGAAGATTTAACCCAGACATAAAGTTAGAAAATATATTTGCGCGCTCCCTCTATCATTCGTATTTACATATCTCCCTTTCAAACCATCTTCAGTAATATTCTTCTTTTTGAACGCTTAAAAAGGAACATACATAATACATTCCTATAGAAACTTATTTTCTCTTTATCAATATTTAGCGGTTTTTCGTATAAAAAACCTTTCGTCAAATTAATAACATTTTCTTTGATTAATGAAGTTACTCCTGAAAAAAATGTCGAACCGTTGACCTTGCATTGCAAAACGAACCATATATTAGGCAAAATGTAGGTAGTTAGTCACGCCCTCCCTACATAATATATCACTCTTTTGGGCAGGAACAAAGCACCGACATCGTATTTTTTCACCGGGGTAATGAACCGCTTCCGCCCGGTGAATTGTTCACATTTCCCGCTTTCGAATAAAATTGTACATACATCCCACATGTGTGGGTACTTGCAAACTATATTTCACCCAACGGGAAAACTAACCAGGCAAAACGTGGATCATTTTTAAACTCTGCGGATTAGAGAGTCTGGACATCTCATTTAATATTTTTTGTTACCTTTGCGAATACTGTACGGAGGAAAATAAGTTGGTATTGCTAATTTATTAAGAATATCTTCAAATTATTCGTATTCCGTTTAAAAAAGGAATTTGCAGGCCCTTAACAAATGAAATGATAGGTTTCCTGTTAAAATTTTAATAAAAGCGGTATTATCACAATATACCCGTTTTTAGCCAGATCACGAATAAATTGAAGAGATTTTAAATAAATCTGCTGTACTTATTTGTCACCGTGTGTGCAAGATTCCCCACAATCTGGTGCCTTTGGAACAATATAATTCCTAATTGGGGTATATTGTGACACCGGGGGGGCGAGGAGGGGAATCAGATGGGACGAAAAAGGTTGGAAAGTACAGTAGAATCAATTTGAAGAAATTATTTCTTATGTACGGGCGGGTGTTCCAAATTATTTCGAATCAGCTTTAACCATATCGGTGATTACAAATATATTCAAACGTGCGCTCTTTAAAGTGGTTTTCCCATATATTTCTCTTTCTCTGTTCATTTGACACGAATACATTTTTAAATGTGTATAAATAAGGCGCCGAGCGCCAAAGGAGCTCAAGCACCAATTATCGAAAATCCCAAGAAATGGCCGACTAATTTGTAACTTACTGATTATTTTAATTTAGAACTTGTATGTTGAAATTATATTTATCTTCTGGTAGTGGTATATTAAAAATATTTTTTCCGATTTTATGTCCGGGTTAAATCTTCCCCATAGGAAGAACTAAACCCTTCCACACACTTTTCCACAAATGATAATCTAGTCAATCAACATTATGCAAGTGCATTATATAAGCAAAATAAATAAAAAATAATACAATAACAAAACGTCAACTTACCAGAGATCAAATAGGAGAATAATTCTCCGACTCCAGATATTTTCATATCAGAGGGTTCGGCTCGGTAGAACTCCTAACAGGGCCTATAAATCCTACTGATCCCTCAGCATAAATATTTAAAAAATCTTTAGTTATCCTACATGTATTTAAAATGACTGATTTTTGCATTTTTATATATAATTTTTTTGATAGATCTAATACGCCTAAATTTTTAATGAGAGAGCTAGGTATAATGCCAGTGGCCGAAATAACGAATGGTAATATTTTTATAGTCTGAGAATGCCAAATTCTTTTTATCTCATTTTCTAAATCTGTGTACTTTTTCATTAACAGATTTTAGAATATTACAGGAATTTGGAATAGCAAAATCAATGATATAAGTTATTTTTTTAATTTTGTCATGTAAAACTATATCGGGTCTATTATGACTAATCGTTCGGTGTGTTAGTATAGTTTTAACATAACATATTTTATAAAATTCGTTTTCTTAAAATGAATTTGGTTCGAATTCATAATATGGTATTATATTACGGCAGTCAACCAAGTTATGTTTAATAACCAACTTTGGTGAATTATTTTCAAAACTTTATTGTGCCTAAATGTATACTCGGACGGTGTTTCCGGAAAAGCAGAACATTTTCTACATAAATCATCAATTCGATTTGTATTATTGATTATATGCTTCCTATAATTTTTAGTATTAATGACTCTAGCCTGAATGGCAAGCATAAATACTTATATTTCTGCGCTCAACTCTCCAATACTCAACCATTTGTTTGACGAAAATTTGTCAACATACGTTTGGTTGAGATAATTGAAGTGTCTTTCGTGTAAAATTTTATTTGACCAGGAATCTAATAATTCCTGGTTAGGATTTATAAAAATGTTGGCATTCTCGTCGTATAAATATAAAGGTGTAATGTTTCTATCTGCTTTGCAAATTATATTGTGCATTTCTGAGCTATTGGCTTTCCTATGGAAAAAAGTTCTTAGCATTTCTACCTTTGTTTCAAAGGTGTTATTTTGACTATACCTCTACCTCCTAAATTTCTAAGTAAATCAATTCGTTCTATAGCTGAATTTGGATGATGGCAATTAAACTTTTTTAGCGCAGTTCTAATTAATCGTTCTAAGCTATTTAAATCTGTATTGGTCCATTTAATTATGCCAAATGAGTACGTTAATAGAGGTATTGCCCAAGTATTTATTGCTTTTACTAAATTTTTAGCAGATAGATTTTATTTTAAAATTTTCCTGATCCTAGTTTGAAATTTAATTCTTATATCATTTTTAATACTATTATGGTATAATCTATTTGATTGTGGGTATCCTAAATACTTATAAACCTCATCCCTTTTCATACTAGTAATTTGGAAATTTCTAAATATAATCTCGTCCCCATCTACAATTTTGCCTTTCTCTCTATGGATCCTTCTAAATTTATCTAAACCAAAAGTCATTTTGATATCATCTGAAAATTTTTTAACTACCTCGATCATTTTCTCTAAATTTTGTTGAGAATTCGAAAATAATTTTATATCATCCATAAATAATAATTGCGAAATTGTACTACTCTCCCTTCTATTACCCTTAATTTTTATTCTAAACTTTTAATTTACATTTTACATACAGGGTTCAATGCTAAGCAAAACCAAAGAGGACTCAATAAGTCTCCCTGAAAAATCCCTCTTTTAATTGAAATGCCCGGTATTACTATTTTCTTACCTTTTAAATTGATAAGTAAATTGGTATTCCAAAAGAACATAATATTTTCCAAAAAACTAATAATAGTGGGGTTAATTTTATATATATTTAATATTTTGATCAGCCACGAGTGCGGGACACTATCGAAAGCCTTTTGGTAGTCTATATAGCAAGTATGTAAATTACGTTTTCTAGTTTGAATGTGTTTTATACGCTATGTGCTTTACATCCCATATGTTTTCTGCTACAACCTTTTTGTTGTTCAGATAAAATATTTTTTTTATCTAAATGAGTATATATTAAATCAGTCAAGCAAGAGATTAAAATTTTGTATATTGTCGGTAAACATGTAATGGGTCTGTACTAATTAATGAAAAATATCTATTGGTTTCCAAAAAGTGTTGTTAGAGCACCTTTGGCATGTAGGAAAATTAAAAAGATGGCGGCTATTGATCCTTTTTTTTGTTACATAAGATTCTGTGGCATTATCATTGACAGGTTCAAATAATGGACTTATTTAAAAAGTCAGTTTTGGATAGCAATAAAGAAACGTTTTGGTATAAACATTTTTTTACGCTAAATAAAAACCGAGAAATTGTCAAATTTGTTGTAATTGTTGTATAATATTCTCCTGAAAAAAGGTAGCATTTGAACTTAAATACTTATAATTTTAAATTATTATATTATGGGTATTAAAAAATATATATTTATGGAAATAAACCTAACATCATTATCAAAAATCAGTATGCCACAGAAACATAACCGCCACAAAACACGTTTTCGCCATTACAACAATTATTTGAGAGCCTTTTGAGTGTTTTGTTGTAATAAGCGTCTATCTACCCAATATTTGTAATATTAGTATTTAAAACCATTACTCCAAACTGATCAAAATAACAAAATCATTATTCAAATTGAACACAATCATTTTTGATAAGTAAGTCAGAGTCAAGTTGAATTTTCTCAAATATAATTGGATATCAAACCAGATGTGATTAGAAATAAGAGTTTATTTCCTTCGTGGAAGTATAATTTTGGTGGAAAAATATACTAAAATGGCATTTATAACCATACTTCAACAGTAACCTAAAATATTTAAAACAACAGCGTATGTGAAAAAAAATCCATAAAACATGTTACATTTTCTTTTGGTTTATAGTCGTAACACACATCAAAAGTCTGCTTCTAACCCATCTTGAACTCATTTTTAGTTTATTTCACTTTTGAGAACATACTCGTACATTAAATCAAATAAATCTGACACCTGTTTTGGTGCCGCAGAATAATGGCGGATAAACTTCTACGGCATGCCGAAATAACGGCCAAAACAATGATGACAAAGAAAGTGAATGTCTATGGTAAAATATTTGAGCCAAGTGATTTTGTGGTATGATACAATTCGATTTGTAGAAAAACCCACATTCAAATGTCAAAATCCGTAAAGTTGACGCTTAAGCTCCTTTGGCGCCCGGCGCTAAATATATATATATATGAAAGTTTCTTGAAATGGCTTTAGTTGTATTTAGTGACCATCTACGTAAGTATAACCCACACTTTCTCTTCCTCATCTCCATATCCTCTCCACTCTCTCCAGCCTCACAATATACTTAGGCACTAGGAATATTGTGCAGTATTCACCTAAAATATATATATATATATATATATATATATATATATATATATATATATATATATATATATATATATATATATATACATATATATACATGGTGTCCGGAAACTCGTAGTACAAGCGGGAAACTGGTGAATCTACATCACATTTGGAGTCGATTTTGTAGTATAATTTTTTTTGATTTGAGCTTTCGTTTTCGAGTAAATCGAGTCAGAAGTTGATTTTTTTTTTGATCAAATTCTTATAAATTATTACTGAAGATCAAAGTACCCAACTAATTAAAACTATTTAAAAATTTAAAAGTAAAACAAATAATGACGAAAAAATTTGAACCCTGAAATAGCCGAAAAATATATTTTTTTGTTTTTTTTTTTTTTTATAAAAATGCTCAAATCAAAAAACTTTATGTTTATTTGGGTTCCCCGTGTGGTATACATTCTCCAGTTTCCGGCTTGTACTGCGAGTTTCCGGACACCATGTATATATATATATATTTTTTTTTTTTTTTAATTAACCCAGCAATGAAACCTTCAAAAACGAATTATTTTGTTCCTTTTAAGCGTAATTTTGTTAAGTAAACATAATTGTAAGGAAATTTGGCATTGATCATTTGCAAAAGAATCAAAATCACGGTTTGAGACGGTGATGACAGTTGTAGTTCTGTAATATATTTTATTACAAATATTATCCCTTACGGCCTCCGTTCCTGATTAAATTCTGGTGATGAAAAATCATAAAATAATTTCTTATCTGACGTCAAAACCACAAGTACAACTTGACACACCAATCTGTTCATTCATTATATTTTATTTGTTTGCCTACCATACTATGTTAGGTAGTTATTTTTAATATGTTTAACTATGTGGGACGTGTGGGATTTCGCCAATCTCCCCTCATCCCGGAATAAAATGTATTGTTATTATTAATATAGTATAAAATGTTTTACCGTCTCATATATTGGCGTATCAGTCCTCGTTAAAACCTTTTTATGTTGTTGTCATTCCAATTACTAGACTTTAAATAAGATTTTCAGGAACAGAAATACAATCATTACCAAGTTCCAGGAATCAACGGCTTTTTAATAAAATGACTATTGCCAGCAAAGTACTAACCGTCAAAACATATTTATTGAGTATTGAAAATTTTTAACGTTTCATTATATACAAACATGATTTAAAATCAAAATTTATAAATTACGTTGAAGGTGTGGAAGTTTTGTTTATTTCACACAGCGCCAGTTATTTCACAAACTTTAGATTTCTTTCACTTTTCTCTGTCTTGCAATTTTTTCAATTCTCTGAATTCTAATTTTATTAAATCTCACAAATGTTTTATTTTTACTAGTTCTCTTATTTCTCCAAATCGTCTATATGGATCTTATCTTAATTCTTCTACTCATCCAATTATATAAAGTCTTATTTAATTGAATGAAAAAACATACACTTAGTAAGACACCACTTTATTTTTGAATCAATAACGATAGCCAACCGGGTTTCGCTTGTCCCAAGCTTCATCTTGGGACAAGCGAAACCCGGTTGGCTATCGTTATTGATTCAAAAATAAAGTGATGTCTTACTAAGTGTATGTTTTTTCATTCAATATGTCACACCCCAAAGTATTTGCTTCCTTCGAAAATATCTTATTTAATTATTTAAATATCCCATTTTCTTAAAAAAAATATTAATTTTATTACCTATTTCATTGTTTTAACGACTTTTTTAACTCCTTTAACTAGTTCAATTGATTTAATTCCCGTAATTCCAGGATTTCAATTTTTTAACTTGTCCAAAAGCAAAATACAAATTCTTCCAACTCTCGTCCTTATTCTGTATATTCTTTCAATTAATTTAATTCCAAAGTTATCCTTATTTTATTATTTCTCTTATATCATATAATTCTTTTAGTACTTTTAAATCTTTCGATTTCTGGACTGTGATGATTCGTCCGATTAAAAGTGTAATTCTTTAAATTGATAACCTTTTAATTCTTTCAATTCTCTTTATTGCTTATTTCTTTATTATTCATTCAAATTATTTAAATCTCACGATTATGGTAATTACTTTAAATATTTTAATCTAAATAATACATGTTAACATCTTAGTTATCTGAACTGTTTCAATTTATTTAATTCATAAAATTATCTTAATTTTTTTACTCATTGAATTTAATAAACGATTTAAAAATCTCAATATTGTAAACTACTACTTCATTAGATCACTACTATATTATTATTACTATTAATTGATTATCACTGCTACATTATACTATCACTATTTCTTACTCTAAAAAGTACAATTTCTTTGATCCTTCTAATACGTGTGACTTATTCATTTGATTTAATTCCTTTAATTCAATTACATTAAATAATTCATAGTACTAATATAATTAAAACAAAGAATCTAATTCACTTAAGTAAATTGATTGCTTCATAATTTTTGTAAAATTGATTCACTTAATTACTTTGATTTCTAAAACTCTTTCAATTCCTTTGATTCTCCCATAGACATATGAATTCATATGTATATGAATTCTCCTTAATATTTAAATAAACTGATTTATTTCTATTATTCATTTTATTTATTTTAAATATTTTTCACCCTTTCTTCACTCACATGACAGATAATTTTATGGTACAACTAAGGATCTCATTATAATCGGTGATATTAACATAGACATACTAAACGAAACCAGATCTCACACTACAGACTTTCTAAACCTAATGGCCCTAGATGTTTTTATACCATTATATCGAACATTATATCATACAACTAGATTAAGTTGTTGCTACTCACTGTGTCAATAACTTGAAGTAAACACCTGCAAGTTTGATGACCCCTTTTTTCCAAATCACAATATTTACCAGTTGAAAATGCCAATAATACTCGACTAATGCATCAAAACAATCTGTTACTAGGCGATACAGGCCAAGTCGACTATATGAAACATCATATTGTTGCATTTAATATCGATTGCACACCCGCGAGAATGATGACGTTATTGTTGAAAACGAAATGTTAACAAAGGATATTTGTTACCAGGCTGATATTTTTGATACATACTACAGAAACTGTAACATGTTTTGCAAGCTGACGTCGCACGAACAACTGTGGAAGACTATAAATACTTCACAAAAAAATATATTTACTATTCAATTTTTACAACTCGTCGAAGCACCACCTTGAATTACCATTCCTGATTCTCACTAAAAGCTGCGTCACCTGCCACAACCAACACTGCCGTCCTGGATAGCTGAGCCAAGCCCGCCCGCTACTTGACCATCTTTATCAAGATATCACAATTATCTGGGGTCTGCGTGTGCCGGTCCTTACTGAAAGCTGCGTCACCTGCCACAACCAACACTGCCGTCCTGGATAGCTGAGCCAAGCCCGCCCGCTACTTGACCATCTTTATCAAGATATCACAATTATCTGGCGTCTGCGTGTGCCGGTCCTTACTGAAAGCTGCGTCACCTGCCACAACCAACACTGCCGGCACTCTATCAGCTGAGCCAGACGCATCTGTCATCATTACAATAATGGGGCGTCTCCGTGTGCCGGCCCTTATAATCAAATGACCATGCCGCCGCTGAATTCCTGCGACTGAACCAGCCACAGAAGCTGACAACCTAAAGGCTGACGAATACCTGCTGGCTACCGACTGAACTATCCAGTGCCGCTGATCACCTAGAGGCTGGCCAATCCCTGCTGCATTGATGCTGACAACCTAGAGGCTGGCCAATTCCTCCTAACTACTGACTGAATTAGCCACTGATGCTGACAACCTAGAGGCTGGCCAATTCCTCTTGGCTACCGACTGAATTAGCCACTGATGCTGACAACCTAGAGGCTGGCCAATTCCTCCTAGCTACTGACTGAATTAGCCACTGATGCTGACAACCTAGAGGCTGGCCAATTCCTCTTGGCTACCGACTGAATTAGCCACTAATGCTGACAACCTAGAGGCTGGCCAATTTCTCCTGGCTACCGACTGAATTAGCCACTGATGCTGATAATCTAGTGGCTGGACAATTCCCCCTGGCTACCAACTGAATTTCGCACTGATGCTGATAACCTAGAGGCTGGCCAATTCTTCCTGGCTACCAATTGAACTGGCCACTGCTGCAGCAGTTACCTGCGCCATTTGCTGTATTGTATGTCACGATGATACACAATGTGCTCCGATCTGAAATTATCGCTGAAAGAATTCCGATTGTCTCAGTTTCTATCTTTGTATTAAAACCCAGTTGTATTGAAATACATATAACTATATCTTGTGAATTGGGTTGGCTGTAAGAAATAGGAAGTATCTATAGGCTACACCCCTTTATACATTCTGTATACCAGTACAATACATCTAATTAAAAGGTGAATTTTGATTTGAATCGTCTTTCTTCTATGTTGGTTTGGATAGAATACCTCACGGTGTTTTACTTAAATCATTACCCAGGTTGAGGGCTGATGAGTGCCGGTGCTTATTATTTACAGTCTTTTTTTATGCAGGTAAACACGTCCCGTACAACCATACATTAACATAACTACATACTAAGACATGCATAGATCACATCATGGTTAGATCAAAGTTGGTCGATAAATCTATAGTGCTCAAATCCACTGTTACAGATCATTACTCAACCATCCTAGAATTGCACGGCTCAAAGTCCTCGCCATCCAAGCCCAGCAATACTCTTCATAATATTGTTAAAATGGATCTCCTGATAAAGTTTGTAGAACAAGAAAAATGGGAACTTTCCGAAAATGTCAACATAGACCACGAAAACTTGTTTGCATCACCAACTGCCCACATCAATGAATCAACTGTCCCAATAAAACCAGAACCCAACAAAAAAAATCTGTAAACGTGGATTACGAACGGCCTTATTTGCTGTATACCTAAAAACAAGGGACTTCATAAACAAGCCCTCATTAACCCAGACCCTCAATTCTTACGTGTCTTTAAAAAGTATCGTAATATTTGCAATAACCTGATAATAATAACTAAAACAATTTTTTTACAAAAAAAAAGATTTGCGATATGACAGTAAAGTACCTAAGTGATATCTCAGAAAATAAAAAAACCTCACTCAATATTTAATCACTTGATATTAACGGGAAAAATATCCTAGTCCATGAAGACTCAAAAACCTTAGGTGATCATGCCAACCATTTCTTTAGTAATATCGGGACGAACTAGCAAACAAAATCCTTAAAGCCACTAATAAAACTCAAAATCTCCTAACCACACGGGGAAAAACAACAGAACATTCATTATTCCGCACTTATTTTAGCCCCCACATCCACTAGTGAAATTGTCTATACAGTGCTGTCCATCAAAGTGCTGCTAGAAATGATAAAATTTTACCATACATATTAAAACACATAGTCTTCTTTATTACCGCAGCATCAAAGCATATTACTATTCTTAGCTTCAAAAGCGGATCCTTCCAAAACCATCGAAAACATGCAACAGTTATCCAAATTTATAAGATTGGAACTAAAACAAATATTAAAAATTATAGGCCCATTTTATTACTAAGTATCTTATCGAAAATCATTAAAAAAATTGTTAAAAGTAGACTTGTCTCCCATCTGGAAATCCAGAAGATTCTTTCGCCTTATCATTTGGCTTCCAAAAAAAACTAAATACAGAATCAGCAATCTTAGATCACCCTGGATGGAGGTGACTCCTGCATCGCCACATAGACTTAGCTAAAGCATTCGACACGGTTTCCCACCCCGTACTTCTTGAAAGACTATCTCATATTGGAATCCGGGATAGAATTTTAGACTGGTTCTCCTCATACCTAATTGCCAGATTGCAAACCGTGAAAATTACCAATAAAGATGTAAGTAACCCTCTACCAATTAATTTTGGATTCCCCCAAGGAAGTTTCCTATGCCCAATTCTACTCCTCATAAATATTAATGATCTCTGTAAACTACCCATAACTGGAAAACTTTCTCGGCAAAAATCTTTTGCAGCTGTGTAAATAGGTTGACATAAAAATTGAAAAGAAACATTCGACATTGCTCAAAATGACATAGGCCTAGTAAAGAATTGGTTATATGATAAACTTTTTACTCTCAATGCTAGAAAATCTAAAATTTTAACCTTCAGTCTGTCTTCTGCTACCCAACCTAACAAAAAAATTATAATTCACTCCTTTCCAAGACCTGATTCTTCCTGAAATTGGCCAAACTTGGCACAAGTCACAAATATAAAATATGTAGGGGTCTTGATTGATCAAGAAATCATTGATCCCCAAATTATAAATAGAACTTAACTGGTTTATTTTTTACTCAAGATCTTAAATTCAAAATTAATTTATGTGTAACTATATGTTTTTTTAAATGTACTCAAATTAAAATTTAAAAAATAAATCGACATCTACTTTGGGATTAGCACATATCCAGTCTAAATCGATAATAATGTTTTAATTATATGTCAACTCCATTTAAAATTTATGCTTACACATTTTTTGTACAAATACAATAAAAACACTCTTACAACACAATCACACCACCAAAAATATAACCAAACGACACTACAATGTACCTAAACTTCATACTACATCAGCACAAAGACAATTCACCTACCTAGCTCCCAAAATTTTCAATCTTCTCCCAGATATTTTAAAAACCGAAACTCAACTCCACACTTTCAAAACACAAATAACTCTATTGATCTGCAATACATTTCAATCACAACACCCATACATTCAACACTTTAACCGCCTAATCTCCCTCCACACATCTCTCACATTCCTCAGGTGATTTAATTCATATAAAATATAATACATATCAATGTTTAATTATTATTCATTTATTGTTTATCACATAAAATATTAGCTTTATCGGAATCGTATAATTTACTCACATTTATGTGTATTATGAAAATCCTCAATCTGAAAATTTCACCCGCCATAACACAGGGGCATCCCTAGCATGATTGTTAAAATAACATTCAAAATTTATCCATGTAAATTTTCTTTGAAATAAAAAAAGTTCTATGAAATTTCTATTCAAGTAATGTAATATTGTTTGTGCTCCCACGCGTTTGCAGCGCTTCGAAATTGTGTATCGAAAGCCTTATGTAAACACATGTTTGCCTCCTTTTTGAAGCAACGGGTCGCCAGGTTAGACTCAACAAGTTTAAGCTCCCTTAATAAAAATGTATTCTACTGAAATGTTGTGAGATCAGAGACCGTGCAAATTTCTTTATGCTTGTAGGAACGTTAATCCATGTGTGTAAATGATTTATATAGCCCAAATTACTTACATTTTAGACTAACTGCGATTTTTTCTAATAGCTATAGATATCTATATATACATAAACACCTCACAAATTTACTTGCTGAGCATTACTTGCCGTAAGCGATCTGAATAACCTGCAATATTTATTAAAATAACATCCAAAATTATGGATATAAACATTTAAGGGTCAAGTAATATATTTATTTATTTTTTAAGACATACACAGTACAATAAGATACAGTTAGATATTTTTAGTTATTACATAGTTGTAGTACCTATTACATATGTCCATAAAATCATAAAAAGGGTCACATTTAGGCCCAATACTGTTTCTCCTTTTCATAAACGATATTGTTACTGTATTTGATAAAAATGTTGAAGTGCTACTTTTTGCCGATGACCTTAAACTATTTAAAATTATAAAAACAATAAATGACTGTATTCACATTCAAATAAATTTAAATAAACTTCAAGATTGGTGCAAAACTAACAAACTTTATCTCAATATTAGTAAATGCCACATTATAAGATTTTTCACCACAAAACAACCCCTTAACTATCAATACAAAATTAACAATGTTTCTCTCGCCTCTGTCAGTGAAATTAACGATCTCGGCATTATTTTCGATTCAAAATTTAACTTTCTTTCACATGTAGAAACAGTCACCAACAAAGGATTAAAAATGCTCGGCTTCATTCTCCGAAATGGCAGAGACTTTAAAAATATTTCAACACTAAAAATCTTATATTCCTCACTTGTTCGAAGTCAAATCGAATATAATTCTCCTATTTGGTGTCCTTACTTTAAAATCCACTCCGATTCTATTGAAAAAATTCAGCATAAATTCCTAAGATACATTAACTATAAACTCGGTCTACCTATAGAATCAATAAATTACAATCACTTGATGAAAGAATTAAACCTACTTAAACTCTCAGGTAGAAGACTTATTTCCGATTTGACTTTTATTTTTAAAATTGTCAATGGTATTATAGACAGCCCTGATATATTAAGCCTAATTACCTTCCATATACCCACTAGAACCACTCGATCCAAAATTCTTTTTAATTTTAATAACAATATCAGGACTGCGTCATTTAGAAACTCCCTTATACCTAGAATGCATGCAGTTGGCAATGCTTTCTCAGAAGTAGTAGATGTGTTCAACTGCACGGAATATAGCTATAAGAAGGCTATAATAACATACCTCTGTCGTAATTATCAATGTTATTAGGCATAATACCATTCTATTCATAAGTTATCACAGAACCTAAACAATGCACTTACATCAGATATCAGACAGAAGAGTGTTATCTAATAATTTTATATACTTAATCAAAACTATAATTTTTCCCAAAATTGTTATGAGATGTCTTACTGACAGCCCTGATTCAATAGAGCTAACTCTTAGTTCTCAGCAAATTCAACCAAATTCAATATTGAAGGTAACAATAACCTCAATACTAAACTACTGTACGGATTGAAAATAAAAATGCTAATGTACCTATGTATACCAGATGTTATTTTTGTTTAATTTTCAACATAATTTCTCTGTAATTATTCTGTTTAACATAATACTGTTTCGCTCCTGTGAACCACTGTAAACATAAATCATGTATATTGTAAAAGCCTTTTACGGCGTCTAAATAAATAAATAAATAAAATATCATTACGTAATTTCGCCTGAGATTGTTATAAAAGGAAGGAAGTGTGTGGATAGATAATAATAAATGAATTGAAAACAAGAATTATAATAAGCTCACGAATTGTAATTGACTGTTACTACATAGGAGTTTTGAAAAATGATGTGAAAATATTTTTGAAATATGTCATGCTAAGAAATTTAATAAGTTAGTTTTGTATGTTAGAAAGGAATCATAAAAGATGTCTAAATGTAGTAATTTTTCATAATGGGTGTATGTTGTGATTGCGCGAGTAATTACTGAGTTGTTTGCTGCATTGGTATTGTTGGCTTCAATATGAAATAGTGTAGTGTGCCTGGTACGCCTCGTTGGAACATTTAAACCAATGACGGATAGCAATTCGGGACTATCAATTTTATTATTTAGCAGATTATGTAGAAACAACAGGTCCGACAATGTGCGTCTTTTTTGTAAAGTTAACATATTATTTGTAGTTTTGTTGTATTTCTTGAGTAAATGTTTCGAAAATTTATTCTGTATACTTTCTACTAAATCTATGTATACCTTATATTGAGGATTCCATATTGTGGAAGCATACTCCAGTGGACTTCTGACCAATGAACAAAACAAAATTTTCAGAGTCTAAGCACTTTTGAAAACTTTACATATTCGTAATTAAAAACCTAGCATTCTGTAGGATTTTGAAATAATGTTTTCAATGTGCTTGTCAAAAATTAATTTGCTATTTAAGTAAACACCTAGATTTTTACACGTAGACATAGGTTGTAAAGGTTTGTTGTTCAAGTTGTATGGATAGATGATATTGTTTTTATTTCTAGTAAATGGAATAGAGTGACACTTAGATATGTTTAAGGACAATAAATTTTATTCACAAATATCAAGATCGCTTTGCAATTTCATACAATCGGGTAAACACTGTATAGCTTTTTAAATTTTTGTGTCATCCGCGTATAAAACAAAGTAACTATTTTTAACGCATACGTAAATGTCATTTATATAAATATTAAATAAGAGTGGTCCAAGATGCGACCCCTGGGGCACACCTGAGACGATTTCCGTTAAGCAAGATGCAAAACCATTGACAACCGTGATTTGGTGCCGTGAATTCCTAGACCTAATAACTTTTGTAAAAGAATATAATGATTAACACGGTCAAATGCTTTAGAATAATCCATATAAATGGCATCTACCTGGCATCGCATATCCATTTGAGCATGAAGAAAATTTGTAAAAAATGCAAGATTTGAAGTTGTGGAGCGATTTTTCATGAAGCCGTGTTGATTATTTAAGAGTGAGGGTGAGATAGTAGAATATAATTGATCGTAAACAATTTTTTCCAATACTTTACTTAGTATCGGTAATTTGTATATAGGTCGATAGTTCGATACATCATTTTTACACCATTTTTATATATTGGGGTAATCAAGGCTGTTTTCTACTTGTCGGGAAATGTTCCTTCAGATAGCGATAGTTTGAAAATAACAAAAATGGGGGGTGTCAATTGTTTACTACAATAATTTATGAAGATCCCTGGAAGTTGATCATCCCCTGGTCCCTTTTTGATATTAATGGACTTAAAGTATTTTTTTTTTTATTTATTTAGCAAAAGATTATAAATTTATATACATTATTTAAGAAATGTTTTGACTGCCCAACTAGGAGGATTCCCGTTTTAGGACAGTCAAATCAGGATGAGTATTAACATTTTGATAAGTTGTTTGATAAGTATAGGATTAAACTAACGAAACACGAAACAAGAAGTGAAATCAAGTTTAAAGTCGCTAGACATAAACAAAAGTGCGGGTCACGATGGAATTCCGGCGTTTTTCCTTAGATCTGTTGCGTCGTCACTGTGTATGCCGCTTACCATAATATTCAATAAATGTCTGAGTGATGGGGTTTTCCCTGGCAGGTGGAAGCTGGCCTACATCATACCGGTCCATAAGGGTGATTCGCGTCAACGAGTGGAAAACTACAGGCCAATATCCATTCTCTCGGCGATCCCTAAACTGTTGGAAAGACTTGTCCATACTAATATATATCCCCAGCTTGCTGCCAAAATTACAGAACAACAACACGGGTTTGTCAAAGGCAAATCTACCGTGAGTAATTTACTAATTTACTCTATTTTTTTGTTTACTAGCATGGATCGAGGCCATCAGGTAGATGCAATTTACTGCGATTTCAAAAAGGCTTTTGACAAGGTTGATCACCTTATTCTTATTAAAAAAATTATGTATAACGGAATTAGGGGAAACTTATTACGTTGGTTCATCTCATATTTAACAAAAAGACAGCAAGCTGTATCGTTACGAGGACATACTTCCGTATGGGAACCAGTTACTTCTGGCGTACCACAGGGATCAATTCTAGGACCGCTTTTATTTATACTTTTATTAATACAGTTTCTGAATGTTTCATGCATTGTTTATTTCTCTTGTACGCCGATGACATAAAAATATTTGCTATTGTTAGGAATTTAAATGATTGTCTGCTCATCCAATGAGACTTAGTAAGGTTCGAAGCGTTTTGCAATGAAAACAAAATTTACCTAAGTTACAATAAATGTAAACAAATAAGCTTCACTAAAAATCATAACGCTATTATACACAATTATTACATAGGCAACTATTCACTAGATCGTGTATACTGTATAAGGGATCTTGGCGTACTTTTTGATTCCAAACTTCATTTCGATGCGCACATTAAAAACATTGTGAATAAAGCTTACTGCATGCTAGGCTTTGTTATCAGAAACAGTGCGTATTTCGAAAGCCTGAAACCTACCTTCTGCTTTACTATACGCTGGTCCGTTCTCAACTTGAATACTGCACCTCCATATGGACTCCACTTTACGATATCTATAAAGAAAATATTGAAAGTATCCAGAAGAAATTTCTGCGTTACCTCAACCACAGAATGAGCGCACCTAAACGGGGATACACAAATATGCTCTCGAAATATAACGTCTCCACTCTTACTAACCGGCGGACTTACCTTGACCTAATGACCTTGTACAAAATCTGTAACAACTTTATCGACTGTCCTGGCTTACTCAATCTAATAAACTTTAAAATACCACTCAGAACGACGAGGCTTAACGACTTATTCCATATTAGCCGGACGCGCACAAATGCTGGTGTCAGAGATCCAATCAGAAGAATGTGCGAATTGTATAATAAAAACCAAAACCTGAAGGATTCCGACAAGACAACAATAATACCGCTGTACAGAAACACGCTGTGAATTTCGTTCCTGTTTAAAATTAAACTAGTAAATATTCTAAACGTATTTGACAAAAAATAGTGCACTAATATATACGGAATTGCAGTAGCAGTGTAGTAAAGAAGTGTCAAGCTGTACTAGTACATCTGTAATAACCTAAATCCGAATTTAAAAAAAAAAGTTTGCTCTCAAAACAATTGATAAACAGCGATCACTCGGTCCGAACTCTGTGCTCGCCCTACTGGCCAGTGTTGAACTCAGTTTGTGTGTGTGTGTGTACGTGACTACTACGTTCAACCGCCGACCAACATCGTCCACGCAGGGCCACTAAACCTTTTACCGCTCTACATTTCGAAGCAGTACCATGGACACCAGTGACACCTTTTCTTTCATCTCTGCGGCAAACCAAATTATAAATTCCTTACAAAATACTATAATGGACCCAAGCAATAAGTTTACAAAAGAACAAATGGGGAAATTGTCACCAAAACTCACAGAACTGCTAGGGAATATAAGCCTTGTTGCTACCAAAATGGGCTTTCTGGAGAATAATCAGCCTACAAATACTGATATAAAAAAACAAAAAAATATAAAAAACAAGTACAGTATCTTAATTACTCCAAAAAATAAAGATACATCAACAGAAATACAAAATAAAATTCAAAGGCACTTTAAAACCAGCCAATTAGGAATATGCATTGAAGGCATTAAAAAAATCTCCCAAAATCGAATTGTAATCGATTGTGTTAATAAAGAAGATGCTAAAAAACTACATACTTTAATTTCTAAAGATCTACATGATATCGACTGCAAAGAATTAACAAAGAAAAAACCAACAATGATATTCAAGGGAATTTTCAACGACTTCATCAAAGAAGATTTTACTGACGATATCTTGGACAAAAATGAGGATATCAAAATTGTAACGCAAAAAACAGAAAAAAATTCTATTTTTAACATAAAAGCAATAATTAAAAACAAATACAATGACACCGCTAACTACATAGTAGAAGTAGATAGCACAACCAGGAAGATTCTATTAAATAAAGAAAAAATAAACATTGGCTACCAGCGAGTTACGGTTGGCGACGCCTGCCCAGTAATACAATGCTACTTCTGTCTACGCTACGGACATACATCAAGAAACTGCAACCAGAAAGAGAAAAACAATTTGCCTTCCTGCTCGCACTGTGGAGCTGCTCACTTGTTCAAAGAATGTCAAGCTTCATCAAATCAACCGAGGTGTGTAAACTGCACTTTTCAAAATGACAGATTTCAACTGTCATTTCCTACCAATCATAATGCGAATGATAAAACCAACTGTTTATATTATAAAAAATGCTGGCATTCGCACAACAGAAAATTGAATACTAATTTGGATTCAAGGTATATTTTTCATAGTAACTCATGTTTATTGTCAATATATTATGCATGTACCTGCACATTCAAACATTTAAAAACCAACAAAATTAATAATACTATGACATATGCTTTAAAAAAACATGATGTTTCTTATCAATCTCCAGTATATAAAACATGTATACTTACTATTAAAACTGAAAATTCTAAGAAATATTCAAAAATGATACTAACAATTAAAAAAAAAATGTCCATAATCAAACTAACTGTCAATATTACAAAAAAATACTTGCTCTTACGCAACAAAAATTGGAATATTGTTATAAATTTTAAAGATGTCTATAAAAATATCTCATGTCTATTCTCAATGTCTTACAAATACGCATGTATTTTTGAAAATCCACAAGATATAAAAAATAATAATTCTATAGTCTATACATTAAAAAACCGACAAATCTTTCATCATTCTACATACTTTAAAGTAAGGATATATGTATTTAAAACCAAAAAATTTAAATCATTCTCTATATTGAAGATAAAAAACCTAAATATTTTCTTCATGATAACACATATCTACATACTACACTTTTATGTTTATTTTTACAATACATTACATCTACGTTCTACATTTGTATATTCCTACCAGAAAATAGATAATACAACAACAATCCACAACTACGTTTATCGAAGGCTAGTAAATTATAGAATACTAAAGTCTAATTATAGATATATTAATTTGTCAAAATTATTATTATATACATTACTAACCCATATATCATGCTGCCAATATTCTATATGCAATAAATCTCTGCACTATATGTTCACTTGTACTATTGATATATTCTTACACAAGCTATGTTTTATTGTAATTATTATAAAAAGAAGAACGAATCAAATTAATTTTTGCTGTCAATTAAACAAACACTCACTATGTCTCCGAGTATTATCTAAACATAAAATAAATCTTATAGAAAAAATCATAACCTACAATTTTAGATATGAACTGAAATCGAGCAAGAATAGTGTTACACTAATTATGAGCATTATTACTTATTCATTTCCTCGTAGAATTATATATACATATTCTATCACACCTAAATAAATGCAATGGAAAATTTTAACTTAAGCGAAATTGATAAAAATCTAAATATAGAAGAATACGTATGTGAAGCAGCCAGTGAATGCAATAGGATCTATGACAATATAATAAATAGACTAACAATCTTGCACCTAAACATTAGAAGTATAAATAAAAACATGGATGAACTTCTGGTATCCCTAAATACATTATGTTCACAGCCAGATTTCATAATACTATCCGAGGCGCACATACATGCAAACATAAATATACCAATCATCCCAAACTACAAAAATTACAATACAAATTATCAGATTAATAAAAATAGTGGAATTGTAGTATACGCCAAAGAAAAATTTACTGATATCAATATTACCGAAATACACATATGCAAAGCAAACTGTTTGTCATTAAATTTTGTTTTAAATAATATGCCATTCAATATAATCGCAATATATCGAACACACAGCTCTGATGTATCTTTATTTATAGAAGAATTAAAAAAAATACTATGTAACAAAAACCATCTAAATTGTATCGTAATGGGTGATTTAAATATTAATATTGGTCCAAATAACCACTGTAAAAATAAAATAGATTATATAAATGCTATGAGTGAAATGAACTTTATATCATGTGTAAATAATTACACAAGAGAATTTGCAAACCAATCGCCATCATGCCTGGACCACATATGGAGCAATATTAAACACACAGAAAAAATTAAATCTATTATATGGAAAAATGATATAACAGATCACCATTCAAATATTTTTATTTATGATTTAAATAAAAACTTAGGATTAAATGACTCTAGAAAAAATATTAACATAATTTCCAAATTGAACAATGTAAAATTAAATAATAAATTAAGTAACGAATCTTGGTCCTCAATACTAAATTGCCAAAACCCAGACATGTGCGCAAACTTCTTTGAAGAAACTTTAAATGCTCATATCGCAGACTGTACAACCTTTATAAATAATCAACCTAGTTCTAAATTAAGGAAAATCAAACCATGGATTACGCAAGGATTACTCATATCTATCCGGAAAAAAGAAAAACTTTTCATAGATACAAAAAAAAATTCCACCAATAGCCAAGTAAAAAACGATTACAAAATATTCCGGAACAAACTCATTAAAATTATCAAAGACACAAAAGAAAAATATTACAGGGAGAAAATAATCCTCACAAAGGAAAACCCTAAAAAAACATGGAACACTATAAATGAAATAATGAATAAAAATAATAAAAATAAGTCTACAATAAATGTCATAAACAATAATGGAACTAAAATAAATGCTATCCGTGAACCAAAAATGTGCGCAAATATTTTCCACAAATTTTTCGCTACCGTCGGTCAAAAACTTGCATATAAAATTGACCAAAATTATCAACCTGATGACATACATGAAGATAAAATAACAAATAGCAATCTTTCAATTTTTAAAACGACTACAGAAAAAAATATTGAAAACATAATACAATCACTTAAAAATGGTAGTGCGCCAGGATACGACGGTATAACTACAGAAATCTTGAAAAAATACTGCAATTTTCTAACCAAACCGATTACGCATATAATTAATGTAAGTACTAAATACGGAATATTCCCGTCTAACTACAAAAAAGCCATTTTAATCCCAGTATATAAATCCGGAGATTCAAAAGAAGTAAACAATTACCGCCCAATATCCTTATTATCCAACATTGCAAAAATACACGAAAAAGTAATAAAAAAACAAATTACTGATTATACAGATAACCAAAAAAGTATTAACCCTAGTCAATACGGTTTCAGAGATAAACTTAGCACACAAGACGCAATTGCAGAATTAACTAAGCTTATTTACAAAACATTAGATAGAGGCAAAAAATGCTTAAGTATATTCATTGACCTCCGTAAAGCTTTTGATAGTGTCTCACATTCAAAATTAATTAATAAACTAAATAATATAGGAATTACTGGCAAAGCTAAAACATGGTTAAAAGTTATCTCTATCAAAGAACTCAACAAGTTAAAGTAAACAACGAATTAAGTGAAATAGAAAATATAGATTTTGGAATTCCACAAGGAACTGTTTTGGGACCTTTACTATTTATATTATATGTAAATGAACTTTTTCAACTCCCAATCATTGGAAACATCATATCTTACGCAGATGATACAGTGATAACTATTGAAGGAAATTCTTGGAATGAGGTCGTAGTATCAGCTAATAATGCAATAAATATCGTTAAACTATGGTTTGACGAAAACTTATTGACACTGAATGTCGAAAAAACCCATTTTATACCTTATAGCCTAACAGGGAATAACTCAAATGTAAATCTAAACATAAAAATTCACGAAAGAAATTGCCTCCTTAAATTCGCACCCTGTAACTCAAACTGTATAAACATTAGTACTAAAAAAGAAATAAAATATCTTGGAATAATTATTGATAATAACATTAAATGGAAAAGTCAAATAAATTCCACAGTAGACAGAATGAGAAAACTAATCTATATATTTTTTAGACTAAGAAATATTGTATCATTAAAAATACTAAAATATATTTATTATGCACTGGCGCACTCTGTCCTACAATATGGAATCGTGGCTTGGGGGGGTGCATATAAATCATCCCTACTCCCACTAGAAACTATTCAAAAAATACTAATCAAAATAATCTTAAAAAAGCCATATTACTACCCAACTATAAATGTTTTTCAAGATTTCCCGGTTCCCCCACTTACAAAAATTTATGACAAAATTGCACTTCTACAAATACATAAAGATTTCTTTAGTAAAAATAATTTACCACAATTGAATATTAGCAAAAGAATAACATCTGTTGGAGGACTAACCGTGCCACTAACACGAACCACAACAGCACAACATCACTATATATTCAAGGGTGTAAAATTATTTAATAAATTACCATTTGATATACGATCGGAAGAAAACTACGAAAAATATAAAAAAAAAATTAAATTAAAATACTCTTGTACCACCTCATAACTTTACTTATTGTTTAGAAATATGTTTTTGCCTTTTAAATTCTTTGAATCATTTATTAACTAACCTATATTTTTATTGCTTTTATTGTTATTTTTTGTTTTATTACTAATATTTTTTGTTTAATTTAAAAAAATGTTAAAATATTTTTGTTGTCCTCTCCTAAACACAAGCAGCTGCTTTATTAGGAGAGTGATTGAAATATTAGTGTTTATATTGTAAAAAAAAATTGTAACCTTGTTTATATGTTTCAATAAAATTAAAAAAAAAAAAAAAATTATATTTTTTGATACATATAGTACTTTTGGTAGGAAATTGATGTCTGTTTTACTATAAAAAAAAGAAGAAAATGTGTACTTACTTCATTCACTATACTCTTTAAGTACTTTTTTATGATTTATCTCTAAACTTGTATAAAAATATTTGTACACTTTTATTTAATACTGAGCATTATCTGTATACAAAATAATTTTACCTTATTTACATGTAAAAAATATTTAAAATTGTTATCTACCAGTCAATCAGTGAGAAATAGTTAGGATGCAGGCGAATTCTCAAGTTATTGTTTTACAAAATTATCTTTTAATTACTGTCTGTATCTGTGTTTTCTCCTTAAATAAATAAAATAAAATAAATAATAATAATAATAATGAAATAATAGGTATTTGTACTTTTAACTGGTGCCTAAGCCTACTAACATGTTTGTATAAATATGAATAACAAAGAGAAGAAATACCATAAAATAAAATATTACCTTAAACATATGATTAACTGCTGATTGGGTAGCATTCTAATTTAAAAGTATTAGGTAGGTACATATAAACATATAATTATAAAGATTATATAACATAAAGGTATCTTTTACTGTTTTGTTGGAGTTTTTGTTGTTGTTTTTGGTTTGTGTTTGATTTCATTTTTTGTGTAGTAAAAGTTCACTCTCCTTTCTACCTAATTGATGAAACCAATTAGTGGTCAATTTATGAAGAAGAGCTGTGTTTTCCTTTTTCAGAGCATCAGGCATGAAGTTGTATATGTAGTTTTGGACCTAAGAATGAGAAGTGTCTTTGAGCGAGAGATGTTTTAGTTGTGAGTGGTACAATTGGATTTCTCCGTAAGTGGCGGGTGTCGTGAGAGTGATTAATAGATGGGTAGAGGTGGCGTTTTTGATGGGTGTTTAAAATTAATTTTCTCATGTATAGTTGTCTAACATCCAGAACTCGAAATTCTTCAAATGAATGTAGTAGTGAGCAGTTAGTGTAATTATTAGCATGTGGGGTTAATGTAAAAAGGGTGATATTGGAAAAATTATGAAAAAAAATACGAAAAAATAGTAGTTATGAGAGGATAGGTGGTTTAACATTGCAATGGTAGTTAGATAAGGTTTTTTAGCTGTAATTCGCATGATACGTGTATGAGTGGTGATGTTTCGTTTTTCCGTAGGTAAATTTTTGCACTACTTATCCATAAATTTATGTTTTTTTATGTTTTGTGCCTGCATGCTGTGTAGATCAAGTTCAGTGATATTTTAACTTTATAGTTATTTTTCTGCAATTGTTTTGAATAGTCGCCTGCACTATTTTCATGTATAAAATCGTTAATATTTTTTATATATATGTATGTATATAAAATATTTGGGTGTAATAATAGATAACAACCTTAAGTGGAAGACTCAAATAACCAATATTATAAATCGATTAAGAAAACTCATATACATATTTATTAATTTAAGAAATATACTTAATTTAAAAATTCTTAAAAATATATACTACGCACTAGCCCATTCAATAATACAATACGGTATCGTTACGTGGGGAGGAGCTTACAAAACCTCAATTTTGCCACTGGAAATTACCCAAAGACTAATAATAAAAATTATTACTAGGAAACCATCAGATTATTCAACCTCTCAACTTTTTCAAGACTTTCAAGTCCCATCTCTAAAAAACACATATATAAAAAATACGCTACTTCAAATACACAAAGATTCTAAGAAGTCACACCACGCCATGGTACGCGTAGAGAGCAATAGACATAACACAGTGGGTCGCTTAAGTACGCCATTAATGGATACCAGTTTTGCACAACACTTCTACACATACAATGGAGTGATGTGGTTTAATCAATTGGAAATGGAACTGAGGTTGGAACCTGACATTAATAAATTCAAAAATAGACTAAACAATGATATCTTAAATAGTTTGGCTACCTAGAATCGCATTGGAAATTGATTAAGAATACTTAATTGACAGTTTCTTTTTTTAAATAATTTTTTATTATATATATTTATAAATATTATTATTTTTTTATCTATGCACGTATATATTGTGTTATTATTAATTTTTAACTTTTAATTTTAATTTTTAATAAACTTCTCTATTATTATTTTTTTGGTAAACTAACGTTTAAGACAAGATTTTTTATGCATAGCACAAAGGGTAACAATTATTTTACAAGCAATAATTATTCGCCTGAAACACTCATCCACATTGAAAAATCTCCTGATAAAAGATACATGACGCCAACGGGACACGAACCCGTGTCCCTTCGATTTCCGGTCGACAGCTCTGACCACTGAGCTATGGCGGCTTATCTCTTATCCGCGAAATAATTCAATATATACTAGTGTTTCATTCAACAATTACTGCTTGTTACATTTTTTCACCTGAAAACAACCTTCTTCTTCCTAGCACTATCCCAACTCATTGCCTAGGTAGGCTGTTGGGGTCGGCTCTTCTCGTTCTCAGGTTATAGCTTCTTCGGTTCCGAGTGTCGCTTTCATCTAGGCCGTTTCTTTGTAGGATTTTGCAGCATTGGGTCATCCAGGAGTTCTTTGGTCTACCTCTGGATGACTGTCTTTGAAGCTCTATAGACATTGCCTGCTTCACTGTGTGGTCTGGTGGTCTCCGTCTTATGTGCCCATACCATCTTAACTGTCGTTCCTCTAGCTTACTGTTTATGTCAGTGACACCTAGGCTACCACGAATGCGTGAGCTTTTAATTTTATCTTTTAATGATACTCCTGCCGTCCATCTAAGCATTCGCATTTCTGCTGATTCGAGTTGCCTAGAGTAGGAGTTGTACATAGTCCAGCATTCGGAGCCATACATTATCACGGGTCTAACAATAGTCTGGTATGTCTTTCCTTTAAGTTTTATTGGCATTTTCGTGTCGCACAAAATTCCTGTTACGGATCTAAATTTCATCCATCCCACTCCTATCCTATGGTTGACATCCGCTGCACATCCTCCGTCTCTGTGGATGAGTGAGTCCAGATATTTAAATGAGTCACAGTTGGCTAATGTTACTTCATCCAATTTCATCGAAGGAGCTACAGCATTTGGGTCTTCAAATGGTAAATACAAATATTCCGTCTTTTTCCTGCTAATTTTTAGTCCATTATCCTCCAGGATCTTTCTCCACCTTTCCAGGCTATTTTGTAGATCACAATGATTTTCTTCTATCAGTAGTATCAGTACCTGAAAACAACCAACTTTATTTTATATGAGAAAGGCATTGTAAGTGCTAACTCTCTCACTAGATGGCGTCGAGACAAATTGTCTACATTTTAAGGTGAAATACTTGAACTTGTCAAATATTAATTATTATTTTTTTGGTAAACTAACGTTTAAGACAAGATTTTTTATGCATAGCACAAAGGGTAAAAATTATTTTACAAGCAATAATTATTCGTCCCGTTGGCGTTATGTATCTTTTATCAGGAGATTTTTCAATGTGGATGAGTGTTTCAGGCGAATAATTATTGCTTGTAAAATAATTGTTAAACTTCTCTATGTTCCCGCCTTTACACACGAGTAATTTAACTCTTGTAAAGGTTATATATTGTATATATATATGTGTTTTTACAGTTTTTTAATCAATGTTGCAGGCTTAATTACTCATGATTATGTTACATATGTATGTATACAAAAAATAATAAAAAAATAAATAAATAAATAAAAAATGTAAAAGCCTTAATAGGCGTGAAATAAATAAATAAATAAAAACTGATAGTTGTGTTCGTTTTTAAAGGCTTTAGCGCACCTCAATATAGATTTATTCTTCCGCGTGAGATGGTCGTTGACGAAGATCCTCTGGTCAGCTCCAACCATCCTGATGGCCTTGGTAGTGATTCCTTTTCACATATTCCTTTTTTGATATAAATACACAAAAAACAAAAACCACCAAAAATAGAATTTTTGAAATAATCATTAATTGTTTCGTATATAATAATATACCAGCAATTTAAATATTAGATTGAAACAATTGATTATATACAATATTAGATTGAATTGATTGGGTCAATCTACCTACACCCTAGTCTAGTCTTGACGCATCTCTATGCCCGCATCAAAATAATCAAAAATAAACGTACAAAAAGACAGTGAACTAAATCAAAAGTGTCTAACTAGCCTAAACTGGATATTGCGCGACAAACCAGCGTAATTCTTATCTCAAGAAGTGGATTTTTTAGTGGTTAAACCTCATCATAACACTTTTACAACTGTCACTTGATCTAAACGTTTCGGCTATCACTACAAATCAAAAAGTTAAAATAACTCAGGGGTGCTCCTCATTATTCAGTTAAAAACTTTAGTGGATTCTCTCTTATTCAAAGCCTGAATCAAAAAACATCTACCATGAATACTAAGTGCTCTACCTGTGGAATAAACATCCATAACCCCTCAAACTGCACTTCATGCTGCATCTGCGAAGGCATCTTCCACCTTGCCGCACTGCAAGAAGCTCACAGTGAAAATGTAAAACCTGCATAAAAAACACAAACAACCCAAAATTCCCAAACAAAACAACAAAAAACGAAGACCTGCCATCTATTGCCAAACAACCAAAACAGATAATCCAACCACAGAAACTGGAAACTGCTCTGCCCAATAACACAGAAAGTATCATACCCACAGACACAGATGGCGCTCACCGCACCATCCTAACTACAGAAATATTCACATCGGAAATTCAAACATTAAATAATGAAGTAATGAATCTTTTAGAGCAAAAATTCGATTTTTTTCTAAATAAATATGAAGCAATCGTCCAACAGAACAACGAAATCGTAAAATCCATTCAATTTGTTGCTAACCAACAACAAGAAATGAAGAACCGTCTAGATACTGTCGAAAAATTAAATGTTAAAATCAACTCTGAAGCAATCGAATTAAAAAATCAGTATGTTGTCTTACAAAACATAATCTCCAAACAAAATGAAAAAATTGATCGACTGGAGTATCAAAGCCTTGTCTGTAACATCGATATAAGAGGCGTTCCCGAGACAACCGCTGAAAACAACATTGATATTAATGAAGAAAATATAAAAATTTACTAACCACAATAACACCTCTTCTCCTCTGAATACCGAAATCATAAAAATCTGCAGGCCGGGACAAAAAATATCGTAAAAAACCACGAGATCCATTATAGCGACATTCAATAACACCCAAGCACGAGACACATTTTTAGACAAGATTAAATCATATATAAAATCGACTAATAGCAATCTTAACTAGCTTAACACAGTAGATCTTGGATTCTCGCAGGAAAGAAAACGAATCTACATCTCGGAATACATAACTCCAAAAGGCAAATTTTTACTGGCCCAGACAAAAAAAAATGCTAGAGATCATCACTTCAAATACACATGGGTAAAATCTGGCCGTATATTACATAGGCGGACCGACGACTCGAACATAATATCAATACACAATGAAGGAGATATTGAACGAGTGATACGCCAACTTATATGACTAACGATACACGGTATGCCTATATTTAATGTCATCATGCACACATTTCCAAGTACCGCCACTCTATACCTTTTTAACCACCAAAAACATATTTTAATTAACAATAGTATTACTTTCATTACACCTAACTGTAACTTACTAAATCTAAATTATCTAGGCTTATTTTTTCCTAGTCTTGCCAACATCGTAATCCTCTTCAACCACACCACTCTCATTATCTATAAATATACAAAAACAGCATACTATAGCCACAATTCTTACTTTCTCTCTAAATATTACTTAATGATTATATATTTCTATTACAACAGTCTTTATGTAAACATTGCTTATTACCCTGCAATACCAAAATATTATTTATACACAATTGAATTTGACCCTAAGTACCAGAAAGTCACCACCTACACCAATAAAAATGTCATTGAACTCTGTTATGACAGAACTATGTATAGATACTGTAAAAATTTCTCACTACCATTATCATCTTTAAACACCTATGGCACCACTTACTAATAATTCCTATCATTTTACCAGGTTCATCCATAAATACAAAAACATCATAGCTATAACCACAAGCGAAACTAACCCCTCACACATCAGTGCTCATAATCACAAAAAGTCATATGTACACCACTTACCCTCAACACCAACGCTTACGTTCCTTACTTGCGTTACTCTGATTATACATGTAATCCATTCCACCATTATAATTATCTACATAGTTATAATCAAACAAATAAATCTAATACTTTCATTGCATTTAATAACCATTACGATTGTAGATCTTCTATGTATACGTACTTGTTTAATAAATGTTATTCTCTCAAGAACTGTAAAATTCACCCTCCATAACACAGGGTCATCCCTAGCATGGAGGGTGAAATATCACAAAACCATACGTACCCTCTAAGTCTTGTATTAATAAAATAAAATAAAAAAAAAAACAATGATAAAACTGTAATTGTTTCTGATTTGTCGTAATTCCACAAACCACGAAACACATCCTTTTCTAATTATTTCATCATCGAGTCGCAGGCGGCGAAAGTAAAAATTATTCCCAACATTAAGGAAATCCGCTTCGTACTTTATAGCCAACGTATATTTTGCGACACTGTCTTTCGGATGTCGAATATAAATTACACTATTTGCAAAACAATGCTTCGTAGAATAGATTCTTTCTATTCCTCTATCCCAGGTCTGGCATATAATATTTTTTTTAAAGTAGTTTTGTCGATATTACTTATGAAACTAATTTAATAATAATGTATTCAAATTGAGGAGCGCTTTTACAAAAGGATATATCTACCCAAAACGGTATTTTTTCGTATTTTATTCTTATTCTCTCTGTAAGTGTCCACAAAATGGCTAATCCAGATTTTCAGAAATCAATATATTTATCTGCTTACATCTATATAAAAATTAAATAACTGTGTAGGTATACAATGTAATAGAGCAATTTTTTATATTTAATGATTTATTTTTTTCCGAAGCGTTGGATGATGGACACTCTAATGCTATCCGAAACGTTGACTAAAGAAGGAGGTAGCGCAACATGCAATAATACCCCAAAAATAAATCATTATAATGCTTATAGCCATGAAAATCTCAAATCATGTCCATTATTTTAGTATTTCAATATATCTCAGTAGGCCCCCTATTATATAAAAAAAACTTTATTTCTGATTCTCTATAATTTTTTTTTGCCAAGGTATTACTTATGCAATTTTTATATGAATGTGTCGACGGTAGGTGTTATATTTAAACTTTTTACTAAAAACTTTTGGTAATATTTTTTTGGTTGAATTAGGGAGCTACTTTGAAAGATAAAGAAATAGAAGTTTTAATAAAAAACATAAATTATAGGTACTGTACAACTAAAATGTATTGATATTTTGCTTTGTAAAAACTAATTTTTCAAGCACGTATTTTTTCAAAATCTGCCCTTTTTTATATAAAGAAAGCTATTCACAAATGAATTTAGTTTTCTTATTTTTCATCTTGTCTAACAGTTAATTGACTTTGAATTTAAAGATTATCAAAAAATGTTGACCGAGAAAAACAGTTTTTGTTGATATTTCTCTTTGTGAAAATGTTCCTCAATTGCTGTCTGGGCTACGACGCCACTGCGGCGCTTCAACGTTGTTGGTGAAAGAGCGTATCCTTACCTTCGTCTCTCTCTCTCAACGTACACGTTTCACGTTTTGCTTCCATGTTGTGCCGTCATGCCGCACCGTTCCGTTGCCGTGCCGTTGCCGTAGTAATTATAAAAGCACCTAACATCTATTTTTATTTGACACCTCACAAGAGCACCCCTCTCTGTACACTACGGGTCTGAATACGTAAGGGCACTACGTGGCCACCCGGTTGGGCAGGTTTTGAGGCGGGTTAAGGTAGAGGCTTGTTACATTGACGTTTATAGCCATGTAATATAATACAGGTGAGTTACACAGTTAACCATCGCCGCACAAGGCAGGCGGCAGAGCATTGAAACTCCAATCAGGGGGTGGATATAGTCAGTCTCTCAATAGAATAAGTCTCTTGAGATGAGTGTTTATTGTACATATAAAACAGGTTATCAGACAGATCTACAAAAGGTTTTAAGCTTTTTAAGGCCTGACTGTTACTAGGCAATCTACTGAATCTAAAGGCTCTGATGGACATAGGTACAATATTAGCTCACGTGTAAATTACGGCGGAGGCGGTGAATCGGTCAGCAGGTGCCATAGACGGGGTGCCTAGGCGGTTGTGGACGGAGGGCGGGAATACGACGCCTACAGGGCGGCGCAGAAGCGGCGGCAACGAGGGCTCACCGCGTTGGACGACAAAAGGGCGCCAGGGCTGATGCAGGGCGGATGCAGAAGGGCGGCAACGAGGGCTCACCGCGCTGGACGACAAAGGGGCGCCAGGGCGGCGGCTAGGAGACGCAGAGACGATGGAGCAGGGCGGGGGCACTGATTGGATGGCCAAGGGGCTCCACACAAACAGGCTAGGGCGGCAGACGCCCAGGGCTGAGGCCGGGGTCTACAAGTTCACGGTCTCAGCCTGGGGTGGACGGTAGGTGGAGCAGCCAGCATCAACAGGGATACGAGGCTGGCGGCGTGGGCAGAGACATGACCCAACTATATAATGTAGGGTGCTGGTGGGCGACATCGGCAGAAGGAGACAGGACACAGCTCTACAATATCAGAGGGCTGTGGTTCTGGGGATCCTCTTGAAGTGGAAAGCTGGAACCAGAGAGGCGGCACACATGGTGAAACAAATCAGGCCGGTCCATATTTACGGCGACACCAATTTGGCGGCAAATGTTAACTCAACGGGGTCGGCGGTGAACTGCCGCGTGGCTAGCTAGCTGCAAGTACTTGACCTGCGTCAGGCGCAAGTCGAAGGGATATCCTTATTTGGTCGTGTTCTCCTATTCGCCATCTGATTGGTTGATAGCCCTCGCGTGATCCGTGTCCGGCGGAGATATCTCCGATGTACGTGTATGTATTGGTGAGCTAACATGCCCTCAATGCGTGCTCCGTTTTCCGGGGGCCACGAGTGGATATACATAACTGTGCAGTTTGTGCAAATCATAACAGGCTGTAGGCTGACATTGTGAACGGGTGTTCCACTGGTGTCCGTCGAGTTTCACGCACGTGCACCGGTGCGCCGGGGATCAATGCAGCTGGCTCTATATAAAAGACTCCGTATTAGATACCGTTCATCAAAGAGCTTGAAGTTATTATCCAAAGAGAACTTACCTTTTAGCGTAACTGCGAAACAGTTTCCAACGAGGGCACACAAATAGTTGCTTCGTATTACGTAACATAAGGACTTTTCATAATATTGAGTCAGTGAAACTCCTTTCTGCTCCTTTGTGAGATGGCAGCTAGAATATACGTCTCCTATTTCACTAACTTGTAACTTACATCGCTTGGAGAAAGTACAAAGTAGGTTCTTTGTTCAATGTAAGTTAAGACAACCTGTAAATGAAAACTGCCAATAAACATTAATGTCTAACCTAACACTACCACTTCATTCTGCCTGAAGAACAATTAATCATGTTCTTACACTTTTTAAAGTATAGAATAACTTCGCAGACTGAACTCAAATGTTAAGTGCTATGATTATCCATGATAACCACAACAGTATGTAATATTCATATAACTCACAACCAGCGCGTCTTCACCGAACTGCTAATACATACATACACCGATCTTTTCGACATATTCAAAACCTTTCCGAACTGAATTAAAGAAAAAAATAGTTATTTCTAAATTAGTCAAATTAATCAAAGTTATTTTTGCAATGTATTTTAAGTAACTTATGTATATACTTTTATTTTTTCCCAAACATTGTACGATTTTTGCAACAACCCGACGTTTAATAATAATAAAAATAGATTATTAAAGAATGTATGCAGGGGTGGTGCAAATCAATGCATTCCATATGTTGAAATAACAAAAAAATTACACAAATTATAAGATAAAATGACTCGACAAAATAACAATACATACAAACAGAAAACCAAAGAAAAAAAATGCGGAAAAGTAGTGAAAAATCTATTTATATAGAATATTTGACCGTCTACCGTCTCCAGAGGGCCAACATAATTATATATTTTATTTTTAAAATACACGGCCTGCGTGGTCGAGGGATAAGGCTCTCGACTAGCAAACCGAAGGTCGCGGGTCCAAATTCCGACTTACGCAAGTAAATTTTATTTGATTTATTTGTGTTATTTCACAATTTATTAATTTAAAATAATATATAGTATACTTTCAAAGTGGAAGATACTCTTAGTATCGCCCCGGTATAAGACCGCCACTCATAATTGAAACGTTACTTGAAATAGCTTTATCCGTGTTTGGTGACCAGATCTGATTAGCCAGGTACTATCCTATCTTCCTCTTCCTCATCTCCATTCCCTCCCGACTACCTTCAACCTCACAACATATCACAATTGTGGATGCCATAGTCTCACTGGCTCCAGACGGTTGAGAGCAGTTGTGCGGTTTCACAATTAAAAAATGGGTGAGGTGTTTCATCACTGACAATCAAATCGGCCATTTTGATGTTTTCACATTTGAAAGGTCCCCGTTAAATGCTGATACTCGGCCCGTTTCAGCTTTAGATCGAATTGTTATCACCTTACTTTTCAATGGGTACTTTAGAATATATTGAATTATGTAATTAGTAAAGAAAACTAAAGAGTAAATAGAACGTTGTAGAATACTTGTAAAGGCATAATATTGTGTTGTCGACCATTTATGCATGTAGGTGCATTTCCTACTTCACACCAGTGGCTTCGAGAATTCTTTTGTATTCTATTTTCCGTAATAGTGATTATCTTCCCATCTTAAAACCACATCTCCAGCCATCCCAGCTTCCAGCCATCTGGAGATAGGTGCAACCACGTGAACCCAAATGAGAAAACTTGGAGCGTACGATGTGAAATCTTCAGACAACTGCATGTTTAGTGCCGAGGCGGCGGAAATATATGATTTCTATGCAATCGAAGACCCGCTCTTCCAAATAAGATAAATAAAACCCAGAGTTCATTACAACAGACTGCTGGAGTTTGGGCAGATAGGCTTTGTATTGTATGACACAGGTGCAAGCTTTGTGTGTATATTTGACATGCTTTTTATTTTATGCTGATGGGATGATTTGTAAACCATTTTACAACAACAGTCGAAAAACATATTAGTCACTAATCTCTTGTGAGAATATTACGACATCAAATATTCAATTAAACATCTCTGCTAAATAAAGCACCGTGGTGGTGCGAAAGTCTTGTTGATAGAAATAATATAAATTAAAAAATTTGTGTATAGTCACGAATTTATTTGATTTATTACGACCGATCGGTTTTGTTTCACAAATATCATCAGGGTACACAATTTAACTGAAAATAAATTATTTTTATAACAGTTCTTTTATTTAATTAATAGATCAAACTACAAAGTTTCTACCAAGATAGAAAAAATACTAAAATTCAAATTTTTTTTTGAGTTATAGAACTTCTTAAACATGGAATTAAAGGATAAATATATCTATTTATTATACATGGTGTCCGGAAACTCGTAGTACAAGCGGGAAACTGGTGAATCTACATCACATTTGGAGTCGATTTTGTAGTATAATTTTTTTTGATTTGAGCTTTCGTTTTCGAGAAAATCGAGTCAGAAGTTGATTTTTTTTTGATCAAATTCTTATAAATTATTACTGAAGATCAAAGTAACCAACTAATTAAAACTATTTAAAAATTTAAAAGTAAAACAAATAATGACGAAAAAATTTGAACCCTGAAATAGCCGAAAAAAATATTTTTTTGGTTTTTTTTTTTTTTATAAAAATGTTCAAATCAAAAAACTTTATTTTTATTTGGGTTCCCCGTGTGGTATACATTCTCCAGTTTCCGGCTTGTACTACGAGTTTCCGGACACCATGTATATAAATAAAAATGCACATGATCGTTTGTTCAAAATCTTGATGAAGAAAGGGTTCTTCCGAAACCGGTAGAGTTTAAAAAAAATTAAAGTGGTCAAAAATGTATATAGGTGTTTTTATTGTAAGTTATGACGCGCTAAAAGTTAATGCTTTTTACAAATACGTAATTATTTTTGTTGCGTAGCGTTCGAAATGGACGGTAAATTTCAACGATAAAATGAGATTAAACAATCGTCTTTATCACAAGGAAAAAAGGAAGTGGGAAAGGAAGCCTTTACCTTATCAATGATCGTGCTTCATTTAGAATTTCTGTTGTTGATCTTGAATGTTCTGTAGGCACTATAGTTTATAGATGATTGGGGCTGACATGTGCCGTTTTATGATAATTATTATCGGGGGACGACAATTATGCAACAACGACGAAAATGTCGTCAAAAACAAATGACACTTGCTTTTGGCTTCTATTTTTCAAATATTCTTGCTTTCTTGATTCGAAGAGAGAGAGAGAGAGAGGGAAATTTAGGTACGAACAGGATTGTTGGAATAAAAGTGTTTCAATATTTAACACCTTTTGTAACTCTCAACTGTTTGGTTTAAGTTTTAAATTACATTTGTACTTTTGACTTTTTGGCACGCGCAAAGCACTCACGGCCCTGCCACGAAGCTAATTGAAAAAATAACTCATAACCTAGTTGAAAACAAGAAAAACTTTATGTAATTTTGCATTTCACTTGTGCACATATTCAGTTGGGATTAAAACGAAACATACGTTTATATTATTCAGGTGAGATTTACTCCGCCAGACACATCTACTATAGTCCAAGTTCGCGGAAAGTTATTCAAAGCGTGCATAGATATTCATCACCGCAGATGGCTAGGAGAGGCGCGAAGCATTCTTATAAACAATTCCACGCTGTTCCCGTAATGTAACGCGGCGCCATCAGCCGTGTATAAAACTTGCCCCAGCGCTGCACGTGGAAACTTACTAAACGCAATCATAACCGGAAACTTGCGCCCTCAAGAGCGGAGTTACTCCAAATCCCCCGCCAAAGCGGTGGCCGTCACAAATTTCATCAAATATAAAGCGAGCTGGAGTGAGAGTTGTATTATCCGTAATGTTCAACTTAGGGGAAGAACCAGATGCAAGGATTATGAGGACAGTTTATTTGTGAGCAGGACTGCTCAAAGTAATTATTAAGAATTTTTAACATTCACCAAATAAAATACGCCAGCCTTCGTTGCGTCACCGTGGTGAAGAACATTATTCACAGGAAAAACGTTAGATATGTTATATTTTTTACGTTAAAGTTCTTTTACAAAACAAATTTGTGACAACAATGGCCACAGTACCAATGATTATGAATAATGAGCCAGATTGTTTTTGCCCACCAATCTGAACAGATCTTAAGTTTTTTTTTAATACATCACACGCGATCTTAAAACGTTGGCAGATTATGGTTTTATGAATGTTATTGCTAGTTGGATGAATCTAACAAAGAGATTCATAGCGAAAGCATAAGGTTTGTCACTTAAAGCAATGCCATACCTAGTAATGCAAAATCATGTGTTTTTGATTTGAAAATTTGGTCGCCTAGAAATGTTTCAAATACTGCGAGTAGAATACATCTTGGCCTTCGAAATAATCGAGTATTCTTTAGATAAGTCTTTTTATAAGCCCAAAAAAAAAATAATGTATATGGCCTATGAAAACTGCTTTAAAGTTCAAAATCTCCTACTTACGAACCCATTTTTGGTTATGATTTTATTGTATAATGTGGCAAATTAAGTTATTTATAAAATGATCGAAAAATAATTAAATATTTATGCCTCAACATCCACAAAATAAAATAAAAGGCACTTTTTGGCCATGTTTTTTTCTTGCATAAATCAAAACAAGCGGATGGTGTTAAGCGGGAATTTAAACCTTATCGCCATCTACGTAAGGGTTGTTATTGATAGCGGCTCAATTTAAAATATTACACGACGTAGTGCATCGCCTTAACGTCAATTTTTCACTTACTCCATAACAAAACTTTATGGTTGGCATTACTCTAACGGTATTGTTACTTTTTTCTGTAAAAGCAGATTAAGCTTCTCACTATTTTAGGCTTAAATGGTTTTATTTCAATGGAAATAAAATCTGTCTGGAAATACACGTAAGCTCTTTCGCAAGTAGCACCCCGTACACCAATATATTTTTACGAAATTTCATCAAAATTTGTAGTTAAGAAACATTCACATACTTTACAATATTAGTACTTTAATTAAGTCCACACCACTCTCGAGAGAAAAATAAAGCTCAAATTTTGAAGTCTACCCACTTTTATTACATCTGAACACATCCGGGATCGGCGGTGTCAAAATGTTTTATCCACCCCGGTGGAAAATTCCACGAGTATTTCCGTTGAAACAAAGTTTCCTGAAATATCACTAGTGACCCGGCTGTGCCGGTGACTAACTGAGGCCATTACTTTGTTTATTGTACGGAACAGATAATGAAAGGTCTCACCAACAGATGTCCCACGCGCTGTTCCGTTCCGCTCCAGCTCGTTCCGCCCATGACACGTGTCACGGAGAGTCAGCCCCAGCTATCCGCCTTTTATTTCCAATTCAATTATGTGTCACTTTTTTCGATCCTTGATTCGGCGACAGCAAAACGCAATTTGTGCCGCGTGAAATAGTCACGACAAACCTTTAAAACTGGCGAAATTTTTTACGGATATTTCCATCAAAATAAGTCAAAGTTTTTTTTGGTAGGCACAGTTTCTTTTCATTTTTTAAAATACTCTTTTCATCGATTATTGGTACGTAATTTAATGGAGCCTGCTAGACATGTGTGAAAAATCTATATTAATGTATGTTTTATTGCAACTTCCTGACACAGGCTAAATGCTTACTAAACTGCGTTTGGCAGCTCGTGAACTATAATCGTTAATACCATGTTGCAACCACGTCTATTACATCCATACCCCATTTCGCTAATTTAAAATTAGTATTTAGACGACTAATTCGGATTAACTCAGCTGATTCATAAATTAAATACATACATATTGGGTACTTTCTGAATAAAATCATATTCTATAAAGATAAAGAGTACAAAAAAAGTTTTTGCGTTACTATGAGATAATATACATACTATCCATGCCTGTATCGATCCTTGTCCTTAATAGGAATGCTTGATTTTAACACCTTAGAAGCCCTTCGATAAATATTATTTGGTAAACGTTTTTTTTTAATTACACTCTGAAACACTACCTAAACCGCACTATTTTTAAAGAGCTTATCTTATATATGCCCAAGAAGAACTCCCGTGGGAGGTCCCACGCAATTCTTTTACTCTCCGAAAGCGAGAATCAGGGTATCTAGCATGGTCGATCGATAAAGGATGTATGGTTAATATCGATAGCTTGTCATCGTTCCCGAGCACGACTGCAGATCGCTACCATGCAAACAACAGCTCACATCGATTAAAATAAGAAAACTTAGTCGTTGTGTACTGTTCTTTGTTCGTTTGCGATCTACAGTCGTGCTCGGGAGCTATGACAAGTTACCGGCGTTATTGATATAACCCTTATCTGTCGGCCATGCTAGGTACTCTGATGGCGCCAATCAACTGCTTAACGATTCTGCGTTGACCAACTACATTTTCAACATTACTTCAGCAGATATCTTTTGAAGCATGTCAAAAAATGGTAAAACTGCCCTCCATGATCTTATTATAATTACACGTACCTAAAATTTGTAATCTTCTCCGTAGTATATATGCGAGAAACTGTTTTATGAAGAACACGAAGAAGCAAATAAATAAATATTTATTTTTTTACCTTATCACTTGTGTCGTTCCCATTATAAGTTAAAGATAGGTATTACATTGCACTATCCGTGGATGTCTTTTTGCGAAATATTATTTTTAATATTATTTATTTTTTAATCGTACAAGTACTTTAAATACAGAATAAACCATGTTTTACAAAAAATTGTACACAAACTTATAAGGTATCTAAATTTTACAAAACAAATTTACAATGAGGTAATAAAATGTTAGATGATAACTATTTTCAAAATATATGTTAGCATGGCATCAAATCTGGAAAATAGGCCCAAAAACGCGGCCTTATCGTTCCGATCGCGTTTCCATCGCTCCACTTTATTGGCGCCTGACCAGAACAACCAATCAATTTGATCAATTGAGATAACTGAAAAATCTATTAAAAGTATAAACATTACTTTGGGAAACCTTGTATTATGAATCTAGTGAACGCAATATGTACATCAATTTATGTACCAAATTAATTCTGCTGGTAATACAATTTCGAGAAAATAAAATAATTTACTCTCAAGACTTTTACAGTTTTTTTTAATTTGATTTTCTTTAATTAAATAAAATACTTTTTGTTTAAAAACCACGAGTTTTTAATAATTTTTAGAGCCGACCGGTTTCGCTTTACTCAAGCATCTTCAGGGTACAAATTATATTACTAAACAAGAAGTACAAAGTGTGAGCTTATAAAATAAAAATATTTTTTTTTTTTTTAGAGTGAGACAACATTAAAAAAATATAACAAACACAGAGAAATCATACAATAATACACAAGTACAAAATACATGGGAAAAACTGAAAGATAATTATGTAGACTAATGGATTATAATAATATATCTGGAAAAACAAAGCATCAACTGACATGGTGATGGGAGAACTTGGAAAAACCAAAAGATAATTATGTAGAATAATGGATTATAATAATATATCTGTAGAAACAAAGCATCAACTGACATGGTGATGGGAGAACTTGGAAAAACCGAAAGATAATTATGTAGACTAATGAATTATATAAATATATCTGGAGAAACAAAGCATCAACTGACATGGTGATGGGAGAACTTGGAAAAACCAAAAGATAATTATGTAGAATAATGGATTATAATAATATATCTGGAGAAACAAAGCATCAACTGACATGGTGATGGGAGAACTTGGAAAAACCGAAAGATAATTACGTAGACTAATGGATTATATAAATATATCTGGAGAAACAAAGCATCAACTGACATGGTGATGGGAGAACTTGGAAGAACCGGAAGATAATTATGTAGACTAATGGATTATAATAATATATCTGGAGAAACAAAGCATCAACTGACGTGGTGATGGGAGAACTTTTTTTATGGTTTATTGGAAACAAACCTACTATTGGACTACTTGATATGTCTTATTATTATTGAGAATAGGAATTTTGGTTTTTACTGCTTTTTTTATTTCTAGTGCTGCTAATTTATTGAGTCTGTTACCATGCCCGTTTGTTTGTAAAATATTAGCGCCCTCCCTCTAAAAATTATTAAAAACTCGTGGTTTAAAACAAAAAGTATTTTATTTTATTAAATATGTCAAACCACAAAGTGATTGCTTTCTACAATAATATGATTTTCTTTAGTTATACGTAAATAATGAAACACGCCAAACGCGCACCCATCACATGTTGTTTTTCTTCTATTTCTTTATTATTATAGCGACTTTTTACAATGCATATATTCATTATCAAAATCTAATAATGAATATATGTATAGTAAATTGTATTTCTTAGTCCCCCTCACTAGAATAACCTGCGCTGAGGAGTACTAAAGTTATTCATTTCTATTTTATTCGTTTTCTATGTCATTTTAATGTTTTTTTCGTAGTTTTTTCATTATTCTCTTTCAGCCAGATTTTTATTCTTGATTTGTAATCATTCAAATTTTCTATTCGCTTTGTATCTGGAGGAAGAATGTTGTGGAATTTTCGCATAATAAATATAGTTTAGTTGTCCGAATGTGGTTTAATGACTTGGAATATTTTTTATGTCGTTGTGATTTGATATAGTGTAATGAATACGCAGTATTGTAGAGGATTCAGTTTTTTTAATAGTGTTTTTCTAGCATATATTTTTTGTTCATTTGTTACATCAAAACTATTGAAAATTTTAATCGAAGCAGTTTTTATGAGTGCTTTCAATGTGGTCTTTGTGAATCCTTTTTGAATTATGTTTATACTTCGATATGACAGATCCCCATCCTATAATTCCATATTCAATACAAGATTGACATAAAGCGTAATAGATTTTTTTCATGTCCTTTTTATTTACTACATTTCTTAGATTTTTAAAGAAATATATAAGTTTAGCGATTTTTTTTCGTGATACCTTTGATATGTAGGTTCTACATAAGATTTTCATCAATTAATACCCTGAGATATTTATACTTTGTGATTTTTCTAACACTGGGCATTGATATTGAACATTATTTATATGGTATTGGTGTAATATTAAGTAAGTGATTTTACTGGTTGGGCCCCTTGAGTTCGTTGAAAATGTTATATATTTAGTTTTGCTTATATTAAGGGTAAGCTAGTTAATGTTCAGCCAATTTTGAAGTGTACTAAGTCCTTGTTCAGCCAATGCTTAATAAAATGTTTCTGTCAGGTTGTTGTTCGCGATGTACATTACTCGCTTCAATCGAGAGCGAGTCGCTTCAATGACTTGTTCTTGAGTTCAACAGCTAGGCTGTAGAATAATTTGCCGGCCTCTGTGTTTCTTCCGTCCTCCAACATGAGTCTCTTCAAGACCCATATTCAATCCTTTCTCTTCTCAAAAAGACCATTCACACAGCATTCTCATAGATGACATAGGTCCTGAGGGAAAATATTTTCCTAAGGGCCTCTTGTGTGGAGTTAATAAAAAAAAGATAGATAGATACCTTAAATATTTTATCACTTTGACTTTGAAATAGATATCTAAATACGGTTATCGAATGCGATGTATAAATAAGCCAACGCAAGAAAACCCGGAAACGTATTATTTAGAAAATATAATATTACCGAAAAAGTTTTTTCATTGAAATGGTCGGCATAAACCGGTTCCGAGGCAAATATTGTTTGGCAAATCACCCTTTGCTAAAAATAAATATGTCAAACGAATTAATGACTATTTTCCAAGTATTTTTCCATGTTTCCCTTTCGACACGTATGACACCAAGTAGGTAACAGAAAACCATACGTGGGGAGGTCCTTTGAAACACCATAAATCCTTAATGTGAAAATCGGATCGATATACTGCTTCTTTATCCCCATAAATTGTAGTTTATGACACATTTCAAGTGTTGAGATACTTGATGGTGAAGATTCATCAATATCTTCAATTTTATAGGATTAAATTTCTAGGTTATAAAGTCGTTTACGACTCCGAGACATGGAAATATGTCATATTTACATCTGCCATTCTCATAAAACAATGTCATTATATCTGCTTGAGTAAACTTGGTACGACATGTTGATGTTTTCTCTTTGTCTTCTCAATATATCTCTTAACCCGGCGAGGCTGTGGTGGGGTGTGACATACCCCACGCTTTACTTCAACGATCGTTTTGTTTTAAATTTTTGCTGTAACGGTTTATCTCGCCGCATAGCTGGAGCTAAGGAGCTGCGGGAGGGGATAGTGGCGTGATCGCAGTGTTGCGCTAACCGGCGCTTGAGATATACGTGTGCAAACTCCTGTCGGGTACGTAATACCCCGCCACATAGTTGGTGTGTGGTTATTTCGGTAAAATTGAAAATTGTTTTTTTGGTTTATTAGCTTATTAATTGTTTTTTGTTTTAGTTTTTGAACGAAAATGAGTTTCGAAAGAGATCAAAGGCATCTTGAGTCCATGATAGAGCAGGTTTTCCAAGAATTTTCGGACGAGTCAAGCTCTGAACCCGAATCTGATCATTGCAGCGAAGACAACCTTGGATCTGAGACAGAACAGGAGATTAGCGACTTTACACCATGATGATAGAATTGAGACCACGGGAGATAAAAAGAAGCCTGAAATTATAACATTTTATAATGGTACAAAAGCAGGAGTAGATGTTGTCGATGAACTCTGCGCTACTTACGATGTTTCGCGTAACAGCAAGCGGTGGCCTATGACCATCTTTTATGGGATACTAAACATAGCTGCTTCAAACGCAACTATTATTTTTCGGGAAAACAAAAATGAAAACATAAAGCGAACAGAGTTTATTCGTAATCTAGGGTTAGCTCTGGTGTATGAACATTTACGATTACGGAAAGACCAAAAAAACATTCCAGTCTATATTCGAAAAAGGATCTGTTCGCAAATTAATGAAGAACCAAGTCGTTCACTTCAGAATAGTACTGGGCGATATACGAGATGTGCTGATTGTCCAAGGAAAAAAGATCGAAAGACAAAGCACTCTTGCTCAACATGTGGGAAGGCCATATGTATAGAGCATGCAAAATTGTTGTGATGATGACCCTAGTTCCTAAGCTGTTCCAAAGTATTATGATAGTTTTTTTTTTATTTCTAATTCAAAGACTGATGTTTTTTCCTTAATTTAGTAGTTGTTGTAGTAAAATTTTGTTTTTGTTTATTTTAAAGGTTTATTAAGATAAGGCCTATTTTTGATTAAAAAAACTCAGTTTCTTATATTTTCCTAAATAATAATAAAAAATTTATTAAAATATTAAAGTTTTTTCATTAAAAGCTGTTTATTGTTTATATTAATATCACAAAACATAAGATTAGAACTTAATTTATCGATATTATGATATTTATGGCCAATTTAATAAGTGGGCATGTCAAACCCCACCACATACTCATTGTTACATTTTGCCACCACAGCCTCGCCGGGTTAATATTTAAAAATCACGTGTCACTATGTTCGCACACAATCTCCGAAAATGCCCAACTGATTTCAATGAAATTTTGTGAATGTGTATGGTTGGTTCCAGCTTGAAATTTAGGATAGTTTCGGACCCAATATGTGGCGTTGTTATCATATCTAAAATAAAAAATCAATTCAACGAAAAAAAAAATCGTGTTTGTGCTCGCAAAACTCCTGATACTGCTGAAAATTTGTTGTTAAAAAAAATAACCACAATTATCTACCGAGATATTGAAATAATTATTTATATGTCAAATCAGCACAATAATTATTTATATGTACACAGCACCGGCAAGAAAGGATTAAAAATAACTGAATATAAAATGGCATTCCTCGAAAGTTTGGTAAGATATTGGAGCAAAACTCAAAAAAAGATAATAAGGGTTGCTCAAGATGTATGGCGGAGCTTTGTGTAATTTTAAATATTTGAACAATATATTCCACTATTATTCTTTCAGTCTTACAAACGTTTTTCTAGTTAGAAATATATATTTTTACTTCACGAAAATAATCCATTGTAACGATAAGCAAACAATTCATTACAAAACTCGCTTATTTTTGTGCGCTCAACTTGAATAACTTTGAAGAGTGGAGAAAAATAAGATTTTTTAAATCTGTCCTAAAAATAAATCTGTTTTTTTTTCCTTAAAATTACTTGAAATTACCAATTCTTTTTTTGGATTTTTCACGATTGATGGTGATTTAGCTATTAATAGTCCCTCATCAAAGAAAATTACATGATACAAGAGGTCAAAGTTTCAAATACTCTCATGCCTGTGGAATGTACTCCAAAATTAGTACTCTGGTGGAGAGAACTTAGTATCGCCCCGGTGAAATACCGTCATTCAGAATCGTAAAGTTGCTAAAAGTGGTTTTAGCCATGTTTGGTGACCAGATATGAATAGCCATGTACCTGCCAATCTCTTCTCAACTCCCTACTCCTTTCAGTCTCACAACATACATATATTGGCGATGCCATAGTCTCAGCCATGGCATGATGCCATGGCTCCGGACAGTTGTGACCCTTGTGCAGTATTTTTTTTATTTATTGTAGAGATGCAGGGTTTTGAATGCTGAATCCTTATTGTTTATCATCAAATTTTCAGAAAAATAAGTAACGGTGCAATTTTATACCCTTTCCAGTGTTTCCATCGAAGGAAAAATGATTTTCTTGTTGAGCAATTTATTTTTCATTCATTATGCGGAAATGTTTATTCATGTTCTATGGCTAGTTTGAAGGAAGAGTAATTTCCTTTGCGTGCTACCTGGTATTACGTGAATACATTCATGAAGCATATTTGTTCTAACCATTCGCCGTTAACCGTTGATAAAGTAAAATTATACCTGGATTACAGATTCTAGATAATCTAGATAGTCAAATAAAACATGGAAATCGCTTATTTATTTTGCGTTTCACATTATAGTGATGCTTGCACGAATGTATTTACATTTATTCTAGATATACGTATTATAAGAAAAAAACGTTTATTCTAATTCGAGTAAAAAATATCCAGCAAATTAGGCTAAATCCACAAACAAGTAACATCGAGAATCGTTTCTTGATCGCGCTTCTTATTTTTAGCGAAAAAGGGACAGCAAGTGTAATTGTTAATGTTAATTAAGCTCGGATTTCGTTCGAAAAGTTTTACAGTTTTTTCGAAAGAGTTGACAATAATAACTGTTCAAAAGGGTTTACAATGTTAAATATTTCATTTTATCAAATTCACTGGAATTTTCTTTTCCGAAAATGAAAAAAACTTTGAAACACGCTGTATGTATCATAATGCATCTATCAACGCGAGTAGCTGTTCGTCAACAAATACATAAAAATCAACATAAAAGCTTATTTTTTCAAATTCAGTTAAACATCAAACATCTCATTGCATTTTTTTAATGTAGTTAAGTTAAGGCTATTCTATAGCAAAAAATCATAATTCAGTATATATTTACCCCGCAGCATAAAGAAAAATTAGAACATAAATACAGTACTAGATTCACGCGCAATGACGGGTTAATAGTTCCGAAATGTAATAATAAATACGGACAGAGAACGTTGGAATACAACATACCGAAGATATTTAATTTATTACCTGACACTATAAAGCAATGTAAGTTTATGAATAAGGTTAAATATATGGTGAAAAATTGGCTATCGGAAAAAAAACATTTACTTTAATATGTATGAAAAATTGTATGAAAAAATTGTTGATTCTGTAGATATAAGATGTAAATTATAACTTGTAAAAATGTATATGTAACTAAACTTTAAGCACCTGTTGACAAGCCAATTCAATTGGCTTAGCAGGACTTGTTTGTTGATACGTATTAACTATTTATTGAATAAAAAAAAAATTAAAAAAACATCCGACATCTCATTCTATAATATTTCTAAATGTAGTTAAACATCATCGCATAATATTTTTTAAATGCAGGTACTTAAACATTAGTCATCTATTTGCATAATAGTTCTTAAAAACAAATACATTTAACTAAACCTCATACATCTCATTTCATAATATTTTTGCCATCTGGCTTTAGACGCTTTATTTCGATGAAATATTAAATAATGTTTTTCTTGAAATTCGTCACTACTTTATATTGAATATAAATAAGATTATGTAATCTAAAAGATAAAGAACATAGCAGAACTTCATTGAATTCATTATGTTGAGATTACTTATGCAATGCATATTGAATTGAAATTTTTTGTTTGAGAAATGTAGGTAGTCTTTGCGTCTCTCATTTGAAAATAGCATTCATTACTTAGAAAATTGCACGTGAAAGTTGGGAATGCTCATTTTAAATGTAAACGAATACTTTCTTTAAATGCTTTAGTTCTTAAACTGCTGTTTTGTAATTCATGAGAAATGACTGAAGCAGTATCTCTTAATTTAATTTGAAGCAGATTTATTTTCGCCTAGAATTAATTTAGACCCGTAAAAAAACACCGTCCCAAAACCATCCCATCATATAACGTGTTCCACTATTATTACACGAGTAGCAGTGGGCGGGGACCGGATTCAGTAGTTCCCGATCGGTCGTTGGAAGCATTGATTGTAAATAATTGAAGGTTAAAAAAATGGAACCTTTTTTTTCGCTTCTCAATGGGGATCGTCTGAATTAAATTTTTTTGAATCAGTTCCAATATTTTGATTGTGGCAATTAAAATAATTTTCTGTTAAAAATATTATATTAAACTTAGGTTCTTTATCGCTAATTCTCCAAACAAACACTTCCAATTTTGATTGAATAGGTAAATATGTTCATTTAGAAATTCCGAAAACCTATGAAATGATAAACCATATGAAAGAAGCTCGAAATGACTGATTTTCAGGCGAATATGTAAATTTTGAAAATTCTGTATCGTGATGAATCTAAAACTGACATTTATCGACGCCATCCATCAAACTGCTTTGTGGAGGTCGGGTGACATGAAATGATTTGAAGTCGCCAATTAAATGGATGGATTTTTGGCATCTGCATAGTAGATTACAACTGTCCGTGATTTAAGCGAAACGGTCACCGAGATGCAAATAATAATGTGCCTCATCAGTTCCGTGGCTGCATTCCGCGCCCGCCGCACCAATTACACTGATTCATGGCTGTTTTATGATGAAATTACACCGATTGATGGCACTTTGTGATGAAATTACACCGATCGTGAGTATTTTATGGTTGAATTGTATCATTTGATTGAAGTTTTATATTGTTTTAGTAAGAAATTGAAAACGTTGAAAGAAAAACTGATAGATTTGAACGGAATTGTTTAGGCGTATCGATGAGCAACTTGACTATTTGGATTAGTGATCGGTATTTATTTCTAGTAATTGCATTTAATTTGAAGACTGTTCTTTTGCGGCTAGTTAAAAAATTAAAGATACTCGCAGTATCACCCTGATAGGAGGCCTTATTTAGTTTGTATTCAAAATATTGCTTAAAATGACTTTAATGTTTAGTGATGACGACTAATCATCCAGTTATTTTCCAATCTTCCTCTTCCACATATTCTTAGCCTTTTTCCATTATTTTTCATCATAAATCTTCAAATGGTGGAAACTTTATTTTCTGGTTGGTACACGAAGAAAAATTAAACAAACGCACCTGCATTTGCCTTGACATCGAGACAAAATTTGAAAATATTCAAATTTTCATAAACACGTGTTCCGACATCGTGATCATATATTCGTAATTTATTAAAACTTTCCAGGAAACCTGTTTATTTATTTGTTAAGGCAAATAAATAAATCTTTAACAAAAAATTGAAAATGTTACTCTTCTTTAGAATCTTTGTTTTAAACGCTTATTTCTAATGTTGATTGGCAATTGATTATTTTTATTATAATTATACTAGCTTTTGTAGTAAACTAGTGCCAGATTTCTTTTTATTCTATGTACAAACAACTTATCTTCACGTCATGTCAAATTTTGAACGATTGCATCTCCCACGTAATGAAAGTAGGTGCTGTCCCAGCTCTGCACCGGTGCGGCCGCTGTATGTTATGACCGTTACAACTGCGGTCCCCAAATTACCGGAAAAGCACTAACAGAATGACCACCAGCTGAATTTTACACAGCTCGCCATTGTCATTTCTCAACTGGAATGCATTTTCTATAATCAGCGTTTATTACGGGACGCAGCCGTAGCTACTGAGCGTTTAACACAATGGATTCCAATGAAAATGTACACGCAGGCATTTTTTCGGGAAGCAACTGTTTGATAAATCGTTCAATTGCATTAGTTTTTAAAAAGCAGAACTTTTTTAGTATTTTAATCTTATAGCAAACCGCAATCATTCAAAATCAAATATTGTTATTTCGTAAAAACTACGGAACGAAAAACTCACAGGTCAATTAACTAACTAACCATCACGCCGTTCCCGAAGGAGTAGGCAGAGAAGACGAACCACCAAAAAAAAAATTTTCTTGGCACACACTTGGCGCATATCTCATACACACCCTTATGTAATTTTGACTTTTGACATAGCCCAACTCAAGTTTTCGAGTCGGAAAATAACTCTCATATCAAACTATACCCGATAGGTGCCAGCTTCCTTTTGGAAACTCATCAGAAAATGTGTTTCCTAATAGAAAACATTTTCCAAATAGAAATTTTAACTCAGCAGGAAAATTGTACACCTTGTTTACAGATTTACACAAAAGGGTACATGGCACAACTGCATATTTAGTCATTTTAAAGTCGAAATGCCAGTTTCGTAAACATCACAATATTGTTATTAATCGTGAAAATAACTACCATATTAAACGCTTTGATGCACGCCCAATGCTAGCCGAATAATTACATGTAAGGAGAAAAATAGTGAAACTATAAAATAAATTATTAGATAAAGGATTGCAAAAATATCATATAAAGCATTTTCGATTGTTTCAAAATAAAGCAAGAATTTATACAAAAATGGATTGAAAATAAATTACCTATTATTATGCTATTTAATCCAATTGAAACTATTTGCAGGATTATCTTTATAGGTTTTGACTTATAATATATACATATACTTATACGATCATATGAACAAGTACAGTATTCAGAATTCATCGTCAATGAAAATCAGAGCGATTTCTTTGGGCCAATTCAAGATGGCAAATCGCTTCTTTTGGCAACAAAAGCATCCGATTAGAATGTATCACCGCCGGAATTTATCGGTGTTTGGCGCAGAACAGTGGCAGCGGAGAGAGAATGGTGAGTAGTGAACTGAATAGATAATATCTAGATTTGATTTATACCGATTCGAAAGGAAACGGTTAAACACCGAGGCTCAGCTTCCCTAGCGCTTCATAGATGTTTGCAGAGGGAAGAGTGCATGGGTTTTCTGCTTTGATGCGCCACAGAGTGCCCGAGACTAGTCAGCGCTACCGGAAAGCGCTATCTCACTCTCATCCAGGCTGTCGCGTCGCCCAGTGGTGCGACGCTTCCCTACACCATAGATTGAGAATATCTTTCAATTCACCGTAATACAAACGCTAAATATGTTATAATTTTATAGTGCATTAATATTTGTAATCGTATTATTATTCTTATGTATTATTTTATTATAAAATAACTTAGTTTTAAATACTTAATTGTATATATTTTTAATACATAAAACCAACCGGTTTCAGTTCACCCTGAACCTTTATTAAAAGAGTGATCTTTATCTATTAGGCGAAATCCTCTGGTATAGATATGCTGCACAGAAATGGGATAGCTTTACGTGTGAACAATTTATTTTATTTGGAAAAATCGTTGAAAATAAATAAAACCAATTTACTAAATAAACAATTTGTCAAATAGCCCCACTTTAAGCATACTCCCCTCTCCTCTACCTACTTTCACCAGCAAAGTTGATGTTTTCTCTCCCTCTTTTATCCTACCTATAAATACACTGTAACTCTGTTATTGGTTTAATGTATTTTTATATAACCCTGATGAAGGTTTAGGGTAAACCGAAACCTGTTGGATTTATAAGTTAAAATTATGTACAATAAAGTGGTATTAAAAACAAATTTAGTTTATTGTAATTATCTAAATCCAGAAAGTGTTTGCTATGTGTGAAAATGTATTATTTTAGTGTCATTTTATATCCTCATTCACTTATATGAGGGTATTCTTTCACACGGCAGACAGGGTATTGCACCCTCTGTTCTGTTCAGCTGAAATAAGCATTATTATTTCTCTTTCCATAGAGAGCAATAAGTCCAAAGTATCTTACGATACTGAGCAGATAGCTGATATCTATAGATAGCTATTTTGGACGCCTATTTCTTACAGCGTAAATCGATTTTTGCGTCTGGCTGTCCGAGGAATCCTTAACATTCTTCTATAGTGCCCATAAACATTCAAATTAAGGCGATGCACTACGTCGTGTTATATTTTAAATTGAGCCGCTATCAATAACAACCCTTACGTAGATGGCGGTAAGGTTTAAATTCCCGCTTAACACTATCCGCTTGTTTTGATTTATGCAAGAAAAAAACATGGCCAAAAAGTGCCTTTTATTTTATTTTGTGGATGTTCAGGCATAAATATTTAATTATTTTTCGATCATTTTATAAATAACTTAATTTGCCACATTATACAATAAAATCATAACCAAAAATGGGTTCGTAAGTAGGAGATTTTGAACTGTAAAGCAGTTTTCATAGGCCTTATACATTATTTTTTTCTGGGCTTATAAAAAGACTTATCTAAAAAATACTCGATTATTTCGAAGGCCAAGATGTATTCTAATCGCATTATTTAATTAAAGCATCTGAAACATTTCTAGGCGACCAAATTTTCAAACCAAAAACTCATGATTTTGCATTACTAAGTATGGAATCGCCTTAAAATAGTGTTTTGAAGTAACTATGACAACAGTCGAACAGTTGAACACCGAAGAGCACTAATTGAAATAACCAGGCTATGCGCAAATATGTTAAGATTTCTAAAGTAAGGCAAAATTTTGCAGCGCTGTCCATGGTGGGATTTTTCTGCGCAGGATCTGAATGTTCTTAAACGAATCGTCTTGCGAAGGGACGCTAAAATTTTGTGAGAAATTGATACACATTTAAAAAAAGTCTCTAATTAAATAGTGGATCAAATTTTTGGCAACACGCCCAAACTTTTGTTCACCCAAATTGGGTTGGGATGGGTAATTTTTTTACGCAGTCAGCAATTTGGGCGCTATTGTGAAAAGAACTAGTTATTCGTAAGCAGATTTTATTTTCGAGGACTGAATGGTGATGTTACAATGCGAGTTGCCTGCGCACTGTCAAGATTCATTTACTGAAAAATCACCGAAAGTAGGACGATCACGCTGTTTCCTGCGCTCCGTGCAATTGGTTTGTTCCCTTTTCCATGATTGGCTCGTCTATTCATTTTAATGTCTACGGTAGAACCATATTTCGATGACGTACTCGTATATCCGTTTCCTTTTGCTAGATAATCAATTTAACTAGAAGTTAAAAAGAAAGCTTACTTTGGGCCCACGGACACGCCCACAACATACTTCTATGGGTTTATATCTCCACCGAGACAGTGTGTACTGGCGGTGGGCAGGACATTGGGCGCTGGGCAGTGGCAGCCAGCGGGCTGAGTGGCTGCGCACAATGGCACCCCGGCCCATTGTCAGGCGCCATTGTGCACCATCGCTCTTCCGGAAGAGTCGCGAGGCTGACGCCCGGCTCACCCTGTTTTCACCAGGTACCTATTTGGCGCCGTATTCGGTTATGATGAAGTAGATGTAGTAGTCAGACCCGTTAAATTCAAGGAATATTATAATTGTAGGATTTGTAAAGATGAAAATATTTATTTTAAGAAATTGACTTTCCAAAGACGATCAGAAAGCTACCGTTCGAATGAACACCTTTATTAAACGTAAAAAATTTAAGCAAAAGAAATGCACATTTCAAATGCAGAATTATTATCTAATTAAAATATTTTTTTAATGTACTTTATCAGTCCGAATCGTTACCACAACCAATTCCGTTTATATTTTGAAAGCACATCCCAATTAACAGTTCAATGAACCCAAGTTACACATAGTCACCTAGAAACGCACTACCGAAATGACTATTTTAAAAAATTATTATTTTTCAAACGGCATCACTTCAACGATCCATTTATTTTTATTTATTTATTTAGACACATACAGTTCATTTTATTACAAGTAATATGGTAGGTATATTAAATTTTACATTGTACATACAGTATCTTAGTTATTTTGTCTGGGATGGGAATAAATCACTAATGAACGTAGGGATGAGTTATAATAAAAAAAATAATACTAAATTTGAAGAAGGTGTGTGAAGAGACGAGAAGAAATATTGAAATGACACGAATAATCTGAGGCGGGAAACAAGCTCACGCACTCTTTTATTCCGGTCAAAAATGAAACGTTGATTGAATAAGTTAACAGAGATCTAAATAGCCAGGTACTTTTCATCCTTCCCTTCTCTAATCTCCACCTTCTCTCTCACTTGAGCCTTACAACATGACATAAATTTTATTGAATAAATAAGGTACATATTATCAGGATTGAATACTACTCTTCCATGGAAGCGTTAGCTAGTGTTTGGAAGAGGAGTGTACAGTACATTATTAAAGTTTTTTATAAGTAATTAATAATATCATAGGTACATTTTTTATTTGATTTAGTAAGTACATTGCAGTGAGAAAGTAAAAAAATAATAATTTTACATTTTTGGTTAAATGTAAGTAGTTATCGTATCTAAAATAATGTAATTGGTAATAAGACATGATATTATGTTTAAATTTGTGTAGAAAAAATTGTCACTAATGGAAATTTAATGAGATATAAGTATTTTTTTATATAATTCATGCGAACAGTTTTTTTGTTTAAATTGTCTTTGAAATATTGTTTCACAATCTTCAATGCTTGGATTGTGTCATTAATGTATCTTGTTTCTTCTAGTAGTAGATTGAAGAATGTTCTAACTTATTAAGTATAATAATTATGTGCAGATGAAGTATTTAATTTTTAGCATAGAAAAATATTTTTAAGTCGAGTTTAGTTTTTAGATAAAAAATTATCTTTTTCTTTTATGATTTGAATAATTGAATTTTTAATGTAGTTCTTTAAAGGGGAGGTACTAGAAATATTTTGAATAAGTATCTGTTGGGTAATTGCTGCGTTTTTTTTAAATGTGATTTTAATTATTATTCTCTGTACGACTCCTATTGGGAGAAGGTTAGTTTTATATGCGGATTCTCAACTAAGTATGGCATATTGTAAAGAAGTTTCCTTTAGTTCCCACAAACTGTGATACTTGTTGTCTTGTGTGAAGTTGCAATTAGTCATTGGTTAATAAAAACATAAAAGTTAATTGTCTTCTGCATCCTCCTCGAGTATTTGTTCTTAGATTTGCACTACCTGTAGGTTGCAGATACTCTCAAAATAATGGTCATTTTGGGAGGACCTGCATGATCAACCATTTGGGCACAAAGCATTTAGCCTGTTTGGGAAAGTTCCATTTTAAACACAAAGCAAAGATACTTAACTAGTTTTGGAGTTAAACCGAATAGTTTTTTTTTTGTATTAGGCAATTCACCCTAAAAAGAGTGCTATGTGAACCGAATAGTTTCTGAAGACCCTTGACCAAGGAAAAGATGTATGTGTTTTTATAAATTGACTCCTTCAGATGTATCGAATAATTTTGTCTCCGGAAATTAAATGTAATGCTATTATTTAATTGATAACAGTGCAAGATCCCAAAACTGGTAGGTCTAAGACAACCTTTATATTACTCAATCTTGTTAGGCAGATCGAAGTGTTTCTTTTTACATGGTCGAAATGTGAGGGACATGTTGTTAGGTTGAAGGGTATCAAAATGGTATGGGGAAGAGAATAGGTGAGTATAAAGAAGGTTGGATAGTTTTTGTTGACTGGAGTAAAATAAATCGGATTGAGTTTAATGTTTCTAGATGTTTAATTTTCGTTGTAGGGCGATTCATACCTGGTATTACCGGTATACAATAGACGCCCGAAGTTTAAAAAGTGTCTCGACCATGAAGGATTTTGGAATGTTTGATAGTAGGCTGACATTTCACGCTCATATTAATGTTCAGCAGCATTTCACTGAGAATTCTGGGCTTTATTCTACGCACTTCAAGGAATTTTAGAGATACCCGGGTTTTTATAGTTTTATTTAATTCCTTAGTAAGGAGTAGACTTGAAAGTGGCAGGAAAAGTATTCTTTCATGTTGGAGAGAGTTCAGAATAAATTCTTGAGATTTCTCTACATGAGGGAGTATGGCTACTACCCGTGGCTCTATCCTACTGACTTTCTTTTTAGTATGCTTGGAATTTTATATCTATGAGTCGGGAGAGATGTGCGCATTGCTACACATTTCTTCAGACTGATTCGTGGATGACTTGAAAACTCGGTCATCATAGAGAGCATTCATTTTTATGTTCCCTATGGTTATCTCCGTCACCGACAACATAGACTATTCTCTCTCCCGGCCTGCAGAACTAACTTGCTAGTCATGCCGGTGGGGAGAGCAATCTTACTGTTGAACAGAATCAATTTAGATATCGATATTTTTAGCATCAATGAAGCTGCTTTAAAAAGGCAAGCTCTATAATTACTAGTATAGTTGATTTACCCACTGTTTGTATTAATGTAATAATTTGTATAACCTGTTTTTCCCTTTATTTATATTTATTATCAGTCTATACTCATCTCCACTGTATTTAGATGTTCCTAATTACTCAATAATTAGTATATAACAGAATCCTATATTAGTACAACTACACATATAGATAATCCCGAAGTTTCAATTGTTCCTATTACATATATATATACTTACCTATTGCATAATGATATTCTATTTTCCCTGTAATTGTAACTCGCTCACCAAGCACAAGAACCAGTTTCTTCTTTGGTGAGATTGTGAATATAAACATATTTTTAACCATATGTACTTCTATAACATCACTCTACCCATTTATATATATTAAATAAAAATTTTAAATATATATATATATAAGTGAGTAAATTAATTAAAAACGCATTAAAATGAAAAATTTTGTAATGTTTTAAAATGAATAAACTGATTTGAATTGGCTGCTAGGATCTTGTTACCGAACACGGCCAAAGTCATTTCAAGCAACGTTTTTATTTTTAATGGTGATCTTCCAGAACTATAACTAGATGAGTATCTTACCTACAACCAAGACTGAGTTAACTCCGTGGCCGATAACGGAAGAAATTTGGAGTAGGGTCCATATAGATTACGTAGGGCCTATCGGAAATAAATATTTTTTGGTAATTATAGATTCAACCTCAAAATGGTGGGATTGCGTGGAAGTAAATTCACCTAACTCAGATAATACCATAAAAATCTTAAAGAGATAATTCAGTTATTTCGGTAGTGTACAAACCTTTGTTTCTGATAATAGAGCAGACTTCATGTCAGCAGACTTTAAACAGTTCTGCGAGTTAAATGGCATTAAACATTTAACAACACCTATTAATCATCCTCAATCTAATGGGTTGCCAGAGAATGCAGTAAAAACGAATAAAAAATTTCTAATGAAAATATTGTTAGAAAAAATAATTCAGTCAGGTTATAATGAGGAGATAGAATGTTTTCTCACAGATTATAGGAATGCACCACACTGTACAACAGGGTTAGAGCCAGCAGTTGTAATGTTTGGTAGAAGGTTAAGGTCAAATTGGAATAACTTTATACCTAGAGGGAGAAGGTAAAGGAAAATATGATTGATAAGATTACTAGAATGAGAAAGTCAAAATTTCAGAAAAGTCAGAAATTCTATTATAAAAATAATAACAAAGTAGCTAAGAATTTAAAGATTAATCAGAAAGTTATGGTCAGGGATATTAGAGACCAAATCAATGATAAGTGGGAACCAGGAAAGTACATAAAAGATTGGGAAAAAAACTATATTTAATTGAAGTTATTAACTGTTATAAACTCGTGTATTGGAAAAGACATTTTGATCAGTTGTCACAATTGTGTGTATCATGGGAAAAGAACCCTAGTATTTTAATCCGTGGGTCTGAGACGAAGAGAATAACGTTCAATGAGTACGATGACAATCTAACGGGTGACTCTCTTTTTCTTTCCAGCTCCAATGAACCCGTGGCTTCAACGTCAGGGAACTTGAAAAAGCGCCTACGACCAAGTACAAAGAAATCGATATAAGCAGCGGTCAACACCTACATAATTATGATTATGAAATAAAAAAAATGTTTTGTAAAATAATAATACCATAAATATATGTATGTTTTATAATTTTTGTTATAATAATCATACTGTGTTACTGTCTGCTGATTCAAGTGTAGAGGGATGTGGTGAATGTATATCTGTCGGTATGAAAGAGACAGGCATTACCGAGTGAAACAGCATGACTGAGACAGATATAAAGGCATGTCTGTTGTAACTCGTCCTCTCTCGTTCTGACACCGCTACCGTCAACACCTTACAAGTGATCGCTCCGCAATTACCTGTGCACCTGTGTTTTTCCAAGTGTTAATCCTGACCGCAACTCTGGGTAATCTCGCCCGCTCACTAATTACCGTTCCTACCCGGCTTAGCAACCAACAGTGAAAATTCCCGCTCGCTCGCTAATCACCGTTCTCACCTGGCATAGTAACAATCAGTGACAATACAGTTTCAAACACAAGTTCGTAGAATTTTCCGCCCGTTACCAACTCGTTAAAAACATTTATTATTTTACAAAAGTGAAAGTTACCAACCACAGTTTCATACGCGTCAAAGGTCCCCTAAGTGATCTTAGTGAAAAATAAACAATATTAAAACAATCAATAGCGCCGCCAACCTCACGTTTCCGTTTGCCGCCGCTTTGTTCTGTGCCAACATACAGTCCACCGATTGCCACGAGCCCCTCCCGTGTCTATAATCGAAGTTTTTAAATAATCTAAGTAATCAAGTCATCGTGCCTTCACGTTTTTCTCTGACTCATAAAGTTTTTTCGTGAAAGTGCCCACCGCCGCAGACATTTTGTGCCACAGTTTATACAGTGACTTTGAACTTTTGTGCTGACCCCAGTGTTTGTAGTCTATAGTGCATTCCGCCTGAAAGAAGAGTAGGGCCATCACTAGCCACCAAACCTGTGCGTCCCACAAAATCAGCGCTGTGTATCTCCACCGACCAGTCCAACTCTACCATCGAACTCAGTAAGTCTTTTGTCTTTTGTTATATTTGGCATACAGTCTCTCCAAGTTGTAAACTCACTTTTATTCCTGTTTAAATTCCATACTAAGTTCATTTAATTTCTCCTTTAATTTACGTCATGGCTTCCCCCCGCTCTCAATCATCCAGCCCCACAGAGATGGAAAATGAATTGATCGACCTTGAGTTGGTTTCATTCTTAGATGCACGTCCAGATAAAAATACTATTTCTTTAGAGGAAAAAATCCATGTATTTAACCTAACACATCGGCAATATGAGCTGGCACGCTCACCATCCAACTCTTCCCCAAACGCAGGGAATATTACCCCAACTAATTCCATCATCCCCCCTCCTCACCCAATCGCTACCTCCTCCGGCCACTATCCAGCATCCCCAAATGTTAGCAACCGCAAGCGCCCCACCTCATTCTCTTCTAATGCCAGCGAATGCTCTGATGCTGACGAATCGGCATCAGAGTATTCGGAATCGGACTCATCCTTTGGTACCGAGGACATGCCATGGGAGACGGTCAAACTCTCCCGTAAAAGAAACAGAGATAGGAAATCTCCCACAACCTCCCCCACCAACATCGAGCCGTCCTCCCCATCAAAAAAAAAACAACAGCTCTTACCAATCACCGTTGAGGCCGTCCAAGACATGCCTTCCATCCATCCGACTACCATTTCACCACCCCCCCCACCCGCCACCCCTCCCCCGAGTTCTCCCATTCCTCAATCTACCCCTCAAGTAGTAGTCACAAACTCTAGAATCCCTCCAGTGGTGCTCCACTCGAAAACCGGTTGGGCAGCCCTGGAGAAGTCCCTCTCCGACAAGGGTATAGACTTTTACGCCAAGAATCTATCAAAAACCCTCAACATTCACCCGAAAACCCCTCGCGATCACCACCGTATCACTAAAACTCTAACAGAAAAAAATATAGACTTCCACTCCTTCAAACTCAACGAGGTCAAACCTCTCAGGGTCGTGCTCAGGGGCATCCCTGAAGAAATAACAAGCCAAGAGGTCAGCGACGTACTTGGCTTAACATACCCTGTTCTCTCGGTTCACCGTATGCGGACAGGCCCTAACCGCCGTGAGATTCCTCTCATGCTAGTAAACCTCACTAAAAATGAAATATCCAAAAAAATTTTTACCGATTTAACCCAAATCCTCCACCTTAAAATCGTAGTAGAGCCCCAGAGAAAGAGACTGTCCGTTGGACAATGTCACAGATGTCAGTTTCACGGACACTCGTCTTCATGCTGCAACGCGACTCCGCGTTGCGTCAAGTGTGGTGAAAACCATCCAACAAGCGCATGCATTAAGCCCCCCACGACTCCCGCCAAATGCGCTCTCTGCGCAGGGCCTCATCCGGCCAATTACAAAGGTTGCCCCCAACGCCCCGCTCCCCGATTCTCCAACCGGTTCCGATACGTAAGCCCTCAAAATATCCGCCCCCTCATGCAATATCCAGTACGGAACCCAAATTCCTGGCCTCGTCCTTCCTTCACAAACTTTAGCACTCCTAGGATCCCCCAAGCCTCCCAACAATACCGACTAGAAAGACCCCCCACAACCCAAAACATCGAACCTCTATCTCAAGTTAACCCCCCCGTCGCATCTACCTCAGCACCTAACCCCCCGCCCGTGACCACCGTCACCTACCCGCCTCTACCCGAACCCACTACCCTGCCCCAAACCTCACCCAACGCCCCACCACCCCCACCCCAAAACCTCCCAGCTAATCTTATTAAAGCCCTCCAAAACGCTGCCGCCCAACTCAAAACTGCCATGGAGATGAACTCTAGGCTGCTCTCCAACGTTCAAATACTTCTCAACTCTATCCAGTAATATCATTAAAATAAAATCTCTTTTTGTATTATTTATTTTTATTTAAATTCATTATAAATAATAATTAAAATCTCCAACAACCATTAAAATCTTTTAAAATGTCCAGACAATGTAGAAAACCATCAAATCTTCAAGCTGCATACTGGAATGCAGACGGTAAAGTAAAAGATTTCCGAGGAGAAATCCTTCAATTTCTGATGGATTTTAACCTCGATGTTCTCCTAATTAACGAAACCTGGCTAAAACCCAGCAAAACAATTAAATTTCCGAATTACATAACTTACCGCACCGACCGAACCCACTCTTCAGGCGGTGGCACCGCAATCATTGTTAAATATTCAATCGACCACTGTATCATAAACTGTCCCTCTTCAGAAAATATCGAAACTACCGCTATAGTCATAAATACTCTAAATAATGGTCCAATTAAACTCATTTCCGCGTATAGCCCCCCCAAAAGAAAATTCACTGCCCCGGACCTCGACAAACTCTTTGATAATTCCTTACCCACAATAATTGCAGGCGATTTAAATTCAAAACACGGCTCTTGGCATTCCCGAACCACTAACACTAAGGGTAGAATTCTTTTTAATTACGTAGCCGACAAATCACTTATAGTATCTGCCCCCGATATTCCCACATTTTTCCCCAAAAACGCAAATCACGACCCAGATGTCTTAGATATAATAATAATGAAAAATTGCCCCTTACTCTACACCCTTCAAACTGTTAAAAAATTATCTTCTGACCACGATCCTGTACTCTTGTTTTTATCCGACGGCTCCCTACCTTCAGTACCTTCACATAGATCCACACGTAAAAAAATTCAATGGCAAAAACTCCCCAAACTACTAGAATCAGTAAAAGTTCAAACATCAATTACCGACGAAGAAAGCCTCAATTTAGCCACTAAAAATTTCACTAACGACATAAAAACAGCCGTAGACCTTGCCACCGTCGAAGTCGCGAATGATAAACAAAGACCCGACCTTCCCGCAGAACTGAAAGAACTTATAAGAGAAAAAAACTTCGCCCGAAAGGAATGGCAAAGATTCTCAAACCCGATCGATCGCATTCGTATGAATCGTCTCTCTCACCAAGTAAAAGTCGAACTCCAAAAATACAGAGACGAGCAGTGGCACGACTTCATCTCCACTCTCGACGACGACAGAACAGCCTTTTGGAAACTCTCCAAAACCCTTAGAAAACCCCCGACCAGAATAAGTCCCCTTACGGGCCCAAAAGGCACAGTGTATTCCTCTAGAGACAAAGCCGAGACTTTTGCCGACAGTCTCGAAGAACAATTTTCCCCGACCACGACCTACGATGACCCTCAATTCGTTTCTACAGTAGAATCAACAGTCTCATCCATCCTGACAGAAACCCCCACAGACAATCCAATCCCGTTCACAACCCCTCAAGAAATTTCCAAAATTATAAAATCTTTGAAAACAAAAAAATCTCCCGGTCCCGACTTAATATCAAATAAAATTCTAAAGTGCCTCCCCTCCAAAGCCATTTGCTCTTTCACAGCCATCAGCAACGCATCCTTTAGACTTCGTTTATTCCCAAAAGACTACAAAACTGCAGACGTTATCCTTATCCCTAAACCTGGTAAAGACCCCCTTCAAGCCATAAACCACCGACCGATTAGCCTGCTTCCCTGTGCAGGTAAAATTCTTGAAAAGCTTATCCTCGCTAGATTGAAAAAAATAGCCGACGATTTAAAAATCATCCCCGACTTTCAACACGGCTTTCGATCGGGCCACTCAACTCTCCACCAACTTCTGCGGGTGGTCGAACAAATTACAAACGGATTCAACTCTCGCCAACACACTGTAGTCCTCTCCCTAGACGTCTGCAAAGCATTCGATAAAGTCTGGCACAGAGGTCTCATTTATAAAATGTACCTCCTCGGTATCCCCCTTTCAATGCTTCAACTCATAGCTAATTTTATTAAAGACCGTAAATTTAGAATCAAATTAGATGGAATTTTTTCCACAGTGAGATTGCTAAGAGCAGGTGTCCCTCAAGGCTCTATTCTCTCGCCAGCTCTTTTCAATATATACCTAAGCGATATCCCCCGCCCTAGCATTCATAACTTTCGCACCAAAAAAACCAAAATAGGCAAATTTGCAGACGACACTGAAGTCATGTCGACTTCAGTAAGCGAAATGACCGCTACACGACGCGTCCAAGACCACGCGTCGAAACTAGAATCATTTTTTAAACAATGGCGAATTAGCATCAATCCCTCAAAAAGCGCCGCTTGTGTTTTCTCCCGTAGACGCCCTAAACGACCCCCTAACATCCACTTGTTCGGCGAAAACGTACCTTGGAAAAAAAACATTAAATACCTCGGAATAACTCTAGACAGCAGACTAACTTGGAAAAAGCATATAACAGAAACTCTAAATTCAGCAAATAAAACTCTTGCAGCCCTTTATCCCATGATATCTAAAAATAACAAAAAATTATCTCCAAGGAACAAACTACTAATATATAAATCCACTATAAGACCTAAACTCACTTACGCTAGCCCTATCTGGGCACACGCTTCAGAGCCCCAGCTAAAAAGACTACAAACATTTCAAAACAAAGCCATACGCATTGCCCTGGGAGCTCCTAGATGGATGAGGGTTGCTCAACTACATCGGGACTCTGAAGTTCCCCTCCTTAAAGACCATATCTTAAGTCTCGCGGAAACATTTTATGCGGGCCTCCCCACCCATGAAAACGCGTCCATCAACTGTCTCGCACAGTACGATGTAAATGAAATAACTACCTTTAAAAAACCCAAACAAATCCTCCGTAAACCTTAAATCCCCCATATTGCAGCCATGTTTCCTTGCAAAAATATTTTAAAAACACAACCAAAATTAAATTAAAATTTATCCTACAACCAATTTTAAAATCATGATGAAAGAGAAAGGGGCCTTTTTGGCCCGGAGCTCTATATGCCAATATTTCAAAAGTCTCTTCAATACAAAGCTCTTTTCAATTGTATCAATAGTTGCGTTTTATTGTATCAATATTGCGTATAGACCATTGTATCAACACTTGTAGCTACCTGAATAGAAACAAATAGTAAAGGAGTACCCACATTTAAAAATTAAGAATCATAATCCTAAACGAAATCAATAGCAAAATCCGCACAAAGTTCTATTTAAAAAAAATCATCATTCCTATGGGCACTAACAAAATCTGCATAAAGTAATATTTTTAAAAAAATCATCATTCCTATAGGCAATAATTTCACCTCGAGTTAGACCTTTTAAAGGTATTTTTTCAGGCTCTATGGAACCAAACGGGCTGAAATTTAAGAATGGTCATAAGAATCATGATTCAAAACGAAATCAATCACAAAATCTGCATAAAGTTTTAAAACCCATGTCTGAAATTAGTGCCTATAGGAATGATGATTTTTCTAAGAATACAACTTTATGCAGATTTTGTAATTGATTTCGTTTTCTCACATGATTATTATCAGGATTCCAAAATTTCAGCCCGCTTGGTATCATAAAGTCTGAAAAAATGGCTTTAAAAGTTCGAACCCAAGTCTGAAATTAGTGCCTATAGGAATGATGATTTTTCTACAAATACATCTTTATGCAGATTTTATAATTGATTTCGTTTTCTCACATGATTATTATCAGGAACCCAAAATTTCAGCCCGCTTGGTACCATAGAAATAAAAAAATGATTTTACGAGTTCGAACCTAAGTCTGACATTAGTGCCTACAGGAATGATGACTTTTCTACAAATACAACTTTATCAAGATTTTGTAATTGATTTCGTTTTCTCACATAATCATTATCAGGATTCCAAAATTTCAGCCCGCTTCATATCATAGAGTCTGAAAAAATGGCTTTAAAAGTTCGAACCCAAGTCTGACATTAGTGCCTTCAGGAATGATGATTTTTCTTAAAATACAACTTTATGCAGAATTTGTGATTGATTTCGTTTTGTAACATGATTATGATCAGGAACCCAAAATTTCTGCCCGTTTGGTACCATAGAACCTGAAAAAATGATTTTACGAGTTCGAACCAAAGTCTGACATTAGTGCCTTCAGGAATGATGATTTTTCTACAAATACAACTTTATGCATTTTAGATTTTGTAAATGATTTCGTTTTCTCACATAATTTTTATCAGGATTCCAAAATGTCAGCCCGCTTGGTATCACAGCGTCTGAAAAAATGGCTTTAAAAGTTCGAACCCAAGTCTGACATTAGTACCTAAGGGATTGATGATTTTTCTACAAATACAACTTAATGCAGATTTTGTAATTGATTTCGTTTTGTCACACAATTTTTATCAGAATTCCAAAATATCAGCCCGCTTGGAATCATTGAACCTGAAAAAATATTTTACGATCTCGAACCCAAGTCTGACATTAGTGCCTTCAGGAGTGATGATTTTTCTACAAATACAACTTTATGCAGATTTTTTAATTGATTTCGTTTTGTTACATGATTATAATCGGGATTCCAAAATTTCTGCCCGTTTGGTACCATAGAACATAACAAATGATTTTACGATCTCGAACCCAAGTCTGAAATTAGTGCATAAAGGAATGATGATTTTTCTACAAACACAACTTTATGCAGATTTTGTAATTCATTTCGTTTTGTCACATAATGATTATCAGAAACCCAAAATTTCTGCCCGTTTGGTACCATAGAACCTGAAAAAATTATTTTACGAGTTCGAACCCAAGTCTGAAATTAGTGTCTATAATGATGATGATGATTTTTAAAAAAATACAACTTGATGCAGATTTTGTGATTGATTTCGTTTTGTATCATTATTGTTATCACGATTTCAAAATTTCAGCCCGTTGGGTACCATAGAGCCTGAAAAAATGGTTTTACGAGCACGAGCCAAGTCCGAAATTATTTTTTATATGAATGATGATTTTTCTAAAAATACAACTTTTTGTAGATTTTTTTATTGATTTCGTTTTGGAACATGATTCTTATCACGATTCCAAAATTTCTGCCCGTTTGGTACCATAGAGCCTTTTAAAATTGCTTAAAAAGTTCAAACCCAAGTATGAATCGAATATGCAGAAATATTTATTTATTTATTAATTTTCGGGCAATCGACAGCTTACATTTAATCAGTTTGTACGTAGGTATTATTTAGCTTAAATAAAACTAATACTGAATTTTTCTTGTGACTTTACCTCCTCCGAGACAGCATAATATGGAATATCGTATCCAGGATGTCGACCAAACCGCCTGCCAAAAATAACGTTTAAAATATACGATTAAACCTTAATCGATGTCCTACTATCTTCAAGAAGCGGTTTTACAATGGAGGTATTTAACCAACCTGGAAAGCAAAAATGTATACTGGCGAAGTACGTACTATGTGGAAAATAAAAAATCAAAATTATCTTAAAATTTGTATGGTTCCCTAGAGGCCAACTACTATAAAGGAAGACCCCAAAAGACAAAATTTATTCTGATGACATGAATAAAATGACATATACACAATTTTATACCTTGCGCCGTTCTATTTTCTTCACAAATTCTCATATAAACATGGCTGACTACGTGGAATTTATAGACTTTGTTTTGACCATTTTATGTAAAAAAAAACACGTTCTATGCGTATATTACAGAAAGCTGTTGGATTTAAAAAAAGGAAATCGTTACCAACTGGAATCTTAACTTTTACAGTCTTTATACAAATTGTAAGAAAAGCACCCTTTAAAGGTTGTGAAGTGATTTTTTTAGTAAAGCTGTAAATAGTTCGAATATATTTTTAAATATGTTTCATAGACCTTTTATTTCCTCGTATGGTCATTATCAATTTTTTGTCTATCTAATTGATGAACTATCATTTGCTGTGCCAATTTCGATAAATTGTATTGCCCATCTCATTAATGTAACTGGCAATAAAACTTTCATTATTTTTATGTTAATTTTAATACACGAAAGTAATTAAGACTTGTTTATGTAAAATCCCTAAAGACCTAAATAAATAAAATTAAAATAAAGTTATGCTCAAATAGTTTTCATCAGCTTAGCAAGGCGTACAATTGTGTATTTCAGTCATATAAAGTTTGCAAAAATGCTCAGTTTCCTAACAAGGATGAGAGACGTTTTTAATTAAATCGATTTTCAGGACGCAATCATCCTCGTCTCCGCATTGGCCGGTATTTCCCGCCATTTGCCTTGCTCTATAACTTCAGCAAATTTGAACTCGGAACGAAACGATATTTTTTGTGTAATGCAGCAGTACGCGAGGAAAATTCCCCACTCTAGGCACTTTTTACCTGTCCCCAGGGGAAATTCAGGGAAATTGCGCCTTTTATCCAACCTCCATATTCTCACTCAAATCAGGGAGGGAACCATTTACATGCATATGTTTTTCGATTTTCCTTTAGTGCGACATTGTGCTTTTGTAATCCGGGGAAACTGTCTAATCCCTGCAATGGACGCTTTAAATTTGTCAGCGCGATGGAAATTTTTTTAAAGCACTTGGGTAGTTTTTTTGCTCTATGTTAGAATAATCGTTGAACCGAGATTTATTTATAGATGTGCTGATTTTTTGTACGTAATGATTTTTACATTTCACACTCATTTTGTAAAAAAAATCGGAGATAATTTTTTTTTATGATATTTTAATATGAATTTATGCAACATTATAATTTAAAACAAAAACTTTTTTACTCAAGTGATGTTCACAAAATATTAAATTAGTTCTGTTATTTTTTTTTTTTTTCAAAAAAAAGACAAACATTCCCAGGTTACGAATAACCTGACAATTTTTAAAACTCTCCAATAATACCACAGTAAGCGGAAAATATTGCTTGTGTTGTGATGGAGGACTTAGCCAGCTGAGGAGTTGAACACACTACGCCTGGGTGAGAACCAAATGCGATGTCAACTTAGGCACCGACCTGTCATTTGAACAGCCTTTTGGAATTATCATCAATTCTTCAATCTTATTAAAAATCTAATAAATCAGTTTTGCTCAAGCAATATAATATTGTATCTGGTTGGTAGACATGCATTTACAAATACTTGGTGGATAGAAAACCTCAATATAAAATCCTCCAATTGTCTTGCTAATCCAATGTACCTATTCCAAAATATCATCATGACAGTTTAATGGTTGCAAAATGTTAATAAAGTGACATTATGCTCATTTGGAGCTCTGCAGAGCTCACTGAAAAATTATACTATCAGAAGGGGAGGTTAACATATCACATAATCACAACCGCGGAGATAAAATATTGTGAATTTATTTTTCCAGTGCATCAAGAATCTGGAAGACTTAGTGGCCCTTACTACGTCAGACGAGTCCGTCTTTTTTCCTTTACTCCAATCTGGTCTTATTTTATATTTCAGAAGCCTAGATTTAGAAAATTAAGGAATACTGTCTATCAGGTTTAATGGATGCATAAAAAATTAATTGTCATATGTAAAAATGTAATTAACCTAGTTCTGGGACTGGACTTTCGAGTGTGTTGCGTATGGATTATTTCAGCAGCACCTCTTATAAAGTTTGTCATGTCACGTAGAACCTGAGCTTAAAAAAATAAAAAAATCATTTTTTCACGAATGTTTTGTGGATAGACTGATTTTAGAAATGTTAATTTTCAGTTGGTTTGGTCCCATAGGGCCGGAGAAAACGGCGCCTAATTTTCGACCCCATGGAACACAATTTTTCCACAAATTTATCATCAATCTTAGGATAAACCCAAACTTTCAATTGTATCGGTCCCCATATAGTGCAAAGTGTTGACCGTAGAGGTGGCGGTATCAGAGGCCTTTGCTTTGTGGCGTAGCCACCGGATACCTGCTCACTGCTCAGTTACTCAGGTAGCCACCGGGTCTACGTCAAAGATTAGATCACTGTGGAAGATTTAGGCTATTCAGAAATAGCAATGTGTCTTAAACTCGGTTCCATATAATTTAATAGAGAGCCTTCAGTTTAGTAAAAAAGATGTTCCTGCAAGATCTAAAAATCTCTCATTAGTTAAAATTACCCAGAGAGTTGGCACTATTGTTAGAATTCTTGATGTTGGCGATGCGTTATTTTAGTAGGGCTCTAAATCCAAGAACGCGCCCATCAGCAAACATTTTAGAAGCGCTGAGTAGACCAACAGCCATCTTGTACGATTTACTGTAATGTATTTCTATTGTTTTTTGTGATATTGCTAGGTTGAAGTTTATCCACAGCTCCGATGTACAAATGAACATGGGTTGGAATAGAACATAATATCAAAGATTCTCGGCCACACTTTTGAATGCAACGCATCCTTTAGTTTATCCCACGTATGCTCTACGCACGTCCGGGGCATAAATCCGAATTAGCACCGTACGTGAAAACATACATTCGACAGTCGACACGGCGAAACGGGTTAGCGTGGTGTAATATTATTTGCTATTGCCTAATTTATATATTGTAATGGGCCTCCATATTGCGGGCTATTATTTGGCCATACGTTACTGTTACGAGAATATTGTTCTCCGCACAATGCAACTGCGAGCTTTTATCTCTTTTTCAATAATATTTCATTTATATCTTCTGTTCCAGCTCACGTTAGCTCTTTTGTTTGAAGGTGTTTTATATTTCAAAAGGGAAACAAAAATATATGTTTATGTGGGGGGGGGGAAATTTTTAAGGGTAAGTAGGCTTTAGGTTCCTAACCGAAAAAGTATTGGGAATAGAATTATTAAGTGTGTCGCAATGCAGCACCTACCTTGTGGTGAATGTGTGACATTATGACTTATTGCTTTGCTCAAACACTATTATAACTAGCAAGACCCAATTTTGATTTTAAGTATGGTTTTTTTATAAAATGATATACTATAGCTGTGGTCAATTCAGTCCGGTAGTGTACGCAGGCTTTGAACCTTTTTTTGAACTCGACGTTGTGACGTTACATATTTTAGCGCTTAAAGCGTAGCGTCAGGTGTGAAGGTTTTCTTAGCTTAAGTAAGAAAAAAATAAGAAAATTATTTACCAGTGATAAAAACCACGTTACATTTACTTATAGTGAATCAAGTTCCCATTGATTTACCCAAATCATCACATTATAATAAAACTTGAAAACAATATTTATATATATTTATTTACCTAATTTTTTTATTTCCTATTTTTCTTAGATGATGTTCGCTTTAGAAAATACCTTAATCATCATAACTTTTCAAAAAATATTTTCGCTTAGCGTGTAAGGATGTTTTAATATGGGGCATTAATCAAATAATTTCACTCTCAAAACGACTTCCAATACTATATCAGTTGTTAAATGACGCGAAACACCGCTTGCGGTAGCCTCGTTCTTTAACGTTACCGTTTTTGTATATAAAACCTAATATAGCATCAAATTTTACTCTTAAAACTGTTATGCATGCCATAAGCCATCTTGGCATATTCAACAGTTGAAGCAACTTCATTTAACGTAATTTAATATCCTTTTCGTAAATAGTACTTACCCCTGAATTATGTTGTTTATTGCTTCCGTAACTTCCTTTTAGCTAATAACTTCGTTGTTTCATACTTCCTTTTATGATCTTATTAAATGCCATTTGTATTCACTATATCCGCAGCTACACCAATTTCACACCAACCGCGGGTTGCCCTACCGCGAAATCAAATAAACCTGTTTTAATTTTGAGGAGCGAACAGTTTCATGAAATCAAAGTTCCTTGATCCTTATGTGAGTTTATATAAAATAAATAAACTTATATCACTTTAATAAACTGGAAGAATGAAAGAGAATTACGCCTAAACTTAAGTGTTTTTACTGAAGAACAACACATCTTCTGGGGAAACAGTCCACCGTAAAAATATTTAGTTACTGGTCTATAAAAGAAAATATGAAATTTCGGCACAAATTTTGCAGGAACTTTCATAAAAAAATATTGTTTTTTCAATAGTAAATATAACTCAAATTCTTGAAGACAAATCTAGACACAAAATAAGTCGTTAAACGTATTTATATTGGTTACTTACTGTTATGAGTTGCCCATACATTTTTTTTTTTTTTTTATAGTGAATACCTCACAAGAGTCCCAACTGCTCCCGTCTGGAGCCAGTGAGACTATGGCATCCCCAATTGGGGGATGTTGTGAGGCTGAAGGTAAGTGGGGAAGGGAAAGAGGAAGGTGGGGAAGTACCTGGCTATTCAGATCTAGTCACTAAACACGGCTAAAGCCATTTGGAGCAACGTTTCAATTCTGAATGGTGGTCTTACACCAGGGCGATACTGGTAGTATCTTCCACTCTGGAACGTGCCGCAAATATACTATATAATATTTTAATTAATTAATTGTGAAATAACACAAATCAATCAAATAAAATTTATTTGCGCACGCCGGGTTCGAACCCGCGACCTTCGGAATGGCAGTCCAATGCGTTACCACTGGACTATGCCGGCCGTCATACATACTTGCGTGGCCGCATCTACCGATCACGTAGCTGTCGCATGTCAACAGTAAAGCCACGAGCTTACAACCAATAGATGAACGAATACGCAAGCCATTACCTTATATGGTCATGAAATTATACAGAACTACACGCGGGCATTGCGTGTTACGCATGAGGTGATCTGCGTACACCAATGTACGTGGACATTGCCTTATACGGCAGTGCGCTCCCCCTCTCCTGCCCGCTGGACAGGAAGCAGACGGAAGAATTCAACAGTCGCGCAGGAGCAAGCCTAGAGGAAACACCACGGTTCAGGCCGCACGCTGTTGGCTCCGCCACTCGCGTAGGCGTCGCCTACCCGGTGAGCTTGTTGCTCCCGCTCTGAGCTCGTCCTGCAACTGCTCAGCCCTCATATGCCACCCTGCCGATACGACAACGATAGTCATGCCGCTGTCCCGCCCTTCATAGGAATCCAGCCCATTCAGGCCGCCCTCGCCACCATCGTTTGCCACCATCGTTAGCCAATACGTGAGACAATAATATACCTTACCCCGTCTGAGCCCTAAATTAATAGCTTGCCATAGTATAAACAGGTTTTAAACTGATTCACTGTAACTGTCTAGTATTACCCCTTGTATTTGTTAATAAACCTAACCATACCGAAGTACCTGTTTCATTGGATATCGTACTATAGAGTGCCCTTACCACCCTGAGATGGAGTTATATCATCGCCTGGAGCCGACCGTGGGCGTCCTTGCCGATATGATGACTCTTTTGATAACTCTGTGGGTTTCACCACCACGTGGGATATAACACTGGCACCAACGTGGTGGTACGTAACACTGGCGCTCCAACGGGAATATAACATTACGTAGGGCCTGAACACAGTTTCACTGTTAGAGGAAGGTTCTTGAGAATACATTACATGTTGTTACTTACGTAGGGCCTAAACACAGTTTCCCGATTAGATGAATGTTCTTGAGAATACATTACATGCTATTACTTACGTAGGGCCTAAACACAGTTTCCCGATAAGATGAAGGTTCTTGAGAATACATTACATGTTGTTACTTACGTAGGGCCTAAACACAGTTTCCCGATTAGATGAAGGTTCTTGAGAATACATTACATGTTATTACTTACGTAGGGCCTAAACACAGTTTCCCGATAAGATGAAGGTTCTTGAGAATACATTACATGTTGTTACTTACGTGGGGCCTAAACACAGTTTCCCGATTAGATGAAGGTTCTTGAGAATACATTACATGTTGTTACTTACGTAGGGCCTAAACACAGTTTCCCGATTAGATGAAGGTTCTTGAGAATACATTACATGTTATTACTTACGTAGGGCCTAAACACAGTTTCCCGATAAGATGAAGGTTCTTGAGAATACATTACATGTTGTTACTTACGTAGGGCCTAAACACAGTTTCCCGATTAGATGAAGGTTCTTGAGAATACATTACATGTTGTTACTTACGTAGGGCCTAAACACAGATTCCCGATTAGATGAAGGTTCTTGAGAATACATTACACTTACGTAGGGCCTAAACACAGTTTCCCAATTACAGGAAGGTTCTTGATAATGCATTACATGTTGTTACTTACGTAGGGCGTAAACACAGTTTCCCGATTAGAGGAAGGTTCTTGAGAATACATTACATGTTGTTACTTACGTAGGGCCTAAACACAGTTTCCCCATTAGAGGAAGGTTCTTGAGAATACATTACATGTTGTTACCTATGTAGGGCTTATACAAAGTTTCCCGGTTATAGGAAGGTTCTTGAGACTACATTACATGTTGTTAACTATGTAGGGCCTATACAAAGTTTCCCGGTTAGAGGAAGGTTCTTGAGACTACATTACATGTTGTTAACTATTTAGGGCTTATACAAAGTTTCCCGGTTAGAGGAAGGTTCTTGAGACTACATTACATGTTGTTAACTATGTAGGGCTTATACACCGTTTCCCGGTTAGAGGAGGGTTCTTGAGATTTCATTACACGTATTCTAAATTTAAACTTTTTATAAATTTTGTTTCAATATTTAGATACATGATAGTTGTGCCAGTCATGGTTTTATCAATCGCAGAATTTTCCAAGACCTTATATCCCATGGTCAGCGAGGTATTTCGTTATTTTCATTTCAAATCAATGAAAAGCAAATTTTATAGACCATTTGTATCCCTTTTCTTCAAATTGCACTCGGTCTTAAGAGCTAGCAGAAATCCAAAGTTTGTATCCTTTATTGAATTGTAAAATTAAGTATTTGCTCTAGAATTCAATCCTTTAAAAGGATTGGAAGGCGTATTATCTTAAACCAAACGATCGAACAGTTTAATAGGTAAACATTATGCTAGGTGGAGAAACAAAACAAATAAAATCATTGCTTTATCCTAAATAAAAACGATCCAAATATACATTTATTGCCCCCTTTAAAACGTTTAATCACAATTAAGCCGTTAGAGAATATATCCGTTGAAAAATATTCTATTTGCATGCCTTCTATTCCAAACAACATGTTAATCTACGAATAACATAATATTCAGCCAGTACTGGGGGGGAGGAGGATCCCCCTTTGTTGTAGGGAGAGGGTTGGAGAGTATCTGACTATTCAGATCTGGTCGCTAAGTATAGTCAAATCCTCGACAAGCAAGGGTTCAAATTTGAATGGTGGTCTCTCACCTGGGCGATACTGTAAGTATCTTTAACTTTGAAACCAGATTTAAGTTGACAGTTGTATTTATATAATATTATTTTATTTATATAATACGTTCATACGGGCTTTTTAAAACATATTTTACATGGTATTTAATAATTTTATGGAACATAAAATTATAAAGTACCCGTTCAGAATAATAGTATTATGCTAACTTCAGTATTATCATTATTGAGATATGTATTTATACCCTTCTTGTAACTATATTTTGGGTAGTTGAACACGTCTAAAATGTCTATGAAAGTATTGTCAACTGCATGCAATCTAAATGCCTCGGTTCTGATATTGTTGATTGTTGTTGCAATTAAAGATAATTTTCTATCAAGTCGCTTTAGGCTGTCTATAATTCCATTAATAATTTTAAAAATAAATGTATATCTCCGACACAGTCTAAGTTCACATATCAGTTTGCATTTGAACCGCGTTGTGTGCAGTGACTCATGTGCCGTACTCACATTATAAATAACTAGTTTCGTTTTTGAATCTTTATGTGTGCAAGATTTCATAAATCTAGAAAAAAATACACATAAATAAAATTAAAACAAAAATATAGTTTGAGAAATACAGTAAAATTAGTACGAAAGTATTTTGTGCTGATTCTATAAGGCGCAGCATGGAAATACAAATCATATATTTTACATAAATGTATATCACATACGCAGCCTATTCAGTAATACGGGATCGTTGGCTGGGGGGTTTTCATAAATCGTAATTATTCCAACATGAAACAATAGAAGAATGCTGATCAAAATTATGCTTACAAAACCGTACTACTTCCCAACAAAAAAAAAATTCCAACTTTTTTCAGTTCCGCCGCTATCAAAAATAGATAACAATCTTTACTAAGGACACATAAAGACCTCAGTAACAATATAATATGCTCATATTGCTCATACATTCATTGTTAGAGACAATAGCGGTTTTCTCTAAAATGCGTTTGTAAACCCCCCATTAAAAAGATGAGATTATGTGACAAACAGGAATTATAATAATAATAGCACATTATAAACGCGCCATTAAAATTCAGTCTCTAAAATCGACGCGACCGAAAATACTGTCAAACAGCACCCTAATATTTCAATGCTATGCGTTATAGCATCAGCACAAAACACTTCATAAAAATAAATTTAAAAAAAAACAATATAATCTTTTAACGTACGTCAAAACAACATGATCGTTGTGCGCCGCGATAGACGTTGTTTGATGTCCGCAACTGAACTTTGTCTTAATTCTTAATTATGATAAGTAGCTAGTTATACAATATGTTGCGTTTTCTCTAGATTGGTTTCAACTTTCGATAATAAAGCAGTTGCATTTAATGATTTGATGTAGTTATTCTTGTTAGTGTTACTTTATTTTGTACATTGGCGAAATATAGTGTTATTTACATTAAAAAAAATAATGCGAGTTGGGGTGAAAAGGGCTCGAAGTTAAAAACAAATTTTAGGGAATTCCATAAAATTTTAAGAAATACGTACATAAATATAATAACTTCTCTTGATATTCTGAATCCTCATTGAAACGGACCATGAACCACCACTGGTTAAAAATAACACCAAAGGAAGACTAACGGAATATCACGGTTATGGTATTTTGTGTATAAAGACAAAAAAATATTCAGTGATCTTCCTACGTACCAAAAAAAAATATATTCAGAAGAAAAAACTTTAAATATTTTAACGATATCTATCACTTATATGATTATATTTTCTTATTCCCATATTTAAATTATATATTAAATGTATATTATAGTTTGTTACAATGTGAGATTTACTATGGTTAACTATATTTCATGCACCGATGAAATATAACCATGCAAGTAAGATTTATTTTGAGATATTTCACGCTTCACGCATATAAATAGTGTTAATAACACACTTTTTTTAATATTTGTAATATTTAAAATTCTTATAAAAATTCATGTCTTTATACTTATCCTTTGTTTAAACATATCAATTTAATTTTTTTCTTTCCACATTTTGCTATCACTGTAAGCACAGTTTTTTCCAACATTAAGTCTATTCCTAAAATACCGCAACATTATGAAATAATATAATAATGTATTAAATTATGCACTTAAAAATCATTAAATTCTGTAAAAAAAATAACACTACGTAATAAAGAAAAAAAAACATTTAAAAAGTGTCAAGACTTGTGGCTTCCTTAAATAGTTTTGTTAGGTTCTTATAAAGTTTTTGTCGTTTGTAAAACACATCTTCTTCACATTTCTTCTGTTTAGTACTTTGAGTAGTTCTGTGGACCTGGCGTTAAAAATGTGTTCATCATTAGATTTATACGTTGGTTCTTAAATTCAAAACAGGAACTATATAATTTTTCCACAAAGAAACTTCACTATCCCAACATGTTTCAGGCACTAGCTATACCACCATAATATACCTATAACATAATAATATACCATAATATACCTATAACAAAATAATCTAGTCATTCGGTCTCTTGTCTCACTGCTACGCTGACGATCAGCAAGTTTATTTTTACTGCGCTCCAAACGAAATCAATAGCCTCAAGATCCGTATAACTGAATGTCTAGAAGCAATAACTCGTTGGATGTCTTCAAACAAGCTGAAGCTGAACCCATCTAAGACTGAGTTTCTCTGGGCGGCCACAAACAAACGTCAACATTTCATAGACGATTCACCTATTTATATATCCGGCAGCGATATCATCCTAAAAACAACAGTAAAACTTCTGGGTATCAACTTAGATTCAGACTTTTCGTTTAAAAGTCAAATAAATAGGACTGTAAGCACCGATTTTTTTTCACCTAAGACAACTCAAGTCTGTCCGAAGAAATCTTCCTACAGAAGCAACAAAACTACTTATCGACACTTACGTAGTCTCCCGTCTCGATTACTGCAATGGTATTTATGCTAGCCTTAAAAAATATCAAATTGACAAGCTTCAATCATTGTTTAATGCAGCAGCGCGGCTCATAACCGGGGTTTCAAAATAGTCGCACATTGCAGAACACCTTCGTAACCTTCACTGGATCAAGTGCCCTGAAAGAATCCAGTACAAATTGTGCTGGATGGTGTTTAAATCCATCAATGAAATGGCTCCACCCTATATCTCTGAACTATGCGTCCCGGAAAACACTGGTCTTAGGCAGTCAACTCTTAGATCAGCAACATCATCAGCTGTAGGCAGACTGATGGAACCTAAGCGCAAGCCAAATACTAAGTTTGGTGATCGCGCTTTCGGAGTATCTGGGCCGAAGGCTTGGAATAAACTCCCTTCAGAACTAAGATCCATAACAAGTCCAACAGAATTCAGTTCTAAACTAAAAACTTACCATTTTAAGCTGTCATACCCTTAAATTAAATATACCATTCCTGAGAGAAAGTCCAGTTATATCCAATTATGTCCTAAATCTTGGATCTAAATTTCGCTAATAAAAATTAGTTAATGTTAATTAAGTGTTAATCTCAAGTGACCTACCAGATAAGTATTTTACTGTATATTATCTCCATATATAGTTTGTAATAACATAGTAGAAATGTGTTATATACTTGTACAGCGCCTCTGAGTTGATTTTGCACAAAAACGGCGCTATAAAAATCATCCAAATATCATTATTATTATTATTGTAGTAATAATAAGTGTTATCACTTATGTAGTTAAGATTCCCACTTTATTTTAGAGATTGGATAGAGCAAATTCAACCGCAGGTCTGTCCAATACATCAGGGCCGCGCGTCACATATTTTTGTGCACACCGTTTCACTTACGTCGTTAAGATTCTGGCTTCATTTTAAGGTATTGTCTCGTCTTAAGTTGATAACCAGCTTATTAGACTCTTCTTTGTGAGCGTCAAAGCCTTTTGAAGTTTTTTTTTCTGTTTTGACCAGTCTGTAGTTTGTAGTCCGTAGTCCGTAACCTGTGTCTCTGGTCATCACGGGAGGAGAGAAGAACCTCCTCGCCTTTGTGCATTTCCGGTCTCGTGGGAAATAAAAGTTCTCCGGGAACTCAAAAGCGAAAAGTGCGGTTTGCACTTTGCACCGCAAAAAGCTCTCGACTTGTTTGGGTTATGTCTTTTCTCGCGAAAGGATGTGGGCACTTTTCCTGTTTGTCTATTTTGAAAAGTATGATTTGTATTTGTCTTATGTGAGAACGAGTAAGTAACGAGGTCCAGTGCTATGTGGAAATATCTTATTTTGGTATTATTATCTAATAAAAGAACTAAAATAATAAACATAGTCAAACGTTTAAATAATAATAAAAATCAAAATTAATCGATAGTACGAAAACGTCACGAAGTGAGTGAAAGCAATTTTTTTATATAATGTGTTAGTAAACATATTATGAGAACAGTTACTCAATGTAGGTTACATATTTATACATACTACAACACACATCACAACATCGATTGCTTTCAAGTAATAGGTAGTTTAGTAAAAAAACAATATTGCATAAACTGTAATTCAATCTCATTCTAGCGCTGAGACAATGTGTAATAATGAAACATTTCGACTTTATGTCCGGGTTAAATATTCCCCACAGGAAAAACTAAACCCTTCCACACACTTTTCCACAAATGATCATCTAGTCAATCCACATTATGCAATTGCATTATATATGCATAATAAATACAAAATAACACACAGAAAATCACCAGAGATCAAATGGTAAAATAATTACCGACTCCAGATATTTTCATATCAGAGGGTTCGGCTCGGTAGAACTGGACCTATAAATCCTACTGATCCCTCAATATAAGTATTTGAAAAATCTTTCAATCAAATATTTAATCGTACGTGTATTCAAAATTAATGGTTTTTGCATTTTAAAATATAAATTCTTGAACAGCCTAATACGCCTAAATTTTTTAATGAGATAGCTAGATATAATTATATATTTATAAATTATTTTTTTTAATTTCTTGCTAGAGCAATCCCAATGAGTTACAAAACTCATTATAGGACGGAACACACAATACATAGGTGGGAGTTAATAAGTACAATTTTACAATGGTATTTTGATATCAAAATTGTAAGTTTCACATACAAACAATACAAAAATAGAAAAATAATCAAAATTATGAGTTCCACATACAAACAATACAAAAATAAAAAAGAGAGGAAACAAACAAATAAAAATAAATAAAAAGTGTAGGATAGGAAAGGAGAGAGTAAGAAACAAGAAAAAAAACTACACCATTGGAATGACTTATTAAATATATTTTTTAATAAAATTATTTAATATCAAAAAAATATTTAAAATTAAATTGGTTATTTTTTTTAGAACGTTGTTTTTGGTAAAAATCACCTCAAGGGCGCATTGTGGGTCGATGTATTGTACACTTAATTTTTTTTTAAATTTTTGCTATTTGCAATTTAATTTGTCCTGTATTTATATATGATGTATTACTAATAGTGAAAATTATAAAGTATTTATTCTACATAATTGAACTGCCTCACTAACAATCTTTTGTATTTATTATGTGATAAAATTGAACATGTTCACTGACTTGGAGTAATTATTTTCTTCTATTAGAATTCTTGGCAGTGAGGAATACATGTGGTAGCTATTCCTAGAATTTCTAGGCTGAAATAAATCTCGACTTCTAGCATTACGCAGTCGAATACGAAAGCTTATCAATGCAAGCACTTACGCAAATGTACACGATGTATTATATATAATACAATACGATGTAACATGCAACTCATGTAAAAACCATCGAAAAGTCCATCGGGGGGTTAAAAAAAGTTTGATTTATACCATAAACACGAAACTTTCAAAACTAATTCACAATATAGAACAAATAGTTTATTTTAGTATAGTATGCCCAACACACGGCCTGTATCGTAATTAAATAATGTAATTACAAAGTTTCCATCTTCTCCACCAAAAATAAAGTGTCGCAGGTACACGAACAAAGACCCTTCGCCAGCCAAAATTAATAATTTTCTTCGCTAACATTTAAGTTAAGAAACTTTATTAATCCTTCACAAAGAGAACAATCGACCTTGATAAACCGTGAAGCATTACTGGGAACATTAATATCTTACCTGGAAAAGCGATTAATTTAATTCTGGCTAAACGATCTCTTGTATACACTTTCTGATATTGTTCAACGGTTATTTTATGAATGGCTAACTTGGAGCAAACTTCCTTACCTCTCGCTTAATTTAACTAATATATAGACATTATACGAGAAAAAATTCTTCATTCTTTATCCAGCCCTTTAACGACAAAGAATAATTTATTTTTTTTGTTTTATTGAGGTATAAGTAACTACCAACATTTAGACAAAAAATAAACTAAAAAATGAGAGATTCCCGAAATGTAAGGTAACGCCATGAATTTAACGAACTTTATGACCTTGCGTGTACTTACGCATAAGACAAGACTGACTGCTCTCTATAATGTTTCAAAGTCTGTAGACTGACTGCTCTCCATAATTATTTCGAAAATTCGCCAATTCAGATGCATCACAGCCCAAGTAATATAAGTATTGTTAAATCGATGTTTTCCGCCACCACTCAGTGTCCAAGGTGGAATTCAATATTTAAAAATATTTTTAACAGATCTACATTTTTTTCATGCACATTTTATATTTTTATTATTTTTTCTATGTTCTGTTAAATACCCAATCGCGTGTAATAAATGTTTGTTAATTACAAACGTGCTTTACAACAAACTGATCATTTTTTTATAATTTTGTTTCAAACTTACTTCAACTACGTTATTATATTAGTATAAAATGGATTAAACAACAAAAAAGACAATATTACCAAAATGTCATAGCATAAAATAAAAATAAAACCTACACGTAACACACAAAACCAACATAAACACACATCACTCACAAACACACAAGATTATTTTCATTGTATTATTTTTTAATTTTAAATGTATTATTATGTATTTTTATTTTTAATTTTAAATTTATTATTTTCTTTTCAAATTTACTATCTTCTCTTTAAATGTAATATGTAGATTAAATTTTCATATTATAAAATGAAGGCCTCAGCACGGGCAAGCCACCCAGTGAGGCCTACATTACTGGACAACATAAATTGTAACAAAATAATGTACCAAATAAAAAATAAAAAAATAAAAAAAATACACCTATAAAACTTTGGCGATGGTCTGTAAAACACCCAATCTGGCGTCATAAAGGTTTGCTAAATACAAACGTGCTTTACAACAAAATGTTCATGTTTATTTTTACTAAAATCAACAAAGTTACTACATAATGCTCTGTTGCTACTTCCATAGAACCTTGAGTAACTTACCTTGAACTCTTGTTATTAAATATATTTATTTAACTCTTTTGTATAACAAAACTCTCTGTGATAACTTATATTGTACCTGTTTATATTATTCATGCTCAGCGTATTAAGTTACGCACTATACTTGTACTCCTGAATTACTTACCCATAGTAATATATGCATCTAACATGACGTGAATATATAAATAAATAAAACCGTGTGCTTTTATAATACGAATGACGAGAATTTTTAATATAAAAAAATGGTATTGAAAAACTTGTCAAGGGATCTACCTTTATAGTCTTGGGACATGTTGAGCGTATCGACAGAGAAAGGAGTATATTATGAAGAGTACGTAACGCGCTAATTGATGGAAAAAAAAAGAGTTGAAGAAAACATAATGCTACGTTCCATCCTCACAGCATACTCCGGTTATTTAGTTACTTACATATTTTCTAATCTTTCAGATTTTTGCCAGCATGTAGTCAAAATCTCATTACAGATCTCATAGTTTAACCTCTCTAATACTTAAGAATTGCAAACACGAACTGTTGCATGACCTCGTGTTCTTAATAAATCTCTCTCTGTCTAAAGCAATATTTCCAGACAAACGGAAAAATTGCGAAAATTATACTTATACATAAAAAAAAAGTTTCCAAAATTATCGTCCAATCCTTAATAGTCCATTAAAATGTTTTAATGTGTCATTAAAGAAAGAATATTGAAATATCTCGAACACAACAAAATTCTCACTTCAAAAAAATACGGTTTTAGAAGACGGTCTAACACTAAATGCGCAGCTTCATATCGAATCTACAGAAACAATCGTAGTGATTTTACGGCGGCAAAATTTATTGATCTAAAGAAGGCTTTTGAAAGAGTAGATCATAACGTATTGATCGAAAAACTGAAATATTTGGACATTGTTGGCACTCCACTAGAACTTTTCCAATCTTACCTATCGAATCGCTTTTCAGCAGTAGGACTGGTAAAATAACATGTGCAGTGCCCACTTTTGGACCGTTGCTGTTCCTTATCTATGTGAATGACATAAAAAAGTGGGGTATTAAAGGAAATCTTCAGCTTTATGCGGACGATACAGTAATTTTTTATAACAAACCGAATCTGGCGGGAGCTTCAAAACGAAATGAATGTTGATGTTTCCCATCTCACAAGCTGGTTGAGAAATCACAAACTGAACTGTCTACGAAACTATCAACTGTCTAATAAAAACGAACACAAAATATCTGGGCCTGATTGTAGATTCACAGCTACACATAAATCACGTGAAGGAGAAAATTACCTCCATAACTGCTATACTATATAGGCTTCAAAAATTATTACCCATTCATTTACTAACTTCGGTGTATTATGCCATGGTACATTCACACCTAACCTATCTCTTGTATCTGGGGCTTTGCCTCAAATAAACTGATAGCTGACCTGCAGATAGTATAAAACCGAGCTCTCAAAAATGTTCTAGGTCTTCCATGGGATACACATGTCAAGGATATCTATTCAATTTTTGGTATCCTTCCAATCACAGTCCTTCCCAAAAATGAAATCACGAGCACAATCCTACAAATTACCCAATAATCAACCCACACTAACATCAAGCTACTTTACAATCAAGACATCCACAGTCACAATAGAATCCGCATTCCTCTAACACATTCTACGAAATATGGAATAAAATCTCTCAACTATATTGCCTACACACTCTATAACGTAAAAATGTATAAAGACAGCTAGCGTAGTCCAAAAATTCAAAGTAAGACAATAAAAGATTTTTTTTAAACATATCATTGGATATGTACACCGTATCAGAAAAGAGGAGTTCTTGTGTCTGATAAGGGAGCCACGATTCTTACATAGGTTTTATGTTGTAATAATATTTTTGAATAGAATAAAGATTTTTCAATGTAATGTTTAATTTAATTTATTTTTTTATTTCATTTATTTGTTCTGATTGGTTGACAATACAGCGCAGTTCAGAAGAGAGATTATTGTAGTTTTTTATGGCTCGGTAAATATAATGGTTTTTCATTTGTGTTGTTTTAAAATTTGGTGTAGTAAATTGATTTCTATTTCTCATTAGTTTGTAAAATTCTTGGTTTTCTTTGTTATTTTTTTCTTTGCACATTTTTACAATGGAAGCTTGCTTAAATATGTCATTGACATTTGGTACTGGAAACAATTTAAATAGTGACTCTGTTAAGAAGGTAGAATTTTTATTAAGTATTAGTTTTATGATGATTCTTTGTGAAACTTTTACAGAGTTTAGATTATTTTTATAGGATCCTCCCCAGCCTATGATTCCGTAGATAAGCAAAAAGTGGACAAGGGCATAATACACATTTTTTATTGTTTTCACATTTAAAATATTTCTTAACCTAACAAATATATATACATTTCCTGATTCTCTTTATGTGATTCTCTCCTGATTCTTGTAATGTGGCCGTTCCACTTCAGATTTTGATCAGTGATCACACCTAGATATTTTACTTCAGAAGAAGAGTTGATTACAGTACAAATAGGATCGTGTTGTTTACAGTTTACATTATCACATTTTTTGTCGTGGATTATAATACTTACTTTCTGATTAGGTATTTTCTTTAAGGAGAATAAGACATATGTTGTTTTTTTGCATTAAGTGTGAGCAAGTTGTTATCAAACCATGATTTTAAAGCATTAATATCTTCGTTTGCAAGTTTGTTAACTATTTCCCATGTTTTACCTTTTATTAATAACACAGTGTCATCTGCGTAGGAAGTTAATTCCCCTCTAATTTACTGTTGGAAAATGTCATTTACCTATATAAGAAATAATAATGGACCGAGAACTGTGCCTTGAGGAATACCAAATTTACTTGTTAGTGATGTACTGAATGTTTGGTTTAATTTTACAATTTGAGGTCTCTCTGTTAAGTAGCTTTCTATCTATTTAAGAACTATGTGGTTTATGCCATTTGCTTTTAATTTTAATACAAGTCTTTCATGGGAAATGCTATCAAATGCTTTTTTTAGGTCAATGAAAATTTCTATACATTTATTTGACTTGTCCAGGGTACTCTGAATACTAGATGAGATTTTTGCAATGACATCTTGAGTACTTTTTCCCTTTGTAAATCAAAATTGATTTTCGTTTATGGTTGAGTTTTTTTTATGAATGCATTAAGTATTTTTTTGGCAATTTTTTCAAAGATTTTCGATATATTAGATAATAGTGAAATAGGTCTATAATTAGAAACGTCTTTTGGACTATCGGATTTATATATTGGATTGGAGTAATTATGGCTTTTCTATACATGCTGGGGAAAATTCCTGTCTTGAAGCTGTTATTTATTATATGAGATATTGGTGTAGAAACGTAATTTTAAATACTTTTTAGTGTTTTTACGGAAAGACCCGGGGCAGAACCACCTCGCATTTTTGATATAATTTGTACAACTTCGGGCGGATTGGTTAGTTCAAAATATAAAAACGAAGATACGTAATTCTTGTAGTGTTGTACTTTGTTTTGTTTCTTTCTTCTATCCCCTGTATTTGTATTCGAGCATAATCTATTTTTACCAATGTATTAGTGGGTAAGTGCCATCTTCTAAATCCTACCTTGACTCTGTTCTTATGTGTATATCCCTGTCTATTCTGTTTTTGTTTCTTCTTGTTTGTTCTACTTAACCTCCCTATTTATGTACTGTTTTGCATGTGAAACTTATAATTATGATATCAAAATACTAATATGTAAAATTGTACCTATTAACACCTACCTATGTATTGTAAGTTCCTCTCATCCTACAATGAGTTTTGTATCTCATCAGGATTGCTCTACCAAAAAATAAAAATAATTTAAAAATAACATAAAATATCTAACAACTTTTCCATTTTGTATACTTTCAATTTAGCTATTTTGTGCCGTATTATTTATCAATTCTTCATGAAAAATTCAATCATATTCCATTGGTCAACTCATAAATCGATTTGATGGTTTAAAAAAAACATCGTTTAACTTGCATATAAATTGAAATTTATGCAAAATCTCTTCATCCGCCATTCGAATTTCCTCTCGAAAATAATGTGTTTTGAAGGCAAATATCCGTAATTGTATTTTTGTAAGCGATTATTTTTTTAAACGCGTTTTATGTCGAGCGAATAATAAAACACTCCGTGAATGTTCCACATTTCCAGCAGTCGACATTTAGCAAGTGTTTCACCTATGCAAATATGTAAATCATCCTAAAGGTGAGATACAAAGGTTTATAATATTTGAATTCACAAGCCCCTTACTACTTACCCCTACTTTAAGGGGTCGGAAAAGGGGGTGGATATAGTTTTTTTTAAATCTCATATGTACAGTGACCTTCCTCTTCTTTTGAAGTCAAGTGTTCAAAATTTCATCAATATCTAAATAAAACTCCAGATTTGTATAAAAATTAAATATAAACTCATCATCATAGACGCTCATCTTCATCGTTTTCGCACTTTTAAAACTCAGTACAAAAAAAACTACTCCTCGTAAGAAAATTTATATTTGTTAAAATAAAAGTAGACAAACTGGGAATAATTTTTTAAAAATTAATGTTGTCTTAATATTCACCATCGCGCGGCTGGCATTCCTCAAATCGGTCCCGGATTGGGAAGATTTAATATCTCTTGAATATTATTCGACTTCTGACTGGTTTATTCATGTAAACCCAAGTTTTGACATAACCCCATAAAAAATCGGGGAGTATCAAGCCTGGGCTGCGGGGGGGATCAATTTCTTTCGTCACCGGTATAGTTATAATGTACGTAAAGTAGGTTGCCCCATCTTGCTGCTTCTAAGTCATGGTATTGTACCCATAGATTTGATGCAACTTTGTGAAAAATATTTTATTAACATCTTGTGACATACTTCGCAGAATTACCAGTTTTCCCGCAAGTATATTTGAAAAAGTATGAGCCGATGATTGATTACATAGCCACCCAAACCATAAGTTTTAGAGAATGAAGAGTCATTTTTTGTAATGTTTTATGGTTTTCCTAATAAGTATATATTTTTTATTGACATTACCGTTCAGTTGAAAAAAGTCCTAGTCCGAACACAAGATGATGTAAAACTAGGGAACCTTTTGAGCATTGTGTCAACGAATGTCTTCCGTAAAATCATAACATTTGGTTTCTCAAATTTGGATCTTAAATAAGTAATTATTGTAAATCCAGTTTTAATATTCGACGTAAAATGATTCGGGTATCGCCAAATAAGATGCTTACACAAAATGACTTACGCGTCGATTAGCCCGGATCTCCTTTTTTTTATATTAACTCCACACAGGAGGCCCTGAAGAAAATAATTTCCCTCAGGGCCTATGTCATCTTTGGGGATGCTGTGTGGAGGGTCTTTTTGTGGAGAGGAAGGAGTGAACATGGGTCTTGAAGAGTCCCATGTTGTAGGAGGGAGGAAACACAGAGGCCGGCAGTTCGTTCCACAGCCGAGCTGTTGAACTTAAGAACGAATCGTAGAAGCGACCCGTTCTCATGTGACAAGTGTCAACCGTGTACAAATGTTGGGCACGCGTTTGGCGTGTATCCCGACTACGCACCGGTGCCGAAGGGATCAATGACGCTAGTTCCTCAGAGCATCTTCCATTGTAATACCGATAAAACAAGGACAGCATACCTACCTGACGCCTGTGCTCTAAAGATTGCAGTCCGTTTGTTAAGATTGGGGAATCTATCAAACGGACCGCCCATTTTTGCACAGAGTCAAGGGTTTTTTTCAGGTATTTAGGGGCTCCGGACCAGAGATGGCTGCCAAATTCGACAGTAGGGCGCACTTGCGATTTGTATAGGGTCAGCAGTTGTGTACTATTAAAGTATCTGCGGGCCCTGTACAGTACGCCCAGCTTCTGAGAGGCCAGCTTTACTTTGGCTTCGATGGAGCCCCCATACCTGAGCTGGTCACTTATAGTTACACCAAGCATATCAATGGAAGGCCTGTTCGGAAGATTGCTTCCGTTGAAGGAGACTAGATTATCATTTAGATCCCTTTTAGACGTAATCAGACAGGATTGGGTCTTTGAAACATTAAATTCGACGAGATTACTTTTACCCCAGGAGGAAATACTCTCGAGATAACCGTCCATTCTCTGCTTCAAAGCCCTCCGAGCCGTTGGAGTTTGTGTGCCCTTTGGGGGCTTGTCAAACAAAAAGCTATCATGAACTGTACTGTCATCCGCGTAACAATGAATCGGTGCACATGTCAAAAGGTCATTGATGTGCAACAAAAACAAAGTCGGAGACAGAACCGATCCCTGTGGGACGCCAGCATTTATAGAGTGTGAGGATGATGTGAAACCGTCAGCAACTGCCTGAATCGACCTATCCCTTAAAAAGTCAGCAATCCACGTACACAGGGATGCGGGAAGTCCGTAAGAAGGCAATTTGTTGACAAGTCCTCGGTGCCAGACCCGGTCAAAGGCCTTGGATATGTCTAGTGCGACCGTTTGGGTCTCACCGTGACGTTCCAGGCACCGCCCCCAAACATGCGACACATACGCGAAAAGATCACCACACGAGCGGTTCCACCGGAATCCGTATTGACGGTCGTTGATAATTTTGTTTTTTTCGAGGTATGTGAGCAGTTTGTCGTTGATCACACGTTCCATCACTTTGGACAGAACTGATGTGATCGCTATGGGGCGGTAGTTGGCCGGGTTGGAGCGGTCACCTTTCTTGGGAATAGGGTGAATGACCGCTTTTTTCCAACCAGAGGGCACAGTGCTACACTTCAGGGACATTTTGAAGAGCTTTGTCAAAACTGGAACTATTTCCGCAGCACACCTCTGCAATACCAGGGCAGGTATTCCATCAGGTCCACTAGCTTTGTTAACATCGAGCCCCCGTATAACGTGGAGTACATCCCGATGCCGGATCCTCAGCTTTTTCATATAGAAGCCGCAGTGAGGAACCGACGGCGGAACAGCACCTCCGTCATCGAGGGTCGAGTTTTTCGCAAACATTTTCCCTAATAAGTTAGCCTTTTCGGTGGCGGTGTTTGCTAGTGAGCCGTCAGGTCTGATAAGAGGTGGCAAACTGGGTTTGCAAAAATTCCGACCTATTGAGCCCGCAAGGGACCAGAATGCTCTGCTGCCATGCGGGCAGGCAGCCAGCTTTTTGCTGATCTGCAGGTCGTGTTCGAATTTTGACCTATTAATGATTCTCTTGCATTCCTTTGCCGATTTGTTGTATGCTGATCTGCTTTCGGGCGTTCGAGGTGTGTTGTAGGCTCGGTAAACCGCGTTTTTTCGTCGAACTGCTTCGGAGCATTGTCGACTGAACCACGGCTTTGAGCCCACACCAGTTTCTTTAGTAGTCGATTGTATGAAGCCATCCATCGCCGATTTGATGACTTCACCAATCTCCTGGGCACATCTTGAAGGGTCCGAAGTCCGAAAACAAACAGCTGACCACGGAAAAGCGTTGAAATGGGCCCGCATACCGAACCAATCTGCTGACCTATAGTGCCACACTTTTCTCCTCAGCCTCTCATTGGTTGGTCTGAGGCTAACGGGGATTGATGTCGTCACTAGGCAGTGGTCAGATGATCCCAGAGGCGCTGTGACGTCAATCTTATAACCGTGTGGCACAGTAGTTAAGAATAGGTCTAACAGATTGGAACGGTGAGTCTGGACATCAGGAACCCTTGTAGGCTCCTGAACCAGTTGCTCTAATCCGTAGCAAATGGCAAAGGATTCCGCCTGTCGGCCAGCCGAGTCCGTTGGGCCAGAGAACTTCAACCATGGTTCGTTATGAACATTGAAGTCCCCCAGAACAATAAACTCGGCCGAAGGGTAGCGGGGCAAGAGATCATCAATAGTATCTCTTAAATGTTTGAAGAGCTCGGAAGTGTCTGATTCGCTATGGTTCGGGGAGCGGTGAAAATATTGATCCACTTTTGAGTAAATTAACACTGTGAAACTGATTTACATTGTGCAATCGAAAAATTTTAGTTTGAATAACTGTAGTGTTTATTTTTTTAGGATTATTTTTCAATATTACTACTTTTTATTACTATTTTTTATTTATTATAATTGTAAAGCTACACATCTCGACGCAGGAATTCCCTAGTCAGATGAGCGGTTTATGATTTTATTGTGATATATTATTTTGTAAGTAATCTGATAAGTGAATATTTACACCTTACGTCCTTGTGTATTAAACATTCACCTTCGCCCAAGTCGCACCAGAAGCAAGAGCCTTACCTACGAGTACGTATTCTGCTCTCGCTCGCTGTTGTCTGTTCGCTGTTCGTCGTTCCCTGCTCGCTAGGCTGGTACTCGTGTGGATCTGCGGATATCGATATTTGCCGATAGCATTAAAGTGCTGCAGACCTTTTATGAGCATTTTTATGCTCCATAGTGCTTTTATACACACATTCGTATGGTCATGTATGGAATAGTTCTTCGGAGTACGGCGGAGAAATTGCACTTTTAATGTACCCTACCTCACGAGATGGAAAACGAGAAATGTAGACCAATTAAATTTCTGATATTTATTTCGTGTTTCAATTTACTTATGAAGAAAATAAGGTTTCAATAATAACTTCTTTGATTATAACCTGCAATATAGTACCTACTTGGAAAGTCAATACTTATACAAAAATATTAAAGTCATGTGCAATGTTATATTGTCGTGTTTTTCGGTGTTGAAAAATCAAATCTCTACTTGTAACTGAAGTAATATGAAGAAAAAGATGTATTTTAGAAGGTAGAAAATATTACAAAATAGAATACTGAATTGAAAATACATATTATTTCCTTCCATATAAATTTGAATCGAAACCATTATCGCCACTACTGACTTAGTAAATTATGCATTATGCAATTTAGCATGCGCTCCGTCTCTCTTGCCCTTTCTTGATATCGTATATGGCCATCCCATTTGATCGAAATGAAAATTTCACGAATTTTTACATATGAAATGGAATCACGAAATTAATGTGGATCACGAAACACGCATTTTACTTGTGATCTTCTTTATTCACTACTTACCTTGAATTACGTCGATTTACCTTTTCTCACTTTGACACGCCTTTGCTGACCTTTACGTCTTTAATAACGTTTACTTAACTTTCCATATCTTTAACTACTTTCACTTAACTATACTTACATTTAATTATCTTTTACTTATGTTTACTTACCTAACTCTCACGAACATAGGTAAGTACCTACAGGTGTACCCAACTTAACATACCTTACCCATACCTTCTGTAACTAATTGTTGTAGATAGCATTTTGACAATATGTCAGAATACGAATTCACAAATTAATTTTTAAACAAAGTTTATATTTATCCGGTCAACTACATCTTCTAACGTTTAGGTTTAGATTGTCCGTGACAACATATTTACACAGAAGCGGATATTCACATCAGCAGATTCACATTAGCTATGTACTCTGACAGCCCCGGCTTGCGACATTCATTTCTTCATACTTATCTTACGAGAATGATCGATGTTCAGTCATTTTCTTTCAGGAATGACGAATTTCGTATAATATTCAATTTGAATAAATGATATACTACCACGTAAACACATAATCTCACTTCCTCTTAGCGGAGACATTGAATTATTAACGTATCCCGAACAATACATTATTTAGCGTGACACATTACAGCAGCATCCATAATGCCTATTGTCAAATCTAACAAGTATTTACTTTCGTTATCCTTATAACCCGGCGCGAACCACGCGTCAAATCCTCGGGGACTTTAACAATAACACCGTGTCCTTTCACACAATCTGTCTGGTGTTGGTGCCACGGGAAGCTAGGTAGGTGCTACACACAGAGCTTGGAATACTACGGAGGACTCGGTTGAGTATGAAGCAATGATTTTTTAGGGAATCGGAACTAATATTAGGAAAATAGAGACAAAAAAGAAATTTCTTTTATTTTTATATTTACTTATTTATTAGTTTCGCACAATGAAGTCATGTCAAACTAGAAAACAGTTTGTCAACTCTTCATTTTTGGGATTTTGTTCTCCGCGCTTGAGTACCCGATATTTGTAATTTTGATTCTACTTTACCCTCATTTATCCGCATTTTAAGAAAATCTGAAAATTTTTGAACTTTTTTTTTGTTCGCAGTTTGAGTTTTTGAGATTCATACGGAGCCCAGAATGAGTCATAACGTATACATTCCTCTTCAAAAAATATTTGGTTCAGTCGAGTCGAATAATTAGTCTCCAAGATATGTTCCCATCTGTAGATACGTGTCGAATCCGTTGGATCACTTTACGCGTGCGTAGTTCGTGACGTTCTGCCGAGCTGGCACAATTTTTTTTTTTTTCTTTAAGACGAGACTAAGATTTTTTTATCATGAAACCTATACCTTCAGTGAAGTTGGATCCCAATACTATTCCGTTCTGCCGCGGAGGCTGTCGAAAGTATACAGTGGACTCAGCGACGTCCTCACAATAAGCGTATGTGCGTGCATAGATGGCTTATCACAACTTCGGGTATTACCATAACGGCTGGGGCACCCTAATGCCGGATAAACCCCGGTCTTAACTACAATTTCTCAGAAAATTGTATTTTATGAGACATAATAGGAAACTTATTATAATGTGTACGGTATTTTACGAAATTAAATTTATTACTAACCACAATAAATATATTCAGTTCGTAGTGAATCTTAGGTACTACAATTATTAATTTAGCTGTACAAATAATATTTAAAGAATATAAACGAATAATAAGTCGCAGAATTAGATTCTGTTCAAAGGAGAGCGGTCCATCTGATTGAAAATCCATTGTATACAGACCGATTGCCATATGTAATGCACAGACGCAATATAGGCATGTTGAGTCTGTTCTACGGGCATTTTAATGGAGCCTGCTTTAAGGAGCTAGCAACATTGATCCCCGGTGCACCGTTGCACGTACGTGAAACTCGACGTACATGAGTGGAACATCCTTTCACAGTTGATGTTGATTTCATGAGCAATGTTCTAACCGAACATAATTTCACACATGGTGTCACGGATAAACATATAAAGGATAATTTCGCAACGAAGTTGTGAGTTATATGCAGATATTTAGGTACTTTCATGTTAATACCCGCAGAACACTACCAATTACCCAAAGCTTTTGACTGCAGTATGGGTATGTTGAGAGGCTGAAGGTACACGGAGAAAACTTACCGGTATAAAATATTGCCAACTTATTAAAAATAAAATTATTCGTATTCCTGTTTAAACCGGGCTTTAGGTTTCCTATCAAATTATCGGTAAAACACGAATATTTTATGGGGATGTCGGAACACGTGTTCATAAACATTCTGATATTTTCGCATTTTGTCCTTATATTTATTAGGATAAGTGCAGCTGTGTGAATACGTTTTCAGATATATTCTTAATGTACTAATAGTTTGTTAGGAAATGGCGTACCATCACGTTTTTAACAGAATTTGAATCAATCAGTCATATTCGTGTAATGGAGATGGTAAGAAGAAGGGCAAGAGGAATACCAACGAACACATAAATGCCTTAATCAATAAATGTATTTCTAAAGAGCGGTAAAATCACAATAGGTCAGATAATATATAATATTCCAACAAACATTCAGATTACTTAAATTATTATTGTAGTTCAAGAAGAAGATTATTTCTTCATCTTACCGAAACACGCTCCTTATCAATCTAATACGAACCTAGTGAAATGAATCCCATTTCTCCTTAATAAGTATAAAGCCCGGCATTCTAGGGGTTAACCAAATTTTCTAAAAATCAAGTTGATTATTTAAAATATTATTGTTAATTAATACAATAATGTTTCTGCTATCTCCCCCTTGAGATAAAAAAGGCGAAGAAGAATAACCATTACGAAAGTTGATAAAATTAACTTGAGTTCAAAAAGTTTAAACTATAACAATGCAAAATCCACCGGCAAAAAGTTTAAAAGAAAGCATATAAAAGATACATAAATTAATTTGATAAGGAAAAGAGTTTGAATTTTGAGTTTTTATCAACTTTATATTTTTTTATAAATCGTTTAGACTATCATTTTTCACGTAAAATTTCACTACTTCATACAAGTACCTATATATTTTTAGTATTTGTACTTTTCAATTTTCGAGTAAGTGTACAAAATTTTTTATCATTACACAAGTGCCTAACCGTTTTGAGCCAGTGGATGACACCCCTAATTCGGGAATGATGCGAGAAGGGATGACGGTAGAGACAAAAAAGAAGGGTACACAGGATTTTTGGGAAGTGTCTAACTGTTCAGATCATATTTGTTACATAGCATAGCTAAAGCCATTTTAAGCCATATTATTTTTATTTTTTATTTTATTTCTTTTTATTTAGGAAGCAAACAGTCGTACAGTAAAAAATTATAACAATAAACATGCATATGTTCTAGACCAATTAAGTTCCATTAAATTAAATGTAGATTTAGTATTTTTTACCTACACAACATATTAAATGGCAAAAAATAAATATAATAAAGAAATTCATAAAATTAAAAACAAAAAGAAAAAATACAACTTTTCGCATAGATATACTATTCACTACGGGTGATAATAATGTACTTTTCACAACAAAATAAAAGTATTTTAATTTATTAATTTATTAAGCTGAATTTTATATGATATTAAGTTATGGTTGAAAATGTCTACATCTCGTAAGGCATTGTGAGTTTCACAGATACGTACTATTACAGAGTTTTGCGCGTATTTGGATTTACAATGTGGTATTCTAAATAAATCGTTCGATCTGGTGTTTTGCTTGGGGCAACGAAATGCAATCCTTTCTAACAGATATGATGAATCAACTAGGCAGTTCACGATTTTGTGCAAGAATAATGCATCAGAGATTTTTCTACGTTTATATAAAGTGACAGGGACAAATCGATGTATATTATCACTATACATATAAGCACACAGCTTAAAATCTGATTACGTTACGTATGAAAGTTTTAATTGACTTCCCTGCAATTGGCGCCACTATTGAATTTCCACGTACCGACGAGAAACACAAGACAAAATGTAACATTTTTCAGCAACACATTTACAATCAAACACTCACCAAGCAATAGTATGCACTATCTGGGCAACAAGTCTGGGGGTACTATTGATAATAATAATAAATACTACAAAGTACAGCAGCGTATTTAATGTATTAGTGATTTTTCTTTCAGCTACTTTAGTTTCTATTTTATTTTATGTCACACGTTTTACTAATATTGTCTCATATTTAGTTTTGTCTTACTTCATACTTTAAAAACTTGTTGGGTAATTTTCTATTGCACATTGGGTACGAGTATATTCTGTTTTTTTATAATCCATTTGAAAGTTCAGCTGCAAGTAATTACAAATAAAATAAAATATGCATGTTTTTACTGGCACATCAACTGGATAGTGCCCGTTAGCTCTCTGCCCAGAACCAAGGATCTTACGGCTGTACTCGTGGATCGATGATAAGCTTACTACACTTCTGTCTGAAATCTGCGTTCAATTCCAGCCGAAGGGTAAATAAATATATTCATTTTATTACCCACAAATCAAAGGTTATTTTTGGTCTACGCATAATGTGCAATGTTTAGTTTTGTATAACCTACGAAAGTGATTCGAAGCTTCATCATAATAAAGATTTTTGCACAAGATTCCCAACAATCCGGAGCCAATGAGATTATGGCTTTCCAAATGATGGGATGGGGAGGAAGGGAGGAAATTAACTTACTTTTCAGATCTGGTCACCAAACATGATTAAAGCCATTTCAAGCAACGTTTTGATTTTAAATTGTGGTCTTTAGCAAGGACGACACTGAAAGTATTATATTTTTATTAATAAATTAAGAAATAACACAATTTTATCAAGTGAAATTTACTAGCGTCGTCGGTATTTGAACCCGCTACCTCCGGATTCGTGGCCAAAGATCGTAACCACTTATTCACGGAGGCCGACAGAACCATTTCAAAATATTTAAATCTGTTTTGAAAAACTGTTTTCTTTTTTTTGAAATTACAATATTATATGGATTATTTTGTCGGGAATCTTTTACCAGCAGTGGATACAATGTTTTGCACTTTCACCGTCAACACTTACAAGTGGCCAAGTCGAATCTGAATACGTATAAACAAGGACTTGACTGTGAAAGCTAGGCTCTTAGAAGCACGAGCCACTGACGAAATAACATTAGAAGAGGGGTTTACTGGTTAAATTAATGTTAGAGTTAAATTAGCAGGAAATAATATGAAAACTAAATCTTCGAGGTGAGGTTTATCAATCTCCATCATATTTGATGACCATCAAATGACGATTAGCTTCATGATTCATTTTGTTACTTGTATGTGAGTCAAGATGTTTTTTATTCTTAAGATTACCCGGTTTTAATATCGAAGAACAGTAGGTAAAATGTTAGCATCTCGTCACTTATTCCTATTGAATTAAAGTGCAAATTGCATCCATGACCGTATCTGATAAACAATTTACCACTGTTTAAAAACCTGCATTAAAGTATTTTAATCTGTTCGAATGTGAATGTGAAAATGTGAGAGTTGCCATTGCATATGTTCTAAAATACCCAAAACAGATGAAGAGTTTGTCACATTCCACACAAAATCCCCAAAAGTTCCATTACCTCCAAAATGAAACAAAATTCTATTGAAATAAGCTTTATTTTTTTATTATTTATTCTTTTTCGGATTTTCTCTTTACTCAAGTATTAAAAATAGACTTTTTTGAAAATCAGAATCCTCGCATTTTCCCCACACAAAGGTTCTCCCCGTGAAAAAGCCAATTCGTAAAAACCTTAGAAATTCCCCACAATTTTAGGAATTCTCCACATATTGGCAACCGTAAACCCTGGATGATGTACACCATAGTTATATTCCTCACGTAGACTGGTTGTGATAAAACTGCAGGTTTAGTCGTACCAACCAAATGGTGTGTTTTAAAGGGATACTGTTTAATTCGTTTTCAAATGACGATTTATAAATTCCACTTATAATAACATATAATAAAACTTATATATTGATAATCAGTGTTGTTTGTTGATCTCGTATGTGAATTAATTTTTAAGCCATACTATTTTAATGTCAATTTGTTACGATGTAGGGTTGTGAAAAGCAGTTATTCGGTTGTCTATTTATTTGTTTAAATCACAACGAGATAGGCCGAAAGGTTCTACAAACTCTTCATTGAGTATCTATAATAATTTAGTCTCTTAAACTTTTTGACAAATGAGAAGAAAACGTATATTTCAACGTCCCTGTGGTTAAATGTTATCTTTAAATATCATACAGAAAACTGGAAGCAAAAACGGAAAAAAAGCTTTGATCTAATTATTATATAATTACACATCTGCCCTGATGATGGACACTGCAATGCTGTCCGAAACGTTGGCTAAAGAAGGAGATAGCTCAACACGACATAATAATATCCCAAAAACAAATCACTATAATACTTTTGGCAGTGAAAATCTCAAAACACACATTTATATAGCTCATTTGAAATCCACAGAAAACATTGAAAATTGACCAAAAGTGATGAAAGTACTGACTTACAAATTAATTTATCAGTAAGATATCAAAATAACATTAATATTCCAAATACGAATTCCAAGCATATTTAAAATATCTACATTTGTCTAGGAATAACTCATTTTAACAACCTCTCTTTAAATGTAGAAATTATCGAAAATATTAATGAATCTAAGCTAAAACTGAAAAAAAACCAATAACTGCTTTAAGAGTCCGTATTTTTTATTAAATTTTTTTTATCTTATTTTCTTATCTATTTTGTTATTATTATTATTTACAATATTTTATTACTTATGTGACTTTATTATTTTAGCATGAATTCCCTCGCGAAACACAAAGGCCTTAAGTAACTCGGTAAGGAAAAACTATTAAGAATTCTTTTTTTCTTTATCACTGTATAACATTAAAAAATATTTTTTTTTATTTATTTATTGTATAGACACTTCTGGTATTCCTCAGATTATACTAATTCATTGACCACTTACGCAATTAGTTAAATTCAATCATACGCCTCACTAAGGGACCACAACATTAGGTAATATTTTGTCATATCTACGTAAAAGTGTTTGCATTTCTATGATCCAATGTTGGAGCATTTCTGTTCCAGTGTAAATTCGTCTTTTACCGTTGAAAAGTTGCCTCCAGCACTGAAAGTAGTGAAAATTCGCCTCTCACTGTACACTGTAAGGGTAAGGAATGCGCCTCTCAGCCGCTGATCGTCTCGGTGTTTGCCGTCTTGCCACCTCGGCCGCAATGTAGCCTCTTTTCACCCCTTAATAGACCACTGCAGACTTATTTCTCATTCCAAACTTAAGGTGACTAGCAAGCAAACACTTTTGTAAAGTTTTGAAATTATTTTCACATCAATAATTTAATTCGTTTGACTCCGCATTAATCATCATATCTCACTTATTTTTTTGTAGAATTAAATTTGTTTTTTAACAAATAGTTATATGGTATCTTTACTGGGATTTCCCGTGCTAAGGATTTAATTTACATATGATTAAAATTTAGTGGTTTGGATAATTAACTTTCTTTCATTAATAATTTTTGCACAATTGGTCATATTACGGCGAAATAAACACACCAGATTACCCAATGGAAAATTCAGGGGAATTTTTTTTTTTGATTAGCTCCACCCAGAAGGTCCTGAGAAAAATATTTCCCTCGGGACCTATGTCATCTTTGGGGATGCTGTGTGGAGGGTTTTTTATGTTAATGAAGCAGAGAAAGGTCTGGAAAGGATAAGATAGTCCGGATGGAGAGGTCCAAAGGTTTCCCTCAACCATTCTCTTCCGATTTGGCCCACCATGCAGTAGGTGGGCAAATTCATCCACCGCTAAGACCCCATAAACCCAGGCACCCCTGCTAAGTCACCAAACGTAGCGAACAACTTGGGGTTACCTATAGTAGAAGTGTTTGTTATCCAATAAATGGTTCTCGTGGCCGCGGCACCCACACCCGCCTCTCAAACTGAAGGAAGACGTAGCAGACGAAAACGCCGCACTTGGTGGCTTAGAATATACATAACTGGTAAGAGAGTAGTTTCGCAGATTTTTCCCGAGCTGCAGTCCACAGGATGAAGATTTTTACTATGATAGTAGCCAACCTCTGATAGGAAGGGATAACAGAAGAAGTCCTAACTGATAATGTACGGGAGTACCGATGCTCGACATAGAATGCGGTGAGTCCTAACTGTAGCATCGGAGCTAGTAAGGGGATTTAATGAGGTTGACGGAGTGGAAAGGAAAAGGAGAATGTTTTGGGAAGAGTAAGGTAGTAAGCAACTTGATATTCAGATCTGGTCGCCAAACGGGGATTTATTTTCAATTTGGAATAGTTATAATTTACTAAATATTATATGAAAATGAAATTTATATAATTTTACAACTATTGAAGAAGTACTAAATTTTACACTTTTATTTTTACTTTATGTCCGGGTTAAATCTTCCCCACAGGAAAAACTAAACCCTTCCACACACTTTTCCACAAACGATCATCTAGTCAATTCACATTATACAAGTGCATTATGTAAGCATAATGAATACAAAATAATACAAAAACAACACGTCAAATCACCAGAGATCAAATGGGAAAATAATTCACCGACTCCATATATTTTCATATCAGAGGGTTCGGAATAGCGACATCAATGTTATAAGTTTTTTTTTTTTGTCATGTAAAACAATATCGGGTCTATTACGACTAATCGTTCGGACTATTATATATTTTATAAAATTCATTTTCCAAAAATGAATTTGATTCGTATTCATAATATGGTACTATATTGCGGCAGTCAATCAAGTTATGTTTAATTATCGTTAAGTTATAGTTAAGTTATTGGTGAATTATGTTTAAAACTTGATTGTGCCTAAATGTATACTTGGACGGCGTAGAATAGAATAGGCATAGAACAGCCCGGTATAATGGACATTATAAAAAATTATCATTATTTGCATTTGCACGCAGGCACTCAGTCCTTATTGGCAATAGTCAGATTGAAATTCTGGCCAATAAATGGAAAAAATATTGTAAAAAAGATGTGTAATATGTTATAGATCAAATCCCAGGACGATGCAGCAAATAATGGCAGACCTTCCAGCGGAAAGGGTTACCGAATGTAAACCGACATTATTTTCCGACAACGCTGTATGTACTAACTTCAAGGGCGCGAACAATGATTTGAAAGAAATTTATAATTTTTTATCTAGCTCTAGCGATGAAATCGAAAATTCATTATCGAAACTTGCAATACAATGGCAGTTCATTCCCCCAAGAGCGCCTCATTTTGGAGGACTTTGGGAAGCCGGAATAAAATCTGTCAAATATCATTTGAAACGAATAGCGAGTAGCTCCTCACTAACATATGAGGAATTTAATACCATTTTATGCCAGATTGAATCAGTTCTAAATTCTAGATCTCTCACTCCTCTATCCACTGATCCAAATGACCTTAATCCCCTCAGTCCTGGTCATTTTCTCGTTGGTGAAAACTTGGCAGCTATTCCAGAGCAAAATCTGAAAAATATATCATTCAACAGATTGAATAATTATCAAAAACTGTCCTTGCTAATACAATCATTTTGGTCGAGATGGAGCAAGGAGTACCTGGCTCAACTCCAAGGCAGACCGAAGTGGACCAGCGGACTTCAAAAGCAGCTGAAGTCTGGCGACATGGTGGTCCTGAAGGAGGACAACCTACCACCCTGTGTATGGAAACTCTGGCGTGTAACAGCAGTACATCCTGGAGCCGACGGAAGGATCCGTGTGGCTACTCTGAAAACAGCTCATGGAACTACGCAGAGGGCAATTTCGAAGCTATGTCTATTACCAATAGACGACAACGATGAACTGAGGATGACAACATACCCACCCAACAGAAAAATTAAACACAAGGCTTGAAAGAGTCTTTTGAAGTTTTTAAAAAGTAAAAAAAAACAACATTTTTTTGTATAAAAAAAAAAACATTATGAATTTAAAATGGTGAAAAGCGATAAAAACATGTAATTAGAACGTGAAATAAAAAAAAAGAAGATAGTTAAAAATTCATGAAAATGTATTAAAAAACACTTTGAAAAATTAAACACAAGGCTTGAAAGAGTCTTTTGAAGTTTTTAAAAAGTAAAAAAAAACAACATTATTTGTTTTAAAAAAAAAAAAACATTATGAATTTAAAATGGTGAAAAGCGATAAAAACATGTGGTTAGGACGTGAAATAAAAAAAGAAGATAGTTAAAAACTCATGAAAATGTATAAAAAAACACTTTGTCTATACAATCATTTATTACACAATCATTTTGAACTTAATTAATTGAAAACTAAAAACTTTTCAAAATGCAGAAATGAGCAATATGAAGAAGAAGGATGACCTGGAATCTATTAACCTTTGTTGTGTTGTCCATACTATATGTTTTTATATATGATTATTGTAATGTGGTTTTTTCTTTTCTCTTTTTTTATATAAGATTTCTGTTGAGATTTAGTTGCTACTACAAAATTTTTGTATTCTAGAATGAATTTGTTTTAACAGCAGTAATTTTCTAAATTATTATTTCATAATTGGTTTTGTATAATTCTTTGGTTGTTTATTTGGAAAATAGAATTCGATATTTTTTTGGTTTTGAAAAATATCTGCTCTATTTTGGCCCGGAGTATGTTCAAATTTGCTCCGAGTTTCAAACCAATTATAATTAATATAAAGTAACTGATTTAGAATACAGATGGCGCTAGTTTACACCTTCTATAAAGGCAGCCAAATTATGTTATTTTATATAAATTATAATTGGTTTGAAACTCGGAGCAAATTCGAACAATGTTCTTAATTCTTATTTGTGATTTAACTATGGGTAATAATAACAAAAAATACTAAATAGGAAGAATCTAAATAAATTTGGAATAATGCTAGTTATAAGTAAGGTATCGATTTTTAGTAGTAGTCGTTCACCATGGTGATACTGAGAGTTCTGCCAATCTGGATGGCCTCACTTATGGTTTCAAAACTTTCCTGTAGATTGATCAGAGGATAGTCGACCGCCGAGGAGAGGGGACACTGTAAAATTAAAAAGAATATTACTCAGTTTGCTTTAAGGCGATTCCCTACGTCGTGTAATATTATAAATTGAGCCGCTATCAATAATAACCCTTACGTAGATGGCGATATGGTTTAAATTCCCGCTGAACACCATCCGCCTGTTTTGATTTATGCAAGAAAAAAACATGGCCAAAAAGTGCCTTTTATTTTATTTTGTGGATGTTTAGGCATAAATATAAAAAAAATTTCCGATCATTTTATAAATTACTTAATTTTTCACATTATACAATAAAATCATAACCTAAAATGGGTTCGTAAGTAGGAGATTTTGAACTTTAAAGCAGTTTTCATAGGCCTATACATTATTTTTTTCTGGGCTTATAAAAAGACTTATATAAAAAATAGTCGATTATTTCAAAGGCCAAGATGTATTCTACTCGCAGTATTTAATTAAAGCATCTGAAACATTTCTAGGCGACCAAATTTTCAAACCAAAAACACATGATTTTGCATTACTACGTATGGCATCGCCTTAAGGGTTATTAATTATAAAATATCTGAATATTAGATTTTATAATTTCAATCGCGTCCTTCTGTTGGCACAAGTATGCCGGTTTCTGTTTGCACCTCTTTCTGAAGATCAAGTATTCAAACCGTATCACAAAGGGGTAGGTAGCGCCTTACGAAGGTATATTTCAGTTCTTACATACAACCTTCTTCTACATCAACACATTTTCAATACACCCCTCAGGTTGTATGTGAGGCACTCAATTTGATCGGACGACTGGTTCAATTTAAGTAGGTACTATAAAAAATCAATCGTTGATCGTAGCGACGAATGCCGTGGAAATGCGATAAATGCTTCAACTATTAGATATATTTTTTGTAACCAAACATCTGTGACGGCGGGAAATAGTATCAATATTTCAAAATGTAAATACAACTGCAAAACGGAAACAAAACTGTTCGATTATTCACCATCCACTGACCAGATGATACACACTTTTTTAGATTAGGTCCACACAGGAGACCCTGAGAATAAAAAGTTTCCCTCGGTGGGTCAAGAGAGTCCAGCTGGAGAGATCAAAACGTCTCCCTCTACTAGTCTCTCTCGATTCAACCCGTCATCTTGTAGGTGGGCAAACGCATCCCCTGCCAAGACCTAGACACACCTCACCCCATGAATCCGGGCACCCCTGCTGAGTAACCAAACGTAGCGAACCACTTAGTTATCCAATAAATGTTTTTCGGGGCGACGGTACCCATACCCGCCTCCCAAATAATAGACGCCTATAAATGTATTCCATGTGGATTTTAATGGAAACCGATGTGGCCACTGAGAGCTCATTTAGCACGTGCTCTATCACTTTTAGACTGAATAACATCCTATATCGCCATTACATTTGATCGAAAAGGAAATTATTATAATATTAAAGTAATTAATAAATATTATGAAACTAATTTCTTTGTTTGAAAGTATAAAATGACGAGACTTCTAGATCATGAGAGTGAGAACTCTGTATTTCAATAGAAGGTGCTCCAAAGAATTTTCTTCTTTGTTTTCTTCAGTAGTAATGCAAAATCATGTTTTTGGTTTGAAAATTTGGTCGCCTAGAAATGTTTCAGATGCTTTAATTAAATACTGCGAGTAGAATACATCTTGGCCTTTGAAATAATCGAGTATTTTTTAGATAAGTCTTTCATAAGCCCAGAAAAAAATAATGTATAAGGCCTATGAAAACTGCTTTAAAATTCAAAATCTCCTACTTACGAATCCATTTTCAGTTATGATTTTATTGTATATTGTGGAAAATTAAGTTATTTATAAAATAATCTAAAAAAATTAAATATTTATGTCTGAACATCCACAAAATAAAATAAAAGGCACTTTTTGGCAATGTTTTTTTCTTGCATAAATCAAAACAGGCGGATGGTATTAAGCGGGAATTTAAACCTTATCTCCATCTACGTAAGGGTTGTTATTGATAGCGGCTCAATTTAAAATATTACACGACGTAGTGCATCACCTTAATAATGTGAGATTGAAAAAAATCCAAATATATTAACCCCTGAAAATCAGTAATTTTATTAATTATATATTTTACATCATTTATTTATACGCTTAAAACGGCTTTTACAAATGTTCAAGAGATGGAAAGGAAAAAAAATGCCAATATTATGAAAACAATCTCATAAAGCGAACAAGAGGATCACGACGAATAATTTTAAATCAGGAAAAGCATTTTCCTATATTGAACGCTGATAAAATCATCACCTTCCTTCCCTTTTTATATTGCAAAGGCAAAGGAACCTCCCTTAATGCCTCAACTTAATTATTACACATAAGCCTGACAGCTTTGGCGGCATTTTATCCTAGCCGGTAACGACATATCACTTTACAGCTTTCATAAAGTGAGGAAGGGTTATAATACGTATAATGCAGAAGCGGCGACGCGATATACCGCGTCCCGGCCTTGCCCGAGCCGGGAGAAGACTACCTTCTCCGAGAAGATAAAACTATGTCATCTAGTGGGCTTTAATGGTGTTTCTTTAATACCCCGATGAACTTGTATGTGTTATCTATTGAGTGGCTTCAGATAATTTATATCTGCTATTTGTTTTATATTTATATAAAATCATCCTTGAGCTGATTTTTCACAAGAAAATGCGCAACGGAAATCATTTAAATTTTAATTAAACTACGTATTTTACTTTTCATACCCAATTATTTATAATGGTCATTTGTCTCTCTTTGAATTTTCTCGAATAAGTTCAGTAATAATTATTTATAAGTAGATTCGGTGGGAGGACAGTTAGATGGTAGGATTATTGCTAATTATTTTTAGATTCGGTGGGATGACAGAGAGATTTGAGATTTTACAAAATAATATCAGATTTGATGGGATAATAGATAGAAGGGAGGATTGTTGCAAATTATTAGTAGATTCGGTGTGAAGACAGATAGATGGCAGGATTTTGAAAATTAATAGCAGATTCGGTGAGATGACTGATAGATTTGAAGGATTATTGCAAAATATTAGTATAAGTCGTAAGATAACAGATGGATGAAAGAATTATTGTAAATTATTAGATGATTAGGTGGGATGACAAATGGATAAGAGGATTATTGGTAGGTTCGATGGGATGACAAATAGATGGAAGAATTATTGCAAATCACTAGTAGATTCGGTGTGATGACAGATTCTGTGAGATGACTGATAGATTGAAGGATTATTAGTGGATTCGGTAGGATGACAGATTAATGGAGGAATTGTTATTATTAGAAGATTTGGTGGGATGGCAGATGGATGAGAGAATTATTACAAATTATTAGTAGATTCGATGGAATGACAGATGGGAGGATTTTGCAAATTATTAGCAGATTCCTAAAACATTTATTATGTTTTGTCATAAACCTTAAAAATTAAGTAATGAATTTTTATTTAGCTCTAACTCGTCTACATAAATACATTATCTTGTGAACATTTTTAATATTTATAATATAAGTTTTCAAAATTTAATTCAAAGGCAAATGTAAAGCCCCTTCCCAAAAAAAGCTTAGTACGCGTAATTTGCAATCCTGGAAAACACAACAGTATTATGTGCACCATTTTGTGAAAGTGATGTAAATAATAAGTTTTGGTCATTAGAGGTCCCCCAATATAATATGTAATACCCTCTACCACATGAATACAAAAGTAATGTCTTTGGTTTAAATCATGCAAAATAACATCTGTAATGAAAAATAACTAGCTTAGTTTTCACAACACACAAACTAAGACACCCACTAACACTGCTTTTACTCAACATAATGCAGCCTTCGGAGGCTTTAGTCCCCGATGCACCGTGGCATCAAGAAGGTAAGAAGAACTAGTAAGAAGGGCTAGAAGGGTGTGAAGTATGAAGAGCACTTACCAGTGGCGCGGCTTAGGGGCAGCTGTCGAATCCCCACCACAAGAAAAGGAAGTCCGGTTACTTTTCAGACGACAAACAAAATGCAGTGGCGTGTCTTTTCCATTGGGAAGTGAAATTCAGAACCAAACTTTCTGAAGCTTGTTGAATAATCAAAAAGGATGACAAACCATGGCTTCCGTATATGTACGGAAAAAACATAATTTTACATGTTTATCACAGTAAGAATGTTTAAAATTTATTAAGTTACATACTTCTGACTCCTCGTGATCAAAGGAAAGTATATGATTTCAGCATTTTTAGAGAATTTTCAATAACAAAAAATGCTTTGCTTTGAAGGTATAAAAAAGTTTTTTTCCGCCAGATACATTCTTAAACATAGCTTAATTATATGACCAGTTTTAATACTCGTCACTTATAACCCAACAATGAATTTAAGAATGTAAATAAACAATTGAAAATTTTATGTCTTATGATTGGGAGCTGAAAACATTATTGATTTTTCTAGAATACAAATTTAAGATTTTAAAATCTGTGTAAATTCGTGACGCCAAAGTTCACCTTTCGAGAGTTTTTTCTGCCTCTTACACACAATCATGATTTATTTTAAATACATAATGTCATGTTTAAAAGTATGATGGGTAGAATTTAAAATAATAACAGAATGCGGAATTCAATAACCATCAAACTAGGTTACCAAAATGTACATGAAAGATGTTATTTTTTCAGTCTCTTATGTCTTATATAAACATAATCCAGGGAGCGCAGTGAAATCGATAACTAAATATCGGATTGATAGGCGTATAATTACCGATGATTTTTTACAGTTTTCCCAAGCACTGTTGCACTTTTGATACCCATACCATTGTTGATAACGCGAAAAATCAGAAATACGCTGACAACCTTGACTTGACATTCCTAAACTTCAGACAGCTACGTAAAAGTTAAAAATACTAATAAATTGACAATGTTGAATTAAAATATTAACTTTAATATACATTTTCAAAACGGATGTAATTAGTTCATGAGGTAATTAGCCATAAAGAACTTTTGTTTCTTGAAGCTGGAACGGAATAAATTGATCACTTCTTAGGTGAATTTATTAAGTCTATGGATCGTGTATACGATTTCTTTCAGTTCTAAGAGCCTAGTTAGTTCACTCCCATTCATTAAAAAGTCGGTTATTTTGCTTAACGAACGACATTATCTAAAAAGGCGTGCATATTGACAGCTTATCAGTTAAAAGTTTAAGTTGATTTATTTATTAACAGGCCGCCAGTAAAGCATTTGACGTAACAACCGTGAAACTCCCTGACTGCAGGTTCGGCGCCCCCGCCCTCGGGGTCTCGCCTTGCCTGCCGCCCTGTTTCCCGTTCAACCCCGCCCTTCTCACGAGGGGATATTTTTCACGTAAAGCTATGAAACGTGCCGCGGCGACTGTCAATACACCCCCGGCTCGGAACGACAGGAATTGAAAAGAAAACGCAAATTAAAAAACAACATGTCCCGCTACTAAATAACGCCAAGTAAAAGGAGCGAAAACATTTGATGGAAATGAAGATTTTTTTTTAATTTGTTGTTTGTTTTTCGTTAAAGAGGAACGGCTGCGCGGCTCTTTTCACAAAAAACATAAATTAGGATTTGATGCCAAAATACTCAACCAAACTGAATAAATATTTGTTTAATCTGAAGGTATACCAAACATTTAGTAAAAATATGTGCTATTTTATTTATTAATGTTTTAAATTATGAGATGTAGGCCATTGAAGATATTAGCGGCAACGTTGGCATTTTGTATGATTTAATTAATATTATTAAAAAAATAATGTAATATAATGAAAAGCGGTTTTTTAAGTAGAAATTTATTTTTTTTACGACGCGACGTATTTGTGTTCTAACGTATCGTAATTTATATTTACGCTCATTAAAATGCTGTTTTTATTCAATTTATATTTTATATTTTTTCAATTTCCATTGAATATTAAAATATTTTTTTCGTGATTATCTTAACTCACAAATCGGTACTAGATATTTCCAATAATCAAGTACCTAAATAAAATATGATTACCTCATGGATAAAATGTCTCTATTAAAACTTTCAGAAAGAAGAATAAGCACAGATCTAAAAATATTACACAACTTAAAATACTGCATTACATAACTGACTGTCCTGAATTGCTTCAATTAATCAATATCCATGTTCCCAAAAAATCTTGCTGAAATATATTTCACTTTTATTCTAACAGCACCAGGATATTGGCTGATCAAAAGTTCCTTGATTCCGTGACTTCACCATCTCGGTAATAAATATTCTGATCTGGGAAATATATATTATATCTTAAAACTAATATGTTGTTTATTCTATCACTTTTATTTATCTAGACACACATAGACCTGTGTAGGTGTAACGGGCGTCAGTCTATACTCTAGACTATTCATTATTTTTCAAAATTTTATATTTTTGGTAAAATGTGTCCACTCCACACCACTGACAAAAACCTCACTCCAAGCCACTGGCCAATTCTAAGCAGATTTTAGCTAGAATTCATTGAAATTTCTCACCCCAAACAGCATAGATACCGCACCGCCGACACATTGCAGCCGGATTGTTAATTTCATAATTCTTTCTATGATGATTCCTCCAAAAACATGAGAAAATCAACTAAATCAATTATTTTTATTTTATGTTTTGTACATCTCCCAAGCAGCAGTAAAATAAAACCTATTTGGGATACACTGCCAACGGGGAGGTATTAAACTGTTTAAATTAATTAAAATATCTGTTTAATTTTAAATTTTTCCTGATTCTTAAGAGAGTTTGTTCATTTTCCCCAGAGTGCGACAATTGGACATCGACTAAAGTACTAAAGCAAAAGCGGTAAAGAGACCGTCCCTGTATTATCACACCTCTATTATTAATACTTCCGTTAGCTGAAGTGAAGGATACCTACAAGACAATTTAATTCCCCAGGGTGATATTTCACTTAATTTACTGAAGTTTCCTTGTGAAATTTACACCTGTTATGAGGGGCGAATCGGTAATTTATATATTTATTCAGTTACTAATTCGCCCCTTATAGCAGGTATTAATTGTAAAATATGTAAAATATATTTAATAATTTGATTGTTTATTTTTTAATAACTTCGTGACATCGAGTCCATCATTTCACATAATAATTATAATAAACACTTAAGATTGAATAGTATTAAAAAAATTCAGTTAAAGTGATTTTTTTTTTTGATTTTCATTTCAATGATAAACTAATGTTTATAGACAATCTTTTATACATAGCACAAAGGATAACAAATTATTAGAAGCAAAATTATTATCCTGAAAAACCCATACAAATCGAAAAAATCTTCCGATATAAAATAAATGCGTATCCCTATGACACAATTAATAAATAAATAAAAAAATAAAAAATAAATGCTGACGAGAATTGAACGACGTAGCGCAATGGTAGAGCAGCTAACCGGCAATCAAAGGGCCGCGGGCTCAATTCCCGCTGGCTGCAATTATTTTTTCAATTCGAATGGGTGTTTCAGGCTAATAACTATTATATTTTCGAAGGAAGCAAATACTTTGGGGTGTGACATATTTAATGAAAAAAACATACACTTAGTAAGACACCACTTTATTTTTGAATCAATAACGATAGCCAACCGGGTTTCGCTTGTCCCAAGCTTCATCAGGTATAAATATCAACTGTTGATATATGATATTTATAAATATCAAGAGTTGATATTTAGCCCTGATAAAGTTTGAGACAAGCGAAACCCGGTTGGCTATCGTTATTGATTCAAAAATAAAGTGGTGTCTTACTAAGTGTATGTTTTTTTTCATTCTAATAACTATTGCTTATACTAATTTGTATCCTTTGTGCTTACATAATTATCATGCTTATAAACATTAGTTTATCAATAAAATACAATAACATTATAATAATTGACAAGTCAAAATATTTCACCAATGAATTTAGAAATAATATATCTCGGCGTCATCTAGTGGAAAATTTTGCACTAGCAAAACCTTTCCTACAAAAATAAAGATGGTTGTTTTACGTGAGAAAGCTAATGAGCAATAATTGTTCAATGAAAAATACTAGTACATATTGAATTATTTGGCGGGTTTAGAATAATCCGACGTAGCGAAATGGTAGAGCAGCTGACCAGCAATCAGAAGGTTTCAGGTTCAATTCTCGTATGATTTTTTTCAATTTATATGGTAATTTTAGGCTAATAGTTATTATCTTTACTCACTCTATCATAACAGCATTTGAGTGGCTCGGTTCTTCCCTTAATGAGCATTGAATTGTTGAATGTAGCTACATAGATGATGCGACGACCGCCTTGGTCAGTTGTCACGCTCCATTAATTAATATGTAATCATTAAAAACTATATTAGGGATTCTCAAACGAAAATATGGAACTGAAAAATCAGAAAAAGTTACGGTCGCATCTAGAAATTGTACACAATCAAACAGTACAAATGTGTCTTGCCGGTGCTCTGCAAAGCTCAAAAGGTGCAAATGAACAAAGTCCCGGCAAGGCTGAGGTCCTGGATTCAATTCCTAGATGCAACCGATTTTTTCTGTTTCAAATTTTCGTTTGATCGCTAATATTTTCTTCAGTGATTAAATATTACAATTTGCAGGTTTTACTCATTAAGTCATTTGTAAAATAAATAATACATACGTAAATATTTGTAGGTAATATGTTCTTATTATTGTTGAATTTATTATTAATATTGTTTTTATTAAAAACCTTTTAAATCTTCATAGGAAATTGTGGATCTTACGATTCGGGATGAAATAGATAATATTGACATTACAGAGAGAAAATATTTCCAAATTTTGCGCAAGAGCTAGAAATTTTTGAGTTTCTGATGTTTTAGACAATGTATTTTCTGTTTTACCGTAAGATAATTTATTTTTAATGTTATTGCAACTGAACAAGTTGATTCAACGGCGATTAAACAGTCGATTAAGTAGGTGATTTATTGCGAGAGTTACGTCTTTCTAAATTAAAATATGTCAAATAGAGGATAAAGGACCCTTCTTAATTTACAAATACATCTCTTTATTATTACAATTTACTTCACCCTTATCATGATTAATATTTGGGTTATTATGCCGTTTGCGCTTCCTTCTTTTTTAGCCAACGTTTCAAACAATGACACAGTGTCCATTATCAAGGCAGGAGCGTAGATTTTGTGTGGGTTTTTTTGCACGTAGAGGTGATACTCTTAGGTCATATATTTGAATACAGTAATTACTGAAATTAATGTGGTTTTCATCGTTTAGTTTTGGTATAGCCATCAAGTACCGGATCTAACAACTATTAAGATTAGCCCCGTTATGCCAATCAATAATAACGGGGTTTTGTCGATTTCAATTATCTGCGTAAATAAAGGAGGAAAAGCAAGACGGCAATAACCCAAAAATGAATCAAGATAAACATTTTCCGTAAAAATCTCAAATCATATCCAACTCCACCCCTGTTTTGGCAGGCCAAGAGAGAAACGAATGCCCTTGGTTGTATACTAGAAATAGTGACAAGCTTATGACAAACTGGCAGGATTAAAAGATAGCGAAATTATGCGCTCTGAATCGTGCTCCAAAATCATAATTCGAAACAAATTTATATGCGAATGCCCTGTTATCTGCTCTTGCTATTAGGTAACTACCTAACGGGGATTAAAGGGTTAGAACTACCCTAGTTCTCAAATTTACAGATCCTATATTTGAATAAATAAACTGGGAAAGCCCAAAATTAGATTTATCAACTGAGAGCTTTAATTTCATATTACTTTTCAATGATCCAGACAGAAATGAAGCACAAAAGGATTTAACCGATAACGCAAAACGTTTTTACTTCAAATATTCTAATGGATTTTTGTTAAAAACTAATTATATTGTAGTATATTATTAACTACAGAGTAATATGAATAGTGGCTGTTCAATAGATAAATATCAAAATATAAAAGCTTTAAAATGAATCGAACAATCCATTTAAAACCACAGGGGGATATTTCACTTGATTTTCATTAGTCGGGAATTTGCAATAATTCGTAATATAATACTAAATTCACAATAGTAAAAATATTTTGATATTCGGATGATGTGGCTAAAATGTAGCTTTTCACGGCCAAAACCCGGCGTGCCCAAGTAAATTTTATTTGATTAATTTGTGTTATTTTACAATTTACTTATTTTAAATATTTACAGTATATTTGCGGCATGTCCCTAACTGGAATTTACTCTCGGTATCGACCTGGTGTAAAACTAACATTTAGAATTGAAACGTAGCTTGAAATGCTGTCTTTAGTAACCAGATTTGAATAGCCATCTCCATCTCCTCCCTACTACCTTCAGCATCACAACATACCCCAATCGGAGATACCATAGTCTCACTGGCTCCAGGTGATTGGGAGCAGTGGCGACTCTTATGCGGTTACACATATAAAAAGACCAATATAAAGAAAGCGTAAAAATATTTACTTGTAATAAAGTTATATTTCAATAAAAATACTAAATCGATCTCTTGGGATGAAGTGAAAAGATTGACGATCCGAGATGCACTTCATCGAGCCCCTGCTAATCTTCACAGATTGACGATCCGTGATTTATTTCATCCAGCCCCTGTTACTCTTTATAGATTGACACTCCGAGATGCACTTCAACTAACCCCTACTACTGTTCATGGATTGACAATCCGACATGTTCTTCATCCAACCCCTGCCACTATTTTTAGATTGACGATCCGAGATGTACTTCATAGAGCCCCTGTATGGATTGAAGATCTGGCATGTACTCCATCGAGCCCCTGTTACTCTTTATAGATTGACGATCCGAGATGTACTTCATAGAGACCCTGTATGGATTGAAGATCTGGCATGTACTCCATCGAGCCCCTGTTACTCTTTATAGATTGACGATCCGAGATGTACTTCATAGAGCCCCTGTATGGATTGAAGATCTGGCATGTACTGGCAGGTAGCTTGGATTTGGATAGGTACTTAGAATGGTTGAATTGGGTTGCGTTTGGTGCGTAGGCAGAAATAAAGGTTGGGCGCAGTTGCATGCATAGTGATTTTCAATAGTACGATGTTTGCAACACTTTTGTGGGCTCGGTTTCATGCTAAGAACGGTTCATGACCCATATCCCATGTTTCCATTATATATGGTTATGGTGGCGTTCACGCTGAAATGCTGCCAGCCATTCGATTGCATCCGGCGCGATATCGTGTCCCGTAGAATAGATACTATGCCCCTCCAAGAATTAGGGAAGGGACATTCTTCAACGTTGCACTTCTGTGTAACGTAAAGTCATTATGACTCCATTTGTTCACCATCCCCGCACAGCAACGGAGAATACCTTGCTATTCAGATCTAGTCACCAAACACAGCTAAAGTCATTTCAAGCAACGTTTCATTTCTGAATGGTGGTCTTACACAAGGGCGATACTGAAAGTATCTTCCATTCTGGAACGTGCCGCAAGTATACTATATATTATTTTTAATTAATTAATTTTAAAATAACACAAATTCATCAAATAAAATTTAGTTGCGCACGCCGAGATTTGAACCCGCCACCTTCGAGTATAAGTAATGTTTACAATATGTTATATTGATAATATGTTATGAGAACGTATGCAATAATATGTAGTTGCATTTTCATGTTAACCGCAAAGTAAACATTCTTGATTTGTTTTGAAAGAGACATTTAATTTGTTTTGAAAATGTGTATTTTTATTAGTGAACATTATTTTCAGATGCCTTTTAGGTGCTGTATTCCTGGATGCAATGCGAATTATAGCAATTCCCCAAAGAAAGAGAGTCCGTTACCATCTTTAATTTCCCGATAGAAGAAGAACGCAGACGGGCATGATGGACTCCAGGTCCTTTTGCTGACGTTTGTGTAATCATTTCGATAAAAAGGATTTTATATCTTATCCTATTTCCTTAAAAACCAAATTGATTCTCGGAGCTACACCAATTATTATTTTAAGTTTTCCAAGTTATTACACAAAAAGGCAATGGAAAGGATGGATCCCGAAAATCTTGAATTTTGAATTTTTTTAATTGTTTTAATATATTATTCATAGTTTGGTAGAGAAGAAAAATAACTAAAACTTTCACATTAAAAAATAAGGTCGCCAAGTGAATAATCGATTTAAATTCGAACGAAATAAAAATTAAACTTATAATAAAAACACATAAATTTGTTTTTGACCACGATAGTTTTATTTTCACTCTACCGGTTTCGGAAGATCCCTTCCTTCGTCAGGAGAATATTTAAAACTAATCTACTACACAAAATATTGACACATAAATACAAAAATGTTAAGTGTTTGAGGGAGATGTCGACAAAGTGGAAGGGGTAATTACGGGAATTCCAGGAAGAACAGAGCGGTTAACTGGAAATATGTCAAGAATAGGACTATAAGACAGATTAATTTGGTTATTTATTATACTGGAGTTATTATTGATGGATTTTCTGATTTCAAGTGCTTCTAAATTATCTAATTTTTTGCCTTTATTACTACGGTGAAGAATTTTAACCCCTGTATCTTTATTAAAAGTATGATCGGTGGAAATGAGATGATTGGCAAACTCCGAAAAATTATTGTTATTTAAACATCTTAAATGTTCGGTGATTCTAATATTTATATTTCTAGTTGTCTTACCTATGTAGAACGATTGACAATCATTGCAACATAGTTGGTAAATGCCTGAGTGGCTAAATTTGTGATCTTTATCTTTAGTATTTTTAAGTAATTTTCCCAGGTTGTTATCAGTATAGAACGCGGGTTTAATGTGGGTAGGCAAATTTTTTGTACTAAGTGAAGAAAAATTGGATATGTATAAGATTTTACGCCATTGAAAGGGATTTATGATTTTATTATTAGTTTCAGGTGTACCAAATAAAAATGTATTCGTCGAAATGAGTTTAAGTTTCTTATTCAGGATTTTATCAATTAAATGTGTCGAGTAACCATTATTTGCAATGATTGTCAATCGTTCTACATAGGTAAGACAACTAGAAATATAAATATTAGAATCACCGAACATTTAAGATGTTTAAATAACAATAATTTTTCGGAGTTTGCCAATCATCTCATTTCCACCGATCATACTTTTAATAAAGATACAGGGGTTAAAATTCTTCACCGTAGTAATAAAGGCAAAAAATTAGATAATTTAGAAGCACTTGAAATCAGAAAATCCATCAATAATAACTCCAGTATAATAAATAACCAAATTAATCTGTCTTATAGTCCTATTCTTGACATATTTCCAGTTAACCGCTCTGTTCTTCCTGGAATTCCCGTAATTACCCCTTCCACTTTGTCGACATCTCCCTCAAACACTTAACATTTTTGTATTTATGTGTCAATATTTTGTGTAGTAGATTAGTTTTAAATATTCTCCTGACGAAGGAAGGGATCTTCCGAAACCGGTAGAGTGAAAATAAAACTATCGTGGTCAAAAACAAATTTATGTGTTTTTATTATAAATTATGATGAGCCACAAAGTGAATGCTTTTTACAATTAAAAATTAAACTGTGTTATTTTCGGTTATTGAAATACTTCGTTTTTATTGGTATCTAACATAAGTGTTTTTTATTGCGTATTATTATTAGATATATATATTTTATTTGTACAGCGTCCTTAAGGTGATTTTTCACAAAAACGGCACTATGCAAATCATCAAATTATTTTTCCGACTTTATGTCCGGGTTAAATCTTCCCATAGGAAAAACTAAACCCTTCCACACACTTTTCCACAAATGATCATCAATTCAATTCACATTATGTAAATGCATTATATAAGCATAATAAGTACAAAACCATACAAGAACAACACGTCAACTCACCAAAGATTAAATGGGAAAATAATTCACCGACTCCAGATATTTTCATATCAGAGGGTTCGGCTCGGTAAAACTCCTAACTGGACCTATAAATCCTACTGATCCCTCAATATAAATATTTAAAAAATCTTTCGTAATCTTATATGTATTTCAAATGACTGATTTATGCATTTTTATATATAAATTCTTTGACAGATCTAATACACCTAAATTGTGAATGAGAGAGCTAGGTATAATGCCAGTAGCTGAAATAACAAATGATAATATTTTTATATTTTGAGAATGCCAAATTCTTTTAATCTCATTTCCTAAATCTGGGTATTCTCTTATTTTTTTCAGAAACAGATTTTTGAATATTACAGGAATTTGGAATAGAAAAATAAAAATAATATTATTATTATTATTATTTAACCTTGTCTCAATTTCCTTAAAATTTACTGATAGAAAATATTTTCCCTCCATGTGGAGTTAATATAAATAATGTGTATACTGAACGATCACGCCAGTGACATCGACTGTAAATTGACGGTTTCCACTTGAGGGTACCTTGGGTAAGGATTTTCAAATAAATCACATAATGTCGTCGGACAATGATTGATCCAATTGCTTTCCTATTTATTGGGCTAAAAGTGTACAGTGTCTACACGTGTTAATGGGTTAGTTAGCATTATCTCTAAAAGGAATGCATGGGAGCCTGGATGAAATTAATACGTTTTTTAAATGCATGTGCCGAAAATTAGTTGCTAAGGTTCCACGGTTTGTCGTGCGAGTAATTCAACCAGGCAAAGGCAATATGGCACGTGTACGCGGATTAGAATCTTATCAAGATGAGTCATCGTGCGAGAACAGATAAATAATTATTTTAATTATATAACATTTTAGGTAATAAACCTCTGCTGTCTGATACAGTGTGTATACTGTATACGAATAAATTTCTTGTTGAAATAAATTATCATAGTTACGTATAGGAAGTAAACCGTTTAATTTTTCAGTTGGAAATCAAAGCTTTTAACAAAACTCTCCATTTTCAGTGTAAAATCAATGTAAACAGTTTGATCATATGTACTAAAATTTGTAGACGGCTGTATTTGCATTTTTATTATTCGCCCCATGTGATACACAAAAAACAATCATGTTAATTGTATGTTACACTTAATTCAGTTACAGCACAAATTTTGGGGTTTGTTTGCATAAAAGCCGAGAGAGAAATTATTATCGAAAAGCTGAAATGATAATTATCATGACGTTACAGGTTAGGGGAAATTATCGAATGTTAAAAGTGGAATGGAATTCTGCGGCTGCCCATTTACTACTACGACTGCGCCCGTGGTTTTACTAAAACTCCCTTTTTTACATTAACCCCACACAGGAGGACCTGAGGAAAAAAATTTCCCTCAAGGCCGGACCAGTCATCTTTTGAGAAGCTTGGTGGCGGGTTATTTTCGGAGAGGAAGTTCTGGGAAGGTTAAGTGATAAGGGTTGGGTAGGAATCTAGGAATCAGGGTGTGCCCAAGAATGACGGACATATGAATATATCCCTCCCAATGCGGCGCACGGCGATGGGTCGAGAAACCAGTTAGAGCTACCAAACCAGCCTCTACCGATCTGGCACGCTACGCAGATGGTGGGCACTCGCAACCTGAACACACCTCACCCGATGGAACTGGGCACCCCTGTTATGGTGCAACTATGCTTTGTTAGGTTCGTAGATTTATTACAACTACTGTGAAAAATTTTACATCATGAAATATCATGCTTCGTTCACAAATTATATGACTGCGCGGAACCCTTCAAGAGGCGCACCGGCAGACTTTTTGAAGGCTTACTAAACGTCTATTCTCACTACAAAGTAGTTTCATATGTTTACTCGATGAAGTAGAGTTTGTAGAATCCGGATCCTAGGCTATTAATCCGTATATATAAACCGCCGATTTTTTATTAAAATAGCTTGTGAAGTTTGATTTATTTGTTGTATTTAAAATTCATAATTTTTTTTGTCTATTTCCTATTAGTGAATTGTGCTATAATTAGCTATAATTATAATCAGTCGGTGCAGGTGGCTAAAGTTAATTTTTTTTAGTAACCTATTGCAAACCACAATGCAGCAGATACTTTTTTAGAATATGCCAAGTAAATATTACGGGTGGATTATTTAATGTATTCACTCTGTATTGTCTTCCTGTTTCCATATTAAAGGATATGTTAAGCGTCGTTCGGGTATTACATAAAGAAGATTTACTTTACATAATTACTTTGCCTGAAAATAGGCTCTTTCTTTACTGAAATCCCACCCACCACTATTCCTACTTCATTCACACTTGCCTTCGCATTACAAGCTCTCAAACTCCAGTCCATTTTTAAAATTATTTTTATCAGTAATGACCTTGTAACTAAATACCAGTATTTTTACTGTTATAGATAGTTTTAAAGGTGTAAATATTTTTCAATGTTTTAATCTTTCCAGTCTTAACAAATCGAACCAAATCTGTGGAATGTATGTGTGACGTCATCAGTCACAAGGAGCTTACTTTTATTTTCGACAGGGATAATTTAGTAACCAAATAACTGTTATTACTCAGCACCGAGACGTTTTTTATTCATTTTTATGAATAAAAATAGTCTCGGTGCTGAGAAAAAAAAACTATTACAATTGAAGATCACGTTGTAAAATGTGGGCACGTAGTCACTATTGTTATTGTATTTAACCAATGTGTAAAAATTCATCAATATCCGAAGTCGATTAAATGTTTCCATTTTGTTAACTACAGGGTTTTCCAATAAGAGGTGTTATTTTGATATTTTTTTTCCATAAAAGATCAATGGTTTCGTTGCTTATATGGCACGTAGCGCCGTTTTGTTGAAAGTAAACGTTGTCTACATCAATACCATCCAATTTCGGCCATAAAAAAATATTAATCATCTCTCGATAGCGCAATCCATTCACCGTAACTGTTGCTCCAGCCTCATTTTCAAAAAAGTAAGGTCCAATGACTCCGCCGGACCATAAACCGCACCAAACAGTCACACGTTGAGGATTAAGAGGTTTTCAACAATAACACTTGGGTTTTCTGAGCCCCAAATGCGACAATTTTGCTTGTTGACGAAGCCACCGAGGTGGAAATGGGCCTCTTCACTCAAGATGATTTGCATTTGATTCACTCAAGTGAATTTTAATAATTTCAATGCGTTGTTGAAGCATGTATCGTTCCATTTTTATTAATGGCGTAGTTTTTACTTGTCAAATATCAAAAAATGACAGCTTCAAAAGTAACGTCTACCAAAATAGCGGGCTATTAAAAATAACACCTCTTATTGGAAAACCCTGTACTATGCTATTTTTTGTAGGTACTTTACAGCTCAAACTGAATAACTAAAAACTGAACAATACAACTAACTAAAAAATATTTATTTTCCGTAAGAACAATTCAACTTTTTTTACTTTTTTATTTTTTTATTCTTTATTTTGGCTTTCACCCATTAAGAGTGATCTTGGCCATACATTACAAAATTTTTCTTATTAATAAATACAACAAATTACAGGATAAAATTGACATGATTGACAAAACAACATTGATAAAACAACATAACATAACATAACGTAACATAAATAAACCAAACATAACATAAACATAACATAACGTAACATAAATAAACCAAACATAACATAAACATAACATAACATAAATATAACATAACATAAACATAACATAAGCATAACATAACATAAACATAACATACTTAACATAAACGGTACAGAGCTGGTAACAGTAGATTATCACAAAATTATAAAAATAGGAACCTGTGTACAATATAAGTGGGCGCTTTTCGTTATTAAACCAAAGATTTTTCTAAAATTAGTAGCGTTTTTTAAAAATAGAATTATGAAATTGGCAATCTTATAAACAAACACAGCATATGGGAGTAAACAAATGTGATTATAAAACATAAAGATAAACATAACACAAACATACTATGAACATAACATAAACATATCATAACATAACATGCACATAACATGAACATAACATATCATAAACATAAACCTACCATAAACATAACATGGGTGTAACATAAACATAACTTAACAAAAACAATACAGAGCTGGTAATAATGGGTAACAAAATTATAAAAATAGGAACCTGTGCACAATAGTAGTGGGAATTTTTTGTTATTTAAAAGAACAGATTTTTCCAAAATTAGAAGCATTATTTTTTTTAAAACAGTTCTATGATATGAATATAAACAAATACAATAAAAGAATCAAGAAAAATATACAAATGCATAAAGAATAGTGTTTTAACTCAGTCAAAATATGCAGAGTTGGGATTAGTAAAAATAGATGAAAATAGGAACCTGAACAAGTGAATACAAATGAAAGTGAAAGAAATTTGGTTTATATTTATTATTATGGTCAGATATTAAGGCCATTTTTATAAATAAATTTTGCCAACAAATGGTAAATTTCAGGAGTGTTTAAACTAAGAAGGCAGGGAATACTGGTAGGCAATTTAATATCAAGTTTTACCAATTCATGCATGAAGTTTGGAAATTGGTCATTGATAGGACACTCAAAAAAATTATGGTCCAGAGTATCCTCTGACCCACAATCACAGTACGGCGAACTGACTATGTGGAACCTGGCAAGATGGCTAAGACAACAAGTGTGACCCAGCCGCATTCGGGTTAAGGAAGAAATATATTTTTTAGGCATGGTAGTGTATTTGTGAAACCAGGGCTTAACAGGAATAGAAGGTTGAATTAATGAGTACTGGTGACCTTTTATCAGAGAAGATTTTTTCCATTCAGAAGACCATTGGAGTTGGTACTTAATTTTTAGAATAGGGAAATGGTCTCTAACCGGAATAGGGATATCACTTAACGGACCATGGGCAGTGGCTTCCTTAGCAATATGATCAGCCATGTCATTCCCAGTAATACCGAGGTGTCCCGGTATCCAGGCTAGGACCACTGATGCATGAACCAGTGACATGGAATGCAGTAGGTCCCTGATCGAGCAGATTAGAGAGTCGCTACTGGAATTGAGTGGGGATGCGCTTATTTTTTGTAGTGAGCTAAGCGAGTCTGAAAGGATGAGTGCGTTTTTAATATTTAATGATTTGACGAGTAGAAGAGCTTCTATGATTGCTATGCATTCAGCAGAGAAAATGGAGCATTCTTTGGGAAGTTTGTGTGGGAAACACAATTTTCTGTGAGGAACATAGACACTGGCCCCGCAATGGGAGTCCTGACTGAGTTTGGAGACATCTGTGAAAAATTTTATGTAATTTGGCCAGTTGTTTTCAATAATTGTGTTAAATTCTGCATTATATAATTGAGTTGAGTTTTTAATGTTTTTTTTACTTATTCCTATAAATTGATGGACCTTCGGATAGAAAGTAAGGCTTTCATAGGGGTATGAGTATAAGGGAAGAGATTCATTGAGATAGGTGATTGTAGATAAATCCAGGAAAGAGTTGTAGCAATCATAAAAAAGGGGAGGGGTATGATTTTTCCAAAAGTGATTTGAATTAACCTCATACTTTAAGGATTGAAGTATAGGAATCAAGGGATGGGATGTTATTGAACATGTTTTGTAAACATATTTTTCTGCCAGGCATCGCCTCCTTATATGTAAGGGAGGTTCGCAACATTCCACTTGCATTGCGTTGATTGGAGAAGATTTCATGGCTCCTAAGACAAGGCGAAGTGATTTTGACTGGATTTTATCTAATTTATGAGAATTTGAAGTGGACATTGGATCAAACAGACAAGATCCGTAATCGAGATGGCTTCGGATGAGGGCATTGTATAGAAGTTTTAATGAAGCTGGGTGGGATCCCCACCACACTCCTGCTAGAAATCTGAGGGGATTGATGTTGCTTTCACATTTTGTAACAACGTGATTTATATGAGAGTTCCAAGTAAGCTTGGAGTCCAAAAACATTCCAAGGAATTTAACTTCCTTCGAGATAGGGATCACTTCATTGCCAAATATTACCTGAATATCCGGAAGCTTTCGTCGACGAGTGAAGATGACAACTTTGCTTTTGGCAGGGGAAAGTTCAAGACCATTACTATTTAACCAAGCCAAGAGTTTTCTAAGAGCGTTGTTAATTGCTGATGCTGCGATGAAAAGATTGGCGGATATTTTGTAAAACGTTAAATCGTCAGCATATTGGAGTATGTTGCACATGAAATTAATAGATTTTTCCAGATCGTATGTGTAAATATTATACAGTATCGGGCTTAAGACAGACCCTTGCGGGAGTCCTTTGAATATTTGTCTTATGTGGGGAGAGGATTCGGATCCATCTACAAAAACAGTTCTCTCGGAGAGCAAATTGATAATGAATTGAACTAATTTAGGAGGAATACCAATCGCCAGTAACTTTTCTTTAAGAATGGGTATATTTACATTGTCGTATGCTCCACAGATGTCTAAAAATACTGCAATACAATATTCGTTTTTAGATAACGCTAATTTGACATCTGTAACAAGAGAGGAAAGGTTGTCAAGGGTACTTTTACCCTTTCTAAATCCAAACTGGGAAGGGGGAAGAATATGATTTTTCTCTACAAACCAGTCTAATCTATTCTTAATCATTCTTTCAGCTACTTTGCAAAGTGTTGAAGAGAGAGCAATCGGTCTGTAACTTGAGCCTAGACTTGGATCTTTGGTACTTTTGCAAATAGGAATGATTTTTTGAATTTTCCAGTCCGGGGGAATAATACCAGAGTCCAGAAAGATATTGATGAGAGAGAGAAAGTAGGAAAGGGAATCGTCATCAGTGTGGCGGATGAATATGTTCAAGATTTCGTCATTGCCCGGAGCTGAGTCTTTTAGGTCTTCCGTGGCTCTTTTTAACTCGTCTATGGAAAATGGAGCATCTAACCAAGAAGAAGAATTTGGGGAGTAAGATAAAACAGGCACTTCGTCAAGATTAGGTACATAAGGGGGAGCAATTTTGTTAAGAAAGTCAGAAATCCAAATATCAGAATTGTGAGATGACTTCGGCAGGGAAAAGGAAGACCTAAACCTGCGAATCATGGACCAAACCTCCCCCGCCGGAGTAGCAGGGGATATATTAGTGCAGAAATTACGCCAGCTGTTTTTTTTTTTAAAACGGAATGTACGTTTAGCAACAGCTTGGGCATTCTTGGCTTTCAAGAAATTTTCCATTGTCATCTGTTGGCAGTATATCTTATTGGCCGCTTTCCTCTCCTTCAGCACTCGAAGGCATTCTTCATCCCACCAGGGGGGAGGGTGAGCCTTCGTGCTTACAGGGGATGATTTGGGAATAGACTTGTCTGCAGATTTTAGAATGGAATCAGACCAAGATTTGTAAGAGGAGGTGCAGTTATCTGAAGAAGGGGTAGGCAGGGAAAGGGTGTGACCCTGGACAGATTCTCTAAAATGGCACCAGTCGGCTTTTTTTGTGATAAATTTTGGCTTTCTTTTAAAGAGGTTAGTATTTAACCCTTGAGCCAGATTTATAATGATTGGATAGTGGTCACTGCCGCAGGGGTCTGATGAAGTTCTCCAGGAAATTATTGGATATATACTTGGGGAACAAAGAGTTATATCCACCGCACTAGGGCTCTGCCCAGGTAGACTTAACCTTGTTGGGGATCCGTCATTTAGAAGGCACATGTTCAAGGAGTCCATAAGGTCAATTATTTTGATTCCTGAGGGATCCGTTGATGAAGAACCCCAGAGAGGGGAGTGGGCATTGAAGTCACCCAGAATGACCAGGGGAGAAGATATTTTTCTAAACATGTGGATCCATAATGAAATGTCAAATGGGGTAGAAGGGGGAATGTAGAGGGATACAAACGTAATATTAGAGACAGTAGCTGCCACTAACTGAAAGGATGAATCTGGGGGTTTAATGGAAATAGGGGTGAAGGACAGGGAGTTTTTGATTAGAAGGGCTGCACCACCCTTCCCATCAATGCGGTCGTCCCGCAGACATTGGTAGCCACTCACCTTGAAGAGCTGAGATGGTTTAAACCAAGTCTCAGAGATGGCAGCAATAGAAATTGTGTGTAATTGTAGAAGGCGGATGAGGTCAGCCTTATTGGAGAAGGCGCTTCTACTATTCCACTGAAGAATCCCTGCTGTCAGGGCAGCCATTGGAAACAAGAGAATTTAAGGAGGGGAGTATAGAGGCAGCGTTGGACGGTAGGGAATTATTGTTATTAATTATAGAAATAAGTAACATGATGAGAGTTTGAATAATATTAGAATTGTCATTAGAAATGATGTTGTTTGAGGAATTGGGATTTGAATCAGGGATAAAGGAATTGCAGTTCAAAGAATTGGTGTTAGGAAAGACGGTATTTTGTGGAAATGGGGAGCTGATGTTACCATTTGGGAACAAGAGCTGGGAGTTATGGCCAAGATGATCATATCCAGGGGATTTAAGAGGACGAGAAGCAGATTTTGTCATTACAGTCTTCCTGTATGACGAGTTTGGAGGAATAATGTTTTGAGTTAACTGGGGTTGAGAGGCGACTTCAGCAAAAGATTTTTTAGAGGGAGCTATTATTTTAGAAGCGTGGAAGTATGATACGCTATTGGAAGCCATATAACTTTTAATGTTTTTTTGGCGTGAAAGTTCGGGGCAGGATGGATTTATGGCTGTGTGAGAGCCTGAGCAGTTGATGCAAGTAGGGGGGTTGGAAGGGGAGGGGCATTGCTCTGCTAAATGACTTTCTGCACATTTAAAACAGCGAGGAGAAGAACGACATGATTGCTTGGAATGGCCGAACCGACAACAGTTAAAGCACTGAATTGTCGGGTATGAATAAATTTCCACTGGGAGAGAGTTGTGGAAAAGGTACACATGAGAGGGAAGAGATTGGCCTTCAAATGTAAGAACTACAGTTTGGGAGGGTTTCCAAACTATAGAATCGGAAGTTCTATCTTTATAATTCAGCCGCCTAGTCTTTAAAACTTTCCCCGAAGATGCTGGGATAATAAGTTCCGTGATGAGTTCTTCCTCGGATAGGTCTGTGGGGATACCTCTCACTAGACCCATGCGGGAGACATTAAATGAAGGGATGTAAGCCTTGTATTTTTTGGCAGAGAGGTAGTCAATGGAATTTATAAATTTATTGGCATTGAGTGCAGTTGTGAACTCTACACAAATGCGGAATCTTCCATCGGATCTGATACCACCTGGGGAAATGCCAAGTGGTTTTTTTCCAACAAATTTACCGAAATCAAGGGGATGCAGTGAGTGGCCTTGAGTGTTGTTTTGCACATACACGATGAAGGGGGCTTTTGCTGAAGTCGGGTACAGTGAAGCGAGTGGAGGAGCGACAGTCTCTACAGGAACTGTGACCTGAGAAGATTCCTTTTTCGGAAGGACGCTAACTTTTCGTTTTTTGGGAGTAGAGGAATCAGTAATTATTTCAACCTCGCTAGCAATGTCATTATCAAAATTAACAGGGTCAGGATCAGGGGGGACGGGATCTGGTGGTTTTTTACCCATGGCAAAGGCCATTGGGGCAAAAGGAATGTATATTAATATAAAATAACACTTACTGGACTTGGTCAGCAATAAAGGCACTCAAAGAGGACAAAAAATATAGTTTTAACCGAAAAAAGGCAATAAAATTAGGTTTTTCGTATTCGAACGGAAAAAAGACAAGTGAGTTCTTCAACTGTCAAAGTTCGAATGGTTTTTTTACTTAAAAACTACCTTATAACGTTGGCATTTCTAAAAAAGGTATTTATCTTTTCTACTTCTAAAATTCAGTCGAGCCAATCAAACAGGGCGTTTTAATGTGATAGTGTTTTATTCATTTTTAAATAACGATTTAAAAATTCTGCTAATAATTATAATTATAATTTCGGAACGCACTAACCTCTGATGAAAGGATATCTTCCAAAAAGCAACCGTCAAATTGAAACTAAACTCTAATTAATTCCCTCTCAGCGATCCCACGGTACCCTAGCTCTATGGAAATTATTAATTAGCACAACTAGCAGTTTAACGATGTTTACGTACAATAAATATAAATATAATTTAATTATATTCCTACACCCAGAGGACATTCGGCGAACATTAATTTGTTGAACGATGAGTTCATCGATTAATCACATTACTTTAAATATAATACATCATTTTTGTTATTTGTTTTTGGGGTGTTATGCCGTGTGCGCTAACTACTTCTTTAGCCAACGTTTCGGACAGCATTGCAGTGTCCATCATCAGGGCAGATGTGTTATGTACAAAATAACACATCTGCCCTGATGATGGACACTGCAATGCTGTCCGAAACGTTGGCTAAAGAAGGAGTTAGCGCAACACGGCATAACACCCCAAAAACAAATAACAAAAATACTTTTGGCCGTGAAAATCTTAAATCATATAATACATCATTATTAACTCGATGTTGTGAAAACATGTATTACGAATGGAAAACTGTAACTCAGAATACCAAAAAAGGATAAATTTTACCTGATGAGATGAAAAAATTACGACTTTTGATAAAAGTTCATTTTATTTTCACCACTTAAGCCTTTCAGGGCTTAATAAGACCCGTCGTCCATAAAACATTATTTATTTAAAAACATGCAGCACAACATAACATTACATTTCCTCCATAAACACGAATTATTCTCAATTAGGTATTAAGTAAATAAATAAAAATCACTATATATTCTGTAAATTATGTAATTATTTAACATATTTGACGGCCGGCATAGTCCAGTGGTAACGCATTGGACTGCCATTCCGAAGGTCGCGGGTTCGAACCCGGCGTGCGCAAATAAATTTTATTTGATTAATTTGTGTTATTTCACAATTAATTAATTAAAATAATAATTAATTAAAATAATATATAGTATATTTGCGGCACGTTCCAGAGTGGAAGATACTACCAGTATCGCCCTGGTGTAAGACCACCATTCAGAATTGAAACGTTGCTCCAAATGGCTTTAGCCGTGTTTAGTGACTAGATCTGAATAGCCAGGTACTTCCCCACCTTCCTCTTTCCCTTCCCCACTTACCTTCAGCCTCACAAAACCCCCCAATTGGGGATGCCATAGTCTCACTGGCTCCAGACGGGAGCAGTTGGGACTCTTGTGAGGTATTCACTATAAAAAAATAAATAAAAAAATATATATATATATTTTTGGTGAATAAATAAATAAAAATATTTTTTAAAACATGTGCCATTAACAAAGATATTAAGTTATAAGAACAAAATATAAAGTGTAAAAAATTATACAAATACAAAAGGCAAGAAAAAAAATAATAACGATGGATTAATTAATTAAATTAATTATTTTCCATTGATGCCAATCTGTACAAACCCGTAAATAACCGTTATTATCAAATTTTATAAATTATCAAATTACAGGGGACTTAAGTAGCGTTGCTACCTATTTGTTGTCAGAATAATCAATTATTTTTTATGGTTCAAGAAATGACAAAAAAATGTTTTATAATGGTAAGTAAATCAATTATCTGTTAAATGAGAACTTTAGTAAGAAACAGTATAAATATCGCACAAATCAAATAATAAACAAGAAATACAAAAGACTTCAAAATATTGTCATATCAAACAACTATCCTTATCATATGCGTGAAGACATCAAGAGTTCGGTTGACTGTGTGTTTTCATTTATGCATTTCATATTATAATTAATACGAGTATATAATATAAACAAAAATGATTTGATTCAGAAAAAAAAATCATGAAATACATTTCTTATAAATCGCACAATCCATCTTATAAATCTTGTGGCAAATGTGTTTTTTTCCAAAAATTGATTCATTGAGTGTACATAAACTGTTTGCAGATGTTTTTATATAAGATAGTATGACTTAACTTTTCGGAATGTCCTGAATTATTAAATGGAATTGATTTTAAAGTAGGTACCTACGCGGCACACCCATTCGTTAATTATTTTTAAATGAAAAATATTGAAAACAAATTCGAATCAAAATGCTTACATTATTTTCAAAATATTAAAAGTTTTATAATATTATAAAAGTGTATCTATACCTTACGTTTTTCTATCAGGAAGAAATATATTCTTATCGGTGTGTTTTAACTTGTTATATACACTGAATTCCCTTAGTAAAATTTACAAAAAAATAGCCAAAGTGAAGAATTTCTAAATCACACCATTAAAATAACATTCGGTTTAATTTTTAAGAATATTGTTTTTTGTTTTATTTTTTTATTGAGAGATTAAAAAAGTGTAAAAAATTCGGTTTATGGGAGTCACTCGAATAACCGAAATTGAACTTGATTTAGACTAATTTAGGGCTGGGGAATCCGAATCTGTAAGTAGGTGGGGGTCGGCACTATTAACTGAGTTATAGGGTTTTGAAATTTCGTACGCGATACATAGAAACCATGTTTTATTTATCAATTATGACATAAGAAAATCAAATTAATGACTTAAAACATGGTAAATGATAAATTGATAAATAAAACATGGTTTCTATGTATCGCGTACAAAATTTCAAGACCCTATAACTCAGTTAATAGTGCCGACCCCCACCTAATTCTTACAGATTCGGATTCCCCAGCCCTAAATTAGTCTAAATCAAGTTCAATTTCGGTTATTCGAGTGACTCCCATAAACCGAATTTTACCCAAAAAAAATTATGTCATAATTTTTTTAGAAATTCCTTAAACAAAAAGAATGTTTTTCGTAATACCTGTTCTGTAAATATTTTTTTTTTCTTCGTGTAGATAGAAATTAAGTAAACATATGCGGTAAGCGTTTTTGATAAGATTTTTCATGTTTTATACTAAAAAAGTATTATTTAGAAAATGCAGTGTTTATTTTAATACATAAATCTGAAACACAATTTTATCTTGTATCTAAAACAGAATTTGCGAAAAATTTAGAACACATCGGAAACTTTCCAAAGAGAGCAAAAATTCTGAGGGGTTTTAACCTGGTGTACAAAACAATATTCTTAATTAATTAAATTGAATGGTCTTATAACCTAATATAATTGTTGGACTATCAAAATAAATTAATCAATAATAATCACACAGTTTCCATATTTAATCGCAAAATAATACTAAAAGCCATTTTCATCAAATAAAAGCCCTTCCCTGGCAATGCACAAATTATTGACCGCAAATGAATCATCTTTTATTCCATCTTTGAAACGATTTCTTGGCCAAGTCCCAGGAGAAATTCAATGGCAAAATGAAATACTGAAAGGCTGGTGATAATCTCTTTCAGGGAACCGCAGCAGCCGATAGACACATCAGAGATTGAAAAGATTTCCCAAGTAAGAAAGTCGCCTAAGAGCTTTTCCAAGTTAGTTGACTCATAAACGTCTCTCCGGCGTCGTCTGATATTTCATTAATAATTCTTAAGCAATTTATCTCCTGAAAGACATGTGATAAATATAATGTCAAATATTATTAGAATTGGAGAAATCTTCATTTATAGGTATTATATAAATTATTATATTGTATTCTGCAAATGACTTAAAATTACATGTTGAAAAATTGATTCCAAATATTTGAGGTAGGGACGTGTGAAGAAAAGTTACCATTATTCCGTGATTATTTAATAAATTAATTAACAAAACTTTATAATTTAAAGTAGCGCTGGATATTTATATGTTGATAGATAGTTATCTTGTAATATTATTTATTTTATGAAAATTGGAAGAGTAAGGGTGGATATGGACTATTCCGTTGTAAATTATTACTTTATTAAAACATATTCAAAAATTGCCAAGCTTATAAGGGTAAATAGGTTTTAGTTCTGCTAAACCTAGCAACCAAAATAAAGTTGGTCGCCTGACAACTGCTTCGTCTTCCGACTGTATCGATAAAATCTGGCGAACGACTGACAGATGTGATGATGTCGTATTTTTTATTATTAAAGACGAGTTTACACTTATTTTTCTTTTCTTCTCTGTGGTCTGTAATGGGAAAACATTCGCAAACGGGCAACTGATATGTGAATCTATCCATCATGCGTCTATAGTCGAGCCTCAAAATTCAGAAAGGATATGTGTCCAATGGTAGAGGATTTTTTTTCAGTCTCCATAAAACAGTTTTACACCAATATAGTGCAGAGATTACATATGTAGAACACATAAAGGTATAGTGAATGAGAAATGGTAAAAGAATATACATAAACGTAGAAACGTAAAAAATATATAGATAAAATATACAAAAACATACATAAGGTTGTAGTAATAACAAATAATAGAAGAAAATATGTAACATGTGTGTGTTGATGATCAATGCGTAATCTGTATCTAATAGTCCAAAATAGTCTAGTCGTAAAAATACGAAAACCTATCAAAAGGGGCGACAAATTCGAATTCATGGGAAGATTAATGTCAGTCACCCCTCCGTGATTCCTACGAGTAGGTACTTACCGTTTTTGACTACCAAGGGTGAAGATTTTACTTATGATAGACGACAGATTACAGATCACACTAGAATAAGGAATACTTAAAAACTAATAACTAATTTTTTATTTTTTATTATTATTTAATAAATGTTTACATGTTACATTTTTTGACATTTTTTTCAACTACCATACTAGGCTAATGCCCGTGTTGTGGTAGTTATATATGAAATAATAATAAATATAACATAAAAGAACAAAAAATAATATTTTATAGAAACATTAGTATGCAAGTATGAATCATACATGAAATAATAATGAAAATAACATAAAAGAACTAAAAAATTTAATTACTATTTTATAGAAAAATAAGTATGCAAGTATGAATCATACATAAAATAATAGTAAAAATAACTTAAAAGAATTAAAAAATACTATTTTATAGAAACATAAGTATGCAAGTATAAATCATACATGTAGTAATAATAAAAATAACTTAGAAGAACTAAAAAATACAATTTTATAGAAACATAAGAAAGAAGTAAAGAAAAAAAAACAAATTTATTGATAAATAAAACTAAGAACAAATATATTAAAATTAATAGTAAACTGAAAAATAAAGAAAAAGTATATGTATATTATAATATATTATACAAGGTGAGTCGGTGCCAAAGTGATTACAGACTACCTATGTGGTGTGAATGAAGGTAATTACTTATATGGTGTGGGTGAAGGGAGTGAAATAAGATTTATTACATTCACAAAAACATGGAAAAAGCGTAGCGGGAGTAATTTTTCCAGATCGGAGGGCAAACCAACAAACGCTTTTGGTTTTCGTTTTCGAAAAGTCAGTGTCCCAAAAATATTTAGACTGAAATCTTTAGTATTTTCTTAAAAGGAAATCTTTTAGTATTGTCTAACACGAAAACCTTTAAAACATATAAGCTTAACCGGCTAGTAGCCGAGTTGAAATATTTGTCACGAGTTGTGAGTTCAATCCAATGCTAGCTAAGTTCTCCATCATTGCACAAGCAACATTCACCACTTGTATAAACCCGTGAAATATTTTTTTCCCCAATGTGTATTCCTTCGAGGTTGCTGTTATATTATTTTTCGAGTCCTATGTTCTCAAAGTGTACCATTTTCACAGCATCCCAAAATATGACATAAAATACATTAAGAAACTTATTTCCTATGGGGGCATCCAATAATGACGACAATATTATGGTGATGACATGTTAAGTGTCAATTAAAATTTTAATGATAAGTCCTGCGATTGCTCGGGCCCGATGATTAATACCCCCCCTGAACCTTCCTTTAAGCAGCCATGTTTTAATCATGAAGTCCGGGGCCCCCTCGGGGTGGGGCCCTGGGCTTTTGCCCCGCATTAAAGGTTAAAGACGGAACTGCAAGGGGGGTCCTAGAGGGAGCCAGCAAGGAGGGGCAGTCAGCATTTGCCGAATTGCTGACCGTTAGATCCGGCCCTGGTAAAAAAAAATCCGATTACCAAATCGTCGATCAGTTCCATTTGGATTTTATGACACTCGAACGGGATCCGTTAAAGGCCGATTCTCGGTCGTTTCAACGTTTGATCAAATCAGTCGTCGAACATAAATGGTGTTTTGCTTGACGGATGATAACAATTTGATTAAAAGCTTAAACTTCTCGAGTACATGCGTTTACGTAATTCTTATGTGATGAAGGTTGAACCCAAAGATATTAGAAGAACGAGATATGCTATGTTGGCCGCCGGACCGTAGGCGGAGTACTACCTAATTAGCGTACTTTGAACGGTATCGGGACGTGTACGCACAGAAATCTGTTCTATGTATTAGTGCGGATACCTTAGCGTAAGCGAAGGTGTGCAGTAGTATTGGTGAACAAAACCGGCGACACTGGGCAAAACAATTCCACACAGTATGAACTGCTCATAGCACATCTCGTTCTTCTAATATCTTTGGTCGAACCACTCCAACCTAACAAGCCATGTTGCATTCTATGTTAGCTATTTATTCTATTAAATGGGTTGTTTTTAAGTCGCAGAGGATTTCTTGTTTCCTTCTCCATATTACTAAATTTAGTAACAATATTTTGTTGCGATATATTTTTCGTTTTCTTATTTCTTCTAGAAGGGTCTGGATTTTGTAACTCCGATCAGGCAGTAGGTACCCTCCACTGTGCTACGTGAACTCAAAGTGACTTGAGCTTTGCGCGTTACCTACTTATCCCAATGTCGATTTAATCCGGCTTTTGGTATTGCTGAAAGACCCGGGGGGTGCATATCATGATAATATAACCACAAAGCTTCAGGGGTGCTTTATAATACTGATATCAAAAATTTTGTAAAACGTATTGTAGAACTGTACCATGACTGTAAGTATGCATTGAAAAAAAATAACAGCATAGAAGTACCAAGTGGCGTAGTTCGGTTTCAGTCTGTATTTGGTGCCAGTATATTATCTATTTCTGATCTCCCAATGTTTTTAATCCAGTTTTTTTATTAGAGATTCAAATTTGAAATTGTTGTGAGTTTTGAATGAGACTGGGATTTTGTTGTAGAGTTTAGTAACATAGTATAGGAAGCTTTTATGCCCAAATTTTGTATTTATAGTTGCTTGTTGGATATGTTTTTGACCCTGAGATCTAGTGTTTCTAATATACGTGTTAGTTCATGTGTTTTATATTCATTAATGTAAAGGAGAATTGTTTTAGAGTTGTTTAAGTGACATAACTTTGTAGAATAATTCGTCAGTGCTAGTTCTTAGAGGGACTTTGAGTATAATTTACAATTTTATGTATATACTTGCTCCTGATGAGGTGAACATTGTTCATGAAACATGTAGAGGTTATATATTTATTAAAAGTGATGTAAACAAAGTTATTTTGGGTATTATTCTAATAATTTTCAATATTACTCTTTGGGTTTAAGACGCACGTTTTTAACGTTTTAGGGGCTTAGGGACTTGGAGCGGCTTTTTGGGTTTTAATGAGTGATTTTAGGATATTTGGACTGTCCCATCCGATGATACCGTATTCTAAGAGCGATTGGCAGAGTCTTTTTACTGGGGACATTCCTGATGGTTTTTAAAGAATAACTTGGTTTTTCAATTTTTTAATTTAATAAATTCATTGGTTAAATTATTAGCTGAAAAAAATTTATACAAAGAAAGGCATAATATTCCATACTTCTATCAGAGTCTCAAAATTCTTTCAGTGAGAGCAATTCTGTGGTACAAAATTATATTTCAGCACATAAATAACTCCTTATATATAAACATGCTAGAACACAATCATAATACTCGTTTTAACTTTAATGAAGGACTTATTTTACCTAAGCATATAAATAAATATGGACAAAGAAATTTAAACTATATGATTTCTAGTTGTTTTAATATGTTACCTGCTTAAATTAAAAACTGTGCCCAAAACAAACAATTGGTGAACTTACTGAAGACTTGGCTTACTAAGAGAATTAATTTGTATTAGCTTACAATGATATATTATTCTAAAGACTTTTAAAATTGTTATTTATGTTTTTCATAATTTTTCTTTTGCTATATTTCTGTAAAAATTTTAATTTTTTGTTTTATACATATAATTGTAAAAATGTAACCGTAAACTCACTATAATAAGATTTATAATGAAAGAACCCATTAGACAAACTGCTACAAAGCAGTTTATCGGGACTTTTCTACCTTATATTTGTAAAGTGTATAATGTATAATAAAAAATAAAATTAGTTAATATGCTCAGTCAACACTTAAACCCGGCGTAAGGCTGATTTAACTATACCAACACTGAACCGGTGCATAGAATCAAATAAATAATAACGTGTTGTCTGTATTTTCATGATAAAAGTTTTCATTTTTCTTTTTCTGTTATGAAATAAAAAAGTAATTCCAATTTCATAACGCCGTTCAAATACAACGCACGGTTACTGTCACCCGTCAATCAGCGCGACATTACTCCCACATAAATTGGCAACCATGTAAAATACGTACAAAAGGTTATCCCGGTTCTCTTTATAATGTGATTAGTCGGCGCAGTCAAATGAATAAAGTTCGGCATCAATCAATTTGGCAGTAGAGCAGAGCGGGGCATCATATTGCGTTATTAAATTTAACCAGTTACGTCAAAACTAAATGTACCAGGGTGACAAATTACGTTCAATCTCGGCCCATTTATTAAATCCGTCAACCGGTAGAATCGATATTTAAAAAAATACATTTCGTAAATTGTCACCTTTCCCGCACACTGTCACTTTTATTTAAAACATATATATTTTCAAATAAAACTGACATAGTGCGGCAAAGGTGGCAATTTAGGAAATATATTCTTTTTAATAATACTAACATATGCAGTACGGAAAATGTGACAATTTGGGAAATATTTATTTTTTAATAAAACTGACATACTACGGAAAATGTGACATTTAAGGAAATATATATTTTTTACTTATTGAAAAAATCTGTACATCCTAAGCGGTCAACGAGATGTTTTTATTAATTCCCCGCACTCTTCTATATATTTGTATAAAAGTACCTATAACAAGTTTTCTTAAATATAATCTATACCGATTTCGTAGAAAACTTATGTAGACCGTAAAGTTTGCTAATGGCCAATGAAACATTGAAACATTATATTTAGATTAGACATGAAGCGAAAAAATAGGTTCCGCTTTTTTTTCAGATCGGATAAAAATCATCGATAGTTACGCCTATCGATCCCTCATTGTATTGTTATCGATTGCACTGTGCTAGACCCCCTGAGAAGACTTTTTTATTGGAAGTAATACCTCAGCGCCGTTTCACAGTAGTTTTAAATTTTTTCCACACCTATTTTTATGTTCCATAGTTTATATTAATCATTATTAATTGGTATCCACATTCACGTAAATTGACGTAATTTGAAACAAATAACAAAATTCCAAAGCACTATCGAGTATTGACAAATTCATTAGTTAATTAATTTGAACGATCGTCCGTTTTTCATCAACTTCTGCCAAATATTAATTACCAGTGGGACTGACATCAATTTATACAAGTGCACAATGATGCACGAAAATATTAGTACTTTTCTACCGAAATATTCTACGAATAATGTTATGTATATTTCCTCTAAGGAAATATCATTTCTAGCGGTGCGTATTTTAAAAATGTTTGTAAATTTTCAAATGTGGATACTTGAAGTAATCACATTAATTTATACATTGAAATCTTAACTGTCTGGAATCGGTGGAATTAAGGAGGTTAGTATAATATATATTGCCACCAAGATTTTAACATATTTTAAAGAGAAGTAACTTTACGATGTTTTGAAAAAAAATCCTTTCATTGGATTGAACATATTTTTCAGTTTTGAGGACCATTGTAATTAAAATTATAATGTAAAAAAAATAATGAAATAGATTGTATAGTTTTGAATTTAAAACCACTAGCATTTATGGGGTTACAAAAGTGTACAATAATTTTAAAATTTTATATGAAATGATAGCTTAAGTATCGTCTAAACATCAAGTTTCGTATAATATAGTGTGCTGGGGATCCTGCCTTAAGAGTAATATAGAAAACTTAATATTGCTCAAAAATGATTATTTAAGTTATGAAAAAAATTGATATCCAACACAGTTACTTTATAAGGAATGCAATGTCATGAATGTAAAACAGCTATTTATCACACAAACGCTTCGTAGATTTTTTAATAATATTATTATTGCAGAAAGAATGCAGCAAATTCATACTACTAGAATTGGCTTGGGTCTGAACTTTGTGTCAATTCACTTCATTCGGTCAAAGAAATTATTTGTATCAGGCTCCACTTATATTTAATAGCCTCGCAGAACAAGTCATCTAATTACTTGTGTGTTTTAAAAAGATTGTCAAATTATTTGTTTGCTGAGGATTGCCAAGATTTCTTTTCATCTTTGTCATTTTTAAATTAATGGCTTAATTTATTGTGCATATATTTTATTGATTTATTTTTGGGGAATTATGCCATGTTGCGCTACCTCCTTCTTTAGCTGACGTTTCACACATCATTATTGTCCACCATCAGGGCAGTATATTTATATTAGATTGATGATAAAAAGGACAAAGATAAAAATATATATTTACTTTTTTTTTACTTGTGCTTTTATATTATATTAATAGCAATATATATGTATTAACTTTTTTTCTATTCATCTTTGTCCTTTTTAAATTAATAGCCATAATATGCATAATATGTTATTTTTTTATGAAATATCAACTCATGGTTACTTTATATGTTTACTGCTTTATAATGAATTGACTTCCTTCAGTTACCATTATTATTATTTTTATAAGAAACATTAATTAAAAACAATATTGTTCACACAATATATTTTTGTGTTATTTTTATCATTTCATAAAATTATTAACCTCAACAGGCTAGTCCTAGTGAGGTTAAAAATTGAAATGTGAACAATGATTACCGTGTGAAGAAACAATTAACAATAAACAAGAATAGTAAGTATAGTTCAATGCCCTTTTCGCCCGCCATGAGAATGTCCAGTTGCTATGGCTAACGAAATTTCTGTATTCCTTTACCCTGGCAATTAATTTATAAAATAAAACATTTACTCACAAGAAGCATGTACAAAGTTAAAGTATTTAATTTTCCTCAAATACATTTTTAAACGTCTTCAATAACAATTTGCAAATTTATTTTTTGCTGTCATTTTAATTTAAATAAAATAAATAACTTTGTACACACACCACCATTTAATCAAAAAGGATTGACATGTTTCAAATTAGGTTTCTTCATAAGGATAAAATAAACATTCTCTTATCCAAATAATAATTTGATAGTATTATTATCCTATCGTCTGGACGATGTAGGTCCTCTGATTGGTCAAATTCAAATTGTGTGTTATGGATAAATTCTGCATAGGGGTTCTGCAGGCAAAAAAAACTCTCCCCCTCAATTTTAAGCAACCGTAAGGTTCATTTCGGTTTGCAGGCGACCGTATCCAAAAAAATAAGACATTAAAAATTAAGACACGATTTCATACTAAAATAGAATCGCCACATGTAATACGATATTTCTTCAAAAATATCGTTTCTGCTCATATAATTTTTGGATAATATCGAAGAATATATGTTTTAGAAAGTTCATAATCCATTGGATTAATTACATTACTATGAAAATTATCCACAATTACGTGATTTTGTTTGACGTTCATAAAAAATCACGCGTTCCTTCAATATGGCCGATACGCACGGCGGCAATAGATGGCCGACAGAGCGCACATCTGGCGGTATAAGAACGAACCAAATGACTGGCGCGAATCACTTTGCAATGGCATTTTTCATTATTATTTATATTTTTTTTTTGCTTATTAATTATATCTGATTTTATATTGACATGTTTTCTGATTTCTAAAATTTCAAAATTATTTATTTGCGATGCTTTAATCCTGAGTGAAGTATTTTAAGACCTGAATTTTTATCGAAAGTGTGATCATTATTCAAAAGATGATTTGCAAACTCAGATTCACTATTTCCATTTAAAGCCCTGAGATGTTTTTTAGTTCTGACATCAAAGTTTCTATATTGGTTCTACCTTTGTAAAATAAATTACAATCATCCCAATTGAGTTTATAAACTCCTGATTTTTTTGTTTGATTTTCGCTATCTTTATTATTAAGAATATATTTCTTCATTTTGTTATTAGTGTAAAACGCCGGTTGAACAGTACCAGGAATGTTTTAATATATAATTTTATAAGTATCGATATCCACAAACAGAATTCTACGCCATTGTTTATTTCTATCTTTAGAAATAGGGTAAAAATACCGTTTGAAGACAATATGTTTAATTTTTTTATTTAGTCTTTCAACTATCAATTTATTAGAATAACCGTTATTAAATTCTATTTGTCTTCTGAATATATTGTTTTATGGTTATATGCTATTTGTTTTTTTCAGGTCTTAAAATACTTCACACAGGATATAAAGAATCGCAAATAAATAATTTAGAAATTTTAGAAATTAGAAAACATGTTAATATAAAAGCAGATATAACTAACAAGAATTTTTTTATAAACTCTCTTTTAAATATTTTCCCACTTAACTGGTTTTTCATATTGTAATTCCTAATTCTTATAAACCCAGCCTACTCTTACCCCCCCCCCCTCCTTCCACTTCTTCTTTACAATTTTTTTTTTTTTTTTTTATAGTGAATACCTCACAAGAGTCCCAACTGCTCCCGTCTGGAGCCAGTGAGACTATGGCATCCCCAATTGGGGGATGTTGTGAGGCTGAAGGTAAGTGGGGAAGGGAAAGAGGAAGGTGGGGAAGTACCTGGCTATTCAGATCTAGTCACTAAACACGGCTAAAGCCATTTGGAGCAACGTTTCAATTCTGAATGGTGGTCTTACACCAGGGCGATACTGGTAGTATCTTCCACTCTGGAACGTGCCGCAAATATACTATATATTATTTTAATTAATTAATTGTGAAATAACATTTGTATAAATAATAATATAATAATAATATAATAATATAAATAACATTTAATCAAATAAAATTTATTTGCGCACGCCGGGTTCGAACCCGCGACCTTCGGAATGGCAGTCCAATGCGTTACCACTGGACTATGCCGGCCGTCAAATCGCAATCTATATTTAATTTTTGACTTCGGTGTATACGCAATAAAATGTAAACATTATATTTATTTATTTATTGGACAATTGCATAGCGCCGCTTTTGTGAGATATCACCTCAGGGGCGCTATATTGTAATAATCTACCTTTATATATAGATTTTTACTCTCCTGATGAAGGTGAATATATAATCTAACTTTAAACTTTATTAGATACAGTAACAGTTGTTTTGGGCTGTAGTGACTATCAAACTAGGCTTATGCCCGAATCATGATAAAAATACATATATTAGGATTGATTGCAAAAAAAGTTGGTGAAGTGGAATGAAGCACTGCAATGCGAAGAAATGCAAAATCAAGTGTCTGTAGTTTGAAAAATTGATTGCTTAGAAATATTATAGATGCTTCAATTTAATAATGCGGATAGAACACATCTCAAAGTATTTTTCATTCAACAATTATTAGATTTTCACTACAAAACAACCAACTTTATTTTTATAGGAAAGGCATTGATAATGCTAAATCTCTCGAGTGACTCGAGACATATTTCATAAAATCTAATAAGCAATAATTGTTGAATGAAAAAGACCAGCACCTGACTGGTAATCAGAAGGCTGCGGGTTCGATTCCCGTCGGCGGCATGTATTGTTTATCAGAAGAATTTTTCAATTTATATAGGTGTTTATTTATATAGGCTAATAATTATTGCTTAAAATAAAACGCTATCCTTTGTGCTATACATAAAAAACCTTTTCTCTTAAACATTAGTTTATCATTAAAAACTCCATATATTATTTTTGTAATACTGAATATTATTTTCATACTTAATTTATTTTCAAACTTGAACAATGCTATTTTTAAAATCCCTCTGTTAGATCGATGATGATTGAGAGATAAGATTTAAAATAACTTCTATTGTCAACTTCCAATTTTTCGAGGGAATGATCAAATATAAAAACTACAGCCCAAAGTGTCCCCATTTGTGCTTTAAATGAACAAACGCTTTTAATGCAAACAAATGCTTTTAATTACTGCTAAGCTTTTAATGAATACTCTGGTTAAACTTTGTTATTTTCAATGTTTTAATATTTAAATATATATGATGATGTTTGCAAATGTTGTCCCGAGGATTTTAAACAATTGTGCTTATTATTGGTTTAAATGTATTATTTGAGGGCACTGGAAATAAATTCTTTTCAGTTGTCTTCTGTAGAAATGTGAAATGTGTGGAAAAGTAATACAAATTGTAATATGTAAAAATAACTGTATTGTAAAACCTAATTTGTATGTTGGTAACCCATAAGTTACTAAATAAAAAATAATTTTAAAATTCAAAATTATTGCATACTTTTATTATACAAACTGTACAAATCCCAAGTCCGTTCGACAATTGAATTTGGGAGCCACCTCTGGGCTGGAGCCACGAAATACTTGATAAACCTAGTCGATTCTGTGCAAAGGAGTGCGGTCTGTCTGATCCAATGTAAACAGACCGATTGCCGTATCTAATGCACAGCCGCAATGTAGGCATGCTGAGTCTATTTTACAGGTATTTTAATGGAGCCTGCTCTGAGGAGCTAACAGCATTGATCCCCTGTGCACAGGTGAATGTAGGCGAAAATCGAGGAACACGAGCGGAATATCCGCTCACAGTTGATCTCGGTTCATGATAACGGGTCGTTCCTTCGACTCGCTTTTTTGTCAGTCGGCTCGTATGTGGAACGAGCTACCATAAACTGTTATACCTCCTTCATATATTCCGGACCTCTTCAAAACCTGCATTAATAAATCCCTTCCTTAACCTGTCCCATAACGCTGCCCAACTGGTGGCGATAGAGCTCCCTCATCTTTACACTGTATAAAAAGAGGCACACTTGTTAGGTGTCACATAAAAAATTTAAAATTTAAAAATCAAAAATTCATAATAGTTTAAAAAAACTTTTTTTTTATTACTACTGTATAATTTATTAAATGGAAGTTACGTATTCTACGAATTAAGCTGTCGATGTATGAGTTTTACAGTTTATTATGATAATCCTAAATAATTATTATATTTTTGGTATTTTACCAGCATGCATTTAAGGGCGTAACTAGGAGTTAACAGGTTTGGCGCGCGCTTTCTTTTTATTGGTCGTTAAGTCTCGTCAGGCCTTTTAAGTATTCTATAATCCCTCATAAAATGCCAGGCCCCTCCCGATTTCGAAATAATTTTTGACTAGTGGAACGTCTTAAGTGTTCTTCACTAAAATAAGTTTTCCGCCAACGATTATTTTTTACTTAGCTATTAAGTTATTACTGTGTAATTTTTTTCTATTACTGTTCTTATGTTACCTTAATTAGTTTGTATGTTTATATTTGTTATGTTTTTGATAATAATAAATACATAAGTTTAAAATTTAAAATTTTGCTACATTTTCAGTTGCTCCTAAAGGTAGATCTATGCATATTCCAGGTTAAACTTGTTGACTTAAATTAAGCAGTTCATAGTCTAAGGCTTATTACCATTTATTGGTGAATATTCAATTCAATATTCAGCATTGATTGGTGAAAGTGATTGTGTAAACATCACAAAATTTAAAAATATGTTGAAGCCTTAGATAAGGTGCTGGTAATATATAAATTATATTGAGGAGAATAGCGAGGTGCCGCAGCCAGGGGAGTGCATTGGTGGAGAAGATCAAATCCCACCCTGGAATGTAGCACCGTGATGATGATGAATATATTGGTGACAAAGCTACATCAATTCTTTAATGTGTGCAGAGATGGCAGCGATCATAGCGGCATCAGGTAGGGTAAGGGTGGAATCTGGTTGGAACTCTGGCCTCCTGGCTATGTGTGTCCAGGCCCTCTCAGCTGTGAGGGACAAGGGGGTGTTGAGGAGAGAGGTCCAGTCGAATACCCAGGACCCGTGAAGGAACTAAGAGGAAAAAATCCCCATTTTATAAATAGGAAATAACTTCAATTTGGCAACTCGCACCAACTTTTTTCGATTCTGCAAATCGATATACATAATATAGTAATATTTCGACAATGATAATAGTTAAACTGTTAATTCACCTGGTCAAATGGTTTCCTTCCGATATAGAACATGGTGTACAGAAGAGAGACTGAACTCACGGGAACTGTTTTATCTCCAATCAGAGGCAGATGATCAGCTGCTCCTAACTGAGCCAGTAACCAATCTGAATGTCTGGTAATGTATTGATGCATCACCTTCAAACAAAAACAAAAATATATATATATATATATAGGTCCCACAACATTTATTGCGTCCATGCGTAAATCCGTCTTTGGGCGTCCAGCACTTCTAGTTCTTTTTTTTAGATTGTTTTTGTGAATATTGCATTACGTTTTACTCACAATAATCGCTAATATCATATTTTTTTAATATTCATAATAATGCAGGTTTTGATGTTTATTACACTTTCATACATTTCTAGCGTCACGTACATACTCACGTCCGGGTGTATATTTTTTGTATATTGAAGGTTCCTTTTAATATAGGTTTCACGTCCGTTCACTCTAATTTAATTGTTACGTCTTCCGTATATTGCTGACTATTCTAATAAAGGTTTCACGTCCATACTGAATAATTTATTCTGACGTCCGAGTGTATATTATTTGTTTGTTACATGGCGTTTTGAAGGTCGATTTAATTTTTACGTCTTCCGTATATAAGGCCCTTAAGACTCTTGGATTTGTTTTGAGAGTTTCAAAAGGTACATTTAGGCCGTTGTTATGCCCCTTATCTATCTTTTGTTTATTTTGAATATCTACTTATGTGAGACATCTTATCTTATTTTATTATACTCTTTTGTTGTAACATTTTATTTTTTTCATTGTATTTTGTTTTCTCTATTGTTTTAATTTTGTAGAATTTATAATAACTGCGATACTCAACTATTAAACTAGAATGTAAACGTCTATTAGGTGTAATAAATAAATTAACAAATAAATAAACAACACAGAATATTTCTTACTTTTCTAGTGAAGTTTTCACGTTCATAGTGAATTAATTAATTAATTACAGCATCTGTGGTTGAGAAGTAAGACTCTCGACTCGCAATCCGAAGCCCGTAATCTGACGGTCAAACCCGGCGGGCGCAAATAAATTTTTATTTGTTTGTGTTATTTCACAATTAATACATTAAACATAATATAAAGTGTGTTTGCAGCACGTTCCAGAGTGAAATGTACTCTCAGTATCGCCCTGGTGTGAGACCACCATTCCTAATGGAAACGTTATTTCTAAGCTTTTGCCGTGTTTAGTGACCAGATATAAATAGCCAGGTACTTTTCTACATTTGTCTTCCCCATCTTCTTCCCCTCCCCAATACCTTCACCCTAGTGCTCAGATTGGGGATGCCCTAGTCTCGCTGTTCCAGACGGGAGCGGTTGAGACTCTTGTGCGGTATTTAAAAAATATATGTTTTATTTTTTTGACATCCAGAAACACACCAGACCTTACAACAAACTGTCTATTTGAAAGTGAGAAGTTTGAATGAATATCTTGTTGCATCTTGTATACAAACGTACCTACTGGGCGCAGGCGTGCGACAATTTTTTTTACAACGATATCCTTAGTAAAAATGTATCATTTCATAACGCGCCAGTTCGCTCCATTGCAGAGGGCGGTTGGACATTTTTAGGTCGGGATATCAATTTACCGTCCACTGTAAACCAACTTACAAAAATGTCCACCCGCGCAAGGCGCTTTTTAGTTCTGAGTGCTAAGTGGCATCGTTGTAAATGAACTGAATGTTGCCAAATCTGGCGTTTTGCTTCACCAAGGACTCATAAAAATGTACGAATTCGCCAACGGCCATGGGGACGCAATACTATCGACGAAATGCGTGGACGCAGCACGGCCGTCGTTATGTATACAAAATAATATCTATTCGTGATTGGTCACGAGGATACAATACCATCGACGCAGCACTTCTGTCGTTACGTATTCAATATAATAATATCTGTTTTTATATTTAACTTAATTAGTTTAACCTCAGATTGTAATATTTTAATTAATGAGCTTAACTTATTATTATCATTATGTTAAAAATAAAAATATTTTTATTTATATTTCTTAACATCTTTAGTGTTACAATATTTACAACATAATATTTCAATCACTTTTCTGATAAATCAGATGCTTGTGCTTAGGAAAATACAACTATATATTTTTGACAAACTACTTTAAAGTAGTTTATTGGGACTTTTTGATTTTTGTATATTATTTTGATATTTAATAAAAAAAAAAAAATAAAATAAAATAAAATAAAATCTTTACGAAAAAAAAAAAATAAATACATATATTTATATTGCAAATATTATTACAAAAACTATTAATAACCTTACAAGAAAATACAATAAAAGTAATAAAACAGGTTATTTATAAATAATACCTAGGAATGATAAGCAGAAACATAATATGTGGAGTTTATTAAACAGAATTGAAAAGTACCTACACGGCACACATGCTCATGTAATCGATTTACATAAAGAAAAACACTGTAAAACCATTTCAAATAAAAATTCTTGTCTTAGAAGAATATGTTCAACATATGTATAATAACATTCTCTCTGATTTTATCTTCAATGTAACCAAAATAAATATAAAAACTCAATTAATAATGTATTAAACGTGTACCGAACTGCATAAAATGTAATGACATATATTATGTAGTATTATGTTATAATAATCTTCTGTTTTAATAATCTCCTGTTATAATAATCTCATGTTATAATAATCTCCCTCTTGAATAACTTTATATTTTTTTACAAAAAACGAAACAATACTTCTTTTTAAACCACTTTACATTTATTTAACACAATATTTGGGTTCAATCCAAACCGGTCGACGAAATATAAATTAAAATAAAGTGGTTTAAAACAAAGTATTTGTTTCATTTGTATAATGTCAAGCCACAAAGTGTTTGCTTTCTTCGATAAATTTAATATTTTTTAGATAAATTTAAGTATAGTGTTTAAATTTTTAGATGCATTATAGAATAGTATATTGAGGAAATCTGTAATTAGTTTTTCAGTTAGGTAAATTACACATGTATAAATGAACCACATTGTAAACTGTTGATTTCTCTGAAATAAAATAAATAATATCAAACAATAAGAAAAGTTATGAGGTGGTATTAGAGAATTTTAAATTGATTTTTTTTGTTATAATTTTTCTCAGATATATCTAGGAGTAATTTATTAAAAAAATTTATACCGTTAAATAGTGATGTTGTGCTCTTGTAGTTCAAACTAGTGGTACGGTTAGTCCTCCAATATAAATAATTATTTTGCTTAAAATTAATTGTGGAATATTATTTTTTCTAACCTAAGCGCAAGCCAAATACTAAGTTTGGTGATCGCGCTTTCGGAGTATCTGGGCCGAAGGCTTGGAATAAACTCCCTCCGGAACTAAGATCCATAACAAGTCAAACAGAATTCAGGTCTAAACTTAAAACTTAGCTTTTTAAGCTGTCGTACCCTTAAATTAAATATACCATTCCTAAGAGAAAGTCCAGTTATATTCAATTTTTCAATTAAGTCCTAAATCCTGTATCTAAATTTCGCCAATAAACAATTAGATAATGTTAATTAAGTGTTAATCTCAAGTGACCTACCAGGTAAGTATTGTACTGTATATTTTCTCTATAAATAGTTAAGTAATAACATAGATCGCTGTAGAAATGTATTATAAGTTTGTACAGCGCCCTTGAGGTGTTTTTGCACAAAAACGGCGCTATACAAGTCATCCAAGTATTATTATTATTATTTATTATTACTTAATGTACGAGTATTTTTGTCATAAATTTTTTTGAGAGGGGGAACTGGGAAACCTTGGAAAACATGTATTGTTGGATAGTAATATGGCTTGTTTAAGATAATTTTTATTAATATTTTTTGAATTGTCGCTAATGGAAGTAGGCATGATTTATATCCACCCCCCCCCCCCACCACAAGCCACGATTCCATATATTGTAGTAGTGTAGAATGTGCAAGTGCAAAATAAATATCTTTATGTATTTTTAATGATACAGTATTTCTAAGTCGAAAAAATATAAAGATGAGTTTTCTCATTCTGTCTACTGTGGAGTTTATTTGAATTTTCCATTTGATGTTATTATCGATAATTATTCCAAGATGTTCACACCCTAAGCACCCTGATCAAGTTTCTGAAGGAATCGCTTAGGTACCTGCTCACGCATTTAGTTCGAGTTGAATCCTGCATTCATACATAAAGATAGCAGTCAATAAAGATATGCGTTAAGAAAGTTAAGATTACGTTTTATTTTTATAGTGAATTCCTCACAAGAGTCCCAACTGCTCCAGTCTGGAGCCAGTGAGACTATAGCATCCCCAATTGGGGTATATTGTGAGGATGTTGGTAAGTGGGGAAGGGGAAGCGATGGGCAAGAGAAAGGTGGGGAAGACAAAGGTGGGAAAGTACCTGACTATTCAGATATAGTCACTAAACACGGCTAAAGCCACTTGGAGCAAAGTTTCAATTCTGAATGGTGGTCTTACACCCGGGCGATACTGGGAGTAACTTCCACTCTGTTGATAATTCTCAGTCGAAGTATATTACAGTAAATATTACCGAATCGGATAGGGACACATTATCTCAGTTGGTAGAGTCATGGCCTGGAAAACCAAAGGTCCTGGGTTCGAGTCCCAAATGTGACAGTGCCTTTTTCAGATTTTTCAGATGTTCGATTGAGTTTCGCTAATATTGTCTTCATTAATTAAAAATAATACCTAATCTAGATCGGCCACGGGTTCGCAATACTATCGATGTAATGCGTGGATACAGCACTACCATCGATATGTATTAAAAATAATATCTATTCGTGAACGGACGCAATACAACCAACGTAATGCGTACGCGCAGCACGATCGTCGTTACGCATTAAAAACCACGCAGGATGCTTCTTAGTTCTGAGTGTCAAGCGGCATCGTTGTAAATTAACCCAATGTTGCCAAATCTGATGATTTACTCAACCAAATGCTCAAATAATATACAACAATGTACTCGCGAATGGCCACGGGGACGCAATACTATCGAAGTAATGCGTGGACGCAGCACAATCGTCGTTATGCATTAAAAACCACGCAGGACGCTTCTTAGTTTTGAGTGTCAAGCGGCACCGTTGTAAATTTACCCAATGTTGCCAAATCTGATGATTTACTCAACCACCACGGGGACGCAGTACTATCGAAGTAATGCGTGGACGCAGCAAAACCGTCGTTATGTAATCATAATAATATTTCAGCGTGATCGGCCATGGGGACGCAATACTATCGACGTAATGTGTGGATGCAGTACGACCGTCGATATGGATATAAAATAATATCTACTCGTAATCGGTCTCGAGGATGCAATACTATCGACGTAATGCGTAGACGCAGCACGATCTTCGTTATGTATCGAAAATTGTATTACTTCGTGGACGCGGCAAGATCGTAGAAATGAATAAAAACATACACTGCTCGATATATACATCGTGTAGCGAACCTGTCGGCAAAATGTCAAACGTTCAATATTCGTTTCCAGACATTATGAGAGATTTTTTGCTTCCACAAAAATTTTCGCCATACGATTCTACATGGGGTAAGCATCGTTCTGGACAATTTTGAAGTCAAAACATTGTAGCGTCCGTATATCGGACGCTGTAAGTCGGTGGACGCTGCAATGCTATGGAGTTTTTAGGGGTCGGACGCAACAAATGTAGCGGGATATATATATATATATAAATAACTTTATTTCATATTTCTTTTTATCAAATGTTATATTACCTGAAGACTGTTCTTGCCCACTGAAGTCATAAGTAATTGACTGACCATAACTTCAGAACCTTCCGAAACTTCTACACTTTCTATGACAGGGTTTCTCTAAAACAAAAAATCCAGTTTTAATAATATAACCAAATTATAATGTAACATTTTATTAATCAATAGACACTTTAAAAATTACAGGATAGCAAGATTCCAGCAGTTCGCTTATTCCTTCAAGATTGAAATCCTCTTCATTCTGTACAGGTTTCTGAATTTGCTGCAGAAACTTCTGTATTTGTTCTGTGTGCTTATTGTCTTCATCGATGGAACAGAGGGCTTCAGCCAAACACATAGCCACAGAGGATACACTGCTCAGACTTCCATCAAAACTGACGGAATACACCATCTCCGGAAGTAAATCTGTAGAAAGATAAAGGCGGTCAAAAAATGAAAAAGTGTAATGAATGTGCGACTGAAGTCTTGTATGATCGCAAAACATCTGTGGGTATTTAAAGAGTAGGCATGGTTATATAGCACCCTCCTCTATAAAGATTCAAGTATCGGGGCTATACAGAACCCCGAGTAAATCTGACTTCCAAGAAACTGGGCTTCTTGTATAGGGCTAGCAGATTCTTCAATAGTACCTACACAAATCTCAAGTACGCCCAACAATTGAATCTGGGAGCCACCTCTGGGCAGAATCCCCACAACCTACTTGATTCTGTGCAAAGGAGGGCAGTCTGTCTGATTGACAATCCATTGTTAACAGACTGATTGCCATATCTAAAGCACAAACGCAATGTGGGTCTTTTTTTTTTTTTTTTTTTTTTTATATTTACTCCACACAGGAGGCCCTGAAGAAAATAATTTCCCTCAGGGCCTATGTCATCTTTGGGGATGCTGTGTGGAGGGTCTTTTTGTGGAGCAGTGAACATGGGTCTTGAAGAGTCCCATGTTGTAGGAGGGAGGAAACACAGAGGCCGGCAATTCGTTCCACAGCCGAGCTGTTGAACTTAAGAACGAATCGTAGAAGCGACCCGTTCTCATGTGACAAGTGTCAACTGTGTACAAATGTTGGGCGCGCGTTTGGCGTGTATCCCGACTACGCACCGGCGCCGAAGGGATCAATGACGCTAGTTCCTCAGAGCATCTTCCATTGTAATACCGATAGAACAAGGACAGCATACCTACCCGACGTCTGTGCTCTAAAGATTGCAGTCCGTTTGTTAAGATTGGGGAATCTATCAAACGGACCGCCCGTTTCTGCACAGAGTCAAGGGTTTTTTTCAGGTATTTTGGGGCTCCAGACCAGAGATGGCTGCCAAATTCGACAGTAGGGCGCACTTGCGATTTGTACAGGGTGAGCAGTTGTGTACTATTAAAGTATCTGCGGGCCCTGTACAGTACGCCCAGCTTCTGAGAGGCCAACTTTACTCTGGCTTCGATGGAGCCCCCGTACCTGAGCTGGTCACTTATAGTTACACCAAGCATATCAATGGAAGGCCTGTTCGGAAGATTGCTGTCTGTTCTAAAGGTATTTTAATGGTGCCTGTTCTAAAGAGCTATCACCATTGATCATCGGTGCACCTGTGCACGTGCGTGAAGCTCGACATACACGAGAGTAACACTCGCTCACAGTTGATGTTGGCTTCATGAGAACGGGCCGCTTCTTCGACTTGTTTTTGTGAAAGACGGCTCGTATGTGGAAGGAGCTATCGGCATCAGTGTTTTCCTCCTTCATATAATCTGGGCCTCTTCAAGACCCACATTAATAAATCCGTTCCTACAGGCCCTACCTTAAACCGCCTCACAATGCTGCCCAACCCTGACTTTACACTGTACAGACAGTGGCGCTTTTGTGAGGTATCATGTAAAAAAAAAAATGGCTGCCCGGTCTCTCTTCATTATCACCTATCACCCAAGATCAACTTTTTACAGCAATTTCTTGCCGACAATATATTGCCGTCTTCTTCTTTCACCGGCGAAAGAAGAAGATGAAGAGCCTATGCAGTTTATTGAATATTATTCTGCCATTCCAATACAAGAGGAAAATCTTAACAACTCGGTTCTAGACAATATAATAATCATGTTAGCTACAAAATCTGTCAGATTTGAGATTTATCTTGAAATATTCCGGCTTGACATTCAATTTCAAATATTTGAACATATATATTTATTACCATATATGTTACATATTATGTAAACATATATGGTAAACTTTTAGATGCAAAGAGAAAGGTTTGTGTTCTCTCTTTATATTAAGTCTAACCATAATAGAAAAGAAGATGCAATGAGTTTTATGGGGACGAGTCAGTTGGTGACAGATACAGCACAATATGACTCAATGACTTTTGATGTTTCGTGACAAATACAGCACTACCTGGCCCGGGTGGTTAAACATGTAAAAGGTCGTTTTACAAAATACAAAAGGCAAAGACATTAAACTAGAATCTTTTTTGCACAAGAAAACACATTATTTAGAGACTAGATTCTAGAGAAACAATGTCTCCAATTGCTAATACAGGTACTTACTTACAATAGCTAAAAGAATACTTGCTGGTCTGTACATTCGTACCTGTTCTTGCGTTGGATGTAGATTTTTCCTTAATCTTAGCTTTTTTGTCTTTCTTTGATGATTTTCTCTTATTTTCTTTGCTAACTGTGGGTTCAGGTGTTAGAGCTATAAAACGATAAAAACTCATGAATTAGATTAAGGAAGAAAATAAGAGCAACTAATTTATTCTCTAAAGATTCATAAAAATTATTTTGCCTTTTATTTCTTTGGCAGCGCTGGTTTCCGCAATACTTATGAGTTCTTCATAAACTGCCATGATAAGAAATTGTAAGAGAACGGACTCCCCAACCGGAGTGGAGGTTGCTGGTAAGACATGGGATATCAGTTTTGATATTGTGAACAGAGACTGAGGTAGGCAATCCCATAGTTGCGATAGACACGTCAAGCAAAGAGACATGGCCTGAAAATGTTAAAAAATTAAAAAATCAACATTAAAGTTATATTACAATTACAATAGTCTTTTATAGGGCAAGCAGATTCTGTGACCAGCCGCTAACCCTGTACAAATTTTAAGTACGTCCAACAATTGCATTTGCGAGTCACCTCTGGGCTGGAGCCCCAAAATACTTGATAAACCTATTGGATTCCGTGCAAAGGAGAGCGGTCCGTCTGATCGACAATCCGTTTTTAAAAGACGGATTGCCATCCCTAATGCACAAACGCAATGTAGGCATGCTGAGTCGGTTCTACAGGTATTTCAATGTAGACTGCTCTAAGGAGCTAGCAGCATTGATCCTCTGTGCACCGGTGCACAAATGCAAAACTGACGGACAGGAGCAGAACACCTGTTCACAGTTGACGTTGGCCTTCATGAGAATTGGTCGTTTCTTCAATTCGTTTTTCTGTAAGTCAGCTCATATCTTGGAATGAGCTACTGGCATCTGTTTTTCCTCCTTCATGTAATGCGGGCCTCTTGAGACTGACTTCAATAAATCCCTTTCTACAACCCCTGCCTTAACCCACATCACAACGCTACCCAAACAGGTGGCGATATAGTTCCCCTGTATTTAATCTGTATAAACAGAATTTGAAATTTAAAAATTAAAAAACATCAGCAATAGGCATAATCGAAACATATTGATAAGCATTTTGACTCAGGACTTAAAGGTACTATGTACATACTTGCATAAAAATTTTGACATTGATTTTTTACTTGGTTGCATCAACCAGTGAAGTTTCCACTAATTTTTGTACATGTATATGGAAAACTTTAACAATAAAATGGGTAAAAAACAACATACTATAAGTCAGATTGAAAAGTTAAATAATAAAGTAAATGATCTGTTCATCTTGAGTGTTTTTCTCCTTAATTTCTACAGCATTAAATTCTGTAAAATCGTTTCTGATGACTTTACTCATTTATTCCACATTGTCTTTTCTCGAGCATCTTATTAATAATCTGTTTTTTTATATTTTATTAAGACTGATCACTTTGTCCTCACATATTGCCCGATGTTACCATTAATTTCTATTATTTTTTAATATATTATTTGGATTTTCATTTATTTTTCTGTTTTCCATTGTTGATAAATTTATCTTTTCTTTTGGTTTCAGATAACTGTATCGATAAATGTCCTATCCATTTTAGTATAGCGTTTATTTTAACAGTAATTAAGTGAATTTGTTTTATTGGCATGATGAATATAATTAATCAATTCATCTAAAGCCCCTTTGGCCGAATCCATATATTCATTTTTTATAACACCTGTTAGCAGGCAATCTGAGCAACAAGTATTTTCTATGGGTATAGTATATTCGACTTTGAATTCAATGCTACCGCATCGTTTCGAGATTGTTGTGGTTGATATTAGTGTTATCAATGTCAATAGTATCACCACCATGTTCAGGGCCGGCCCTATGCGAGCGCAATTGGAGCAGTCCGCTCCGGGCGCCGAATTGCCAAGGTGCCAAAAATGTGTAAATAGCCGCAGATGTGGTTTATGAGTGTAAACAGCATGCGTATTCAATGCACGGTTGTAACTTTCACTATTACATACACTTTTCTGACTTTTTTCAATGGTATTTTGTCTGTTTATACGGTAAATAATGCATCGGTAATATAATACGTCAAAATCGTATCGCGACCATAGACTGAGACCGTTATTTTTATTTTTTAGCAAGTACAGATTATCGGGAGATTGTGAAACACCCCATCAGTGGCTTAGCACTGTCTTAAACGAACCCCTTCAATTTATTAATAATTTTGCTTACCTGATACATTGAAGCCCCTGTTTGTACTGCATTAATGAGAGTCTGTGCTATTGGTGGTAGTATTGGTTTAGTGAGAGACAAAATGGCTGTCAACCATGGGGGATGTTTTAACACCCACAGCTGAAATAATAACCAAAGTTACAATTAATGATAATTAAATATCTTCCATGATAAAGCGCCCTGGAGACGACCAATATCAATTATCAATAGTGACATCTATTAAAATTAAATTATAAAAAGAGAACCAACATTGAGCGCAAAGACGCCATAGACAGCAATGGAACGATTATGTTGCTGTGCGATTGATAAACATTTGTTCAATTGCCCTGTTGGGATTCAGTTTCATCAGAAAAAGATTTGTTTTACTTATAATTGCATTATATTGGGATTTTCCAAATTTTAGAAAAGTAAAATCAAAAGTTTTTGGAGACGTCAACAAAGCAACTGGGGTGAAAACATTGACGAGTAGATTCAAGTTCCGTCAAACACACTTCATATTGACAATTAACACTGATGGAATTCAGACCCCTAAAGATTTGTTCAATCTTGGCAAGTAAATAACACAGGTCGGCAAATTGATATTTTTAAATGTTAATGGGTGAATTATATGTATGCTGAATTCGAGAATGCTATCCATTTCAACCCATCACGTAAGGATTTTCCGCGTAATTAAGTGGAAATTAAAATACATATAGGCAAAACCCGCCTTACACTACTTCTGTAGGAAATGTTCAAAAGAAAAAAAAAATTATAAAATTATACAAATTTAATTAATTTTAAGTCATACATTTTATTTACATTATATACAATTATAAATCTTTATAAAATCAATAATTTTTTAGTTTCGAAGCTTCGTTTTGTGCTTTTTCTTTTCATTTAATTCAGCTTTTGTTGAGGTCCACTGGAGTCGCCTACTTGAAACTCGTCACTAGAACTTTCTTCTGATTCACTTTCTGATGATGGAAAATCGTCTAGGCTTTGGGGTGCTTGTGGTGTAGGAATGTCAGGTCCATGAGGGTCTGGGCGGAGTGCCGAATCCATGTTTGGGTAACAAATTTGTTTTTTTTATTTTTGGTACTATACCCTTACACATTGCACGAACAAAAGTAGCAGTCATCGCTGTGGTTTTGAGGCTCTCTCCAGATCATGGGAACACCAAAACGAAAAGATTTAACATAACCTTTTGACCACATTCTAAGTCCTTCAACCAACCCTGAACAAACTCCATGCGGGGCCCAAGATTTGTCCTGGTCCCCTATCTTCACACCAAAATACACTTTTTTAACAAAATCAGTAATATTTCTTTATTGTATTTTCACTACAAATTCACCACAAATATAGCAAAAACTCTCAGAAGAATTTACACAACCTCTTGAAGTCATTTTTGAAACGCACGTTACGAAAGTTGGAACAGAAATAAATAAATGAAAGGGCATGGAAGGGAGTGGGCACCTTGGGAATTCCGACATTCTCTCATAATACTTACTATGGAAAATCCCGATATGTATGATTCAACGCTTACTAATTTTATCGTCTTGAGTTACTAAATGTTTTGTTTCAGTCTATAAAACATAACATTATCTTATAATAAGTTGGAATTATTAGAAAATATATATTTCAGCAATAAACCCCGTTTTGCGTCTCAAGATAGGTAATCCCACAGTATTTTGCGTTTTGCGGAAAAACCTTACGTGATGGAATTTTTTTGATAATTTTCCCGAATTCAGCAACCAAAAATACATGGGAATTACCTCTTATTTCAAAGAAGAAGAAAAAAAGTCGCAGACCTGTGTAATCAAGTGTCTAACTACTGTGTCGTCATAAGCAAAAATTCGGCTTTTTTTATGGATTCTTTCGTAATCCTCTAATTAGCTAGGGTATATAACAATACCCTTTCGTGTTTCTAACTAACTAGTACTGCGGCTCATTTGTCCTTATTACTATTACCATCTGACGGTTGTATTTACTTGACTGATTTTACGTTACATGAATGTGTTTTATGAGGAAAAATTCTTAACTGGATAAAAACCTCATACAAACAAAAAGGCAGCTAGGAAATGCAAAGGCCACATTCTGACATACTATGTTTATCAGAATGTGACTTTTGCAAATTCCTAGCTGTCTTTTTGCTTGTGACGGCAGTAATGCTTAGCTGATTTTTTTTTTATAAAATAATATTTGCAATACGGCAGCACTAGAGCATGAATCTGGAATCATCAGTCATCAGGAATTCATACATGTTTATGATCAACTTAGGAATAGAAAGATTTAAGTGTAGCCTCTCTATTTATACCAGGAGCCTAGTTAACCTAGTTTCTGCTTCACAGGGTGATCACAAGATGACAGATGGCACCAAAACACAATATTTTACAGGAATATTTCTTTCAGTACCTGGCGCCTATCCAAGCTTGCAGCCCAGTCAGTTCCCGTTGACTCCAAGGCCTGAATAATAGCTCCACGCATATCGGATGCAGATCCCACTGATAGAACTATGTGTGTTAGAGCCAGGACTACATCGGAATTCAACTTGGCCGAAGGTTCGCTCGACGGGGCATTAGTTGAAGTTCCTCAAAATTATAAATAATTAATGGTTAGGGATGTTCACCAAGTTCAACCTAATAATCGTTATTTTGTTTTAGATCTAAACAAACTAGTGCCACATCATTTCCATTTCAGATGTATGGTGCCAGTTATTCCTCACAAATCTACATTTATTTTAACAGAAATTAAGTGAATTTGTTCTTTATTAGATTCATTGGCATCATGAATACAATTAATCAATTCATCTCAGCCCTTTTGGCAGAAACGCCTGTTGGCAGGCAATCTGGGCAACAAGTATATAATATATAATTAAACACACATCTTATGGGAAAATTTATACATACATGCTTCCATGAGTATACAATAAACATATGCCTTTTTCTATGACATAAGTTACTTTACTTACATTACTTTTAGTAGATGAAGACAGAATTGCAACTTTCATTGCAAAATTGAAATGGGTGTTCAAGAGCCAAACTATTCCTAACCAAGTATGTACTTCAGTGTTATGAACAATATTTTGTCAGTTGAAAGCCTTAATTCAATTAAAATATTTGGTATTATTATAGAGTCAGTTTAATCAATAGAGGTGCCTACCTTCATTTCCGAAGGTAACTTTTCTATCAGTCAAACAGGATCCATCCTTTGAGCACAAGAATCCTTCACAGGATATAGTTTCAGGCTTTTTGCTAATCAAATACTGACCATCTTTAGGAAGAAGCTCGATAGTTCTTTTCAGCAAAAGAGAGGAAACATAGCAATCCCTCATCAGTAAAACCTTTCAAATGAAACAGTACAATTTTTATTTACAAGTAATATAACGTAATATATTTTTATTATTAAAAATATTGTACAATTAATATCTGGAACTACACTGCCGTAAGTAAAAAATATGTCAAACTGACATAATGGTCTACTGATTTTTGCATCTTCAATGTAGGTACATATTGTAAAATATGAGTCATGACTTTCGTAATATGTTGTGTATTACAATAATGAAAGTACCTACAAATAATAATGCGTCAAAAAAAATAAGTCACATAGAAAGTAATCAAAATTAGGACTGACAAAAGTAATATGAGAACAAATGTTATACATGCCTCGTGGTTTGAACTTGTCGCTCAACGGTATTCATGGCAAGTGTAAGTGCATTTTTACATGTTAGTAATGTATAACTTTGCTAAACACCTCTAAATAGTATAAAATAAAGTCGCTATCCGCATCTGTCTGTTTGTGCGCTTAGTTCTTCTGAACTACGCAACAGATTTTGATATGGTTAGAGATTTTTTCCGAAAGGTTTATATATATCTTTAAAAGGCCTACAGAAAAGCTTGTGATGGTGTATGTCTATCTCCTAATGATAACCTCCAGCAACGCCGGGTATACGTCAGCTAGTTAAAATATATAGTGAGAGAGTTGTGGGGTTTTTTACTATATTTTTTGGATTTTAAGGGGGTTGCGACAATAAAACGGATGCGAAATGATGATCTAGTATTTAGAGCTCTAAACTGTGTTTTTGGATAGTTTAGCAGAATTCAAACAAACAAAAAAGTTCATCTAGATAGACTTTAAGTTTGTTTATTGTATTTACTATTTTGCTTTTGCTTTGCATTTTTGCTGGGTTTGTTTTCAAAGATATACTAAGGCATTATACTTTAGGCCGTTACGGATAGCTGGCGGCCCAGGTGCTAACTGAAACCACTGTGTCGAAATGCTTGACGTTTAATAAAAACATGATAATTTTGCATTGGCCCAGCAAGAGTTAAGTCAAGCGTATTTTGTTTGATCCCTTCCCATGTGTTTTTTAAAAAACCATAGATAAACTACTGGGCAAACCACTCTTCTGTGGGGCACTTTAAGCGTATATTCTACTGTCAACAAAATCCCTCAACTGTCAAAATGTCTTTATTTACCTGTGGCTAGATGGTAGTAATACCCTTGAAACACCCAAATGTTTGCATATGGAAATGTAGTGGAGGGATAGTATAATGTTGCATAGCATTAAAAATAATAATTTAAATTAATCTTACTTTCAATAGCAACGGCCATAATGGTTGGGGTTGAGCCAAGTAGACATAGAGCTCCAATGCAAGGGCAGTGTTTGTAGATAGTTCCATACACGATAGAACAGTTTTATCGGGAGAGTTGGAAGGAAACAGGTGAGGCATTGATAAGATGTACCATAGAGAAGGGTAGCCGGGCCTCATGTCAAATAGATGAACGCCGGACGGTTGCTTGAAAATCTTAAACAAATTAACAAGTGAAAAATAAAATATTTTGTGAATATGTCATTTAAATAGATGATAAACAGTAAAAGTCCTAAGACTGTACCTTGAGGTATGCCGAAATTACTTATTTTTGGCTGACTAAGCACATCAGTGATTTTTACCACTTGAGGGCGTTTGAAAAGGTAGCTTTTTATTCATTCTAGCTGTACCATTTAATCTAATAATATTTGATTTACTTATAAGTTTATCATGTGATATGCTGTCAAACATTTTTTTTGAGATTTATGTAAATTCCAATGTATTTAAATGATTTATCTAACGAATTACAAACTAAGCTAGTTAATTTTGTAATTGCATCCTGTGTGCTTCTATCTTCCATAAGCCTGAATTGGTTTTTATTAATATTTATACCATTACATCTTTTTAATTGGTTAATTATTTTTTAAGTAGTTTCCAAAAAAAATTGCTATCTTTGAGATTACTGATATGTCTAGTAGGGCCTCATACTAAATAGATGAACGCCGGACGTTTGCTTGAATATCATGAATAACATGTGACAATAAAATCAACGCCATCTAAGTCCCTCCTTCAAAGTAAATAGGCATGGCATAGACAGAAATAGGCTTTTCAGAACTAACCAAATCTTATTTTTGCTTAAAAAACACCACTTTTATAAGAGTTGTTGAAGGATGGGTTGTTTCAGAAAATTTGAACAATTCTTCTAATTTCAAAGTTAATTTTCAAGTTCTATGATAGTTCTTTTCAGGTTTTGTTATTATTTTAGTTCTGTCAAGTAACTGGCCTATATTGATATAATAATAGGACTTTCACGGAACAAGAAAATGAACATTGAAATTTGATGAATTGTTCAAATTCTATGAAACAACCCAATACCATTCCTGAGAGTAGCATTCTTGTATTGCCTATAATACATACTAATCACACTTTTCTTATTGGATTTACATTATTCGAAATCTATCTTATACCGAGGGACAAATCACATTTAGGAAAATGAATTCTGATCAAAACCTTGTACTTAAAATTTGCTTTTCATTTCCTAAACACGCTCATTAAAGAACATAAATATATATTATTAAAATAAATACCGGAAAATCCAATTATGTCCAATTTTCCAATTATGTCCTAAATCCTGTATCTAAATTTCACTAATAAACATTTAAATAATTATAAGCAATAATTAGTCGCCTGAAATATCAATACAAATTGAAAATTTCTCCCGAGTAAAAATAAATGGCGCCAATGGGAATTGAACCCGTGCCTTCTGATGTCCGGTCAGGTGCTCTGAAACCACTGAGCTATGTCGGCCTATTTCCAACCCGCCAACTAATTCAATATGTACTAGTACCTCAATCAACAATCACTGCTTATTATATTTTTTCCACCTGTAAACAACCAACTTTATTTTTGTAGGAAAGGCTTTGTTAATGCTAAATTTCTCACTAGATGGCGTCGAGATATATAATATCTTCATATTAATGTCTCGAATTAGTTGTTTCGAGTTGTTGAATTATTAATATAATTATTAATTGGAATATATGAACCAAATGTGAATGGTAGAAGAAATCGGGGATGCCAGAGGAAGACATGACATAATCAAGTAAACCAAATACTTGAATCGGGCCATGTCAAGAGTCTAACAAGAGAATAACAGAAGGTATGTATGGAGACGATATAATAACAGAAAATATGTATGAATGTATTTAAGCAAACTGTGTGTGCCAAAACCGAGTTGTCAGTCCATCCTCTCTGCCTACCCTTGCGGAGAAACGGCGTGATGGTTAGTTAGTTACTTATTGAAATATTGGACGTAATTCCTATTATCAACGATTATACTTCATAAACCACTGTATGTAAGTATAGAATTAATTTCTTAGATTATCATAATTAATAATAAGCCCCCTGAAGTTTTGTGAGGTGATTGTGAAACATGATACATATATACTTATAAAAAAAAAACCCATTCAATTTTTCTTGACAGAATTTAATGACAAAGCCTATAATAATAATATATTGACTTGTTAAATGGTACCTTGAACAAGTAATGCAATGGGGCTCCTCTGAGAAGTAAACACACCAACAACTCATGGCATTTGGCATGCACATCTCTTATTATCTTGCCCAGGCTGGTCAGTTCCACGCCAATCAGTTCCTCTCCTTTAGCGCATATGGCCGGGAGCAGTTGTGTGACACAAATCAAGATATTCAAAATGTCATTCATCATGATGCTGTTATTGTCACCTGAAATTTCCTGAAAGAAAAAAAACAGTATCGCCGATAATGTTGATGCAAACATAATAGTCACACAGATGCATTGCTTGCTTACTTACTTTCCATACTCACATATTAATTTATGATCGTACCCGTTACTTCTGTTCGGTATTTCTGAAAGTTACTGCTAAGAATGTGAAAGTGACCAAATTGCATAACTTTTTCAACAATACCAAGCGGTAAGTCTAACCGTAGAACCTACTGGACACTTCGGCCGTTGCCTAGAGGTCAAGCCAGACGGTACTACAAACTACCGCGCTATTCCTACAGGCACTGGGCGACCGCTATAATTGGGCGGCAACACATAATAACTAGAATACAACATGTAGCGATAATAACTAGAATGTTCGGGAACGTTCTTAGCTGCAACTTGGATGGCATTAGAACCTACTAGCGAAACACTGTAGGTACTGCCCATCTACCTACCCGCTGTATGATTCTCGATACATTCGCACCTTATATAAGCGACAGAGGGAAGGTACTACTTACATATTTTAATTAGCGCTAATCAAAACATAATCCTTTTGCGCCGCGATTACTTAAATAATCCTTGCTGTGTCTGTTGTGACTAATTACTTGTGTGATATATAAAATATTGTTAAAATATATTCACGGCTGTTTTATCCCGGCAACAGAATAAATCTATTATAAAATATTACATAGTTTAATTTCTTCACCGATCACATCACAACAGATGGAATCATAAGTAAATGTTTCAAACCTGTGTATATCGCACCGTCAAAATAGTCAAGGTTTCATTCAACATGCCAGCAAATACACGTTGCGCCATTTTAGGAGGCACAGTGTCCCACAAGTCTTGTTTAGTTCCTGAAAAAGGAAAAACTCCATTAACTCTTGGCAACGCCAGGAGTAAATTGCCAATCGCTCGCCGTACGCCAGCTGACTACATTCGTAATAACTTTTTTTTTTTGCAAAATCATATTTTTGTATATCTCATTTGATATCTTACCAGATAATGTGTTATATAGTTATAAAAAATGTATATATCTATCCTATGTAGTTTCCCCAGAATAGCTACTTATATTCAGAAAGGTTTTTTTCTCTCTCTAATGTTATAAAAGAACATAATTATATTGAAGAAATTAGAAAATATTCTTGAATTTTATTATATTTTCCAGCCCAATACGTTTCCTTACAATAAAAATTTGCCAAAATATGAGGAATTCCTGTAAATAAATACAATCCTATGATGATTTTTGAAAATCGAAATTATTACATTTGACAAGAAATTTTGCAAAGTGCTTTTTAACAGATAAAATAAACATATTTGCAAGTGATGAAATGACAAGCTAGTATAATATTGGTATACATTTTTTCCTTGCCAAGCGAACTAAATATATTTTGGTATGCTAGGCTAAAGTTCAAAATAACATAAAATCGAAGCAAGTGGGGTGGGCTACTAGGAAAACCACAATCGATTTCTTAGCACACTAGGGGTTAAATAAGAGCTTCATAAAAAAATGTTTCGCCATAAAACCATGAGATAAATAGACCTGTAAAATAGTGAATGGTGCAATAATAGATTTGATTATTGTGAATACCTTGCATGTAAAGCCACCACATTCTGACAGACGGAGACCCTCCATTCCCTGGTTCCCCCTGCAAGACATAAAGGGCCAATAACCTTCCGTGCAAATCCAAAACCCTTTCAGCGAGCGCCTCGGCCATCTCTGCGTATTTTTTTAGGACTGCCTGAAAAATATACATTTTAATGAAAAACCACAGACATAGGAATTAATAGACGAGAAGATAATGGCGAGGGGTAAAATCAACTGTTGAAGAACGAAGGGCGTAAGGCTGACTGTGATTCGTCAATAAATCAATCTGACAGTAAATAGGCATCTCGCATTATAATATCACCATTTACTTCTTAAAAGTAAAATCTGCTTTTGAATGAATAGACCTTTTTACATGGGAGCGCAAATTACTCGCCACGTTATGAACAAATTTGCGAAGTCCAAATTCGGCAAAAAAATTCGGTTTTATTTTCAGAGTCGAATATTTCGTTTAAGTATTTAGTTAAGACACTTTTATAAATGTTCATAATTTACTTCCCAGCAACCAACCAGCTTTGTGTTTCGCGTCCAGACGTTTCTCGATGTGATAGTATATGTTTCTAAAACTGATCTATATTATACGATGTGAATATGCTTAAAATAAAGTTTACACAAAATAATGCTTATATATGGAATGTAATACGACAATTTGGTTTATTCTCTTTTTCACATCTATTTTTACAAGTTTTCATAGTACAAGTCAACATTTTGCCGTGTTATTTCGTAAAATGAACCGATGATGCCTCGACCATAGTTCGCACAAGAATGATGACGTCACGTTTTCAAATTTCACTTGAGGCCATACGCGAGCACAGCCGGCTCCAATGGAACCGGTATGGGGAGTGGCGATAATACGCTTTTAATCACTTAGGGCAGGTCTACTAATATTCATATGTCTATGTGAAAAATGCATTCCTAAAGAACAATTTATCTGTTTTACCACACAACTTCAACATTCATTTTGATTCACCACTGCACATAAAAAAAATATATTTTATATACATGGTGTACTGAAACTGATAGTACAAGTGGGTACTGGTAAGTCTACATCAAAGAGAACTAAAAATAAAATAAAAATTTGGATAGAAGCATCCGTTTTTTTTTATTTAACTTTTTTCGGCAACTCAGGGGTTAAAAAAACTTTTGCCAAAAACAGAAATATAGTTTCCTGATTACCAATTTGATACATCGGCGCTCAACGGTTATAAAATTTCATATCCAATCGTATTTTTGGCCCTTGAGAAATTAAGAAGAAAATCTGCTAAATCTAAGAGAATGTTCAACCTGCAGAGAAGTAGTCCTTTGGCCACCATCCGTGTACTGAGAAGCCTGTATGAAGCAGTGTAAGCTGTTCTTGATGAGCGCTGCGGCCCCGAGTGTGGCAGTTAGCACAGGGAGATCAGCATGGTCCAGGGCCTCTTGACTGAGGATATGTAGATGTTCTGAAATACACCATCACACCACGGCATTGCTTGAGCACTAAGCATTTTCAAAATACCTAGCTCTATCTAGGAATAACTTACTTTAAAATGCTTTCTTATTTAAAAATTATCAAAAATATTCATGAATATGTTGAATTTTTTACCTTAATACTACTTATAAGGGCCACACAATTTTTAAAGTTAATTTTCATGTTCCGTGAAAACTCTATTCATATTCTGTTATTATTTAATTATGAACCAGTGTTTCACAGAACTGAAATAGTAATAGAACTAGAATAGAACTTCCACAGAACTTGAAAATTAACTTAGAATTTTGATGACTTGTTCAAATTCTATGAAATAACTGGCCCTAAGATTCTATTATTGTAAAAATTCTTCATTTTCTTTTTTCAATAAACCTTTCATTTTTCTTATTGTTTGCTTGCTATTATTATAACATTATTTTATTACCAATACGATTTTATTATTTGAGCTTAAATTCCCTTTCCGTGATATCCTTATAAGGAAAAGCTAATAAGTTTACTTCACACACTGTTAATTATAGTAACTTTATAATTATCGTTAAAAAAAAAAAAAATTTGAACACTGTAATAATAGTAATATAATAGACGATTTTTTTTTTAAATTTGTCGCCTCCTTAAATACATCACACAAATAAATTCAAGTATTTTTTTTTATTTAAGATGAATGTTTTAGACTACAGAGGCCCCCAAATGACAAGTATGCAATTGTATATTAGAATTTAGAGTGAAAAAAGATATCAATCACCTAAAAGCAGTTCTGATGATTTGACAACCAAAGATACAAATTTGTCAGGGTCAGATGCTTTGACTACTCCTCCACAACCAGCAGCAAATTCTTCATCATTTCCATTACCGTTCAGCAATCCTGAAGACTTTCTGAAAGTGAATGTTACATTCAACATAATTCATTGTTTAGAAAATTACCTTCTAGTATAAAAGTGGTTCCATGATAACTCAACACAGTGACAATTCAACACACTTTTAAAAAGTGATATAAAGTCATTAGAAATGATGAAAAAAAATAAATTTAACCCAACCTAACCTAACCTAACCTAACCTACTTAACCCAGTTAATAAAGTTGTTGTTTCATCACTTTCCATGACTCTATATAACTTTTTAAGGATGTGATGAATTATCATTTTGATGATTTATCCGGTCACCTATAAAAGTATTGTCATTACATCTATATAAATAAAAATGTAAATTTTTGTTTGTTCAAAATCTTAAATCTCCGAAAGTTCTTCACCGATTGCTTTGAAATTTCGACACAACGTTACAATCGAATACGCATGTGTTTTTACATACCTAAATTATGTAGATGCCACCTGTGAGAAGTAAAAACATGTTTTTTTTTAAAACAGCGTAATCTCTTTGATAATCATGGTTTTTTGAAAAAAAACAGCGCCATCTGTTGGACGTAAAAGCAACATGTGCTATTGTTTTTCTATCTACACAGACAGACTGAGCCACAGCAACGCGTGGCGGGGTACAGCTAGTATTTAATAAATAAAATATCACACAGATTTACAAATCCTTTTTCACTACAAACTTTCCAAGCTTCATTCCCTTGCTGTTGTGTACATTATCGTTTTTAGTGTAATGGATATGGCTGATAAAGTTGCAAACCCCATATGAAGATCTACTAAGAAGGACAACTACACGGACTATCAAAGCGATAGAGCCAATGAAAGTTGTGCGTTTAGTGTTTAGGTAGAAACAATGGTGGGGCGCCGCTGTGGTGAATGATGATGGCAATACTTTCATACTAATAAAGGTTCATAATCAATTTCCCCTGTTTCTATTATCTATGGTTGTGTCATTGACTGGGAGGATGAAAATAACATTTTCTTCATTACTACAGACAGGGGGGTATAATTCCGATCGAAAATTGGAACTGTGAATATTGTGACGTCATATTATTAACAATATCCACCAATGAAAAACTCTGAAAGTCAATGGAATAAACTTTCAGAGTTTTTCATTGGTGTATAGTATAATAAGTAAGCTCCGAATGAGAATTGTACTGTCCAATTAGTTTCATACAAAAAGCCCGAAGATATCGATCTTGTGAGTGGTTTATTTATGATTACTACAGAACCCGATGGATGCAGAGGACCAACAGTATATGTGAAGGACTTGCTGTTTGATCTTGTCACCATGATACCTCAAGATTAATGGTAGAAATCACATTAAGATTTGTATTTTTTATTAACCTGAATGCTGCAACAAACTCTTCTTCCCACCACATGACCAGCTTCACAGATGCAAAGGAGGCATTGCGTGGAAAGTCCAACTTGCCTCCAACCACTCCGGAGCATATCCTTTCTTGAAGAACTGTTTGATTAGCCTGAGTGAAAAATGGACATACATGTTATGTACTTACATTGTGTGTAAAAATGGAAGTGAGAGAAAATTATTTATAGGTTAAATCCTAATTTAGTCATAGAGCTACAATTAGAGGCGCTACTGAGTACTAATATCTCTTTGAAAATTGATTCACCATTAGAAAGCGATATTATTTATTTATTTTGAATTTCATGCCCGGCTGGGCTTTCACATGTTTGTTTCTTGTTTTAACACAAAGAACATCTATATAAGCATAACATCATAATAACGAATGCAAGAAGAATGCTTTTAGGGAAATGAAGAAGAGAAAGTTCTGGGAAGGAAAAACTTATGAGGGGTGGGTAGGAATCTGGGGGTCAATCTGTCCAGGAGTGACGGACGTATGAATCCATCCCTCCCACTCGGTGCAAGGTGATAGGTCGAGAGAGTCCGGCTGGAGAGGTCAAAAGGTCTCCCTCAACCAGTCTCTCCCGATTCGACCCACCACGCAGTAGTTTGGCAAATGCATCCGCATGACCTAGAAAAACCTCACCCCATGAACCCACCAGACAAACCTCACTGAATGAATTTAGTGATTGATGTGTTAAACATGTCAAAAATATCCTTAAAATCACTACCCAAATTCTGTATCCGGCAAACGGGAGTATAGAATTGTGATTCCGTATTAGAGTTGTCGCAATAATACAGTAGATATTGTCTTGGTGTTGGTTTATGGAAAGAAATCAAACATAACAGTTCAGGGCTGTCAATTATTGAATTTATGATTATATATAAAAAAAAGTTAAGTTATTAAATATTCTACGTTCAAATTTTAATAAATTTAATTGACACAGTAAATAAACATAATTGACACATTCCCTTGTAATACTTTTAATACCTATTATGAAGTTAAAAAGTCTTAAGAATTTATTTTGAATTCTTTCTATCGTAAGTGAATGATTAGCATAAATCGGTGCCACACTGTTGAGTCGATTTACAGTTGTTAGAATTATATCATTGCTATTTGTTAGCAAATTGATATATACAACTGAAGCCTCGTTTCAAAGTCCAGGGTGAACTGATGGTGGTCACATTATAAGGACTTCCTTCTACAGTTCTATAATTAAACATGTAATTTCCATTAAATACTCTGGAAATGGAGTATAATATATTATCTATTGGTGAAAGAAACTAAGTGTACTTACCTCATAGTAATTAAAATCTCGCTGCAACAGAATTGGAACTCTGTCCATCAAATTCCCTTCTTCCATCACCTCCATCTTGAAGGGAGTTTAGTCAAGATTCAAAACAACAAAAATTAAAAAAAACTTATAATATAAATAATAACAACAGAACAAATAAAACTACAAAAACGAGAAGCTTATTTTAAAGTGAGCTATATAAGCACTTTGAGAAATCAGCTTTATTATTGACAATCTTATTTATCTCCGATTGAAGGAGACCATGGAGGGTGACTCCATCATGTTTGTATATCCAAGAGCCGCTGTCTTTAGCTATGAAATCGTAACGTTTTGGTCCGGAAATCGGAGAACTCAACCAAATCTGTTTATTGGGAGATTGACGATTAATAACATAGGTCCCGTAAGGTTCACCAAATGAGACTGTCAGAACTCCGTCCTAAAAGAGATAAAAAATATTTATAAACATAGGTACTTATCAGAGAGTCAAGAATCACTTTAAAGCAGTGCAAAATCATTTTTTTTAATTAACATGCAAACATACTCCATATAAGACATCAGCTCCTTTAAGGTGAGAACTCTTTTCTACGAGATCTTCAAAATAATCGCAGAGAGACTCCAAGGTTTCTTCGCAAACTTCTTCAAACTTAAAAGAATCCGTCTGATCGCCAGACCCAGATGTGCACGTTCTGCGGATAATCCGATTATTGTTTTGGGTCGAAAAATTTATTGAATATAGGGAATTGGTTGTAGAAGTTACAACTTTAATAGATTTTAAACGGCCGATGCTCGAACAGCGCAATGTCAGCAGCCGGGTAGCGGATAAATGGCGCAAGCATTTTACGGATAGCATATTGATCAAACAATTTATTTGCGTCGCTACGTATTATTTTTTTCTGTCACAGAAGAAATAGGTTATGCTGAAGTTTTTCTGTCAAAGTCAAACACAGCCATAGATATACCTGAATATACCATTCACAACAGTACACAACACAGCTGTTAGAAAATCACAGAAATTAGATAATCAAATATGTTTTTTAAAAAGTACTGAAAATGGTATACTATAGCGGGCGATCGCTCAGGACGTTTTCCAAACTTGGCATAATATGCCAAAAATCACTAACTAAAGCCTTTTTCTATGCTGTAATGGAGAAAGTTTCAAGAGCCTCGTGTAAAACACTTCGGCTATATACTCCGGACTAAACTTTTAATACCTTCCTTTGAGAATCAGAGCTACATGGTAACTACGTTTTTTTTTTTTTTTTTTAATATATATATATATATATATATATTAACTCCACACAGGAGGCCCTGAAGAAAATAATTTCCCTCAGGGCCTCTATGTCATCTTTGGGGGTGCTGTGTGGAGGGTCTTTTTGTGGAGAGGAAGGAGTGAACATGGGTCTTGAAGAGTCCCATGTTGTAGGAGGGAGGAAACACAGAGGCCGGCAGTTCGTTCCACAACCGAGCTGTTGAACTTAAGAACGAATCGTAGAAGCGACCCGTTCTCATGTGACAAATGTCAACCGTGTACAGATGTTGGGCGCGCGTTTGGCGTGTATCCCGACTACGCACCTGTGCCGAAGGGATCAATGACGCTAGTTCCTCAGAGCATCTTCCATTGTAATACCGATAGAACAAGGACAGCATACCTACCTGACATGTAGCGAATATAGACCGCTGTAGTCACGCAGAATAGGGACCTAGTCGAAGCGATGTGTCGCAGACCCGAATAGAACAATGAGTAAAAAAGTGCAATGAAGATGCCGTAGTCCTAGTAATTTTTTTAGGAACCGTTTCCAAAAGTAACCAAGATGGCAACACTGCCAAATACCGGTCCGTGCTTGCGACCGTGCCGTATCCATCACAGCTGGTGACAGTGATGCGATAAACCGCGAAAACAAAAATTAGTAGATTAATTAATTAGTAGGTAGATTTGGGTGAAAAATATCGGTAGATTAGATACGAAAATCGGTAGGATTTCAAAATGGATTTTTGTAGGGAATTGCTACCTCAGTACTGGATTCCTCGCAATACTTTTTCAAATCCTTGGGGGGGTGGCTAGAGCATATCAGGAAAAACTTATTCCCCACAATATTTTAAAATCCATGAGGGGGGAGTGGCTAGAGAATTTCGAAAGACATAATTCCCCACTCACAATATGATTTTCGAAAAAAATTGCCCATAATTCAGAATATTTTCACTGACTTCGGCAGATTTAAAAGAATTTCGATAGCTTTTTGGTTGATTTTCACAAATATCGGTAGATTTTTTCCGATATAGGCAGATCTACTGAAATTTCGGTAGTTATGGCATCGCTAGCTGGTGAGCTGTTGGCTGTCGCACTTTCAGATAGTTTAAAAAAATATATTTGATCACGTACCTCTTATTAGGGCATCCAGTGACAGTAAAATCGCCGGGGCAAAGTAGCCGTAACAGAAATATCAACCATCTCTAGTCTCTTCTACAGAATTGCCAAATTGTGGAGAATTTCTCAAATTGCGGGGAATTTCGAAGAATTTTCATGAATTGGATATTTGCGGTGAAAATTATTGTGGGGAAAATGGGCATTTTTTAATTATTCAACCATATTGAAAAATTGTGTTTAAAGTACTTTACTTCGTTTTCTTTCACGCAGAGGCGGATTTGCAGTCTTGGCCGCCCTAGGCCCCAGACCATGTAGCCGCCCCTTTCTCAGTACCCATCATATTGACCAGGAGTATCCAAACTTTTCAGTAAGTTCCTAGGGTCAAAACCGTTTTAATTTTCCTGCCATTATCATTCATGGTTCATGGGGTGAGATTTGTCCAGGTCTTGGCGGCGGATTCGTCTGTCCACCTGCTGCGTGGCGGGCCGGATCGAGAGAGACTGGGTGAGGGAGTCCTTTTGACCGTTCCAGCCCGACTATCCTGACCCATCGCCTTGCACCGCAGTTGGAGGGATGTATTCATACGTATGTCACTCCTGGAAACACTAATCCCCAGATTCCTACCCACCCCTCATACATTTTCCTTTTCAGAACTTCCTATCCTTCCCTTCCTTAAAAAGACTCTCCACACAGCATCACCTTATATGACGACCTATCGTGAGGGAAAATATTTTCCTCAAAGCCCCCCCCCCCCCTTTTTCATATATATATATATTTTTTTTTATTTTTTAAAGAAAATACCTTTATAATGTCACACTTTATTATTCACTATCATCAGTGGAAAGTTCATAATTGGCATAAATAACATCTTATTATTGTATTATTTTATAATCTCTGATTTAGTTATTTATTATAGATTTTGTAAGGTGATTAAGAGCGTGTTCACACAGAGCTATAATATGCGTGGGATGGCGTATTTCGGCATATCGCTCGCCGTACATTCCAAATTGGAAAGTATGGCGAGCGATTTGCTGAAATACGCCATCCCACGCATATTATAGCTCTGTGTGTGAACACGCTATTATGCATAACAATACCTAACGCGGTTCAGTCACTAGCGCAACTGAATCACGGTAGGGATTGGAAATACGGAGCATGATAGGTGTGGAGGGCGAGGGAATACGCTCTTGCATATCGCTATTTCGTACGTAGCATATTTAGGTACTTAGGAAGCAATTTCTTGTTATCATCTGTGACTTTTTTGTCACGATTGGCCGCCCCTAATATCTGGCCGCCCTAGGCCCGGGCCTACATAGGCCTAAGGGCAAATCCGCCTCTTCTTTCACGGCAAATTTTCAAAAAAACACTATTTTTTAAACCTGAACGAAAGAGAAAATCTGAAAATGACTAGATAATAAAAATTAAATGCGAATTTCCGAAAAAAATTGTTTTATTTTGGAGGTAAATGACCTTGTGGGGAATTTGAACATTCATTGTGGCTATTTTAGAACACAGAACACAGTGATTGGTTTATTTATGACAGAACATTGGCATTGGCAACCCCTAGAGAAATATTGTTTTGAAATTTTGAAAGTTCGCGATTCGCTCGTTCTGGATTCGGGGATGGCATATTTATTTGTTAGAATTATTTTGAAAAAAACAATGAATAGTGGTTTTATTTTAAAATGAATGATCCGAATTGTGACGACAATGATCTGAGTACGTTAGTATTTGATGACTGGGACGACTTTGGCGATGACACTAACAAAACCTTGTCAAAAAATGTCATAAATGTGTCTCATTTCAATGCTTCGACTTCATGTTTAGATACGAGCAATCGCTTAGATATTAGGTAAATATTCCGTTTTACTACTTTATATTCGAAATAATGTGCTTACTGGTCAATTCTTAATTCATTAGTTGTTAGATTAACCTATTGTATTGTTTGTCCAATTCAATGTTGTTTTTTAGTGCCCTGTGTTGTGATGAAGAACTCAATGGATTCGATAGAAATGCTGGTCCAACATGGATTTACCCAACAAATTATTCTGTACGGGACTATCAGTACAATATTGTCAAGGCTGCTCTATTCAATAACACATTGGTATGCACAATGCACAATATATAGAGGTCTATCAGCACGTATACGGAGGATATGTGCTGTTAGATTTTATGACCATATTTGGACTAAAAAATATGTTTTGCTGTCCAATGATATTCTTTTTTAATAAAAAACAAAACAAAAATTCATAACACCGAGCCACTGGGTACAGCCCAGCGGGTCATGTGATTGCACACCGTCTCGCTTCTGCAGCATTGTACAGATGAGACAGGGCGTATCACATGATCCGTTGGGTGTGTGGCAGTGTGATCAGCGGCGACATGTGATTCGATTTTAATTGAAAAAACGTAATCGAACAGCAAAAAGACATCTACATTTTTTACTCCAAATATGCACAGAAATCGCTGATTAAAATCCTTCTCATACATGCTGATACACCCTGTATGGCTTTAGTAAAATATAGTACCAAGTTGCAGCCTTAATTTACAAATTTGTAACTTACTTTCAGGTTAGTTTGCCAACGGGTCTTGGCAAGACATTCATTGCCGCCGTGGTTATGTACAACTATTACCGATGGTATCCCCTAGGAAAGATCGTCTTCGTGGCCCCTACCCGGCCTTTGGTGGCTCAACAGATAGAAGCCTGTTACAATATCACTGCAATTCCTCCTCAAGACACTGTAGAAATGACAGGTAAATACTTCTTCAAAATAATATAATTCTCAGATATTATTTGAGATTTTCACAGCTCAAAGAATTATAGTGATTTGTTTTTGAGGTATTATTCCGTGTTGCATTACCTCCTTCTTTAGCCAACGTTTCGGACAGCATTATAGTGCCCATCATCAAATTCAATAGTTCTTGGTATCCGGTAATTTACGGACACACCAAAACTAAGAAAACCATTTTAAATCATAACTGTAATACCAGCTCTTAGAGGATTTGAGCTAGCAATACGGCATCACATCTATATACAGAAATTCTGGGGCTAACTACCATATGTATTCCTCTTTGCCCAGAATTTTATTTATATATTTATCTATCAATATAAAGTTTTTTACGTGTATTTATCAACATCTGTCTCACTAGGGTACACCTGTGTCGAGACAGACGTATTCAGATACTTAAAGAATATTTACATGCATGACTAAATCAAAATACAAATTACAAAGTTGTATACATTTTAAACTATGGAGTCAATGGATAGATAATAGAAAGAGTAGGTACAGGTACGACAATATTGTAAATATATATGCAATATGCAATACTAATGGAGGGAAACAATTATCCCAAGTCAGTGGACATCTTCAATTTATCTTTAAACAAATATAAAATGTTAATGAAGCAATTCAGTTCTGTACAATAAATAATGTATATTTCTTAATATGTATTCTCATGTAAAAGCCCCGAAAAAGGGCATTAATAAATAAAAAAAATAAATAAGCACACACATCACCACAATCTTCGATTACACATCTGCCCTGATCTTGGATACTGTAATGTTGTCCGAAAAGTTGGCTGAAGGAGGTAGCACAACATGGCATAATACCCCAAAAACAAATCACCATAACATAATTCTCAGTTATAATTAAAATATGCATAAGTACATTCCTAAACCAATTCTGACAAATTATAAGAAATTTTGAATCAGTAATAATTCTGTGTTTTTTTTGTAAATCTTTTCATTCTTGAAGAAAGACCAAATCACCTTTCACACGCTACAATGCCTGTAAACATTAGTTTTTGTTTATTAGACTCTTAATAGAAGCTATTTAAAAAAAAAATTAACTACAGATAGCTTAGCCACAGTTTTAATGCCCCTAGTACACGTTGCCCCAACGCATTGGGCTAATGCGCTGGCCCAACGTGCACAGGACCATTTGACCGTTGCAGGAGTTGGCCGCCAACGTTAGCCAGCCAACTCGTTCACACATTGGCGGGTTGCCGCCAACATTGGCCCAATGCGATGGGCCAACATGTTCTAGGGGCATAAGATGTTCATGGCTTTGTAAAGCTCCTTTAAAGTGATATTTCACAAATGGTCTTATAAAAAGTATCAAGGCTTGAAAGCTATGTGAATGGTAGGAATTGTTCCGGGCTGCAGCTTGCCGAATTGCGGGTGAAAATCTTTTTATTGATATATTAGAAGTATTTTTTTTATAAAATATTATTTGGTAATGTGAGCCTCACTGGTTGGTTGGTTACCCTCATTTTATAATTTTATGTGACAAATTGTATGTAAATAAAAATAAAATGGACTGAATTGAAATTATGTTAAATTAAAATTAATAATATTGAAGACAATATTAGTGATTTCTAAACGAAAATCTGAAACAGAAAAATCAGAAAAGGAAACGGTCACATCTGGGACTCGAACCCAGGACCCTTGTCTTTCCGGGACAGTGCTCTACCAACTGCGCTAATGGGACCCTATTCCCCTCAGTCACTTTTAACTGTATCATACTTCGAATAAGAACCACTAACATTGTCTTCATTTTTTCACCGCACATTTTTATTGGCAACTATCTTTATGTATGATCGCAAGATTCAACCCGAACTAAATGCAATCCAGACAGCGTCTTTTAGATAAACCTATCTTATTTTTTTATATTTAATGTGCGACATCTGTTGACTTTTCTGCAAGTCTAGAATGAATATATCATACATAAAGATAGTTTTAACTGTATCATACTTATTCGAAGTATGATACAGTTAAAAGTGACCGAGGGGAATAGGGTCCCATTAGCGCAGTTGGTAGAGCACTGTCCCGGAAAGACAAGGGTCCTGGGTTCGAGTCCCAGATGTGACCGTTTCCTTTTCTGATTTTTCTGTTTCAGATTTTCGTTTAGAAATCACTAATATTGTCTTCAATATTTAAATATTACAATTTGAGGTTTTACTCAATAAAGTTATTCCGAAAAATAAATAAAATTAATAAGATACATGTAAATTAAAATAAAATAATGAAGATTGCCCTTACGATAGCCAACCTCCAATTGGAGAGAGTATTATCTAATTCTTGTATTTCTTTTCAAAATTTCTCGCTGAAATTCCTTTATAAAAATCAATAATATTTCAGGTAGCATGCAGACAGCAGCCCGTAAGGTGGCCTGGCAAACCAAACGGGTGTTCTTCGCCACGCCCCAGGTGGTACACAATGACATTGAATCGGGGACCTGCCCGGGGGCGTTGGTGCGCTGCCTGGTCATAGACGAGGCTCACCGTGCGCGGGGGCGCCATTCCTACTGCCAGCTGGTGGAGGCCCTAGACTTGCGGGGTCACTCCCTCTACCGGGTGTTGGCTCTGTCTGCTACCCCGGGAAGTAAAGTGGAAGATGTGATTAATGTAGGTACAATTAAGTCCTTGTATGCTATGTAGCCTATTGCCGAATATATTCACAGTGTCTTCCTTGAGAGTCTCAACAAAGGCACTGTGTTATTACTTACTGCGGCAATATTGCAATTGAAACTATTCGTGATAGTGTAATAGAGTGTTGGATTTGAAATACTTTACCTCTAGACTCTAGATCAATCAATGCCAATATATTTTGTGCTGCTATGAAACATAAATCTACATCCGTCGTCCTACGAGTCGGTATGGTACGTAAACCGAGTTCTGCACAGAAAAGTCCCACAATGGACTACGCTGCAGACCATTACATTACTTTAGCGAACTTTATTGTTCTGCGCAGGGTCTTACAGCACTCGGTTTATGTCGATATAGAAATGATCCAACTATTATTATTACTACTTTTGCAAGTCACATTTTATTACGACATAAATGCAGGTAATTAAAAAAAAGTTGTTTAATTTTTACAGGTGGTACAGAATCTACATATTGCTCATTTAGAACTGAGGTCAGAAAACTGTATTGATGTGGCCATGTACAGTCATGCCAGGAGTATGCAGACTATTGTGGTGCCTTTAGGAGATGACCTAACCAGGATAAGGCAAACATATATTGAGGTAAACATTAATTCTTTCAGTGGTGCAGAATATATATATATTACTAATTTAGAACTAAGGCCAGAAAACTATATTGATGTGGCCATCCACAGTCACGCCAGAAGTATGCAGACTATTGTGATGCATTTAGGAGATGACCTAACCAGGATAAGACAAACATATATTTAGGTAAATATTAATTTTTTCTGTGGTGCAGAATAAACATATGTATGTATTGCTAATTTAGAACTAAGACCAGAAAACTGTATTGATGTGGCCATCCACAGTCGTGCCAGAAGTATGCGGGTATTGTGGTGCCTCCGAGAGATGTCCCGACCGTGATAAGGAATTAATTAAACATACATTGAAATCAAGATTAATATTTAATTTTACTTTGTCCCTTTTACTATCCGGGTCGCAGATCCATTACTTTAATAGGTGGACTCGGACTGAAAAATTGAAAGTACATAATGTACGAAGGAAGTATATCAAGGTTTTTGTTTTTTATATGGAAAATTTCATTTTTCTACTAAAAGTACTGCATGAATCTCTAAATAGTATAAAACAAAGTCACTATTCGCTTCGGTCTTTTTGCGCGCTTAGTTCTTCTAAACTATGCAACGGAGTTTGATAGGGTTTTCACTATCATATAAAGAATTTCTTCCGGAAGGTTTATATGTATAATACATGGATATTATATTTATTGATTTTGATTAAACAATTCACGCATTCTTCTGATTGGATCCCTGACACCAGCATTTGTGCGAGATGTGGCTAATGTGGAATAAGTCGTTAAACCTAGTTTTTCTGGGTGGTATTTTAAAGTTTATTAGTTTGAGTAAGTCAGGACAGTCAATAACGTCATTGCTAACTTTATACAGAAAGTGAAGACGTTACATTTCAATAGCATATTTATGTATCCCTGTTTAGGTGCGCTCATTCTGATATTGAGGCACTGCAGAAATTTCTTTTGGATGCTTTCAATATTGTCTTTATAAATACCGTAAAGTGGAGTCCATATTGAGGAGCAATATTCAAGTTAAGAACGGACCAGCGTATAATAAAGGACAAGTTAGGTTTCAGGGTTTCGAAATACACGGCTGTTTCTGATAACAAACCCTAGCATGCAGTAAGCTTTATTCACAATATGCTCAAAGTTTGGAATCAAAAAGTACGCCTAGGTCTCTTATACAGTATATACGTTGGAGTGAATATTATCCAATATAATAATTGTGTATGACATCATTGTAATTTTTAGTAAATCTTATTTTTTTACATTTGTTGAAACTTAGATAAATTTTGTTTTCATTGCAACATGCTTCAAACGTGACTAAATCTCTTTAGATGAGCAGACAATCATTTAAATTTCTAACAATGGCAAATATTTTTATATTTTATTTTTATTGTGAAAAACAGTTTACATATATAACCAATTACATTTCACAATTTATAGTTAATAGCTTAATTATAATAACATTAATTATATAATATAATAGGTACATTAATAATGACAGATGCTAAAGAATACCATTATTTCGCTCTTGAAATGATTGAGATTCTATTGAACAATGTCAATTTCGGAAGAAAGGTTTAATAGTGAGGTCATTCTCCCCAGAGGCATGATCATTGGTAGGTTGGTCCTGCCTCTAGGAAAAATAAACAGCCTGTGTTGCCTCGCTCTGGTGAAGTTATCGCGGACATAAAGTGACAATTTTTTCAGAACATCAGGATTGCAAATCTGCCCTTTTGGCAGCTTGTGTGCTACTAATACCATTGCAATGTTTCATCAGCGTACAAGAGTAACAAACAGTGCATAAAAGATTTAGTGACGGTATTGATAAAAGTAATAAATAACATCAGACCCAAGATTGATCCCTGTGGCACACCAGAAGTAACTGGTTCCCACATAGAATTATGTCCTCGTAATGATACAGCTTGTTCTTGTTTTGTTAAGTATGATACAAACCAACGTAATATGTTCCCCCTAATTCCGTTGTACATAATGTTTTTAATAAGAATTAGGCGGTCGACGATATACACGTTCGAGAAACCCCATAAAATTTGACCATATATTGCAGTTCACATCATCGTGCTAAAGCTTCTAGGGCTTAACATAAAATCTTGCAAACAGTTTTCTAACCCCAAAGCAATGATGGCTATGTATAATTCAGGGTGGCCACAGACCTGGAAAACCGGGAAAACCGGGAATTATCAGGGAATTTTACCGAACCGGGAATTATCAGGGAAATGTCAGGGAATTTCAAAATATTCTTAAAATATCAGGGAATTCCAAAAATAAAACGAAATTCGTTATTTACGATTTGTGAAGTCCCAAAGTTGTGTTTTATTACTTTTACTTGCGGCGTGTGTAAAAAAAGATATGCCGACAAAGACAAACTAGATAAGTAGATATTTTTTTATTATAATTTTCGTAAATAGCCCTTGCAACACAATCATGTCGTAAACCACCCGCCTTGGTTTTTCCCCTATACTATGTAGGTGCGAAATCTGTAAAGAAAAAGCTAGCAAAGTTACAACAAAGTGTCAAAAGGGTCGGACACACAGTACGGTCGTAATAAAATTTAAAGATCATCATTATCAACATTTTTACAAAGTGTCAATACAGTAGAACCTCGTTAATTCGAAATCCACGGGACATCAAAAATCAACTTTCGAATTAACGAATTCCCACGTAATTCGAATTTTTATGAAAAAAAAAAAAATACGCCGTAAATCGATTTTCTCGGCCGCCTCTTCAAATCCGGGTGGTATTTTAGTTGTAAATTCGTATTAATACCAATTATTTCTTTATTTTCGCGGCCGATAGCGGCGGTAGCGGCGGGCCCTTTAAATTCAGATATTCGCAATAAATTCGTAAAAATGCTATATATTTACGCGTTAATCGAGATTTCGCTGCCGATTTCGGTCGCGACCTACCCTTTAAATTGAGATATTCGTAAAAATACGATATATTTCCGCGTAAATCGAGATTTCGCGGTAAATTTCCGTCGCGGCAGGCCCTTTATTTAAAATATCTGAATTTAAATTCGTAAAAATAAATATATTTCCGCGTTAAACGAGAATTCGCGGCCGTATTCCGTCGCGGCCGGCTCTTTAAATGCAGATATTCGAAATAAATTCGCAAAAATACGATATATTTCCGTCTAAATCGAGAATGCGCGGCCGATTTCCGTCAAATACGATATATTTCCGTGTAAATCGAGAATGCGCGGCCGATTTCCGTCGCGGCCGACCCTTTAAATTAAGATATTTGATGTAAATTCGTAAAAATATGAAATATTTCCGCGTAAATCGAATTTTATCGGCAGTTTTTCGTCGCGGCCGGCCTTTTAAGTTCAGATATTTGAAGTAAATTCTTAAAAATATGTCATATTTCGGCGTGAATCGAAATTTTTCGGCCGATTTCCGTAGCGCCGTATTTTTTAACTCGTATATTCGAAGTAAAGTTAGTAAAAATACGATATATTTCCGCGTAAATTGAAATTTCGCGTCCGATTTCCGTCGCGGCGGGCCCTTTAAAATTCAGATATTCGAAATAAATTCGTAAAAATACTATATATTTACGCGTAAATCGAGATTTCGCGGCCAATTTCCGTCGCAGCGGGCCATTTAAATTCAAATATTCGAAATAAATTCGTAAATATACGATACATTTACGCGTAAATAGAAATTTCGCGGCCGAGTTTCGTCGCGGCCGACCCTTTAAATACAGATATTTGGTGTAAACTCGTAAAACTACGACATATATCTGCGTAAAACGTATTTTCTCGGCCCTTCAAACTCGGATATTAGAAATAAATTTGAAAAAATACAACATTCCAGTGTAAATCGATTCAGATTTACAAAATAATAATACTAATTAGGACGATGTATTACCACGTAAAAGTACATTTTTCGGCGTTTTACCGCCACGGCTGACTTTTAGATTCAGATTTACGAAATATTATGATTTATTTTAGCAAAAATCAAATTTTTTCGAATTTCACGAACAATTTTCGTGCGCGGACAAAAATAAATTTCGAATTACGAATTAACGAATTTCGAATTAAAAAAATTTTTGTATGAAAAAATTTTTCTGCGGAAATTTTTTTGGCGAAAATTTCGAATTACGCGTTTTTTCGAATTATCGGGGTTCTAATGTACTTACTTTTGTTTATTTGTCTATTTTTGTCTGGTCTTTTCATTTGTACACAAATTGTCTTCAGGCGAAATATCATAAATTTGTAATAAGTGTATTTTGTTTTGAATAGATCATTGTGGTGCAAGGAAATAATAAATGCTTTAGATGACGAAATTCCCTTTATTTATGTATCTGTTCTAATTTTCTGGCGTAGATGAAAATCGTGTTTCAAAAATAAAATTTTGATGATATGTCCTTTGGGGCCGTTCAAGTATTATGTAAGCACTATAGGGGGGCAGGGGGGTCTATGCTTTGCTTATTTTTGATGACATGGGGGGGTGGGGGGTCGAGATAGTGATTACGTCAGCACTGCTCAGCAGTAGTTATTTTTTTACACATTGGCAACCCACACATTGTCTATGTTTAAAAACCGAATACATATTCGGGGATTCCCACAAATAATTAATACGTTTAGGTACTCGCTTAAAAAACAGAATACATTAACAGAAAAATGCATAGAGGTACCAATTTTTACGTAAGCATGGGAGGGGGGGGTAAGAGCTTTGCTTACTTTTGGCGACAAGGGGGAGGAGGGGGTAAATAATTGTAATAAATCTGCTTACGTAATACTTGAACGGCCCCTTATACCAAATAAAACATATCAGGGAAAAATATAGAAACTGCCCTGGAAAACCTGGAATTATCAGGGAATTTTGAAATCCGTTTTTTGTGGCCACCCTGTAATTGCATTATAAGGTCTAACATTGAATATGCCTCAGCTGTACCGGCCCCATACCAGCTAAACTAAGAGAAGTTAGAACAGATTCAAAAAAGTTCCTTAGATACCTGTCTGTACATCAGAATGCATGGAGAGTATCCACCAATCATATCATGAAGATTTGCTTGCTTAAAAGCGCTACCAATGATCCATATGAGGAGGAGTGAGGCTTTTGCGGTAACGGAGTGTAAAATCGTTAATAAGCTCATACAATAGATAGCTCCTGGAATGCTATAAATTGTTTGTACCGAACAACTACAGCCAGGGATGGCACCATGATCTGCTATGTATCCCACATAGCAGAACAGACTTTCTGCCTCGACATATCATGACATGTGTGGCGCTGTTAAATAACGTTTCCAATCTGTTGACATTTTTTACAGAAGCCTTGAAGGATTATATATGTTCTTTTTTCTTCTTTAAAGAATGTATCTAAAAATATCGCATTTATTTTACATGTGTATTGTAAATGGACACTTAGTCTGTAGTACAAAAAAAAAGTCTAATTCACCTTTATTTGTTTCAGATTCTAGATATTTATACCAGACGCCTTGTACAATACAAAATACTGACGGGAAACGTGGGAAATTTCTCAAAAGGGAGGATCATAATGCTGTTCAAGGAATATCAGAATAAAGAAAAATCTATGAGGTAGTAAAAAATCATTCCAAATCAATGACATTATAAAAATACAAACGAAATAACTATATGAACGGCCTGTGCGCGTAGCCTCTGTAACGTGTCTTCTTCTCTTAAGTTCCAGACATATATTTTGAAAAAAAAAAACACATGTTAAAAATAATTATTATTTTGTTTTAAGCAGGAATGAGATTTTAAATTATATACAGTCAAACTTGGTTATGACGAGCTCGAGGGGATCGACTAAATATGCTCCTTATGGCTATAAGTAATGGCTTACTCTTTATATCAAAAATAGGTTTTTTAAAAGTGGTTCAAGGCTTCCAAGAAAAATATCACTAAATTGTCTATCTTACTATCACTAGCTTGTAAAATCTCACTTGTCATAAATAACTAGCTTGCAGGATTGTTATGGTTTTGGGCTGTAAAATTTTACTTGTCACAAACCAGTGATGCATAACCCACGGCACAATTGTTGCGGCCCGCATGTCAATTTTATACGGCCCACTTGACTAAGGACGGGTTGTTTCGGAGAATTTGAACAATTCATCAAATTTCAAAGTTCATTTTCGGGTTCTGTGAAAGTCCTATTCAAATTCTGTTATTATATCATTGTAGGCTAGTTGCTTGACAAAACTGAAATAAAAACAGAACTTGAAAAAATCTTTCACAGAACTTGAAAATGAACTTTGAAATTTGATGAATTGTTCAAATTCTCCGAAACAACCCGTCCTAAGAGAAAAATCAAAATGTTTGGAGTCATTTTTGAAAACCCTGGCTGAGAACATTTTTTGTAGATTTTTGGTTAATTTACAATGCATGCCCTAATGTAACTAAATTTGAAGTTCCGGTTTGCACAACACCAAATTCTAAAAATATCAACAGAAACCTTAAATCTTGAATGCGAAAACAAAAAAATCCAGTTGTAGGTTGCGGGCTGTATGAAAAATAGGCAAAGCGGCCCCTCTGCTGAAAAGTGCAGGGATATAGGTATTCTTAACTAGGTACCTTCATAAACATATTTATAGGTTTTTAAAACAAAATTGCCTACGAGTTGGAATTCAAAAGATGACGCGAAAAGGGAACATATTTCGCATTACTTTCGCAGACTTTATGACAATTCTAAAAAGTGCCCGGTGGATAGCAATGTTTCACATAGCTGACAATCTTACATAGGTAGTGCCATAAAAATATGAATCCGACCCTAACGGGATAGGAAATTCCAGCCAGCTAACTTGTGGCAGCTAACCGCCGCGCTATACCGCCCCTTTGTTTGTTACTAACTTCGAGAATAATTCCCAATTATTCAGTTTTTTTTTAACTGCTAACGTTTCGCTGTATAACCTTGGACACGATAATAGTACTACTACCCGTAAATTTAGATTCTGTGGTTTTTGTGGCGGACGCAATAATAAAAAACATATTGTGCATCATAAATGAACAATGTGATACAATTTGTGATGCAGCACAGATTGCAAACACTCTTATTGTATATGATCTCAGGCTGTGATGATCCTAACTTTCTTACCTACGTTAAAATAATGATGATTTCTTCTGTCTGATCTGTAAAATGTTGTAACATCCTGGTCATTTTCCTTCGATTTTCCTAAGCTATTGGTGGCGCCCTTTAGAAGGCATACCTTAAAAGGAAACCCTAGCTAAGCCTTTCGATCCCCGTATGGAGTATACAGTGACAAGATCTTAAGTGTTATTTTCGCAATAATGCTCTTTTTCAGCATTGTGTTATCTTTTTTGGTTTTGAAATTCATATGAAGGGGACTTCCCCCGTATGAACGAGCTATTATGTAATGCATATGTTTGTGGTAATCCAGTTTCGTTTAAATTAGAGTGAGTGATCTCTCTACCATTGAAATTTTTAAAACTTTTCTTATAAAACCGTGCGCTTAACCTACTCTCGTCCCTTGTATATTTTTTTAATCTTTCCGACCTTAAATAAATCCGAGAACATGAAATAGTTTCGTTATTGCACAAATTAGTATAGTATAGTACCGACATGCATAGAGTGTCAGTTTTCGGGGAATTCCCTGCCATCTCAGCTCCGGGGTCGCCTCCATCTGTTTTAATATACATTAGTTTTGTTACTCGACACTTAATCTTTTTAAAGGGAAGGAATGAGAGGGGGGGGGGTAGAGGAAGAGGGGGAAGGAGAAGGGGTAAACTATATGAATGAAATATTTTTTCAAACTACGTTGGCTCCTCCACTAACCAATACGATAACGGTGAATGGTGATCAGAAATCAAACATTGACTCCGACGCGGCTAGACTGTCCCCCATAGCTGGCAACCCATTTCATAAAGGTACCCTGACCTATGCGGATCCGTTCACGTCCGAGAGAAAACGAATTAAGTCATCACGCCATTTCCGAAATCGCTTCAACGCCCATACCTCCGGAAGATCTACTGTACTGGCTCTAGATGAGGAAGGTAATTGCATCCCTTATCATGATGCTAAAAAGTGTGTCATGTAGGTTTCGTCTGATGAAGCTCAACTCCCACGTGCTGTCAGACCTACGTTCCACCTCAAAGAAGCTGTTCCAGTTGGCTTACATCAGCTTCCCGGTCGACACCATTGGATAATGTAATAGCGCTGCGGACTTATCCTCACGTGATATGATGTCGTCGCCCCCTCCACGTGGATTTTACAGACACCCCAAGGTATTGTCATTCTAGACGCCCCGACAGCAAACCATATCCCCGTTCATTAGAAGGCGGCATCACAATTTTTCATTCCTCTCTCGCGCCCCTCACGCAACATGGTCCCGTCAGAGGGAATAGTTTTCAACATCCCGTTAGTCCGCTCCGTCCACGATGGCAACCCCTATCACATGATAGCGTGAGAAAAAAAATCCTTCTGATTGGTCCGTATTTGTGTGATACGTTGTTACAGTGTCACTATCTGTCATTAACCAACTATGAAGTTTAATCGAGGTTTAAATTCGGGAATGAGGTAAAGGTTTGCGAATGATACTACCGAGGTAATATCGGACTTGTTGAGGAATCCTGAATAATTGACATGTTGGTTTTATATACATATTAAAATGGATTAGTGGTAATTGTTAGTCGACAGATGTCAGCATCGCTCGTTCTAAGTTAAACTGGAACACCCCAATTGGAAATGAAAAACACTTACCAAGCTCCTACCCGCTAAATAGCAACATCCTGTCGGGAATCACACGACCATTGCTCTTGGGTGGTGCGTCCCGTAATTACTACTAGATTTATCCTGAGATGGTAACCTAAAATTTTATATCTTAATCCGAGATTCCGTTTGTTCAAAGGTCCGTTTGATAGATTCCCCAATCTTAACAAACGGACTGCAATCTTTAGAGCACAGGCGTCAGGTAGGTATGCTGTCCTTGTTCTATCGGTATTACAATGGAAGATGCTCTGAGGAACTAGCGTCATTGATCCCTTCGGCACCGGTGCGTAGTCGGGATACACGCCAAACGCGCACCCAACATTTGTACACGGTTGACATTTGTCACATGAGAACGGGTCGCTTCTACGATTCGTTCTTAGGTTCAACAGCTCGGCTGTGGAACGAACTGCCGGCCTCTGTGTTTTCTCCCTCCTACAACTTGGGACTCTTCAAGACCCATGTTCACTCCTTCCTCTCCACAAAAAGACCCTCCACACAGCATCCCCAAAGATGACATAGGCCCTGAGGGAAATTATTTTCTTCGGGGCCTCCTGTGTGGAGTTAATATAAAAAAATTTTTTTTTTAAATCTACAATCTTATTTTCCTAATTTGGTTGTGTTATCCACACTACCCACCGTAATGAATGTACTTCGAACCTTCCACCTTCCATTAATCTATATTTGAATTGCCTATAGAGTCAACCCCATAATTGTAAAATCAACACCCCTCCCTAACCTAGTAATTATTGAGATCTAACAGCTATGTCTTTTATTATGTTTAAGAAGACTTCAGGGATATTATTTTGTTTATCATAAATTTATAAAGCACGGCTTTGATCGAGCCTAACACTCGCGTTCCTATACAGTTCAAGAAGACATTTAGGTATTGTACTGTCAATTATAAATTTATTTATAATCCGAGACTCAAAATCCTAAAAGGAGATCTTAACACTTGCGTTTTATTTTGTTCGAGAAAGACTTTTATGTATATTATTTCAATTATAAATTTATTTATAATCCGTGACTTTATTAAAATCATAACAATTGCGTTTTACTTTATTCGAGAAAAACTTTTATGTATATTATTTTAATTATAAATTTATTTATAATCCGTGACTTTATTAAAATCATAACAATTGCGTTTTATTTTATTTCGAGAAGGAATTTTAGGTTTCATTATTTTTAATCATAATTTTATTCTTAACCAGTGACTTTATCAAATCAAAATTAACCTGCGGGACTGTCTTTTATTAAACAACAATTCATGTTCGAAAACACGCTTCGTAATTACACATTCTGATCAAAACTCCGCGAAACTGCTAAAACTCTTTAAATTTAAGCTGAATACTTTACTACTTTGATTTGAGATTTTTATCTTGAGGTGTCTAGCACTGAGTTCCAACTCTCCCAAGTCTGAATTTAATTATTTAAAATACCGCGACGTATTTACTCTGCGAATTCGCTTCTTAAAACTGCCGATACTTTCCAAAACTGTGTAAAACTGTTTAACCCATTGGCCTCAAACGACGCCGTCCCGGCGTGTGTACGGCGATGTGTCTTAAAATCAAACGACGCCGTCCCGGCGGGTCTGATGTCTGTCGGCTTAAAAACGAAAAAGGGATACATTATTGACATCTGTGTTTAAAATTTTAAATGCCAATATCGCTCTGTAGATAATTAAGCATTTATTTCGTAGTAATTGGCAGGACTCCGTTGGTACAATTTTTTCCTGATATTTACGATTGAAATTTTGTTATATTTCAGCTTCATTGAATTTTTTCAAAATGGCGTGTGGTTCGGGAATTGACAAGCTTGTTCGTAAAACGCATAGTGGGCGGCTAACAAGAGCCCAAATGGCAAAAAATATATATAATGATAATTTCCTTGTGATTTGGACGACAGTCAATTAAAACACAATTGAGTTTCTCTGTAATGAAAGAAGAGGTTTATTTTGTTAATCTCACAAGATTTACATAAAGAAAAGCATTCAGTAACAAAACATTACCTGTAATGAAAGAAACGACATTTAATGTTATTAATTTTATGTCAATTCCGATAAATTACGATAGCAATTAGAAATTATTTCCATCAATCTGTCATGTCACAACCCATAGATTATTTTTACTATGTCACCATAGATTACGACATATCGAGTCGACTGTGTAGGTACTGTGGCGCACATCCAGCCAGTCCACGACACACACAGCCACAATGACGAGACAAGCTCGGCATTGCCTTGAATTAAAGAAAATTATATTTTTCTTTACATCTCCCCCCCTAGTGAAGACAATAAACCCCAACCTATTAAGTATCCTCTTTTTGGTTCAATGCAGGTACTGGAGTTAACTTTGAGATGTGGAAAAAATTTGATTCTGATTTTTGTCGACCAGTGTTTATCTTGTAAATTGAGTTTGATAATTTTTCTATAATTTTGTAGGGTCCGATTCTCAATTCGTCTAGCTTCTTCCTATTAAGTTTGTTTCCATTCTCCACAAAAACAATATCACCAACGTTGAAGTTGAAGTGTCTCCTGCTTTTATCGTAAATTATCTTGTTATCGTAATTATGTGACTTCATAGTATTTTCCAGAGCTTTTTTTCTGTCTTGCATCAAACTGATGTCGGTCTTCTTAAGTTTTAACTCATTTGGCAAAATCGTAACATCTGTGCCGTTAAGTAGATACTGTGGCGCATATCCTGTGACAGTGTGCTCCGTTTCATTATAGATTTTTACACAATTATGTGCTATAGTTGTCCAAGCTACTTTTGAGTCATTTTCGTTAATTTTGCATCTAATTTTATTGACCAGTGTTTGGTTCAATCTTTCATTTAATCCATTTGAGAAAGGTGAGTTTACTGCAGTAAAAATTATTGGAATATTTTTTTCATCCAAAAATTTTTTGAATTCTCTAGAATTGAGACCCGGGTATTGGTCTGAGAGTATCATGCCGATGTCATTAGTTTCTGTGGAATTTACGAGTTTGATGAAATCATTGGTATTTTGAGTTTTTGATGTCAAAATATATGCAAACCTCGTAAAATGATCTGATAGCAGGTGCAAGTATCTCTTTGTTGACCGTGAACCCCCAAAACCACCTATTGTAGCAATGGAACACTAGCAGTTAAAAACCCGCTCCGCGGGTTTTTTTCTGCTAGGCCCTGCGGGCGGCACTTAGTTGGGCTTCGCCCAGTTTAAGTGATACTAACAACAGTTACATTTAATAGGTAGATATTAGGTCATACACAGAGAGAGGGTGAGTATATATTGTTAAAAAAGGAACAGGAAGGCGTTTAGGCATAATAATAATGACAGTTGTTCAGGTAAAATTTATTTATTTATTTATTTATTGGATGATTTTTATAGCGCCGCTTTTGCGAAATATCACCTCAGGGGCGCTGTACAGTTAATGCAGATATTACAAAAAAATATATAAATATTACAAATTGAAATTGAAATTAAGTTAAATAAAATGAAATACAGAAACAGGTGACACGGAGATGGAGAGTCTGCTGCAAGAATCCTATGTGGTGAGGAAACTGGACCAGCTGCTGCAGCGAGAGAGTCCACCGCGTCCACCAACAGTGCCAGCACGAGGTTCGTCATCCTTCCAGGTATGTGTCTGCTGCTAATAGAGCGCTGACACAATGTCCTCTCATGGATTCCAGACCTTGGCAGCACCGCTGTGACATTCGGAAAGTCCATCTCCCTGTACACTTGTTTCTGGTGATTATGTTAGTGGTGCATTGTTCCGAAATAAAAGGCGGCGGACGGGACAATAAATCAGCTTGGGCACTTGTTAGGGCTTTCAGAGTTTCCAAGAATAACATTGAAAACATCTGGCGTACCTACAGTTACCGATTCTCGTCCCAAGTTCAACTTCATTGAATTTAGAATATTTTTAGCACAATTTTCGATTATTCATTTTTGAAACACTGCACTCTAGTCACATTACTATTAAGTTCTGATTACTAATTGGTAAGTTAATTTAAAATGTTGATTCACTGATTTTTAAAATAACTTCAAAGGGATGTTGCCTCGTTTCCCTTGAAAATACTAAAAAAACACAAAGCGGTTGGAGACGGCATGACGCGTCCAGCTGCCACAAAGGGCGCTATGTTACTCGTACTTTACCTTTCCCGAATAATTGCCTAAATGGCTAAAGGTAAATTAATATAGGTAAATATTCGGAATCGCTGGACACGGAAAATAGGAAATATTTTTAAATAATACCTTCTGATTTACCTTAATTACTATAAAAGGAATCGAACAGCATTTGGGAAAATTTTAATTTTAGCTTTTTAATTTTTAATTACGTAAAATGAAAATTCGCTTTCGCTGTATGGGATGACAGCCTGAATAATTTCTGTTGATAACATTTTCTTTTGTCGGTATTCCTGAAATGAGCGGCTAGAGACAATTGAAAAACGTAAATTAAAAAAATATAATGTAATACAATATTCCGGCAAAATAGTGCCTACTTAGCACAAATGATTTATTTAACTATTATTTTATTTAACCTCACCTATAATAACCTAACCTAACCTATAATAATCCAGCCTAACCTATAATAATCCAACCTAACCTATGTCCTAACCTAACCTAAAATAATCCAACCTAACCTATAATAATCTAACCTTACCTAAGCTTACCTCACCTATAATAATCCAACCTAACCTAACCTATATCCTAACCTAACCTATAATAATCCAATCTAGCCTAACCTAAACTAACCGAACCAATCCCAACCTAACCTATCCTAACCTAACCTATACAAATCCAACCTAACCTATAATAACCCAACCTAACCTAACCCATAATAACCCAAGCTAACGTTACCTAACCTAACATAACCTGACTTATCCTAAGCCATAATAATCCAACTTAATCTAACCTTACCTATAAACTAACTTGAACTATACTAATCCAACCTAATCTAACCTAATCTAGCATAACCCAACCTAACCTATCCTAACCTATAATAACTTTTTTTTAAATATTTCCTTACTTGTAAAAGAAACCAAAATACCAAAATAATATTTGCATAGAGTAAATTATGGTAAAAATTCTAGACACTCATATCAGGAATACCAAAAAAAGAAAATGTCATCAATAGAAATTATTCCGGCTGTCATCCAATACAACGAAAGCAAATTTTAATTTTACGTGATTAATCACGTAAAAAAAATAAAAAGCAATTAATTAATTAATTAATAATTAATAATTAATTAATTCACGTAATTAAAATGCTAAAATTAAAAAATTCCCGAATGCATTCAGATTCCTTCTATATTAATTAAGGTAAATCCGAAGGTTTTACTTAAAAATATTTCGTATTATCCTTGTCCAGCGTTTCCGAATAATACCTTAATATATATTATATAAATATTTATACCTGGCAAAATGATTGTTTTATTATACATTTAAGTACATGTCAGATTAGAGATTTGTTGGCTAATTTTACAATCAACGAAGCGTTTCTATCTTCCGATTGTCTTTCATGTTATTTTATTGGGTTGGCAGTGCCTATACTTTCGCGTATATCATATCGGTGTTCTGTCAAAATAATGCGAAATTATTATTTACGTAAATAATATTAAATATCAATATTTTTCAAAATCGTACATGCAAAGAGTTGTTGTTTATTGTCATTAAGTTGAATCAAATGTTTGTTTTAGAAACGATGCCATTGCAAAGTTTAAATAAACTTCCAGAAGAAATCTTTTTATTTTGCATATTTAAATATTCGCGCCAGCCCCTCGGTTCGTTCTTTCACCGCCAGAGGAGCGCTCTCTCGGCTATCATCTATTGACGCGGTGCGTATCGGCCATGTTGAATGAACGCGTACTTTTTTCGTCAAACGTCAAACGTAATCACGTAATTGTGGATAATTTTCACTGTAATGTAATTAATCCAATGGATCATAAACTTTCTAAAACATATTTTCTTCGATAATATCCAAAAATTGTATGAGCAGAAACGATATTTTTGAATAAATATCGTATTACATGTGGCGATTCTATTTCAGTATGAAATCGTGTCTTAATCTTTAAAGTCTTATTTATACACAATTTGAATTTGACCAATCACAGGGCCTACACCGTCCAGACGCTGGAGTATTAATAATATTGGAGTTTTACCTACCATTAAAACTCTTATTATGTTGCCTTCCTTATCCAGAATATTCCTAGGTGGGAGAGATAGCATCTCTGTTTCTATGCGATTAGGGCTTCTCTCCTCTTTCAGTGTTCAAATTTCGCGCCATTTCCCGCGAGTATTTGTCCCTCTGAAATGTCACCCACTGCCGCCAACAGCTGGGCGTACGCAAGTGTAAATGCGACGCCATTTTCTCAATTGTAGTCTCACCAGACAGGGGATGAGGAATATTCTGGATAAGGAAGGCAACATAATAAGAGTTTTAATGGTAGGTAAAACTCCAATATTATGTAGTGCCGTTCCTTATCCAGAATATTCCTAGGTGAGAATTGTCTGCTATCGTCTGGTGGCAGTGTTGATGTCAATTGTGATCACCTTCATGTAGAAGCGTCAGTTGGAGGTCTGCCCTCACACCGATCGCTTCTCCTTCTGACTCCAGAAATGGAGGACCTTTGGGGGTCTGCCCCCCTCGGGTGAATGATTGGATTAAATAGGTTTGTCAGGGATGATGAAGTTCCCAGCTCCTGAATATTGGACTGTCTTATTTCTTTTCTGTAATATTTCTTGAAGGTACTTTCACTCTGCCAATTTCCCTGTTCCAAAATTTTTTCTATTGGACAATTTTCAAACCAACGAAGTGAAGCCACTGCCGATCTAGTGCTTCCCGCAGAGGCCTCAATACCAGCATCTCTAAGTATTGTCTTGACCCATCCACCTATAATTGTTCTAGAAGCTGCTTTTGTTGGACCCGATGTGGATAAAAACAGGTTATCAATATTGAGTACCTCTCGTCTCCTGTCCTCTGAAAGAACACGCAGCTTCTTAAGCCAAAAAACAGGATCTATGGATTGATTTGATGAGGAGTTTAATCTCCATCCTGATTGTTGATACTTTGCAGAATCTGTCTTTGAGCCAAATGCAGGCCATAAAATAATATGATCGTTCATATCAATAAAGTGTTCCGAGGTTAACCTCAAAAGTGTCAGATCATGTACCCCTCGTCCGGAGGCTAATAGGAGTATGACTGCACACCTTCTGGATGCTTCAAATAAGGTTATGTTTTCCACATTGTTATTCTGAAGCCAAGAACATACCTGTCTCGGGTCCCAAATCGTGTCCCGTTGCACTTTAAGCGAGCTGTTTACTATGCCCTTCATAACTTGCTTCACCACGAGATGGTTACTTAGTCTATTTTCATTATCTGGGTTGCATAAAGTTGAAATAGCTGATTTATGCAGAGCTATAGTGCTAGGAGCTAAATTTAGCGATATTTTAAGATGTGCAAGAAACTTTGCCAACTGAGCTCCCGTTGGATCTCTGTAATTAATGTGGTTGGAAGAGCACCACTTGCACCATCTAATCCATGGTGCTTTATAAGAGGCTAATGTTGAAGTTCGCCAGCTGGTCTTTAAAATCTCTCTTTCTCTATCGGACCATCCTTGCAATGCATCATCCCAGCCCCAATTTTCCACACTTGCAGCTCCAGTTGATGTATTTGCGGTGGGTGAGAGCCTGTGGTGGTATCTATCAGTACCTCCGGTAGATACTTGATCTCCTGGGGTACGCTCAAGGCTCTCTGTTTCAGGTCTGGTAGCCAAAATACTTTTGTCCATTTGGGAGCTACTAGCAGATAAATTCCTGTGGAGTTGTTCAGATGAGCCAGCACTCGGGGAATTAGACACGGAGGCGGAAACACCCACGCCAGGGGAAAGTGCCACGGTCTGCTGAAAGCATTGTGGAATATCGCAGCTTTGTCTTTCCTGTCTATGGATACATAGTGCTCCACTACATGAGCTGTCGAAGAGGCAAACAGGTCCACAATGGGTCTGCCCCATTTGTGAAAAATCTGTTCTGTTGCAGGAGGTAGCAGGTGCCACTCCGGAAGACGAGTTCCTCGGGACAAGTGGTCCGCAAGGCCGTTGTACCGACCCGGTAAGTAGTGAACTTGCAGGGTTATATTGTACTTGTCTACTAGAGACAAAATCTGGAAGGTCAGATGAAGGAGCCCCAAAGATTTCGTCCCTCCTTCGTTCCTCAAATAAGCGAGAACTGTTCTGTTGTCCGACTGTATTAGAACTGTAGAACTCCTCAAACATTTGTTCTGGTACTTCAAGGAATTTAGTATAGCAAACATCTCTTTCAAATTGCTGTGCCAACCCTGCTGTTCGCTGGTCCAATTTCCCGCAATCGGAGTATCGTCCACTTGAGCGCCCCAGCCATGATCTGCTGCATCGGTCGAGAGGAAATGAGAGGCATCTGGGACGTGTAGTGGCATAAATACCTTTATATTCCGTGCCCACCATGATATGTCTTCCATTACAGGTTTCTTTATGAGAATTCTCGTTTGTACGGGAAGTTTCATCATAGAGTGCATTTGTAGTTGCATCCTTCGGCAATGAAGACGACCTCTTGGAGCGACGAATGATGCAAAATTTAGCTTTCCCAGAATTCTCTGAGCCTCTTTTAAATTCCACTTTCCTCTTTTTTGAAGCCTTTGAAGGGATTGTTGCAGGTCTTCGCATTTCCTCTTGTTCAGTGACTTCTGACCACGTTTCGTGTCCCACATTATACCTAGATACTCCACTACTTGTGTAGGCTCGCTGACGCATTTTTTCAGATTGACAGTCCAACCTAAGTATCTTAGTAGATCCAAAAACAGTTTTGTTTGGACCTTCAGAGTTTCCTTGTCCTGGTGGGCCAGAAGGAAATCGTCTAGGTATACAATTGTCCTCACATTTTGATGACGTAGAGTCTCTGCGACCCAATTGGTCACCTTGGCAAAGGCTTGTGGAGCACTGCTCAGGCCCTGGGGAAGGCATGTCATTTGTAAAAGCTGTCCTTTGTACACAATCCTCAGAAAACGACGGTGAGACTCTGCAACTGGTATGTGGAAATATGCGTGCGATATGTCTATTTTTGTCATCCAGTCTTGCGATTGGAGAAATTCGGGAACTTTCTGATGACAAATTAAGGAAAATTTTCTTACCGATAAGAAGTGGTTGAGACCTTTCAGGTTGAGGATAGGTCTGTTGCTGCCGTCCCCTTTTTTGACCAGGAACATTTGGGAAAGAAAACCGGAGTTGTGAACTGCCGGCTCCAGCATATTTAGTTTTTTGAGGATTTCTATTTCCTTTGTCATTGCTGGGGTAGTCTTTGTCATGAATCTTTTTAAAATTAGGGCAGTTGGGCGTAATATTAGGGGCTTTGTAAAGAAGGGGATTTTGTAACCCCCTATGATTTTTAGAATGACTCTGGGAGCATTTAGAGCTGCCCAATTGTCTTTGTAATTCAACAACTGCCCCGCCCGAAACTGTGGCCTCCAGTCATGAACCCCTGTAGTAACGCCGGTTAGAGGTCTGCCCCCGAACTGGTCGCTTGCTACTATCCCTTCCCCCCCTTTTAACTCCGGAGGTGGAGGGCTGGGGGTACCTTTGGGGGTCTGCCCCCCTCGGGCGAAAGGGATCTCGGGATGGAAAAAATTCTCGAGGCGGAAAGGAATCTCGGGCCGGAAATAAATCTCGGGCCGGTAAGAAATCTCGGCCTGGTTTCGATACCCTTTTTGTACCAGTTCCCTCCTTTGGTGGACCAGTTGATGTCTTGGCCTGTTGAAGAGAGCGGAAACAATTCTTCACCCCTCCCAATTTCTGCAACTGGGCAGAGAGGGCTTCTTCGTTGAAGAGATGAGAGGAGGTCGGAGGTATCTGCATCAATACTTTTTTGTCCGATTTCTGTAGGCAGGAATTGAGGATTCGATCCCTCCTGAGTTCAATCATCTCTGCTCGTTTTCCACACGTAATCTGCAGCAAATCATCGGAACATTTTTGCAAGTCGTTCTGACCACCAAACAATTCATTAATTTTTTCGGACAAAGTCTCCGGGGAGACATCCTGCGCTTCGAAACCCCATTCAATCAGTTGCTGCAGAGACTGCTGCAGCTGCTCCCTGTATTTGAGAGCTGCATGTGTTATTGCCGCGAACGATCTTTCGATAGCAGCATGTTGGAAAGACGCGGAATCATACGGCTGCAATTCAAAGTTCACATCGAGCTCTTTGAAACCGGGGTCGGCAAGATGGTCCTTGATGACCTTGCTATACCTCACATTGGCCCAATCTTTTTTGTTAAAGCATTGAATGCGCTCCAACACTTCGAGTCTGTCTTGAGGAGGTGCAGGCATCAAGGGTTCTTTGAGAGAAGTGGTGGGTCCCGCCATTTGAAAGGTACGAGAGCTATGCCCGGCTTCAACTGAGCACAAACTTTCATTTTCCCCGGTGGACATATTGTCTGCGGCTGTATTATCTCCGAATCCAGACCACTGCGTTTTCAAAACAAAGTCTTGCAGTCTGCCTACTTGTTTTGATAATCTTTTAATTGAACGGGCCATTCCCTTCTTCCGCCTTCTGGAGCGTGAACCTTTGGTGTTTGAAGAGCTCTTGGAAGCAGAGCTATCGGAACTCGGTGAACGCCGGCGATGCATTCGTCTCTTTCGTTTGTCACACACGGATTCACACGAGGAACTTTCAGAACACAAATGCTTCCGTTTTTTACGTCTTTCGTCACGATTTTCGCGATGTTTACTCGCGGATGCGCGAATTTCAATCGCTTCGCTAACATTAGTCGACATTGTAGAATTCTTTTTGGAGGAGAAATATAATCTTTGTTTTTAGTCGCGATATTACAACTTAAACAACCGCCCGCGACAAAAACTTGATGTCAATTGAGAAAATGGCGTCGCATTTACACTTGCGTACGCCCAGCTGTTGGCGGCAGTGGGTGACATTTCAGAGGGACAAATACTCGCGGGAAATGGCGCGAAATTTGAACACTGAAAGAGGAGAGAAGCCCTAATCGCATAGAAACAGAGATGCTATCTCTCCCACCTAGGAATATTCTGGATAAGGAACGGCACTACATAATATCAGATATTTCAAAAGGTTTTGTTGCAGGACCCAAGTGGGACATCAATCCATATTTGTTTTGACCTCTTGATTTGTTCTTTAAACATACTGAACAACTTTCGCAGGTTCTCTTTATATTGTTTGTCATATTTTCTGCTGTGTACAACGAGCTTATCATTTTTTGCATTTGTTTAATTCCTATGTGACCTAGGTCTGTATGAACATTTTTGATAAATACTATGCTGAATTTTTCTGATAGAATTATTTTTTCTCTTTTTTTTACTTTTTTGTAATAAACATTATTCTTCAATATCAATTTATCTCTTCTGCACTGTATCTTCTCATTTTTCACCTGATCTTTTAAAATATCTTCTAATTTTATTAAGTTGATAACTTTTAATTGCTCTCGCCCTTGAGGTGATTTTTCACAAAAACGGCGCTCTACAAATTATCCAATTATTATTATTATTATTATTATCTTGGTTCTCATCTGGTTCTAAGACTGGGTTTCTGCTTAGGCAATCAGCTTCAATATTGTATTTACCTGGAGAATATTTAATTTGAAAATCATATTGTGATAGGTAGTATGTTAGATCTCCTAATTCTTCATCAGTTCTTGATTTTATATTCATATTCTCTAATGGCTTGTGATCTGAAAAGACAGTAAATTTCTTACCTATCAATAGATGTTGCCAATATTTAATACATTCTTTGATAGCTAGGCATTCCAGATATATAGCCTTCTTCCTTTTTTGAACTTCATTCAATTTCTTTGAGAAGTAAGCTACTGGTTTTTCCTCATTGTTTTCTTGTGGCTGTTTTAGGATAGCTCCCACTCCTAGTATACTAGCATCTGTGTATACATGTATAGGCAAGTTCGGGTCAAATATGGTTAATATTGGTTGAGAACATAAAATTTGTTTCATCTCATCAAATGACTCTTGGCATGCCATAGTCCAATCAAAGGTTTGACCTTTCCTCAAAAGATTATGCAACGGATCCAATTTCATTGCTATTTTTGGCACATATTTATGGTAAAAGTTTATTTTTCCCAAAAATTGTCGCACGTTTTTCTGCGTTTTTGGGGTTGGAAAGTTTCTTATTGATATCAAGTTATCTTTCAGAGGTCTAACTGAATTATTTTGTATTATGTGACCCAAATATTTAACCGAGTCAGCTGCGAACGTGCATTTTGTAAACTTCAGTCTTAAGCCTTCACTTTCAATCGCTTGAAACAGCTGTGTTAGATGTTTGACATGATCTGAGAAAGTTTTTGAAAAAACCAGGATGTCATCTATGTAATTTACTGTGAAATCTCCGAGTTTGTGTTTCCGTATTATGTTACACATTATCCTCTGAAATATTGCTGGTGCGGTTTTTAAGCCGAATGGCAAACATGACCATTGGTAATGACCTTCTTGAGTGACGAAAGCAGTTTTGTGCCTGTCTGTGACTCGCAGAGGAATTGACCAAAATGCTGAGTTCAAGTCTAGTGTTGAGAAAAACTTACAATCTCTTGTAAGTTTTTAGATTCTCACGGCCAAAAGCATTTTTGTTGTTTGTTTTTGGGGTGTTATGCCGTGTTGCGCTAACTCCTTCTTTAGCCGACGTTTCGGACAGCGTTGCAGTGTCCATCATCAGGGCAGATCCGGTAGATCCGAAGATGTGTAAAGTGAAGATGTGTACAATCTCTTGTTTTTACCATCAGGTCTTCAATAAGCGGGAACGGCTGTGATTGAGGGACAACAATTTTATTTAAATCTCTGAAATCTATGCACAATCTAGATTTTTTGTTTTCATCTTTTTTATAAGCCAATGTAACTGGAGCTGCAAATGGACTATATGATTCTTCTATTATATTTTTTTCTAGTAATATTGCAATCTGTTTTTCAATCTCTTTTTTATCTTCGATTGTGCAACGATACGGTCTTTTATTGCAATATTTTTCCACTAACAAATCAATGTGTGCTTCATAATCTTTTACCTTTCCAATGTCATATTTGTCCTTTGCAAATACAGATTTATTCTTCACTATTAATTCATCAATCACTTTTTGTTGATCAAAGTCTAGATGATTTATTTAAGTAATGAAGTTTTTTTTTGTAAAATTTTCATTGAAGTTTATTAAATTATTAGATTGGGTTTGATTAGAAACTATTTCATTTATTTGTGTTGGAGCTTTCTGACTGATTTCGAAGTTTTCATGTTGAATTAAGCTAAATTTTTGTATGCAATCAAGTCCAATTAAAAAATCGTAATCAAAATTTTCTTTGTCTATTACAAAGACATCCATATTTTTTTCAATGTTAAAAATAGTTACATCCAGTGATATAATACCAATTGCCTTTTTAACGCCATTAATTGTTTTTAAGTTAGTATTGTTCGAATAACCTGTTTTTTCATTGTTTATCTTCAATAACCTTGAGTTTATCAATGACACATTAGAGCCCGAGTCGTAGATTCCAAATACTTCTACTTTTTTATTTAACACTAACTTTACTTTAATTAATGGCGGCACTATTAGTTTTTTTGGTTCTCACATTGCAGTTCGCATTCTAATTCTGAATTATTAATGTGCTTTATTTTCCTCTTATCATTTTCATTATTATTATTCTTTGTTCTGAACCAACATAAATCTTCTGAGTGATAGCGCACACCTTTATTTAATTTTTCACAAATGCTACATTTTTCTTTCAACGGCTTAGTGTCATCTTTCTTTCTCATATACTTTTTCTTCGAAACTAAATGTTCTAATTTGCCAAGTTCATTAAACAAGTCTTTTGTTTCTATAATCTCATCCTTGTTGATTTTATCTGTTATATAATCTGGTAAACCGGCAGCAATTATATCGGTTAAAGTCCCCTGATCAATTGTTCTTCTTACTTCAAGTAAAAGTCTTTCTTTTTTAACCGCATATTCTAATAATGATCCTGATTGATACTTGAAAGATAAAGCATACCTGCTAGCAGTCCAACCTTTATCACCATAGGTTTGCAGAAAGTTTGATTTCCAATCTAACCACTCTGATTGTAAACTAAGCTTTATCATCATGGACGAATACCAATCTGTACATGATTTGTCCAAAAATAATCTGAAGATTTTAATTTTTTCTTCGTCCTTAGTAATGTCAAACCTTGCACATTCTGTTTCAAATACTTCCATCCAGTGACATGCACTTATATTTTTTCCATTAAATTTTTCAAGTACAAACCTGTCAGCTTTTTTTTTTTTTTTTTTATAGTGAATAGCTAACTTTTTCATGCTTTGTTTTTCGTTTTTCTGCTGATTTTCAACTAATTTTTCCAAAATTTTCACTATAGGGTCTTCTGAACTCCTGTTATTGGCAATAGACACTTGTTCTTTGGTAATTTCCTCTAGAAATTGGTCCTGAAAAATCATGTTTTTATCCGCATCCACATATGTTTGTGAAATATCTTCGGTCATTTTTATCCATACACTTCTGGTTTGGTGTCTTTTTTTTAATGTATTTTTTACTGTAGTATAAGCCTTAGAGGTGTAGATAGGTTTGTGGAGTGATGCTGCTTGACATTCTTCAGGAATCAGGAAAACTTTGTCATCTTGTATAATAATTGAGGTTATGGCAATAAAATTAGACTTTCCGTCTGTTGTTGGTTTTGATTGAAATGTAAACTTCAACTTTTCCATATTGTGACAAGAAATGTCGTTTTATAATGATAATTTCCTTGTGATTTGGACGACAGTCAATTAAAACACAATTGAGTTTCTCTGTAATGAAAGAAGAGGTTTATTTTGTTAATCTCACAAGATTTACATAAAGAAAAGCATTCAGTAACAAAACATTACCTGTAATGAAAGAAACGACATTTAATGTTATTAATTTTATGTCAATTCCGATAAATTACGATAGCAATTAGAAATTATTTCCATCAATCTGTCATGTCACAACCCATAGATTATTTTTACTATGTCACCATAGATTACGAAATATCGAGTCGACTGTGTAGGTACTGTGGCGCACATCCAGCCAGTCCACTACACACACAGCCACAATGACGAGACAAGCTCGGCATTGCCTTGAATTAAAGAAAATTATATTTTTCTTTACATATATATTATGGTAATAAGTATGATTAATGTACAACTTTTCTTAATCCAATTATAAAAAAATAAAGAAAAAAAATTGGTTTTTGAAAAAAAAAAATTTTCATATCCTCGTTTAATCATATTATTATTTTTTTTTAAACAATGCATATATTTTTTACATACCTTGATTCAATGCACAAGTAAATTAAAAAAGATTGTTTCATTTGCATGTTTAGTTTAAAAGTTATGTAAGATATTCAAGATCTAGTCATGAACAAGACGTCCAATCTGGAAAAAACACAAAATGATATTCTAGATCAGAATAACAAAATACTTGAAAGTATTCAATTTATGAGTTCTCAATATGAGGATTTCATGGCTAGAATCCGTGACATCGAACTAAAAAATGATGAACTCACTAAAAAGAACTCAACCCTGGAAGCTAGGATTTATGTCTTGGAAAAATGTGTGGACATGCAGGAAAGGGAACTCAAAGCGAACAACATAGAAATAAGAGGCATCCCAGAAATCAAAGGAGAAAATCTGCAAGACGTTTTTTTCAATATCTGCAAAACAACAAAGTCCTCCACTGATACAAAGGACATTGATGCCATTCATCGCGCAGCAAAAAAAAACAACAAGAGTCATCCGAGAGAAATCATTGTTAAATTCAAAACGAACATAGCAAGAGAAAACCTGTTAACAGACGTAAAAACTTTCAACAAAAACAAACAGAATCCAGAAGACAAATTGAACACCTCAAACATCGGTATAGCTGGTTCCTGCTCGCCGATCTTCATTTCAGAACAACTAACATTTCGCGGTAAACAGCTGTGGTACAAGACACGAACAGCGGCGAAGGAGAAACAATATCGCTTTTTTTGGATTAAACGGGGGCAAATTTATCTTCGTAAAAACGAGGGAACTAATGCCATTGTTATCTCAGACGAAAGCATTTTGGCTGCGCTTTGATAAATTTGAATTAATGGCTATTCCTTCGAGGTATGTCTTGACCCGTGCATTTATGTCTCGCTCTATATTTCTCCATATTTGTTTCATTTCCTACCCTTCTGGAATTCATTTGTTATGTATGTTATGCAGTTCCTGCTACCTTATTATTATTATTATTATTGTTTTGTCTTCTTGCTATCTCTTTCATAGTACTATATCTAATTACATTATTTATACCATATTATTATATATTACTCATATTTGTATAATTTACTACCGTTTTCTAATTCATTTGATATCAAGCAATTCTTGCTACCATTTTGTTTTTACTTCTTGCTATCTCATTAATAGTACTACATCTAACTACAACATTTGTACTATATTATTTATATTAAGCACATTTACCATTTTAACTACATTTGGAATCGCATTTAATTATATATTACTCGGGAACCAACTTCTATACAACACACAACCAACACATACTTATGATTCAATTAAATTATGATACCGGAAATGATTTCGGCATAGATCTTAACATGAATGTCATTGATGATATGAACAATCTAAATAACTATAAATGGTGTGCTTACGGCGTTAAAATTATACACCAAAATATAAGAAGCATTTCTAATATTGACGATTTTTTAATTTTTCTGGATCAATTCAATTACCAATTCGACGTTATTATTTTATCGGAATGCTGGCTTAGTAAAGATTACACCTCAAAAGTTATTCACAATTACTCTGAACACCACACAAACATATATCTTAATAAGTCTAGCGGGATCGTTGTATACATCAGAGACGGACTTCAATCTCAAGTTGATGAAATTTTCTTATCACAAGCCAACTGCCTGAAAATTGTATTGAATAATAATCTATGTATTTTTGCAATATACAGATCGCCCTCTTTTCAAAATATTGACACTTTTCTGAATTCACTCCAATCAATTATCAACAGCTCAAAAAATATAGAACGGCAAATAATTATAGGCGACCTCAACATCAATACAATTACCGAATACCACCGCCAATCCAACGATTACCTATGTTTGCTAACTGAAAATGGGTTCATTCAGACAATTATTAGCCCTACTCGTGAGCAGGGCATGAGTAAATCTTGTCTTGACCACATCAACGTCAAAAAAATTAACCATGTTGACTCATTTGTCATTCACTCTACAATCTCAGATCACTATACAACAGCACTCTGCCTTAAAAACAAACCTCCTAATCCTGCTAAAATTAAACATGTTGCAAGAATAAACTATAATAACTTAATTGAAGACTTGAGCTCAGAAAACTGGCAAAATGTTCTAGACCAAACTGATGCCGACTCATCGATGAATGAATTTATCACTAAATTACATTCATACATTTCTAAACATACAAGCAATAAACTTATACCACATAAACAAATAAAACTTACGCCATGGATCACCCCTGGCCTTATCAAATCGATTAACATTAGGAACCAACTTCATAAAAAGGCGAATAGGTGCCCTGAAAATATTATAGTACAAGCTCATTACAAAAATTATAGGAACTTTTGCAAAAAACTAATAAAATCGGCCAAAGAAAATTATTATAAAAAAATAATTTACGAAAATAACTATACTCCAAAACGTTTATGGGAAGCATTTCGCAATATAACTAAAACAAAAATAAATAAATCTTCCGATATTAAATCACTGAACATCAATAACGCGAACACCTCAGACCCAAAAATCATTGCGAATTTTGCCAATAACTATTTCACGTCAGTGGGAGTCACACTTGCGAAAAAAATTCTCAACAATCTTAATACAACAGAATCCGATCTCGCTAAGTTAAAAATCTCTAATTTCGGTCATAAATTAGAAAACATCCAAACAACTTCAAACGAAGTCATAAATATAATTGACGAACTCAAGTCATCGAATGCTTGTTGTCCTGATAACGTTTCATCAATTCTGCTAAAAATTACTAAATCCTTCATAGCAACTCCAATCGCGTATATTTCCAATCTAAGCTTCAATTCAGGAAAATTTCCAAATCATTTAAAACACTCTATTGTTATACTGCTTCGCAAAAATGGAGATAAATCGCAGATACACAATTACCGGCCAATTTCTTTGCTCAATTCAATCTCGAAAATTATTGAGAAAATTGTAAAGAATCGTCTAAGTCATTACCTTGAAAAAAACAATATCCTTTCCAATAGACAGTATGGCTTCAGACCAGGATTGAACACTGAAAATGCCATTACAAACCTGACGAAAATCATCTCCAACAATATAGATAGAGGAAGAAAATGCATTGCGCTCTTCTTGGATCTAGCCAAAGCGTTCGATACTATCTCACACAAAATTCTCTTGAAAAAACTACAGCGCATCGGCATTCAGGGTCAGCTACTTAAGTGGTTAGGTAGTTATATAGAAAATAGGAGCCAAAGAGTGAATATTAACGATACTCTAAGCGATCCGGCTGATATAAACTTTGGTGTACCTCAAGGAAGCACTCTAGGACCACTTTTATTCAATATCTATATAAATGAATTATGTAACAGTTCATTTGCCGATCATATTATCACCTTTGCCGATGACACAGTATGTATTATTATTTGAAGGCAAAAATTGGAATAAAGTTCATAGTAATGCAGAAATTGGTATTAACAAGGTAAAACAATGGCTAGATAATAATCTTCTCACTCTCAATACTGACAAAACTAAATTCATTTGCTTCAGTGCAACTCAAGCGGGACAACCAAGAGAAACTCAAAGAATTATTATACACCATTGCAATGACCCAAACACTTGCAATTGCAATACCTTAGAGTATGTGGATAGCATAAAATATCTAGGAATTATTGTAGACAAGAATCTGAGATGGAATGAACATATCTATTCAATCTCCACAAAGGTCAGAAAACTCACGCATCTTTTCATGGCGATTAGAAATATTCTATGCGCAAAAGATCTAAAACTAATGTACTATGCCATGTGCAACTCTTTACTTGAATATGCATCTTTAGGATGGGGAGGATGTACCAAATCAATTCTGGACCCCTTAGCCAAAGCACAGAAATCACTACTAAGGGTCATACTTAAAAAACCATTTAGATACCCCAGTAATGATTTATTCAAAGAGATAGGAGTTCTGGATGTGAGGCAACTATTTATAAGAAAAGTTATATTATACACACAAAAATATCGTCACCTCTTCCCCTCCGTAGAACACTATCACAACACCCGACATGCAGGGAGGAATCCAATAGTTCCACTTGCTACTATGACATCCCTTGCTCAAAGACAATATTCTTACCTAGGTCCAAAAATGTTCAACCTTATACCCGGTTCTTGGAAATTGAAAAGTGGAAGCGTCCTGCGTAAATTAGTCAATGATTGGATTCTAAACTTAGGGAGAGTCGAAAGTGAACGTATGCTGTATAACTGTTAAACAAAATCACCAAACTTTCCTGATCACTAGACCAAAATTCCTACCACACTTCATTGAGTTCTGATATTGCTCCGCAATGTTTCGACATCCATTCTGATGTTTTTATACCTTCTGATGTTTTTCAACCTAAGATTTATGATTATGCGCCCCTGAAGCCTGTCTGCTCATTAGGTACATCACTACTGTAAAGCGTATCACATTTGTACGTCGCACACTAACTCTGTGTGAAACTTGGTACCTACTACGGTAATGATTTATAATAAATACATAACACAATATGGCGCACGAAGTAATGCACCAATTTCACCAAAATAGCACTAAATCAGGTACTATGTATTTATATTCATAGTTTATGTTTCATAGTTTATATTTCTATCTATATATACAGGGTGTCCGGGGGTAAAGTGCAGTAACTTCGTGGGGGGATTCTACATGATCGTAGGAGTAAAAAAGATAAATAACTTTTTCCGAAATTCCAATTTTTTCTTTTTCATACAAAAAGACATACCTGCTAAAATGCCATAGTGTAGGTGCAAATTTACCCGATAAATTCGCAAGTGTGAACGTGGCAACGTTGCATATTGTGAGTGGCGCGTATCCATGGAAACCGATATTGTGAGTGGCGCGTATCCATGGAAACCGCATGTGAATTGTAAACAATAACAACACAGAGTTCGCCGTATGTTTTGATATTTTACCAAATTCAAAAAGAGAACTGCACTAAGATCACGTTACACTTTTTATTATAAAAAATATTAATAACTCATTGAACACTTAACTAATTTCATCGCTTTTTACTAATTTAAAATATTTTCAAAATGTCCACCTTCTGCTTGTAGGCAAGTATGTAAACGTACAGTAATATTATTTATAATTCGTACATTGTGGCGTATTTCATCTGCGGCTTCGTGAATACGTAACCGGAGATCTTCGACGTTATTTACTTCTTTGGCGTAAACTTTATCCTTCATCGCACCACAAAAGAAAAAATCTAACGGTGTCAAGTCTGGAGAACGCGCCGGCCATGGCGAAGTACTCCCTCGTCCAATCCAACGATCTGGGAATTGTTCGTCTAGGTAGCGACGAACGGCAAGTCCGAAATGTGGTGGAGCTCCATCCTGTTGAAACCACATTTCACGTCTTCTATTTAAATCAACTTCTTCCAAAAGAACGGGAAGGTCATTCTTCAAGAAATCCAGGTAATTTATTGAATTAAGCCTAGGTGGCAACACATGCGGTCCTATAATTTGATTGTTAATAATTCCAGCCCAAACGTTAACGGAGAATTGAACTTGATGGTGCAACTGCCTTACGGAGCGCGGGTTTTCTTCCGCCCATTCATGCAAGTTATGCAGGTTTATCACACCAGTTCTGTTGAACTGGGCCTCGTCCGTCCAAAGGATGTTCCCAATGAAGTTCGGGTTATTAAGTTGCTTACGAAGTAGCCACTGACAATATGCAATCCTTGATACGGGGTCACGTTCCAGAAGGCCTTGCACGCACCGATAATGGAACGGGTGCATTCCGTACGTCTTGAAGAGATCCCAGATAGAACTCTTAGGAACACCAGTCATTGCGGAAATTCTACGAAGCGACAATGTAGGATCATTTACAATTGTAGCCATGATGAAGTCTTCGTCCGCTATTGGTAAATTAATAGCATTGTTGTTTCGGGGTCTTCGGCCAATTCCTTGTTCGCGAATAAGTGCATGCGTTTGAACAAAAACACGAGCGTTGGGCACATTACGATTCGGAAAACGACGTGCATATTCCCGGCGCGCCGCTTCGGAATTTCCACCATGTAGTCCATAAAAATAATGAATATCTACCCGTTCTTCGTTGGTAAAGCGAGGCATTGTCACAATAATTCTGTATTAAAATTACGCACAAAAGAAACACATTTTTAACAGTTAGGTTACTCTTAAACTAAATAAAACTCGATGTTTAAGGAAAACACGCACCGAATAAAGATGTACTTTTTAGTAAGACTTAAACACTAGATAAAGACACTAAATTAACAAGTTTTTATTTAAATGAGACTTTTAACACTAGATAAATTAAATTTTCAAAGTTGTTTACTCCGCGCGTCAAATACATTACATTCAAAGCACAGACGTTTGCTTACTGAAGGGGCGCGGGATGTAGATTTGGCAACGACGAAAAAAAGAATGCCGTCTAGGCACGTCGGAGAAATTTTTCGTTATTAGCTTAAAAGTACATCTAAAAGTTGGAATTTCAGAAAAAGTTATTTATCTTTTTTACTCCTACGATCACGTAGAATCACCTCCCGAAGTTACTGCACTTTACCACCGGACACCCTGTATAGTTATTGTTTTTACATTTTAGCAGTAGTTCAAGAAATGAGCGCGGTGTAAATTCGTATTGTCGTATAATATAATTTGTTCTGAATTCATGTTTTAATTCAGTGAAAACAATCATGCACATAATTTATTACACATTCTAGTTACAACGCTTACCTCATACTCTGTAAATTTTAATATTTTATGTTACCAGGTTAATTCGGTAAATCCGATTATAATATATGGTACCAGATTAATTTTTTCTACTTCTCACAAAACAATGTATGTGTACTTATATTTATTATATACATTTTCTTTATTACACAACTTAGTTTCAGAGAAAAATGAAACTTTTTTTTTTTGGTTTTTGTTATGTAATTATGTACATTTCAGTAATAATATGAACTAAACATGTCAATTTGTCTGTCCTAGAACGGGAAACTTTCCTAGCTGGACAGGCAAAGCATCCAATATGTAATATGTACTTTCTTTTGATAAATAAATAAATTAATAAATAAATAAATTAATAATAAATAAATTTAGTACACCACTGCACTTAAAACTTTTGGTATAAAATTAATTCGGATGTGAAGGACAATTTTTTAGCCAAACAATTCGGAGGCCAATGGGTTAAATTAATTTGAGCACTTTTGTTTAAAATCTCGCGACGCACTTACTCTGCAACTAACTCCCCAAAATTATCAAAAAACTGTCGAAGCTTTCCAAAACTGTGTAAAACTGTTTAAATTAATTTGAGCACTTTTGTTTGAAAATCTCGCAACGCACTTACTCTTCAACTACCTCCCCAAAAATTGTCAATAAACTGTTTTCTTTTTTTCTAAATCCGGAATTTATAACTGTATTTTCCCATTAATCACGTTCAAAATATGCTAACCTTTATCGACTTGTATGTTCTTTTCTATTTAGGTCATAGTCTTTGAAATTTTTTTGTGAATGACATGTTTTTATTTTATCAGGAAGAATGTTATAAAGTCTAGTCGCAAGATATCTAAAATTTCGTTGTCCAAAAGTAGTGTGCGTTACAGGAATTTGAAGTAAGTCTTTGTTATTGCTTCTAGTACAGCGAGTATTAGATCTTTTTTCGTAGTATGTATGTTTATTTGTGTATAGGTGAGTGAGTATTGTTTTTGCGTATGTCTGCCGAACATCAAACACATTCATAATTTTAAAGATCAAGTTCGAGTCAGTAAATAGAGGAAGCCTAAGAATTATTTTTATAATAGTTTTCTGTGCCCTTATGATTGGGTCTAGTGCAAATGAAGTTCCACCTCCCCACGCTATGATACCATACTCAATAATAGATTGACAGAGTGCAAAATAAACCATTTTCAAGTGTTGTAAGTTGAGGAAGTTTCGTATCGTTCTGAAGAAGTGCATGGTTTTTCTTATTTTGTTTGCAATACTTTGAGTGTGAAGATTCCATTTGAAGTATGGATCAATGGTGAGGCCGAGGTACTTTATCTGAGCAGTGCGCTCAATGTAGGGACACTGACAACATTCTTCAGAATTCAAACATGTGTGTATTCTAATAGAGGCATCGTCATGAGGTTGACCTGTAATATTAATGCTTGATGTGATGTATTTGGTTTTCTCGGCATTCAGTGTGAGCGTATTAGTATCCAACCATTTTTTTACAATGCTTATGTCCGTTTCAGCTTTTTTGTAGACAGCTGGCCAAGTGTCAGCTTCAAACAGAAGAACAGTGTCATCGGCAAAACTAACTATTTTCCCCTGAATATTAATGTTACATAAGTCGTTAATATACACCAGGAACAAAATCGGTCCTAATATGCTTCCTTGTGGTATACCATAATTAGTTGAGCAGGTGTTGCTTAATATGTTATTTATTTTAACTTGTTGCTTACGCCCATTAAGGTAGCTTTTAAAGAATTTAAGTTCGTTGTCCGCAATACCGATTTTTTCAAGTTTATTTGTTAATTTACTGTGCGATATGGTATCAAAGGCTTTAGATAGGTCTAAGAAGATTGAAATACATTTTTTGCTTTTATAAAGGTTTTTAACAATGAAATCAGTGACAGCAGCAATAGCGTCTGAGGTACTCTTGTTTTCTTGAAACCCGTATTGATTTTCTGAAATCAGTTTATGGCTCACGAGAAATTTTACCAACTGTGCATTGATAACCTTTTCAAATACTTTAGATAGACTAGTTAGTAGAGTTATTGGTCTGTAGTTGTTTATGTCTGTCTTGTTAATACATCTCTTAAACTTATAATACATCTCTACAGTGATCTACGTCATTACTTAACTATTTATAGAGACAATATACAGTACAATACTTACCTGGTAGGTCACTCAATTAACATTATATAATTGTTTATTAGCGAAATTTAGATACAGGATTTAGGACACGATTGGAAAATTGAATATAACTGGACTGGACTTTCTCTTAGGAATTGTATATTTCGACGACTCACTTTCCCCTCCCTTTTCTACGTGAACCCATCACTCTTCCGCGATTTTTTTTGTCTCCAACTTCCGATTTTTTTCCTGATTGTACGTAATTTTATTGCCAAATGTTCTAGTACGCTCCTTCTTTTGGGCGTGTTTTTTTATTTTTCGGGGGTGTACCTTTGTTTTTGTCTCTTTCATTCACGAAAAAGACATAAATAAGTTTTAATGTGCCAAAAATCACTTGAAAATGTTAACAAAAAAAGCTATAAATTTATTTTATCTCTGGCCATTAATTTTAATGGATTTTCTTTCTCCTATACCCACCATGTAAAGTCTAGTGGGTACTTTAGACAAAAATTCTGTTAAATCTTTCCACTTGAATTTTAAAGAAATCGGAAACCTTTTTTCTCGAGTAACAGATCTGTTGCAACCCCATCTCGTGTCGTCCCATGTGACGCCACGCGTTTAAAAGGGGTTGTGAACCCCTCAAAATGTCAAGTTAATCAACCTTGAATTCTGAGTGGCTTCTGCTAGTGCGTTAACCTAATCATTTTGTGGGAATATTTTCAAGGTCGATGTCATCTAAATCAAAGATTAACCACACCCCTCTCTTAAGATATCCTTTGTCCTGTCAACGACTTTTGACCTCCTTCTTTCTCTCTGTAATCCGATTGGGAAATTCAATTCTTCTGATAATTCCTGATAGAAAATTCCTACCCATGTATGCAGTTCCCTTTAATTAATACGCTCCTGTTCCGATAGATGTCTCTACTATGACAGTTTATACCATTTACCTTGGGAAAGACCTTGGTCCATCACAAGGCAACCCTCCTTAGTTTTAAAAGTGATAGTTGGATTCTTTGGTGACTGCAAAATTAACCTTGTACAATCTAGACCCTGATTCTAATGCGAAATTTAGGTACAGGGGATGCCGTGGGGGACAAAAACCAAATATTTATGCAGGGAGGAACAATACGTTGCAACAATTAATAATAATAACTCTCCGTCAGTACAGGGTGTTCAAGTAGTCACATCAACCGACGAACAGAATTACCTAACGCCTAAAGTCCTCCGTAATTCTAATAACTTTCACAACAACTAACATGAAATTCAATTAGAACGACATGCCAACCAGCTTGTGATTGGTTCATGGAATGCGCGATCCCTTAAGGCATCTTAACCAGCGGACGAGAATTCAAATTTCGGTAAAAGGCTGTCTCGCGATCGGACGTTTTTTTAGAACGAGACAGAAATACCGAATTCATTTCACCCGTACGCGTATTTCGCGGCTGACGAAAACTACAGCATGGTTCCGATGAAATAACAATTATTGTTGTTGAATTCTCGGTTGTAGCTTTCTTCCTAATAAGTAGTTACATACATATTTGTAAATTATACGTCGGAGTGCGTAAACATAAATAAATATAAATGTAGTACGTTGTCATGGTAAATATAAAATATCTAGGTATATGGCTTAATATACATTTAAAAAAAATTTCAAATATTTGTTTAATTTGTTTTTGAAAAATTTATTTTACATAGGTTTTCCAAAGGTGAGTAAAAATCTTTTGTTTTACATATTTATTCATTTGTCCGAAAAGTATTACCGGTAAGTTTTATTTCTAATACTTATCTTTAAAGTATTACATGATTTGATACGTATGACATTGAAAATTGGGTTTATTCCTTACAACTGAAGTATAGTATATATATTAAAACTAGGTTTTATTTCCAACTATTTTCTACGGTACCTACCTACATATGTAGTTATGCGATTGAATAATATTGTATCGCTTTCATGTATTTGTTTTCATGATTAACGGAGCGACCTGACTAATTTTCGAAATGTTATTAAATTCACGAGGTAAATTTCGATTGAAAAATCATAGTTTAGTATGTCAAAAATAACCTTGTCTTTTATCCTAAAACAAGAAGCTCAATTCACAATATGACTTTATGAAACTAACAAAAAGTAACACAAAAAATATTAAATATGTTGAATTATACCAATGTAATAGTGAATTGGACAGTAAAATAGAAATTATGAACAAAAAATTATTTGAATCGCACATCACAAATCGAAATTCATTTGGTTCGTGGCACTTTTTGACTACCAATCACAAACAATTTCACGTACTTTGGCATAAGTTTTAACATTTATACATGAAACATCGATGACAGACATAAACTCCTGTCCATAGTTGATTCTTTTCCCTGGAAATTAAACAACACGAAATTATCGCCAAATGTTATAAAAAATATGTGCTTATTCTGACTGATTCTTTCGAACGACCCTGTAGCAAATAAGTACGTACAATGTATGTACACGGATAATTAAATATCACTAACCTTTGTTTTTTCTGAAAATATATCTCCCACGTACGTTTTTGATGTCGTAATTTGTGCTTTCTAATAAAACTTTTTTCCAAGGGTATTTTCCTCACCATTTTTAAGCGAGGAATTTCTTTAAAATGTTATCAACGAGACTGGCGTGGAATAGACGTCCGCTCGCCGCCCTGTCGCAGCGGAGAATGATAAAATTTCGGCTTGCGCCGAAACAAACAACAAACGCGAATCGAAATTAATTACTATTATATACTTTAAGAATATATTTTTTTGTCATAAATTATTTCTAATGTTTCAATAATGTCTTGGTAAATTATTTTTCTAAAAAAATCTGAACCATACCAATTTGTAAGACCATAAATAAATAGTCCAATTGAGAGATTTTCGTCACAAAACGCGTGCTCGGATTTATTTATTAGTAATTTTATTTGAAATAAAAACAAAATTCTTATACATACTTATGATAGATAATTTATTGATTTTTTATACTGTATTATTATATGATTTGAAATATTTGCTGTATAATACAAATTCACCTTTGAAAATGCAACGGTAACACTTTATTATGATATGAAAATAATATTATTTTTCAAAATTTAACATCTTACTTTACTAGATAAAATAACGATCTTTCGAAATCAATTTGTGTTTTTTTCTAGAAAAGTGTCCATACGTCTAAAACTGGCCTCAAAAATGCCAAATTTCAGGTCAAGTCTACCTATTTCGCCTTAACAACAAATTAGAGGTAGTGGACAACGTTTTTAGTTATCTTTCGTTTGGGTAAAATCATCGCCAGTTTTTTGTCTCCCTTGTGTGGCCAAATATGATTTATGCGGTAATGGATTGTCATCGACGATACACACATTCGAGAAACCACATAAAATTTGATTATTGTATTAAAAAAGATGTATTGCCACCAGTAAAATTCAGTCTTTGATCCCAAATCCTAATCAATGACATTATAAAAATAAAAGACACTTCTTTTTTTTTTTTAAAAGCGGTGATGGTTTACACCATTGATGTATATACACTAGATCGATAATTACCGCGTAAAAAGCATTGCCACTGCAATTTAGGCCACAGCCAACTTTGCCGCTAACGTCAGTTCAGTGCTCAGTGAGACGCCGACCGAGTTAAACCGAGCGACACGCCGTCAAAACTATTTCCAAAATGGGTAAATGCGTCGTTAAAGAATGCAATTCAAGGTCACAAAAACATAATAAATCAAGCGGAATTACTTTCCACTCGTAAGTTTAATGTTTACATATTCACATTAAGTTAAAAAACGCTAAAATTGGAATAAAATATCGAATACTATAAATATAGGTTCAGTGTTGCCACTAAAAATTCGTTTTGGTTTTCCCACATTAATGAGAGAATACATAATTTATGTAATAAGTTACTATGGAGGTAACCTCTGATTTTAAATATTTTTGAAATAATATTAAATTATATTTTAATCTTCGTACAAAAGAATTCTTTAATCTTATTTTAGTTTATTAATGAATAATTCAGTAATTATATTTTTTTACGTATTTTATATTAATAATTTTGCAGTGTACCAAGAGATCCAGCACGCCGTGAGAAGTGGGTGGAAATTATTCGATTACTTAGAAAAGAGACAGACAAATGTTACTCTTATTTGTGAGTTTTGTTAAAAAATAAACTCATTTAGAAATATATTTTTCCTTTCTACCTCTTCAAAAGAGTATTTTTCGATTAAACCTATAATTTCGACAGATGTTTGAGTATTGTATGCTAGGTATAATACAAAATATTGCAACAAAAAATGTCTTTATTATTTAATTAATTATGCTTACTTTTAGTCATATAATAAAAAAAACGCATATTAAAATAATTTTAATTAGTTTATCTTATTACAAACTAACGTTAAAAAAACACTCTATTTTATTGCTTATGTCGGGTAAAATTTCAAATGGTAGGCAACACTGACGCGCCAGCGCAGGTTTGTGTTTCTGTCGTTGTCTAATCGTAGCGGCAGCATTGTTCTCGTGACTTGTGTAAGTGAGACAAATATATGTTTACTTTAAAATGTTTATTGGTTTCAAAGCTACGTCGTCGCGGTTGTATAGTGGTTATGCTTTTTTTGATGCGCGGTAATGAAGCTTGCTTCTCTATTTATATAACCTCATTGGTTTACACGTAGTTCCCGTGAGCACTTAGGCCATAGGCCCATTGTGCTATCTTCCATTTTACCTCATAATAATAATAATTGGATAATTTGTAGAGCGCCGTTTTTGTGAAAAATCACCTCAAGGGTGCTGTACAATTTATTTCCTAGGATCTAACTAACTAACTAACTAACCATCACGCCGTTTTCCGCAGGGGAGGGCAGAGAGGACGGACCGCCAAACAACTCGGTCTTGGCAAACACTCCTTGCCTCATTTACATTCATACATCGTCTCATACATACTCTTCTATTGTTCTGACTCTTGACATGGCCCGACTCAAGTATCTGATTCACTGGGTCATGCCATGTCTTCCTCGGGCGTCCCCGACTTCTGCTACCATTCACATTTGCATCGTATATTCTCCGTACACTCCTTTCTTCGCTCATTCGCTCTACATGCCCAAACCATCTAAGCGTCCCTTTCTTGATCTTACTCATTACGCTTACATCAGCCTTGCACTCTTTGCGGATCTCCACATTCCTCAAACGATCATACATGGTTTTACCACACATACGCCTCAGAGATCTCATTTCAACAGCATTCAATCTACTTCCATCCTTTCTTTGCCAGTTCCATGCCTCACTTCCATACATCAGGGTAGGCACCAGCACTCCATTGTGGACTGCTAACTTCGCTTCTTTGGACAATTTTTTGTTAGCGCCAACTGCGTTCAGTCCTCCATTAATGGAGTTACCTGCATTTACTCTTCTTTCAATATCTCTGTCAGCCTTCCCATCTCTCGTAATCTACATTTGTTATTTAGAAAAGATACCAAAACATACTTACCTGGCAAGTCACTTCCGACAAACACACTTATATTAAAAAGTTTATGCTTATAAAAGATAAAATTGCACGCAGAGGACACTATACCAAAAAACACTGGTCATCGCATAAGTCTGCTATAGTTTTTATTTTAATTTAACTGTATTTTAACTGTCTTAAAAAGCCTACAAATTGTTATCATTTTTATTTATTTATTTTTAATTATTATTTTTATTTTATTTTTAGTATTTTTTTACATTTTGTTAATTTAAATTGCCGTCGACTGTGAAAGTGGAGGTTTCTGAAATTATGGATACGACTGTCTGAAAAGGTGCGTTTTAAGTCTAGACCTAAATTCTGTCGAGTCTGTGATCAATCCTTCAACAACAACCCGGTCCCTTTTATAAAGTTCACCAGGGTTGTCATTGGGTATGTGGCTATGTCTTCTGGTTCTACTGTATGTCTCCCCAGGTATCTGAGCCTAGTTCCCACCAGGACAGGACATTGGCATCATGAATTGGAGTCTCTTCATCCTCTTCACATTTCCTGCATCTATTGGTGTTTTCTACTCCCAATATCTGCATGTGTCTCCTGAGATGGCAGTGTCCCGTTAGTAGTCCTACCCGTTCCCTCAGTGAGTTTCTGTCCATATCGAGTAGTTTCTTGGTTCGTCTAGGTTCTGGTCCTTTTATGAGTACTTTGGATTGTCTCATTCCAGGTGCCCTCTCCCATTCTTTGTGGTGCTGGGATTTGACCCGCCTATCAATATGTAATTAATTTATAATTTAATTGTATATTCATACTAATCGACGAAAAATTTGGCATCGCTTATGAAAAGTATAGTCAATCAAAGAATATGTGTGCTCGTACGAAATATCTATAACGGCCTGCGCGCGTTGTCTCCTGGACTATGGTGTATAACAAGCCCACCAGAATTCAGGTCCAAACTAAAACTTACCTTTTTAGGCCCACATACCCTTAAACTAAACATACCTGCCTGAGAGTAGCATTCTTGTATTGCCTACAATATATCCTAATCACACTTTTCTTATTAGATTTACATTATTCGAAGCCTATATAATATATATATATACATATACAGGGTGTATCGGCACGTACCTGACAAACTTTAACCAGCTATTCCTTAGCATATTTGGAGTAAAAAATGTTATGGGCACTTTGCTGTCCGGTAACATTTTTTTTTAATAAAAAATTTACTATTCATATTTTCACCACATGTCACCAATGTTTTATCCTTTGTCAAAGTTTGAAAACCCATCTGGCAATATTTTATTCGAGTTTTGTTGAATAATATACGTACGTACCTACATTGGCGCGCTTTTACAATCACAACGAAATGGCATGGCACCATTCGTCTCATTTTTAACTATTATTATTTAGTGTGTATGAAAGAGCGAAGATGCTTTTTGACACACTTGCTAATAACAGCTGTTGAACACGAGAAACAAGGCAAATGACAGTGACGGAGTGTGGATTTTTTATTTATTTTTTGTTTTTAATGGAAAAAAAATGTTACCGGACAGCAAAGCGCCCATAACATTTTTTACTCCAAATGTGCTGAGGAATAGCTGGTTAAAGTTTGTCGGGTACTTGCCGATACACCCTGTATATATACTTATCGATCAGTCTCATACCAAGGGACAAATCACATTTGGGAAGCTAAATTTTAATCAAATCCTTGTACTGTTGTACCGCCCAACATAAGAGTTGTTTTTGCTCTCATAAACATTAAAGAACATAAATTTACAGTAGTAAAATAAATACCAAAATTGATAATAGTATTTCCAATTGTAAGTGTTCCATTTATGTCCTCTGCATGCGAACTGTATATAATTTTTTTAATAGACAGTGATAATCTCAAGTGACCTCCCAGGTAAGTATGGTCCAGTATCTATATTATCTGCCTGTACATAATGTAAATAAATTGTAATATATGTCCCATTAGCAGCATCACATTTGTTGATCAAATGCATTGTACATATATTTTTGTATGATCGACTAACCAGTGGATGCCATCTGTTAGCCATAAGTTGATAATAGTCTGTCTAGTCTATGGTTAGTAATAGGATAGATCATTGTAGAAATATATTATATATTTGTACAGCGCCCTTGAGGTGATTTTTCACATAAATGGTGCTGTACAAATCATCCAAATATTATTATTATTTATACAAACACTGTGACTCGCCCATATCATATCATCAGTTTATTTTTTCTTATTTTCTTACTTAGTAGTATTTACTTTGATTTTATATTTATTTCTAAATTTTATTTTTTATTCTTTACTTTTATTGTCTATATTTCATACTTGATATTTTCTTTTAAATTGTACTTTATGATTGAAAAATTCTCAATGATGTAATAAACAATGCACTGAATAAAGAAAAATTTAAAAATAATTGCAGGCATCCACAGCATGCTACAATAATGCGTGACTTCACAATGGTGATCACACTATTCCACGCTTTGGAGCTTTTGACGAAGCACGGCGCGAGGGTGTTCCTCAATTTCTTCGATGATCACCCAGACAAGGGTTGGGTGGGGAGAGATGATAACCTGACTTGCTTTTTGGAAAGGTTAAGGGATGATCTCGGAACCAATCCCTTCTCTATTAACAGGGATACTTTACCTGATGGGACAGTCCCCGAGGTAAAATATATTAGATAAATACAGTCAAACTTGGTTATAACTATCACGTCAATAGCGAGTTCACGACTATAATGAGCAATTACCAAATAATATTTTTTTTCACTTGTCTTCATATAATTGTTGGCTGCTATAACGAGGAAGATTCACTGATATATCGTGCAAATAATTTTGTCAACACAATTTCTAAATAAATGAATGGATCGTTGGGTCTGAAAAAACAAAATATTATTCTCAAAGTAAGTAATAACAAAGAAATGGGCAGCGTAGCGTAGCTGTTAGCTGCCAGCACGCAACAGCGACTGGCAGGAATTTCTGATCCCGTTAAGGACGGAATTATATTTTTATGACACTACCTGTGTAAGATTGTCGGCTATGTGAAACATATCCATAAACATCCATCGGGCGCAATGTAAAATTGTTCCCTTTTGACGTTTTCTTTTGTATTTCAGCAAAGGGGCCGCTCTGCTTACTTATCAATCAGCCCGCAACTTACAAGTGGATTTTTAGTTTTCGTTGAGGGGAAGGGGTTAACAGCGAAATTCAACATTTAACGTTTCTGATTGTTTTGAATTTCATGTTCTGCAAACCAGTTCTTCAAATTTAGTTCCATTTAGGACATGCAGGGCAAATTAACCAAAACGTCCTCTTCAATAATGTTCTCAGCCAGGGTTTTCAAGAATTACCCCATTTTGATTTTTCTCTATAGCCAGTGGGCCGTACGAAATGGACATGCGGGCCGCATGAATTGGGCCGAATCACAGAGACAAGTAAAATTTTACAGCCGAAAACCATAACAATCCCACAAGTGAAATTTTGCAAGTGGTGAAATTCGCACAAGCTAGTGATAATTTAGTGATACTTTTCTTGGAAGCCTCGAACATAATTTTTTAATAAAGTAGTATTAGGTACCTACTAGCATTTTGAAAATATACTATAAATTTGCGAATATAATGACAGTAGAGGCAGGTAGGTAGATACATACGATTTTTAAGAAACCTATTTTGGATTAGTTGAGTAATGGCTATAAGGAGCAAATTTAGTCAGTCCCTTAGTGCTTGTTATAACCATGTTTGACTGTACATAAAAACGTCACAAGAAAGACATAAATTGATCCTTTTTGCAGAAAAACAGCATTATGCGACAAAGTGAGTTCCGAAATATGGGTAGTTAAACTTTTTTTTTGACTAGTGAGCATATATATATGCATAACATGCCGAAATAAAACTTTATCACCATAATAATGACAAATATGCCAAGCGTCAGTTTCAGTAATGGCCGACTTGTACTGAGAGCGTGCTACCGGCCGTCACTATAGGCCTTTGGCTGTCATCTGTGTTTGAGATTTTAAAACAATTTTTGTTGTAAGTGTAGTTAGATCCGTGGTGCGTAATTTGAGTGGATCTGCACAAAAACAGCTACTATTTAGATAATGGTGTTTTTCTGCATAAGGGCTCATATATATATTTTTTTTTTTTTTTTTTTTAATTTTTAAAATTATTATGTATGTATGTATTTGATAACCTGACTTGCTTTTTGGAAAGTTTAAGGGATGATCTCGGAACCAATCCCTTCTCCATTAACTGATACTTTACCCGAAGGGATAATATATTATCAGATAAATACATAAAACACCTCAGTTGATTATTACAAGAAACATATTTTTTTATTTATTTGTGTATCTTTTTTTGAAGATTACAGAAGAACTCAAATTCGGACACCCTAAATTCGACCACTTACGAGAGGTAATGGTGGATCATTTCAATACAGCAAAGAGTAAAGGACAAGAAACGAAGGCTATTGGTAATATTATTAATTTTTTTAAAATAATTATTGCCTAACTGATATGTCCGTTGATAATTTTTCTTATGTTCTTATTCTAGTATTTTGTGAATATCGAGAAAGTGTTCATTTAGTTCACTGCTTACTTCTGCAGTGCAGACCCACAATAAGGCCTCACATGTTTATTGGACAGGGACTTGGATCTTCAGGTATGAAAAAAATATTCATTATTCTCAACTGTTAGATTCTCAGGATTCATAATTATTCTCGGGGATCAACCTATTCGCATCAAATCATGCCTCCACAATGGAAGAATATGGAACAGACTATTTGATTTTTTTTTAAGAGAGACAAACATTCCCGAGTTACGAATAACCTGACATTATTTGAAAAACATCTACTGTCATCATTAAATGATAGATTAGATCAGAGGTTCCCAAACTTTTTTGTCCCGTAGACCACTTTGCCAAATTTTTTTTTTCCGTAGACCCCCTGCCTGCCGAATATTGAATTTTCCTAAAACTATTAACGTCCCATGTGATAATCATTTATTTTTTTAGTAAAAATATTCCCTTCCCTGCCTGCCGAATATTGAATTTTCCTAAAACTATTAACGTCCCATGTGATAATCATTTATTTTTTTAGTAAAAATATTCCCTTCCCTGCCTGCAGAATATTGAATTTTCCTAAAACTATTAACGTCCCATGTGATAATCATTTATTTTTTTAATAAAAATATTCCCTTCCCTTGCCTGCCCAACAACCGGGTGGCAGTATAGTTGCTGTCTTTGCATTGTGCAGGCAGGGGCACCCTTGTTAGGTATTACACCAAATGAAAATGAAGGAGGATAAGCAACGGGAATTTCTTTCTGTAGCTAGCCCTACAGAACTGCCCCTTAAGTTCTTTGTCAGTGCTTATTCCGGTCAGTTCTTCTTGTCACATGATATCCAATTCTTCAACGTTGCATTTCCATAGTCAACATGTCCTCAAACTTAGTTTTGTCTGTGTGAAGTGCATTTAAATGTTGAACGTCATTATTACTAGGACGTTTTTTAAAAACAAGTTGGGGAACTAGAAAAATTCGCAGCTTTCAATGTGCAATGCTTTGCTTGAATATATTATTTCTGACGAGAAAAGGAACGTAGACTCTATTTATACACCTCAATTAACAACTTTACAAAATATAAAAATACAAATATCAAATAAGTAATTTCTCAGTCTATTATATTTGTGTTAGGTCTATTGTGTCATAAACGGAACTCCTAAATGTTGACTTGAGGTAAATGGGGGTCCGTTCGTATGTACCCCCATTTGAATCTCGTGGACCCCCAAATTTTTTTCTCGCTGACATAGACCCCCAGCATGCCGATATCGACCCCTGGGGGTCTATATAGACCACTTTGGGAACCTCTGGATTAGATGGAGGACTTAACTAGCAGAGGAATTGAACCCACGACGCCTGGGTGGGAACCAAAAGTGTTTGTAAACTCAGCCACTAACCAGTCTTGCCTTAAGTTTTGGCAATTAAATTGATGTTTGGAAGCTCAATAGCTTATGATAGAAGTTACATTGGGAGCTGCGTGGACTAGAAATTCCAGACAGAAAGAGTTTATAAAAATTTTAAAACTTTAGAACAAAAATTTTTTAACAGCTTTTCTACTTTATAGTTGAAATCTGTGAAATTCATAAAAAGTATCTTATTTGCACATACTGCAACAGAATGACAGAAATAGACCTAGTTTTGTAATAGGTTTATCTTGTTTAGGTTCAGCTAAAGAGCAGACTATGAAGCCGTTCTCGCAGAAGCAGCAGCTGCGGGTGATGAAGATGTTCCGAGAAGGCTCTTGCAATGTACTGGTGTCCACCAGTGTGGGAGAGGAGGGACTGGATGTGGGCAATGTGGACCTGATCATCTGCTTTGACATCTCCAACAAATCTCCTGTGCGATTGGTCCAAAGGTATTAAACCTAGAGAACACAAAAATTTCATTGGGGTTCTGATTTGAGCCTATTCGCTGCCTTAGTTCTTGTATGTTCAATAGACCATTTAGCAAATTTTACAGGAGACGTTTTTTTTGTTTTTACAGGCAAATTCTAATAAATTCTCGATTTTGGTCATTTCGTTTAATACATATGTGTGACAGGAAATTATAAAACATCATTTTTCGAAGATTGAAACTATAATATGCCCACATTACGACTTTAAAGGTGGACATTGAACATGGCTTGAAAATGATGAATGATTATTTTGGATATTGAACATATCGTCTGGAGATTGAACAATTCGGCTCCCATAAGTTTGAGGTATTTTTTGTTCAATTAGCCAATTAGTGATAAATTGCATATATAGGGTGATTTTCAGATTTCAAATACTTTACTTTTATCTTAGTTAGTAGTTGACTTAAAGTATTACTTTAAAATATACAAACAGAGTCCTTGAGTTGATTTTTCACAAAAACAGCTCTATATAAATCATCCAATACAGGGTGCGGCACGGAAACTTGCTGATTTGAATTGGACGCCGACGAGCGAGGCGTGGTCAGAAAGGGGTGGGGAGGGTCTCATTGGAAAGAGGGGGTCTTGAAGTTTTGTTACACTACAAGCCAGTTGGCGTCATGCGTTGGACAAAGGAACAGCGTGCGTTTGCCGTCGAAGCTTACTTTTCTAGCGGTCATTCGGTGGTCGCCACCCAACGTGCCGGTGACGTACCGTGGCCGGCGCGCTCCCCCGATTTGGCACCATGCGATTTTTTTTTATGGGGATATCTCAAATCCATTGTTTATAACGACAAACCCCGGACCCTGCAACACCTGAAGGAAAACATCCGCCAAGCCATCACCAACATTCCCGTCGATATGCTCGAAAGAGTGGAGCGAAACTTCAAATCTAGGGTAGATCAGTGTATCACTAATGAGGGCCGCCATTTGCCCGATGTCATTTTTAAAACTAGTTAAAACAGAAATTCAGAATGTGTACTAGACGATACAAAAAGAATTAAATCGATATATAAAGTACTTTTTCTTTTATTGACTTTTCAAATCAGCAAATTTCCGTGCCGCACCCTGTATTTTGGAAGCTTGAAAACAATGCACAAGTACAACGGTACCTACCGCTAATACACTACTATCGGTTGTCGGTGCATGCGTGATGTGAAATATTCTTACATCGTACGTATTACGGCCTCCGTGGTCTAGGGGTACTCTTGACTAGAAATCCGGAGGTCGCGGATTCAAATCCCGGCGTGCGCAAGTAAATTTTATTTGACTCATTTATGTTATTTTCACAAATTATTCATTTAAAATAACATATAGTCTATTTGCGGCATGTTCCAGAGAAAAAGATATGGTGTAAAGACCACCATAAGAGTTGAAATGGCTTTAGCCGTGTTTGGTGATCAGATCTGAATAGATACTCACATACCATCTCCCTTCTCGTTCATCCTCCTTCCTCTCTTTCTCCTCTCCATCTCCTTCCCCTCCACACTACCTTCAGCCTCACAATATACTAATATACCCCAATTGGGGATTCCATAGTCTCACTGGCTCCAGATGGTCGCGAGCAGTTGAGACTGTGTGAGGTATTCCATAAAAAAAATCCCGAGTGAGCATTGAAGTTCAATTTTCAGTTGAAAATTTGTTTTATTTTTATTGTTTCGTTACCTACATTTGATAAATGTAATTTTTAAAGTTTACTTACTTTAGAAAGATTTTTTTTCTTTCGGAAGGTCTTATTTGCCGTATGCTTATTATTTATGTTGATTATCGTGAGTAAAATATTATTTTTTAAATACTTTCAGCTCTAAAAATCCTATAATTATAATATCCCGCGATTTGGGTTATGGGTGTGCGCTATTTAACATTACATTCATTGTTGTCAGTCGTTTGCCTGGTTGGTTTTATTGTATTTTCTACATAAGAATATGTTTATTGTTTTTTACGTGACTAAAAAAAACAAAATCAAAATCAGACTATGAGGATCGTCGACTTTTTGCACATTTCCATGTCCTGGCTCTTTTGTTGTATTTCTTGAATAAAAATAAGTTTTAATGCACTAATATAATTTATTAATACTAATTTTAGGTAAAAGTCTTAAGTTTTTAAATAAATAATTGAATAAATAAATAATAAATTAAGCATCCTGTATATTTGCCTAGCAAATTCAAGAAGTACATGTAAAATATGGTGAAAAAGCCTATAAATGACATAATTTTAAGACTTACCTTTCTATTTGAGCTACTGTTCTAAGGTTTATTGATTCTGGAGTCGGTGAAGTCATTTTTTAGTTCAATAACAGTATATATTCGCAATTAAACGTATTTTTAGTGAAACAATTTAGTTGTTAGAAAACAACTAAAAATCAACATGGCCGCACATTTTAACTAGCCGGCTCCTGATTGGTTGACAGTGGAGATTGAACATTCAAGACCTCAACGTTCGGCGGGATGTTGAACAAATATCTATGAACTTTTTAAAAATATTATATTCATAACTTTGAGTGTTTGAATGTTCAATATCCAGGAGATTGAACAAATAAGAACTGAAACATTATTCCGTGAGTGGATATTGGCACTCGAAAAATGCTTAAAATGTCACTTAAAAACCAAAAAATATGGTTTATTTGAGCTTCATTAATGCGCAATAGGCTAATAAACATATTGGCATTCATAACTCAGTTTTGCAAAAAAAGGTCTATTGAACATACAAGAACTAGGACAGCGTATTGTCATTTCAGAAAAGAGGCAAATCTTTGCACTTTATTTTATTAAAAAAATATATGAAAATCAGGTTAGGCTAGTAATAATTTGTTTTACTTTTTAGATGTGGGAGAACTGGAAGAGAGAGGGGCGGACGGGTTGTTATATTAGTTACTGAAGGAAAAGAACACCAGGTAATAGCCATACTAGACTCATGTAAATATCCTGACTCATGTAAATATCCTGACTCATGTTAATGCATAACAGGTCTATCCTATCTCGATAATTATTGGTTGTCGAAACAATATTAATTTATTTTTTTATTGTGTATTTCAGACCTTACGGGATTGCATAATGCAGAGGGACTCGCTTAACAAAAGAGTGATGCAAAGCAAAGAGCTTTTAAAAAATTTGTTCACCGCCAGCCCCAGGATGATTCCCAATAACCTCAAACCCCAATGCCAAAAGATGTTCATCACAGTTATAAAGAAGAAAGAAGTAGAGGAAAAACCTAAAAAGGTACAATTATTACTATCACTTTGACATTCCGATCGAACAAATGAAAAAAGAATCAAAATATAACACATAATAATATTGTGAAAAGTCACCTCAGGGACTTTACAAAACTTGTTCTCATTCTAACAAACATATCATCAACTTTAAAATTCTATTTTTGAGATACATATTGCATTTAAATCAGATTTGTTGGTTTTTGAAGTTAATCTAAAAATTAGTGTTGTTTTATTTTAGGTTCAGAGCAAAATTAAAGATATGCTCAAGAAGCAATTTGGGGCGGACGGAAAAGAATGTGCAGCAACAAATCCATATTTATCTAATGAAGAATACCTTTCCATGTATCCAAATGGATTACCAACATTCAATTTCTTTCCAGAAAGCTGTGAAATATGGGATTCTTCTAAAAGTGTGTATTGTAAATTTATCATTCATCCTGAAATGCTAGTGGCAAAATAATCCCGCATTGGTAGAATATAGAATATACTATGAAATTGACACCCATAGAATAAAGAACACGAGAAATGCAATATAGGCATATTTCATGATCCAAAAATCTGTCCATTGGGCCTTAAATTTCAAATACCTAACTGTGTTTTGTCATCATTATACCATTGTTATTTTGATCAAATGGATAGTGATACACAATATCAGGCAAGTGTAAGAGAGACAGAGCGCTACAACTTAAATGGGCTACAACCAAAAGGTACTAATATAGTGGTGATATCGGTTTGCATTCAAATCTACATGGAAGGCATTTCTAATGTGTATTATATATATTTTGTGACAAATCGCCACCTTGGTTGGACAAGGTTCTAACTGTAATTTTTTTCAAAAATGCAAAACCATTTCTTTTGCTCATTTCTAACACCAAAATAATTTTCAGAGCCGTTTGTGTTGTATTTCCGTAGATACTTATATGACAAAGTTCTAACATCTAGCTTACATTTATTTCACAAGGTTCTAACATCTCTTGGAATCTTTTGCAATTGCCATTTTATTTTTATCTGACAGTTGATCATTGTTATGAGTCTCTTCTCTTTGGTTGGATAGGGTTCTAACTTCCCTTACCATGTTCTGAGGTGTCAAAGTTTGCAAAGACAAATTCTCATAATCTATTTAACAATTTCAGATTTTGAGGCTCAATCTTGTATAAAGTATTATTGTAGAAAGCAATCACTTTGTGGTTTGACATATTTAATAAAATAAAATAAAATACTTTTTGTTTTAAAACAAAGATATTAGAAGAACGAGATGTGCTATGAGCAGTTCATACTGTGTGGAATTGTTTTGCCGAGTGTCGCCGGTTTTGTTCACCAGTACTACTGCACACCTTCGCTTACGCTAAGGTATCCGCACTAATACATAGAACAGATTTCTGTGCGTACACGTCCCGATACCGTTCAAAGTACCCTAATTAGGTAGTACTCCGCCTACGGTCCGGCGGCCAACATAGCATATCTCATTCTTCTAATATCTTTGTTTTAAAACCACGAGTTTTTAATAATTTTTAGAACCGACTAAGTTTGTTTCCAATAAATCATTAAAAATGCCCAAGTTCTCCTTATCACCATGTCAGTTGATGCTTTGTTTCCCCATATATATTATTATAATCCATTAGTCTACATAATTAACTTTCGGTTTTTCCTATGTCTTTTGTACTTATGTAAATGTATTGTATGATTCCTCTGTTTTTGTTATATTTATATCATGTTGTCTCCCTCAAATTTTTTTATATATAAGCTCACACTTTGTACTTCTTGTCTAGTAATAATTTGTACCCTGAAGATGCTTGAGTAAAGCAAAACCGGTCAGTTCTAAGAATTATTAAAAACTCGTGGTTTTAAAACAAAAAGTATTTTATTTTATTTTACTTGTATAAAGTATGTGGCGTCGAATTATCCAGATTAAATAATTAATAATAAACTGCTACTTGCTACTTAGGTACGTACTTGATACTTGCATCGTTAAATCGTAAACAAAGTAATTTACGTACTACGGTACCTACCTGTCTACCAGGTGACAAAACGTCACGGGCCGTCTTACACATTACGAGAACTCGCCGGAAGGTTCGAGTCTACGGCCTATGCATAATCGCCGCACTATCGAAGGTTCCTGAAACGTACAGTCTGTGCGAGTGCCTAGAATTTAGTTGCCATCTATCTACCCACTGCTACCGTCGGCCGTCAAGTATAAATAAGCCCGACGCAGCGAGTCAGTCAGTCAGTCATCAGTTACCGTTCAGCCGTCAGCCTACAAGGAAGGATCAACGAGTGATCACTCGCGCTCTTCTTACTAGCGCGGTGGACAACACGTACCCGGCTTCGCCCCTATCATTATGGACTCCATCGGGACATCATCTTAGCGCCTCGGCCGTGTCCATGGCCAGCGCTACATCGGATTACAAGCGCCCTGGTTCCAGTGTCTCTGACCAGCGCTTCTTCCACGCCATCATGACCACCACGAGGACACGCTGCATCCTCACTGGTCACGCCGTTCCCGTTCAACTGCCCACAAGGTCTGCCGCACCTTCGGCCTTCTCGTCAGCACTGGAGTGCCTGAAGACCTACGTTCTTCGCCAGTGCCTGACCTACATCGAGTCCCGGTCATCAGCGCCCGGCGTCGACTCACTGACCCGCGCTTGACCAGCACATCATCAGCCAGCAACCGGAGTCTACAACATCTGTCCTTCATCATCTCCTTGTCACGGCTACTGACTCACCAATAAACACATGTGACCTTCACAACCTTCTTTCATTTCGTGCCTCACCATTGATCCCCAAAGTGGTGACCCCGACGTGATCTGCAGCCCGACGTGATCTGCAGCCCGACGTGATCTGCAGCCCGACGTGATCTGCAGCCCGACGTGATCTGCAGCCCGACATGATTCTGCAGCCCCGTCTCAAAATGGGTGATCAGTAAAGGTACCACGGAGCAGCATACACCAGACCATCTCCGCACAAGCGCGGATAGTAGTGCCACCATGGTTATCTGAGTGAATCTTCAGTCTGTGTTGTGAACATGTGTTTTGCAAAATTTTTTTTTTTTTTTTTTGAAGTGTCACAATTTAAAAGACATTCGTCTCCGAGCTATTTCTTCTATCGCAGCCCTCAGCAAAGCTGCTGGGAAGGGGGTGTCTGTGGCGTCGAATTATCCAGATTAAATAATTAATAATAAACTGCTACTTGCTACTTAGGTACGTACTTGATACTTGCATCGTTAAATCGTAAACAAAGTAATTTACGTACTACGGTACCTACCTGTCTACCAGGTGACAAAACGTCACGGGCCGTCTTACACATTACGAGAACTCGCCGGAAGGTTCGAGTCTACGGCCTATGCATAATCGCCGCACTATCGAAGGTTCCTGAAACGTACAGTCTGTGCGAGTGCCTAGAATTTAGTTGCCATCTATCTACCCACTGCTACCGTCGGCCGTCAAGTATAAATAAGCCCGACGCAGCGAGTCAGTCAGTCAGTCATCAGTTACCGTTCAGCCGTCAGCCTACAAGGAAGGATCAACGAGTGATCACTCGCGCTCTTCTTACTAGCGCGGTGGACAACACGTACCCGGCTTCGCCCCTATCATTATGGACTCCATCGGGACATCATCTTAGCGCCTCGGCCGTGTCCATGGCCAGCGCTACATCGGATTACAAGCGCCCTGGTTCCAGTGTCTCTGACCAGCGCTTCTTCCACGCCATCATGACCACCACGAGGACACGCTGCATCCTCACTGGTCACGCCGTTCCCGTTCAACTGCCCACAAGGTCTGCCGCACCTTCGGCCTTCTCGTCAGCACTGGAGTGCCTGAAGACCTACGTTCTTCGCCAGTGCCTGACCTACATCGAGTCCCGGTCATCAGCGCCCGGCGTCGACTCACTGACCCGCGCTTGACCAGCACATCATCAGCCAGCAACCGGAGTCTACAACATCTGTCCTTCATCATCTCCTTGTCACGGCTACTGACTCACCAATAAACACATGTGACCTTCACAACCTTCTTTCATTTCGTGCCTCACCATTGATCCCCAAAAGTATTTTAGCTTAATATATTTATCTATGAACGGCATTAGGGAAATGTAGTTAGAACCTTATGCAATGAATTATTGTACCCTAGCTGGTTGCATGTGGTTCTATGTGCACATCTAGGTATGTTCTAAAATGGTAAGTATACGTCCTATTTAAATATTATATATGTTAAACTAAAACACTTTACACAAGATTGAACCTCAAAATCGGTAATTAGTAAATAGATTATGAGATATCGTGTTTTCAAACTTTGACACCTTATACCTCAAAACAGGGTAAAGTGATGTTAGAATTCAATTGTGGGTAGAATTTATAAAATAAAATATTTTGTGCCCATAAGTACTTTAAAATTAATCTACCTATCTCTGGCTGAATCCACAATCCGTTATGGAATCACTTCTTGGGGACATTCTTGTAAAACTAATATAAGTTATATCCAAACATTACAAAACTCCCTTACAAAACTGTTAATCCATAAATATACCAATGAACACAGAAGCGACACTAAATTAATGTACAAGTCTCTGAATGTTTTACCTGTCAGAGGATTATTGTTTTATAATATTATAAGTCAACATCTTATACTCTCTGATTCCTTGTATAGGGAAAGAGTTCTACATAAACATAATACAAGATTCACCCAAAATGAAGGACTGGTGGTCCCGAAATGTACCAATAAATACGGTGAAAGAACCTTAAACTTTATTGTACCCAAAATATTTAATAAACTACCAATGACAATTAAAAATATAAACGTTTTTACAGCCAAAGTCAAATATAATCTAAGGAAATGGCTATTAGATAATGAGGATTTATATTGATGCACTACTGAAGACCTTTTTTTCCTAATTGGAATTCACATTCTAGGGAAATGGAAAATCGTTATAAATTTGTTTTTACCTTATGTATATTAAAACCATAGAAGTACTTGTTGATTATATTCATTTGTTCATATTTTCATTTTGTGGTTGTGTTGTTATATGAGGCTTATACTGCTTCTTACATATTTTTATTTATATAATTCTGTAAGTTAACCAATTTATCATTTATTGTTAATTTATCATCAACATTATACATACCTACATACTGTTTACCATTGTACCATGTTATTGAAAAAATGTTGTCATTATGTACCTGCTGACAAACTACATAAGTAGTTTAGCAGGTTAAAAATGTTAGTAAATAAAAAAAAAAAAAAAAAAAAACCCTGTCCAACCAAAGTGACAAAAGTAACTAACACATATTTTGCAGTGTATCTTGAAAAGTAAATAAATATAATATGGCAGAGAAATGTCTGGAAGGACAACATGCTGTTCATAACTACTACCTTATGTACTAATTTTTTTATTAAATTTATTTATAGGTGCTATTCTAAATACAACTGATGAAGCCCATTCGATAGAGAAACCTGACATTAATTTGTGTGAATGGATGGAATGGCAAAGAAAATTGCAATTCTCTGTAACAGTTGACCATTCGGTTGACAGTGAAATGTTTACTGAATTATTACAATATGCCGACACAAAACGTTTTAATATGCCTCCTAATACTCAAAATCCCAGTAAGTCATGATTTTAATACATAAAATTACACAATTTTATTTTATTTTTATAATTTCAACTGCGACTTAAGTTTTAATCACTAGTAATAAATGCATTATTTGTAGGTTTTGCCACACAAATGTTTGCCGCCCAGATTGAAAACCCAAAAGTCAAAACAACAAATAATCAAACCAATAAATCCCCAGTAAAGAAAGGTAGGGCATCACCAGTAAAGAAATGTAGGGCTTCACCTTTAAAGAAAAGTAAAATATCAAACCCACCAAAAAACAAAAATATTGATATACGAGATCTTTTCAATAGACAAAATAAAGATGAAGAACAAATACTCTTTGAAGCAAAACTCAAAGAAACTTTTGAAGGTTATGGTTTGGCTGCTGATGACACAGCAAAAAAGGATAAATTGTTAGAGAACGAAAATATTTCTCCAGTTTTGATTGAACTAATGGTTGAATTGAACATAGAAAAATCGAAGAATAAAATACCAGAGGAATTTTCTAAATATTCAAACATATACCCAGAGAAAACCAAATGTCTTCTCAAACCTACACCTTCTGGCTTGACATCATCCTGGACTTTACCAAGTACTGACATCATTGAGGATATTAGAGATGCTAAGAACTTTGATTTTCAAGGAATAATTCCTCCAAAGAACAACAAAACAACTGTTAAGCCTTTATCACAACCTTTTGTGAAGAATTCATCACAACCCACTGTTATAAATTTATCATCACCCCCTGTGATGGATTTATCACTATCACCCATTGTGGAAATATCACAGAATATTCATGATTCTTCGTCAGAAAATCATAACACTTCTATAATATTGTCATTTAAAAACAATAAAGCTGATTTTGATATTGGTGATATTGACGACATTTTTGGAGATTACTGCAGTCCAAAAGAAAGTGTATCCACCAAAAAAATCACAAATTTTCACATTCCGCACAAATCTGGACGTGAATTAGTCGAACCGAAAAACCCATTAAATTTTTTTGGCTTAGACAACTTAGAAGATATATTTGTTGATTCCGAGGAGCCGGAAATTACAACAGCATGTAAAAATAGTATGCACATAAGTCCAAAACTAAACACACCACACTTTTCTCCACATTCTGATGAATCGCAATCTCCCATACTAAGCTCTCAATGGAACAAATCCAACTTCAAGAATTCTACTGTCAACGTCTCAAAAAATGTTAATAATGTTTCGCCAATTACAAGAAAGATAACTAAAGATACATTTGTCACAACATATAATAACCTAAATTGCACCCAGAAAAATGAAAACTTCAACAGTAGTTTATTTCGTCAGCCAAATGGCATACTTCATCATTCTGATCATAATGAAAGTATCAACAATAAAAGTATGGATCATTTACAGAATAAATCAAATTGTAACATGAATGATACAACACTTTTTACTGTAACACAAATCATTGACATTATTAACGACCCGGATGAACTAGAAAACAAAAACAAATGTGGGAATGAGAAACAAAGTAAATTTAATCCTAAAGATAAGGAAAGTAGTGAAGACAGTAATCATTCCCTAATTCTATGTTCCCAAATTCCAAAGAAATCTGTTCGCAATTCGAAAAAACCCCATCTTACTATTTTAGAAACATCAGAAAGTTCATCCGATGAAAGCATAAAGAATGGTTTTGATAATCACAGATCTATGGAAACTGACTTCTACAATGCAAGACAGGAAAAATTAATAGTATGTGAATTGAAAAATGGTACTTCTTTTAAAACTAACCCTTGTACGAAGGACTCTTATGCACCATCTAAAAGAAAACTAAATTCTTCAGATGAATCTAATGAATTCTCCCCATTTTTCAAAAAGAAAGCTATATCTAATCAAACATCAAATGCAAACAATAGTCCAATTAAGCCAAAACCTTTATCACTTAAAGAAAAATTGGCACTGAGAAGAATTAAAACAAACAATACAGTCACGGATTGTATATCTGATGATGACTTTTGCTTCAAAGACCCAAGTGTTTCGGCTCATTTCAAGAACAGTAAAAAAGAAAGTCCGATTCGAAAAAACATTAATAGCCAAGCCAATTGTAGTAAAAGCAGTGATCGTGAGAAAGTGAACACTCAAATAAATCATGTCAGGCAGTTGAGTCAATTTACTAAACCATCCCAGCCACAGTGGCTCAGTAAACAAAGCAACCGACGTGTAAGTCCCACTCCAACCAAAAGTAAATATATTCAAAAAATTAGAAATTTTTCAAGCGAATCTGGGGGTGACTCTGACAGTGACTTTGAAGTCAAGCCATCGGGAAAAAGAAGACAAGAACCCAAAAACTACATGAAGGCAACTTCGGTGAGACCAACAAAGGTAAAAAAAAAAAAAAAAAAACGATTTACATATAAATACATAATTGCGTCTACTCAATTAATATATAATAATTGGTGTGGCTATCCGTCACACTAATTATATATTCTTATGTGTTAATGAGTCAAGTTTCCACTGTTCCGACCTTTTGCACAGAGTTATATTTACACCACATTTATAAGCAAGAGGGTGTGTACGTATAACTTTATGTACACCATTTTATTTGAGTTTCAAAGTCAACTGGTCTCTTCTTCAAAACAGATGTAAAGTATAACGCAATTCAATTAATGTTTACAGAACACTTTTATTTTATAACATTCCTCCATAATGTTGCGAGTGTAGTTACTCATTATTAATTCTGGGCCTGTGAAATATTAATAATAGTATTAAAATTTGTGATTTTAGAAAAAAAGAAAATTGCCCAGGTCGGAGTTTATCCACTTTGAAGCTGAATTGTCAGATGACTCCTATGAAGGTTCGAGTGATGAAAATGAAATCTCTAAAAGTGGCGATGAACACAACACAAGTATTGTCCAATTCCTTTGTGATGAAGATCATAGTGAACAAGACGAGAGTGTCGACATGCAAGCTAAATATTTGCAGTCAGTCAGGTATACAACTTCACATTTCTTCAGACGTCATAATTTTTTTTTTGCCACATACAATGCAGAACATTGAAAATGTTATGTTATGTTTTTATTACATAGGTACATTGCTGAATGTTGAGGTTTAACAAAATTTGTACATTAAGTTCGGGTCGTTTCACAGAATTTGAACAATTCATAAAATTTCAAAGTTCTGTGAAAGTCCTATTTGTTTTTTTTATTATTAGTAACAAAAAGATACATGAATTACAAATAAATATAATACAGTTATTAATTACATAAAATATGTATTTGATGAACTCCCATAAATAAGCAGGGCTTGTGTGTATGGGGGGTGTTATTATATTGGTTTTAATTTGATATGATTCAGTTCAAGTTTTCAGAATACTTTTGAAGGTGGCTTTAAAATTCTTTTATATTTGTGTTCATGTTAATAATTTTTTCTGGTAATGAGTTAAAAAATTTAACTCCGAGATATTTATGATTGAACTGTCCTATTGTTTTTTTATATTTTGGAGTAGGAAGTATTGACGTTTGTCTAAGATTTCTGTTATTTTTAACTTGTCGTATGCCGTATGTAGAGTGCAACTTGAATAAAAGTTATAAAGTTCGGACGAATATGAATAGGGTTTTTTTAAAATTATTTTTATTATTAGTTTTTGTGATATGTAAATTGTTTGTGTTTGATTTTTATATGTACCGCCCCATTCTATAATGCCGTATTGTATAATTGATTGACAGAAAGCGAAGTATGTGGTTCTAAGTAATTTTTCGTTTAAAATATCTCTTAAACATCTAAATATATATGTTAGTTTCCTTATTCTGTCGTTCAGAATATTTATATGTGAGGACCATTTTAAACGCTGGTCTATTGTTACGCCTAGGTACTTTTTTTTTTTTTTTTTTTTTTTTTTTTATATTTACTCCACACAGGAGGCCCTGAAGAAAATAATTTCCCTCAGGGCCTATATCATCTTTGGGGATGCTGTGTGGAGGGTCTTTTTGTGGAGAGGAAGGAGTGAACATGGGTCTTGAAGAGTCCCATGTTGTAGGAGGGAGGAAACACAGAGGCCGGCAGTTCGTTCCACAGCCGAGCTGTTGAACTTAAGAACGAATCGTAGAAGCGACCCGTTCTCATGTGACAAGTGTCAACTGTGTACAAATGTTGGGCACGCGTTTGGCGTGTATCCCGACTACGCACCGGTGCCGAAGGGATCAATGACGCTAGTTCCTCAGAGCATCTTCCATTGTAATACCGATAGAACAAGGACAGCATACCTACCTGACGCCTGTGCTCTAAAGATTGCAGTCCGTTTGTTAAGATTGGGGAATCTATCAAACGGACCTCCCGTTTTTGCACAGAGTCAAGGGTTTTTTTCAGGTATTTTGGGGCTCCAGACCAGAGATGGCTGCCAAATTCGACAGTAGGGCGCACTTGCGATTTGTACAGGGTGAGCAGTTGTGTACTATTAAAGTATCTGCGGGCCCTGTACAGTACGCCCAGCTTCTGAGAGGCCAACTTTACTCTGGCTTCGATGGAGCCCCCGTACCTGAGCTGGTCACTTATAGTTACACCAAGCATATCAATGGAAGGCCTGTTCGGAAGATTGCTTCCGTTGAAGGAGACTAGATTATCATTTGGATCCCTTTTAGACGTAATCAGACAGGATTGGGTCTTTGAAACATTAAATTCGACGAGATTATTTTTACCCCAGGAGGAAATACTCTCGAGATAACCGTCCATTCTCTGCTTCAAAGCCCTCCGAGCCGTTGGAGTTTGTGTGCCCTTTGGGGGCTTGTCAAACAAAAAGCTATCATGAACTGTACTGTCATCCGCGTAACAATGAATCGGTGCACATGTCAATAATATAATATCGGTCTTGCTTTCTATGTTTGTACATCATATATTGAATTTGTGGTTTTCTGTATTTTTCACAGAGTGGATAATTATGTTTATTTCTTTAGGTGTTTCTTGTTTTTTAATGAAAAATGGTAAATAATAAGTTTTTTTAGAATTTAAAGTCAACAGGTTTTCATCAAACCATAATTTCAGTTAATTGATATCTGTATTAGACCAGGTGTTTGCTTTCCTTGTACTGTGAAACAACCATCCCATGATGAAATTATAATAGAACTTGCACAAAACATGAAATTTGATCAATTATTCCAATTCAGTGAAACAACACATCCTAAGGAGTATTGGAGCTATCCGAGCAAATGCAGTTGCAACTCGTTTGCAGATTCTGGACACGCTTTACACCCGTGTGTAGTATTGTATGTAATTCTACTTATTGATAGCAGGTTTGGTTATAAATTTTTGCCAGTTTATTTCACAAACAGTATCATATGGCAAGAAGATCTGTTGATATTTTTCATTTAGGACATTTGTAACGTCAATGACCTGGGTCTGTTGCTATTTGCATCAAAATCATGCATCTAATTGGGTAAATCAATATTTTGATTTAAAATATCCCTCTAATAGAATAGTGCTGTAAATGGATATTACGAGGACGTAATATTTGTCAAACCTTAGAATTACCAAATATGAAATTTAACAATTGGTATTTCTAACACATGTTTAATTTGTTTTGCAGAAGTCCTGTGAAGAGCCATGGAAAATTTAAAATTCCAGTATTACCAAGGAAACCATCCACCATCTCAGTATTCTCTCAAGTGGATCCAGATGAACATGCCACATATGAATTGGTAAGATTACCATACAACGCACATTTCCTGACAGATAATAATAATAATAATGATTTATTGTCTTCTTTTCTTAGTAACATATAGAGATAATCATATCCTCACCGGGATCTCCCGTGCTGAGGATGTCATTTACATATTATAATTTAATTATAAGAAATTAATATTACAACAAAGTAGCATATGAATTTAATTATAAACATATATCATGTAGTATAATTTTTTTTTTTTTTAAATAATTTTAAAATAAGTAAGATAGTGTTTTTTTGTATAGTTCAGTTTAGTAGATTCGTAGATACCTTAGTACATATCTTTAATTTCTATTACCATACATTATATCTGTTAATATATTTTTAGGATTCGTTCTGTGTCGATGGTGATAATGAATTACTGACCCAAAGGCACGATATGTCCGAATTGGAAATAGCCGAAGCTATCCTCAAGAGAAGGAAACGCCGGAAAAGAAAGGATAAATTTGAAGACACTTCACCAAAACCAAAACAATGTGATGATCCGTCAGGCGATAGTCCTATTGCAAAGAAGAAAAAGAAAAAGGCCTATTTTAGAATTGATAGTGAATCCAGCACAGATGAGGATTTGTTCACTTAATCGGATATTTCACAGTAAACTGTCGATTAGTGCTACTCTTTGAGTAGCATATGTATTATCGTTTTCACCAATCCTGAGTACCCATCAATTAAATGTCTGTTTTTACAGCCATATTAATCCTATGGTTGAAGTTACTGACGAGTAATTTCTCAACAGTTCTCGGTGGGAATAGTTAAGGCATTTATGCATGATTTAAGCAACTGTGATAATAGTGTGCCAGAGTTAATTTTGTTATGTTATATATTATTATGCATTATTTATAATTATTATTGTTATCAATTTGTTTGTAAATAAGGCTGATCTGAATAATAAAACAGTGTTTTATAGTAAACATTTTTATTTTTAAATCCTTATTATCGACGAATTTCATTTTTTGTATCCAAATGCTGGGCTTCACATATATATTTTTTTTAATATTGAGGAAAATGCTCCAAAAGTGAGTAAGTAACAACTTTTACAGCACATTCAGACGGGAGTTAAAAGATTAGACGCCAACCTTTTTAGAGAAGGGTGACGGAAAAACTCATCAAAATGACAATTCAACACACCTTTTAAAAGTTATGAAACAAAAACGAGGTTACATAGGTTAGGTTTTCATGTTTTTTCATTGCTTTTAATGGCTTTCTATCACTTTGTAAAGGTGTGTTGAGTTATCATGGAACCTTTTAGAAGACAGTGCTCAGCCATCCAAACAAGCACCAAGACTGTCTTGGTGCTACAAGCGCAATCAAACAATATAGTTAGGAGTGCTAAACTGTATTTTTGTTTGTTTTCCCATAAAGGTTTTAATATCTACCAAGGAAAAAACAGCTTGACAAAATCGCCAGGTGATGGGACAACTTCCACTTGTTATATTCGATACATAATCAAGGGGAAAAAAAAATAAAGAGAAATGTATGGTTTTAGTTCCTCAGTAACACCCTGCCTGCTTCCACAGGGATATTGCAAGTATCCAATACTCGATGATTTTAAGTATCTTGGCGCATACCACCATACATCTGCTGGGAGGTTCGTACACAAGCACGTGTTGCTGACATTTTGTAAACTCATCCCACCATTCTTCTGCGTGAACAGCCGAGCGAGGTCGTTTCGACTCGCATCATCAAGACTTTAAACATAGTCACTTTTGTCATACATTTTGTAACAATGCGTGTGCTTTAGATCAACGCTAAGGACAAAACAGTCAACACAATAATGACAGCTACAAAACAAAGCTAAAGTCTCGATGACGCGAGTCAAAACAACCTCGCTCAGCTGTTCACGGTAGAATGGTGCGATGAGTTAGCAACTGTTTGGTTGTGAGGGAGGTTATGAAAGCATTCTAGTTTTCACGTTTCAAGAATTCAAAAGTGATTGGTGGTGACACGCGTCTCATGATTTCAGTAGCGAAGTGTACGAACTATGCGTGACAAGTTGTTTGCGACGTGAATACACAACACGTGTATCGAATACTAGCATATCCCTGCTGAAGAAGGGCCAACAATGCTGATATTTCATTAATCTAGTGTACATAATTACATATACAGGTAAGACTATTGACTACATTATTAAGATGACATATAAAACAATGCAAGTAAATTACTTTTTGTACACTTCCAATTCAGTTTGAAGTTCTGCATATCTTCTTTGCAGTTGCTTTTCTCGTTCAGTTTGTCTTGCTACATCCTCGGTCAGGGACTGAAAAGAGAGAATTAAGAGTCAGTTTTTATTGAAAATAATTTACCGAGATATTGACAAAAAAAACATAATGAGGAATGAACACAATTTTGGAACTGTAGTGGCAACAAATAATTACAGTACTCTCTCAGTAATCCGCCTCCAAGTTAACTGACAACTATTAACAATTAATCGATAACTCGGTGCTAGAGTTACGCTAAGGTAGAGAGAGGCACGAAGCGGACTACTGAATTTGACATAAAAATACCGGTGAATTATAGAGATTGATTTTGTACTTTCAATTAGTAAAAATAACAGCAGATTATAGTAGTTGTCGGTAGAAATCCTGGGATCTCGAGAACCGGGATCCCGGACCTTTTTCAGCATCGTGATTCTGGTGCTGCGCTTGTCTTAATCCCGGGATTATGGGATTTTTGTTGGTTTCACAAACTTGGTTCTACCGTGGGAATATCTTTTTTTATTGGCAGCATGTCGATTATCGCACAATATTCTTGTGATCTGGGAAACAGATTTTGAGGTAGGTTATATTTATTGCGCTGTTTCTGTTCAGGTAGACGAGATTTCACTTCTCAATTTTAGCTAGCAGTGGAAGCATTTTGTTGTCGTGATACAACGCTTCTGTCAACTGATAAAAAGATTTCTTTCATGATGAACAATATGGGCAATTGTGGTTTTGCTCTTCAATTGAAAGAGTCACTTGCTCGTCGACTAAATGAACATCGGACTCGTGCATCTTCTTTGTTCCAGTTTTTGCACAAAGGCAATCAAGATTATGCAGAAATTAATTTAGACTCACTGTTAAATTTTGGGCTTTTCAACAAAATGACAATATTAAATCATTGAAGACAATATTAGCGAATCTCAAACAAAAATCATAAAAAGTTATGGCCGCATCTAGGAATTGATCCCAGGACCTTAGCTTTGCCAGGGCTCTGCACTGGGATTGAAAAATGCTAGTACCGTAATCACGGTTCTGAAAGAAATTTCCGGGGGTAAGCCCTCATTGTCGGATAATCGAGCAGCTGATAACTGAGTTTTGTATGTATATACTATAATCTACCGCTTTCACCAATTGGACACTTGCCCAGGTTTTGGGGTGACGAATTAGTGAGAGAGTACTATATGGCAAAAATGCTAATTTTATAAATAATAATTATAATTTGAAGCTTGAAAGCTTGTATAGCACCGTTTTTGTGAAAAATCACCTTAAGGGCGCTGTAAAGTTTTGTGTCTACCAGTGAAAGACATTTTGAACTGTTCTGAAAAATATTAATTACATATTTATCATATTTTGACCTAAGACAATATAACTAAAAGGGCAAACTGGTAACTTAATATGTATGTATGTATAATAATTATAATCACCTCTATCCTTCGGGGAATGGCTGCCTTTTCCTGCTCTGCCAAAAATTTAAATGTGCTCAGTTCCAAATTGGCAAGTTCTATTTGGTCATTTAGTTCTTGGAACTGTTTCAGCATTGCTTGAGTTCGGCTTTGGTAGCCACCTGTTAAAACTCGCAATTTCTTCTCCATCTTTGAACATTTCTTGGCCTCCTTTGCCATGTGATTGCGATTCTGTTCTAGCCTCTTCTCTGCAGATTCCAACCTGTCTTTTTTGCTAGCGAGATTAGCTCTTGTGTACCTGTTTTGACTTGGCAAGAATAACACCTAAAAAAAATTCATTAATTAATATTTTATAAGTATATGAAGTAAGGTAGTAATAAATATGTAGGAGAATTCATAAGTGATCCGTCGTATGTCACAGCTGGATTTGTTTAACAATAAATTATGTATGACTAAATACGGGTTGTTTCGGAGAGTTTGAACAATTCATCAAATATCAACGTTCATTTTCGATTTCTGTGTTTTGAGTCCTATTATAGGCTAGTTGATTGACAGAACTTGAAAAATCTTTCACCGAACTTGAAAATCAACTTTGAAATTTGATGAATTGTTCAAATTCACCAAAACAACCCGTCCAAGAGAGTGACCAATGAAGACCAATTGAACTCTCTTTTATTCAAAACAATAAAAGAGAGTATAAATCAGAAATAATATACATTCTTCAATTTCTATGAATTTTTTATTGGAAACCGACAAACTGCATTTTCTCTCTTTTTCGTTTTCATGCAAGACATGAAGTGAGAAGGAAGATAATTATGATATACATTCTTTGTCTATGACTCACCATGGCCCTCTGCTGTAAGTTGATTTCGATAAAGGAGTCGGTTATGACAGGTGAATTACAGCGGAAAAATATAGTTCAGAGAGAAAAAGGGAAAATTGGAGGCTAGAGCAATGCATTGTGGGAAATATTTAAATAATATAATTTCTGAAGTTGACATGATTTTGGGAATATTTACCTGCGCCAAGCATTCCTCCCATACTTGTGAATAGGCATCGATACTGAGTTCTCCGTGGGCCATTCCCTGTTTGACAATCTCCATCTCCTTTGAAAGGCAAGTATTTGCTTCCCGCAGTTGTTCCGCTGTGAAGTCATCGTAAGGATTTTGCTCCAAGTACGCTAGCTGGGCTGCCTGCTGACTGGCCTGCCGCTTTTTGTCTGACCCTGGTAAAAAATAATTATCTTAATACAAATAACCGATTTTAATCTTCAACCTTTATGTACCTGAAATACGATTTGAAGGGCGGTCAATATGTATTATTGTAGCCCTTTTCAGTAAAATGCACCTTTTACAACTGCCCTCTTGTGGCTTGTTTGCGACAAGGAAATTTTTCTAAAAGTAGTGGGGGGGGAGTGTAATTTTGTCAGAGTTTGATATTTTGAATAGTTAGGATTTTTTTAAATGCAGATCAATTACCGAATACTTTTTCTAGCATTACCTAAATTGTGGTGTATGTGATATAAATAACAATTTAAATATCGCAAAAAACTCTCGTTTGGGGTAAGTGAATCACTCCCTTCCGAATGGGAGTGTTAACCGAATATTTAACAACAAACTATAAAAAAAAAATTGTGTTATTTTGTCATTATTATGTTGATAGTACAGATATAATTAGTGCAAGTGATAGTACAGATATAATTAAGTACAGAAACACGTAGTAGATAGGGAGACCTAAATTTGCACAGCTTTTCAGTATGGAATTTCTAGGTCAACACTACTAATATCTTTCAGTTCAAATCTCGGGGGAAGCCAGGAAATAAAACCATAAACTATTATAACTTTGTGCATTAACGGTTTTATGAATGTCTTTACCTGCAACTGGGTTCTGCAGAGAGTCGTAATGCAGCATGGTGATCATCTCCTTCTTAATGAGCTCCTCAGCCTTCTGCAGATCGGTGAGAGGTCCTGTGTCCCCTCGGGAGCGCAGAACCCCCGTGTTGATGTCCGCAGGGCGTGGCAGGGTCCTCTGCACCACCTGGGAGCGGAGGGCCATTGCCGCAGCCCCTGTAGTCAAAATAATTAAACTTTACTTTTCATCTGAATTATTAATGGAGTAGGTATAACAAACTTCACAGGGCCTCACTCAAATTTAAAAAAAATAATTAACCTCTCAAACACCATTGTATCCTGGATATGTTTAAAAAAATAATTTTTCTGAATATAATTAGCTATTCGAGGGAAACTACAAATGGTAGATCATATACTATTCTTATAAATATGTATATAAAAACATTATCTGGTAAGACAACCAGATAATGTAAGATATTATCTATTATCCATGTATTATGTTACACTTACATACATAAATTGTCAATTTCCTCTGTAAAAGCCCGATAGGGCGTTAATGAATAATAAATAAATAAATGCCAGATTTTACAAAAACATAATTTTGCAAAAAACAAGTGAGTTATGATGAATGGTGGAAATTTTGCAGAAGACATCAAGATTTAATACTTTTGGTACACAGAAAAAAAATCGTAGGTAACTAAGTAATTACAGTTTGGAATTGTACTTTTGGTAATTTCTTTTTTTTTATATTCATCTTTGACTCCTTTATGTCTAAGTAAGATCAACTTAATGGTTCATTTTGTAGAGCTTACCAATAAAATGTTTAAAAAAATTAAACTGCACTAAACACTATGCTTAAATTTTTATATAAAAATAAGACAAGTTTTTTGGGAACTCTTATTCTTCTTCAATTTGTGAATTCCCAGAATTATTTGAAATTCTTTTAATTACTATTGAAAGTTAATCATCACCTAACGAGTTTTCCCAAATAATTTCTATAAGAATAATGTTGCAACAAAATAATCACATTGTTATTTATTTATTTATTTTTTATGCCAGTCTCAACTGCTCCCAACCATCTGAAGCTAGTGAGACTATGGCATCCCCAACTGGGGTATGTTGTGAGGCTGAAGGTAGTGGGGATAAGAAGCAAATGGGGAAGTACCTGGCTCTTCAGATCTGGTCACCAAACATGGCAAAAGCCATTTCAAGCAACGTTTCAATTCTGAATGGTGGTCTGATACCAGGGCGATACTGACAGTATCTTCCACTCTGGAATGTTCTACATATTATTTTTAATTTGTAACTTGTGAAACACAAAATTAATCAAATAAAATTTACTTGTGCATGCCGGGATTTGAACCCGCAACCTTCCGATTGCTGTTGTCGAGAGCCTTACCCCTCGACTACAGTGACCGTCATTATGGTCAATTTAATATTTTTAGTGTTAACTACCATTTATTTTTCATTTCCATTATCTGTGTTTGAAGTATTAGGACGGGTTGTTTCAGAGAATTTGAACAATTCATCAAATTTCACAGCTAATTTTCAAGTTCTGTGAAAGTTCTAGTGAAGTTTTGTAATGTAATTATATTAGCGTTGGTAATGTAGTTTTAGTGATTTTCTTATAGGTAGTATTGTTCTAGTTTCTATATTATTTTACGTTACTGTTACATATTTTAAAAACTTTGTGTATAATTTTCGATAGCTCACTAGGTATTTTCTGTTCTTAAAATCCATGTAAAAGCAAATAAATTGAAATAATATATACATATATATATATATATATTTTTATATTGTATTTTTTATTTTGTAAAGTTTTTAACCTCCCTAGGACAAGCCTGTGTTGAGATTAATAATTTTACAAAATAATAAAAATAACACAAAGATTATATATCGAGAGAACATTAATGTTTCTACAAATTGGGTACCTACTAAGCTAGTTCCAGCCAATTCATTAATTATAATGTAGTAAACGTGTAGGGTGACCATATGTTAATATTTGATTGTAAAAAAAACTTAATAAACTATTAATTTCAAAAGGACCAGAGATAATCGGTCGGTGGCCGAGTTGACATCGGGCTTGGGTCCCACTCAGGCGTAGTGTGTTCAATTCCTCGGCTGGCTAAGTCCTTTATCACAACACAAGCAACATTTTCAGCTTACTGTGGTGGTAGTAGGAGGTTTTCAAATATTGTCAGGTTATTCGTAACCCGGGAATATTTGTCTTTTTTTTTTTTTAAATTAAATAGTTTCTTTGTATGGAATTTCAAAGGACTAAAAAACAAAACTTTTTGAGTGGGAACTTCCTTCTCGTATGCCGGGCCCGCATATGTGAGTGCCATACATTATTTTCGAACTTTAAAAAACAAAAAAAAAAAAATTATGTGCGATTTTAACCCTTATGTACAAAGAATTTGTATGAAGAACAAGGTCTCAATCGCTTGGGCTATTCTCGTTCTTTACCCAGCAAATACCGGAAAGACTTCAAACTTCTTAGATTAAATTTAATAAATTTTTCTGTGGAATGCCAAAACATCAATTTTGACGAGATTTTAACGGTCGTAGTTTCACAGCGCGGTTCTATTTTTAAGTGCCAAAACGAAGTAATTCATCAATAAAACGTAAGTAATGTTTTTTTTATACATAGATAATTGTTCACGGCATGTGTTTCGGTAAATTTAAAATGCGAAAACTCAATATAACTGACAAAATATTACGTCAAAAGTATATGCCATGTTTTTGTGTTGAAAAATGTTGTTTTATTTCTAGCTATGTTGCATCATATATTGTGTTATTTGATTTGTTTTGTATCTCATTTTGCAGATAAATCAATTGAGAACATATACCACAGCCTTCGATTTGTCCATATTTAGTTAATATTTTACAAAAAATAATATTCCAATGTCCCCCGCGCTAAAAAACTGTCCGAGAAATATTTTGACGTTTCTCCATCGATATTCACGAAAATATTGCCCAATCTTATAAGGATTGTACATCATTATGTAAAGAAAACTATTGAGATTGTGTATAAAAGCCCTAGTTTCGTCAATATTTAGTTAATATTTTTTAATTAAATAAATACGACACATCGGAAACCTGCACAAATACATGTGTACTGTTTATATGTATGTGTGAGAGGCCATATTGAAATAACATTCACGCATGCGTAAAATGCACGTCAAACTGCGCGCGCAGATATCAACGTTTTTTACAAATTTAAATTTTGTATGGGAGATACAGGGTTCTTACAAAGTACATTATTTATTAGAAATATTTATTTCTAATAATATTTATTAGAAATATTATTTTTTATTTATAAAAATGGTAATAAATATCACAAAATTAGATCAGTTATATAGGGTGTGCAAAAAAGTACTAACAAACTTTTTTTTTGTTTAGGTATAAAATATTTATACGCGTATTGATGATTATATTATATAATGATATACATGATTGTTTCTATTATGGAGATTCCAAGACCGTCAACGGAGGAAGACACCACAGAAGAAAGATTTTCAGTCATTGCGACGGTATGTTGTGTATTAGTAGTAGTTCTATAGTGGTTGTACGCTTCATCCTTTCCAAAATTGAAAGACATTCGTGTAACAATTAATGTTTACAGTTTCAGATTCCGGGATGGCAGGCTGACCCAAGACCATCAACATCCTCTACGCATCGGGCTCCAAATACTCAGGTAATTAAAATAACACTTGGCTAACTTTTACAGCGCCATTTTTGTCTTGTATTACCTCAAGGACGCTTTACATAGCTGTATATATATTTTTTTTCTTTTCTTTCTGTCTATAGGAAACCGACCACGTCGTTGCGGAGTTCTACGGATTCACTGATAGCGAGGATGAATCCCTCGCCGGTGATGTAGAACTTCGGTCAATGGTGGATATGGATGTTCCTGAGGATGAGTTGGAGCCTTTGGAGGAGGAGGTTTTAACCAATACCACACTCTAGAACATTTATAATTTTTTTTTTCAAATCGTTTTTTTCCATTTAGAATCTTTTTTTTTATACAAAATTTTAAAAATTGCCATGAAGAGGAAATTCATCATACCTAATAGTGGCAGTCCCATAATTACAGTTCAGGAATTGTGTCGCTATTTCTTGCATTAGTGTTGTTGTTTGTTATAATGTTATTGTTTGTTATAATGTTATTGTTCTTTGAATGTTGGTTGCGGTTGTTATTTGTTACTTATGTGTTGTTGTTTATGGTTTTGGTTATTTGTTGAATGTGTGTTATCATTTGTTACTTGGATTTTGTTATCTGTGATTGTAATTTGGTACTGGTTGTTGTTATTTATGGTTTTAATTATTTATTGAATGGGTGTATTTGTGCATTATTTGAATAAAAATGTTTACTGAAACAAGTGCATCTTTGCATTGTTTGAATTTTCGTTTCCATTCATTGTATCTTCCACTTTTGAGGAGGACAGAAACAGTGTCTAAAAATTTGAATATTATAATAATAAATTTATGTATGTGAAAAATGATTTTTTTCGCAGTCTCTCGACCAAAGATTAAAAAAACCTGTTCTAAAACTGAAATAAATATGATGAAATTTTTTTCTTATTTATTTTTGAACCACACAGTATCTGAATTTAAAAAAACGTATTTAAATAAATAAATAAATATTAATAAAAAAATATTAGCAAATTTTATTTTTATTCCCCGAATCATGATTTTTTTGTCACCCTATTCTTTCAAACACATCTGTACACGCAGTCGGCGGCCGTGCAAAGGACAGCAGTGCAAAAACATCGCGAATTCTTGTACGGTAACCTCTTACTTCTTTCATTATTTTTGATATAAATTGATTGTGGAAATAATAGATTTGAGGTATCATCAGAAAGATAATTTTATCTACATTATTTTGATGTAATTTTTATAATATTTCACCCAAGAAAAGTGATGAAAATTAGCTTTGTAAGTTTATCGTAGAAATGTCAAAATTTTTACGTCCTAATGAATAATTTTATTTTTAGCATTATTTATTTACAGGTTTCTTGTACAAAATAATATTATTAGTAACAACAGTTGTATAAACTACCGAAATCTGGAAGAATTGTTATCATATACTTATAAAATACGACACAAAAAAATTTTAAGTGGACACTTGACGTTTGATTTTTTTTTTTTAATAAATGAAAATATTTTACATTTTCAAAGAAGTGTCAATGGCATTACTTCTTCGAAAAAACCTTTGGATTATTTTTTTTCACGAGGAGTGTCTATTCAGGTTTGTGTAGAAATAAAAAAATCAGTTAATTTTCTTATGAATATATTTTTTTTACATTTGTTTGCCGAATGGGAAAATTTTTACACATTTTTTTTGTTAAAAAAATTAAATAATTAATAATTAAATAATAATTCTGGGAAAACTTGTAACAATATTATCATGTAATATATATGAATAATAAGATACATTATCTGATAAACAGAAAACAATCGCAAAATAAACAATTTCTTTGTTTTTAACCTCTCAGAAAAAGACTTTTATTTACTTTGTGTTCCTTTGCGAACTGTCAAAACGCGAAAATTTTTGTGTTATTCACGAGTTTTGTTAAAAGCTTCATAACTCACGTTTTGGGAAACGTAGCCTCATTCTAAAAAATGTTTTGGAAAGATTATGAAATTCACTATCGTATTGTTTTGTTATACGTAAATATTTGCGTTTCTAAATATACATTTTCTGAAAACGTCAAAAATATGTAAAAATCGCGGACCATTATTTCAAAGCTGTGAAAAATGTACTTTTTTCTGAGTATCATAAAGAAATAACACTTTATATATTGAAGAAATATAATTAAAAACTATTAGTCACCTCAAAATATTAACCGTCCAAACTAAAATATTTTTAATAAATTATTTAGAAACGCAATAAATTATGAACGAACAAGATGACAGATCCAATCGACTTAGATAATGCACCTCTACATTCCATAGATATTCTTGAATACAGACGCGTAGCGTTATTCATTATCGATACTCTGTTTTTTTAAATCATGGCAATCCGTATACTAGTGATGGAAATAAATCGATTTTTGTAAAATCTCGCGCGTTTACGTGAAAAGACGTACTAATGTCTTGACCGCTATTATCATATTTACGTCTTTTGACGTTCTAATGTTCCGAGTGGTTAAACGGATGTTTGACCAAAAGGCAGGAGAGTAATTTGCGCGCGGTTTTTTTCAAAAAAGCTTGGAATTTCCTGGCATTCGACAGGTTAAGCGAATTTCTCTGTATATTGAAGGGTGAAGGAATAAGGAATGAAATAAAATTTTGTAGGGGACACTTGTTATAGGAAACCTAAGAAAACTAGGACAAATATAATAGATTAATCTCCAAAATATTGTACCTTCACATTCTGTGCGTTTTTTACAACTTGATTATCTGTGGAAAAAAAACTTACTTTTTGCTTCAGCTTCTCTCTCCTTCTTCATGTCAATATCGGCCTGGTCCTCCGTGATGGAAGTTTGACCGTCATCGTGCGCATCCTCCTTCTCATTATCCGGCACCACAATCTCATAGTCGTTCCTCGGAGTCGGCAGTGACTGCAGGCCTGCTCTCAGTGAGGCTTTAATCTACAAACATCCAAACATTACGAAAATGTTATAGAGAAAAATCTTCAAGATAAATTGCGTATTGGTAAATAGAACAAAGATGAAATATGTATTAGTAAATTGCTTTGGATTAAAAAACATTATTTAATTACCTGTTTCTGGAAGTGATTGACTTGTTGTGGAGTGTCTCCCAGAGCCAGTCTCTCTTCAGGGTTAATATTTAACTTATCTCTTAAGCCCGGTGTGTATCCCTTCAAAAGAAATAAAAAAATTGGAAACAAAAAATCATCAGTAAAATCATTCTGTTCTGGAAAATACATGTATGTAGGTCACACTTACCGGTCCTCCACTTTGATTCAGTCCACCGGGTGTTCCAAAACTACCAGGTGTGGATAATTCACTTCTCGCAGAGCTGAAAATAAATAAATCTTAAAAATAGAATAATCTTATATAAATAAATATTCATAGGTACCAAAGATATTAGAAGAACGAGATGTGCTATGAGCAGTTCATACTGTGTGGAATTGTGTTGCCGAGTGTCGCCGGTTTTGTTCACCAATACTACTGCACATCTTCGCTTACGCTAAGGTATCCGCACTAATACATAGAACAGATTTCTGTGTGTACACGTCCCGATACCGTTCAAAGTACCCTAATTAGGTAGTACTCCGCCTACGGTCCGGCGGCCAACATAGCATATCTCGTTCTTCTAATATCTTTGATAGGTACCATAGACGTATGAATATTAGTAGACCTGCCCTAAGTGATTAAAAGATCATTATAGACTAGTTGCTTGACAGAACTGAAAAACGAAACCTGAAAAAATCTTTCGCAGAACTTGAAAATGAACTTTATAATTCAAATTCTCAGAAACAACCCGTCCTTACTTTATTTTTCATTTTGTTTATTTAGGAAAACCAACAGATTTTTTACATCTTTAAATAATTAACTTATAAAAAATACAAATAATATCTAATGATAGGTTTTCACTTAAAAAATTAATTATAATAACAAACTAAGGGTCCAGTGGGCAAGAAATATTTACAGAAAATACAAAATACTAAATAAAGTAAACATAACATCGGATATAAGAACACAAGTAAATTACAAAATAACAATTTTATCCTCACACAACACCAATAATCACCAATATATGTATATACCTACAACTAAACTGAACAGATGTTTATAAAATGAGTCACTTGTAACTGGACAGGGTTCATATCATAGACATATGAATATTAGTAGACCTGCCCTAAGTGATTAAAAGCGTATTATCCCCACTCCCCATACCGGTTCCATTGGAGCCGGCTGTGCTCGCGTATGGCCTCAAGTGAAATTTGAAAACGTGACGTCATCATTCTTGTGCGAACTATGGTCGAGGCATCATCGGTTCATTTTACGAAATAACACGGCAAAATGTTGACTTGTGCTATGAAAACTTGTAAAAATAGATGTGAAAAAGAGAATAAACCCAATTGTCGTATTACATTCCATAGGTAAACATTATTTTAATTTGTTGTAAGCTGATTCACATCGTATAATATGGATCAGTTTTACAAACATATACTATCCCGCGATGGACGCGACACACAAAGCCGCGTGCACAAGAATCAGGGATGTGCTGTTTACTGGGGTAAGTAAATTATGAACATTCGTAAAAGTGTCTTGACTCAATAAGGAAACAAAATATTCGACTCTGAAAATAGAAGAATTTTTTTTGCCGAATTTGGACAAATTTGTTCATAACGTGGCGAGTAATTTGCGCTCCCATGTAAAAATGTCTATTCATTCAAAAGCAGATTATACTTTTAAGAACTAAATGGTGATATCATAATGCGAGATGCCTATTTACTGTCAGATTGATTTATTGACGAATCACAGTCAGCTTTACCCCCTTCGTTCTTCAACAGTTGATTTTACCCCTCGCCATTATCTTCTCGTCTATTAATATTCATATGTCTGTGATAGGTACGGATACTCTTAGGACGGGTTGTTTCAGAGAATTTGAACAATTCATCAAATTTCAACGTTCATTTTCAAGTTCTGTTTTTATTTCAGTTTTGTCAAGCAACTAGCCTACAATGATATAATAACAGAACTTGAATAAGTCTTTCACAGAACCCGAAAATGAAAGTTGAAATTTGATGAATTGTTCAAATTCTCCGAAACAACCCGTCCTTAGATACACTATTAACCCGTAAGGGCTCTGGCATATTCTGTCAAATTAATTCTGTTATTTCCGTTTTGCAATAAAATCCAATTAAATGGAATATTTCTGAATGTATCCGTAAACAAAAAAACTGTTTTCGGAAGGTGACGAAATAAGCTTTCAAATTTTATTATCAAAGATATAATTTTTTAAAGCAATCCACAACAGTAAGGGAGACATAACAATTTCTATGAGACCTTTATGAGTTAATACTTAGCTAATTAATTACTATAGTGCTATTTTTGTGAAATACATTTTAACTGTAAAAATAACAGAAATAGAACACAACGGAGCTCTCTGTAGCAGGACCTGATAAAATAATATCTTCAGATCACATGAAGGTGATTTTCAATTCAGATAGTAGATTAATGAACTTACCGGAATGGTGTGGCGAGCACTGTGTTTGGGGTGGCCACAACCTGGTTCTGTGGCAAGGAGCCCCCGAAGTCAGGGTTATACAGCGGGGTGTTCAGACCACCTTTGAGTGGGGTGTCCACGTGTGTCAGAGCCATCATATTCTGGGCCTCTTGCAGGACTCTGAAAGAATATAACAAGATATCAGAGATTTTGTTTCATATTATGTATTTCAAAGCATGTAAACATGTTCAATGCATTCCTGGTGAATATGTATAAACGGTGTCCGAAAACTTGTAGTACAAGTGGGAAACTTTGTGAATCTACATCACATTTGAAGTCGATTTTGTAGTATAGTTTTTTTTTTATTTCATCTTACATTTTCAAGTAAATGGAGACCGAAGTTAGATTCTTTTAGGCCAAAATTGAAAAAAAAATTGGTCACTGGGGTGTTAATATTAAATGTTGTCTTCTAAAATACATTGAAGCATAGACCCGGCTCAAAAAGTTTTTAACTTTTAATTGCAAAAAAAAAAATAATAATGGGTTGTTCAAATCGAAAGAAGTTTTTTTTGGTTCCATATGTCGTAGATTCACCAGTTTCCCGCATGTACTATGAGTTTCCAGACATGCTACATAAAGGATTAGTAACAAGGTGTGTGGAGCCTTCTACTTAATCTTTATTGATGGTTTCGGTGTGTGGCACCCACAAGTATTTACTTATCAACCACTGTGCATTGGTTAGATTGACAACCCTGGAATTTTTTGACATACTTAGGTTGCATTTCAAAATCAAGGAGATTGATTCCTTGTTCAGCCTAAAGCAGTGGGCATTCCTTTTGGCTGGTGACCAATGAGTCCGGCTCGCAAATCTCGTCATTATTTTAAAACTGGAGAGACTTGATCCTGGGAAATTGGAAATCGGAAGACATCTGCTCATCCTGCGTCCGGACTGGCTTTTGACGTGAAAAGAGCTGATGATGAGACTCCCCGCTCTATCGAGAAAGGAATATTTTTGGCTGGCTTCAGATACCGTATTCCGCATGCCACGGAGTTCGATTTCAACATCGACACAAAACTGCATGGTATTGCATCATAATTATTACTCAAGTAAGCCCTTTTTCCAGACATGCTATTGTTATTTAATATAATTTTTTTAATCAATTTCTTCTGTTGTAAAAAAAAACCAACCGTTTCAAAGCAGCAGTGATACATTTTACAAATCAATTTATTTAATATGTTGCCATCTAATCCAGCTGCATTGTGTATAATGCAGTGAGTAAAAGGCAGTACTTTTGGCAGTGTTAATTTTCTTTTTTTAAAATGTATAAATAGTTAATAACAGATTACTAATACCATATGCATAATACAGTTTTCTACAAATATTTTAAGATGAAACAAAAAATCGTAAAACATTTCTTAAATAACTAGCGGACTCAGACAACCATCGTCAATAAAATTTTAAATTTCTCCCGGGTCACACCACTTGGCAACGGATTCTATTGGATTTGATCCACTTATGGGAGACAGATGATGGAATCTGACACAGTTCATAAAATTTTGTTGGAAAATCATCTTGCACCATGCAATATAATTTTTGCAGTCCGAAATCTGTTCTTCACTAAGAATTCATTACATTCACAGAAATAAGACAATTAGAACCACACACGCACTTCAGAGGCTTGATTCTTCACGAGCGATCAAGAGTTATTCATTATGTGCCACCTACGAATGGAAAATCGTCCAGCATCTCAACGAACTTTGCCGAATGTTTCATTTATGTATACATATTCTTGAATATCGAAGGGTTGAAGAGATGATTATATTGGTATCCCTGTGAATAATGTCTATGTTTCTGATGTTTTTACGTTTCTATGGTGATAGTTTGAAATGTCAAAACAAAACGTCAATGTGTCATTTTTATACTTACCTTAGTTTGGACATCTAGAGCTGAAGAACAGGATGGGGGTGTTATGAACGGAAACACAATGACCACCAGCGACGTACTAAGGCTCTGTTAAGCCTGAAATTCCTGATGAAGTCTTTGTCACTTCAGATTGCTCTGCATTATGTATTGCAGCTAACATCGCCGGTAAATCAGCCATTATGTATATGGGACTTTAAAACAAATTTGTAAAATATACAATGCTTGTCCTTCGAAGAGTGCGCGGGAAACGATCTTAGGTTAGGATACAATAGACGAGATTTTAACAGACATCGAAGGCGAAGTTGGTGTCGGCTGGTTCTATCGACTCGTTGCTCGAGTCTAACGACTTTTGACGTCTAATGTACCTTCAACGAGACTCGAGAATAAGAGAATCGACCAATGTATGTACTTTCGACGGCGATTAAGAGCTGCCTGGAGTGGAGAATAGAGCCCCTGAAGAGAAATGCCCCATTCTTATAACCTCTTGCATCGATTATTTTTCTCCATATTAAAGCTGTTCCTAATCATAAAAATAATAAGAATACGCTTAAGGCAAGCTGGTATAATGTTTATGTCAACCAACCTGTCTGTTTGTGGCGCTGGCGTCCTAGCAGTGGTGGCGTGCTGAGGAGTGATGGCGTAGTCAGCCAGGAGACTGTCGGTGGCGCCGCCCTCACCACTTTCTGCTGCCACCTCTCGGGCCACCTCACTGGCGCGGCCCAGTTTTACAACTTGTTGCAATTCCTACAGACAGTACGATAAACTAATTATAACTATGTAAATCATTTAGGACGGGTTGTTTCGGAGAATTTGAACAATTCATCAAATTTCAACGTTCATTTTCGGGTTCTGTGAAAGACTTATTCAAGTTCTGTTTTTATATCATTGTAGGCTAGTTGCTTGACAAAACTGAAATAAAAACAGAACTTGAAAAAAACTTTCACAGAACTTGAAAATGAACGTTGAAATTTGATGAATTGTTCAGATTCTCCGAAACAACCCGTCCTTAATCTTTGGAGCACCAAGCTCAAGCGCCCTCATGCCTCCTTCGTGTGCCGATACTAAATCTTTGCACCGCCGCCGTGGACCAGCTGATTCTATTTTCGTAATAATGTACTTTTTCTCTTTTTTTTTTCAAACATTATTTTCAGATGTCTTGTCAGATAATGTATTTATAAAAATAGTATTTCCAATTTGGAAGGCGGGTTTGGGTACCGCTGTCCCGGGAACCATTTATTGGATAACCAACACCTCTGCCATAGGTCTCCCCGAGTGGTTCGCTACGTTTGGTGATTTAGCCGGGGGGTGCCCGGGTTCATCGGGAGAGGCTGGTTTGGGGAGACCATGTGACCTCTCCAACTGGTCTCTTGACCCATCGCCTTGCGCCGTAGTGGGAGGGATATATTCTTATGTACTTAACTCCTGGACACACTGATCCCTACCTAATCCTCATACCTTTTAAGGATCCTTCCTTTCCCTAAAAAAGACCCTCCACACAGCATCCCAAAAAATAACAGGGGAAGTTATTTTCCTCAGGGCCACCTATGTGGGGTTAATGTAAAAATAAAAAGTATATAATCTACCATAAGTAGTTCCTCCAGAATAGCTAATATGTGTATACAGAGAAATGTTTTTTTTTTCATGGGTTAATAGTAAGCTGAAGATTTAACAAACCAAATAGTTAGACATGTGAGATTCTAGAGTGTACAAATTAGTTAACCCGTGGAGACCGGCAAGAAACTTCAATAAATAAAGATATTTTTGTCAAGCAAAAGGGCAGCATGTAGACAATACCATAATTGATAAACTGACATTTTTATTTTTGTCTTTAACTAATGATAATATGATTGTAAGTTAAAAACATAAAAGGGAATAGTTTTTTAAATAAGTAAAGTTTGGACAAAACATACCTGATCGGAGATTTGAGGTTCTGGTAAAACCAGCTTGCTCCTCTTCTTTGCTGGTCCATCACCAGACATCATCGACGAAGGAATGTCATTTTCCTTGCGTTGCTTCAACTTCTGTTTATCCTTCCTGCGGTCACGCTGAAAATAATTAAAATTATTGACTAAATCAGTAAAAACAAAATAAAAATTTCTGAAATTTCAACACAACCATTAACATATTAAAAGTTTTTTAGGTTGCCGAATGATAACATAAAAACAGGTAGGTACCTCTTCTTTTTCAGACTTCAGTTCCCCATCAAGATGCTGCTGCCTCAATTTGGTAAAATCGGGGGCCATTGGGTCTATCACCTCATCGCCTGTATCGTAAAAACCTAATGCGGGGCGCTTTTCAAAGGGTATTTCAGCATTGTAGTCAATTCCCCTCTTCTTCTTATGCCTAAAAATAATTTTAAAATATATTCATTTACTAACTCATTCGGTAGGTAGTGAATTTATTTATTTTCACGTTACAGCCATAAAATTTAAAAAAACTTAAAATATGTTATTATTTTGTACAATTTGAAAATAGAATATGTATGGTACCTAGCAGCGACTAGAATACCAGCAGCACTCAGCTCCCGCCTCTTTTGCAGTGCGGCCAACCTCCTGGCTTCTTCTAGCTGCTTTTCTCTTGCCTTGCGTTTGGCTTTCTTACCCTGTGTGTTGGCCAACCTGGCACGGGCTTCTGACAGCATCTCCAGTTCTAAAAAAAAACAAAATTAAAGAATGTGTATCAACAACATCAAATATTTTGTTTACATTACTGTTTACCACCATCTTGGAGGAATGGGATAGAAAATGGATTCTTACCATCCTCATCCATGTCCTTGGGATCAGGCCGTGCGGGTTTAGTTTCTGGATTGGGATCAATTTCACCCGGCTTCAGCTTTCGGGGATCATCATTCATGTCATCTCCCTCTTCTTTTTTTTGCGCTTGATCTCTGGAAATAAAAGAATGGAGAATAAAATATGTCCTCGCTAAATATTTACTATTCTGTCACACTCTTAACCGCTTGTTCGAAGGAATATCCTTATGGTTACGAAAAATTTGTCCCTGTTGAATGCCGACGTATACATATGGATATCGCACACTACGGAGATATTAGAACTCGGCATTCCAAAGGTTAACACGCATAATTACCAAAAACAATACTTCGTTTCAACTTAATTACTATAAGAAAAAATTATTAAAATAACCGGAAATGGAAAATATTGTATTTAAATAGCAAACAATTATTTTGAGCTTTTGGTTCAATTTGGCAGTATCCATATATGTATATATATATAATTACGCCTGTGGGTAATTGAATGGAAGATACAATGAAAGAGGTTGTCGCATCACTGACTCTTTATTTTGTAGACAATGTAGTTGTGTTGCTGTGCATCTCGTTGGGATGCTTATAGGTCCTTATCACATCACGGTGGGATGTGAATCCGTGTTCGAGCGCGGAGACTGCATGATGAAATCCTCCAGACCGATGCTCGACACTATGGTGGAGATGATCGGTGGCGAATCCTCCAGACCGATTGCTCGACACTGTGGTGGTGGAGAAAATCTATGGCGAATCTACCAGAGCGATGCTCAACACCGTAGATAGCAGAGATGAACAATGGTGGAGTGTGGTCATGGCGATGTAGTCGGTAGCTCGACGCCATGCAGGAGGAGACTAGACTTGAAGGTGATCTTCATCACTGGTGGTGAGGGCCACGGGTCTTCCAGGTCCTCCAGTGAGATGCTGCTTGGTCCTCGACACAATGCAGGCGGAGGCTGGATGAAAAGCCGGAGATAGAAAGAGGATGTACAGAGTGCAGTGGGCTCGCGGCACGGCTGGTATCGCGTGTCGCCAGAAGCTATTTTAGCTCAGTTTTTACGGCTGAGCGAATGAGTACTAGAGTGCAGCGCTGCTCATGTCTGCGAGTACCCGTCGCAGTTATTGATGAGTGCTCATACTAAGTGAGTTCTAAGACTGAACTTAGAGTGACGCAGCTGCGTTTATATAGAGCCGCGCGCGCCTTGTAGAGCGGGGAATGTTCCAGAAGTCGTAGGTGAGTGGTGTGCTTCCGTCATGAGTCTAAAAACTTCCGGGCTGTGCAGCCGGTACTGAAAGTCTCGAATGTTCTAGTAGCTTTCCCCTACAGATCTATGAATATTCAAGATGGCCACAAACTAGATGTAAAATTATCCATATAATAAACCGAATTGCTTTTTAAATGCATTATATTCCAATTCTTGAAATTATAATATTTTTTTCTTAAGTTGAAATGGAGTATGGTTTTTGGTAATTATGCGAATACGCAAATAATAAAGAGTGTGGTGGAATAGTAAATATTTACCATATTAACATTAGTACAAAAATGGTATGCATATCAGTCAGGTCAAGTCAAGAGTAGAGAATAACAGAAAAGTATTATGAGACGATGTACGAATGTGAATGAAGCAAGGAGGGTGTGCCAAGGCAGTGTTGTGAGGAGTTACTTCCTTTCTGCCTGCGGGGAAACGGCGTGATTGTTTTATAACAATAGATGATGTAATTTATATCTTCTTCTTTAGTATGGTGGGGGAGTCAGAGGGGGACATATAGGTCTGCGAGCCATTCTAGGGCCTCGGGCGTCACCATATGAACCTCATCAATCCCGCCGGGGAATTAATGGAGCGGGCATTCGTTGACCACATGTTGTGTGTAATTTATATTATTATTTATTGTTCTTTAACCCTAGATTCATAACCATTCGTCCCACAGACCGCTCAAAACGTAAATTTGTTTCTAGTGTCTCGAGTGAAAGAGATAGAATGATGACCTCTCAAGTACCTTCCTAGATCGCTTGTTCATTAGTAATGGGGGTGCAAGTGTAAAGGGTGGGACAAGTTATAGACCTTTGAACGTCTGAGAGACGAATGTTTATGAATAGTGTAACTTTTGACGAGACTGCAAGTTATTTTGAAAACATTGTTTTTGATGAGTTCTGGTTATACAGAGTAAAAGTAAGTATTTGATATTATTCTATATGAGTTATTATTGATAATTACATCTTATTTTATCATTAAAAATGTATTATTGTTTGTATTTTACATCAAATCTTTATTTTATTTTAGAATGGATGATCGGCAAATTGATGACCATTTGAATCGTTTATCTGATTCTGGTGATGATGATTTTACCAGTCAGCAAAAGGAAGTAGAAATCAGTGATTTCGAAGATCATGTTGAATTAGATGAAATGGTCCCGACAGATTCCGACAGTGATAACGACATGGTTACGTAAAAGACACGAAATGCTAACTTTGAAGAGATGCCTAAAAAGGAAAATGGCCGAAGTTTTAGATGAAACGCCTACCATTGCCACACCTGGTCTAAGTGGTACTCAAAAAAAGGTTTATGGTTATTGTGATTATAAAAAACGGCATATGACAAGGTTCCAATGCAAGCAATGCAAAAAGTATATGTGCATGGACCATCGCGGCCTCATGTGTGTGGAATGTAGCGATGAAATTTAATTTTAACTCGTTTATTATTTTTTTTGTTACCTAATTAAACATATTAAAGAGTGCCATACTTAATTTATTTATTTTATTTACAAGTACCCCAAAACTCGTCACTTAAATTTAGTCGTCTGTGAGACGAATGTTTATGAATAATGTTCCTCTTAGATAAGGTTATGAATCTAGGGTTAAAGCTACGAAAGTGAATAATGAAATGGTAATATTTCCTTGTCAAAAGATGTATTGTCGCCATTTTAGATTTTGCTAGTATAAATTGACGTTTTCAGAAAGGTTCCGCTTCAATCTAAATACGCCCAAAATATTATTTATTGTTAGTAACATTTCGTTTTAATTTAATTAATACAAGAAACAAACATTTACAGTGGGGGGGATGGAAAAACATGAACTAAATAGGTTATTAGTTTGGGTTTTTTTTAAATAATTTGTACGTATTTAGATTGAAGCGGAACCTTTCTGCAAAGGTCACTTCTTTGACAAGGGAAATTTCGAACATTGTAAAAAAATCAACCAATGAATCTTTTGCAGTCTCCTCCGAAGTCAGTAGTTGTTTCTTGGGTAAATATTTACATAATCGCATCACCTTTAATGGGCACAGATTATGGAAATTACACTTCGTTTCTTTAAGTTATTTACTTTTTTTAATGTAAATATCGCACAAGCGTCCCAACTGCTCCCAACCGTCTGGAGCCAGTGAGACTATGGCATCCCTAATTGGGGTATGTTGTGAAACTGAAGGTAGTGTGGAGGGGAAGGAGATGGGGAAGAGGAAAGCGGGGGAGTCTTACCCCAGGGCGATACTGAGAGTAATTTCCACTCTGGAACGTGCCGCAAGTATACTATATATTATTTTAAATTAATAAATTGTGAAATAAAACAAATCCATCACATAAAATTTATTTGCGTGCGCCGGTATTTGAACCCGCGACCTACGGATTGCTAGTCGAGAGACTTACTCGTCGACCACAGAGGCCGTCAGAGTCATTGCCACAAGAAACAGCTATTTGTGCCAGGAGAGATGGTAAAAGAGGCATTAAAGTTCCATTTTAATTCAAACAAAGTTCAAAATTTCAATTATAAAACGGACTTGTGCTGTTATTTTGGATTTTTATAGTATGGATTGATGATTGCGAAAGTTACGTTTCAATCTTATTATGCAAAAATTATTCAAATAACCCAAACTAAGAACCTGATAATCTATTTTGTGCATGTAAATAGTTGTTTCTCGTAATGATAATTGAAACGAAGTGTAATTTCCATAATCTGTGCCTAAAAGTGCGGCGGTTAGGTAAAAATTTACTGTTTCTTGTAGTAATTAAGTTGAAACGAAGTGTTAATTAAATAATTTGTGCGTAGAAACTACGCGGAGTTTGAACACCTTACTAATAAAACTTACATTGAAGAGTTTAGGTCGATAGTCTTTGAAACAGAATTATATAACACTGTACATATATTATATTATGCAGAGTACAAGGCAGTCAAAAAACACTGGTAACTATTCGGGATCTCTGGCAAATCTTAATATGATTTTTTTTAATAAAACCTTTTGATTCACCTTAATTACTATAAAAGGCAACTATCTGGATTTGGGAAAATTTAATTTTGACATTCTATTTTTCAATGTAAAATGAAAATTTGCCAAGTTTTAGTCCCGAATATTTACCCGAATTTTGAATAAATTAGAGTTGCTTGTTACTTACAAAAGATATTCGTATCTCTCCAAGCATTGAGCGGCAGTCCTGCCTATGATGGGAGCTATGGTCCTCCATTGAGTTGGCATGAGTTTAGCCAGATGAAGTAGCTTTTCATCTTCTTCCCTGGACCATTCGGTTTTCTTGATACTGGGGTCGAGCCATTCATACCACCGAGCTTTACACTGCTTTGCAGATTTGCGGTGGATCAAGGAGGCAATTCGTGACCATTGATTCTTGCCATATTTCATTACAGCCGCTTTTAATATTTCATCCTAAAACACAGGTTATAATTTGAATATAATAATTATAGTACAATTCTGATAATACATAAAATTTATCTATAAATACACACCTCCGTGTTTCGCCACACACCCCCCTTTATCATTATACGAGGCATTTTGAAAGGTTTGTGTTATCTTTTCGCGTAAAATCTAAATTTTAAATATACATGACAGGAACGCTAACATTGACGGCGAAACGTTTTCATTAAACCACAGACAAACAAGTTGACCATAAATAAACCATAGGTTGACTCCCGTATTTGGCAGATGGAAATATTAGAAGAAACTATGGGTACCTACTTTGAAGATGTAAAAAGATCAAAATACACATGGAAACAAGTCACTCGTTATGCATTTTGATACATCCTGATTTACCTAATGCATTTTTTTAATGTCTTTTTTGTAACAAGATATAAAATAAATCCCAATTTCGTTTACTACAATCCGTTTATCAATGGAAGATTTTTTAATAAACTCTCCTCGGATGTTTTCCTTTGAAATATTTAATAAATGATATTAAAAATATTTCTTTCCATTTCCACTATCAAGGAAAAAAAATTATTAGTTGACATTTGACATTATTTAGTTTCTACATTAAATATTATGTCGTTGCATTGTCTATGACGCTTACTCGAATCAACTCGAATGGAGGGTGTTGTCACTCCCTTTTTGTGGTAAATTTCGGCTTTATTTTTGGCTAAATAACTACGAATGTTTTAACAACAAATATGTTGAGTTTGACTTGAGAACTTAGTTGATATATTGTAGGTTTATCTAGCATTTGAGGTAAGCTGTCAGTGTTGTTTTTGGTGGTGCTTGATTGGTTTAGTGGGGCGACAAATGTTACTTCCGACTTGCATTATCTACTGTATTGACATCTTCCGTTTTCGAACATGACTAACAGAGGTTTGTTTTTCAGATACATTGACTAACATCGCTAAAATGGCTCGCTCTATAAACCCCACGCAGCAGAAGCTGGCGGAGAAGTTGGTAATATTAAATGACCGAGGCATCGGGATGTTGACAAGAATTTACAACATCAAAAAGGCTTGCGGTGATGCGAAGTCTAAGCCAGGGTTTTTATCTGACAAAACCTTAGAGTCTTCCATAAAGTTTATTGTCAGAAGGTTCCCAAACATTGATATTAAAGGACTTCAGGCCATTACGAATATACGAAATGAGATTATCAAGTCTCTGTCATTGTACTACTACACATTCGTAGATTTACTGGACTTTAAAGACAATGTGTGTGATTTGTTGAATATCATGGATTCCTGCCAGGTTAATTTAGACTTAACCCTGAATTTCGAACTGACCAAAAACTACTTGGATTTGGTAACCACCTACGTTTCGTTGATGATATTGTTGTCGAGAGTTGACGATAGAAAGCCAGTTTTGGGTTTATTCAACGCCGCCCACGAAATGGTTCATAACCAGAGTGATTCCAGTTTTCCCAGACTCGGCCAACTCATCATGGATTATGAAATTCCACTGAAAAAATTATCTGAAGAATTTGTTCCCCATCAAAAGCTGCTCATCAGTGCTCTCATGTCACTCGAGAAGGTGTTCAAAGCCCGCAATGTTACTGCCGATAATTGGAGATCGGAACAGAAACTCAGCTTAGTTGGTAATCCTGCCCAGATCCTGAAGGCTGCAGAAACAAACACAATGTCTTGCGAATATCTCTCCTTAGAATCCATGGAGAGATGGATTATATTTGGATTCATGATTTGCCATCACATGCTACAGACGGGGCCTGCCAACGAGATGTGGGTGGGCGCTCTCGACTCTGGCTGGGTGGTGGCACTGTTCCGGGATGAAGTCATTTACATTCACAATTATGTACAAACTTTCTTTGATGGAATAAAAGGCTACAGCAAAAGAATTTCAGAAGTAAAAGATTGCTACACTCACGCCGTGCAGAAAGCAGGGTATAAACACAGGGAAAGAAGGAAGTTCTTGAGAACAGCTCTAAAAGAACTTGGTTTGATTTTGACTGATCAACCCGGTCTTCTGGGACCCAAAGCTTTGCTTATCTTCATAGGATTAAGTTATTCCCGTGATGAAGTGTTCTGGTTATTGAGGCACAACGACAACCCTCCGCTGCAGAAAGCCAAGGGCAAGTCTGCCGAGGACTTGGTGGACAGACAGTTGCCAGAACTGCTGTTCCACATGGAGGAGCTGCGGGCCCTGGTGCGCAAATACAGCCAAGTTATGCAGAGATACTATATTCAGTACTTGGTTGGTTTCGACGCTATTGCCCTCAACATTCTTATACAAAACCTGCAAGTCTGCCCAGAAGATGAGAGCATCATCCTCTCTTCCCTGTGTAACACCGCGGCTAGTCTCAATGTGAAGCAGGTTGAAGATAATGAAATATTTGATTTCCGAGCATTCAGATTGGATTGGTTCAGACTACAGGCCTATGCGTCTATTGGCAAAACTCCTCTCTCTTTAGTGGATAACCGTCCAATGGCAGAATTAATTGATAAAATGGTGTACCACACGAAAATGGTAGACAATCTTGATGAAATAATGGTTGAATCATCTGATCTCTCAATATTCTGTTTTTACAGTAAAATCTTTGAAGATCAATTCCACATGTGTTTGGAATTCCCGGCCCAAAATCGGTATATTATTGCTTTCCCTCTGATTTGCAGTCATTTCCAGAATTGCACCCACGAGTTGTGTCCGGAGGAGAGACATCATATCCGGGAGCGGAGTCTCTCAGTTGTCAACATGTTCTTGGAAGAGATGGCTAAAGAAGCCAAAAACATCATCACCACAATTTGTGATGAACAGTGTACAATGAGTGACAAGCTACTTCCCAAGCACTGCGCGCAGACTATTGCACAACTTGTCAACAGGAAAAAGAAAGATAAGAACAAGAAGAATGCCGTAGAAGTGATGAAGCCTGGCTCTGAAAGTTACAGAAAAACGCGCGAAGAGCTGACCACCATGGATAAGTTGCACATGGCCTTGACTGAATTATGCTTTGCCATAAATTACTGTACAACAGTTAATGTTTGGGAGTATACTTTTGCTCCCAGGGAATATCTGCACCAGCATTTGGAGTCCAGATTTTCCAAAGCTCTCGTAGGAATGGTAATGTTCAACCAAGATACAAGTGAAATAGCTAAACCTACTGAACTTCTAGTGAGTGTGAGAGCCTACATGAATGTTCTACAAACTGTAGAGAACTACGTTCACATCGATATCACTCGAGTATTTAACAATGCCTTACTCCAACAGACACAGAATGTGGACAGTCACGGGGAAAAGACAATAGCTTCTCTGTACACGCAATGGTACTCTGAAATATTGCTGAGACGTGTCAGCGCCGGTGCCATTTGTTTTTCTATGAACCAGAAAGCATTTGTTAGCCTGACTGCAGAAGGTACTATTCCATTCAATGCGGAGGAATTCTCCGATCTTAATGAACTCAGGGCTTTAGCGGAGTTGATCGGTCCATATGGGATGAAGTTATTAAATGAAACATTGATGTGGCATATTTCCAGCCAGGTGCAAGAGTTGAAAAAACTTGTGGACGGAAACAAAGAAGTATTACAAATGTTGAGAACTAATTTCGATAAGCCTGAAATAATGAAGGAACAGTTTAAGAGATTGCAATTTGTAGACAATGTTCTACAAAGAATGACCATCGTGGGAGTGATTTTGAGCTTCAGACAGGTGGCGCAGGAAGCACTGCTGGACGTGCTAGAGCAGAGAATCCCATTCTTGATCAGTTCTATCAAAGATTTCCAACATCATTTGCCCAGTGGAGATCCAATGAGAGTCATCTCGGAAATGTCCTCAGCAGCAGGCCTGCCATGCAAGGTGGATCCCACTTTAGCCACAGCTTTGAGGCAACACAAAGCTGCGTCAGATGATGAAGAGCACCTCCTCGTCTGCCTGCTGATGGTTTTTGTAGCAGTCTCCATCCCTAAGCTCGCAAGAAGTGAGGGCTCGTTCTATAAGGCGTCGCTCGAGGGTCACGCCAACAACATTCACTGTATGGCTCTGGCTATAAACAACATTTTCGGAGCGCTATTTACAATCTGTGGCCAGGGAGATATTGAAGATAGAATGAAAGAATTCTTAGCTTTGACCTCATCATCATTGCTGCGTCTAGGCCAGGAAGCCGATAAGGAAGCTATTAAGAACAGAGAGTCAGTGTATTTATTGCTGGATTTGATTGTCCAGGAATCTCCTTTCCTTACCATGGACTTATTAGAGTCCTGCTTCCCTTATGCCTTGATTAGAAATGCTTATCACGCTGTGTACAAACAGGAACAAGCTATGACGCACACCTAAATTTACATTCGGTACAATATTTATATATTAATTAGTTGAATAGATTTTCATTGTAAGCATGACTGTTTTCAAAAGGTTGCAGGAGTACATAAATATTTGCAAATAAGTTATGTTTGTTTTTAGATATTATGGCCCCCGGCCTTGCTTATGACTGTCTTTATTGTCTGCGGTTTAATTTACTCTAATACATTTAATCAAATATCCCAAAGAATGGATGTTTTAAAAGCCATGTATTTAATATAGTTTCCGTACACTTTTCCATTCCACATTGATCTTACATTAAAATAAATATATCAAAATTTACCTAGAATACATAATTACATATTATTAAACTTCTACAATGTACTGTAAATGATAAGTTTTGCACTACGTGGTTAGTTTTAAGACTCCGATCCTAATTGGCACTTCGCACTATTAGATCGGTTATACAATTTTGATAGAATGCCTAGTTGTGCTTTTTACCTTTGAAACTGAGGGAAGTAAATAAAAATGTAATTTATAAATGTGGATAAAAGAAATAAAAAAATGTTTTGTAAGTGCGCAATTAACAATATTTCAAGAATAACTCCAAGTATTATAGATGTAGAATAAATATTCACCTCGATATTTTGTAGTATTGGAAAATGAAGAGCCTATTTTTTATATTTCGGTTGAATCCAGTTACATATTAATTTTCAATGTAATCTTATCATTAAAGATAAATAGATCATATTATGTTATATGAAGTGTTATTTTTATGCAGTAGATTTACATTTTTGATAAAGATAACTCTATCCCTACTTATTCTCTATGCATTAGAGATGAATAATTGACTTTTACACTAAACTTGTCTATGTACGTAAACCCAGTATTTTCTAAGAATTTGTTTGTACCGCTTAGTACAAAATAAATTATTTGCAAACACGTTAATAAAAATATGGCAACGAAGCATCAACAAATTATGACTAAGGTAGCATTATTTGATGGCAAAAACTTTGCCAATTTAATTAAAACACTTACTTATAATTTGAATAGTAGTCTTTTATGATTGGTATAACCTTCAAAAGTTATTCCAATAAAAATTGAGTAAACTTTTAATTTGAAAACTGATGTATTATATTTAAGTTCAATATATTTTATTAACCGGTTTACTGCCATGTCCCCAATCTGTTCAATCGATTGGTTTAGTTTTGAATAGTCATCTAAATATAGTGGCAGTGAACCTGTTAAACAATTATAATATGTATTGAAAGTTTCTTTTATTTAGGGAGAAAACTTCCTTCTTATTTTCTTTCAGCATTGATCTTTTGTTATTGACAGATATGCTGCGGGATTATGTTTATATATTTTATTTATTATTAATACAATATTATATTATGGAATAAAAGGATGAACCTACAAAATAAAGCATTTTTAAACTTATTACGCACAGGCATTAGGCGACATAACCAGCAAGCCGAAATTCAGATTTCATAAAAATAGTCCTTACGGTTGGGCGATTTTTAGAAAAAGATAGAAATATCGTATTCGCTCCACTGTTGCTGTTCTGTGCAACTAGCGTTGCCTACAGTGTGGTTCTGACAAAATTATTGATGAATTCTAGGTTGCATAATTTTTATTGAAGAAGTTGTCATTAAATTTTGTCTTGGGCATCGAAGTGCAATAACATTGAAAGAAAAATAACATTATGTACCGACCACAAAAAAAATAATGAGCTATATAACTCAATAGGTATCGATTTTATTTCATACAAATTTGCTACAATACGTACAATTTACCTACATTCGAAATGGAAAAGCATGAGCTAAGCGCCCCTGAGGTGATCTCACAAAAGCGGCGCCATACAAATTGATCAATAAATAAATAAACACTTTTTTGTGTTAATTCTACAAATAGCAAAACTTAGAAAGTTTTTTATATGGATAACTAGCTTTACCCCGCATCGCGTTGCTGTGGCTCAGTCTGTCTGGGCAGATAGAGAAACAATACTGCATGTTACTTTTACGTCCAACAGATGGCGCTGTTTTAAAAAAGCATGTTTGTCCAAACAGTTTGTTCTGATTTTCAATAAAAGCATGTTTTAACCTGGCGCAGGTGACATCAACATAATATAGGTATACAAAAACACATGCGTATTCGAATGCAACATTGTGTCAAAATTTCAAAGCAATCGGTGAAGAACTTTCGGAGATTTAAGATTTTGGACCAACGAATATTTTTATTTATATATATAATATTTATTAACCACTTAATACTCAGTTTTTTTTAACAAAAATAAAACTAAAAACATCACGTTATTTTATTTTTTACGAAAAGAGTTAACATAATTTAAAATTGACCAATTAAAAAAAAAACAAAACAAGCAATAAAAAATGTAAAAAAACTTAACCATATTCAAAAAAATAAAACAAGACTAACTAATATAAACTATATAACTAAATATAAAAAATCTAACCATAATAATTAAAAAATAGAATAATAATAACTATAGTACTATATAATAATAAAAAGTAATAAAATTTTGATTTTGTGTGGTATATTTCGAAACACGGCTCCAAACAGAGACCAACTTCACAATTTGCACACCAATAACGACTCTCCCTCCGAATACGTTTTCCTGAGTTATCTCGCTTGGACCAGCAGACCACACATCTTTTTGTAGGTGTAATCGTAAATATATAAATAATTTTCAATAATAGTAAAAGTCGTAAAAAATGCAGTACGAAAATTGTAATCAATGTAAATCTATAAATAATAGTTAAACGTCGTAAAAAATGCAATGAATCAGTAATTATTAAAATAATAATACTTACTAAATATTTTTGTGAAGTTTTCAATAAGTCGAAACAGAAGAAAAGATTTGCGCAAACCTCTAGGTACGAGCGTCAAGTGGCGAGCGCAGTTCGTTTGTTTATCTTGTATAACGCAAACAAGTCAAAACACGCGAGCAGTGTTCGGGTTGTCGCGGTACGATACATGCACCGTCCGCGAACACCGCACGTTCACAAGCATTAAGTGGTTAATACAAATAGACTGATAAAAATGATTATTGTAGTAAGTTGACACGCAACTGAAGACGCTATATTTTGACACTTTATGTATGTCATTTTTGATTGCTGCTTTGCATTTTGTAATGTTTAGGCAATCCAAGATGGGGCCCATAAAGTGTAAATAATATAACTGTGCCCACTCAAAATCATTCGAATTCTACATGGTGTCTTGAAACTCTTAGTACAAGGGAAAACTGGTGAATCTACATCACAGAGAACCCAAAAAAAACTTATTTTTTTCGATCAGAGCATTTTGACGAATTTTTGCCTTTTTTTGGCAACTTTTTACTTTTTTAAAACTTTTGGAGTGGGGTCTCGACTTCGACACATCTTAAAGACATTAAACAGCTGATATTAACTATCTATTGTCCAATTTATTTTCAATTGAACGAACCTCGGACTTGTTTTTCTCGAAAATGAAAGCTCAATGTAATGCCACAAAATCTACTCCAAATGTGATGTAGATTCACCAGTTTCTCGCTTGTATGAAGAATTTCCGGACACCGTGTATATTAAACTTATACATACTCCAAATCGCAATCAAGAATTATTATAAATTATTGCTAAGTAACACCTCCCCTAAAGGTAGAAATTAATTCTCACCTAATTTTCTTTTTACAATGTATTTCCTGTCTCCTCGCCACTAAGCAACTAGTTGTTAGTTGAATACTATTGCTTGCTCTGAATCGCGTTTACCAGTGTAATGAATGAGAAATACAAATAGTCGCTGATCATCTGTCTTGCATGGATGTTAACGGGGGAGCCGCATTGTCAGCAGATGATGCAGCTACCACCTTGAACCACTTTTTTTTTTTTTTTTTTATAGTCGGAGGCGGTTTACTTACGTTCCCCGCGAGCACTTAGGCCATAGGCCCATTGTACTATCTCCCATTTTACCTCATTCCCTTGCCAGTAACCCGGTCCCTTTTATGAAGTTCACCAGGGCTGTCATTGGATATGTGGCGATGTCTTCTGGTTCCACACTGTGTCTTCCCAGGTATCTGAGCCTTGAACCACGCTTCGTTTAATTTATCATTTTTGTTTTTATTTATTTTTTACTGTAATTAATTTAATTTTATTTTTATTTTATAAACTAATGTAGTACAGCTGATTTATTATTGGGTATTGCATTTTCCACCCAGTCGTGCTGGAATAAAAACTTTAAATTAATATTAAATTTTAAAATATCGATTACAACTTAAGACACAAAATGTATATTTACTTACCAACTTTAAGCATAAACAGAAGTTTTTTTTTAGGTTTGGCGTCAAGAAAAAATGTTTCCACTTAAATCACTCAATTGAATTTGCTGTGTTCAAACATGTGTATATTCTTGGTATACCTTATATTGTAGGTAATAGGCATTAAAATCGCTTGACAAACGGAGTCTAGAAACATTCGATTTTAAGCACAAAACTGGTTTATTTTGTAAATAATTTTATAAAAAAGCAAAAAAGTTAATCAAGTGAAACTGTCACAGATAATCTTAGCTTCTTCTTTCGTATGGTGGGAGGGTCAGAGGGGGACATCTAGGTTTGCGAGCCATTCTAGGGCCTCAGGCGTCGCCATGTGAACCTCATCAATCCCGCCGGGGAATGAATGAAGCGGGCACTCGTTGACCACATGTTTATCGATTCCCCTTGGCCGGGAGACCTATCGGTCTTCGGCCCCTTATCTTAGCTATAATACTGTATTTTTTAAAGTTGTTTCATTTACGTGTTCATACATTTCTATTGAAAAAAAAATTTTTTTAGTAGTTTACATTTATATTTTTTATTTGTATTCTACTCAAGTGAAATGATAGGAAAACCTTAAATTTATCTAAAGCATATTTTTTGGTATTCACAATGTACACCGATTCGTTATAAAGATTAATCAAAATAGTGATTTAGCATTAAGCTTCGCCTTAAAGAGATTGCTTGTATTTCCTTTCTGCTGGGTTGAAATATCATTTTCTAGACTTTTAAATAAACACCCGCTATCAATGAGGGTCAGTTCCGTGACATCTGGCGCCCGGTGCAGTAAGTCCCTCCACCCTCAAACATTACTTTATAAATTTTCATACACCATTGACCATTTGATGAATATAATCATATGACTCACACAAATATCTTATAAAATTTGTTCCATTTGTTATAAGACATAAAGGCGTTCATACATTATAAAAGTATCTTCATCTTTAACTCCATAATGCAGGGATATGTTATTTGTTCGCTATTAGAATTTTTTATTCCTCTCAGTTTGTCTCAAATATTTCTACTTGATTCCATGGATAAAATCCTAAAAATTATCAAAGTGTATGATTAGAAATTGAGGGGATTTTTCCGTTGTCGTTTTATTGTATAAATGGCGTAAAAACTGAAGTGACAGTATTCTTACTACTTCCCCAAAGAAAGGGAATGTGAATATATACTGAATTCTCTCAAAATTATCGATGTTTCAATTCTAAATGTAAAAAAGTTTTTTTTTATGTTTTTCATGTTTAATATAAAAATTTTATTATTTAGAAATATCAATGTTTATTTCAAATACTGACATCTGAAAGATAATTTTATCTAGTTTCCAAAATGGTAGTTGTTTTTACGTCAACCTCAAAAATACGAAATAAATAGCAGATTTAAAATACCTCTGAAGCATTAGGGGAATATGCTGGGCAAAGTGGCGTGATTTGATGGAAAACTAAATCTAAAACTACCTTTCGTAAATTTCGAAATTTGATATTTTTTATTGCCAAATAATAGACTATAGTTTTTCACTCTTCTGATTTTGTTTCGTAATTAAGGTAAATAAATGTATTTAAAAGACTGAAGGTTAAAATATTTGTTGCGATTGCGCTTAGGTTTTTTGCACAGTATGAATGCATGGCAGATCTGGCACTGCCATCAATTTCACAGAGAAGAATAAGACACAAATGGGATTCATATTGAAAAGAAAGAAAGCGAGATTCCTTTATGTAAAATTTATTTTGATTTTTTACACTTTAAATCACATTGATTTTTCTCAACATTCATTTTTGTTATAATTAAAATATTCACATTATAAGGTTAATTAATTACAAAGAAATGATTCAGTGTGGTAATGGGAACAATAATTTTTCAGGATGGAAGTTTTTCCTTTGTAATCCATACAACACCTATTGGTCGAATTGTGCAGAAATATTACCAACGATGCCACATCACAGTTTTGCTGCTTGCCGAATATGAGCAATGAGCATTCCTTCCTTAATATTCCACAAACTAACTCAGTGCCGACTAAAGCGGAAAAACCATTTCTCATCCGGAGATACCAAACCAAAGATGGGTTATGTTCATAAAGGAAGTATTATTCCTGTATGTTTTTTTCATATCAAGAAGAGTAAAATGTCAATATTGAAAGAGGCTCATAAAATAATTATATTATGTACCTGGAAGATTTTTTTCACTTTTCCTCCATTGCAGAAGTCAGAATTTTGATCAACAATTGTCACTCTGCTGAAATTTGTTCATTAAAGCAATTCCAACTGTAAATTAAAACTACAAAAATGTGTGTAACATTCTTCACTACATTTTGAAACAAAAGTTAACAATGCAAAGAAAGGTATTTACGCAATGTTTTGTTTGACCAAATGGGTTGATTGTGAAGGTAAATATCAACACACAAAGTGTTATTGTCCAAAGCATTGGAGAAATAATTGGCTTCAATGGTAATATGGTCCGTGGTTGCTCCTATTTTTTAGATTAATAAAGAATGTATCTAAGATATTGTGTTATATAAAAACATTTATTTCTTATATACACAAGATTACAGTCATTAGTCGCGGAACTCTAATTACTGAATAAACGGGTTTGAGAAGCTGAATGAATGGCCAGTCAATAAATTTATAGGAGAAAACCTCTCTCAATATACACAGCACAGAACGGTGTTTAAAAAATATTATTCTTAAGTATTTATTAAAAACTGCAAATGCGGAGCGGCGCCCGTTGGGACGCAGCCGTGCTCACTTATTACTTCCAATGGGAATCCTTAACAATTAGGTATTTTAGTTTATACAATGCAGTACACTTTATAATTATTTCAAATATACATAGTTAAAATACTTGTTAATGTACGTCCACCTCGCGCCTAGCTTAATCTATTTTATATATATTTTGGTATGCGGTACATTTATAAGAAATATATTATGTATTCCGTTTAAAATGATATTTTTCCCATAACTGGTTTTACATATTTCTCTCTTATCACTTTTGGTAGAGATTGCGTCATCGTATCTTAAAAATAAATGGCAGATTTATATTTATTGTAACATTCAGTAAGAACTAAAAGACTTTCCGCACCGTTCTTCTCAGCAGCTTTCGGTCCAGCTTAGATTGTATTTAGTATCCGCACTGCACTTTTATCAGTTCTACACACTTATTCACTTCATTCAGAACATACTTGTGAACGTTTCTTGTGATCGATGTGTTATGTTTGATCGAGGTACTTAACATACAAATCTAAACAAGTACTTTATAATAATGTTCATTGATAACTCGGAAGAATTGCTAAATATTGTGTTTACAAAGTTCAAGGACATATCTGATGATGAATTTCAAAACAAGACAACTCTTTAAAAAAAAACCGTTTATGGTTTAATAATAAAAATTTTGGCCAAGTTGTATTAATAAAGTATGTATACCATTACAAACATTATTTAAAGGAACGATTGAAATTGAAAGAAATAATTTGTTAATTTAATAATAAAAAGTAATACATAATACAAAAACAGTAAACTCTCTATTATCCAAGATATATGGGGGAGCTAAACCTTGGAACCTGCCGGGACCAACAGCTAAACATACCTAAAACAGGGTTATATAAAGCACCTACTGTAACATTCAGAGAACAAGAAAAATGTTATTAAAACAACTCAAAGCTATAGTTATTTTTTTAACATTGATAAATGCACCATTGCTAAGAGTAAATCTTTGGCAAGTGTAGAATGAAACTAATCAAATATCAAGGCAATTGAATAATCAATGCTTAAGATTAATCGCATTGGACAATCGAGGATTTACTGTACAAGGATAAAAGCAATATTTAAAAATAGGTTTACCTTACAAAAGATCAGTAGTAAAATCACATAACATAAATTCCACAGCAGTCTTTAAAGTGGACAAACATAGTTCCTTGGTGAACTAAAAACTAACCTACATACAAATAATATATCTCGAAAATACAATTTCAGTAGAATGTAAAAATATAATTATACATATTTAGTTTAGGTTTAATACTTACTGATGTAATTTAAATGCCTCGAATGCAACAATGAAAAAGGAAATACAAAGCATATAAGTCAATATATCAAACCAAAGAAAGAACACATTTCATCGCTTGAGGAATCAAATATAAGTTGGCAGATTCATCTTTCACCACCAGGATTAATACCAGAGGCGTAAGAGGCTAAATATATACCACGTTCTTTGAAATATGTTGGCATATTCATCTTGAATGATTGCTAGAAATAATGCCAAAAGAAAACGTTTCATTGCTTGAGTAGTCATAAAATGCGATAGATGACAAATTATAGGACTTAAAATAATTAATAAACTGAAAAAATTCTATCAAAGGCTTAAATGCATGAATAACATAAGGCTGCCTTTACATACGTAAATTCTTCCCACAGGTCGCTCACGTAAGTGACTTAAGGCAAAATTACCAACGTAAATGACACTGTAAGTCTTTTACCATGGTTTATAGCAAGATACAGAAGTCGTGAGAGGCATAAGTTTTTGACGGGTCTAATAACATCCGCGCGAACTTACAGCTTATGAAATCATTTTGATAAATTGAGACGCTTACCGTAAGAGATGGTACCTAAACGCACCGATGAAAAATGTGAAAAATTAAGACAGGTTTTGTAGGATTTTTTTCCTATAAAAACTAGTATTTTTATTATATGAACTAAAATCTGATTAGGATAAGTGGATAAGTACATTAATAACTCCCGAAAACAATATAAAAAATAACACTAGATAGAACTCAAATTTAGCACTACGAAAACAAATGTAAAAAAGCTTTCTAAAAATGAGCATCCTCCTTTTTAATTATCGGTCTTAAATCATTGAAAATCTCAATGACTCTGTTTATAGCATCACGTATTTGAATTCAAAGTCGATTGCCGTCATTCGGATAGAATAAAAGAACTCCATTCAATTCCGCCGTTAATGGAACAAAAGCTTTTTACTGTTGAATTATGCATTATTTATTTATTTTATTTATTAATTCAAACGCCCTGATGGGATGATGACAAAATCGTGTAAATTTGACAGCAGCAAATCGTTGTTTACAGGAAGCCATCTTCCCGCTTATAAAATTAGCAGTCGCTGTGAGCACTTACGTGAGTTAAACTTCCATGCGCATTAATTACAATAAGTTGGATGCATATGTAAACACTCTTGTCAGTAACATAACAAAAAGTCGTAAATTTTACTTATGAGTGTAAAGCCAGCCTTATATTGTATTGTCATTATTACTTAAGAAAAATTTCCAGTAAAAATAATTTCATAGCAACCCGAAGATTCTTATGTCAAAACAAAAATAGTAGAGAGTGAATATTATGAGGAAATTATATTAATTAATAAAAGTTAAAGTCTTATTCTAAATAAACTGCGGAAAGTATTTGCAGGAGAAATCAAGCATTGAGCAAAACAATTTAGTTCTTTTACTTCTCGTTCTTAAATTATTATCAAACACATAATATTATGTACTTATCAAGAGAAACAATAAAATTTCTCTCAAAATTTAAACAAAGGCATAAGTTCACCAATGAATATTGAATAATGTCAATGATTAAATGTTGACATCCACAGTTAAACTCCAAATTTTCACAACAAAGAAATATATTATTTTATAGCAGTATAATTGAAAGGATCTGTAGAATCAACAATGATTTTAAAACAATTTAACCATACAATAATTCTTCAAAAACTATGTTTGAATAAGGAGTTCCGCTATGAATAAACATCTAAACAGCTACAATTATACATTGTAAATAATACTTGTCTATGGAAAAAATGTGTGAGGGAGAGTCTAAATAAAAAATGTACATTATTCTTTCAGCCCTTAAGTCATTGCGATGAAAAAAAAAACCGTCAGCTTAATGAATAAAATATGACATCAATGCATTTAAAATGTCTTAAAAGAAAACAAAGGCAGAAAATAAGTGCAATTAAAAATAAGTAAAATTATTTATCTGTGGTGTGAAATTGTTTATGTATGTCATTAAATAACAGTTTCTGATGTGGATTTAGCTGAAGACTGTGCGGAGGCATCTTCATTTAAAACGACTTTGGCAGAATTATTATCGTAGGATTTTTTGACACTAAGAGAATCGGGCGATTGGAGTGTTATGTTCGTCTGAGATGCGACCGTTTTCACAACCAATACTTTAACTCGAGAATCAGTTGCCTCTTCCTCACACTGCTTGTCGGAATGTATGTATTCCTGAGGAGGCGCTCCTACACTAGACTTCTCCTCCACTTTCATTTCCTTGGCAGATTCTCTCTCTGACTTTTTGCTTGAGATAAGCTTACTAGACTGTTCAGGTTTGGGGCTTTTAGAATTGTCACCGATACCACAGGCGACGTCGCGATGTCCATCGTTAATTTGCACGTCTGTTGATATTTGACTGGAAGTGGGTTTTGTGAAATCCTCGTTCCTCAGCTGGTACACCATATTATCAGCTTGATAGATCATAGTCGGTTTGAGCATGAGCCCGTGAGTTTCGGGATCGTAAGGTCTCATGGGTTGGTAGCCGACGATAATTTTGGGAAACTGCCAATGGCCGGAGTCTTCAGCTAAATGATAGAGCATTTCTTCTCGGGATTCGGTGACAAGTTGCGAGTTTGGTTGCGGCGGTTCTGGGTGGTTGGAGTAGAAAGGTGCGCTCTGTATTCTACGTTGGGACACGACACCTTGGGACGAGGAGTTCATTCTCATGAACGCGTTCTGGTTTTGCTGGTTTTGTTGGTTCTCCCGGGAATAAAACCTGTCGTTGGGATATTGGTCCACGGCGTGGCTGTGGTAGGGGTTAGGGTACTGTCAGACGTGCTTGGTGGGGCGCAGCTCATAGGCCGGCCCGGAGTAGGCGCCGGCATACATGTCCCCGCGGCTGCTGCTGCCCGCACACACGGGGGCTGAGGCTATAAACACACACATCCATTATTAATACAACCAAAGATTCATTGCGTGTGCTCCAACGGGGGGAATTTGTTAAAGAGATTTGAGTATCATGTATTCCACTAAAAGTTTTTCCATTAAAAGTTTCAACGGCATTTAATTAAAAGACATTCATTTCAAATAACTTTTCATAACACTGCAATGAGTGGTACAGGGGAAATTTGCCAAAATTTGTGCATGGTTTATCATTTTCCATTCTGTTACTTTTATATTTACTTTGCGAGTTTCCACCAGTACCAGATTACTAGAAGTCGAGATATTTTTTCAGTGCAGAAATTCTGGGACTAACTACTATAATATGTATTCCTCATTGCTCAAAATACTAATAGCGGGTAATAATGTGAATTCTTCAGTAGACATCTTCAATTTTTCACTTAATAAATACAAGGGTTATCCAGATATTAAGGTTACAAGCGCTCCTGAGGCTGGAGGAAAATTTTGTTTCGAAATTGGCGCACCTGGCGTGCAGGGGAGATCCTTACGGTCAATTTGTTTGGTTCCGAATGTTTGTCGACCATTTTGTTTAGCCACAGTAAATTCTTCCGCTTCTCCCGCAACCTCCTGTTTGTACGAGATCCGCACGGTCATCCGCTTTTTGACTTTGCAGAACAATACCGTCGTGAATACCCATCAGAAGCTAGTGGAAGTTTTTGGTAGCGATCAGTTGATGAGGTTGTTCCAAATTAGGTGAATCCAAAAGACAATCACTTCAGTAGTGTCATTCATCTTCCCCAGCCACCTAAAAGTTCAAGACGCCCCATCCACCGTAAAGGCATTTTAGGAGAAAGAGAAACATGTGCAGCATTATAAAACTGTATTCAAAAAATGCACTACTCAATTTTAAAGAAAAATATGAACACCTTGCTGAACAACACACCTACAATACAAGAACGAAATCCTCAAATCTACTAAAAATTCCAAAATTAAATACATCTTTCGGCCAGAAGAACCACTATTTCCATGCTATAAAATTATATAATGCCCTTCCTATTGAAATTAAAAACACCAAGGATAGAGAAAAGTTTAAAAAGGACATCAAATTATGGCTAACCAAACATGAAGATGAGGAAATCATTACATTTATGAAGTAACCAGACAACAAACATAAATACTTTTTGGTAAGTTTTTAGATTCTCACGGCCAAAAGCATTTTTGTTGTTTGTTTTTGGGGTGTTATGCCGTGTTAGCGCAACACGGCATAACACCCCAAAAACAAACAACAAAAAAATAAATACTTTTTGCTTAATATATTTTATGATGAGGAAATCACGACCAACACAAATACAACAAACTACAGTCCGCCTCGGAACAGGAATACCTAGTGAGGAGGACTGAGAACAAACAACATCACTTTATATCTTTTTTTACTTTATATTGCTGTTAAATAAAAAATAAAAAAAAATAGGCCAATATTGAAATTTAGGATGGGTAGGAATAAAGGAATTGATTGGGCGTTGGTTTTTGTTTCTTACTTCCCGTTCTTCATAGTAAAAAAAAGAAGATATTATAGCAATAATAATAATTTTTAACCTTATCCGGATATAATTTACGAATTTCGAAGCTTGTTAAATGGGTAAAATACAGCACAGTGACGGAAAAGAATAGGTTAGGTTATGTTATTTGTTATAAAAAACAGGTTAGGTTAGTTTAGGTCATGTTAGGTTAGGTTGTGTACATTTGTCATGGATTAACCTTTAGGCTGTTGATACTGCCCTCGCTGCGCCTGGTACTGGCGGCTGGGATGGGCCCTGCGCCCCCCGCCTTGTGCGGCGGGGGTGGGTCCGGGCCCAGGTGGGGGGACGGAGCGCGCGCCCCCGCTGCCACCCCCACCACCCCCTCCGCTGCGGCCTGGCTGCGCGGGGTAGTGGTTCCGACGCATCCGCCGCAGGGTGTTCATGGGGTGACGGAGCGTCTCAGATAATCGCCTGGAATGAGTATTGTAATGTTTAAGATTTCTGGTTCAATGAAAATATCACATTCAGATCCTTAATGCTACCGAAATCAAGAATGGACCATCGGATGATCAACTTCCAGATATTTGAGTTTTGAACTTCAGATGATTGTATTCCCAAAAAGAGCAGACCAAAGTTTACCTGGCAGGCGGTTGTTTGGGGTTGGAGCTGGGAGTGTGCACAGCGCAGCACTTGATGAAGAGGCCCATGCAGAGGACAAACACCACGCCAAGCAGCATGACGGCCCACCAATATTCGGTCACCCACTGAGCCACGTTCAGCAGAGTTTTTCGGTTGAGGAGGAGGTTCTTCAACCGGACCAGCGGACCTTCTGCGTCCACGGCGCGGCATTTCAGAAAGACATCACAGTAGCCCTGGAAGTTACAAAATTATATAAAACACGTTTCAATTTTAAGCGTATTAGATTTTGGTGTAAATATCCTCTGTTGACATTTCGAAACGAAACCTATCATTCTACCCTAATGCGGGGGGGGGGGGGGGGGGGGGGGGGGGGGTTAGGATCACAGGGGCCTATCTACGAAAGCATAGTTTTGAGATAAACGGAAATAAAGATTGGACTGCTTATATGCACAACTGTATCTCTGAAACGGCTGTATGTACGAGATAGAGCTTCGTGTCACTAATAAATATGATTGGCATTAGCGAAACCAAGCTTGACTCAAAATACTAGTTTTTGTAGCTAGGCCCCTGTGATCCTAATCCCCTGAATAATATTCCTATTATTGTAATTTTGTGTGTTAGGTAAACTTATGTATATATTAAAACTGTACTTCCATTTTATTTTTTCTAATTTCAGTGCTCAGTCTCTACAATTTCTGTTAGGTATTGTTATTCCCTAGTAGTTAAGTATATTTTTCATACATATTTGATCTGATTGATAGATATCTATAAAAATTAAATAAGATAATAAACACAATGCTCAATCATTATTATAATACAATAGTAGACCTTAGCAATGCTTCGCTATTTAATATCTTTCTCAGGCGTCTCCGACTTCTTTTACCATTCACTACTGTATACCACAATGTTACTGTTAAAAAACTACATTTCATTGAGTTTAATTTGACTCTGTATCTCATTGCGGTGCAGAGATATTGCGTTAAGTATTTCTCGGGTGTCCCCGACTACTTCTATCATTCAAACCTTTCTCTAAACACTTCTAGCACCAATACGAACAAACTTACAAATACGAAATTTTCAGTTACTTTTTGGGTTTTATGAGCACAAACATATACGCAGGCTGAATTTTTATATATTAAGAAGAAGAAAATTGCGTTATCTGAGCAATTAACAATAAAAAAAGGATAACTATAGCTGGTAGGCGCAAAGGATGATTTATCGCATAAATGAGAACATCTATTACTTGTTTGAATGAGAGAACATCTCACGCTTGCAAGGGCAGGGGAAAAACTATTTCTTGTATGTGCAAGGAAACATCTATCTATATATTTATTGCTAGTAAGGGCAAATAATGATCTATTGCTTGCATGGACGATAGAATGTGTATTCTCTTATAGAGGATATGGACGATCAGAGCCATTTGGCCCCGAACCATTTGGACACGGTGCCCATTAGGGGGGCCACGCACGATGGAGCCGAGGATTCGAAGGAGAAGAAAACACCACCCAACAACATAAGGAAAGATCTATCTCATGTTCAGCATTTCTATTGAAAAAGAAAATTAATATCAATAGTTTGTTTAACCACTCAGAACATTAGAACGTCAAAAGACGTAAATATGATAATAGCGGTCAAGACATTAGAACGTCTTTTCACGTAAACGCGCGAGATTTTACAAAAATTGATTTATTTCCATCACTAGTATACGGATTCCCATGATTTAAAAAACAGAGTATCGATAATGAATAACGCTACGCGTCTGTATTCAAGAATATCTATGGAACGTAGAGGTGCATTATCTAAGCCGATTGAATCTGTCATCTTGTTCGTTAATAATTTATTGCGTTTCTAAATAATTTATTAAAAATATTTTAGTTTGGACGGTTAATATTTTGAGGTGACTAATAGTTTTTAATTATATTTCTTCAATATATAAAGTGTTATTTCTTTATGATACTCAGAAAAAAGTACATTTTTCAATGCTTTGAAATAATGGTAAGCGATTTTTACATATTTTTGACGTTTTCATAAAATGTATATTTAGAAACGCAAATATTTACATATAACAACACAATGCGATAGTGGATTTCATAATCTTTCCAAAACATTTTTTAGAATGAGGCTACGTTTCCCAAAACGTGAGTTATGAAGCTTTTAGCAAAACTCGTAAATAACACAAAAATTATCACGTTTTGACAGTTCTCAAAGGAACACATAATAAATTAAAGTCTTTGTCTGAGAGGTTAAAGCTTCTTCTTTCGTATGGTTGGGCGTGAATGGAGCGGGCATTCATTGACTACCTGTTCGGTGGTGTGAACCGCACCGCACTCACACATCAGTTGTTTATTTAATTACCTGGAAGTTATCACAGGGCGATCCGGGCCGCAAGCTGATACCACCCAAGGGCAGGCCCACCAGGTGCGCAAACTCGCTGGTGCTACGGCAGGTGGAGGGGTCAGTGCCATTCTGGCAGGCGAGCTCGCACAGCTTGCGCTTGTCGATGTTGGGGATGATCTGCGAGGTCAGGAAGCACTCCGTCAGGTTCCACTCCAGGCAGATGGAGCCAGAGCACTCGCCCTTAATGCATAGTTGGGTGCCTGCAAATTATTATACATTTGTGAAAATCCTATGTACGATAATTAACCTTTACAATGCTGGCCATTTCAATGCAATTTGTTCCTTCATGTTGACTGGAAAAAATGAATGGGATCGAGATTAATGTTTCTAAATGTTAACTTTTGACATTCACTAGGTATTAATACCTGGTATTACTGGTATACAATGGACGCCTGAAGTTTAAAACGTGTCTCGACCATGAAGGATCTTGGAATCATGTTTGATATTAGGCTGACATTTCATGCTCATATTGAGATGGCTTGTAGCACTTCACTTAGAACGCTGGTCTTTGTTCTACGCACTGCAAGGAATTTAAGAGATACCCGGGTTCTCATAGTTTTATTTAATTCCTTTGTAAGGAATTTTCATTCCTTAATTCCTTCCTTTTTAATTCCTTTGTAAGGAAGAAAAGGAACCGGCCTATTACTCTGCTTCCAGCCTTTAGCAAGATTTTGGAGAAACTCATAAGAAAACGCCTGCGAACCACCCTGTCCCCTGCATACGAGAGGCAATTTGGCTTCGTCCCCGGGATGTCTACGGAGCACGCCATTCAGAATGCGCTTGACTGGGTGAAGGTTTGTAATAAGAGGTATGTTATAGGGATCTTTTTAGATATCACTGGTGCCTTCGATCATGCGTGGTGGCCGATGATACTGTCTAAATTAAAAGCGCGTAACTGTCCTAAACCTTTATTCAAAATATTATCGGATTACCTTTCCAATAGAACAATCGAAATTTCATATGGTGACGTAACCATCTCTAGGCATGTCGACATGGGATGTCCTCAGGGGTCGGTACTTGGACCTGAACTCTGGAACATCCTGTTCGATGATTCCTCTAGGTTGCCCTTGCCTGAGGGATGTATCTCGGTTGACTACGCTGATGACAAGTTGTTTTTGGTCTCAGGGGACAGCAGGTACGAAATTGAGTGTAAAGCCGCTGATGGTTTGAATCAAATCTTAGAATGGGGAAGGTTAAATAGGTTAAATTTCGCTCCCCATAAGACTGTTGGATTGCTCATGAAGGGTTCCCTTAGTAGAAGAAGAAACCCCTCAATCAAAATGGGTGACTCCAGTATCAAGTTTGCGGAGAATACCAAGTACCTAGGCGTTACTTTGGACCGCTCATCATCTTTCCTGGCACACGTGAAAAATGTGTCCAGCAAGGCCCAGGCCCTTTTTATGAAGTTGAGGCGGATCTCAACTGCGGAGTGGGGACTACGTTCTCCAGCTCTACGTGTTCTGTACAGAGGTGTGTACGTATCACAGGTGGCTTATGCCGCATCTGTTTGGGAGCACCGACTGGATAACGTCCTGATCCACGCCGCGCTTAAAAGGGGCCAGCGAATTCCCTTGCTGGCACTTTCGGGAGCCTACCGTACGGTGGCTTCGGACGCGTTGCCGATTTTGGCGGGCATTTTGCCCATTGACCTTGAAGTTAGAGAAATTTTGACAAAAAAGAAGCTGACCAGAGGAAGACCAGCCAACCACTTAGGTGTTGAACTTACCCCCGGTGCTGCTGTGTCTCTCCAAAGCCTTCTTCGAGCGATGCGAGAAAGGACACTTAGTGAATGGCAAATGCGCTGGGATAGCTCGAGTATGGGAAGATGGACTCACTCCTTCTTCCCATCGGTTAAAGTCAGAATGGAAGGGGCACACATAAGGTTGGACCACCACACAACCCAGATTTTATCCGGACACGGTGAATTCAGAGGAAGGCTGCACAGTCTTACCTTGTCCCCACACCCCACCTGTGCGTGTGGTGACCCTAACCAATCCGCCGAGCACATTCTGTGGCACTGCGAGATATTGAAGGACGCAAGAGAGGAAATGCTTAATGGTTTGAATGTTTCAACGAGACCGATCTTAAACGTAGATCTCGTTTCAGATCAGAGGAATTTTGAATGTCTGAAGAAGTTTGTTAAGGTTTGGGTTGAAAGGTGGCCTATGTTGAGAGTCGATGTCATTTAGAGTAAACTCAATCAATTTAGTTCGGTCGAGTGTACTGATCCTGATCCCCCCGGTTTCTGATTTTTGTACTTTTCTTTCATTTACACTATCGCCCTTATTTTATGTTTATCTATTTTTCTGTATACGTTTCTGGGTTATATCTTACCTTATCTTATTTATGTATTGCTATACTGTTCTTTTACTTGTAATCTTTATATTATTTTGTATTCTGTTGCTCATTTCTTCCATGTTTCATGTCTCTATTTCAGGTAGGAACTGATCTCACTTTATATTCTGTTTTGTCCTAGCCCTCTTCTTGGGCGAGGCATAAAGACCCCTGTCCCTGCACAAAGCCCGTAGTTTCCAGATCTCCGAATAATGACATGCTAGTTGATCGGCTTCCCCCCATTTGTGGTGCTCTGGCTCGTCGTGACGTCCGCAATGAACTACATCACCTTCCCCACCCCCCGCTGACGTCTGACGCTATTCACTTTCAGTTACTCCTCTTCGGTTGTTTAAAACCCAGCCTCTCTCTTAGGGTCTTCGAGCATAATCAGGCTTCGGCGTGGGGTGGGCGGTGACGGAAATCCATCTGTGGGCTGATCGGCGACCGGCTGCACCCCTTTGGGACTGCCGAGGACCTGAGCACTCCAAATGTATCTTAGTTTATTTATATTTTGTTTTGTGCTACTAACACCGCATGTGCATGTCTAATATTATTAACATGAGCATCCTGCATAGTGCTCGCTAACCCCTCATGCAGGGACATTTAAAGGTCTAGAGTCTTTTATTGAAAATTCGAATCTTTTAATATAAAAAATTAGCTTCTTGCGAGAGTCCCGAAGGGGTGACAATAAGTCACCTATACCGGGATGGGACAGTGGTGGGTGCCTTTAAAAATTCCTTTGTAAGTAGACTTGAAATTGGGTTGGTAATTTGGAAATACGTGCATTCGTATGACATATTTGATGTTAAACATGTTTTTCTCTGAAATTATCTCTCTCCAACCACTGATATGAAAATATTGAGACACCGCTACTCATTTTAGGTGATGTCATTTCAGTATTTCAGTATCTTATGTAAAGATTTTAAAAATATCCAAACATTTAAAATACTATATACAACTCTGGTTAGGAGTCATTTAGAATACAATTCCCCCATATGGAACCCTTTCTACAAAAGCCATGCAAACTCCATTGAAAGAATCCAACGCAAATTTCTCAGATCAATTAATTTCAAATTAGGTATTCCCGCGGTTGACATAAACTATGAATCTTTATTACAAAAAATGAGACTCTTATCGTTAAAAGACAGAAGAATACTCAATGATCTTATTTTTTTATTTAAAATAAACAATAACTGGTTTGACTCCCCTGAATTGGTCTCATTAATAAATTACCATGTACCTAGTAAACCGACTCGACTCAAAACACCTTTCCACTGTGACAATACTATGACGAACGCAGAACAAAACTCAACCATAAATCGCTTGCATATTTTAGGCAATGAATATGCTAATATTGATCACGCTGCCGGTAATCTGTCTTCATACAAAAGATGCGTTAAACTAAATTTGTTTGCTAGTACAGTAGAACCCCGTTAATTCGAACCCCGATAATTCGAAAAAACGCGTAATTCGAAATTTTCGCCAAAAAAATTTCCGCTGAAAAATTTTTTCATACAAATATTTTTTTAATTCGAAATTCGTTAATTCGTAATTCGAAATTTATTTTTGTCCGCGCACGAAAATTTGTTCGTGTAATTCGAAAAAATTTGATTTTTGCGAAAATAAATCATAATATTTCGTAAATCTGAATCTAAAAGTCAGCCGTGGCGGTAAAACGCCGAAAAATGTATTTTTACGTGGTTATACATCGTCCTAATAAGTATTATTATTTTGTAAATCTGAATCGATTTACACTGGAATGTTGTACTTTTTCAAATTTATTTCGAATATCCGAGTTTGAAGGGCCGAGAAAATACGTTTTACGCGGATATATGTCGTAGTTTTACGAGTTTACACCAAATATCTGAATTTAAAGGGTCGGCCGCGATGAAACTCGGCCGCGAAATTTCGATTTACGCGTAAATGTATCGTATATTTACGAATTTATTTCGAATATTTGATATTAAATGGCCCGCTGCGACGGAAATCGGCCGCGAAATCTCGATTTACGCGGAAATATATCGTATTTTTATTAACTTTACTTCGAATATCCGAGTTAAAAAATACGGCGCGACGGAAATCGGCCGAAAAATTTCGATTCACGCCGAAATATGACATATTTTTACGAATTTACTTCAAATATCTGAACTTAAATAGCCGGCTGCGACGAAAAACTGCCGATAAAATTCGATTTACGCGGAAATATATCATATTTTTACGAATTTACATCAAATATCTGAATTTAAAGGGTCGGCCGCGACGGAAATCGGCCGCGCATTCTCGATTTACACGGAAATATATCGTATTTTTGCGAATTTATTTCGAATATCTGAATTTAAAGAGCCGGCCGCGACGGAATACGGCCGCGAATTCTCGTTTTACGGGGAAATATATCATATTTTTACGAATTTAAATTCAGATATTTGAAATAAAGGGCCGGCCGCGACGGAAAATTACCGCGAAATCTCGATTTACGTGGAAATATATCGTATTTTTACGAATACTATATCTATTTAAAGGGTAGGCCGCGACCGAAATCGGCAGCGAAATCTCGATGTACGCGTAAATATATAGCATTTTTACGAATTTATTGCGAATATCCGAATTTAAAGGGCCTGCCGCTACGGTAATCGACCGCGAAAATAAAGAAATAATTGGTATTAATACGAATTTACAACTAAAATACCACCCGGATTTGAAGAGGCGGCCGAGAAAATCGATTTTCGGCGGTTTGTTTTTTCATAAAATTTCGAATTACGTGGGAATTCGTTAATTCGAAATTTGATTTTTGATGTCCCGTGGATTTCGAATTAACGAGGTTCTACTGTACCACGTAAATACATCATGTAAACATAATATGCCTACCAGTACTTCTAAAACCATTAATGCACTAGAAATCATAAGTACTTGTAAAATTTATCATATCGGTTAACATAATCCAGGATTTATTACTTTTTATATTTAAATCTTTGTCGGTACCTTGAGATAGGTATCTTATTGGTACATTTTATTGTTTTATTTCAATCTTTAAATTTTTATTTTTACTTTTTCCTAATAATTTATGGTTTGTACTTTAATACTTTATATTTTAAACTATTCACTTTACAATTTACTTTTATACATTATAGTTTTTATACACTACTTATTACCTTACTTTTTACCTATTTTCTTAAATTTTACTAACATTTATACTGTTATTCTTCATGTTGTTGTACTATTATAAGTATGTCAATTATGTTAATGGCACGTGTTGTGCCGTATATGTGTAAATAAATAAATAAATAAAAATCTCATACAAACTCATTCTGATATTGTGTCCTACCCAACACTACAATGGTGCAAAGAATTTGAAGATTTTAACTAATTAAAACATGTCACTTGAATTTGCCCTGATTGTTGGTAACAAAACTAGAAATGCGCGAATAAGCAGGGTGAATTAAAAAGGAGTGAATCTTGGGTGATGCTTGTTTAAGTGTTATTTCGATAGATGGTTCTTCATAGAACTAGATCCGCTTGGCATAGTGAACATTCAGAATTTGAAGAAATGGTTGTTTGGTGAGCAGCTCTGAACAACCAGCTACTCTCCAACCTTCCTCTTCACTTACTCTTTCCACATACATTGGATAGCCCTGATATGTTAATGTTGATTCACTTTCGTGTTCCTACCATTAGATCAAGTTTACCTAGTTTGTATTATTGTAACTATCATACTACAGTTTTAGGCTACAATTCTGTTATAAATAGATTAAACGCGTGCACATGCTACGTAAGCTCTATTGAAATATAAATCTCTACTGATTAAACGTTTGAGCAGTGCTTATATTAGTGAGATCACTCCATAACAAGTTTTTTGTTTTTGTTTCTTCTTTTTTCTAACTTTGTACTAATGTGTATTCTTTTTTCTTGTTAACTTATATAATCTTATAATTTTGCCTTTCTTTCCATATTGTACTATGACTGTCAATAACTTTCATGCATGTAAATGGCGCTTGTGCTGTTAATTCTAAATAAATAAATACCAGCATTAATATTTAATAACACCATTATATTGTTAGCTCTGGATAAATGGAACTCGTACGGTATGACATATATAAAAGAAGTAGTTGTATTACCGTTGTTGCAGCGTGTCTTGTCCTGCATAGGGCGAGGGTTGGGGCACTCGGGGCTGCGGCCGTCGCAGGTGGAAGACCAGGCGCAGTCGCTTTCCGACTTGCAGACGGAGCGGTGTGAGGCCGGCACGAAACGGCACGAGTCCGACTGGCAGCACGGACCCTGGGACGGACTGGAACAGAAAAACATATTATCAATCATCAATGGTGATAGTTGTCGCAATTATACAGAAATTCCAAACAGAAAAACGGTGAACACTTCATGAAGTCTGAGTTCACTGTGGGTAAGCTTTTTTTTAGATATGTACTAAAATTTTACGTTTATTTCTAATATGAAAGAAATATAAATATCCGCTTTATTTTTTTCTGGGCTTATAAAAAGATTTTTTATTTATTTAGAATCGAGGGATTTTCAATTTTTAAATTTCCTACTTCTCATTTATCATTTTTTTGAGTTAAAATTGAAATTCCATTAAAAATATATTGTATATCAAAGATGAAGGAGCGGAAGGAGATGGGGAAGAGGAAGGGTACACAGATTTTTGCTTTACAATTAACCTTAACAACACTGGCCTTTTCAACGCAATCTATCCCATCACGCGGCACAGCGTTTTAGTGAAACCTTATTCTTGACAAAGCTGTGGCAAAATGAAAAATTCCAGAGCCACACATTATTAAAGGTAAAACAATTAAATTATCATTATTTAATGGTTTAAATTCGTTTTAATCACAGTGTAGTGGTTGCAGGTGGCTAGTGTAAACAACGAGAGGTGTGATATGAACAACTTCTGAATACAGTATTAGTTTTTAACAAAATTAATTCTCCTTGCGGAGAATACCAAAGTAAAGCTTTATGTGCATACAAATATATCGACTTTTCAGTTTGGAGGTTGTGTAATATGAATTGTATTTTTTTAATGTAATAAAATTTAGTATCAAAGAATTGTCCATAATTAAATTTAAAAAAGTCTAACGGTGTTTTCAGCGGTAGAATTATAATGAACAGATGGTCAACTACTCTGATTAAAAAGGTTAAAATCATTCTTACTAAAATAATCTCATATTGTATACCACTTTTGGCCCTTCTTAAGCTAAAAATATTTAACTCGACTTGCAGGCTGCAATTGACTTGGCAGTAATATGAAATTTGAAAGAAATGCACTTTTGAGTGAGATAATCAAGGACAATATTTGATACATCAAAAACAGATTACTGTTTTCATAAAGGTATATTCAATGTCCTCCATGGGGTAAAGCTCTTGACTAGCAATCCGAAGGTAGCGAGTACAAATCCCGGCATGCGCAAGTAAATTTTATTTGATGAATATTAATTTTAAATAATATATAGCCATTTCAAGCAATGTTTCAATTCTGAATGGTAATCTTACACCAGGGCGATACTTAGACTATCTTCCACTCTGGAACGTGCCGAAGCCTATACCATATATTATTTTAACTGAATAAATTATGAAATAACACAAATTATCGAATAAAATTTACTTGCGCACGCCGGAATTTGAACCCGCAACCTTCGTCGAGATAAAATATAGACTGCTCAGAGATAACTTTGCACGTAATTTATTAGGGGTAAGGGTAGGGTGGCTGGGCAGGGTTAGGTTGGGTTATTTTACCGTGGAGTACGACGCTGTCTTCGCCCCAGCTTTGCCGTGTCCTACTTATCACATATGGAACATATTGGTATACGGTGATAGCAGAAGTAGACTTAGGAGTTGATCGTCAATCTCACTTTAATGTCTCAATATGGTGACATGACGCTCCGTGTTTAATAACACAAGTACCTATTAAATTCAAAATAATTAACACACCTGCATTGAGTATTATATCTTCTGTGACAGCCTTTAGCTGATTCATTCTTCAACCGATCTAAATCACTGAGTATTCTTGGGTAGCAGCATTTGTCCTGGCATTCCTCATCGTCGTATCCTGAAAAAATATAAAATAACTTATTGTAAAAAAATATCACATTTTAAAAAAGAATAATATGAAGGGTCTTTTCTTGCCTTTATTTTATACATAGTAATCTTCTACTTATAGTGAAGATGGCGTAATCATATGTCAGTAACCACCAGGGTAAACTTCACCCTGCCAACTGAAGATTGTAACAATAACGCCGAACTCGAGGTATATAAATAGAGAAGACATCCCTTAGAGACGGTGACTTCAAATCTTGTTCCATTTGGTTGTCGGGAGGTGTCTATCCTTGCGAACTTTGCCAACTGACCAAGATCACTATACTATTGGCTCTTATGAACTCCGATAAAATGGAGCCATTCGTGAGTGCCTTGAGTCACATCTAATTATTTATGTTTATGACGGAACTGTACCTAAGTTTCAAGGCCATAAGGTGCAGCATCTTCCCTCAATGTGCCACTGGAATATCAGTTACAAAGTTAAATTTGTATTTGAGCGAGCTTAAGGCGGTCCAAAGACTAGAAGCTGTAGGAATATATATCTGAACAAGATAAATAATACAGATGACGGGATTGAACAGTGGACAATTTAAGAACGGCGACAAAACACATCAGGTCGCAAGGATTCTTTTACACACGAAGAGTGTAGTGAAAATATTAATTTGTATTAATATAACCTTACCGCAATCACATTCCTCTCCCGCTTCCACAATCTTATTTCCACAGAAAGCGCCAGCACTGGCCGTGAAACAATTCCTTTTCTTATTGTCTACCATTGCATCCAACACATTGGATATATTCCCCACCGAGCAGGCAGAGAACTTGCTATTGTTGGGTCGGTCTCCGCTCGTTGCAGAAGCAAACATTATAAAGTTGCCATTCAGTCCGCCGGGCCTGCACTCGTTGGGATAATCGTGCTGAAATACAAAAAAAAAGAAGATTTACATATACATAATATGATTAACAATTTTTAACGTCTTATATTTGATATTTCTGTGGTGTTGAGGATTTGCTGAATATCTGTCCTGAAGATGGCCAATGTGAGGCTGTTCAAACCGTTGGCTGAAAAAGGAGAATGAGCACAAAACCACTCAACACCCCAAAAACAACCCAAATAAAATATTATCATTAGTTTTTATTTTTGAAATAAGGTGAAGCAAGTTGGCATAGTTCATTTTAAAAAGCTTACTCCATAGCTCATAACGGAAATGATATTGGGAATGAAAATGGACAGTGGAACATAGTCAGAGTAACTTATTAAATTCCAAATATGTACATAGAAAAACCAGTGCATAATTCATGAGGAACGAGCTCCGTTTATGAGAGTTTTTCACAAAAATAACAATACAGATTTTCTGCTGTATAGTTAACAAAATCTGATATCAGAATCAAAAATGGAGGTATGGCATGGAAGCATGCCGACTGTGGCCAAGCTACGACCAAACTGCACGGACTATCAAAGCGAAGGAGCCAATGAAAGTTATGCGTTTGGTGTGTAGGTAGAAACAAAGGTTGGCGCTGTGCATAGATGCGAGCAGTAGTATGGATGAAAAATGTTAGCGAAACGCTTTGTGCGCGCGGTTTCATACTAATAATTGTCTATTATGTACTTATAAAAATAATATACTGTGAGAAAAATAATATAATATAATTATCAGACATGGCACACTTACCGGAGAACCGAAATTGTGGCCAATTTCGTGAGCCAAAGTCAGTTGGCTGACTTTAGGCGGCACCCGGCTGTTGTAGTTGACAAAGGTTATGATGCCCGTGTTGAGTGAGCGCTTGGTGCTCTGGTACATGCCGCCTATCGTCTCCGTGTATGTCTTGTACTTCTCGCAGATGCCACCGGAGGCACCACTGGCTGACGCCACCCAAGCAAGTCCTGAAAATATAAAAAAATGCTGCTGAGACTATTCCCAAAGATCATGACATTTGGCTGGCAAAACTCGAAAAGTAGACGACCGATATTGCTGAAAATTTAAAAAGTTTGTTTTTATTAGTGCCAGGAGTATTTAGAGAGTGGTATGAATGATAGAAGAAGTCGGGTATGCCCAAGAAAAACATTAGCAATAGTCAAGCATTGCAGGGTCCACTTGTACTAAAAAAAATGGAATAAACAATAATTATAGTAAAATTTTAAATAATGAAGACAATATTAGTGATTTCTAAACGAAAATCTGAAACAGAAAAATCAGAAAAGGAAACGGTCACATCTGGGACTCGAACCCAGGACCCCTGTCTTTCCGGGACAGTGCTCTACCAACTGCGCTAATGGGACCCTATCCCCCTCGGTCACTTTTAACTGTATCATACTTCGAATAAGAACTACCAACATTGTCTTCATTTTTTCACCGCACATTTTTATTGGCAACTATCTTTATGTATGATCGCAAGATTCAACCCGAACTAAATGCAATCCAGACAGCGTCTTTTAGATAAACCTATCTTATTTTTTTATTTAATGTGCGACATCTGTTGACTTTTTCTGCAAGTCTAGAATGAAATATTTATTTTTTTCGGAATAACTTTATTGAGTAAAACCTCAAATTGTAATATTTTAAATAATGAAGACAATATTAGTGATTTCTAAACGAAAATCTGAAATCTGGGTTCGAGTCCCAGATGTGACCGTTTCCTTTTCTGATTTTTCTGTTTCAGATTTTCGTTTAGAAATCACTAATATTGTCTTCATTATTTAAAATATTACAATTTGAGGTTTTACTCAATAAAGTTATTCCGAAAAAAATAAATAATTATAGTGTCTGGCCTAAGTTGAATTGAAATTTCAAAGCTCCATAGCTCATGACGTCAGCACTCTCTGATTGAGAGCTTTTTGCTGCACCATTCAACCAGATTCCTCGGACGCTGAGGACGCTATCAAAAAGGATTGAGCAGATATTTGATCTTGTCAATTTTCACAATGAAAACATGCAGCCTTTTCAGCACATTTTGAAGATATACCTCCCACTCCCTTCAATGGAATTAGGAATGCCATAGTCCCTCGTCTCCGAGCAGTTGAGATTTTTGTGAGGTATCACCATAAAAAAGGTAATGATGAAAATATCTCACCCAAAGTACCGCCTGTGAAGTCTCTGTAGGTGAAGACGTAAGCGAGGCAGAAGTCCTCGTGGTTCCCCAGCGAATGAAGGTTCAAGAAATTGGACACATCAATGTTCTCCAAGCAGAACTGATTGGATTCACCGGGAAAGTGGTGGGAGTTACATGCCGAATCATCGTCAATCTGGAAACAATTAACAATTTGTATCAGGAAATGTAAGGGAAATTTGATTAATGTTGAAAATTGAACTGTGGAGGAAGTAAACTAAATTTTATGATATAAACAATTATGCAATCAAGGTTAACTGCAGTGGCGGTTCTTCACAAGGGGACCGTGGGGACAGTCCCCACTACAGATATTCCAGAAATCTACCAAGAAAAAAAATTACAATTCTTTCAGTTCACAAAAAATAATGAATGCATTCTTTACATGAAAGTAATTAACAGTTGCAGAAATTTCAACTAAAAATTCAATAGGGTAATTTTTAAGCTCGAAATTTGAAAAGTTTCTTCCGACGAACGTGCGACTAGCCTCCTCCGTTCCTTGCAGCATACTAATTACCGACCGACGAGCCCGAACGAGCGGATTCGGGACTAGCGTCCAGTTATGCGCAGAACGTTCTGCGCAGTTGGGGGACAACCCCAGCGATTTATTCCTACTAAAATGATTCTTCTACTTGGACTGAATACTCTTGTTTGAGATTTTAAGAATTTGCGCATGCGTATTTGAATCTTCTAACGAAATCGCAGGGGACAGACTTGAAAATCCCCTTGTGATCGTTTGTTTTAGTTCTAATTATTGAAGTAGGTCAGTTAGGTCAGTTATGCACGGGTCAGAATATGCGATAGTCGTGTTATAATCGTTTGTGACGTTTAAGTAAAATAATAGTATTGATATCGATTGATCGGATCATTTCTTATTTCTATAGCGCCGTTCTCGTGGTAAAAGCGCTTTAAACTGAAGTATCTACGATTAACTTGTGTTATTTTTTATTAAACATAATATTTATTAATATTTGGTGTTTCTGGTTAGGTGCGTGACTTATCTTCTTATCTAATAATAATTTTTGTTAGAAATTATTCGAAAAAATGAATGAAGTCGACTTTTTACTGAAAAATAAATTCAGTACGTTAACATTTGACGAAAAAGTAGAAGTGAAACGCCTAGGTGCTCACCAACCTAGAGACATTGTAATCGAGTTTCATGTTGTTAAAACTCGTAAAAAGTTAAATTTTAATCCAGAGTGGTTTTCTAAAAAATCTTGGTTATGTGCTAGTGTTTTGTTAAAGAAACTTTTTTGTTTTCCCTGTATACTTTTTGGTGATGATACAGTGTGGACTCCCATTTTCTGGCAATGAAATGTCAGTATCTACACATAAAAAATGATGGTCCCCACCACCGAAAATGTGCTCGAGCCGCCACTGGTTAACTGAATAAAATAGAACAGTGACAAAACAGAATTTGATAAAAATAAGAGATTAGGTTAGGTTAACCCTCCTTGTACGGTGCTGTCAACTGATTTGACAATTCAATTATTTCAATATCACTGTAAATATACTAAACATAGAGTTCAAATTTCGTACAGTGTTCCTATCCTCAATACATTCACTTTGTATAAAATAATTTAAAAAATATATATAAGTATAAATATATATATTTTTACTGAACGCACCAGAAAAATTGGGAAAAAAATTGTTAATATATACATATGTCTCCGTGCTGAGTGGTGCGGTAATGAGTGAGAAGGGGTAACGCTCACTATGGCACAATGCGAAAAAATGGTTGTCAGTAGTAGCCGGCGGTCTGCCGGCAGTAATGGACATGCGTTTTATGCGTGGCCAATATTTTTTGCTCGTTTTCAGCACTAATATATAATATTTTACTAATGCCTAATACCCATGTGTTCAATGTACAGAAAATAAATTGATTAATAATAAATGTATACTATTCAACATAAAAATCTGCAAATTCTAAATGTGTGCCCTGTGTACTGAGTACACAGCACCGGAGCTTGTGGGATTAATGGCACCATAAAGGAAAGGGTTAAGGTTATTGTATGTTTGTTATTTTTCATAACTTTTCTTCTACATTCTCTTTTGCTATGCAATTGTGATCAGAATATTACCTTGATTCGCTGAACTTCAAATTTAATATTACGATGCTCGATTCGTCCATCGAATTTGGTGTCTCGATAAATGTAGTTAACCGCAGTCACGTGGTGTGCGATCAGAGACAGGATTTCCTCTCGCGTCTTCTCGTCTATTTCTGCTTTCTTGTTGTAATCGCGATGCTGGTGAGATGAAAATATAGTCATTAATGATCATATGCTTAACTTTCTCAAGTAAGTAAAAGGTCTTGGGTCAAAAGTTTCAGATAGATGAGCAATTTAATAAAATGGTTAAGACTCCATATGATTTCTAAGCTAATAAAAACTATTCTTAGAAAAGTTGCAGATGAAGTGACTTAGACTAGCACTTGGAATGCTAAAGGATTGACTCCAGCATAAAATTCCAGAGGAAAGACATCTAGTTGGCCGCGACATAAATAATACTAATATGTAAGTGTTTTATTATCTTCTTTTTTAATAATGACTATGGGGAATATATTCATTATGGAGAAGTAACTCCAGAGACTTGGTCGGCAATGGACGGAGGCCGCTGAAGTAGTAAAGGACAGGGTTGCCTGGAGGCGACTTGTCAAAGTGATGGGACTTATTATAAGAAGTTAGTTCTCACATCAGGGAAGCCCTCTCTAATGTGCCTCCAAATAAGCGGATCAGTCTGTATATACAGCGAGCAGGTGTTTCGGTTGTCCTCCTTGGGTCTGGTGGCCCTCTTGGGACGGGAGTGCGGCTGGTTGGCCTCCCACGAGTACTTGGAGAACCGGCCCATGGTGGCGGCGTCGGCAGGAGGGGCGAATTCATACCTTGACAGATATAAATATTGTTAATTTATTTTTGATTAAAACAACTTAAACAGTCACTAATTTCTGCTTCAGAGCCGATGAATCAGTGTTCATTCAGAACATTTTGTACATTAAATTTCAAAGTGAAGATAGATATTAGGTTAGGTATGCTTTACCAACAATAGTGGGGATATTGTGTGGTTGAAGGAGACAGGATGAAAGTACCCTGCAATTTATATTCACTCTGGAATGAGCTGCAAATATATTATATTTCAATTTTTGTCAAATTCTGAAAGAAATTGAGTGAAAGAAGCCAAATAAATAAAATTATTTTATTATCATGCCAGGTTTTGGATTACAATCTCTGGGTTCAGAGCCAAGGAGCTAGTCACTGTAACCGTTTGAAACAATGTTTTGCCACTGGAAATAGCACATACCTATGACGAGATTAGTGATAAATGCATACGCAAGCATCGAATCCGGAGGGGATAAAAAAAGAGAAACAATGCAAAGTTACCCATTGAAAGCACTACTCTTGCCATCATCCCTGATGGCGTTGGACCTAGGCGGGCTGTGAGGGCGGGGGGGTGGGGATGGCAAGCTGGGGGGGGCGGTTGCAGGGGGGTCCCCCTCCTCCACGGCCGAGTTCTGGATCTTCTCCATCCACTGGACTATGTCTTCGTTTATGCCACAGCCTCCGACGTGACCTTCAGATACAAAAAATTGTATATTTATAAAATATTTAATTTTTCTTCCTAAATCCAATTCTTTCTTGTTGCAGCTTCAACTTCGTTTTTCTGTATCATTAATGTACGGCGTTGCATTTAGGCAAAGAGAACTGGAGAAGGACAGCAGAAGACCGGCAGAACCAGAGCTATTTCTTAGAGGCGGCCATGACTCTCCAATTCAATTTATTACGATAAAATAAATCACATACCATATCAATTTACCTTGCCAATTTTTTTTTAAATTTAAATGTCATAAAATGTCATTTTTTTTTTAAATGTCATAAAGTTACTATCATCATTTATGTGACACCATACTGGAGTCCCACTACCGGGAGTCTAAGGAACTACGCCATTCTGAACATGGGAATATTATGAGAATGCGGGGAAGGGAAAGAGAAAGATCAGGATATAGAAACCAGTATATAATGATATAATAACTAAATACCGATTTTTTTATTTGAAATATGCACGCATGGAGTGTATATCGCGCTTACCATTGCCAGAATGAAACTGCATTTTAAAACTAACATAATATACATAATACAATGTACACAACCGTACCTCATAGTATATTTGCCTAATTTTCATTACCGCTTTAACTACTTTATTTTTATTTGTTACCGTATTTTATAAAATTGTTAAATGCGGCCTCTACTGTGAAGACGCCCAGAAAATATTATGAAAAACTAAATTTCAGAACTGAAACATGGCTCAAAATGGCTTTAGCCATGTTTGGTGACCGGATCTGAATAGCCAGATACTCCCCCACCTTCCTCTATCCTATCTCCACTACCTTCAGCCTAATAAAATACCCCAATTGGGGATGCCATAGTCTTAGTGGCTTCAAACGGTTGGGACTCTTGTGCGGTATTCTTATTACAAATATATGGGCACATTTACGAAAATCTGGTTTGGAAAAATAATTTAACACATTAAAGAAAAGATTTCATAAATCAACAAATAACAGCCTATTTCATGAAACTATTCCCACAAATTGATGACTTTACTTACCATTGATGTTTGGCTCAATAGTCTGTACTTTTATAGAAAAATAATTGTGGTGAGTTAATAATAGAATATATGTTGGAGAGTTAATAATAAAGTTTATATTGCCGGTAACCCGGTCGTTTATTAACATCAATGGTTATTTACAAATCATGTGCGCTACCCGACTCACTAGACAATATCTGCTCTGAGCCGGGTAACAGTATCATTACATATATATTATATAAATAAATCAGGGCTAATAAGTAAATATATAAAATAATCTAGATATAAAGTATCATATACGTATATAAAAATAATTGAACAATCTTTAGTGTGAGAGTTCTTATTGAGATGGAGTACCCCATAAAAACCTATCATATGTATAAAGTAAAGTTGTGTTTAAAAATAAAAATAAGTAAGAAAAATACTTTAGCAATTGCATTTAAAACATTACAAACAGTATAATAGTCTGTGTATGTTTAAAAAATAAAATGTTATAATAACATGCTCAATTGCTTAACATAAATGAAGTACCCATAATAAATACATTGCAAGAAGGAAAGAAAAATGCAATAAAGAAAAAAGAAGAGAGAGAGAGAGAGAGAGAGAAAAAGAGTATTCAATATATATGAGACACATTAGAAACCATTTTCGGTGTAAAAATTACATTTACTTAAAATTATGTTTATTAACACGGATGGTTTGCAAGTAACTTGTTAATGCAATTTCTATTTTTGTTCATTAACCATATATTAAAGTTTTTATATGTATATTTTCTGTTGGTTTGAGTTATATGTTGTGTTTCGTTTAAGAAAATGTTGAATATGGCAGGAGATAATAGAATATATGTTCATTGGGGTGACGGGATAAATCATCGAAATGATAATTCATCACATCTTTAAAAAGTTATATAAAGTCATGGAAAGTGATGAAACAAAAAGTTTATTAACTGGGTTAAGTAGGTTAGGTTAGGTTAAAAAAAAAAAAATTTCATAGTTTTTTTTTTTTCATGACTTTATATCACTTTTTAAAAGTGTGTTGAATAGTCACTGTGTTGAGTTAGCATGGAACCGTTCATTGGAGAAGCTTGGTAATGTAAAAACGTATGTTGGGCGGTTGCCGAAATATCAATAACTCGGTGGTGTTAAAAAAATGTCAGATTTTTTCACTGAAATAAATTCGCATTTTTTTTCTGAAAATTTCACTTCACAAAAAAAATAGATAGTGTCCCTTTGTATGAGTGTAATGTTTCAAAATCGGGGGCTGTTTTGTAGCCGGGCGCGAATTCGCCCTCGGGCAAAAGGAACCCTCTAAAAATGTTCGCAACACAAATTGGAATTTCGTAAATAATCATGTTTTTGTGTTTTTTTGGTGCCTATGTAAAATTGGCTTCATCCTCCTAATGATATTGAGAAAGGTACATATTTTTATACAAATGATATTTCGCGGAATTTCAGAAGTAAACAAGCAAAAAATGTGTTCCACAGATATCCGTATCGAATATCGTATTTGATACGACTTTTAATCAAACGACTCAGATATTCCGAAGAAAATAATGTGATATCACCTGACATTAAGATATTCTGTTACACAGCCCCTACGCCTGGTTTATATCTGCGAGGTAGATTACCTATTTACTGTCTTATATTTACAATCAACATAATATAAGAAAATCTGGTGGAAATTTCTTTGCGAAGTACCTAACTAGTGATGGCGGTTTGTGCAATGAGGCAGGGGAGGCTGTGCCTCCCTAAAAAAATGGTGGAGAAAAGGGGAAAAACATGTATCCATACTCCAAAATATAAAATAACTTGAATTTAAACATTACCAATTTATGTACTGTACGAGCCTTAAAATTGCTTCAATTTTAATACTTCCTGTTAATATTTTTGGAATTCCACTAGCATTGGTTGTGTTTATATAACTAGTCATACCAGTGTGACGCGGCCGGCCACACGTGCATTTCCAGTCGCCCAACTACTACACACTATACAACGCAGTACAATAATACGCTTGTGAGGCAGAGATAGGGCCTGCCTCCGAGAGCTGCTGATTTCATGTAGGCGGAGAGAGGCTCGCCTCAAACAACGAACACTTCCGAAGTATGAACCGATTTATTTACAATTAGCTCTAGTGACAAAGATTTGTTTCGTTTTGTGATTTGTGCTGTACGCGGCAGTACGTCAGGAGAATGGTTATTATTTGGATTAATTTAGTATGGCGAATTTTTAGTTAATGGAGTTTATCTTGTCTTTTGTAATTAACTTAATCGTGTATACACATAATTATATTATAGTTTCACGTAGGTTTGCATTGTTTTTTCTAGGTGTTAGGTGAAGGCACACATAATACTTTAAAAATATATATTTGTGCCTTCCCACTTTTCAACTCCACAAACCGCCACTGCTACCTAGATAATTAGACACAAAGCTGACATAAAATAATGTGTGTTCTCGCAGCAATGTAGGGAATGATATCAAATATCCAAAACTAATTAAACTGAAATCTAAAACTAGGTCGTAATTAGACCAGGAACTGCCGTGTGCTTGCGTTCACATCCCACATACACCGGAATACATCCTGGCCTTGATCATTATTAGGTACTACGATAATAATTAAGATCGTCCAATCACGTGATTATCTACGTGTAAGGTTTCTTTCTTAATATTACAACGCTTACATCTTCTAACGAATTCGTGGTCAGGTAAAACGGTAAACGAACCTTAAAAAACCAATCATATTATGTCGAGTCAGGATTTAAGCTGGGTATAGAAATTCAGCTTGAGAATTTGAGAATATCCGCAAAATGTTTAATCGTATCGAAGACATTTTGAAATGTACGACAAAATTGTGTCAGCATTTGTGGAAAATGTATGTCAAGAGTGCAGCGCAAGATTTAAGACACTCTTTTCTTCTTGACTTACATTCGTGTGCTACAAAATACTGTATGTTTTTGTCGGATGTGTTGTGTTTATTTTTATTTTAGTCATGTGTTTATGTTTACAAATGACTAATTTTAACTTACATACTATTCTAGAAATGTAGTATGTAGTAATATTATTGTAAATAAATCGTGAGATAGTATAGTATTAATAATAATAAATTACAATGCTGACGTAAACTTTTTAGCACTAGGCTGATTAGTAATTTGTTACGCGCAAACAGAAATGAATAATTATTAACATTTTAATTTGATTTTATGTAATAATGTGGTATATGTGAGTTTGGGAAACTTAAGAAAATATTTACAAAAAAACGATTTTGTGAATTATTCCCAAGTAATATGTGAGGAAAGTGTCATAATTGTAATATTTACAATAACAATTAATTTACAATGAAAAACAGTTACAACATACAGAATTTATATTTTAATTACACAGTATAATGTTACAATTTTCATTGTCACAGGATTAATTACTATTTTTAATCATATTTAAAATATTGCCTTGCTCCATCTTTGCACGACTCGTGTAGTTTCATATCAAACCACATGTATGCCCTCGTGACAAACGTGGTTAATATGACCCTAATTTCTGATGGCGTTACGCTTCCAATACAAAGTTGGAAGAAAAAACTCGACGGAGTAAGCCATCGTGCTTGTGACACCACTCCTGGACTCCTGTTTTTTTATGGCAAGATCAGGATAACAACGTCCGCTGGAAACTGTTTTGAAAATATCAAGTATGGGTGTTGGGGAGGAATCTAGGGATCCGCGTGTCAAGCAATGACGGACATATGAATATATCCCTCCTACTGCGTCGCAAGGCGATGGGTTGACAGACCAGTTGGAGCTACCAAACCAGCCTCTACCGATCTGGCACTCCACGTAGCTGGTGGGCAGGCGCATCCTGAACACACCTCACCCGATGATCCCGGGCACCCCTGCCAAATCACCAGCCGTTGCGAACCACTTGGGGTGACCTATGGCAGAGGTTTTGGTTATCCAATATCGTTCCTGGGGCGGCGGTACCCAAACCCGCCTCCGAATTTGCCAATGAGTCTAAAGATATCTTTAGATTTTTTAAAACTGTATTATTTGATGTTTTAGATACAAAGACAACGTTTCGTTACTAGCACGCAATGGAATTCTGAACAAAATCGACCACATTAATGTACAATGTAACCTTATAACGGGGTACCCCCAGTAAGGTCGCATTATTTTCGACATTTGTAAAAAAAAAAAAAAATCTAATTTCGCGAAATGATTAAAATCGCCTAACATTAGGTTTCTAAACAGTTGCTTTGTTATTTTCAAAGTCACGCTCGATTAATTTGGAGAAAGTATCATTAAAATAATTCAGATAGGTATTAATTTCGTTAATCATAAATTTAGCCCGTTATCGGATTAATTAATTGTCAACCTAAGCGATAATAGCCGGGGTAACGCGATCCGTCCATGGTCCATCGATTGGCCGAAACGAGGGCGAGATTACTAATAAACTAATCCCATCAATGGATCCATAAATTAATTAACTCTGCATTGTTAATCGAACCATTAACCCAAACACCTAACATATTTTGTCGGTTATTATTATTTTCCTTAGGGGGTATTTCACCATCCTCTTGACGACTTATCCATAGGATAACGTTCATTAATAATTAAACAAATAAATACCCGAAATAGGTAGAAAACTCGACTACCTTATCCGACATATAACCAGTATACATAGGTTCGAGTACCGAATAGTAAACTCGGACTTAAATTCACAATAAATTCAACTATCTAAAATATACGTTTTTCCATGGATAAGCTATCGACGTATCAAGAGGATGGTGAAATACCCCCTTAGTTTCAGAGCTAGCCAGAGTAATATTATAATACAGGGTGGGGCAAAGGTAATCACCCGACGTTCTTTTGCTGTAATTTTTTTTAATGATAAACTTTGGTACTGCTTGTTATTCCGCTTTCTTGCGGAGTAAACCGATTCATGTTTTGTCGATTTGTATTCTGCGTTTGTTTACTTCACAAATGTCAATTGACATTTGGCGCCATTTGCAAAAGTTATAGCGTTTTCCAATAGGGTGATTACTTTTGCCCCACCCTGTAAAAACCGAAATTCAATGATACACAATAATATTACGTTTGGGGTATGTTATGAGACTGAGGGGAGTGGGGAAGAGAAGGAGGTGGGAAAGGGGATGGTTGGGTACCTGGCAACGTTTCGATTTCGATTGGTGTTCTTTACAGTTTTGTAAAGCGTTCTGAGGTGTGATTTTATTGTAAAGTAATATTATTATGAATTGAGTAAACATTATACCATTTTACAATTAAGTAGATTCATATGTATAAATATGATTATATCGAGCACCAAAACATAGATGAATTTAGGTTGCCAATTTCTTGTCTATGCTCAAAATAAACCCTAATTAAAGTGCAGTATGTAAGTATGTAGTATGGACGAGTTCTTGCGTTTCTGATTTTGACATGCAAGTGTGATAAAAAACGGCTTCATTTACGTGAACATTGTTATAATATTAATATGAATTTAGAACAACATGCAAATGTTCGGCCTTTACTTTTTAACCGCTTTCCGTGAGATTTGCCGCACGCTATAATGTACTTATCAATACTATTATGAAATACCTACATGCCCTACAAATTAAGCGAATTTAAAAAAAGAAGATGTTACAAATTGATTAATCATGATTACAATAAACATTTCTGAACAATAATTATTGTCGATCGTAAAAATATGTATTGCGTTGTAAATTTTGGTTTCATACAACATTTTGGTACTGCCGCAAGTAAGCTTACGTTAATCACTTTTCATTCGTTTATAGTTTTTACTCCTCATAAATATAGCTATTTTAAGCCAATGTAGAATATATATGAAGAAAGAGGTATTGAATATGACACATTTATCTACATTGTATCGGATATTTGAAATGCGGCCAATGCCTCGAAATTTAGTATTCTTCAGTTCCCGAAATCGACATTGACAAAGGGCGGCCACATAGGCGGAATACCGTCCCGCTGTCATATTCGATACATAAAAATAAAAATGGAAAGGAGAATGTGCGAAAGGATTTGTATACGTACCTCTACGTATAAATAAACATCCTTTGCGATTCAAATATCAAACGAATAACTTCTGTAAAAACATTTTTTTGGTGGACATAAAACGAAATTCACAACGAACGAATTTTTATTGAAAATAAATTACCAAATGGAAATCGAATACGTTTTTATTTGGCCGGAGATTTTCGTGGAAAGCGACAATTATTTTCATTATTGCTTGCAATTTTCTACTTATTCCAAGAACCTTCGATTATACAAGGTGGCGCAAAAGTAATCACCCGATGTTTTTTGGCTGTAATTTTTTTTTATAAATGAAAATCTTTGGTTCTGTTTGAGGATTATGTTTATTTGATGTTTTAAAATGTTTTTCCATGGCATTTTCCGTTATTTATGGCATTTTGATGGCACTTTTGGCAGAACTTCCGGCGATAAGTTCTCGCATTCGTGGTGGGTATTCTATTTGAGGGCTTCCAATAGTCTGGAACTTGACATAAATCCGTGACTTCAAAAAACCCCACAAAAAGAAGTCTGGAGCGATCAAATCGGGTTATCTTGCCGGCCCATACCACAAACGAATTATTACGCAAAAAAATGGAAAGTTCTTGAGGAGTATAGCGTTCCATCGTGTGTCGACGTGTATTCTGCATCTGTTTACTTCACAATTTTTTTTTTTATAGTGAATACCTCACAAGAGTCCCAACTGCTCCCGTCTGGAGCCAGTGAGACTATGGCATCCCCAATTGGGGGATGTTGTGAGGCTGAAGGTAAGTGGGGAAGGGAAAGAGGAAGGTGGGGAAATACCTGGCTATTCAGATCTAGTCACTAAACACGGCTAAAGCCATTTGGAGCAACGTTTCAATTCTGAATGGTGGTCTTACACCAGGGCGATACTGGTAGTATCTTCCACTCTGGAACGTGCCGCAAATATACTATATATTATTTTAATTAATTAATTGTGAAATAACACAAATTAATCAAATAAAATTTATTTGCGCACGCCGGGTTCGAACCCGCGACCTTCGGAATGGCAGTCCAATGCGTTACCACTGGACTATGCCGGCCTCAAATGTCAAAGCAGAATTGACAGTTTCCGCCATTTACAAAAATTATCGAATCTTCCATAGGGAGATTACTTTTGCGCCACCTGGTATAATATCGCTGAAAAGCGGCGCTCCCAAAGTGCTCGTTTATATTGCCCTAACAAATTCCGCCATTTAAATGCTCATTGACTTGTATAGCCAAAAGCACAATAACTAGGCGCAGGTTGAAAGTTATCACATTAAATCTAATTTACGATTAATACATTTTATTAGGTACAGAAATAAGCTTCTGAAAATAATCTCAAAGCAAAGTTGAAAGAAATGGGCACGAAGTTTGATAAAAAAAACCTCGATGAAAAATGTTGAAAACATCGTTGTAAAGAATATTTTTGAAAAGATATTATTAACAATCAGCCTTCAGGTAGAGAGCTTAACGCTAAAGCTAATATGAGTATTAAATGTATGAAAAATCGCAAAATCTTTGTAATCAGTTGTAATCTTTATTTAATTTGAAATCAAATCAGTTTAGTCTATGAACGTGTGTAATTTTCTTGCGATGCTAAACGTAGTTTTCCTCACTAATAATTATTTTGCATAGATTTAACAATAGGTAATATAAGTATATTTAAAATTAAAATCTCTTTTCAAAGAATGTGGAAAAAAGTATACCTTTGAATTCCTTTTACAAAATAGGAAAACAAAGGTTGATAATACGATATAATATATTATTAAATACCATCTTAGATAGTTATAATATTGTGAACCAGAAAGTCATATTTTATATTATGCATTGTTAACTAAAACGTATTTTCAGAAAACACAAAATGAAATATTACGTTTTTTTAAAACCGGGTAAAATTGAATAAGGTGAAATCATTTTTAATTCGGGAGCAGTTTTTCTCGGAATGCTTCTTAATATAAGGGCAGGGTAATATATCATCCGTGAAACCATTGCGGTATGAAAGAAGTTGTATTATATATCATATTTTAAAAGAACATTTTATTATAATTCAAATTCGTGCGTTCCATTCAAAGCGAATACAGCGCATATTTCCAGTCGTGGGAATTTCAAATTATTTATCATCGTAAAAACATCAGGCTTGAAAATTTTATTAATTTAAAAAAATGTGAATAATGAAACTGCGATGAACTGAGGAAATACCCATTGTTGGAATATTTCAAAAGGCTCACACCATACTTATTAAATCGGTATTTGAAAACGATTAATGTATTTTAATTTGAAATTTTAATTAAAATATTGATAAGGAATTTGATGAAAATCTACAAGGACATAATAATAATTGGATCACTTTTATATTTTAAAATATGGTTTTTGTGGAAAATCACCCTACGGGTGCTTAAATATTTGTACAAATCAAACATCAATATTCCTTCAGGTGCCCTTTCCCATCAGAGGCTGGCCATCATCCTGACAATCTTCATCCTGCAGGAACAGGTCCAGAACTACAATCGAACCAATCACGCAGGTTCCTAAGTCACGAGGTGCGTCGACTTAATCAACAGATTTCGCAATTTTTGATTATCCGAGGAAGAACTTCTAAATTCGTTGCCCTATCTCTCAAGGTGTTGGAAAATGCTTCTATACATACAATGTGTCAGGAAAAAAGTGGTACATGCGGGAAACTGGTGAATCTACATCCCTAAAAAAGAAAACCGTTTTTTTTTTTTTTTTTTCTTTGTTAAAACCTTTTATTCGGCCACTAAAGGGTTAAAAAAGCAGTTGGGATTAGGTTATACGCTTCGACGCAATTTAAAATAAAGTAAATAGCTGAAAGTAACCCTTTAGCAACCGATTATGTTTTTAAATCTCACTACAAAAAATTACAACTTCGGGCTCGATTTACACGAAAACGAAATCTAAAAAAAAATTGTACTACTAAGTTTCCGGCACCATGTATATCCACAATTAACATTTCAATGGTCGAAAAAATATTATCATCTCTGATACCGACGCATGGCATCATGCAAATTTAACGTGTTATAGTTAGAGAAAAAAATATATAATATGCAAATATGCGACACACAAAAATATCTTCAGTCAACATTATGTCAGATTAAAGTGGCTCCTACATGAACCGAGAACCGCAAAGCGGAGCATCTCGCCAAATCTATTACAAAACTATTCTTCACTAATCAATCGGATCCGGTTTATTTCACGCTACCGGTCCAGAGAAGAGGATGCGAGGGGACCTATCCCGCCACACCTAGTATCAGCACTATCAGCAGTAGCATAACGGTAGATACATTCAGCTGCGAGCGAAATGAATTCTTTGTAGGGAAATAACAAGAAACAATGCTCCACGATGGAGGAAAGTGAGAAATGATTTGAGATTTTCCCGACCGAAAGTGATATTTATTTATTTTTTATTTCTTTTTATTTAGGAAGCAAACAGTCGTACAGTAAAAAATTATAACAATAAACATTCATATGTTCTAGACCAATTAAGTTCCATTAAATTAAATGTAGATTTAGTATTTTTTACCTACACAACATATTAAATGGCAAAAAATAAACATAATAAAGAAGTACATAACTATAAAAACAAAAAGAAAAAATACAACTTTTCGCATAGTTATACTATTCACTACGGGTGATAATAATGTACTTTTCACAAATATATATCATGATTTAATTAGATTGATATAAGAAAACAAATAGATCTCTATAATATAGTATACTAGCTGACATGTACCCGGCGTTGCTCGGAGTTGTGAATGATTTGGAGTAAAGTTTTGAGGTTGTGAATGTTTATGAATGAATAAACAACGACTTTTTATAAAAATAATATGCAATTATTATATAAATATAAACCTTCTGGAAGAAATTCTCTAAATGATAGTGAAAACCCCACCGAAATCCGTTGCGTAGTTTAGAAGAACTAAGCGCACAAACAGACAGACGCGGAGAGCTACTTTATTTTATACTATTTATAGATAAAGAAGAGTGTCCTGATGTGGGTTTGATTTGTTATACAAATCTACAGTTTTATTCCGAGATTGATGAAATTTTGCACACTTGACCTTCAAAACAAGAGGAAGGCACTGTTTACATTATATTTTAAAAACCATGCCCATTTCCTTTTCTCACCCCTTAAAGGAGAATATTGATCCTCGTTTTATGAAAAATTGTGGAAAATAATTAACGACATTTAAAAAATATATGTTACTAACTCAAAAAGCAATACCCTGTCTGGTTTAGTCAGCAATTGATTGCTATTCTTAAGGAAAACAAAATTAGTAACCCGTGGGATTATTAGGAATTCTCTAATTTAAGGAAAATTACAAAAAAATACAAAAAGAGTATTATAAATCATACATCAGGTCTGTTGAAAGTGGTCTGCAAGATAAAATAAAGGTGTTCTGGTCATACTCAAAATAATTACGAAAAACCAATTGTATTCCTAAAGTGATGCATCTTGATGATATTTAAGGTCCTGGACCTGATAAAATTCCTCCTTTCTTTGTCAGTTGGTGAGAAGATTCTTTATGTTTACCGCTTTTTTAAATTTTAATGAATCTTTTACCACTGGAACTTTTCCTGACTTGTGAAAAGAGACACATATGGTACCGTACCAGTTCGAAGTATTCACCAGTATTCAAATCAGGTGACCAATTAGTATACTATCATGTTTTTGAATCTTTGATATATAAAAAATATCTTTTCACACTTGAACCCCTTCTCTGCGCTAGGCAACATGGTTTTGTTCCTCGGAGATCTATCAATTGAAATCTTTTGGAATATTGTAATTATGTGCGTAATTATTTTAGTGAAAGATTACAAGTAGATGCAATTTATACCAATTTCCAAAAAACTTTTGATAAAGTTAACCACTCAAAGTTACTAAAAAATCTTGATCAAATAGGAATACATGTAGACCTATTTCGCTGTGTGAAATCATATTTATATAACAGAACACAACTTACTAGTGCTTATTAATGGATACAAATCACCCCCCATATTTGTAACTTCTGCTCTACCACATGGGTGAAATCTGGGCCCTTGCTTGTTTTAATTTACATAAATGACCTTGATTCAAAATTAAATTGTGATTGTTATTGTGCTTTTTTGCGGATATCTTAATATTTTTCGTAAATTTAAGTCTGTTTCTGATCATCAACTGCTTCAAAATGACCAAGTCACACTCAGCAACTGGTGTACGGTCAATGATGTGCACTTAAATGTTGAAAAATGTTACACTTTAAACTTCACTCGAAATAGAATTATAAAGGATTTTTCCTATGTTATTAATAATTCTATTATTAAAAAAGTGTCTTCCATAAGAGATCTAGAAATCATTCTTGATTCTAAATGCATATTGTATGTACACATTAATGACATTACGTGCAAACCACTTAAAATGATGGGATTTATTCACAGAATATTTCAATCAATATTAACCCTTTACAGTGTCTTAATTAGAAGTAAACTTGAAAATCTAATATGTTTACACAAAATAATTCACTGCCATCTTGATACTGCATTATATTTTAGCAATATTGAAATAAATTTTCTCAATTCCTATTGCTTAAGACGCCATAGCATGTTTCACCTGAATTCATTAAAAAATAATATCGCCTATTTTAGCCCTCTGATCCAAATGTGTCGACTACATAATAATAGAGAATGTGCTGAAGTAGACATTTTCGTCGATAATTTATACGGATTCAGAAAAAAATGTTCTGCTATTGCTAAAAAATATGTTGCGCTGATTATATTACGTATTACTTGGGTCTCTATTTGTGTCTCTTACTTTTTGTACATTTGTCATTTGAGTGAGCTTTCGTATAATTTTATAATTTTGTATTTATGTATTTTTATTTGTTTTATATTTTAATCTTTATTTAGATCTATAAAAATTAATGTATCCTGAGTCTGAGTAGATTTTTGTAATTTTTGTACCTTTATACTTCGGGTATACCTACGCAATTTCCATTTTAAAGCTTAGTTCACGTCTTTTGATTTGTGCAATTGACTGTGTCTGTAACGTCACGAGCAGTTTCCGATGGCGGACGGGGGAGCCGCCAGAAGTAAAAGGACTCCAGGAAGCATGTATGGCTGTACTTTAGGTTCTGGAGGAAGGAGGCGTCAAAGGCAATGGAACTAACTACACCCACAACAAGTTCTTTCTTCGAAATGAACGACAAAGCGCAGTGGCGCTTGCTAGAAAGAGTTTCATTATTTCCCCGAGGTGATAGTTGAACTAGTAGGTATAGAAGTATAAAAAGCGATATCATAATTACATTGTTAAGGCACAGGACTCTCTTTTCACATGGTTTAGAAATAACACGGAGCACCAACATTCCTTTGTCGTACCAAATATGCGTAAACGGGTTCGTCTATTATCTGTTCGTCTAGTGATAGTGAATAATCTTTGTTACGATTTTAATGAAGTTTTTTTTAAAAGAAAATAATATATTATAAACAAAATTAATTAATAATTTAATATTTTGATTTCCTGAATTTATTTTTGTACAAGTTTACTCTTACGACAACCTACCGTAAAACATGCTAAGGTATATTACAAATGATCAAATTTAGAACTTCAAAACACTGTTACTGAACAAATTTCACAACAAGAATAATAATTATCTTATCACAAGTCAACACTTATTATAATAATATTTTATTAGGTGACCTTTCTCTTTTGAGGTTATGTGTTTTTATTTATTGTGAGTTTATAACGTGTATTCCATACCATGAACAAATTATTTATTTTTTAAGTAAACGTTTCAATCAATTACTTGTAATTTTTTTGAGATCTGATACAACCTAAGATAGACCTTACTGATAATATTGTTATCACATTGAAAAGTCCGATGATGATTGATGGGTTATAAAGCTGTGAATTCCGACACCACGTTATCTTAAAATCTAGGCTACCTCCAAGTAAAACCCTTCATTTTCGTATAAAATCCTCTGGAGTCAGCTTACATGAAAGTCGTGACAGTAAATGATGCTTGAGCAATAACTTTAAAATCTGTAAAATTCGTCGAAGTTTCTGTGAGACTTCTCGCTGCCCAGGGGACGCAGATGGTCGTCTACTCTTTAACAAGTCGTTACTCCAAATAGTACATATATGGTGTACAGTACAGCCAGACACTGAGACGCCAACTATTGGGTTTTTGGGTGTAGCGGAGACGGGTTACAGACTGGCGCATGCGCGGATGGGAGATTCAAGATGGCGAATAGCCAATATTGTTTGTAGATCAGTAGTATTTACCATTTATTAGTCTTTTAATGTAGAAGAAAGTGAATGGTATAATAAAGGAATGAATTTATAAATTACACAAGCCAAACATGAAAGGATTGGGACAAATTCACAATAGTATCAGCATTTTCTCGCACAATTGGTATGCGCACGCATAGACGTACTGTCTATCGGTATTTAATTTTTTCTGCAAACGGACATGCGCCGACTTGCCACATGCCGTGTGGCCACACTCGCGGCTACGAGTATGTGACAGAAATTCTCAATAATTAACTACTGAAACAGCCGATAGTTTAGTTGTAACCTCCCCTCTTTCTCACAAACGACACACATTGCAGACAGAGAGATTTCACTGGTGATCTCAGCGGTAGGAGAATAATAATCACAGAAAAGCCAAACTTGCCTCTTGCATGCAAAATTCTTTAATGGCTTATATATCATAACTTAAAACTCAAACAAATAAAATGGCCCTTATCTGTACCAGATATTTACTGTAATTTTGATTAAAAAATATTATTCAGTTTGGTTGGGTATTTTAGGCTCAAATCCAAATATAAATTTAGTATGAAAAAGACCGCACCAACATATTTACGATAAAATGCGTTGAGCGCTGGACATTTTCGTACGTTTGGTTTTGAATTCGCCTGCGCTCAAAACAAATCATACCTCCGAATATTGATACGAAAACAGAAAAAGTGTTACCTGTAGTTTAAATCCAATGAATTTACCTATATTTCACAATTTATCTTAAGTTTGTAGGTTTTATAAAAAAAAATCATTAAATTCACAAACGCTTGAAATTCGTATGATTGTTGACAAAAATGGTTTAAAATGGTACTTATACGCAATGAGTACTTGCTCTATCTGAGAGTTAAAAGAAGAAGTTACAGCAATGTTTAACGTTACCGGATCCGAATAAATTTTCATTGAAATATTTCGACAATATCAGGAATCCTGAAAAAAAAGTTTCAGCGGACGAAGGAAACATTTTTTCGGTCGTACAATATGGCGTTTAAATAAAGGAACTGAAATTGACGAACAGATTACCCAGGAACAACTTGAGTGAAATCAGAGTTTACAAAGTTATTTTTGAAGAACATAAATAAAGGTTTTTGGAATTATTTGGTTGAAAACTTAGAGGTACCTATCTAATACTTTATAAAATATTAATTGTAAGTATCTGTACAGGGTATTCTAAGTACCTGATTTACTTTAACCGATGATTCGTGAGGTTATTTGGGGTAAAAAATGTAGATGAAATTGAGTTCTCCAGTGACTTTTTTTCATTTTGTTAAAAACATAAAAAATAGTGGTTATTGGACAGTTAGGGTCGGGGTGGGTGGTTCGGCGGTTACTCGGCTGAGTTTTTAAAGGATTTTTGTTTTGTTTTTTTTTTTTAATGATTATTAAAACAAAAAAAAACACAGAGATTACTTCAAATAAAATCCAGAATCACTGGTTAAAGTAAGTCGGGAACGTCTTGTAGCATCTGTACATTCTTCTTACACGCAATTCTATTAGGAAAACACCCAATAATTAAATAAAACATGATATTTTTGATATAATTTATTTAGATATACTTATAACAGTAGTAGACTGTACAAGCAAACCAGTGCGATAACACAATTTGTTTATTAGGTTGTTTGCTTTGCAAATACGATCGAATCTCTGAATATCGTACACCTGAACACCTAATGGCGAATTTGCGCTATACATACACGGGGAAAACTGACTGATATGAAATATTGTTATTTTTTTTAAAATCTGGTCAAATCATTCGTTTTCCTGTTAAAAACGGACTGGAGACTGGATTTTACAATTTTCATAACAAACTATAAGTAAAACACGAATATGTTATGAGGAAGTCGGAACATTATATTTATTCGGACAAGGACACCGGCGTGAACACGTGTTCAGATATATTCTGAATAACTAATATTTTACCAGGAAATGGTCATGCAGTTACATTTTTAACAGTATCTTGATAAAAAAAGCCGTACTCATTTTTCTCCGTGTACATTTAATATTCTATCAATGGCCTCAAATGAAGAGATAATTCGTGAAATCCAACTCACCACTACATATTTTACACTTTCTTCCACAGTACACACAAGCATTCCTCCTCAAACGCCACATTCAACATAAAATGAGGCATTTTCATTTCCTTACCCTATCCCATCCTTTCCGCACTTCAAGACAATTTATTTTATTTTATTTAATAAACATTCATATGATACGGGAAAACGGTTACATAATTATATTCCCCCCGAAAATCTGGGTTGGTAGGTTGTATTAAATTGCAACCAGGCAATAAGCTCACCTCTGTACCCATGCAAACGTATATAACAGTAACAGTGTATAGGTACACGGTGTCCGGAAACTACTGGTACAAGCGGGTAACTGGTGAATCTATATCACGGTGACCGGGTATGTTATCAAAATGACAATTCAACACAACTCCAAAAAGTGATATCAAGTTATGAAACAAAAACTAAGTAAAATAGGTAACTATTAAACCTGGTTGAAATGAAACAAAAACTAAGTTAAATAGGTAACTATTAAACCTGGTTTTTGTTTCGTCACTTTTCATGACTCTTTATCACTTTTTGGAGGTGTGTTGAATTTTCACAGAATACTTATTGTTCATAAAACTTTTGGAGCTGGTCTACGCTTCGGCGCAGTTCAAAATACAGTAAACAGCTGATAGTAACCGAGTAACCGTAAAGAATTCCAACTCGATTAAAGCCTATGCCAGATCACGCTATATTCTTGTAGCTTGGCCTATTTCAGCATATCGATCACCATACATTCCCACTGGGAATGTATGGTGAGCGATTTGCTGAAATAGGTCAAGCCATGATGCGTATAGCGTAATCTGTCAGCCCCATTACTCGAAAACGAAAACTGAAATCAAAAAAGTTATAGCCCAAAATCGGCTCCAAATGTGATGTAGATTCACCAGTTTCTCGCTTGTGGGTGCCACTAGTTCCCGGATACCATGTATATACATTGTTAAGTAAATGGCATTATAGCAATAGCAGTAACTGCCTGGAAATGGCGTTTACACTAGGAGCACCGAGGTTTTGTATTAACTCAAGTTACAATTACAAGAGCTTCTCAGACCACATCGACCGAACTCTAAACCAAATCATTTGGGCTTCGCATCCATAGCCCCGAAGCTAACGTTCCATTTCACCTGCATGGCCCACAGGAAGCCAAATTATGCCAAATGATTGCTACAATTATTCTATATTATTATTACTAGAAGTTCTGTGAATAGTAGAATTAACATCCAAAAAAGATTTTTTTCTTATTTTCTCTTATCTAATAAATCAAAACATAATTTCCTCTGATATCAAAGATTTGTAAGTAGGTACTTAAATACATACCTATTTAATTATATGTATATATTTTATACAATTTTTTTTTTAAATTTCAAACAACGAATTATACAATTTGGCCAAAGAAACGTCAGCATGTTACATAATGTCAATTCTTTTTTCAAACATTCTTCGGATAGGTAGGTACCATAATGTTGAAAAAATGCGAATAAGAAAGTACAAATAAACAAGAGGATTTTCACATTTGAAAAATAATCTTTTCTGAATCATAGTTAAAGTTAGCCATCTTGCCAAAGTAAGGCTAGATTGAATAATAAACTGGATGCAGCAGATTTCCGAAAACGGAAACGGTACACACAGATGAAATGCCAAACGGTCGAGTTAAAACAAGACTTCGTTATTCAGTACGTTATTATTCTAAGTATTGAATTATTACTATTATAGGTATTTGTAGATCGAGCAGATTTTGCATATATTCATAAACCTAAAATATGTGCGATTGTAAAAATGCTTTAGACTGTTGAATTTCCTATTTTGTTTTTCCAGTTGGTCTTATTGTATAATGTGGAATATTTAATTCCTTAATTTAAAACGTTCCTTAACGTAAAAGTGGGAATTAAGGGTCAGTTGAAGGTCGGGGTTTAGTCCATTTTTTCAAGCAATTTTCACCCCTAAAATTAACATCGTAGAACAAACTGTATTGTACGGATCCAGCCATCCATATTATCGTTTAAAAATACTTAACTGGAGCCGTTTTTACGAAAAGATAAATAGGATTCGATAAAATCTCCTCCGGGAAAAATGGCTGGCTAAAAAGATTTTTTACGTGCTTTAACAACTCAATTAAACATTCATAAAACAAATTTTATATCTCGCATAAAATATAAAACTTCGGCGAAGAAGCAGCACGAGGGTTTTGCAAAAACGATTAATTAAAAACTACCACAATTATTATTGTTAGAAATAAGAGGTTGAAAAAGTTGGTCGTTGCTCAGTTTTTTTCTCAGGTGAAGGCTAAACAATAAACAAAGAAAGTTTTAAATCAGAGAGAGTAGTAACTATTCTCTTTCTTCTGCGCAACCCCGTTTTGGGGATCTGGAACAGGGCTCGGGTCGGGACGTTACACGTAGGATCGACTCCCTAAACTAGTTAGCCAAAAAACAATTTTAATAGCAGTCAAAATATCTTCAAAATCATTAAACACATTTGAAAAATAAAACACCGTGTAACCAGAAATGTAAGCAACGCAAACACACCACTTCTTAAACAACTTTAAAGCCCGGCCGTCCATCGCATTGGTGCATCTGAATCGACAGCTCGGATATTTGGCCGGAACTAGGTGGCAACTTTTTTACCTACGGATATCAGTTTTTAAGTTTCTTGATGAAAAATATATTTTTATTTCATTTTGAGTGATTGAGTTAATGAAAAAAAACCATTCCATCGAGCAAGTTCGATAGTGACACCATGTCTCACAAAGGTTCATCTTAAAGTCTTGGCAATTTCCTCCGTTTGTGGACCTATCTATTTGTCTGGCGATTCGAGTTTTTGGTTTGACCAGGTTATTACTTTCCTTCCAGAATTGGGCCAACTGCTTTGGGTCAAGCAATTTTACGATATCATCCATCTTTTTTTGTTCGGAAGAGCATTAGCAGTGTTTACTGGCTATTTTGAACTCCTTCCTTTTCCGTGTTCTTTCATCCGCAGTGGGACCATGTAATGGTCTCCCATTTTTAATCCACTCCATCAACGCCGATCTGGATTTTTCGTAGCGTTCCTTAACTTGTTGATTTCACCCGGCAATGTGACGATGTGTTTTTGGTTTTCTTTAATCACTCTCCCGATAAAATACAGTACTGGCAGCCTTTCTTAGGGCTTCCACAATGTCTGTGTATATATTATACATGTTTTGTATATGGTCGCATTTGTCACATATAAAATCAGAATTACAAATGGATTCGGAGTGTCTTGTCTCGTCTGATAGATTACACTAAGTAATGCTTCTGCCACAGAAGTGTATTAATTGATTTTCTTGTTGTTATTCCTTCTCCAGTTGGGCAGTTGCGGAGCATTGAAAATAGTTGCAGGTAGATTTTCCGCAGCAATTACGCAAGATGTCGGCCGGTGGTCGGACCAGTCGGTATCATAGTGTATTTTCAGACTATGTATTTTGTTCTTAAGATCATTAGTGTATATACAGTGATTGAGCCAGGAAGTGGAATTGTGTACATCGTATGTATGTGTGTCATTCAGTAGTCTTTCCATATAGATATTGTGTATCTACACTGTAATTACTGATGATGAATCTTAATTGTTCACAAATATTTTTGGCTAGCTAAACATGCTATTCGGACCTCGGTGTGCTGAGAATCGGGAAACTGGAAGTCAGGAGCACAAGATTACAAATCCCAGTGCACATTTGTCACCGGACGGCATGGCATAGGTAATCTCTGTTGGAACAGGGGCCTCGCAGCTGGCCGGTCGACTGGGAGCGGAGTTTGGTAATAAAGCCAGCTATGCAAACGCCACCTACAACACCTTTTAAGAGAATTGCTGGAATCAGATTTAGGAGTTTCTTTGCTTTCGTGTCGGCGGTGTGTGAAAAACCAACAGTTCTATTTTATGCCCCAAAGCTTTCACACGAATCGAACTATGAAATTATTGATAAAACTTAAATCTGTTGACACACATAAAAACACACATTTCTATATTAAACTATTTTCTCAGAAGAATATAAAGCTGATTCTAGCATATTTATGGCTACGTGGGTATTATCATGATTAAAAAAATCAATGCAGTATAATTTCACGAAAACTTTTCCGGGTGAGATTTTTTTATGCTTCATTTTAACTCTTTGAACTCAATTTTTAATTTGACGAATGAAAAAAAAATTATATGGGGATCATAAAAAAAAACAGGAGTCGCTTCTAGCCAAGCTTCTTCAGGACTTTACTAACTAGATTTAAAAACATAAAACACGAAAAAAAACTTAGTCAACTTTAGGGAAGCCGTATTTATTTCAAGTTCTATCTTCAAATCGATTTGACATCACAAAAAGTATAAAAACTAATAAAAAATATTATAATAACCCAATTTTAGTAGTCTGATTAATAAAACGATCATTTTATGGCTAAAGTTATGCTGTAAGTCTCATAAAAAAAATTAATGAACAGAATAATCCGAATAGAAAGACAGCAATAACTAATGTATTAAAGTACCACGTGGGGCTTATGCCTATAACAAAATGGGATACAAGAAAAACTTCGGTTCGCTGAATTACTCAGCTAATGAAACTGTCACAAAAACACTTGGCCAACTTTCGCCGAGATTTTCAACAGTTGTTATTTTTATTTCTTTATTAGTTTTGTTTGGAAAAAATGGAAAATTCACGGAGTGCGTTAAATCGAATGATTTCCATGGTGACTTCCGTTTAATTGAGTTTTATATTTGTGTACTAGTTTTTCTTTCTAATCTGAACTATTTGACTTTGAAATATATATTTCACCGAAAAAAAACAAGACGTCGTATGATAAACAAATATAGAATGAAAGCGAAAAAAAATGTTGAAACTCGGGCAAAGGCAGGTAGTAAGTAGATGCTAGTATTGAATACAAATGAGGACAAAGGCATAGTTGAAGAAAATCGATAGCGTCAACAAATATGTGGGAAAAATTGTTTTTCTATAAAAATAATATAAACGAAAATAATTTGAAGGGAAAAATGAAATAACCAAGAGAAAAAGAGTAACGGTTTTGATTATAGATGCGTCATCCCTTTTGAATTTGCTCCTTAATGCCAGAGCCTTGTTGCAAAAAGTTTGCAAATTGGGCATCAGCCTTAACTCGGGCGAGAATACAAATATCTCGGCAGAGTTTCATGAATGTGTATCGCCCGCGGGTGGAGTCGATTCAACTCTCGGCGCATTTTCTCACCCGACCTCCCTTTCCCCCGTTAACCCCGAGGGTGGTTTATTGAAAATGGAGACGAGGATGGAATAGTTCACCTCAACGTGAATGTATTTAAAATATTCAGCGAAGCCACGGCGCGGAAGAGTTGCGGTTTAAACCCGATTGGGGAAGACGCTCAAGGATAAGCCGGATTATAGACGCGAAAGACAAAATGGAAAATGAATATATGCAAATATGTTCAAATAGAAACGTACCGTTTTTCAAGTGGATACTTTTTCCAGGCGGAGAGCAAATTAATGAAAAAATATATGATGTGCATTCTCCAAAAAGGGAAATTAAGACTATAGATTCATTTGTTAGCATAATATCTCTCAGCATTTGGACTAAATGCATGATATCCGAAACTAGCGAAAATAACAATATAGTAAAAATATTCATATGAAAAATATCTCGTTTTTTTAGTTTTCCGTGTTTCACTGAGAAAACTAAAAGCGGTGTTCAGAAACTAGCATACCGTGTATATACATACTTTAAAACAAAACGCTTTAAATTTAAACCAAAATTAAACATAGAATATTTCACAAAAACAGACGGAATAGGCCCTGGAAACATTTAGACTTAAGTTTAAATTAAAGTGTACACAGCGAAGCCCTAAATCTGAGGTTACATTAATAATTTAAAGTTAACTTCCAGCAGTTAGAAAGCGAAGTATCATGAATCTATTAGAGCTGGGCATAATCGAAACATCATATATACTATTCGAAACACTCGACGCCTAAAGTTTTTGCCTTTAAAATCAAAAGTCCGGAAACACGAAGGACACTTATAAAGCAAACGAGACTCTAGAACCAAAATGTTCGGAATGAAATCCGACGGATTTTTATAACGTCAAATTGTCAAAAAATATTATTTAATCGCAATGTTTCGAATAATGAATCGCTAATGTGGGTATGAACAAATATCTCGATTACGCCCATTACTATCTCTTCTGACTTCAAAGAATATGGCAATAGAAAAACCCAGCACTACGTTGACATAAATAAGGGTTTCTCAGAAAGGTTTGACGGAATAGAATTAGGGCGCAGACTTCATATTTAATACATCTGCCTCCTAATAAGGAGATGAAAAGCAATCTCACGATTTTCTGAAAATACGGTATTCAGAAATCATTTCAAAGTATCAAAGTAACAAGTGCTGTAAGATATATTATGATGTACCTACACTTTTCGCAGCAATCAATGCTTTTAGCAAGTGCCATTTCGTCAATTCACTGTTCGCGTAGAATACTTATGATTAAAATATAAAATAAATTCACTCCTTCATTATATTTATTCATTTTTATTTACAATTCAGTAATTTCTTATAAAAATAAAATATTTTTACTAAGGCGCTGTTTTGTGGAAAATGTTCACTCCAAACACGTATGCATACATAGAAAAAAAATGGTGTCTTTTATGTATCCTTAAAGTACCTACCTACCGGTAATGAATCCATACTTGATTATGATTTTGAGGGTTCTTTGATCGTTGCAGTTCGCAATTCATTAATTTTCTTAAGTTTTGCTGATAAGTAAGCCAATGAAAATGACTTCCAATCGAAAAAAAATTCATGAGACATTGAGTTTGATATTATGACAGGTCATTCAAATGGTGCCCAAAGTTTTAGACTATCGCAAACGCTGTCATTATAGGAGACATATTTTCTTGTATGAAACGAGTTCACTCTCTCCATGAGGAGTGCTTAAGACCTTCTGTAAATCGAAACTAGCATATGAAGAATGTATGCATATGACGCTTACGATGCTTTGCATAGCCAAAATCTTAAAGACAAATCGGACGATAAAATGAAAAATGCATTTATTATGATTTCGGTTGCTCCATTTCATGCGATCTTTTGTCAGTCCGTGCGAAGAAAAACGGATACAATAATTTAAAAAAAACCAAAATCGTCAAATTACTGCTTACGATCTTCTGCCGGGAAAGGCTCGATATTTTGAAGGGGGAGAAGGGTCCACTCCCCTTTAAAGGTCTATTAAATTAGCGAGCTTCGCATACTTAATTGGTTGCTTAACCTAAGGATATATTTTTGGGTGACCTCCGCAAAGTCACGACAATTTACAATCAAAATTGACTATTAAGGTAAAACCCGACCAGACTGCAAATAATATATGTAGTATATATTATTTATCGTGATATTACGTTCGCTTATAATATGAGATGACATTGAATTACTCTTCGCTATAATACAATGTGGAGGCACTCACAATGAACTTGGAACTTTCCGGGAAAAAGATAAATGATAACATCGTTGTTAGTTTTATCACTAGTTCTTAGAAATCTGCATTAAGCAATTTCAGTTTTAAGTCAATATGGTGCAACAATGGCAAAATTGTTATTTCAGTTTAGTATTTTCGGTAAATATCAAGAGACGCGCCTCACCCAATACGCGCAAATTAATTTAAAAAAAGCTAAAATAGGTTTTAAGCTAGTTTTTCAACTAAAGATTATTGAAGAAATTTATTTTATATTTGTAGAGAGACATCGAGGTGATGTTTCACAAAAACGGAGCTACACAATTCATGCAAAAAAATTATTATTATATTATTATTAAACTCAAACTAAGAACACAAGAACCTACTTTACAAAATTGGTTCTTAAGTTCTTCGTTTGGGTTTTATTAATAAATAAAGAACAAAAAACGAACATTAAAATACTATTCATAATAATAACCCATCGATAGTAAGATTGCCACAAAGTGGACACGAAGAATTGTCAAATATTAATTAAAATGCATTATTTTGCTCCTCCGTAGACAAAAATAACTGTGCCTAATTGTAATTAGACTAAGATTTTTTTTAAATAATTAAATATCCAGAGGCGTGCTTTTAGATATTTAACGAATTTTCTTTCGTTTTATATAACCAATTTAACTATTTGCTATAGAAAAGCAATTCACAAATTTGAAGTTCAAAAATACAAAAAAATGGGTCTAGCAAACGTAACGATCATCACGTACCAGCAGAAAAATTGAAACAGTGACAACATGTACCTACCCGCTAAATCCATTGTTGCTTATAATAATAAAATATATAAAATCAGGCTAATAAATAATATCCTTTCAAAATAAGGGCGAGTAACAAAAAATAAACATTTCATTTTAGTTCAACTGCGCATTGAACAATTTATTTATGTTACTTCTACAATGGTATCATACGGTGAATTCTTTCCACGTTTTAATAACAGGTGTAGGTACCCTTATTTTAAATTGTTAAATAAAACTGGGGTAATCCATCGCAAGGCCGTTTTTAACCATTACGTACCTGAAGGTAAAATATACGAACAATCCGAGGGGGGGTCACTAGGATCACCCGTAACATCGCGAAGCGGCCGTATCTCTTAATATTCATTTTGCCCTTTCCAGTAATAATCAGACATCGCTAATCTTCACCCATCGGTCAATCATGAAGTAATGTAAAACGATAAAAGAAATAGTACGAAAGCGAGCATTCGTGGCAAGGATTTTTTTTAAATAGGGAATCGAGGGGTAGGGAGAGGAGAGTAATTTCATCAGAATTTGCTAGATATTATTTAACATCTCAAAAAGTTGTAACGGGATAACTTTTTGTAATTTATTTTATTTTATTTTGAAAAACCAACAGTTATAATATTTTATAACGTATAATAAAATATGTGTAATTACTCAACCGTGCACATCGATTGCATATGCAAATAAGTTTTTCTTGGATTACCTAAATTACGGAATATGTGATGCAAAAAAACAACTTTGAAATCGCACGCTCGTTTGGGGTGCGTGTATTACCCCTCCAGGAACGGGAGTGTTAATGAATAAACCGCGCAAGGACAGGGTTGGGTGACGGTAGGAATATTTGAGATAAAAGAGAATGAGTGCCAGGGAACAGGTGAATAGGGTTATTTCGAGAGACGTTTTCATATTGAATGGTAATCGTTATGGTTCTACATACCGAGAATATCATTTATATAGCTACTCTAGTTTCTTAGGGATGAATGAAAATTTTGCAAAAATATTATGAAGGATAATTTTAAATATTAAAACAGTCGAATTACAAATTCCTAGGGTTAAAAGGTCAATAACCCATGTTGGAAATAAACTGAAAATAATTACGTTGATCTAGAAATTCTGCGCATAAAAAGGTGCGCAATTTGCATGAAAAACATCCTTTATTACCGGTATAAAAAAAAGTATTAAGAAAGTTGATGTCCAAATTCCTTAAAATGTTGCCACTGGGCGATGATCACTTCTCCGGTTTGCATACGTCAACAGTATCATCTTCTTCTAAACCGCGCCATAATCCACACACAGGGCGCACGCAGGGAACCGCCGGTCAAAGGTAAGTCCTTTGGTCATGCCACAAAGTATCCATGGCATTAATCACCTGTAAAGTGAATCGAATTACCAACCACGCTGTCGTGCACCGCAGGGAATTTTTAATAAATATTGAAAATATTTATGAAGATGAATAAAATTCATTACATCGAATTAGTACAAGAGCAGGTAATCATATACAGTTAAAATAATAAACAAAGCAGACTTCCCAGCTATTTATTGGGTCTTAACGCGTTGTAGAGAGTGCCGGCGGCAAGCGGTGAAGGTGCAGATGTATATAGTCTTAGTAATTTAATTATTTTACAAGCAATAATTATTCGCATTGAAAAATCTCCTGATAAAAGATACATGACGCCAACGGGACTCGAACCCGTGTCCCTTCGATTTCCGGTCGACAGCTCTGACCACTGAGCTATGGCGGCTTATCTCTTATCCGCGAAATAATTCAATATATACTAATGTTTCATTCAACAATTACTGCTTGTTACATTTTTCCACCTGAAAACAACCAACTTTATTTATATGAGAAAGGCATTGTAAGTGCTAACTTTCTCACTAGATGGCGTCGAGAGAAATTGTCTACATTATTAGGTGAAATACTAGAACTTGTCAAATATTAATTATTTTAAAAAAATAAATAAATAAATAAAAATAATTAGTAATTTAACACGAATTTTTGTCAGCCTTTGACACTTTGTCAGCCGTTCACGAACCTCACTCGAGACGTTTTCTTCCTGCTGATCACGGGTACCACTCGTACTGTTTTTATTAAAATCTCTTCGTGATTCGCGTTATGGGCCAGTGTAATTAGCGATCGTAATTATTCCGGTAGTTTCATTTTTTATGTTTTATAGACTGGTCCCATGATGTAAAATAAAATAAAAAGTTGTCGAGCTGGGAGACCATTTTGAAAAAAAACAACCGAAATCGCGCCAAAACCTAGTTTTTCCAAATACCTCGTTTCCAATGAAAATGTTGAGGAAAATAGCTTAACAAATTTAGTAGAAGATAAAATTACCTACTACTTTTGAGCGAATAATTTCCCTCTATCTCTGATAAGAAACGAGATAAAATGTCGTAAAAATGTGAATAACTTTACAAAAACAAGTAGATTGCAATTTTGTAATAACTTTACTGCTACCAATTTTGTACAGAATAAAATTTCATAAAAGACGTAAGTTTATGTTTTTTTACCTCTTTAAGTATCCAGATTCTATTCCACCAACATCAGGTCAAATTGAAATACACATGTATATATAAACTTGGCATCCCTTGTTTTTTATTTATTTTAACAATTATTGTTATAATATATTATGAAATACAGGGTTTTCCAATAAGAGGTGTTATTTTGAATAGCCCGCTATTGCGGTAGATGTTCCTTTTGAAGCTGTCATTTTTTGACATTTGACAAGTAGAAACAACGCCATTAATAAAAATGGAACGATACACGCTTCAACAACGCATTGAAATTATTAAAATTCACTTGAGTGAATCAAATGCAAATCACCTTGAGTGATGAGGCCCATTTCCACCTCGGTGGCTTCGTCAACAAGCAAAATTGTCGCATCTGGGGCTCGGAAAACCCAAGAGTTATTGTTGAAAAGCCTCTCTATCCTCAAGGTGTGACTGATTGGTGCGGTTTATGGTCCGGCGGAGTCATTGGACCTTACTTTTTCGAAAATGAGGCTGAAGCAACAAGTAACAGCGGTGAATGGATTGCGCTATTGAGAGATGATTAATGATTTTTTATGGCCGGAATTGGATGGTATTGATCTGGACAACGTTTACTTTCAACAAGACGGCGCTACGTGCCACACAAGCAACGAAACTATTGATCTTTTACGATTGAATATCAAAATAACACCTCTTATTGGAAAACCCTGTACATATAAAATACATGAACAAGTTCAATAACTGAGTGGTTCTTAAAATTTGTATTTGTCTTGACCGAACAGAGCACCAGTTGTATCGCAGGCACTTAGGCGTGAAAGAATATAATGTTTTCAACAATTTCAAAGTGTTTAAATCATTTGTTGGGAGTACAAAGCGTTGTGGTGCGTATATATTTGCGAACCGAAACGCGAACTGAGCCACACATTACGGGAAAGGAACGAAGCATCTGCAAGCGGCGTTTCGCGCCATTTGCGAATGCTTCGTTCCTTTCCCAAAAGTTGAGGTTCAGTTCGGCAGTTCGGCTCGCGTGTGTATACGTAACATTAGATGATTTACCTTTACCTTTTTTTTTGGAAATATACGTTGGGAGTTGAGAGAGCCGTGAGGAGTAACAGGTCGATATCCTGATCAAAGATTATGACCGCATCATGTCGAGTTTGCTGTGGTTACGATGAGAATGTCAGCATCCTCTTCAGCTTGTATTGTCATTATAGGTGGTCGTTTAAATGCGGTTTTGAGTAGGGAAATAAAACGAGTCTTGTTTTTCTCATTTTTCAGAAAAATTTCCAGAAAAACACCTGTGGGTGCGTGCTTTCAAAAAACCAAACTTCCACAAAACTCTGGCACGCCGTGCTCTTTCCATTCGCTTAGTGCTTTTCTCTCCTACCGAGTCTGGGTATCCATCGAAGAAGCACGACTCCATACAACTTTGTGCGGTAAATATCCTCAATGTGGCAGGAGAGAGTTCGTATTGGAAATAGTCCTTAAGTTCACTCTCAGATTTGTTGGCAATACACAAACGACGGAATAGCATTATTGGATCTATTATCACAGTCACACCCTGATTTTTGACATTGCTGGTCACTGCCGCAAGAGAAACTACCGCATCCTAACATTTTAATGGTAGGTCTCCAAAGATCTGTTTGATAACTTTAGACATAGCATATTTCCCCATCTTTTCAGCCATGTGCATCTCCACATGTTGCTCTGACTTTTCTGATTCAACGCCACAGAATAATGACTCGATACCCACACAAATGTTATGCAGATAAATAAATCCAGCAGTCCAACAAACTCTATTGGATCCATTTTATCTTTCAATGTCAAAGTGTCTCGAAGATATAGGTGTGCACTTTTGGCGTAAATTGAAGTTGCGTGTTGAAGCTCCCAATTTCCAATACGTTTTACTTCAATATACAGCTCGATCAGCTGGAAGTACTGAACCCACAGCTGGGAAATAGGGTCCGTAAGTAAGTAGTAGCTAGGACCGATTTCTCTTAATTTTTTTCAGTGTATCGTGGGTATTGTTTCACTTATTTATTCAGATTTAATATATTCAACTACGAAATAATTTGGATGTAATTAATGCGGTTTTATAGATGAGTAGGGTGAACTGCATTTCAATGCGACCGATTGTGAACTGTCGCCCGGGGGAGGAAGTGGAGAGAGGGGGAATGGACCAAGGAATAATTTATTGCCATAGCACAATCTCGATTTCCGATAAACAAAAGCAATTCGCCTTTATTGGCGCAAACACTGTGTGTGCCGTTCAAGATGCGTGTTTATTTTTCTGATTCTGATCATCATACTAAAAATGTGTAATTTAAATATTTTCATTCATAATTATTATAGCTTTTTAAATCGATCTAAAATATTCCGAAACAATGTCATTATGACTATGAAAATGCTACCAGAGACGGCTGTTACCGAAGTTACCGTCAACAACGCAACATTCACGAACATGTTCAATTCCTCGGCTGGCTAAGTCACAACACAAGCAAATTTTTCAGCTTACTGTGGTGGTAGTAGGAGATTTCAAATATTGTAAGGTTATTCGTAACCCGGGAATGTTTGTCTTTCTTTAAAAAAAAAAAATGTCGTTCTGTCGGCAAATCAAAAATGGCACATTTTAAATCGTTATAGGAAATTTATTCATCAACATAAAAACACTCTTTTTAAGGTGAATTGCCTAATACAAATAAAAAAAATAAGATAAAAATGCCTTCATTTTCGTCATTTTTTCAAGAATAAAAAAAAAACTGTGAAAATACCCTACATCCGGTATATCCTGCGTAATTTATTCAAGTGATTTTTTTTTGTCGTGGTGGTTAAATAGAGGATAGTTTAAGATTAATAATAATTGTAAGAGGAATAGGCCATAGCAACAGACCTCATCCTCTTTGTGTCAGGTCATACCAGGGTCCAGAGAGGCTCATCGAGTAAGTGAGTAGGTATCCAGCAGAGGACAAAGGATCAGCACAAGTGGATGGATTCTACGGTCTATAATAATACGTTCACAAAGGCGTATATCAAGAGCCATCACAGGACGAGTCTGCCCACGTAGCCAATCTCGCTCACAGCCTCGATATGCTCGGCGGTGCGAAATATTTTTTTTTATGTATTAGGCAATTCACCCTAAAAAGAGTGCTTTGTGCTTTTATGAAGATAATATGAATAACTCTCAAACGAAAAATCTGAAACAAAAACACCATAAAGAGATTCAGTCGAATTCAAGTTTCGAACCCAGGACTTCCACCTTGCCATGGCTATGCTCTAACCACAGAGCTAATCCGATTCTATCCGTTTGCTTGTATCGTACTTCGACTAAGAACTACTAACATTATCTTCATTTTCTTAACGCATATTTTTTGGCTGCTATCTTTATACGTGATTTCAAGATTGTACCCGAACTTAATTGCAATAGTTGAATACGATTAAATGTGACCGAAGGGGTAGGATTAGAGCAGTGGTCATAGCAAAACCCCGGTAAAGGCTGAGGTCCTGGGTTCGATTCTTAGATGCGACGGAATCATTTTATGACTTTTCTGTTTCACATTTTTCGTTTGAGATTCGTAAATATTATCTTTAATACTCAATAAGTTATTGAGCAAAGCCTCAATAAGGTATTCCACTATAAAAATATTAAACTATTTTTTGTACGCCGAAGTGTAAACGTTTCGATTAGATGAAGTGTGTACAAGGATGTACAGTGTACATGTGTACATACTTAATATTATCATAAGGATATGTATTGTAATAATCAAGGCAATGGGTCATTGTCAGCTGGAAGATGGCCAAGTAGCGTAGTGGTCTATGTGTGTGATATTTGAGTAGGTGGAGGTTGCATGTAAGATATTTAAAAAATCAATATTAATGTACTACAAAATGAAACACTAGTTTTTTACCCAAGAACCACTAGGGTGATGTAATGCTATATATGTCACCAAAATGACACGTCCCCATAAAACTCGTTCCATGTAATTTTCCATTATGGTCAGACATATAATATAAAAACAGAAAATTTTGGTATGATCGTATATTCATTTGATCATTCGCATAAACCATATAGGATGGCGTTAAGGTGTCCGCTGCCCACCGTGATAAAAAGTGTGCTACATTGAAGATACATTGTTACTCGTTATATCATCATTTACAAAGGCCGGCCGTGTGCTACGTCGAGGTTGGCGGACCGAAAAATTTCACGAACCATGCGTGAATAAATACTTCAATTGAATAGGTCAAACGCAATCATAAATATTACTTTTCCAAACATTCTGAATAAAATTATAGTTTCACAATAAAAATGCTTCAAACGCACAATCGGGGACATTCTCGGAAAAAACAATTTATTCCATCATGTTAGATTACTTAGAAATCAAGTTCGTTTCAAAGACAATAAAGGTTAGGCGAAATTGTCGTTTTTATTGTATTAGATAAACACAGACGTAAAATTAAGAATGGAGAAGCCGAAAAAGAGTTAAAAAATAATAATATCAAACCTTGAATACAATGCGAATTTCTTTTTATTGTTCTAAAATATACGAGAAAAGCAAGACTTCGAGCGATTAGATACAAGAAGCTACCCGTAGACTCAAAAATAATGAATTGCTGTTCCACAAACAACAATCTACTAATTATTATGAATCTCCTTTGTCAAGAATGTAGACTTGTCAACTCAATTCAAATCAATGAATTTTTTGGTCTGAATGATTTTTGTCAGACATTACAAAAATAAATATAATTATTATACAATACTTGGTTATTAATAATTATATATACTACTTGGACTTTATCGAAATCTTGTTCAGGCTCTGTCTTGACATTATTTTCCTTACATTTTTAACTTACACGTAGAATAAAGAAGAAAACTGGAAGTGTATTCGGTAAAAATTTTAATGGAAACAAATGTGCCACTGACTTAATAGTACCTTTAGGTTCTAGACCATTTAGCAAGCGTCTGTCTTTCTTTAAATTGACTGTAATTGTATATCGCCATCCCATTTGCATTTCGTAATCATGGTGAAACACAGTTTTGTATGGAAATAAATGCCCAAATTGGGTTTATATTTGGATCACGAAACACCCCCACAAATTTATTTGTCCACGACTAAATAAAAAGAAGAAAAAACAGTCAACAACCGTAATAATTATAATAACCATCGATATATAATTTAATAGCTATACATTTACGAGAGAAAATATCAATCTTCACCTAACTAGATAAGCTGTGCAAAATATTCAGAATAAACGCCAATTTATCGCCACTCCATAAAGTGTATTAGCTAAAAAAACTGAGTTCCGAAAATGTAATTTTGCGGGTCCTATATAATAAGAATAATGAATTCCCAAAAGAACGAATCATTGTAAGTTTGGGCAAATAATCACTATAAAGAAGACCTTGGATAGCTAACAGGTCCTAAATTTAGTAGAGAAACACTTAACATTTATTACACTCAACGAGTAAGGGCTCGACACAAAGGGGCAGGATAAATAAATATTATACCTAGCCATTTCCCATCTTCATGGACCACTCTCCGCGAGATAACAAAAAAATAAATCCGCAAGACATCTCAACAAGAATACGGAAGTACTCTAAGGAAATGTGCGGGTTCTTAATTATTTACAAAAAAATATTACATCAAAAGCGCGATTTCAGTAAACTCGTGTGATGTAGGGTTTGCAAAAAACATCAATTACTACCAATCTGGCATAATTTTTATTTTATTTACAACACCGGATGCACTACAGCAAACGGCCCCCTCCGGACCCTATTAAAACAACGAAATATTGATCTTGTAGTAGGTAGTTGTTATAGTTATGTAAAGATTTTCAAGCATTATTTGGAGCGCAGCACCAGAGAGCTGAAAATTTCATATTAAAATGAACATTACGAAACGCTTTTTTGTTTCGGTTACCTAAAAAAAAACTTACTTCGGAAAAACGGGGGTCTAGTCTATTTTGTTTATTCATTTTATTATTAAATTAAACATTAATTAATAACTTAGATTGACTAATAACTGCCCTGACGAAGAAACAGTTGGTGTGGTGCGGGGGTAATTACTACAAATAGGTAACTCGGAAATCAGCAGTTTCGAGTTACGTTACGCGACTTTTTTATGTTTATTATGGGCACACGCACACCAACCGTTTTTTCTTAGTCAGGGCAGATATGTGTCTATCTAAGTTATTCATTAATGTTTAATTTAATAATAAAAAACAATACAATAAAATACTGGTCTGAACTGCTTAGGGTTTCGGATGACTTTAAATCTGGGTAGGCTAATTCCCATAAACCCTCTCGCAGTTTAGTCGCGAAGTGCTCCGCGAAAAACAATTTAATAAGACCGTGCGGATTATGGACAACTCGTTTAAATAAGCTTTTAAAAGTACGGTCGCCGCCATTTTAAATGGCTTTCGCCGGTCCGAGCGCGGTTCTCGGATGAGAAAGCCCCCTCGTCGTTTGATTTCTTCTTTGTCGTCGGACGATCCGTTCAATTTAAACTTTTGTTCGGCGGGGAAGCCCAATCTGCAAATTAGTACACCGAGCTAAACTATCGTATAACGAACGCCAAAAGAATCCCGGACAAAGACACCTAATGAAGCTAGGGAACGAGCCGGTCGCGGTGGTGAATACGTCATCAATGCGATATCGTTATTATCTGACGTTCAGTATTGATTTTAAGAAACAAGATGGAATATGTAATTTTATGTGTGGGCATTTTCGCCATGTCTCACGGTTTTGATTGAATTTTTCATAGTAACGTACGATATTGAAAAATTATACATTTTTAATATGATTTTTTTTACATTAGTTCCACCTAGGAGGCCCAGAGGAAATCAAATTCCCTCAGGGCCTATGTCATCTTTGAGGATGCTGTGTGGGGGATCTTTTTAGGGAACGGAAGAAGAGGAAGTTCTGGGAAGGAAAAAAGCTTTGAGGGATGGGTAGGAATCTGGGGGTCAATATGTCCAGGAGTGACGGACGTATGATTCCATTCCTCCCACTGCAGTGAGAGAGTCCGGGTGGAGAAGTTAAAAGGTCTCCCTCAACCAGTCTATCTCGATCCGACCCGCCACGCCGCGGCCGTAGGTGGGCAAACGCATCCGCTGCCAAAACCTAGATAAACCTCACCCCCGCTAAGTCACCAAACATAGCGAACCACTTGGGACGATCTATGGTAGAAGTGTTGGTTATGCAATAAATGGATCCCGGGGCAGCGGTTCCCATACCCGCCTCCTTAATTGGAATATATTTAGTTGGATTTATTTAGTCAATTAAATACAACTGTCGAACCTGAATATATTTTTAATTAATTATTTAGATCAAAGGGTAATGTGTTTTATATACTTTTATAGTGGTGTTAACAAAGTTATTAATTTAATTTAAATTATATTACTATTACACAGTTTTTTGTACACAACTGCCCCAGCAAGCAATCTTTTGTATTTATTAAGTGATAAATTGAAAATTTTCACTGAAGAATCGACATTATAACCCTACATTAGTATTCAGGGCAATGCAAAGTATATATTATGGTAGTTAGTCCCAGAATTTCTGCAATTATAAAATATCGTTCTAGTAATTGTGTTGGAGGAAACTAAAATATAAAACGGTAACGATGGAAAGCATAAAAAAGTATAAAAACACGTACAAACTTTGGCGAAAATGCGCATGTGGTACGTATTATGTATTAAGTGTTTAACACTACGGGTTGTTTCAAAGAATTTGAACAATTCATGAAATTTCAAAGTTAATTTCCAAGTACTGTGAAAGTTCTTACTATATAAACATGGGCAAGTTGCTTCGCAAAACTGAAACAAGAATAAAACTTGAATAGAACTATCACAGTCCTTGAAAATTAACTGTGAAATTTGATGAATTGTTCAAATTCTCTGAAGCAACCAGTCCTTAATAATTATTATTCTTCCTCCTATGGTGGAGGAAAGTTGATGGATGTTAAAGTAGAATGTTGAGGTTATTCAGTAAGTCGAATCCATCGATAGTCACTTGATTCAGCACAGAGCCCTCCAAGAAACTGAAGAAGGGCGAACATAATAATTATTTACTACACGATCTCTCGCCGGGCTTATGCTGTTTCTTCTTCTTTTTTACTTCATACGGAGAAACGGAGGGTCGAAAATCGCTTTGAAAATAAATTTAACTTCCTTTAAAAAAAAATTAGTTTCCTGACGTGTAATACGTTTTCTCATAGAGCCGTTGAGACAGTGGTGGATCCCCTCCAATGTACTTAAGCTGTTTGCTCTAATACACAATTTAAGGTTGTATGGGAATATAGAAACTGATACATTACATAAAAGCGGTAAAATCCCAAGAATTACGAATTAAATTATTTTAATTACTATGCATCCCTTTGTTATGAACTCATTGAAATTAAGCAAAGGTACATTCTTATTGTAGTGTTACACTGACATGTATACTTATGACACTGAACTTGTAATTGAAATTAAATAAATTATACCGCGCCTAACCAAATGGGAAATATCGTACGAAAACTGTAAAATTTAAGAACAGAAAAATTATTGCACGTGTACTTTGTAATATGAAGTAAATTGAAATGCAACATTTTGGTTGTGTTGTTTGTAGTACCATTATTAGAAATGAAACTTTTACGATATGTCGGGTCAAGCAACAATTTCTTAGAAATAATTGTCCAACATTTTGGTTCTGACAACGTCTTAAGGCAGCCCTGGCCAACCCAAATTGCACCGCGGGCCGCATTGACGACCTAAAATTTACTAAGGGCGGCACATACAGACATTATACAAAAATAATTTCATTTTTTTATCACAACAAATTTCATACTTAATTCTTTTTTTGTAAGTATTATAAATAATTTGATTGCAGAGGTAATCTGAAAGTACAAAGAAAACAATACTACAGCCAGATGTGAAAAGAAAACACACATTGAACAAACAAACAAACACGTCGACAAAAATCGGAGAATAATGACGTCAAAACCGAGTAGTTACAAAAATGACACACGCCTGCCCGTGGCGACGCTCCAAGCAGATTGAGGTTTTTCTTACGCTTAACAAGGAGAATTTATGCGCTCCATCTGTTGTTCATCCAGAAAGCGATTTCTCGAGCGAGAAGTATGCGCGGGAAATATAAATCAGCAGTATTTGAGCATTTGGTGTAATAATAAAAACAATATTTGTTTTAATAACTTGGATGTAATTTTAATGACATTCTGAAGTACCCAATACTTATAAAAAAAATATTTCTCATACATGACCGCAGGGCCGCGCGTAAGGGCGCCGCGGGCCGCGGGTTGGCCAGGGCTGTCTTAAGGCCTAGTCTAATCCCTAGTAAATATAATATTATGCTAGGAGAACTGTATAATCACTACCTAGCCTATAACCTGAAGGCCAGAACCATATTGAATAACATATCACAAATTTTAAGATATTTGCATTGTATACAATTGCTTTCGACAACTATTGTAGAAACTGCAACGTTTCGGGGACTGCTTTCCCAAAAGACTTCTCTGATATAAAGGGGTACAAATCCCCTGTCTCGGGGGACCATCAAAGACGAGAGTCGAAACATAAAATTACAATTCATGCACATGTGCACATCTCTCCCAAGGAAACACAAAATAATTCCATTTTGTTTGTTTCGTCGAATTTTCATGACAGATTTTTCCCGGTCAGACAGACAGAATGTCGTGAATAATAAAAATGTAGTTATATTGAAACAAAATAAACAACAGTTTAGTAAAATGCATAAGAAAAATATACATACTGGACCCAGGACCTTTAGCTATCTAAGCTATTGAGCTATCACAGATAATTTTGATTCTTTCCGCGAGAGTCGTACATTATTTTTTTTAAAGATAGATCACATGGTCAGCCAATAATTAAAAAAACTCTTATTACCATCATTACGAGCGTAAAATATTATGAGACTTCTGGATGGGAACCCGGCGCATTTATCAATTCCGCTCTAACCTGTCGTTGTCTAAAGTCTTTACGATTAGTTTCATCCGACCAAGTTAAATATATTATTGTTGTGGTGGAAGGATGATACTCGTATTACTCTCTCAATCAACTAAGTACTACTAACTAAGTATAAGGGGAGATGAAAAGCGACCACCTACCACTATCTCGCATATATAATACAGCGGAGGAAGAAAGTGGAGATAAAAAAGGGTATTTTAAGGAGTTGATTAATTTGTAAGTCGTAGAATCACAAGTGCAATAATTGTTCCTACCTTCTCGTATGTGCTCGTAGGGATCATTGACGTCCTGCTCCCGGTAGATGACCGAGTGGAAGGCGTCCGTGTGGTTGTGCGGGAAGTAGTGCTTGGCCTTCTCCACGTAGTAGTGACCGTGGCGGGCCATAATCTTGCCCTCGAAGACGCCGTCGTTGATGGACCCGAACACCGTGCTGCTGCGGTCGCCTAAATAACAAAATTATAAAGACGTTAACAATAAATTCATTAGCAATTTAGAAGGCTTACTTACTTCTCCAAAAAATAAAACTTACAACAAAAATACAGGCTTAATTACAAAACAAATGCAGGATCTTATTTGCCAACTCACCGTGCTCTTCATACCTTCAATAATATTTGTCTAATCTCTAATATTGACATTTTTTTCTGATTCACTGCCCATATTTAAAAGGAGCATCATTTCAATGAAATAAGCTATTCAATTAGCATATAAACACACACACCTATACACTACATACGTCACCTAGTGATTACCGAATTTAAATACCACATATTTATAAGACAATACAAGGAATGTTTTGTTTCAATAATATAAAATAAATAAAGTAAATAAAATAAATAAGGTAAATAAAATAAATAAAGTAAATAAAATAAATAAAGTAAATAAAATAAATAAAGTAAATAAAATAAATAAAGTAAATAAAATAAATAAAGTAAATAAAATAAATAAAGTAAATAAAATAAATAAAGTAAATAAAATAAACATAAAAATAAAATAAACGAATAAACTACACATTTTCTTTTCTTCACTAGGCAAATGCGTAGGAAGTCGAAAAAAGGCCATGGGCGATCATTCCCGCCATTCTTGCACTATACATCATATATATTACACATCACATATTATATAAGCTGCATGTTACAAGGCTGTGGAATGATTTGCCAGCCTCTGTGACTGTGAGTCTGTGTTTCCTTCCTCCTATAAGACCCCATCTCAAGATCTCAAGACCCTCCACACAAAATCCCAAAAATGACATAGGTTCAGAAGCAAATTATTTCACTCTGGGCCTCTTGCGTGGAGCTGCTATACAAAAGGCAAGCATTAATAATAAGTACCTACTACTATCTAACCCGCAGCTAAAGTAAAAGCTGTGTAAGTAGGCACTTAGTAAGAAAGACCAGAGCAATATAATAATTCGCCCGAATTCAGTACTTGACATTCGGACTTTTGACATAAACATGAAACTAAAGATGGACCTGTTATAGAAAAATTATTCTGATTTTAAAATAATAATATCTACTAAATTGATAATACAAAATGTGCTGGTTTATTAGAATCATCTCAAGGATATTTCACAAAAAACAAGCTAAGAAACACATAAACTAAGATAATTTAATCCAAACATAATTTATCTAAATCTAACATAACTTATTGAGAACATACAAGTTACTATAATTTACATAAAAAGTTAAACTTAGGTTTTGTTGATTAATACATATGTTTTATACCCAACACACAACTTTCTTTAATACGAGTAGTTACTGAGTACGAGTACCGAATGGTATGGTTCTGAAAAAAATAGAAGTAAATCGCATAAAAAATTCAAGGTTAAGCTAAGTCGAAAGTTATACTTCCAATGAAAATGATATTTACGTGAACACGAAGGTGTCTGAATTACCAGAGAACATCGACCAACAAAATCTAGACAGGGCGTGTGCATGTTAAAAATGACACCGATACTAAAATTATTGGTTCCAAAAATTGGGTTACGAAAACATTTATTAAAGAGAAAGTGCATTATTTCGCAGTCAAAAGATTGCAAGAAGCATTGCTTTTTACTTGTCTCCCAAGGTATTATGCTTTCGAAGCGAGGCGAGGGAATCAAATGGGGAGTTTGGTTATAAAATTACTCATTGGTGGGCTGAATTATTCGACCGAATTTGTAAGACACGCCGTATCTATAGTTGATATATCGATGCCAGAGAACGAGCGAATTACCTGAGAATAAGAATAAATGAAAGACTATAATTTTAATAAAGACACAGAAAGCGAAAATGAAAAAAAAAATTAATGCATCATATGCTAATCCCGTAACCAAGCTGTCGCATAGAACCTATTTTTTATCCATGCTAACTACTAACCGCAAAAGAAAGTGAAAGAAAATATGATAAATCTCAAAATGAACGTCGTTTACTTCGCTAGTTTGCCATGTGTTCGAGCAAGATAAAAAGCAAGTCATCGAATCCCTTGATTAAGTTTTTTGTTGTATGAAGCTTTCTTGGATCGGTGACTCCCCTCTGTTCAATCAATAAAAGCGTAGCGTCACGCTGTCGATGCGAATCAGATGCGTCGCTACCGATGCTGGGGCTCAAGGCCCCGTAGTAAGCGTTGGACGATGTTTTGTAAAGGAGATATGTAAATACGAATGTCAGAGGGAGGGTGCTAATATTAAACAACGATAATAATAATTAAGGCGATGCACTACGTCGTGTAATATTTTAAATTGAGCCGCTATCAATAACAACCCTTGCGTAAATGGCGATAAGGTTTAAATTCCCGCTTAACACCATCCGCCTGTTTTGATTTATGCAAGAAAAAAACAAGGCCAAAAAGAGCCTTTTATTGTATTTTGTGGATGTTCAGGCATAAATATATATATTTTTTATCATTTTATAAATAACTTAATTTGCCACATTATACAATAAAATCATAACCGAAAATGGGTTCGTAAGGAGGAGATTTTGAATTTTAAAGCAGTTTTCATAGGCCTTTACATTTTTTTTCTGGGCTTATAAAAAGACTTATTTAAAAAATACTCGATTGTTTCAAAGGCCAAGATGTATTCTACTCGCAGTATTTAATTAAAGCATCTGAAACATTTCTAGACGACCAAATTCTCAAACCAAAAACACATGATTTTGCATTACTACGTATGGCATCGCCTTAAACGAAAATGGTAAAAATATTTAATAAAACACGACTTGTTTGAAATAAAGCAAAAATTTCTCGACAAATGCTTTAGTTGCATTTAAAGATACATTGTGATTTTTTTCATGCCTATAACATATTAAATAACAGAACAAAACGTGTTTTAAATAATTTTCGGAGCTGACTGCGATTTTTTTCTATCGGGGGAATTTCATATAATTAACGTTTCGGCATAACAAATGTATAATCAAAAATAACATATATAGATATTTTTTGGAACTCAAAAACTTAAAAAAAAGAGTTAACGAGAAACTTGACTTGACTTGAAAAATGAAGGTTAATATCTACGGGGTTTTATGAGTTAATATATCAAAACTTAAAATTAAAAGGTAAATTAAAGATTATCGCTATTGAGCATGATGAGGTAACGAGTAAAAATATACGCTACGCGTTTGGTTGTCACTAGTTCAGAGATAGAGTCGTAACGATATATTTTGCCGCCTGATATAAAACAGCTTTTATGTATTGTAACTACTGTGAGACTGAGCTAGACAAGGTGACCGGTTAGTAACCGAATGAAGAAATGCGTCAGGATCCCATCTAGACGTTACGGAGTCGGTGGTTCAACCTTTTGCCTTCTAAGTCCTCCATCATTGCACAATAAACATTTTGAGCTAATAATGATAGAAGAATGAGGAATTCAAATATTGACAGGTTATTTGAAACCCGAGAATGTTTGTTTTGCCAGTAAAAAAATAAAATAAGGTAGGTATACTGGTTCCTGGGTGACCCATCCGAAAAAAGTTTTTTTTTGACAGGGGTAACATTTTGGCAAAATTTTTCGGGTAACGTTTAATCATTACCTAAACATGTTCTAATAAAAAGATCAAAGCGGTTCTTCTGATGGTTCATTGCTATCTAGGATGCCAAGTATAGCGTTTTTGAGATCTAATGTTTCAGACTGAAAATTTGTGTATATGCATGGAATGAGAAAATAATATTTCTCGATATACTTTTATCCCGGCCCTACTGAGAGATACTTTCTTTCGGAAATCTCCACTGGGTTCGAGAAACTTTAACTCAAACCTATACCAAGTTAATGCAAACACAACAGTTCTTTGGTCCTAGTACTAATCTTCAACCAAAACAAATTCAAATGACTGAAGAAATATTACACTATGTAAAGAATTACAATTATGACTGAACGATTTAGATGTTGTAACACTACTTTTATTAGAAAGAATTCGAAACAAAAATTGTACGGTCTTTATTCAATGTGCAACTAAAACACTGTTGAATGGTTGAGAAGTGTTTTTTTTATTAGAAAGGCTGTTATTGTAAAGTGAGGTTGAATTTGACCCCAAACAAATATGCTACAAGGCGGATTAAATCTAATATATATAACGATTTTAAAATACACTCAGTCAAAGTTGACATCTAAAGTCGGTTTGATAAGAACGTCGCAAGATTCACTTTATCAGTTGTAAATAGATAAAATATCGTATTTGTAGGAACTCGAGTTTCCTGGGCGGTGCATAGAATTTTAAATATAATGCTGCTTTTACGTTCGCAGCGTCGCGCATAGCTCCTCTAATGCGCTCTCGGTTATCTTACTCTTCCTCTCTTATAAATAGGCCGTGCATTGTGCAACAAAAGCTCAGCAAAACAGGCAAAATGACACGAAATGGGAACAAAGACAGGATTTAAAAAAAAATTATCTTTGTTCAAATAAAATACGATAGATAAAATAAATAATTAGTAGCGTAAGAATGGAAAATTATTAAATTCACTTGATGAGCCCGGTGTGTTGTCTATTTTTACTACAGTTAAATGCATACTTCAAAGCTTCACAGCTAATGGCGGAAATTACGTTGTGATGTAAAATTTCAGGACACAGAGTTCACCTTTTTTCCATTTTATGGTTAAAATTAGGCAGAGAGAATTATTACAGAAACCCATAAATACGAGTACTAGAAATTCCTCCTTCATGATGCTATTTACAGTGATAATTCAATCAAACATTGGTCGTAACTGAAATATTATTATGTATAGGGCCTGCATTGATAAAATTCCGAGAAAGCGTGTAGATATATGCACATAAAATTCGGTGACCGGATAAATCATCACAATGATAATTCATCACATCTTTAAAAAGTTATATAAAGTCATGGAAAGTGATGAAACAAAAACTTTATTAACTGGGTTATGTAGGTTAGGTTAGGTTTTTTTTCATCGTTTCTAATGACTTTATATCACTTTTTTAAATGTGTGTTGAATTGTCACTGTGTAGAGTTATCATGGAACCATAAAATTCATAATCTCATGAATACATATAGATAATACTATATTTATAGTCAACTACGGATTTTACAGTAGGTAATCCTACCCAGGGGAAAAAAGTGGTAGATATATAAAAGGTTAGATGTAGCGCGGCATATTATATGAAATATTTCACCGTGACTCTTAGTAGTACTTGATACTTAAAAATATATGGCCTCCCCGCGGCATTACATCGGAACGTTAATGCTTTTCAGGAATAAAGTCCTACCCGTTTTTATCTGAATTAATTATTATGAATATAATGGGATTCTTTTATAACATTTTTTTTATGTTCTAAAAATGTGGGTAGAAACTCTAAATGGAGTTGGAAGGATTAATGCTTAATTAATCAGGACACTGCAACAACCGGATACACATGCAACTGCTGGGAGTGTAAAGCATCAATAGTTATAGGAAATGTGAAGAGGACGAAGAAACATCGATTCAGAAATTCTCCAATCGAGCTAAAATTATTATTGGTAGGACACTGCCACACATTCATCGTTTGTAAAGCATCAATATATTAGGAAATGTGAAGAGGACGAAGAAACACCGATTCAGAAATTCTGCAATCGAGCTAAAATTATTATTGGTAGGATACTGCCACACATTCATCGTTTGTAAAGCATCAATAGTTGTAGGAAATGTGAAGAGGACGAAGAAACATCGATTCAGAAATTCTCCAATCGAGCTAAAATTATTATTGGTAGGACACTGCCACACATTCATCGTTTGTAAAGCATCAATATATTAGGAAATGTGAAGAGGACGAAGAAACATCGATTCAGAAATTCTGCAATCGAGCTAAAATTATTATTGGTAGGACACTGCCACACATTTATCGTTTGTAAAGCATCAATAGTTGTAGGAAATGTGAAGAGGACGAAGAAACATCGATTCTGAAATTCTCCAATCGAGTTAAAATTATTATTGGTAGGACACTGCCACACATTCATCGTTTGTAAAGCATCAATAGTTGTAGGAAATGTGAAGAGGACGAAGAAACATCGATTCAGAAATTCTCCAATCGAGCTAAAATTATTATTGGTAGGACACTGCCACACATTCATCGTTTGTAAAGCATCAATATATTAGGAAATGTGAAGAGGACGAAGAAACATCGATTCAGAAATTCTCCAATCGAGCTAAAATTATTATTGGTAGGACACTGCCACACATTCATCGTTTGTAAAGCATCAATAGTTGTAGGAAATGTGAAGAGGACGAAGAAACATCGATTCATGTATGGTGTCAACGGCCTAGCATTAATGGAGAGATATCTGAAGCGTCACTTTGCAGAACCAGGAGATGCCTAACACGCAATGATAAACTTGGTGAACTTTATTTAAAGGACTGGGCTACTATGTAATAAAGGAATACTAAGGAAAGGACTACCAAAGGAATAAGGTGAAGCACGGAAGATATGCCTAAGGACTGAGTACTTTCGGGAACTATACAGACCGTGTAATAATATTTTTTAAATGAATTAAAAACTTTTAGAAATGTTTTTTCTTTCGGATTTTATTGATGGAAGGCGGAATAAAACTTTAAGTTTTTTGTTAGAAGACAAATAATGTATAAAAATGAATAGTTCCAAGGCCACGTTCAAGATCCCACGTGTTTCAATACAAGGAGTTAACTACCCGCGAAATTGAAAAGTCTTATTAACATTTATGAGGCCATTTTTAAGGCGAGAAAATGCAAAAGGGTAACGCGTTACATTCCCGTGCATTTGGCGGAATGAGTTCCCAGGTAATTTACGAGAATCTTGCGGGAAACATTATAAATTTACATATTTATTGGATTCCGAGATGATGAGGTTTGGAGGCCCGAAATCGCGCCGTAACGTAATTACACGCCCCAGATAAATCACACATTTGCCCACGATTGATTGCACGAGTAACTTTAAATTTCAGCTACGTAATTCACTTTATCGTCGCCACATTATGTATGAAAAATATAGATTCTCCCAAACGAAAGCTTCGAGACGATGACACATAACAGATATTAATGATCTAAAAAGAGATAAATTCCAATAAACATAGTAACGATCTAGTTAGTAGATTCATCCATCAAAGCGGTGGCACTAAAAGGATGAAAAAATAAAGCAAATTGCTTCGATCTCATCGGAGCGAATATTCCGTTGTTCCTTCGACCCTCCTCATTTTCACGTAACGAAAGCTTCTTTACGTTCTTTTCTAACACAAACAACGAAAATGAACTTCCTCATTAAGGAAGATATCCTTTTTAAAAAGTTAGTCGCCGTATTCCTTTGATATTCACGAGATAAAATGTATCCATTAGATGTTTTCGTTTCTATGGGGAAAATTTGTAACGCAGGTACCTACTTACATTTTCCAACGCGACGACCTCCTTCAATGGAATTGAGTTTAAAGGAAAATTTTAAATTCATACAAAAATATTCTCATCGCAGCCAACTCAATATTGCTTCTTGTACGATATAATGTCGCCATTTCGAAATACGTAAGTGTTATCGAACACATAATAGAATATTTCAATGTATAGTTCTATTCTATTATTAAAAAACCCACACTAGTATTCAAAAGGAATAGTTTAACTACCATTACGGGATTATCGGCGTATACGATGATTAGTATTCGATACCAATAACAACCAGTTTTAATTCCGTCAAATACTTGTGCTTACAACTTGGGGGGGAAAATGCACCCATCGAACTAATCAAAATTAAACGGTTCGAAAAATGTACCGATTGTTCAAATCCGTTGTGAGATAGGTACACTAAAAATGTGTATGTGCTGTTTACATCTATATAGATATACTTAACTGGCTGTTTATTATATTTGGCATTCTTAAAACTAATCAAACAATAATAAGAATATTATATTATGGCACCGTCTACTGAAAATAATCACTACAGGGCGATTAACACCATTTTAGTACATGCAAGATATTATTTTCTGGAAATTTCTGCACTAATAATATTATTGAAAAAAAGTTAAAATTATTTAACAACTCGTAAAGACTTTTTAGCTTTGATGCAAAGCTTTTAGCCTAAATTAAAACTGTGAGCACTTTTTCGAAAAAAAAACAAAAGCCGTATAACAATGTGTAACGTAGGTACTGAACGCACAGATAAAAGTCACAGTCAAATTATATACTACTTCCGCAGGCAATTTAAAACACAAAAGTTTTAAATAAAAATTATTAATAAATGGAAAAGCTTTTCCAAAAATTCAAGAATGATAAATAGTGTTTTCAAATGTGGGTAGAGAATCGAAAATTTTAAATGCCAAATTGTCTCATCTAAAAGTATTATTAGCCTGAGTGGGAATCCAGCGATTACTGCTGTATTTTCACTAACCTCAAATATCAAGAGTTCAAATAATGAGGAAGCTACGAGCCAAAAACGTGTATATTCTTGGTATACCTTATACTGTAGGTAATAGACATTAAAATCGCTTGACAAACGGAGTCTAGAAAAGTTGGATTTCAAGCACAAAACTGTTTTGTTTTTTATTATTTTGTAAATAATTTTATAAGAAAGCAAAAAAGTTAATCTAGTGAAAATGTCACAGAAAATCTTAGCTATAATACTGTATTTTTTAAAGTTGTTTCCTTTACGCGTTTAAACTTTTCTATTGAATTTTTTTTTTATTAGTTTACATTTATATTTTTTATTGAGTAATTTATTATTTTATTTGTATTCTACTCAAGCGAAACGATAGGAAAACCTTAAATTTATTTAAAGCATATTTTTTGGTAATCATAATGTACACCAATTCGTTATAAAGATTAATCAAAATAGTGATTTAGCATTAAGCTTCGCCTTAAGTGGTCGCTACTATACGTAGACGATTGTGCATAATTTTAAGCACATTGGGCTACACAAAATGTTCATTACAAATTGGAATATTCCCGGGTCACGAACATTCATAATATACCCCCACCTAATGCATAAAACAACTAAGCTGCAACATTACATAATTTTCAACGAGTTTAGGTTGATAAATAATTCGCAAGCAGCGCTGGTAAATAATGTATGTTTTATCTCGAGACCTAAATAAAAAAAGTAATCCTACATATTCAGGCTAGAGTTTTATGCAAATCTACCTGGTCTCCGCTTGTACAACCAATTTATGACGTCCTGTGTGAGGGAAAATCTCTCAGGCCGGGGAGGGTGTATTCTACAAACCGAAAACATTTTAGTCCCGGGAGCTCGTGAAACTATTCGCCCTCATTAAAACGTGCAGCAGAATATTTTGAAAATATATTTCCAGAGGCGCGGAGGAGCACTCGCAACTTTGGTTAAGTGATGCAATGCAAATGATCCTAATTTCTTAACTTGCAAGTAACTTATGCAAGATGAAGCGTTTGTAATTAAAAATACTAGCGGGGGTGGGGATGGTTTTTCAAAACGTTTTTTTGCACGGCGCGCTAATTGCAACTGCCATTGTAGGGTTCTGTTCCGCTCAATCTCTGCGTGTTGTATCGGGCAGTGATCGCAAACTACGCTTCGCGAGCCACTTACGGCTGGCTCTTCTGTCTACTAGAGTGTGGCTCTTCGAAGAATGACGTGTTCAAAATACATTATATTTGACTAATTATTAATAATATTTCTTAAATCAAAAATAAGTTTCCATTGAAACCTAAAGTAAGTAGATACTAAATAGATGCGCTATAGGCGGTTACTCTGGTACGACTGTACTTTGCTTAGTTTTATTTTTTTACTTTAGTTTGCCGTCTATCCTTACAGTAGTCATTTTTTTTAAATTTTTTTTTTTATTTAACAATTTTTTTATATAAGATAATGTGTCCTTACTGGGGTACCCCGTTCTAAGGACACATTGTACATGGTAGTGTGTTTGAAATAGTATAAGTACATATGTAAAATACTATATAGAAAATTAAAAAACAATATTTAGAGAAAAATAAAACATAATACAAGCTTTAGTCTTTGTTGGGTTGCAAAATTATATCTATATTCATCCTCCCCTTATCCATAATCCATTTCTTAATGTTTCTTTTGAAGTCAGTTATTTTTTTAATGTTTTTTTATTTCAAAAGGGAGGACATTAAATAATTTTATAGAATAATACTGCATATTTCTTTGTCCAAAAGTTGTTTTAGTTGTAGGTTGGTGTAACATACGTTGTAATGTGGATCTTGTGAGTCTCTCTGAGTTTGTCTGTGTAAAGTTGTCCTGGTTTTTGAATGCGTAAATTAGTATATCTTTTGCGTATAATTGTTTTGGTGTCATTACATTCAGGGTTTTAAAAACATAGTCGGTAGGAGTTCTGATGGGGATCCTAAGTATAATTTTTAGAATTGCCTTTTGTGTTATGAGGACTGGTTTTATAGTGGAATCGCATGAGCTTCCCCATCCGATAAGACCATATTGTAGTTGAGATTGGGCTAGTGCGTAGTAAATTTGAATTAGTTGTTTTTTATCTAAAATGTTTCTTATTGTTTTGAAGAAATAGGTTAGTTTTTTTAATTTCTTGCTCACATTTTCTATTTGGGAGTTCCAATTTAAGTTTTGATCAATAATTATCCCAAGGTATTTTATTGTTTGAATTTCAATCAATTTTGGGCAGTTGCAAGGAATTTCATGGTTCGCGGTTAAACAGTTTTTATGAATTTTAATTTGTATTTTGGCATTTCTTTATTGTCGAGAGTTTTTTCAAGACATATATAATACGTGGTTGGCGTTCCTCAGTGCATTATTTCATTACGAATCGTTTATTTGTATTTCTCTAATATTTACACAACAGACTTTTTTTAATTTTTTAAAGAAAGACAAATATTCCCGGGTTACGAATAACCTGACAATATTTGAAAATCTCCTACTATCACAATAGTATGCGAAAAATGTTGCTTGTGCTGTGATGGAGGACTTAGCCAGCCGAGGAATTGAACACACTACGCCTGGGTGGGACCCAAACGCGATGTCAACTCAGCCACCGGTCGGTCAAAAAACATTGTTGTATTTGCGAGTGCGCTTGAGTTGTTTTGACAAACTGTCATTATTATTTTTAAATTATCGATATAAGCGAGATATGATTTGAGATTTTCAGGGCCAAAAGCATAATAGTGATTTATTTTTGAGGTTTTATGTCGTTTTGCGCTACCTCCTTCTTTATCCAACGTTTCGGACAGCATTACAGTTTAACACGCATCTGCCCTGATGATGGCCACTGGAAACGTTGGCTATAAAAAGAGGTAGCGCAACACGGCATAATACCCCAAAAATAAATCACTATAATATCGATAAAAATGTTCATATTTCGATTTGTAATTAAAAACGTCAGTTAGTAATAAAAATTATATTTTTAATATTAAAATGTAATTTTCATGAATAAGTAAGATTATTACAAAGTAATAATCACTTTATATTATATAATTATATTCAGTATTCCTATAGTAATAATCTCTACATATTATATAGTTATTTTCAGTATACCTAATAATAATCTCTATATATTATATAGATATATTCAGTATACCTTTAATAATCTCTATATATATTATATAGTTATATTCAGTATACCTAGTGTTAACCGACTACTAAAAACAGGTTTGTAATAAGCATTAACTTTGTGGCTCGCCATAATTTACAATAAAAATATATAAATTTGTTTGAGACCACTTTAAAGTGGTCTAAAACAAAATTATATATTTTTATTGTACTAAAAACAGGGTTCTTGTAAAGAAATTTGGTTCTCAAAAGAAATCTAAATCATTGTACTGCTGATATTTAACTCGTATGACTAATGAGTTTGACAACCACTGGTATGTGGTATAGGGGGATGCAGTAAACGTCAATATCTGGATACTGGAAGAACTCATCTATTCACTTATTGTTATAGAGAATGGCAAATGCGTGTAATTGAAGAATAATATGGAATGCATCCCAGGCGAGCTTTTCCTGTGCTTAACCTCAGAGCAAGCATGTTGTGTCTTTTCTTTTGTGACAGTTTATCCTAGTAGATTGCAACACTAATAATTCAAGATTATAAAATTAAAAATAAATTTAAAAAAAAAACTAGCTCTATACTAATTTAACTACAGTTAAGTTTTCGTAAACTATCCCTGAGGAGATATTTCACAAAAGTGGCGTTATAAAAATGATCCAAGAGTTATTTAGTTGTTATATGGAAGCCAAACACGGACAGAAAAATACGCGAAAATAATACTAGAGGGGTCCAAAATGTGTAAGTAACGCAACGTGATGGAGAGGCATCACCTGAAGAGATCACCTGAAGAGATCAGCAGAAGAGACGAACGGATATACTAGTAGGTCTGTGAACAGAAGACTTCGCGTAATGTTGATTACTCCGACTTGACAGCTCGATACCGTCGCAACGCTGATCTGATCTGGCGGAATAAAAATGTACTATCAAACACCGCTACCATCTTGACGAAATGCAAAGTGGTCGAGTCAAAACAGGACTTCGCTATATTCAGTCACCAAGCAAACAAAAGTAACCGACATCAATTAATATCCAAAAAAAATCAAACATCAATGGGGAAGACACCTCACTCAGAGGGTGGACCGCTGAAGGACAGATATCGTTATACATTGGCGTTTGAGGAACAGCATATGCTAGTCAGTCACTGATGACAATAATAATAACACAAAAGCCCTCGGCTGTGTGAACTACATAGAATTTGTAATTGAGTTTGACAATATTTACAAGAGCACAAAATCTGTACCGCTTTAGGATCACAAATTCCCAATAAGTATTCTCGTGTAAAGTAACGCGAAAACTCTCGAAACTTCCACGAGAACAAGTTTGGATGATGTTCCGAAACCTAAAACACTTCTCGAATTCTAAGACCAAAATATATGGAAAAGCTTTCATAGCACGCTCTAACCTCTAACGACTATAGGTCCGAGTTGCTCGGAATATAAAACAAGTAAAAGTATTTTGTGTACATGTTTACATATATATTAACTTTATTTTCATAACAAAATTTATAGGAGTATGCCAAACGCTTTAGGTACAATCTCGTCATTGTGATATCCTTGATAATAATGTAAGAGCTCATATGTGGCACTCGTAGTAGTCAATTGGGTTACCCATAGATGACGTTAGCTGTCGAGAATAATAGGACAACAAATAAGGTGAGAACCTTAAGATCAGGGTCTAGATTATTTCAGCCGCCTGCTAGTTAAGATATTAAAGCCCATTGTCAATCTATGACCATAAAAAGTCCAGGTTTTCAAATATAACAATTACCTATTATATCATAATTACCCACGAAAAGAAGATGTAAATGCACAGTTTCAAGTAAGTCGTTGTGGTGTTTGAATATTAGTCTGGTAGTATTTAGATAATAAATTAATATAGTGTACATCTGCTCTGATGAAGGACGGTTGAATTGAAACAGACTGGAGTGTTAGTATAATTAAAGTGGTGTGTATGTACATAAAGCTACAGTGATTCCGTTTGCAATTGTTTGCATAATAAGCTAGTATTTCAACTAATTAGGTAGGACTGCATTGCACATACGAATTCATAAAGTTACTACGGTTACTAGGAAACGTAATAATAGATGTTATTAGACTCCAGTAACATGAGCTAGGCATTTGTAGTTCCTAATTGGCATTCAAAGAGGTTTGAGCTTTGAGCCAACACAATAATACAATGAACTAGGTATTACACGTGTTATGTTACCAACGTACAAATTATTTGCACAACTTACCGCTACAGAATTTTCATTTCATGAAAACCGAGAGTATGCGAAGACGAGCATAATAAATTATAATTATGTTACAAAATAGCTTTATTGTAAGAAGAGGAGGGTCCGTCGCTGGTAAAAGTTGAAAGCCTTTGTTGGGTCCGGTTCGAGGAATAGGAAGATTCAAGGATTGGTTAGAGTGGAAAAAGGACTTTCAACAAACAAATAATGGACTCTGAGGTACACAGTAAGTTTCGGAAAGTAATCCCCTTTAGAGACGTCCAGCATTCGGTACATAATATGTATTTTATTCATTAGCATTAAACCTTTCGTTTAAAAATCAAATGTCGTATTTTTTTTATTAAAATAATATTAAGTTATAATACTTATTATGACCACGAATGATATAACACTATAATTATTGAATATTCAAGTTTTCAAGGGGTGGAACCACCTCGCAAATCCGACAGAATGCATTTATTTATTTCGGAGGCGGCCTTGGGTACTCCCCCCCCCCCTCCCCCGAGAATCATTTATTAAATAACCAACACCTCTGCCATAGGTCACCCCAAGTGGTTCACTACGTTTGGTGATTTAGCAGGGGTGCAATGGTTCATCACGTGATGTGTGTTCAGGATGCGCCTACTCACCAGCTGCGTGGCGTGCCAGATATGGAGAGGCTGGTTTTTAGTAAATAAATATCCTTCACACAGCATCCCAAAAGATGACACAGGCCCTGAGGGAAATTATTTTCCTCTTATGTGGGGTTAGTGAAAAAAAAATAGCGGCATCTTATGGATCATAAATCATCATGTATTTTTCTCAGGCGGGTGAGCCAATAAGGAGATGCAGGAAAATGCAACGAAAGGTGCAATAAATAGTAAGAATGCGGTATTAGCTAATAAAGTAATTAAAGGAAGTTGGGCTGGCAATAAGCCGCAATGAGACATGGAAATGATAGAGTTATGAATACATATGTATGAAACGCAGGTGCATGGAAGAAGTCGATGACGAAAATTAAAAACGTAAGAGATTACGTACGAAATCTGAGCGTAATAAAATCCATACCACGACAGAATTGTGTCGTTCACTAATCTCTGCCTACCTAGAACTCTGAGGAGTGGTGGTTAGTTTTCACTTCCTGTAATACTCGTGAAAAGTTTAAATAATAACATAAAAAAGTGAAAATAAATACACACTACAATTACAAGAATAAAATTATCGGCTTCGTGAAAATTCTATGAAGTTTTAACATTGAGGACGAGTTGTTTTGCAGAATTTGAACAACACATAATGTTATAATACAAGTTCTGTGAAAGTTTTATTACGGTTGAAATTTGATGAATTGTTCATAATCTGTGAAACAACCCGTCTTTAGTGAGATACAATTATTAATTTATTCCATACTGATTCGATTATTCAAAAATTCATCTACAGCAGCTGTCTTTAGGAACACGGATAATTATACAAATCACAGTAGACAAAAAAAAAACAATACATTACGAATAACATCAAAATTCGAAGAAATAAAAGTAAAATATCTACCTAACGCAATATTTGGTCATAAAACCTTTGGAATTCGTTGGATTTTCAAACTTTTGACTTTTATAAGTTTTAACCTATGCTTAGGACGGGTCGTTTCAGAGAATTTGAACAATTTTTCAAATATCAAAGTTAATTTTTAAGTTCTGCGAAAGATTTGTTCAGGTTCATCGCAGTTGCGAGCTTAAAGAGGCCCACTGACAGGCGAGCTTGTCCGCGGCAGGCATGACGTCACAGGCGAGCGACGACCATTTTTGTATCGACGTCATGCTCGCCGCGTTTGTGCCAGCCGGTGACCGCTTGTCTGAACACCGGGATTATGTGCGATACTAAACGCAGTAAATCACCAGTTTGTCCACTGGACCTAGTTCAGTACAACCACGCGCATTGTCTCAGTAACCTATCTTCCCTTTAAATTCATCTAAGGATGAAAAACGCATTTTTCCTAGCCGTGATTTAGAACTTATGATTTAGAGGTGGGTCCTATGAGTACTTTTCGTTACTGAGTACAATGAGTACAGGTACAGAAAAATATCTGTGACAAAATACTCAAAAGTATTTAATACCGAAATGAGGATTGATTCAGAATACGTAATTCTAATCGCACAGCCAAAACCATCATATGTGATTCCCCACAGTAATTTTTCGAAATCCATGGAGGGGGGGGGGTAGCTACGGAATTCCATTTCGAAAAATTCCTCACATTTTTCCGATGGCAAAATATCATGTCATCAAATACCCATCAAAAATACCCTTCGAATATCCCCATCAAAAATACCTACTACAAATACCCATCAAAAATGCCCATTGAAAATACCTATCAAAAATACCTACTAAAAATACTCATCAAAAATACCTATCAAAAATACCTACTAAAAATACCCATCAAAAATACCTATTAAAAATACCTATTAAAAATACCTATTAAAAATACTTATCAAAAATACCTATTAAAAATACTTATCAAAAATACCTATCAAAAATACCTACTAAAAATACCCATCAAAAATACCTATTAAAAATACCTATTAAAAATACTTATCAAAAATACCTAAAGTACCTATTAAAAATATTTAGTCCCGGTATGAAATACTCATGAGTATTTTGGAACCAGGTATTTTGGAGATCTGTCACAAGTACAAAGTATCGCATGGAAATACCCGGTACTTTTACTGGGTACGATAAATACGACTCACCTCTATGTATAACAAGTATAAAATATATACATTCATAATTAGCAAAAAAACGCGCAATTTTAATCAGTAAACACGTCTAATTTTAAAGAAACAGGGAAGATGAAAAAAATGGTAAGAAGGAAACGTTTAGGTCATTGTTTTGGATTATATTAAAATAAACAATGTGTGCAACCAAAATCATTTAAAACTGTTGCAGTCTAACTAAAAAACATGGCGTAAATATTACGCGGCGCGTAAAAAACATTAAAGTCTTATTACCATGGCGTTTGTTTCGATAAACGGACGTTTAACTATAACTTTAAGTTATAAAAAAAAAATACGCCAAATTAAGCAAAATACATTTAAGTTTCTTGCTTAACTCTTAAAAAATATTTTTGTGCCCATCCGGAGAGTGTTTTGTAACAAAATTATAATAATATTAAATAAATTCTTTTTGTGCGCTCGTGATTAAAAAATGTATTTCATAACCTTATGATGTAGATTTTTTTTTTTATATATTAACAGCGAAAAAGATGAAAAGCACCAAAATATATATTTTTTAAATGCATTTTTATTTCCAATTATAACTATATGCAAATATTACACATAATAAGTTTAGATTTTTTAATAATATTAAAATATATACATTGCATTTGAATGTCAAATTATTTTCATCATTATTTAGAATATTATATTTTAAAAGTATTATTTTCTCTTTGAATGTATTACGTATATTTTATTTTTATATTATAAAATGAAGGCCTCAGTACGAGTACGCCACCCAGTGAGGCCAAAGTTACTGGATAACTCTGAAATGTAAAAAAATATTGTACCAAAATAAAAAAAAAATGAAAAATATATAATTAACAAAAAACACACTCTTTCAATATTTATTTGTGCGAAAAAACATGATAATATCGTATGCAAAATTGTTCGACAGTTACAAAACGGAACTTTAGGTTACAAAGCGTACTTATGTAGGTTGGTTCACAAACACCATGTTTGCATAAGGTATAATTAGAGCTGTATTAATGGAGAAAAATTTTGGTAAAATAATAATAATTTTTATATTTGTGTAAGATGTTTTGGTGTGGTCCAGTGTTTTCGGCTGCTAGTTCGTTGGTATTTTCATGTATATATAATCTCATTCACAGTAGGTTTATACGTCGGGGTGTTTTGGTGTGATCCATTGTTTTGGTTTCCCAAGTCGTTTGTAGTGTTTTTTGTCGAAGGTCAGGGTCAAAATTGTGAACTTTTGGATCGAAACATCCACAGGTACCACGATTCACTCCGCAGAAGCAACTGATAGTCCCTATGTAAATTTGCAAAAGATAACTTTTTTTCATTATATTAATTTACAGAGCGTAATGTTAAGACCATCATTAATTCTAACGGTGGGAAAACATACAGACAATAGGGACGCAGTTAATACGCACATTTTATTTTAAAACAGTTTTAATCAGTTAGCTAGCTAATAATGAGAAGTATTTCAGTTTTTTGGAAACGAAAAATAATGTATTTTAGTGGATTATTCGACGTATTCTCTTCACGCCATGTTTTGACATGATAATATTTGAACTGTTATTTTTGTTAATTTTTTATTAAACTCTTACTAGGAACCTATTATAGGATCATATTTCGGAATAATAAGAGAAGAAAAAAATAACCTTAAACATTCACGTCAATAACAATGGCCGCTAAGAGAAAATTGATTTTAATTTTAACGAAGTGTTTTATATTTTATAAAACAATTTATAATATTTTTAATTTCCGGAAACTGAAATACTTACTTCTCATTATTATCGAACTTCAAACAAAGCGTGTGCCTATTTTCTGTAATACACGAGGGAATGATTGTATCCATCAAAGTGAAAAACTTTCAATACGATTTTAAAAAGTCGTATGAAAATTGAGTCTGAAATTAAACGACGATGCAACAAATCTTTAAAATAGTATGAAAATCAGAAATTAGTTAGGTATGACCCTTCTTTTAGAAAATTCAGTCACACACTTTCCTTCTATATGTAACGGCACAAAGTTACATAAAAGACGTTAAAAAACATGACAACCGATTTTGAAAAGTAGATAACTTTTTTAACACATTTTATTACGTGTTTGCCTTGTAATTTCGTGAACTGAGGAAGACAAATCTAATAATTTTCACAAAGTATCGTAATTTTGTATTGTATGTACATACCGTGTGTATTAAATGTTACAAACACGACATAAATTTCGCTCAAACCAAGTCCAAGCTCGCCCACCGTTATAAAGATACTCACTGACTGAAGTGAAGAGTCAAGATGGGGGAATAGTGTTCACAAGGAAGTGTTGCTATAGCATAAAAATGATTTTACCCAGAAAAGTGTTTGTACTGGTTACGACCCGCGTTACAAAACCGAACAAAGAATTGGACCTTTTTGTAGGACATAATAAAAATGTTTACATTTCTTTATATCATGCATTAAGCCGAATAACACTTATTAAAATTATATGTGTCATTATTTGCACTTCAAAAATAACAGTATTTGATGCCTTGATACTTTAAATAAAAAAAATAGGAAGGTCGCATTCAGTGTATGCAAATTGTAACACGTATTTTACTATGAACTAAACAAAAATTCTTTAAATGCGTAATAGAGTTAAATAAATTACTAAAAGCTTGTTTTCATATATACCAAATTAAACATATTTCTCAGATCTGTAATCATTTCAATAAAATAAGATACATAATAAAAAAAAAGGTCAATGGACAAGTGGCGGAGTACAAAAAATGGCAATGTCCATAAAACATCTTAAAACAGGTTCGAGGCCGGCTTTACCACACCAACGTTGAACGGTCGTGTAAGAATCTAATAGTAAGATGGTTGGTGTGAAGGTTTGGGTGAATAATAATTGATGATCAAACCGAAGCTCCATTTAGAATTTTTGACAATCAAATGTGACGCAGATTGCGATATTTGTTTCAGGATTAAGTATTATTAAAGATGCCTTTTGAAGTTATGTTAAAGTTGGTTCTGAAGAAATATGGGTACCCACGAAATCAGTAGACAGTTTAAATAAATTTAGTACAAAAACTTTTTTTTGAATTGTTGTCGCTTTAACGAACACTTAGGAATATGACAAAACCTTTCTATGCATATGTTTTCTCCAACAACCTCCAAAATATGAAAAGATTCAACAGCTTTTATTGAAAGTTCCGCAAATCGGTTTCGCGCGCTGCTTTCGAGTAGCTTATTTGAAATAAATCGCCACATTTCTGTTAGGGAGAGTTATAGAGAAAAATCCCCGAGCCTTTATCCTTCGAAAAGCTTTTAGTTTCAATATGCCCCATGAATATTCATCGTGTATGGTCCGGCCAGCATTCAGCAGCGAGCGCAATCGTACACGTAGTCAGTCGGCGAGAGCCACTTAAACTTAGACGACATAAGACTCTAATAATGGGGGTTTGCTCGACGCTCACATTTTAATTATTTGTGATGAACTAAAATCTTAAATGTTTCTAGTGGGATCTCTGCGGATGTAAGTTATTTATATTTGAGATTAATAAAAACCGGACATTACTATTAAAATATGTTATGTAAAACGGTTTGAAATCTTATAAAGCGTTTTTCAACTATCAAATTGGTGGTTAGCACCAGATTTTATTTTAAATTAATTAGGAAGTTACCGAGGGATCCCTCTAGAAACATTTGAGATTTTAGTAAGACTTTCATCAGAAATAATTCAAATAAACCCCACGGAAAGAACAATTTTCTAGGCCTGCTGGGGCAAAGTCGACCGTTGGTCCGTCCATTAAACCGGGCCGCGCGCCTAATATTGTTTGTGTACGACTGCATTACTTATGTCGTTAAGATTACCACTATATTTTAGAGATTTGCTAAGGCAAATTCAACGGCAGGTCTATCCAATACACCAGGACCGCGCGTTGCATATCTTTGTGCACCTCGTTAAGATTCTGGCAATATTTTAGGGTTTCGTCTCGTCGAACGAACAGAACCAATAGTAGAATGCATACTTGAAAGCTTTAACAAGTATCAATGGGGAAATCGTGTGCATATTAAGTCACATATATGTTCTATGCAGGTGTCTAAAGAACTGGTATCTTAGTATATAACTTTGTTCTTATGATTATTTTAAAGAACTGCTTTATATTTCAAATGTTAACAATAACAAAATAGTATTTCTTCAATAATAGCAAAATCACTGTGATTTAATTTTAATTGAAAAAATATATTATGATTTAATCCTAGGAATTATTATTTTATACCTAAAATTTGTTTCGTCCTACAAATGCTGTAGGTATTTGATTTAAAAAATAAATTCTCAAAATAAAGCAGAAAAACCATATTGAAGAACTTTTTATTAAGCTTTGAAAACAAAGTAATTTTGGCTAACATAAACAATATGACCCCTACATATCGTCAGTACTAAATTACGATCCAAATTATTAGTCATTGTCTCCAAAATAGTAAGAGGATAAGTCAAATCTAGCTAGAAGTTAAGAATGATGTATTTCAATACTAGTGAGAAAGTTTGTTTAATGGTGATAGCTGTATCGCTTTACCGTGGAAACAAAGCAAGTTATGATCCTTAAATTTTACAAATAAATATATTATACATATTATTATATTATTATATATATTATTATATATATTATTATATTATACTATTATATTATATTATACTATTATATTATATTAATATTATTACGGCCGGCATAGTCCAGTGGTAACGTATTGGACTGCCATTCCGAAGGTCGCGGGTTCGAACCCGGCGTGCGCAAATAAATTGTATTTGATTAATTTGTGTTATTTCACAATTAATTAATTAAAATAATATATAGTATATTTGCGGCACGTTCCAGAGTGGAAGATACTACCAGTATCGCCCTGGTGTAAGACCACCATTCAGAATTGAAACGTTGCTCCAAATGGCTTTAGCCGTGTTTAGTGACTAGATCTGAAAAGCCAGGTACTTCCCCACCTTCCTCTTTCCCTTCCCCACTTACCTTCAGCCTCACAACATCCCCCAATTGGGGATGCCATAGTCTCACTGGCTCCAGACGGGAGCAGTTGGGACTCTTGTGAGGTATTCACTATAAAAAAATAAAAAAAAATGCTATTATATTTTTATATTCTACTGTATTCTTCCATACTTCCTTATATTACTATAGTCATTTACATTATTTTATGTTCTTAAATATTCTTTAATAATATGTTATTTTACTTTATATTCCCGCACATTCTTTATGTTAATGTATAGAAAATCGACCACCATAACACGGGCATGTGCCTAGCATGGTGGTCGAAAAATTCCTCAATGCATGTAACTAACAATTTTATAGAATAAAGAAACTTAAAAAAAAAAAAAAAGTGTAGAGCCAAAGGGTTTAAGTATGGGGAAGCCGTAAACAGGTAAACTTATCGCAAAAGCGTATTCGTTTTTTCTCGCGTACACCCAAACAGTACACTTTTATCGTTAAAGTCAAGTGTTCATAGCTTTGCTTAGAAGTTTATATTGCGATGGCCGTAAAACGTTCTGATAAGCGACTTATTTTCACGAATTCAGGAAACGGGAATAAGACTAAGAGTGGCAACAGAACCCACCCTCAGGGCGAAGGGTCCAGCCCCCAGCAGTGTGAGCTTGGAAAAAACAAAAATATTTTCTAATTAAAGCCCCTCCTTTTATACAGCGTTAAATATTAAAAACACAATTCATCTGGCCGTGAATCTTTACGAGAAAGTTATTGCGTTGGAAGAAAAACAAGAAGAGGGAAAGCTCGGGTAGGATAGGAACAAAATTAAAATGTTAGCGTGGGGCGAAACTCGATCCTGCAACGAGAACTTGCTAATTTTTCAGCTACTGGGTCAAGCTCACAAAATGGCTGCATTTTAAATCGCAATTTAAATATACCAACACTCCTCTCTTACCTAACAGCTATGAAAAGAGAAACGTACTACAACTTGATGTCCTAGAACTAGATATATTTACTTGTAAAGATAAACTGTTTCAGATTAAATGCAGTAATACAGTAATACTGTTACATATGTTTTTAATGGTTTTGTGGGATGTAATTCCATTGTGATATTATGAAATCGGTCGGATCTCAAGCAAACGTTATAGTGTTATATATAATAATAATATTTCTGTTGTGTACGGTTCGAAGTAACTTAGAATATAAAGCACTGCGGCTTAGAAATTCGTGATCTGAATTATTTGTTCTCTATGGAAATCATAGAAGAGGAAATCTCTATGTCAAAACTCTGGGAATATATTTCAAAGAAGCTTTTCTGTGTGCACAATTTACGATGTGCGTGCTTTAACAGTTTTTTAACGAGTAATTTATACTATGCCGTAAGCTCACACGGTTCCAGGGATCTCGGAGCATTTTACACGAGAAAAAACGCTATTTATTGCAACACGACCCTGCAAATTGTAAAACCTTTTCATTTGTGAATATATAAATATTTAAATTCCGTATAGTGATAATAGCTTATCAGGTTTGTCTATTATTGTGGTGGTTTATTTGTGCGTGGTTTAGCATATCGAACTTAAAGCCTGGAATAGTTAAAGTTAAAACTGAGAAAATACCAACAAATGATCCTATATAAACTAAATACATACAAATACATATTTAATTAAAATAATTGATTAAAACCCTTCTAGAGCACCCCTTTCCCCTTCCCCCATATGTTATCTATATAAACCGTAGACTGTAGACTGAGAATAATTTGTACCAGTCTGAAGATGGCTTTAACGAGCTGAAACTGGTTACGGTCAATAAAATTAAAGTAGAAAAAAGTTATATATTTATCATATTTGTTTTATTATAATCTATCAAATACATACAATGTTTGCAGCAGATTTTTTTAAATTAAGAAGGCAATAAAAACCATAAAAAGAACTATTAACAAAACACATATTCAAAATGTTTATAAAAACGTAGGTATTAATTAAAAAGCAAAAAATCAGACTAAACAAACTGAATAATTATATCAGTGGAGAAAGTCGGTCAGGTCCTAAATTGCATCGTTTTACCAATTGCCACAAAAGCTTGAAAAGTACAAATCATTAGATTAGCGTAGAGGGGGTTGGTAAAACAACACGAACGAAAACAAACAAGTATTAAAACATCTTTCATCCGGCGTTCCGCAAGGAAGCGAGTTGTACCCCCTCGAACTAGTGTTGTGGGGAGGTTTTTAATAAATAAAAGGCTGTTCACTCACCCAACAGCTCCCCGTGATATATGTGCGAGGTGTCCACATCCTGAATCTCTCCCGCGGGCCCCTCCACCTGCAATGAAAACCGCACATATTATATTATATGTGTTACATCCGGCATATATATGTAAACCCATGAAAGCTGGGATTTCTCGCGTTTTACTCTTTCTCTCCCAACCACGCGCTCGTGTACTGATATGACACATTTATAAAACACAAATCCCGCGGCAAGATTTATAACGTAAAACTGTTCTTGCTATTTTTATGCGCCCCTGATACAGGTCCCCTTAATGCTGGAATATTTCATCTAGGTTTCTTGCGTGTCAGATACCAATGGGGAAAATCTGGCTACGCACAAGTAATACTAAGATTTAGGAATTCATTTCGAATATAGGTACCCGTTAAAAACTGAAATGTGCAGTATTATTTCATCTTTACATCTATTTGAAGTAGATGTGAGGTTTAACGTGGTTTATGGGGTTCAAGTATTTGGTGCAGTTATAATAATTTACAGCCTATACCTTAACTCTCTTATGCCTAAGTTTGAAGTCAAATTCAAGTTTTAAGGGCATGGTTCAATATTCTCATTAATATATATATTGTAGCAGCGTTCATCATCCGATAATGTTTGGATTATATCTATAGCGCTGTTTTCACGAGAAAATCACATAAAGGGCACTTTAAAGCCGCGGATGTCCGGAGATTTCAAATATCTGAATCGTCACCTTTAATTGCAAAAGGTTCTAACTTCTTTTTTCAAAAATGACCTTTGAATGCAAAACCATTTATTTTGCTCATTTCTATAACCAAAATAACTTTCAGAGCCATCTGTGTTGTATTTCCGTAGATGAATGACGAAGGTTCTAACATCACTTTGAACCTTTTGCAATTGCCATTTTGTTTGTATCTGACATTTGGTTGTTTTTACGAGGCGCAGTGTAATTCGTCACTTTAGTTGGATAGGGTTCTAACTTCGCCTTAACTGTTCTGAGGTGTCAAAGTTTGCAAAGACGATTTCTCATAATATTCTATTTAACATTTTCTGATTTTGAGGTTCAATGTTGTGTAAAGTTTTTTAGTTTAATTAAATTTAATTAGAACCTGTATTTAATTAGGAACATGTAGTTAGAAACTTATACAATGAATTATTATGCCCTAGCTGAATTATTATGGTCATTTCTGTACGTTTAGTTATGTTCTAAAATGATAAGTATACTTTCTATTTAAATATTTTCCTTCAAAATATGTTAAACCAAAATACAACAATTGACATTTCAAACTATCGACCAATATGCATACAATCTGTATTACCCAAAATCTTTGAATCTTTAGTTTTGGAAGAAATATATCCCACACTAACAAAGTTAATAAATGACAAACAACGTGGCTTCATTAGAGGTAGATCAACTACAACAAATTTACTACTGTTTCAAAACTATATATTGGAGTCTTTTTCTAAAAATAAACAAGTTGACTGTATATATACTGATTTTTCGAAAGCCTTTGATAAAGTGTCTCACAAAGTACTGATCCAAAAACTTCGTGCTATAGGAATCAGAGCAAATATGTTAAGCTGGTTAAGTAGCTACATATCTGGTAGAACTTTACTTGTTAAAATAAAATCTTTTTTATCTAAACCATTTTTGGCCACTAGTGGCGTACCGCAAGGTAGTCATCTTGGCCCAATTTTATTTATTGTTTTTATAAATGACATAGTCAACTGCTTTAAAAATGTCAATGTACTGCTATTCGCCGACGATATTAAATTATATAAAGAAATAACCTCCTTAAACGACTGTCAAGTTCTTCAATCTAATATAGACATGCTAAATAACTGGTGTTCACAAAACAATTTATATTTAAATGTAGAAAAATGCAAAATTTTGACCTTTTCCAGAAAAAAAACATCATAATTTTTTGGCTATTCAATAAATAAAACAAATTTAGAAAGAGTAAAGGAAATGCGAGATCTTGGCATAATAATGGATGAGAAACTAGACTTTACGGCCCACATTCAACAAACTGTGAATAAGGGTATGAAAACATTAGGTTTTATATTAAGAACAATTAAAAACCTTGAATCTTTACAAATCATAAAACTATTGTACATATCCCTTGTTAGAAGCCTGATAGAACATAACTCCATAGTTTGGTCGCCCTTCTACAATGTACATATTCATAATGTTGAAAGAATTCAAAGAAAATTTCTACGCTTCGTCAATTTTAAACTTAACATCCCTTTAGAACACATAAATTACCAGTCATTATTGAATCATTTAAATATTCCGACATTAGAAAACAGAAGAAAAATAAACGACCTAACCTTTTTATTAAAATTATTGAACTCTAAATTCGATTGTTGTGAACTCCTGCATTTAATAAATCTACACATACCTACACGAACAACTAGGCAAATATCAACATTTTACATACATACATCTCATTCCAACTATAGTTTTCACTCTCCAATACAACGTTTACACAGTCTTGGTAACAAATACTTAAATAGGTAAGTTTTTAGATTCTCACGGCCAAAAGCATTTTTGTTGTTTGTTTTTGGGGTGTTATGCCGTGTTGCGCTAACTCCTTCTTTAGCCGACGTTTCGGACAGCGTTGCAGTGTCCATCATCAAGGCAGATCCGGTAGATCCGAAGATGTGTGAATTTTGGTTGTCGAGTTTGTGCTTATTTATTTGTGGCCTGGGCCCATCCAAGTGCGAAATGCCAACGGAAGTGGCGACATCTTGTGGCGAATTCTGAAAGCTCAGTATTTATGTTAGCCTGGGTCCCGTCCAAGTGCGAAATGCCAACGGAAGTGGCGCCATCTTGTGGCGAATTCTAGAATTAGAAAACCGATTGACAGCGATTAGAGTAGATGTACCCAGTATCAAGGTATAAATGCAATGGTTTTATATTGTGTTATTATATGGTATTGGAGTATACTTAGACATGTTATTTGCGTTTAGCTTTGGTGTAGCCGTCAATTACCGGATACCAAGAGCTGTTGAGCTTAGCTCCGTCGTCTCTATTGATATTAAATGGATTTTTGTAGATTTCAATTGCCTCCATAATCAGGCGTGATTTATAAGTTTTGGGTCTTCCCAGGACCTCGGGAGCAAATCCAAAGTAATGGCCGGTTTCAATTAAGTGTTCGGCGATTGCCGATTTATCAGGGTGGCCAAGTTTACAAGCACGAAAATGTTCTGCTATCCTTTTGGAAATCGTCCGCTCTGTCTGGCCTATATAAACCTTGTCACAACCAGAGCAGCTGAGTTTGTACACTCCATCTGCTTCCAGAGGAAACTTAGTCTTTGCAGACCTCAGTAGGTCTTGGATTTTGGTGGTGGTTCCGAAGACAGTTTTGATGTTTTCTTTTCTCAACAGCCTGGCAATTCTGTCTGTCACATTGTGAACGAAAGGCAGGAAAGCACAGCCTTTTGAGTCTTGTTCAACTCTGTCTTCGTTTGTTGTAGATTTGGCTCTTAAAATTTGCCTTGTCTGACTTGCCGGGTAACCGTTGCGCTCCAGTGCATCGGTCAGTTTTATAAGTTCTGCTCCAAGTTTTGTTTCTTCAGATATTCTGGTCGCTCGGGTCACCAACGTATGGATAAGTCCTCTCTTCTGCGCTGGGTGGTGATGCGAATCAGCGTGTAAGTATCGATTCGTATGAGTTGGTTTCCTATATACGGTATGTCCTAGGCTACCATCGTGTTTTCGCATCACCTCCACATCTAGAAAAGGCAGGATTTTATCTTGGTTTTCCAGCTCCATTGTGAACTCAACAATTAATTCTAGAATTCGCCACAAGATGGCGCCACTTCCGTTGGCATTTCGCACTTGGACGGGACCCAGGCTAACATAAATACTGAGCTTTCAGAATTCGCCACAAGATGTCGCCACTTCCGTTGGCATTTCGCACTTGGATGGGCCCAGGCCACAAATAAATAAGCACAAACTCGAAAACCAAAATTCACACATCTTCGGATCTACCGGATCTGCCCTGATGATGGACACTGCAACGCTGTCCGAAACGTCGGCTAAAGAAGGAGTTAGCGCAACACGGCATAACACCCCAAAAACAAAAATACTTAAATAATATAAATGTATTTGACAATAATTTGAACTTGGCCAACTTTAAACGGAGTATGTGCGAACTATTTTTACCTAATTTGTAAACTATTGTTATATTTTCTTATTATCATTATGGTTGATTTTGTGGGTTTTGGCAGATTTTATATTTTTCGTCTCACTTACTCTATCCATACCTATATTTTTAAAATTCTTATATTTTATGTAACATATTTTGTCAACTCTGATATTTTTTTATGTAACCTGTATTTTGTTAACACTGATTTTTTTTTTTAAATTTTTTATATGTAATCTGTATAACTAAAAAATAAAGATTTACATTATTATAGGTAAAAGCCCTATGGGCGTTTAAATAAAAAAAAATAAAATAAAATAAAATAAAAATAAAACCTCAAAATCAGAAATCGGTAAATAGTTTATGAGTAATCGTCTTTGCAAACATTGACACCTCATATCTCAGAACAAGGTAAAGTGAAGTCAGAACCCTGTCCAACCAAAGTGACGAAACTGGACTTCTTTGGAATACTGGGTTAGGGTCATCGCGGGAATACTCGAGAGAAAAGTGATGACTATAAGATCATGATCACATCTCCGAACACTGCAATATTAATTCACCTATTTATCTGGAGATAAATTTTCACAATCGCAAATCCTTCCACAGTTCAAGCAATCAATACGTTTTGTGTTAGCGGTTCAACACGTTTTTGGAATTTTTGTTTATTCCCACAAAAAGCTGAGTTCAACGGCTGGCATAAATTGACATTTAGCAAAAACCACACCTATGCAATACGATGCACATTTTCCATAGATTGTAGAGATTAGGTCCCTCTAGGACCACGAGTGACATCTTTACATTTTTTTAACTTCTCCCTAAAAATGTCGGTTTTTGTCAAAAATTGCCATTCGGCAATAATCCACCTTTAATTACAACGGACATCTTCCATATCTGGATGTCATCGTTGATCGTAGAAATATCTATCTGGTATTAAATATATCAAATTACATATATATTTACATTAATACATTATTTTAATGAATTCTCATTAAAAATATCGATTGGTTGGCAGAAATTCCCAGTTGGCAAATATCCTTCATACTAAAATGAAAATCATCCATACCTTGATGTCTTCGCTGAAAGTGGATATGTCCCTCTTGAGTCGCAGATGGAAGTGCTGTCCGTGCGCGCGGAATCGCACGTGCACGGGCGGCGTCAACGGGGTGGCCTCGAGCGCAGAACGGCGCGCGCGCGTGTGAGCCTCGCGCACAGCCTGTGGCTCGTAGCGCAGCGGCTCATAGTGCGAGATGTACTCGCTAAGTCTTCGTCTGGAGACTGGAAAGAACAAAATTGCACATTAATTAACTGAAATAAAAATAAACGATAAAATTATATTGATATTTGGGGTAAGGAGGTTTCCGCGGCATTCTTCCTTTTTCTTTATGTTGCAGTAGATCGGGAGGCGGTCAAAACGGCAAATGCCGGCCTAAGCAAGAATAAATAATAAAAAGCCGTCCGATAATCACCGGAAACAGAAGTAAGAACTAACCGTTAATAATTCGATAAACGTCACGAAGACAGAGACCCGCACGGGCTTCTCTTTCTAACATTGATTTGGGGAGTTATGCTTTTAATACACGACACGTTTAATCGATTTTACTACGCCAAATCAATTCTCCGGAAATTTTATAGAAATTGAATTTAGTCCGCAAATAAGGAGTGGTAAAAAAACCTTCGTACGATTGTGTGATTGTTTACTCATGCCATTGATTGATGATGCATTTCAAAATTGATATCGGTAAACACCGTGCCTTAACAAATATGTCAACAAAATATAATGGAATCAACATTAAATTAATGATTAAAGGGTGTCGTATTTTTACAATAAATATTCAAGATGTATATATAATATTGCGTCAATAACATTATTTATACATGAAATGTAACTGAATAAATGGATACTTTTTGGTCGGCTATTTTTTTTCATCTCTCCACACTCCCGGGTGTCTGGAAAATAATTTCCCTCAGGGCCTAATTCATATTTGGGGATGCTGTCTGGAGGGTCTTTTTAAGGAGAAGGATGAGCGAACATGGGTCTTGAAGAGATGTTCTTCATGTCCTCCATGTTGTAGGAGGGAGGAAATACAGAGGCCAGAAAATCGTTTCACAGCCGAGCTGTTGAACCCAAGAACGAGTCTTAGAAACGACCTGTTCTCATATGATAAATGTCAACCGTGTACAAATGTTGTGCGCGCGTTGTGGGTTGTTTCCTTACTGTAAACCGGTGCCGAAGGGTTCAATGACGCTAGTTCATAGGAGCATCTTCCATTGAAATACCGGTAGAACAAGCCTACTTTTTGTAATTAGCGAGAAAGGGACAACACATGGGCTGAAAATTAGCGAATTTGAAGTTTGAAAAAAGTTTTACAATGTGTCCTTTTTTATTTTAAAAATTAAATATTTATCTTTTTCGCTTGAATTTTCGTTTCCGAAGTAGAATAACAAGTATGAAACATGATCCACGCAAGCAATGCCTCTGTGTAAGTACCTTGTTCGACTCGACTCTGGTTGCGACCATATACATTTGCACGTGAAATATCACTTGAAAAATGGCGACTTGTCTTTGTCGTTTCTATTTTGGTATTGAATCAGTGCGCAATAAAGGGCTTCAATAAGCCGTCTGTAAAGTTGGCTATCGAATTATAAAATGAAATACAAGGAGTGTGTGCAAGAATGCAGATAAGAATTATTGGATGTTTAGGTAAATTGTAGTTCCGATCCCAATACGGGCAGCTAACCACGGCCGCCGAGGCAATAAAATAAAGAAAAGGCACTCAACTACAGCCGCGCGTGTCACAAAGGGACGGAAGAAAAAACACCTGGCCATTAATAGAGCGGTACAAATGACAAAAAATACGACGGCTGCTTTATTATCGACTTGGACTTAAGTTAAAATTGGACTATAAGATACAATCTATTTTACTAGGGCCATGTCGGAAAAACACGTGGTTATTTTTCAAGTGAGGTTTGTAATTTATTTTTAGACGAGCTTAATTTATTTTAACCTGCGAAAATTAAATGAAATGAATTATTGTGAATTTTGATAAAATATTAAGACTTGGACAACTAATTATAAAACATAGAATAATTCAAAAGAGATTAGTAGATTAGATTAGGGGTAAAATGCACAAACTTCGGGAGGTGATTCTACATAAACAACTAAAAATGTGTAAGTTTTTAAGGTCATTTCATAAAAACTTTCCGATCCTAAAGTCTTTTAAAAGAAATATCAACTCTAATTTTGCCACGAAATTTCTAATAAATATCAATAATAAATGAAGGTAAAATAGCAAATGTCAAATCATATATACATTTTTTTTATTGAAATATTTTTCGTTTAATATTATATATAATTCCTACATTTTCACCATAGACATATGAATATTAGTAGACCTGCCCTAAGTGATTAAAACGTATTATCCCCACTCCCCATACCGGTTCCATTGGAGCCGGCTGGGCTCGCGTATGGCCTCAAGTGAAATTTGAAAACGTGACGTCATCATTCTTGTGCGAACTATGGTCAAGGCATCATCGGTTCATTTTACGAAATAACACGGCAAAATGTTGACTTGTACTATGAAAACTTGTAAAAATAGATGTGAAAAAGAGAATAAACCCAATTGTCGTATTACATTCCATATATAAGCATTATTTTACTTTATTTTAAGCATATTCACATCGTATAATATAGATCAGTTTTAGAAACATATACTATCACATCGAGAAACGTCTGGACGCGAAACACAAAGCTGGTTGGTTGCTGGGAAGTAAATTATGAACATTTATAAAAGTGTCTTAACTAAATACTTAAACGAAATATTCGACTCTGAAAATAAAACCGAATTTTTTTGCCGAATTTGGACTTCGCAAATTTGTTCATAACGTGGCGAGTAATTTGCGCTCCCATGTAAAAATGTCTATTCATTCAAAAGCAGATTTTACTTTTAAGAAGTAAATGGTGATATTATAATGCGATTGAGTACCTACATTCGAACTGTGCGTGCACGCTAAAAATCGCTCTGCATAAATGATCAATATTTAATAGTTAATTTACCGAAATAATCCAAAAATATTGGTGAATATATAACTGCGGAACAGTGGTGAACTTTTTATTGCGTACTTGTTTTAAAACGCCCGCTGATCAGTATCCTAAAGTGATCTTAAATCTGTGTCGAGTTCAGTGAAAGTGTTGTCGCAATTGTTATTTAGCGCAAACCGAATACTGTTTCAGTCAGGCTAATATCACATATTAGTACCAATATTATCACGTTTGCGGATAAATAGGCCGTGGCGTAGAGGATTGCAACTTTAGCGTCGCTCACTATTGTCGCGGAGGAGCTGAGTTCGCTCCCTGCTTAAAGCAACTTTTTTTTAAATAAAAGAAAAAATAATAATCAAAAACTATAATAATATAAGTGTAACGCCATCTAGTGAATTTCATCAAATACATTAAAATGAGCAAGCTAAAGAAAACCACCAAAAAAACACCATCTAGCGACTCTGATGATGACTACAACACAAATAAAATATTTAAATTCATGGAAAAAAAGTTTGAAGATTTATCGGAACAATTGATGAAATCTTTTAGAGAACAAATTAAAAATGAACTAAGAGATCTTAAGAAATCAGTAGAATTTTGTTGTAATAAAATTGATGAATATGAAGAAAATAATAAAAAGAAAGATACACTGATCAAACAACTGCAATCAGAAAACAACGAAATAAAACAGCAAATAAACAAACTGGAACAATTACACAAACAAAATAACATTGAGATACAAGGTATTCCTTTTAAAGAAAATGAAAACTTACCAAAAATAGTCAATAATATTATGGAAACCATCAAATGCGAAATGGAATCATCAAAAATAACAAATATATATCGTATCAGAAACAGAAACCCTTTAAACAAATATCCAGCCTTAATTGTATCATTCCAAAACAAAGAAACAAAAGACAAAATCATCGACCAAAAAAGAAAATATGGTGTCTTGTACACTAAAAAAATAAATTTTCCGGAAGATAACAAAATTTTCATAAACGAACAATTAACGCAACTAAATAAACACCTCCTGTTTCTGGCGAAATCCTCAAGACTCGGCTACAAATTCATCTGGGCGAAAAACGGTAACGTTATGATGAGAAAAGATGAAACAGCTCCAATCATCCATATAAGGCAGCCGAATGACATCCCTTCAGAATAAAGGACCATCTAACCGCATTGCATGTGAAAATTACTTATATCCATCAAAATGTCTGATGAAAATTTTTTGTATGAAAATTACATTTGTAAAAACACTAGTGAACTAAATAATCACTTTAAGGACGTTAACTTTTCAATTCTTAATATGAATATTAGAAGTTTAAGAAGGCACTTTGATGAGCTTTGTATTCTTCTCGATAGTCTTGATTTTTCTCCTAGTATTGTCATTTTAACAGAAACGCAAATGAAAGAAGTAATTCCCTATAACTTGCCAGGATATGTAACTATTTCATCCGAATGTAAACATACTGGTCACGATGGAATCACTTTATTTATAAAAAATTGTCTTAAAAAACCTGCCTTCGAAATTCTAGACTTTAAAACAGCTAACGCAATTAAATTAACATTTACCCATAGTAATTGCACTTATTTGCTATTAGCTATCTATAGATCACCTTCCTTAAATGAATCTCTATTCAACAATGAACTTAATTCACTTATAAAAATGACAAACAGAAATAACTTTAACTTTTCAATATTAACTGGTGATATTAATATAAACATTAATGAAAACAACAAAAGAACAAAATGTACAAATGAATACTTAGATTGTTTGTCTTATGCAGGATATCAATCATACATAAACTCACCAACAAGAGAAAATCTAAATAATTCCACGACTCTAGATCACATATTTATCAAAACACACAAACACATTATAACTAAATCTTCAACTCTAAAAACAAACATTACTGACCACTACCCAACATTCTACGGACACAACATCTTAACCACAAATTCAAAAGAATACTCTAACACTGTTGAAATAAATGAAATTAATTACAACACATTAAACAATTTACTTCATTCAGAAAAATGGGACAACATACTATCAATAGCTAACCCAAATTCAGCATTAGAATTATTTTATAAAACTCTAGAAGCTTATATTTCCAAGAGTACAAATAAAATTGTCATCGCTAAGAGAAATTATAAAAAAATAAAGCCTTGGATCACTGTAGGACTAATAGTCTCTATCAAACAAAGAGATAAATTATACAAAGAGATGTTAAATTATCAAAAAGCCTGTCAAAAAAATAACACAAGTATTATGCCTTTCATGAAAACGAAATATTTAATGTACAGAAATTTACTAAATAGGTTAATAAGAAATTGCAAAAAGAAGTATTATTGTGAAAAAATTGATAGTGCAAAAAATGATACCAAAAAAACATGGAATATTATTAATGAAATCACGAACAAAAAAAAAAAGTATCAACCGATGTCAATGAGATTATAATAAATGAAAATATTATAACTGACAAATCGACTATTGCAGAAAACTTTAACAACTTTTTTACAAATGTAGTAGATCAAATACTTGAATCTTCTAGCAAAATTGATAATACAATACCCGTAGACTCATCTTTACACTTAGACTCAACTAACGATTCAATTAACTCCTTAGAATATTTTTCACCCATCACAACAGATGAAATTGATAAACACATTGATGGTCTAAAATCAACAAATTCTACAGGAATTGATGGTTTATCAGGCAACACACTAAAAAAAATAAAACATTACATTTTAACTCCATTGCTACATATTTTTAATATATCCTTAAAAGAGGGACATTTTCCCGAACAATTAAAAACCTCTATCATAATACCAATTCACAAATCAGGAGAAACGCACATATTAGACAACTACAGACCTATTTCCTTGGTCTCAAACCTCTCAAAAATATTTGAAAAATGTATCAAAAATAGAATAATGAATTACCTAGAACAAAACAAAATTCTGTCCCAAAATCAATATGGCTTCAGAACAAAACTAAGCACTGAAGATGCAATATTCGATCTGACTAAAAAATTATACACATCTGTTGATCAAAATAAAAAGAGTCTAGCTATATTCCTAGACTTAAGAAAAGCTTTTGATACGGTAAATCACAATCTACTTATTAAAAAAATGAATCAAATAGGTTTAAAAAATGATACACTAAAAATTCTTACTAGCTATCTCAAAGACAGAAAACAAAAAACAAAAATAGGGGATTTTTATAGTACTGAAACAGGAATAAAAAATGGAGTACCACAGGGAACTGTGCTTGGCCCAATTCTCTTTCTAATATACATAAATGATTTTTGTGATGTTATAATCCCTGGTAAAATTGTATCTTACGCAGATGATACAGTAATAATAGTGAACGGAAAATCCTGGCCTGAAACTTTTTTGAAGGCAACAAAATGTATTACATATGTCTCATCATGGCTAGAAAGTAATAGACTCTTCTTAAACTATAATAAAACATTTTACCTAACCTTTTCTAAAAATAGTAAAAATAAACCCCCTAATAACCTTAAAATTCGAATACATAACGTTAACTGTAATCAAGAAATATGCTCATCTTGCTTTGAACTCGGAAAAGTTGAAAAGATTAAATATTTAGGTATTGTTATTGATACAAAATTAAATTGGCAGTCACAAATTAATAATACCGTCTGTAAATTAAGATATCTTACATACACATTTTACAGACTAAAAGAAGTGCTCAATGTTGAAAAACTGAAAATTATTTATTTTTCTTTGGTGCAATCTTCACTCATATACGGAATAATAGGATGGGGCGGTGCGCTTAATGCACATATCAAACCTTTACAAATAATTCAAAATTATATCATCAAAGTTATGTATAGTCGGAAAAGAACATTTTCTACGAATGAGTTATACAAAGAATCTAAACTATTCTGTCTCCGTAAACTATTTATTTTGCAAACTATGAAATACATCTTTAAAAACAAAAATAAATTCGAAATAAATGAAAACAGAACCAACATTAGAAATAATAATGTATTTTATACTCCCCAAACGAACACAAAACAAATGCAAACACACTGCAGTTTTATTGGACCTCGTACTTTCAATCTTTTACCGAAAAATATTCAAGTGATAACTAAACTTCCTCAATATTTAAAAGAATTAAAATTATGGCTTTTCGACACAGCAGTTGAAACTTTTTTTATTTAATTTGTATCAATTTATGTTTCTCATAAAATATTCACCATATATTACATATATTACAATAAACACTTATAACTTCACTATACACTATTATAAACACTTTTTATACAAAACGCTTTTACAAAATGTATTCTTGTTTTTATTTTATATGCCCACAATTTGTTTATTTCTAGGTACAATAAAATAATAACTTAAATATATTACCCACGCACAGGCTGCGCCTTAGTGGGTTCCCATTATTCTTATTGATTTATATAATATTGTATGTAATTAATGTAAAAATTGGGAAAAATAAAGGAATTAAAAAAAAAAAAAAAAAAAAAATGCGAGATGCCTATTTACTGTCAGATTGATTTATTGACGAATCACAGTCAGCCTTACGCCCTTCGTTCTTCAACAGTTGATTTTACCCCTCGCCATTATCTTCTCGTCTATTAATTCCTATGTCTGTGATTTTCACATTAAAAGGATATTAACATTATTAGAAGTCACCATAAGTAATTATCAACGATTTGGATATTTAAAAAGAAATAAAACAACATAAAACGAAAATGCAAGCCATATAAGCAATGCAAAATTAATTCAATTAACTCTATAATTGAGAATAACTCGTGTCTAGGGAGGGAGTGTCAGTTATGTTTTTAACATTAATTCATTTTAGGAATACTATCATACATACAAACTTTAAAATTATGAACACTTGTGTACAGAATAACAGATGTGTCTATACGCTAAATATTGCAAAAATAAATAAAATATTTTACAGAAACAAAAAATAATAATTTTAAATTCCCGTGTATATATGAATATATGAATACGTGTATATATGAATACAAAGATTCATTCAATAATATATCAAATAACCAAATTAGTCTGAGTTAAAGTGTATTTTAAGTTTATTCTGAAATTTTTATTCTTTTTTTCTGCTTGTATTTCTTTAGGGAGTTTGTTAAAACATTTAATGGCTGAGTATTTGTAATGCTGTTGTGCCGTTGTTGTATTGAGTTTTTAATCAATGTCAAGTGTTTTTACTATAGTGTCCACTGGGTGAATAGTCGTAAACTTTTTTAATAATGGTGTGTTTATCTGAAGTGACCTGCCAAGTAAGTATGTGTTTCTTTTTTTTTTTTTTTTTTTTTTATAGTGAATACCTCACAAGAGTCCCAACTGCTCCCGTCTGGAGCCAGTGAGACTATGGCATCCCCAATTGGGGGATGTTGTGAGGCTGAAGGTAAGTGGGGAAGGGAAAGAGGAAGGTGGGGAATTGCCTGGCTATTCAGATCTAGTCACTAAACACGGCTAAAGCCATTTAGAGCAACGTTTCAATTCTGAATGGTGGTCTTACACCAGGGCGATACTGGTAGTATCTTCCACTCTGGAACGTGCCGCAAATATACTATATATTATTTTAATTAATTAATTGTGAAATAACACAAATTAATCAAATAAAATTTATTTGCGCACGCCGGGTTCGAACCCGCGACCTTCGGAATGGCAGTCCAATGCGTTACTACTGGACTATGCCGGCCGTCAATCTGTTTCTGAATCTGTTTGTAAATAATAAAATTAAATAGAGCCTAGGAACTCGTAATAATTGAACAGCGTTCGTGGGATGGTTTTTCACTAAAAAGGCGCTATATAAATTATGCAATTATTATTTGACAGTACAAGTAAAAAAGATAAATAAATTTTCTCTGAGATCGTATAAATAGGTTATATTTTTATCTTGGAGAATCGACCCCTCTGTGCGTCGTTCGCATTTATTGATGAATTTAATGATTTATCCATGAACTGGAACGGGGGCTTGTATTTTTAACGGAAAAATACAATTCTACTGGAGTGAAATTTTATGTTAATCGAATCAGTATTTATTTGGTATAATTTCTTAGTGACGGACAAACTTCGTCAAAACATCAATATTAATGTATACTCGGGGACGCAGTTCTGTCTTTATTCCACCTTACGGATAATTTTCCACAAGGAAAATCAATACACATAATACGACCGAAAAGAAGGCAGCGCATTTATTTATTTTATTTCACAAAAACTGTTAGGACCAATGCATTGCAAATGCGATAAAAAAATTATAAAAACCTGAACGTGGTTAACGTAATTTAAATCCGATATAGGCAAACAAAGATTATACGAAGTTCAAAAAAAGGTTACACGTAGGTATATGGGTGTACATAGTTAAAACTTATAGGATAATTCGTGTTAAAAATTTCAAACACGTCCTCCGACATCGTGATAATGTATTTGAAATTTACTAAAAGTTTATCAGGAAACCCGTTAATTCATTTTTAAAATGCCTGCAATTACGTTTTTTACCGGATTACCAAAAAAAAAATTAAGAGATTACTCATTTTTCTCAGGGGACATCAGCATTGTTAAGTGGTTCTACATATATTTTCAAATATTGTCTATTTATTAATAACTCGAGAATATTGGCCCTTCTTGAAAAAAAAAAAAAAAATTATTGATATGAACAGGTTTTTCCAATGTTTGATTTTTAAGCGTTACTTCAATCGTTAACAGCATATTTTGACAATATGCACAAAGAAGTTTTTTTTTTCATATATTCATAGTAGACAAAATAAGCTTATTTATTAAATTGTTGTGTCAAACAGTCTTTAAAGGTAGATAACTTATTCGTAGCCATGGAACATGACTTCGTAATATTAAAGGAGCAAATGGCGCTAAGGATATATTGAATCCGGTGATAAATTCTGGAGACAAAGGGATCGATAAGATAGTGGCATTATAATAACCATAGAATGTTAACCAGCATTATTGATAACGTAAAAGAGCAAATACATACTGATGACCAGATACCTACGGCCAGGACACGCTGAATAGATAATACTTAGTGATCTAAACCTATTTGAAGGAAAACTGATGTCGCCGATTTACTTAGGGCTCCGTAGTAAGCGTTCAAAAAGAAGAAAAAGATGGTTGAAAGGGAGATACGTAAATACGAATGTTAGAAGGAAAGCGCTAGTATTAAAAACGATGATAATTTAGCGAAAATTGTGAAAATATTTAATAAAACAAGATTCGTTTAAAATACAGCAAAAATCTCTGAAAAAATGCTTAAGTTGCATTTAAAGATACACTGTGAATTTTTTCATACCTGCAACATGTTAAATATCTGAACAAAATGTGTTTTTAATAATTTTCGGAGCAAACTTTGAGATTTTTTCTATAAAGGGAATTTCATATAATTACCTTTTCGGCTATATTAATATTATAGACATTATCTTGAAAAACAACATATATTTTTTTTGGAACTGAAAACCTTAGGATCCAAGAGAAATATGTTATAAATTGGTAGAAATTCTGAATACGGGGGCTTAATAATTTCGAATCCTAGGTCCTAGAAAGGCCAAATGAAATTGTACAACCGCTCAAGAAAGAAATTCAAAATTTGAAATGTTTTTCAAATTTCAGCAAAAAGTAAGAAAAATTGAGCTGCTTGAGCTGCTTGAGCTTGTGAGCTTACTTCGGGCACTCGTACATATTGTGTTTTTTTGGTTCCGTGACATGGTTAGCCTAGTTTTTCACTTTTCACAGTGGTCTCATTCGTCACAGTTCTGATTTGTCCGATTTTACCGTACACATATACTACGTATAGACAGACGTATACGCATTTCTCTGATACCGGATGACATTACAGCAGTAAATATACTAAATAAATGTCGGTCTATTCCGATCGGCATTTGATGAGGTTGGTAGAGTAAGGTAGAGTTGGTAGAGTGAGGTTGGTTTCAAGTTTTAAAACACATTTTTAAAAATGAAGATGTATTATACTAAAAAAGCTTGTTTTTTAAGAGTTGATTTTTTTGTAGAATAAAAGGTTTTGAATTTGAATGATGATGAATTTGAGAGTATGAATGTGAATGGAGCAAGGAGTGTGTGCCAATACCAAGTCGTTTGACGGTTCAACGTCTCAGCCTACCCCTGCAGGGAAACGGCGTGATGGTTAGTTAATTATATTGATGATGATGATTACAAAAGATCGATAATCTGAAGAGGTTAAATAAATATTCAGAGTCAAAGAGAATTGACTGATTCGTAAAAATAAAATATTTCATTATTATATTCGTTAAGTTTGAGAAAAAAATATTTCGAAGTATTTTAAGTGAGTTTCTTCAGGGGGGGAATTATTGTCAAATATTTGACAAGGCAACACGTCCGGGAATGGAGGGATTCGTGTTATCTTGGCGCGGCAAAAATATGGAAGAAATCACAGTCTCGGGAAGAGGCTTAGTCAAACGAAAAATTGAATATATTTTGAGAGAAAATGTCGACGTAAACGTGAAAATATTTTTAGAGAGAAACAGACACCATTTATTTAGCTTTCCAGCAAGTCAATAAGCCTTTTGATAAAGAATACGTCATATGAAAATGTCATTGGTACGGAAAAAATAGAACAGCCCTCTCTAATACGGAAATTCAATGTGATAATACGTTGAACATAAATTTTAATACTCTCCGAATAGTTTATTATTTCATTTCTATTCACCTCGAATATGGTGACATTTAATCAATATAAACAGTTATATTCGGATCCAGTTATAATAGTCTACAAATCTACGTGTATAATGAGATACATGTTAATACCCGTTTCGTTCGGGTTTCGGCACACTGTAAATAATAGAAAAAAATTAAAGTCGCCATTTCTCTTTATTTGAAAGTTCATTCATTCAGATTTCTCCTTCATAGTTTTGTCAGTTACACAGCAATTACAGAATTTTGTTGTAGAACCTCCTAGAGCGTCGTAAATAACGTAGAAATAGCGGAAAATAAGCAAAAAAAAAGCAACAGCACTAGATAATTTTATGGACAAATAAATCAATTCGTATTATTTACATTTTTATAGAACTATCTATCATTACTGAGATTGATGATTTTTCTCCCCATTGTTTTGATATCAAATATAACACTGATCAAATGGGGTTGAAATTAAACTAAATAGCAAAATATAACGTCAAAATATGATGTCAAAAACAGTCTGGTCGATTCGAAGTCAATTTTAATAAGGAATGTCCAATGTTACTATCTTTATTTCAATGGAAAACGCTTTTCATTATATTTATGTTTCTCTCGTCAACATTTACTTTTAGTTTTTCCGCATTTGACAGATCTACTTCATTTCAGATTGACCAAACCTGTCACTTGGCATTTGTGACGGAAGCGTGCCGGGTGCTTGGAATACGAGACGAGACGAGCTGGTCCGGACCAAAATAAGCCTGGCATTAGCCCGCGGCTGCGGGAGTTGGAATAGGAATGCTTCTGCACAGGAAGTAATCTGCTCCGGCTCCGCAGGGCTGCTAACCGTAATAGCGTTGGGTAGGACATAATTTCAGAATGAGTTTATACGATGTAATCCAAAAATGAAATGGAATGTTGAAGTATCCCACCTCAAATGAGGTGAGGTGTGAAAGAGCAATTTCAGAGGGAAAAATTTTCCCAGAATATTTTCATAATTGCCAATACTCATCACCTCATCACGTCACCACCTGACCACTTCACCACCTACCTGTAATACAAAATGTTAGGGAATATATAGATATATACGAGTGTGTCCCAATAGTTGGGACAAATTTATTTTGTATGGGACATTTGTGGTGCATCTTGTATAAGGTATGTACAACACCGGAAGGTGTAAGTACAATATAAAATGGTCACATTCCCGCTGCATTCCTAGGGAAGGGTATTACCAACGTAGCCGCGATGAAATAAAAAAAATAATACGATAGTGCAAAACATTCATGTATAAAATAATTTAACCGTAGTATGTTCGTAAAAAGTAGTTAATGTAGTAGTTAGTTGTGGTTGAATTGAAAAATGCCCCAAGTTCCCACCCAGGCGGAGTGGATTCAAGTCTTCCGTCTTTGCACAAGCAACATCTTTAGTTTATTCTATATTGAATTCAAATATTGGCAGATTATTCGTAACTCGGGAAAAAGTGCTTTCTTTTTTTCTCAAAATCAGAATACAAAAATGTGGTCATAATTATTAAACTAAAACAAAAGAAGGACGAAGAACACGGCATTAAAAACAAAATTTTTATCACGATAATACTTGGCCGTGAAAATCTCATATTATATATAAAACAAAAGCCACCAAATGTATTTGCACTGCCGATCTTTTTTTGTGTGAATACCGCACAAGAGTCCCCAACTGCTACCAACTATAAAAAACTGTGTGGAGCTAGTGAGACTATGGCATCCCTAATTGGGTTATGTTGTGAGGCTGAAGATAGTGCGGAGCGGAAGAAGATGGGGAAGAGGAAGGTGGGGGAGTACTTTGATATTCGAATCTGATCAACACGGCTAAAGCCATTTCGAGCAACTTTTTAATGCTGAATGGTGGTCTGAGAGTATGTTTCACTCTGATCTGTTTCTTCATTCATCATAACGAAAGTTATGATAAACAAATACAGAAATAATGTGTCTAGTCATATTCAAATTATTCTAGTAAATGGATAATTAAGGGAGTTACCATTATCGGCCTTGAGAAAGACCACCATTCAAAATCGAAAGGTTGCTTGAAATGAAATTCTTATTCGTGTTTGATCTGAATAGTCAGGGACTTCCCAACCTTTACCTTCGCCATCACCATCCCTTCCCCATGTCCTTCAGACTCACAACACACCAATTATTGGGAATGCCATAGTCCCACTCCGGACTCTTCTCACATAAAAGATATTAGTTTTTTTTTACATTATCTCCCCACACAGGAGGCCCTGAGGAGAAAAAAATCCCTCAGACCTATGCCATCTTCGAGGATGCTGTGTGTGGGGTCTTTTTATGGAAAGAAAAAAGATGAAGTTATGAGTCCGGCTCTCCCGATTCGACCCGCCACGCAGTAGGTGCGCAAACGCATCCGCCGCCAAAACCTAGATAAACCTCACCCCATTAACCCGGACACCCCTGCTAGGTCATCAAATGTAACGAACCCCTTAGGGTGACCTATGGCAGAGATGTTGATTATTCAATAAATGGTTCGCGGGGCGGTGGTACACTTACCCGCCTCTGGAATTGATGTAATCGATCAAAATATGATGTAGTTCGTACTATTTAGTATAAATAAAAGGTATTGAGGAATAATTTTTTGGGCATTTAAATTATTAAGGAACCTTCATCATCATATCTGATGTCATGGAGTCACGTATTTACGATTTTATTATTGCCTCTCATTCCATTAACTCATGATCAAACACAATGAAACAAAATTGAACGCCGTTCCCATAGAAAACAATATACGTTTATGGCGAACCGAAGATCGGCTTCGTGTCGTAATAATTACTCAATGCGAGTGTTCTTGTATGAATGTTTGCTATTTCCGCACCGGAAGAAATTAATCTTTCCCAACATAACCTCACTTTTAGACAGCCAAATTGTGGTGAAGCCGGTTCAAAGTTACATATATTTATAGTGTAGAAGTTGGTACGTAAATACTGCTAAGTAAACCTGATCTACCCATATTTTCTTCTAAAACATTACTTGTATTTTGAAAAGACTTTGTATTAGTTGGATAACAACGAGAAACATATGTTTCAGTAACCGGAAATGAAAAAAAAAATGCAATTAAATAGCTATTTCGTTCAAAATACGCATATTTTGTGGTATTTTCTTCAGACCATTTTGTGACATAATAATATTAAAATTGTTTTTTTTTTTAATATTTTTATTAAACCCAAACTTAGAACCCATTTTAGGTTATCAGTTACATAATTTGGGTTAAAAAAAGATAATAAAAAACTAATCTAAAAACTCAAATTAATAAGAATGGCCAGTGAAATGAATAAAAGGGCGGTGAAGGGAATGAATAGTGAAAAATCACAAAATAACTATTAAAAATGCATTACTTTCCATTCCGGTGACTGAAATAGTTGTTTCCCAATTTATTAAACTGATTCAAATCGTTTTTTAAATAATTTGTGCGTATTAACCGTGTCCGGTGTATTTTTACCAAAATACGGGTAGGTATATCATATTGAAGGTGGATCTTTATCGCAATATTGAAAACCTAACGAAGCAATTGTTCGGTTTTTGTAAGGCAAACGCACGAATGAGCTATTGCAATGCATAATAGAAATTTGCGAAATTACTATCACGCACAGGCTTCAAGTTGTCACAATACCCCTTACACAATCGGCATAACTTGCTTCGTTGGATAATGATAATGATAATAATGAAATAATTCTCATTGATAATTAGGTGTTTCTGTATTATTTGTAATAACGTAAAACCAGCTATTTAATACTTGTTGAGTATTTTCGTTATTACGGAAAAGTTGTGTGTCACAGTCTCCGCACTCTCTGGAGACGCATGAACTGATGTACTCGTACACAATTGCAGTGCTACTTTGTGTGGTGGAGAGATCCTAGAACTGCGTACCAATATTTCGTGAAAATAAACGGTTCGAGCCGGTTCTTACCGCACTGCAAGCAAAAAAAATAACGATACAAAAGATTTAACCCCTTTGGCTAATTTGTGCGCTCTTGGGAACAGCTCATATGCTCATATAGAAATTGTTGCGTCTTCCTTACTGTCATGGTTAGAAATATAATCTAAGCGGTGTTAAAAAGAAAACACCATGCTCACTTACTTAACACTATAATTATGAAAATTGTGAATTTTTACTAATTATTTTTATATGAACCAACAAAACAATGAGGTGACAATAATGTTTATAATACATTCATCTAAAAAAACATGTGTTTTTTGTTAACAGTAATTTTAGTTCAGTGTTTACATATTATCTTTGGGTTAGACGAACAAAGCGTAAGGTGAGCGATTTTTAAAACTTTTTATGTTTGCATTCAAAATTAAATTTTTGAGAACTGAGGAGTTTTGTAAATTGTTTAAATAATTCATAATTATAAAAAATACAAAGCACAATACAAAAAGCAATTCAAAGAAGTCAGACATTCGCCGAAGAGAAAACCGAGAGAAAAAAATATTGTTAATTTACTCTTGTTAAAAATCTCGTCAAATATTGGTAATCCGCATTGAGGCAATTGAGGCAAACTGGAAAGTATTATCATTTATCTTTCTAACGTCAAAAAAATTAAGTTTTTCCGCCTGATCAAAAAGATAAAAATACTTTTATGACGCCCGGTCATACACGACCCCAAAACGCTGGAGGGGTTAAATTATAATTTACTAGTTTAAGGATGGTTGTTTCACGGAATTTTAACTTAATTTTCAAGTAAAGGTTGTACTTAAGTTCTGTTGGTATATCATTAATTTTCCCAGAACTGAAATAATAACAGAACTTGAAAATTAACTTTGAAATTTGATGAATTATTCAAATTCTGTAAAACAATCAATCCTTAATGTACCTATAAGTAGGGTTATAGTAAGCTAGACTAAACTACAAATTATACGAATTTATAATTTAATTTCATGTTATTAAAAAATTCTGCATTTTATTTTGATAGTAGGATTGTACGTAGGTACTAGTGTTATTTATTTGAGTGTGATAAATTACAATAAAGGATAGGTTATTCATATATTTTTTCAGTTTTTCAGTTTCCTAGTTAATGTTTATTGAGTAATTTAAGTACTGTTGTCGTATCTATTGAAAATAGAGTGACTATAAAATATTCATGTTAAAATAAAAACTTTGACTAATTTAGCAAAGGACTAAAGATGTTTGCATGTATCATTGTTTTTTTTTTAAATATTGCATAACAACTTCACACCAGAAGAAAATCATAATTGCTTTATAAGTTTGTCTGTTGAGATGTGTAATCGCGCGAGATGGTGAATTTGAGAGTAGAAACAAAGTTAAGCACGTTTTTTTTTCAAGTAGATACACAGTTTGCAATTTTATAGTATAGTGAGTGTCATAAAAATAGCAGTATGCTAAGTGCGTTTCGGTTACAATTAGCCTGTGTGCTATTTAATATTACATAAGTTGATGGTTTTGCCCGGCGTTTATGATAGCAAGTCATTGGGGCACTTGAAGTGAAATAGCACAAAACGGCTCTATACACATGTTTTGTTATTATTATGTCATATTTCCGTGTTACATCTGCTGACTCTTTACATAAGCTGATTCAAGTAAAGAGTGGTTTTTTTAGTTTAGATAGAACTTTTAAAAGGATTTTCTGCCAAACCGAGCTATCATGGTGAGCCCACTTTTAAACATTTGTGATCAGTATAGTCTGGAAAATCATCTACATGTTTGAAAAACGTTAGTTAGTAGACTGTATTTCAAAGGCGCTAAGACGCAATGTGACACATGGCCTCCATAGCATAGTAGTCTTCTCATTTAACTTTGAGTCGGGGGTTGCGTTAGAACACAGAAGTAACTTAGTAAGATAGCCGGAGCCAATTGGAGTAGCCGCTCGGAGCGGCCTACTTTAATTGGCTCTACATCTACACACGACCAGGACCTGGTGAATAGATACTCATCGCAAACCCTTTACTGAGTCCTTATAACCTTTCGCCTCGACGTAAGGACATTCATTCAAAAATTGACAAAGGGCTTCAACCTTCCTTGTAATATTATTATAATCATCAGACCGGGCAGATTTTAAGTGGCGTCTTCGTCTCGAGTAAATAGTTGAAGGGGCACTCGAGGCTTGCTCCGCCCGGCCCCGAGGGCCCTCCACATGACCAGTGTAATGAAGAGGGCGCATCAAAGTGAACCGCACACGACGCCGAATGGTGCATGGCTCATGGGTCAAAGGCAGAGATTGTAATATTGGAGGGTTTGGACAGTTGAGGTGCTGAAATCGTAGATATTTTAATGCATGTATGACGGTGGAATCAAAGATTTGGAAATTAAATGGTGTTTTGAGGGAAGTGACACCACCTTTCACGCCACACCGATAAAAATGAAGATAGAACGAGAAAAAAATTAGGTACCCCGCATTAAAATTCAATGTTGAACGAAAGCTCTTCAAAAGTCAGAAATATTTCAATAAGCAAGCATCCAACTAAGCTATGAACTTTTTAATATCTACAAAGTATCGTACCATGGCTAGCTTACTCTGCTTGCTAGAGTTGATCTATGTTATGGTTACAGGAAAGTTAGTATGGCAATGGTTGCACAATTCTGCACATGCTCCAATTTTTGCAAAATTTAAAGGTACGGTACCAGTTATCAAAGTAAAGCTAATAAAAACCAAATTTGATAACGCATATCTTAACTATTAACCGAATTCAATTAACTAAAAAACACTGAAAACTTTTAATAGACCTCCGAACGAATTTCACATACAACGTCAAAATAAAAAAGGGAACCGTGAAACACGAATATTGATTTACTACTCTTTTTTATCTTAATCTCATTCAAATTAAGAACAATGGATCCCGTATCAGCGAGCACGAAAACCATAAAAACAAATCACGTAAGAGAACCGATTTCAAACCCTTGCTGGATTCTAAATAACCTATTGACATAGAAAATATTCGATAAACCGTGCACTGCCGAATTAAATAACTGATTTATTTTACAAAGGTCACAAATAAGTAGCTACGATAATTATTTCATGTTATTATATCGAGGGTCCTAAGCCTAAAGGGTGTATGTGATATTTGACCGAAAATGGGTTTAGTTACAATTGGGGCCACTTGTGAACTATAGATAAATCACGATTTCATCAATATTTGACGTGCTGAATAATACAGATTCTGATAATATTTAATCCCCACAATAGGTACTTGATGTACGAGTATGTGATAAAATGCAATTTCTGACAAATTTCAATTAAACTAGTGAGAAATAGAACTGAAAATGCTTCAACACAAATTCAGGATTTTTGTATTACGAAATAAGGAACAGAACATGAATCAATATTCAAATTGAGATTATAAATAATGCTCTGACCTTTGCTGTACGTCTATCAACCTTTGTTGATTTCAAAAAGTACCTACTCGTATACAGCATCTTTCGTTTAGACTTTAATACAAATAACAACAAATAATTATTTCACAATTCGGAGTTTGAAGATAAAGCGCGTTTAAGTCGGTTCATCATTAGATTAATGGAAAACATATCTGTATTGACATATATGTGCATGTATTATCAGCATCTGCCATTGGTTATATCGACTGTGGTTTGGTAAAACCCTTCAAGCCACAAAATGAAAATTTTAAAGGAGATGATAGGAACGAATATTTACGGATTCGTAAAACTAATTAAAAATCATAAAGTTAATATGAAAGTGGTTATTACTTTTGAAAATTTTGATGTAAAATATTAAATTCTATTTATAATTATAAAGAAATTGAGGGTTGAGTAGTTCATCTAAGGTTATCTCAAAATATCCCAATAAATCGCATAAATTTAGTTTTTAGCATTAAAAATGCCTTAATCGCCAAAAAGATCTTTACATTTGAAATCTGTTCTATATGAAACCACTGACAAGTGACATACCCAAAAAATACGGCTTGAAGGGTTTTACCAAAACACAATCGGTATTCTATATTTATTAGTAGTAGACGAAGTTCGGTGAATAAATGAAATGAAAAGTAAAATAAACAAATTGTAGCAGAAAAACTGACACAAATAAATCAAACGATGTGAACTTAAAATAACGAAAATTATTTCACTCGCAAAATCATGCACCCGATCGAACTGGAACTGATATGAATAGGACACGCTGTAAACTTTATAACAATATTATTTTAAAAGCATTATATACAGTTGCTGTTCCTCTTCCGGTAGTGACAATAAGTAGGCGTAAACAAGACAAAGGGCAGTTATTCGCCGGTGGAAGCGTATACCGATGCACAAATACTTGCAATGCTAAGCTTTTTTAATGCAGCCAACTCTCCTCGCTGCATTACCCAAACATTATTATATTATTAGTATATCGCCAGGTGCTGGCTGCCATGGTAACAGCAGGAGACTCCTTAATAAAAGAATATTCAACATTTGTAATTTGCATATATTTAATTTACCTACATCAATATGTTTTCGAACTAACCTATTAATTAATACGCAACTAGTACATCATTCTTTAAGAAAAATATCCGACATGAGAATGGACTAGAAGAAATTATTCATCCTTCGTCTGTGGATGGATATATTTTATTTTATTTGGTTTTATGCCCAGCCGGGCTTTTACATGGATTTTAAGAATATAATATACGTAGTGAGCTATGAAAATTATACACAAAAATTTTAAAGCATGATATAACAGTAAACTGAATATCAAACAATATTAGTAAAACATGTAACAGTGACATAAAATAATATATAAACTAGAAAAATATTACATATAAGACAAATCACTAAAACTACTGTACCAACGCTACTATGATTTGTAGGATTCAACAAAGTGTTGGTATTACATTACGCTTGATTCTAAAAATGAAGTCAATAAATATATCAACCACAAACTTGTTGCCCAGATCATGCACCCTATTGGTTAGTGAGCGTGTCTGATAGTTGGTTGTGTATCTGTTGCAGAAGAATATGACATTTTGTCTTGTGTTCCTAGTCGGCAAATGAATTTGATAGTGGCAACAACGTCAAACCGAATTCATCAAAATTCATTTACATGAGATGCCGAAGTTTGGTACCAACTACCGGTCGCGGTTTATGGAGATGAAGCATTCTTGATTCGGACACCCGCAATACAACAATGTCAAATACTATAATTCTGAAAAAGGTTACTAAAATCAGAAATTTACAAATAATTAAATATTACAAGGAGGTTAATAAAATGCTTTTCGAATTTCGACTTAGAGTAAAGCCGAGATATTAAATTTACAGAGGCGTACGCCGAAATCTCTCTACTCCGCGATTAGGACAGCCGGGAACAAAGGGATATTTAGAATATTCTCTCAGGAAAACTTCCACCCCGGGGCTGAAATGTGCTGCTAAGGGTGGCTCGTATGCATATTGCCAGGCATTGTAAACAGGCTACGGAGTTCGGGCATGGGCGGCACCGAGTGATTTACCGGTTTAAGGATGTATTTTTATTTTTTTTAAACTGTTTATTTTTTCCCATTATTTTTAAATAAGTAAGAACATACTTTTCTTTTAGATGAGGAGAAAAATATTATTTCATTATCAAACAATTCTAAGGGTGGCTCGTATGCATATTGCCAGGCATTGTAAACAGGCTACGGAGTTCGGGCATGGGCGGCACCGAGTGATTTACCGGTTTAAGGATGTATTTTTATTTTTTTTAAACTGTTTATTTTTTCCCATTATTTTTAAATAAGTAAGAACATACTTTTCTTTTAGATGAGGAGAAAAATATTATTTCATTATCAAACCGTTCGAATATTTATAAGAATTACATTGTAAAATCAATATATGAAATTCAAACATATTGCTCCTGAATGAGCAGAATGTCGAAGCCAAGGTCGTTTCATTATGTATGTAAATATACAACCAAAGAATTATACATAGATACTCATCGACATTCGGTCGATGTTTAAACTACAATGTAAAAAATATCAAAAGAATAAATAAACAATAATAATAGTGAAAACAGTAATAATAAGTATCTAAAATTACTGCATCAAGTGATTCGGCCAGTTCGATTCCATAAGTTTTCGAGGAACAATTGAAAATCTCGTAGGGTGTTGATAAATTTTGCGCATAGACTTACAATGTGGTTAACTTAAATATAAAACTAAGGCGCTGTCTGTATCTGGATAAAATAAAATAAAAATTGTAGGATTAATTTATTAGTTTTAAGTATATATTTCATACTACACTAGTTTTTATGTAACTATTATTAGATTTAAAGTAAGCTAGGCAAAAAAATTACAAGTATTTTAATTAACCTAATACAAGTATATGTATATTAGCATTAATTAAACGTAGGTCGGAATTTTTAACGTTTTCCAGGAAAATAAAGCGGAAGTTGAATGATTCATTACACAAGTCCGCAATTATCAGTTAAGATATGCGGAGAACGCCAATAAAATATCATGTAAAAATTAAAAGCGCATCGCTTCATATTTATTCGTTTATTTTTTCTGCAAGTCCGCCCCTGGATTCTCGGAGAAGGAATCCAGACCAAATAACAAAGTGGTGCAGCGCCGATCCCGGGAGATGGTTCCGAGAATTCCCGAACCGCCCCTGGCCCGGAAAGGAAGGAAGAAGAAAGCCGTGGCATCATCATATAAGATTTAGGACAGTTGTTTCACAAAATTTGAACAATTCATCAAATTTAGATGACCGTTCAGATCCAGTAAGACTATGAATTAATGTGTTAGTTCCATCGTTAGACCGTTCAGATCCAGTGAAACTATTAATGTATTGTGAAACAAGACAAATTTATTTAGTAAAATTTAGTGGAGTACGCCGGAATTTGAACCCAATTTGAATCTGGATTCGTAGTGGAAATCCTTACCCCTCGATCACGGAGGTTGTAGTTTAAACAATTCATCAAATTTCATTTTCAAGTTTTGTAAAGGTTCTTTTCAAGTTCTGTTGTAATGTAATTATTGGCCAGTTGTTTCACAAAACTGAAATAATAACAAAACTTGAATAGAACATTCGTAGAAGTTGAAAATTAACTTTGGAATTTGAAGAATTGTTCAAACTCTGACCTGTGGTCGAGGGGTAAGGATATCGACTACGAATCTGGAGGTCACGGGTTCAAATCCCGGCGTGCTCAACTAAATTTTATTAAAAAAATTGAGTTATTTCACAATAAATTGATAATGAGAAATAATAGATATCTAGTATATTTGCGGCACGTTCCAGAGTGAGAGATACTCTCAGTATCGCCCTGGTGAAAGAATACCTTTCAGAAATGAAACGTTGCTTGAAATGGCATTGTCGTCCGTAGTGGACCAGTTCTGAATAGCCCGGTACTTCCCCACCTTCCTCTTCCACTTCCCACTAGCTTCAGCCTCATAACATATCCCAATTGGGGATGCCGTAGTCTCACTGGAACTAAACGGTTGGAAGCAGTTGGGACTCTTGTGCGGTATTCTCATTTAAAATATGCAACAAAATAGTCCTAATTCTTTAGAGCAGATTTATAAATTTATAGGAAGTTATTCCGAAACAGGTCGATAGTAATAAATATATTCGTAAAATATGCTATATTTAACTTAAATGTTAGCAATGTTGGTATTCTCTTACAGATAAAATAGGTAAGTACTTAAGGGTAGGTGATACATATACAAATCGATAAAACGTTGATATTTCGATAATATTTTCGTCCACAGAAGAGAGAGTCGTAAATATCGTACGAAAAATAGTCGGTAGCGGCCGTAAGCCGTTTTTGAACACTGGGCACCCATCAAACTATGTAAGTTCCAAGCGCCCGATGTTTGCGGAAATGCATTTTCCATTTACCGAGAATTCATCACGTGTCAGTTGTGCAATAGCGCTTCAACACAGCTGCCAACGTATTTTCTACGACTGCAAATTCCCTGGAAATGTGCACTTTATTTGACCCACCTAGATGCAAACGACCGATGGATGTTGCCAATCAATTTCACTGGAAATATATTGCACGTTGTTGGTTCTTCAGCGTATTGAGCATAAGTGTTATGTTTAATCATTCTCCTTGAACGTACCTTTCAGAGAAACTAGCAGTTTCCATCAAAATTAACAAAAGAAACCATTTTCTACGATTTAAAACAGTTACATTCACAAGTAGATTAATGAAGATAGGCCGCGTTGCGTTTTATCCTCATTCAGCCTGTGATTTGGACAGCTTATCCATCAAGAGCAGATATGTAAAATGTACACTTACAACAAGACTCGATACCCCAAAAGTCAAACAACATAACAACATAAGGGTGCGAATTATAATTATTATTATAAACAGGACCAAATTCCACGAGCCGAGCCACGAATTACGGGAAAGGAACAAATCAACACAAGTTTTAAAAAAACTTTTAATCTCTGTGTTTTCATGAGAACAAAATTTAATTATGATTAAAATTAAAATAATATCGAATTTTGGATAAGGTAATTATGAAGGTATCGATTATACTCAGTTTTTTAACTTGTCCAGACTCGAGGAAAAGTCGTCCGCGTAAGCTAAATTGATTTTTATGTTTGTAAGTTTGTAACTACTATCAGACGCAAAAGTTTTTAAGGCTCTCAATATCGGTTTAATAATTCATATAATGCATAAATTATAAGAAATTTAGGATCGGCTAAAGTTCCCAAAACTAACTAATAACTTTTATATATAAATGGGGGAATGTCGCCAACATAAACTTCTTATGTGGCTGCTAAGGAGGAAAGGTAGTCTTCGGGCCCGGTGCGGTGGTTAAAATCCCAGCGTGAACAAATCGTCGTCGTTCAGGCAAAAATCACCGACCCAAATGCACAAGTTTTTAGATGTCTGAACTTGAATATTAGAGAAATAATCTTGTTCGAGTGTTTTTAATTTTTGAAGTGAAACTTCTTTACGCGCGTTATGCAATTTCGAAGACCGGAGTAAAACCAACTCATGACCGTCATGAAAAACCGTGATCATTTCGCTATAGGAGCCTAGCTAATATTATATACCTACTTTAGGTCACTCTCCAAACTCAGCTTCGCGGTCTAGAGGCAGAGGGCCCGATTGTCGTCGTGAAGAACCGAGGTTCGATCCCCGCTTTAACTATTTTTTTTTTTTTTTGTGATTTTTTTAATAATAATTTTTTTTAAAGTGATAAAATGCTCTCATGCTGCGACTTTTAGATATTTTGACTATATGATATTTTGGTCGAATACGTAATAACCGCGGTCTAGAGGCAGAGCGTTCGACACTCGTTATGCAGGACCCGGGTTCGAATCCCATATTTTTATAACTTTTAATTTTTTTTTTATCACATGCTACTTATAAATATGTCAATAGACAGAAAAAAAGAGAGAATGAAATGAAAAGAGAGAGAGAAGAATACTAAAAGTTGCACTTCCGTCGTGCGTAGGCCTGCCACACACTGTATTTTTTTAATATTATTATGCGATTAGATAAAATTTTATAATTTAAAACAACATATTTTAGCTTTCAGATTTGCAGTAAGTATCTCAAAAATGTGTGTTGTGGTTTGGTGACTTGTGCCTGTGTGGAAGATAATCTCAGAATAACCCTGGTGAATGGAGAAAAATACAATATTTCCCAACTATCCATTTCCAATTCCGCGGAAGAATGATAGAAGAAGACTTAGTAGACATAGTATAGTTTATACGGCTTCGAAACTTGACTAGAGCGAGTGCAGTTGCGCCAAGTTCTTCCAGATTGCAGTATGCAAGGTTGAAGACGGCCCCTGTGATAATCCTCCGAAAGGAGAGGGCACCAAAACAGAATTCAGGCACAGACTCTGTATTGGTGATTTGTCTATCTTGGTCCCATTGCGAATGATATAAGTCTAAAGAGCGGGTAGTAGTGAGTAGATTATAGCCTACTAAAACGGAAGAACATCGATGAGCAATCGAAGAACAAATCATTGATTTGTATCACTTCTTACTCGAACCCTAGAGAAGGCCATAGAGAATGCGACACTCGGATTACCGAGTAACAACTAATTTCGTCTCAAATAAGCGAATTTTCCATGACTTGTTCATTCAAGACTCTTCAGCGGCACGAAATCGAGTATCCTGTTTTTTTCGTGGGAATAGCGTTACAGTCGGATCGCTGTGTTAGAAGCGCTTTAAAGAGAAGTAACGAAGCAGCAAGTACTGGCTGTAACCAAAGCTTCCGCGCGACGCGCGACGAGAAGAAAGCTCGATGTAGGGCAACAAGTGAAACGAGATACCGCCGAGTGTATTTTCGCTCAAAGGGGGAGCAAAGAGGCAAAGAGGCAAAATCCTTGCGAGGCTTTATTCAGTTCCAAGAAACTTTATTCTACCGCCGATTCAATAAAAAAATTGCAATTTGAGGAATATTAATACCTATCACACAAGATTTGTGGGGAATATTAAAATAAATACTAGTTTACAGCAATTAGCAGTTTTATCATATCAAAATGGATAGTATATAGTAGATAGGTACAGGCAAATAACTTTAAAGAGATTTTTTGCTTGTATAGTGGTGTATAGGATGGATAAAAATAAATTGATTTGCCTGTACTATTCATTTAAGTTATTCGAATTGTAGGTATTATTAATAGTAAGTAAGGACCGACAGGACCTCGATATAGATTTGTCAGAGAGTGGTCAAATACTTTATTCCAGATTTCAATCGCACAATATGTGCACTTAACATAAGTATGAATAGTACAACAACTTAGCTACTGGAGCGCCAAGACATTTTACAACAAAATGCTTTGAGCGCTGGAGATTTTCGAACATTTGGTTTTGGATTCGCCCGCGCTCATTTAAAAAATCATAGGTACCTCTGAATATTGATATGAAAACAGATAAACTGCTAACTATCGTTTAAGCCTGTGACAGACCACGCTATAAGCGCTGTATTTTCGTGGCTTGGCCTATTTCAGAATATCGCTCACCATACATTCCCATTGGTAGTGTATGGCGAGCGATATGATGAAATATACCAGCCATGATGCGTATAGCATAATGTGTCTACTACCTAAAAGCCAATGAATTTACGATTTCCTGCGTGGGGCCAATATAAATAAATAGAATTGAGTTAAATATGCATAAAGGATAATTAATAATTATTGTGGCTAAGCATTAATTTAAAAGCGTGGGCATTTTGTGACTGGTGACGTCACACAGACAACAACAGATTTGGTGCGATTTCGGGAGACTAATAATTTAAACTAGCAGTTAAAAACCCGCTCCGCGGTTTTTTTTGTTCCTAGGCCCTGCGGGCGTCACCTGGTTGGGCTTCGCCAAGTTTAAGTGATACTAGCAGTTACATTTAATAGGTAGATATTGGGTCATTCACAGAGAGAGAGGGTGAGTATATATTGTTAAAACACGGAACAGGAAGTTAATGAATAATAACATGCTCAATTTAGGCATAATAAGAATGACAGTCGTTTGAATAAATTAAATTTTACGTATTTTTGATGGATTATTTCAAATGAAACACTATTATTGACTCCATGTCTATAACTGATATTAACTGTTATCGTATCTAATATAATTTGCTCATAGGAGACTTGCAGTGCTTAAATATGTATTACAACCGCGAATGTCTATAAGTTGAATCAATATGGTATAGTTTGTCCACAACAATTGAAGATAGTTATAACAATGTTGACTGAAATAATAGATTATTACATATTGATTAATTGTACCCGTGTTTATGAATAAAAGGAGAGTAATTGTGCGATGAGATTAGCAGTCGGTTTTATTAAAAGGTGTTAATTTTACTCCAACTGATGGTAATTCTTTACCTACAACTGTTAATGTATCTAATAAAGTGTAAAGTTAGATTATATATACACCTTCATCGGGAGAGTAAAAAACTATATATAAATGAAGATTATTACAATATAGCGCCCCTGAGGTGATATCTCACAAAAGCGGCGCTATGCAAATTGTCCAATAAATATAATGTTTACATTTTATTGTGTACATATGCATTGATATACAACGGAAATAGATAAAATAATGTTATCCGATTAAACTTTATTTTATTAAAAAACAAATAACTTTGTTAACATCACTTTATTATATACAACCAATACATGTTTCATGAACGAAGTTCACCTCATCAGGAGTAAGTATACACCGAAGTCAAAAATTAAATATAGATTACAATTGGAAAGAAGAAGTGGAAGGAGGGGGGAGGGGTAAGAGTAGGCTGGGTTTATAAGAATTAGGAATTACAATATCGTTAGACGGGAAAGACCAGTTGGGTGGGAAAATATTTTAAAGAGAATATATAAAAAAATCTTGTTAATTATATCTGCTTTTACATTTACATGTTTTCTAATTTCTAAAATTTCAAAATTATTTAATTTCGATGCTTTATATCCTGGGTGAAGTATTTTAAGACCTGAAAAAAACAAATAGCATATAACCATAAAACAATATATTCATAAAACAAATAGCATTTAATAACGGTTATTCTAATAAATTGATAGTTGAAATACTTAATAAAAAAAATTAAATATATTCTCTTCAAACGGTATGTTTACCCTATTGCTAAAGATAGAAATAAACAATGGCGTAGAATTCTATTTGTGGATAACGATACTTCTCAAATTATATATAAAAACTTTCCTGGTACTATTCAACCGGCGTTTTACACTAATAACAAAATGAAGAAATATAATCTTAATAATAAAGATAGCGAAAATCAAACAAAAAAAATCAGGAGTTTATAAACTCAATTGGGATGATTGTAATTTATTTTACAAAGGTAGAACCAATCGAAACATTGAAGTCAGAACTAAAGAACATCTCAGGGCTCTAAATGGAAATAGTGAATCTGAGTTTGCAAATCATCTTTTGAATAATGATTACACTATAGATAAAAATTCAGGTTTTAAAATACTTCACTCAGGATATAAAGCATCGCAAATAAATAATTTAGAAATTAGAAAATATGTTCATATAAAATCAGATATAATTAATAAGCAAAAAAAAATATAAACTCAATTTTAAATATTTTCCCACTCAACTGGTCTTTCCCGGCTAACGATATTGTTATTATTAATTCTGATAAACTCCGCCCACTCTTACCCCTCCCCCCTCCTACCACTTCTTCTTTCCAATTGTAATCTATATTTAATTTTTGACTTCGGTGTATACTTACTCCTGATGAGGTGAACTTCGTTCATGAAACATGTATTGGTTGAAAATAATAAAGTGATGTTAACAAAGTTATTTGTGTTTTAATAAAATAAATAATGCGATCACAAAGTAATAAGTTTCCAGAAGAAATCTTCTAATTAAACGCTTGTTAATGGTCAAGTAATTTTGCATAACTATGTGTATTGTTAGCTGCATATTTAAATATTCGCGCCAGTCATTTGGTTCGTTCTTATACCGCCAGAGGCGCGCTCTGTCGGCCATCTAAAGCCGCCGTGCGTATCGGCCATATTCAAGGAACGCATGATTTTTTATGAACGTCAAACATAATCACGTAATTGTGGATAATTTTCATTGTAATGTAATTAATCCAATGGATTATGAACTTTCTAAAACATATTTTCTTCGATGTTATCCAAAAATTATATGAGCAGAAACGATGTTTTTGAAGAAATCTCGTATTACATGTGGCGATCCTATTTCAGTATGAAATCGGGTCATAATTTTAAAGTCTTATTTTTTGGATCCGGTCGCCTGCAAACCGAAATGAACCTTACGGTTGTTAAAAATTGAGGGGCAGAGTGGTATTTTTTTGCCTGCAGACCCCCTATGCGGAATTTACCCGAAACATACGATTTGAATTCAACCAATCAGAGGGCCTAGACCATCCAGACGCTAGCGTAATAATATTATAGATTATTATATTGTTAATTAATCTATTAATTTGAGAAAATTATTTTAGTTAAATTAATTTATTTAAAGTAAAAAAATATACTGGAATTTAAGTTCGAAGGTCACTATTGATAAAAAAATATGAAAAAGGTACTGGAGTTCCTTATGAAGGTTTATCTCTGGTTCACTGTCAATTATTTCCGAAAGAAAAACTCGAAACCGATACAAAAATCCAATTTCTATTTAGAGACCATCAATCAAAACGCTGCAAGCTCAATCTAACGACATACATCATTATCGGCGAGGCTGGTCCTTTTGTAACGTCCGGAGCCCGGACTCCGGCTCCTGCTAACGTCGCGATATGGCTTTTCCCGCGGACAGTTTATTGCGTCACGTCAATATCCCACTGGCCTTTTTCCATGGGGGTGGGAAACATGAAAGCGACCCCCACACCCCACGCGGCATGGATACTGGACACCTACCACCCCGCACACTGGGTCAGGGAATGAATTTTGGTACCAAATAGCTACAATATTGAGGAAATTACACGCGGACGATACTAACTATCTGACTCCATCCGATGCACAATCTCTTGGCGCCACTTAACACTTTAAATTGATCCTTTTTAAATACATAATATTTTTTTTTTTAATGTAGGAAAACGACAAAAAATACATTCAAAAAATATCATTTTGTTAAATCAATCATTTTATTTATTTATTTATGTCTATTCTTGAATACACATTTTACAAATGATTACAGTGGTTTATATTGTAGTACAGAGAAAAAAGTACAGAAAAAAGGTATAAAAAATATAGAACATAGGTTGATATAGGTAAAACTGTGTGTGGGTGATATTGTATGTTACGTGAACACCTAACCATGAGAAGCTGTGCTGAGGTGTTAACGTGTTTGTGATTAAGTGTGACAGGTATTTATGTGTTGTAGTAGAAAGTTATTTATTATATTTTTTTTTTCACAGACATATATTGAAACATGAAAACACACATTCATATGTGCGTGTATGTATTTTTGGATAATTCTTGAAGAACGTGTATAATATTTAATTTTACTTATCATATTTTGGTTATGTTTGGTTTGGAATTATAATCTTTTGAATAAAGTGAATATCTTGATTTTTTATCTAGGCTACGATATGTTTTTTGAGAAAGTTTGTAGATGTATTTGTAGTCATTAGTTGTTTCAAAGTAATGGGCATACTGTTAAAAAGTTTGGTTGCGTAGTATTGAAAGTGTCTTTGTCCGTGTGTGGTGTGTGTTATCGGAATGTTCAGTGTTTTATTTGTTGATGACCTGGTTTTTTTATGGTTTTGGTTGATTTGTAATATGTAGATTATTATCATTAGGCAATGCATTACATTTAAAAGCTTATTTGGTGCATCATAGAAAACTTTACCCGTTCATTCATATATGTGGTACATTATTTATTATGTGCAGATGTACATGGTACGTAGTCCCCGTTAGCCTTAGGGATTAATAATTAATTTATTGCTACAAACGGAAAGGGAGAATTCTACCTAGGAGAACTATATATATGAGTGAAAGCTAGTCTTTTCTGTATCATGTTTAGTAATTTAAGTGACACCACGCAAGGGCGCTCCTATCTAAACAGTGACACATTATCGCCACTCGGTTGGGCAACGTTGAGAGGCAGTTTAAGGAAGGAGCTATAGTAATTTGAGGTAACTATGTACCTATTAAAAAAAAACACAATTGGGAGGAAAGACATTTTTGTCTTTTCATTGAAAATTCACCTATTTTCCTAAACTGACCCACTGTGCCCCGCCTGATGGACGGCAAGCCGGGCAGGCTGGATGGAATGGTTGCTAACGGGTAGCGTCGTTTTAGTCGTTTAATTGGAAGCGTTTTCATAAGCCGAATATTGCTATAGGTCCTAGTGCCTACCCACTGCCGACATTGAATTAGAATTAATGATTCAATTAATCTGAATATTGCCAATGTCTATATGTTTTTATGGGAAACTGACATTCTCAATATTATTCGGCAGGAGTAACAGAAAATATTGTTTTTAGGCTAATGTAATACAAAATAAGATCGATGACATGTCGCTCAAGTGTGTCAAGTTCAAATTTATGTTCATAAATACTGTTGTTATCGTGTTTATAATGGTACGTATACATTTGCGAACCCAAACGCGAACCGAGCCACGAATTACCGGAAAGGAACGAAGCAACTGCAAGCATCGTTTCGCGCTATTTGCGGTTGCTTTGTTCCTTTACCATAAGTTGAGGTTCAGTCGATCAGTTCGGCTCGCGTATGTATACGTAGCATTACACATCTCTCAATAATAATAATAAGACGATTTAATAATAATGGTGGAGACACATTACGCTATACGCAGCATGGCTTGGCTTGTTTCAACATATCGCTTGCCATACACTACCAATGGAAATGTATAGCGAGCGATGTGCTGAAATAGGCCAAGCCACGATAATATAGTGCGCTTATAGCGTGGTCTTGTCTTATTGGGTAATTCCAGATACAATTTATAAGTAAAACACGTGTGCGCTATGCCGTTGATGTTGTCACTGTTATCGGTGTTCGGTGACGTTGACATGTTTGACCAAAAAATTAATGTAGTAAATAACTGAAACTATAACAATGACATAGGCTTCCTGTCTCCAAAAGTTATAACATACACCAAACAAAGTTATGAAGGGACATGACATCAGCGAGGTGAATTAGTAGTATGAGAAAGGGAGCTAACTTAGAATGACGCCAGTTCAGAGGATAATGGCACAAAGCACTCAGAGCAATTACTATTAGGCATCGAAGGAAGTGAAACAGTGGACAGTGGACAGAGCGGCGGAGCCTCCGATAGAAAACAACGATGTGGATATCTGGGTTACAGCAACTGATGTTTTTCAAGGCAAATCGAGCGGAAATAAAGAATTCCGAGTCAATCTTCCCATTACCAAATTCGAATTCGAGTTATTTACACATTTCCCCGTGGAAAAGGTGTGAAAATAAACACACTTCACCAAAATCTACTCCGATGATGGACACTGTAATGCTGTTCAAAACGTTGACTAGAGTAGGAGGAAATGCAACACGGCATAATAACCCAAAAATAATCACGACAAGTGTGAAAATAAGTTTACATATTTGAAATAAATTAATGCCATACTATATCCTAATTTGACACTTTTAAGTTTAAGCAATTTAACCCTTTCGGCACCGCACTTGTATTTCCACATATATAGCTTATTAGCTTGATAACATTAGTTAATTATTATTTGAAAATTTTTGGGTTTAAATATATTTTTTCTTAATAGTTTTAATTTTGTTATAATTTGATTTGAATTATGTTTAGCCCTCAATACCTAAATAGATACTATTTTTTTTCTTCATTGCCTCGGGAAGAATACCGGTATTATAAGGGTTAACCTAAAATAATTATGCAAAAAATCATTGATCAGCCCTTCCGGCGTCCAGCTTTCACAGTTTTGATACAGTATCACTCATTTATTTCTAGATTTGCCGGTTCTTGGCTACCTTGTCAGCGCTACCAGAGATCGGACAACACTCTTGTCCAGGCCGTTGCCCAGTGGCAGGGAGCGCCTCTACACCAGAAATAGAGAATTTCACTCAAGCCACCATAAAGTCCTAATGTGTTCATCAATTTATTGCAGGCAGAGCATTGCACACACCGCTCTGTCCAGCTGAAATAAACATTATTATTATTTAAAACTTGAGCCCATCTCATCTATGGGCGACTACTACTTCAATTTCTCAATCAATGGCGCCATCTGTGATTTTAACAGTCGTTTGTAATTCGGGCTACAATACATGCTCAGGGGTTCCTTTAGGGATTGGAGATTGTGATGGTGATGTCGGCCTAATGTTAACTAATGAATTAGTTGTAAAAATATTATTTTTGTGATTAGGAAAAATTAAAGGCTAATATTATGTGAGCTTACGATATTACATACGCTAGGTAACCTCAGTAACCGTTTTGGGAACGGGAAGGTTAAACACGGCACTTCTGCTCAAGTAAAATAACGAAGCTAAAAAATCGGCTTTTAAAACGCTCTCGAACACATTGGTGCGCCCATCATCGCGCTCGAGTACTCTGAGCTAAATAATGACAGAAGAAGGGGGGGTTAGATAAGGGAGAATCCCTTTCCCCCTCCCGACCTACTGACCTAGAACGTCGCAAAAGGAACAGTCAGGAGGGACGGCGAAGGGTCGGGGGACTAGGAAACGGGGAAACCTTTCCAAGCATAGATTAACTGGCCCACTCCACAATTCTTGTAATTACGAACAGTTTAAATTGATTCCCGAAGGGAGAGAAATCTTCGCTTGTAATAATACCACGTATTCTTAAATATTCATGGGCTATAAGTTATAATAGGTAAATTAAGGTTTACATGACACATTTACAGATTTCTTTAAGTTACAAGACTAACTAGTTATATTTCTATGATAGACAAAATGTTTAAAATAACACAATATATTATTGCCTGTTGTATGCTGATGATGCGGTACTGATTGCTAATAGTATGGATGATCTGCAGTCTCTCGTGTCTAGGATGAACGAAGTATGCATGAAGAATGAGTTTAATGAATGTAAGTAAGTCTAAAGTAATGATGTTTGAAAGAGAGAGTACGAAAACAGTGTGCAATATAGCTGTGAATGAGGAATACTTGGAGCAGGTGGATAAGTTTGTGTATTTAGGAAGCATGTTTACGAGAGATGGGAAGGCTGACAGAGATATTGAAAGAAGAGTAAATGCAGGTAACTCCATTTATGGAGGACTGAACATAGTTAGCGCTAACAAAAAAATGTCCAAAGAAGCGAAGTTAGCAGTCCACAATGTTGTGGACTGCTGGTACCTACCCTGATGTATGGAAGTGAGGCATGGAACTGGCAAATAAAGGATGAAAGTAGATTGAATGCTGTTGAAATGAGATCCCTGAGGCGTATGTGTGGTAAAACCATGTATGATCGTGTGAGGAATGTGGAGATCCGCGAAGAGTGCAAGGCTGATGTAATGAGTAAGATCAAGAAAGGGACGCTTAGATGGTTTGGGCATGTAGAGCGAATGAGCGAAGAAAGGAGTGTAAGGAGAATATACGATGCAAATGTGAATGGTAGCAGGGGACGCCCGAGGAAGACATGGCACGACCAAGTGAATCAGATACTTGAGTCGGGCCATGTCAAGAGTCAGAACAATAGAAGAGTATGTATGAATGTGAATGAGGCAAGGAGTGTGTGCCATGACCGAGTTGTTTGGCGATCCGTCCTCTCTGCCTAACCCTGCGGGGAAACGGCGTGATGGTTAGTTAGTTAGTTAGACATATTAATTTACAGTTAATACATAAATAATATGTACATAAGCAAATAGTAATAATATATATCATTGTAGAAATGTATTATATATTTTTACAGCGCCCTTGAGGTGATTTTGCACAAAAACGGCGCTACACCAATCATCCAAATATTATTTTTATTATTAAGTTCTATTTGGTATCCTTTGCAGTTTTACACGCAGAGCTCTTTATTACGTGTGAAATTCTAATTTCATGTTATAATTTTTGTCTTATTTTATCTTAAGTTTTATCATGTCAAAGCCGAAAGGCTATAATAATTTAAATAAAACTGGAAAAAGGCAGAAGAAAAATCCTCGGAAAAAAAATCCCCGAAAAAAAAAACTTTAATAATTTCATCTGGTGGAGCCTTTCCGGTGTATTATATAATAGTATGTGTTGTATATTAAGCGTAGCGAAGTCGTACTTCAACTTGACTAATTTGCTTTTCGTCTGTCTGTAAATTTGTTTGTGTGTTCCGGGTCCGGTCAATCCTGAGAAGAAGGTAGCCGTGTTTGATAGTGCCTGTTTATTCCGCCAGACCGCGCTCATGCGCCCTGGCGAACGAGCTGTGAAACCGGAATAATCAACGTTCACTGAACTAGTTATTATTATTTAACAGTGGTATAAAAATTGCTGACTTTTACAGTAAACAAAGGAATGGGGCTTTTCTAGCAATATAACTCTTGATATGGCACACGTGCTGAAACATCCCCCGTCTTACCTGAGGGTATAAAAGTAAATTCACATTATTAAAATATATTCAACATTATTTCAGAGTTTCCCAAAATTACTACACTCCGGTATCCATTTTAGGACAATGATTTTAGCGGCACCATACTGTTGACAATAGTAATCGGGGAAATGGAATAAGTAGAACTGAAAACAAATAACCAGTGAGTATCTTTTTATATTTTTGGAAATGGTAACCGGGAAAAACAGAAAAATAAAAAACAAAACTATGAGACAACAGAACAGTGATAAAATAGAATAATGACAAAAGAGAATAATGAAAAAAAAATATTCGTCGTAATAAAATTGTCATCTTTTGACGTACAGCCAAACGAGCATACGCCGCGCCGCCGAATGCGATGTTGCTAGGTTACAACTTGTTTTCAACTACAGTCACTAAAATACGTTTGTTAGTACAATTATTTCAAAACACAACTTTTAAAGTCTTTATTCAATGTGTAACTAAAACACCGTTTACCGGTTATGTAGTGTTTTTTTTATTAGTAGAGCTGTAAATATATAATGTTGGGTAAGGTCAGGTTCAACCGCGTCTCCTTTTATACGTTCCCGAACCACAGTTTTGAAAACACTTTCTCGTAATATTACGAAGAAGTACATTTGAACGAGAAACGGTGACACCATTGTCATATTTATGTAATTTTCCTTTTAGTTACTCTCGTAAAACATTTTGTTATTATTGTTGGTATTCTTTTGGGGACTTTTATCTGCATCTTGATACGGGGAATAGCCGAAACCTTTAGATATTATTGCGCAGTTACTGTGAAAGCGCCTTTGTTATTATTGAGAGATATGGCCAGATAAATACTCGCGCATAAGCAGATTTTCCCCGTCAATGTTGGGAAAAGAATTTTTGTGAAAACAATAAAAACGTATTGTGTAAATGCGTAATACATTCAATATCACACAGGTATTTGACAACAATTTAAAAGGATTCATTATTTTATAATATGTAGGTGATAATTTAAAGTAATAAAATGAACAAAATAACAATTCGTAAAATAAAAATAGAAAATAAGTAAAAAAAAAAAACATGAATTAAAAATGACGCAAGTGGAGGATATTTGACAGCATCCAGTCTCCAGAGGACAATCTGGGAGGGACTCCATCCAGGCAGCCATGGTAGTGATGATGGTATTCTTGGATTGAAGTTAGTAGTCTGCGCCATAAGCTTCCTATGAGGTGACTCTGAAAGAGTGCACTCGTCCCTCCAGGAACAATTTCGTAGCGCTGCAGTAAGTCGGTAGGCGGAATAGCTGGGGATAATTTTTTTTTGTAGGTGACTTTTAGCATATGCCATTGAGATGCAGTGTATTTACCCACAGTTGACATATACAGCGATGTGCAGAATGCGATAAACAGTATATTTTTTTGTAATTATTGGTAATTATAAGTATTTAATTACATTTGAGAGAGGGGTGTCAATTTCAAGCATGAATTAATTTTATGTTTTCTCTTATTTCAGCCGATTAACAATTTAATATTTTTCATAATGTTTTTCAATATAGAGTTCATAAGGTTCCATGATAAATCAACACATTGACAATTCAACACACCTTTAAAAAGTGATATAAAGTCATTAGAGACGATGAAAAAAAAAACTTTAAAACTAACCTAACCTAACCTACTTAACCCAGTTAATAAAGTTTTTGTTTCATCACTTTCCATGACTTTATATAACTTTTTAAAGGTGTGATGAATTATCATTTTGATGATTTATCCGGTCACCGTTCATAAACATTCAAAGTTTGTTTAAAATTTCGTTTACATATGTATTCCACCTGAAATGGGAACCTTAGGTTTAACAATTATTTTATAAGCAATAATTATTAGCCTGAAACACTCATCCACATTGAAAAATCTCCTGATAAAAAATACATGACGCCAACGGGACTTGAACCCGTGTTCTTTCGAAAGGACACGGGTTCAAGTCCCGTTGGCGTCATGTATCTTTTATCAGGAGATTTTTCAATGTGGATGAGTGTTTCAGGCTAATAATTATTGCTTATAACAGGGCTTCCCAAACTTTTTTCAACTGTGACGCCCTTGGGAAGTTGCCATATTTTTGCGACGCCCCCCTCCCCCCCCAAGTAGCTTATCCTTATTATATTGCAGCTTAAGGTTGGAGTCACAGGACAATTCTATTAACTGTTCTTTTTCTGCTGTCAAAAGTGTTGATGGTGAGGTCGACTGGAAAGTGTTTCTAACCCAGTCATATTGCTCCAGATTTTCGCTCCGAAGTGTGCGTGTGGAAGACGCTATAAAGATTGCCTCACGACGCCCCTGGGAATATCCCGCGGAGCCCGGGGGCGTCGCGACTCACAGTTAGGGAAGCCCTGGCTTATAAAATAATTGTTACCCTTTGTGCTATGCATAAAAAATCTTGTCTTAAACATTAGTTTACTAAAAAAATAATAACCTTAGGTTTATTAATAAATATGCTTAATAGCTCTCTGCACATTTACAAGACTTTAATTTAACTTAAAGCGCCAACTGCTGCTGAAGCATTCTCCTCATTCAGAAATTCTACTGGGTTAATTTAAAGCGAAATGACGTAAGGTTATTTTTTGCAATAATTATTAAGATCGAAGACCAAAACCGCAAATTGTTTAATGCATGAAATAAGAAAACCGTTTACTTAGATTTAGTGGTCACTTGGAAACGTGCTCGGTTACCAATCGATGTAAATTATTTAACACGTTTATCATTTAAAAAACACAAAGGTTGCTTTTAGGTAAGCTGTATTTCATGCAATCCAGATTACAGTGTGAATAAAATGATGCTGTGGTTTTCCAAATTAATAGTGGGAACGTTTAAAAATAAATCGACTGTAAGTGGGGATAGGAAATGATTTGAAATGGGCGGAAATAGAGCATAAATCTAGTGGGAACAGAGAATTAATATATAATATGTTGGACTCATGGTGACCTTTGGGAGGGTTGTTATTTTGATTTTTTCTGTATTCGGTGTATTGTACATTACAGTCATTATATTTTATTACCATTCTAAGCATACGCCCGTATTGTGGTGGTCGATCCAGTTGGATTTCATTGAGTGATGCTTTTTTCGTGAAAGGAAGGGGTTGTTGAAGTAGTTGGTAAGAATTTCAAAGATTCTTTCATCATTTCCACGAAAGGAGAGCCCAAAATCGTAAAAGTTGAAAAAATTATTCATCTTCAGGTAAGATTATATAATTGTTAAAAGCATTATAGAGGAGGATGTAATCGAATTTCAACATTGTCAAAAAAATGTATAACAATAATTTACTATTTTCAAAGGCAACAACAAAAACATGGCGAGGTAACACATTCGTTCGCTTTGGAGAAAAATAAAATTATGGAAATACTAAAGGAGCGTTAACAGCTTCATTGAAAATTATACCACGGTTATTTGGTATTACACCGACAAAATAAATGATAATATGGGAAATGTGTTCGCGTGACGGAACAAACGTCATTACTTTTAAAAACACTCCTACAAAGTAGAAAGGAACATTAAAAATAATAATAATTAAATGGAGTGTTGTAACCGTTGATAAATAACTTACTAGATGAACTTTTCGTTATAATAAAAGTTCGGAAAAATATGCCGAAATATAATAAAAAGTTTATTATTTGGTAATATTCAAGTTTGAATTCAGTTTTTTTATTATTAATACGATCACTCGTGCCTTGCAAACGTGTCTACTGCATTAAATTTCTTGCGATATTATTATTTAACATTTTTTAATATGAGTTTTGTTAAAAGATGTAAATATAAATTGGAAAAGAAAAAATGGCAGAATATGCGAGAAAAGAATATGGAAGAAGGGGAAATTTATTATTAATGTAATTTAATTGATTCTTGAAGGTGTGTTAAATCATAAAAAAATATTTTAAACAGTTTATATAATAAGTTTTTAAAATCGTTTTACTTGCAACTAAGCATTGTTTTGTTAGCTTTACTAATTTTAATATTCTCTCTCAAAATCAGGCAGGTACTAATAAAATATGTCTGAGGCGGATATTCATGCATAACTCATTACAAAACTCTATGCGAAAAAATATCATATTTAGGGGAAAATCATAAGTGACCTTTTTATGATTTTTTTTTTCGATCCCGAATTAATACATCGAATAATAAATATTACACAACACCAGAAGTAACGAAGTTATTGATATAGAGATGTTCACCGCGAGCCCCGTGCTGCCCGTCAATATTTTTTTAGATCATTAATTCCGGGACCTTAATCAACGCCCATAAACTTAGGAATACCTGTATCCAGTATTATTACAGTATACAGTTTGATGGGTCGCCAGGGAGTCCCCCTGAACAAATCAACCATGTGGGTGTGCGGAAATTTGCATATTTACATAACTCGAACAAGTTAGTTTTACGTGGAAACGGGTCGACACAACTCTCCTAACAAGGGAGTGTCGACTAATTAGATAATCAATCACGTTAATAAACAATGCCAAACAAACTACTCTATCATAATATTCATTTTTGCAGAGTTCTTGTTTCTGTTACGCGTCTGTCTACAATTCTACAAAGGTTTTTAATGTTTATTTATCTTACACATAATTATTTTTCTTAATAGCTTGAGCTGTATTTAGTGGCCAGATACAGACGGATAATTCTCAACCTTACTTTTATCCTCCGCACAGCTTTCAACCTTAAAATATTACATTTAAAAAACCATGCTCTGCAGAGAATATTTCTTCCGCAACCTAATATTCGTTGAAAATAATGATTATTCACAAAATAAAAAAATGAAATCAATATAGCATTAATATTGTTGAAGTATAAGGGTAGTTAAATCCATTGGTTTTACAATGGTTTGACATCACACGTTTTTCATAGATCCCAACAAATTCAAAAGAAAGAAAAAAATGACAAACCTGTCAAAGGAAAACGACAAATTGAAAGAGTGTGAAATAATGTGCAGCAGATAGATGGGAATAATTTTCCAGTTACACATAAAGGGATCACTCCACGCCCAAAGTACCAGGATCACAAGAAACAGTGCAGATACTGTAAGTTCATGAACCACTGAAATATGTACTACAAGTTTTCCACATTTGTTGTTTGGTATTCATCTCGCGAGGCGCTTTGATGTCGGCCATCCTACCGTCCTGCTACTTGATAGCTCACTACACAAGATGATATCCGCGTGCCTGGCCGGAGGCAGGTTCTACCGAGCGCTTCTCCTCTAGTCTCTAGTACCCGGGAGCCCATAATAATGTTTGGATATCTTCCGATTCTGCTTTCTGATCTATGGTTAAATGATTATTATCGTAGAAGGTAGGTACTTCTCGGTCATCGAGAAATATTAAGATTTAATACGGAAATTGATAGAATGCTTTGCTGCAGTAATTGGCAAAGTGTGGTCCATGCTCTATTTCTGAATATATTTACAAAAAAGGTGTTCATGCCTGCATACATGTCATATACCTAATTTTAAGTGGACTTAAGGAAGAATTGCAAAGAGAAATTTGAGTAATAGTAAAATATCATCATTTAAACATACATATCAAAGTGACCAAAACTGCATAATATTATTTATCTCCATTTTTCCATCTCCGTTCTGGAACGATGTGCAATTAAACTATGTATTGAAATTTAAAAAGCCAACAGGTCACAGGTCATCACACGTATAAAACATTTTATAAAAGTTACATTCTGTGTGGAACGTAATATCATTTGACATATTGATGTGAGCCAGCAGTTGGCAATTTAAAGATTCTATTTATGAAATACCATTACACCGAATCGATAAGATTAAGTGAAAGTAAACAAGAGTCAAACAATAAGAAAAGAAAAAACGGCCGGGAGACGCGATTGGCAAACTACCTAAGAAAGGCCGACACAACTAGTTAGGTCGGATTACAAACAAACCGTCGTTTGCCGAATATTCTGCCAAAACCAATTCGGTTTAATGCACTAGTTCGAAGGTTCAATTAGCGTGCCTACACACAGCGGGAAATCTGGGCGAAGGAATTAAAGAGAACGCGTTAATGCCCCGTAGTTATCATTCAAAGATGGTTGGAAAGGGAGATATGTAAATACGAATGTTAGAGGGAGCGCGCTGATATTAAAAAACTATTATAATTACAATAAAAACACATAAATTTGTTATTGACCACCATAATTTTATTGTACTCGAATTCAGAAAATCCCTAAAGTTTTTTTTATTTTTTATATGTTCTTTATTCAGTAAAGTTTATACATTACAGTAAACGGGTAAATTTTTGGCCACCACACTAGGCACATGCCCGTGTTGTAGTGGTCAAAGTATAACTAATAACCAAATCTTTTAGTCCCATTCTAGATATATTTCCAGTTAACCGCTCTGTTCTTCCTCGAAATTCCGTAATTATCCATTTCACTTTGATCACCTCTCCCTTGAACACATATTTTTTTGTAAAAATATTCAATATTTTGTATCGTTGATTCGTTTTAATATTCTTCCTATGAAGGGTTCTTCCGAAATCGGTAGAGTATGAATAAAATTAAAGTGGTCGATAGCAAATTTATGTGTTTTTATTGTAAATTATGACAAGTAACAAACTTAATGCTTTTTACAAATAGTTAAGCGAAAATTATGAAAATATTTAATAAAACACGACTCGTTTGAAATAGAGCAAAAATCTCTCGACAACTGCTTTAATTGAATTTAAAGATGCACTCGACATATGAAATAACTTTCGGAGCTTACTTTGCGATTTTTTTCTATCGGAGGAATTTCAAATAATTACCGTTTCGGCATTACAGATGTATAGATATTATCTTAAAAAAATAACTTCTCTTTTTTAAACTTAAAAACTTAAAGGGTTAAAGAGAAACATGTTATAAATCGGCAAAAATTGGAAATGCGGGGGATTAATAATTAGTACCGTGGATTTCTATTGAAAAAATACAAATATTAAAAAATAATAATATATTAAGAAACTTTGAATGTGTACGTAAGTTTAAAGTAAAATACGTATTTTTCTTTTGACTTAATAAAAAAAGTAATACAAAAATGCGAACACTATCTTGGAAGATTTACAATATGTAAGTAGGGTAAGTATATTTTGTATACGTATTATATACAAAATATACAGACATTATTTTTCTTCTTTTTTTAAACATTTATTTTATAATACATATCAGTATATTATATATATTTATTTTTTATTTACCTTACGAGTAAATTATTTTCCTGTTTCCAGTCTTACTGGTTTGCAACAAACATGAATAATTATATGCAAATACGAATGAACATACTTACTTTATATTTTGCTTTATTTACAGTTAGGTGTTATTATTTAGATTTGATGTTAATCTTAGTATTAGCATTTGATTTTTTTTGTATATAGTTATGTAATTATCCATGTATTATGTTACACTTACATACATAAATTGTCAATTACCTTTGTAAAAACCCGATAGGGCGTTAATGAATAATAAATAAATAAACTAATTATTCGATATAGCTAATTTGCCTCATGACAGAATTATAAAACATTTTTTAGAATGTAATAGAGTTTGACAAAAAAGCTAAAAACAACCATTTAGGTTACCTGTCACTAATCAAACTGAAGCTTATAGGTACGCATATATTAGGCATTATAAGCAACAAATAATCCAATTATTATTATTATTAGGTATCCCACAGCTATATGATCCCCATATAAGCACGCAATACGGTATAAGGAACGTCCCGGACTGAAATACAATACGGCGGTTTTGGCAGTAAGCACTAAGTACGGAACTAAGTGGGCTAGGCGGTATTTACGCGTGGACAGGGCATTTGTGAACGATTCGGTAAACTTAATTACAAAATGCCAACGGTTCGCTACTACCTATTAGATCACATGCCAAATGTTCTATTGTAGAGTAAGCTGAAAACAAGTAGTTACTCTATTTGCACGTTAATTGACTAACAATAGATTTGAATTGTTTTGATCAGTACACGTGTAAATAGTATGATAATTAACTTAATGCGGGGTAATGTAGCCTTAACGTGCACATTTATTAATCTATAACGGAGATGACGAACATATATTATTTAGTGTCTCAAATAATATGCCCAAGTACACACTACACATGCGAAAATATGACAGGTTCACAGCAGAAAGCCTCACGGGTTAAAACTTTTGCAAGCCTTCCATTATTGTACAAACCAAAATTTTAGCTAAAAAAAACACTGGATATTTTCTATTTCGTTTAATCGTTCAATACTTTCAACACTTTTGTTCAGTTTGCAATGTTTTCTGTGTATTTCAAATGTGCTGAAAATAAATTCTGTTTTAGAATGTAGACAAAATTATCTTTTCGGTGTACGCATTTAAAAAAAATATAACTATTTCTAAATAGAAAAATTTTAATGTCAAACGTGAAAATGTTTTTAAAAACGCTAACCACATATTTTCTTAAATTTTTACTCCAATCGTAGAAAAATTGAGAGAACTCGATCATTTGAAACACATTCGTTATGTTTGGGTAATTTGTAAGAAAACTGTATCACTTTTATCTAGTTCATATAAGAAAAAAATATGTAAAATAATTTTTGAAGTTAAACCAATTGTTAAAATACCGACGTGAAATATGAATTATTAATTTTGGATATTTTTAGGATTTTATTAATGGTATCCAGTATAAATATTTGAAGCAAACTGGAAAGAATTATTATTTCTCTCTCTAAAGTCAAAAAAATACGTAATCCCGCATGAGAAAAAAAAAGATAAAAATACTTTTATAAAATATGGACGCTTGGTCATATATGACTCTAAAACGCTGGAGGGGTTAAAAAATCACGTTTAAGAAAAAAAAATATTATGTGAAAAAAAGACCATTGACAACGAAAATGGAGACGATGGCGATGACGATGGTGTGTTAAAAATGTGCATTATTTATTTAAAAAATAAATCAGCAATCGCTAAAAAAATTCATTTCGGACATTAGTAAAATTGCACTTTAGATTGGTTCTGCATTTTACCCGATGACGTGTTTCAGTAAAAATCGTAGTTTTTCATTAGGTTTTTAGGTAAACGCTGAAATTGTACGAATACATATATAAAGGCGTATTTGAACACGTTTTATTGTACCTATTGCGACAAAATACATTGAAAATGGAGATATTTATCGCTATTCTGGTGAAATAAACAAGTTTTTGTGCTCCTGTCGTAATTAAAAACAGCCACATAATTAACTTTCTGTCATAGCAGTGCTCCTGCGTTCGTGCTTGTGGAACCTTACAAGAAAGCTAACTGCTTCTGTTTTTTTCATTTAAAAAAATGAGTAAAACGGTTCCGTGATGAATTTAGTGCCACAGGGCGATATTATATAAAATTTTACAGTAAAATAAACACGATTAATATTTGTTAAGCTGATGAATTCAAAAACTGTTTATTATTATTTCTGGATTTGGTTATTATATAAATGTATTCCATGTTTAGAAATTAAATTTTTCACGCAATAATTAATTCATCTGGATTTAATTCGATGCGGTAACGTCTGGTTGCAAATATTTATCTCTTAATTGATATTTCATTTTTCTTTTAATTTTTAACAGTCATTGGTAAATATGAATAAAATCATTTGTTCACTGCGGTTTCCCACACTACAAATTAATTTCCAACATTTTAAATAGAAAATAACGAATGAGTAATCTTATGCATATTTAAGTATACATATTATTGTAAAAAATCATTATCTCATGGAGCCCATTGAAATTAGTACCTATGTTTTATTACAACCCGGATGAAAGTTTTGTAAAAATATTCAATTGCAACGAAATATAAGGCCAAAGACCAAAAAGAAAACCGATTGAAATGCACATAATGACGTAAATAGCGAGGTACTTATTTGAGGGATATAAAGCAAATCGATACGAGAGTTGGGGGCCTTTCAAAGACCGCTCAAATACGTCGAAGCTTACAGCAGTACTCCGCAACCTGTGTGTCACTGAGCGGATGCTGTGGATTTTGTGAACATAATTTATCCTTTGTAAACGCAATTTTTAAGTCGAAACCGGTGGGCTGAGTTAAGGGTGATGAATATTGATCGTTTTACACTGAAGTATAAGGCTATCCCGAGAAAAAGTTTTGGCTAGATTGAATCCTAAAACTAACACGAATTTCTTGAAATGTTTACGAATTTAATGTGTTTTCCAGTGTGAGTCAGCACGTTTATCTAAATGTCTTTTGTGTAAGCAATGAGAACTCTGTGATGGTGTTTTCTGTCGTGGGTTTGAAAGTGCCTTTGCCAATACAACTGCATTGAACATAATAACTGCAGTTAGAATGCGAGAATGTTTTTTTTTCAGTGTGAGTCCGCACATGTTTGTTTAATTATGAAGTTTTGTACACAAATACTATATATTTTAAATGTGGATAACAGTCGGAAGAACAAGAGAATGTTTTTTCTTCGCTGTGTATTCGAAGTTTGTTTATTTTTATTATTAATCTTGAAAACAAAAATATGAACATGTTTCTCCTGCGGCTGCATTGGAAGGTGCCGATACAGACGTAGAGTTTTTGAAATTGACCTAGTTTGAGAAAAAAACGCGGTAAGCCAAGGTATTATATTTCCTCTTATGCAATGTTTTTCTCAAGCGCACCGGGTGAATGAATTTGAATATTTTGGGGGGCATTGCAACCCTGACTTTCACAGAAAATAAAATGATGGCAACACTAGCACAAATGTCGACACGGTGCATGTTGAGGTTATAGTTAATTCATGGGTTTGTGGACTTGTATTATAATCTATTATTGTTTTTAATGAGACATGTGGTGAGCTTCTTCTTGCAAAACTTTTACTTAGTAAAGTTCTTTTACTCTGAGCCAAAAACAATTTTCTGCTTTTGCCGACGCTACTATTTTTTTTTTGATGCCTTAAAGTAGGGCATGCCAAAGATAGGGTTGAGAAACACTGCTGTTATAAAGTATGTATATTTTTATCAACAAAAAATTATGTTAAATTTGTGCACCAGTTTTTACTTTCGGTGTGCCGCGGAATTCTGGGAAGAGGTTCAGTATGCCGTGGGCGATAAAAGGTTTCGGAGAACTGGCTTACAGCGTGGAACATCCACGTTGTCATCCTAATAAATAGCGACATGCCAGTGTACACATTTCAAAGGGCTGCTGTAGATACGTAGTGTTTACCAGCGCAATGTTTACAAATGAGGAATACGTAGTACTTAGCCAATGAATAAAGCGGCAGTCGGTAACAAGAAGTAGCAACGGAACGTCTCGTGCCCTGCAAAGTCTGTACTGCCTATACACAAAGCACAAAGCATCGGGTTTTTTTTTTACCCGGGAAGCTGGTAACTGGCAAGTGCTCGCTCGGTGAGATAAGAAGAGTAGTACCCGCTAAGAGGATTTGGCTAACTACGGGCACGGAGTATCATCGCGCGGAAAGGAGGCTTCGGAAAAATGCGTTACTTTGCTCCAATTTTGTTCGTAATAGGAAAAGAGGGGCCGTAAAAAGGATTTCGCTAACAACTGGCACGGAATTACGTCGCTCGGAAACGAAGCTCCGGAAAACGTATAGTAGAAATGCGTTACTTTGCTCCAATTTTCGGAAATTTTTGTTCCCATTAGGAGGCTTTTAAAATTTGCTTACTTTGCTCCATTGGTGTTTTTTTGCGTTAGGAGACTTCAGAAAAAGTTACCGTTAAAGTGGTGCACTTTTATCACGATTACTTTTATGTCTTTTTTGTCATATTAGGAGGACGTTTTTCGTACATGCCGATTTTGTCGTTTTGTAAGTAATTAACTAATGTTTTAAAACCTTCGAAAAGTACAGTTTAAAAAAAGTTTTTGAGAAGAGTTCTTTGTCCCAGTCACGAAAATCGATTGGATTTTCAGTCTGGTTTCGAACCGTGGAAATATAATCATAGAAAAACTTACAACCCTTAATATGTGTAGCATATATTTTTTTTAAATGGCAAAATTACCCGCTGTAAAGAAACATACATTTACGTTACACCCGTATGCGACGACGAATTGAAAAACAAAAATATTAAGAAGTTGAAAATTTTACATAATATGCAAATGCAAATCACTTCTGGAGACGATGAAGCGTATTTGTATTTTATGCACGCCGGTGTGGCCTAAATGTTAAATTATCCGCGAATAATTCCAAATTTAGTATTTGTTCAACTGGTAAGTGGTGAGTTTTGTTCTAGGAAATGTAACCAAAAAGGTTGATGCGCAGAAAATAAAAATAATGGTGATATTTTTCAAGTTGGAATTTTTTTTACTAATTGATTGTTTGCAGGGTGCATTGTGAATTGAGTCAAAGTGAATATATTCATAGCGAATCCAACGGGGCGGGCAATAATAATAGGTCTCGCATTCTCTCTAGAACTGGAGTGAAAGCTCTAGATATGCAAGAGAGTATATGGTAAGATTAAGGCTCAGTTGTTTCTCAAGATTCATAAAAATAAAGAACTAGATGCGGAAGCTCGACACGGCACAATAACCCAAAAAATAATCACCATGATATGTATTGTGTATATTATTACAAAGAAGTAAATTTTAAGTATAATAGTTGGTATATACAAGGTGGGGCAAAAGAAATGTCAATAGTTCGAGTTGAATCTTGCTATCATACATAAAAGATAGCAGCCAATAAAAATGTGCGGTGAGAAATGAAGATAATGTTGGTAGTTCTCATTCGAAGTATGATACAGTTACATATGACCGAAGGAGCTAGGGTCACATTAGCTCAGTTGGTAGAGCGGCGCCCCGGCAAGGAGAGGGTCTTGGGTTCAAGTCCTAGATGTGACCGTACCTTTTTCCGATTTTTTTGTTTCAATTTTTTGTTTTACGATCGCTAATATTGTCTTCAATAATTAAATAATATTTTTATTTTCCTGTAATCCACTGTAAACTGACTATTCAATGTATTTTTAAACCAATGTTAATTATATTCTCGTTTGAAAGGTACGGAACAATAAAATCAGCGCTTCCCCATTACGTAAATACTAACTATTTGTATACTATTATTATTACGTAAACTAAAATTGTTGGGAATAAGAGGGAGTATGTTGGAATGGTTTAAGAGTTATCTATTAGGAAGGTACTTAGCAGTCAAGATAGATTCGTTCACTTCTTATACATTTGCTGCCTCGAGCGGAGTACCACAGGGATCTCACTTGGGCCCAATATTATTTTGTTTGTTTATCAATGATATTGTTAATATTTTTACTAATGTTAAAGTCCTGTTATTTGCCGACGATCTGAAGATATACAGAATAATCAAAGACGATGACGATCGCGCAATTTTGCAGTTGAACCTTAATAAACTATGTGCGTGGTGTTCTGTCAATGATTTGCAACTAAATTTAGGTAAATGCCAGATTATCAGTTTTTACAAAGGCAAAAATCCACTTAATTTTTCCTATTTTATGAATGGTGCTAATCTTCTTCGTGTATCACAGATTCGTGATCTTGGTGTTATATTCCACGAGAGTCTACAGTTTAACGAACACATCGATGAAATAACAAGCGATGCGATGAGAATACTAGGTTTTATTTTGAGAATGGGAGCAAATTTTAAAAGTATGTCAACATTAAAACATCTGTATTGCTCGTTAGTACGAAGCAAATTAGAATACAATTCCACCGTATGGTCACCGTACTACAAGGTCCATTCTCAATCATTAGAAAAGGTACAAAATAAATTCCTTCGGTACATTAATTTTAAAATGAAAATTCCAATCGAATATATAAATTACAATAACTTGCTTGCTGAAACTAAACTTCTTAAATTATCTGATAGAAGAGTGTTAATTGATTTGCTATTTTTATTCAAAATTATTAAATCTTTAATTGACAGCCCTAATTTGTTGGAACTTATTTGCATTAATGTTCCTGCTAGGCAAACTCGCAGTAAAGATACTTTTAAATTTAACAAGAACCTCAACACTAATTATTCTATTTTTTCACCAATTCCTAGAATTCACAACCTTGCGAATAAATACTGTGAACTTATAGATATATTTGGTTTTGACAATTTTGTGAGCTTTAAAAGGCAACTTATTTCGATTCTATCGGCTAATAATTAACTTTTATAGCTTTAATAATTTTATTACATCTTCTCCCATTCGAAACCTTTCAAGTAAATTATATCCATATTTGTTTGTTTTTTATTTGCTCTACTATACACTTATAATTGTATGCTTATACCTACTAACTACTTTTTATACATAACACTATGTTCCATCTCAGATCTTATTATTTCTTATTCATGTCGATATTGCTAAATTCTATTAGTTTTTGCTTTTTACAGGTGCAACTCTTATTTTGTTATTTTTTTTTTTAAATCTCTGTTATAATGTTCTTTACCTCACGAGTAAGTTACACTCTAATTTATATTGGTTTATCGATTTGTTAAACACACAATTAATACTGGGTTTAAACACACCCACTTACTTACTTTTTATGTTGAACTTTCTTTTACTTACTATTTCATGCTTGGGTATATTTTATATTGAATCCATCTTATTAGTGTTTTGCTAATTTGCACAAAATTTTATTATATGTGTTGCTTTCTTACAATTAACTCCATTTATCTTCTCATGTTCAATTATTGTAATCAATGTAAATGTATATTTTCATGTAAAAGCCCATTAGGGCGTAAATAAAATAATAAATAAATAAAATAAATAAATAAATAAATACTAATGGTACCTCAATGTTAATTGTTCTGTAATGCGTGAATTTAAGTTAATTACCACCAGTAATTGATTTCCCCGTTCTTATAAACATAAACATGAACAAAATGTAAGGTACTACTTACCCCTATTGATTTATTTAAATAGACATTTTTACCCGCGAATTCTGTCGAGTAGGCGCAGTAGAAATCACCCACAAATAAGTGTTTTATGATCATGTACAATTATCTACTGAATAGTAATTTATATTTAACATGTTAATTTACTACTTTGTACAAAGATATAATAATTCTATTATCTTTGACTTTGTAGCATTTAATAACTTTATTGTTAAATAATATTAAGTAATATGTATGAACTCACAAAAAAAAACTATATACTATACACTATTTGAAAGAAGAAGACGAGGATATCCATGATAGACGTACCTACAACGATCAAGTGAAACTTAATTTGGTTCATGTCAAGAGTCAGCGTAACAGAAAGAATGAGACAATTTATGAATATGAAGGAATCAATGTGTGTACCACGATATAGTACCTAGTGTGGAGATCAATCCTCCCTGCCTACCACTGCAACGATATGGTTCATTCTATTTCCCAAATTACGAATAACTGCGACTTCATAAGAGCAAAATATTGCTTTTGCATTGATTGAAAACTAAGCTAGCATTTATTTAAGTCTATGAACATTTAACCCGCGACAACTGGGTGAAAATTATATTATAGCCTAGCACCGCTCGCCCAACTAACATACTCGTATTATTAACCAGAAACATTTCATAATCGTAAACATATTGTTCTCGTATCCAGACGGTATGTATATCTTGCAATACTAAGATTTAATACAGTGCATAATTCTATTGATAGCCCATTATTCTTGGAATGCTATGGCTTATAAATGTCTGGAAATTTCGGCCGTAGTCGTCGCTACGACATGTTCAAGATACCACACGGAAGAACAGATGTTCTAGCACAGCATAGCATGACAAGAGGAATGGTGCTATTGAATGAAATTTATAAAACAGTAGATAATAATACTATTTAATTACTCTTTAAATAACCATCAAACCATGTTAAGAATGTCAAAATAAAAAAAAATTGTAGGTGTCATCAATGGGTAATAAATCTCGGTATTTTTTTTTTGTTAAATGCAAAAAAAAAATATCTTTTTAATTTACAGCTGAAAACTTTAAATAATGAGAAGGTTTGAAGATTAAAGACACCTTGTGTATGTAGGTACCTAGTACCTGCCCGTGTAGATTACGCAGCGTGGAAACCTGAACGATCGAAGTGTTCATAGACTTTTTCACACTTTCAAAAATTGGCAATTCCGTGCGGGTGGATAATAAAGCCACTTGCGTGCCAGGAGGGCGGAAGTGTATCACTATATGAATTGAATTACCCGCTTTGAGGGCTGGGAGAGGATTTCCTGGACAAATCCTATCTATTGGGCGGCGTTCGGTGGAAAATTGAAGGTATGTCAGTTGTTGAAGATCGAAAATAAAGGAAAGAAGATATTTTAATTGGACGTTTAAAAATAAATAAAAATCAGTTGTTGAAGATCGGAAAGAATTGAAAGAGGAAAATTGAAGGTATATCAGTTATTGAAGATCGAAAAAAAAGGAAAGAGGAAAATTGAAGGCATATCAGTTATTGAAGATCGAAAAGAAAGGAACGAGGAAAATTAAGGGAATATCAGTTATTGAAGATTGAAAAGAAAGGAAAAAGTGAAGGTAGGTATATGAGTTGTTGAAGACCAAAAGGTTGGAAAATTTTATTTTGGTTGCCAATGGAATATAACTATGAAAATTCCAATCGCTCACATTCACTGAGTCAACTCATAATTCAATTTAAACATTATAGTTTTTTCGGTATAAAATAATAAAATAAATAATACGCCATTTGTATTTTTTAAATCAGCGTGTCCGTTTCATATGACTGCAATAAAGTTTATTGATTAGATTGCAATACCTATTGTATTTTATTAGCAACCAAATACCTAGCTAATATTGTGGTATTTTTTTTAAACAAGAGCTGTGTTAATATTGCTTGCGTAAAATGCGTTCGAACCAAAACGGGACAAGGTCGTAACAAAATATTTATACATTTCGCTACCCCAAAAGCAATAGTGTATAATATATATATTTATAAAAATAATTTTCAGATAGTATTTGGTCAACAGTAAAAGGTCAGTGTTGCTCTTAGTAACCGGAAACTTAAATACTAAGATTTTAATTGTAATACAGGCATATTTTTATACTGATACAAAAAATTTCAAAGAAAGATAAACATTCCCGGATAACCGGGGTAATCGATAAGGATAACCGGGTAATAATCTGAAAATTCCTCCTACTTCCATAATTACTAACGGAAAATGTCGCTGTACAATGATGCAGGACTAAACCAGCAGAGGATTTAACTTGCGCTTAACAACGCTTTTAACCACATCTCTATTAACCGGTCTAAAATATAACATTTTATTTTTTGAAAAACTTCACCTCAAGGGCTCTTTAAACTTACCTGCTATTTCAGGGGGCCTACTCTGTATCTTTCGGGTTAAAAACCCAGTATGTTCGTGGTTTAACATTTCCTTGCCGGTGCTGTCAACTGAGTGAACATCGTCTCTAATTAATAAAATATCTATGTAAAGATACTAAACAGACTAAAGATACTACAGGATTCAATTTTTTTTGTATTCCTCCGCAACACATGGAAGTATCGCATTAAGTAATTACAATATATAAATATTTACCAAATATATAGCACCGGAGGACGTGGAATTTACATTTAACATCGTAAGGGAAGGGTTAATACGGGCTTGTGACGTGGCTAAACCGGCGGCAGGAAAGTTTCGAAATATACAGCACGTGGTCGTCGCATAAACAAAATGATAACCCTTTCATAATAATATTTAAAAAATACATACTATACATACTCGTACAATATCCAAGGAACCTAAAGTAATACCACCGAGTTACAAGATTCTCCTAGAATAAATCTTCCAAGTATTTTACATAGAAAGTTACAAATACGGAAAGTCGAGGATAATAACTTTTGATTTGAGTTTGCTGCTTCCGTAATATTCTATTTCAATCTGCAAGCATCTGTAACTGGGATTAAGGCCGCGCCAAATACCTGCGCTAATAACTAGATCAAGTTGACTCTTAGGGGAGTAGGTCACTTGCGAGTGCAGCCTTAGGCACTGGTACACTAGCTTACTACACATATGCAGTGAAATGCGCTCGACAAATTAATTATAACCTCTAATATGTATATTTTAACACATTTTAATAAAATGCATCGCGTTGGCTGAAACGTTAAATTAGTATGATGAGTAAATATAAATAGCAACATTGGGGTGAAAATATATATTGGATTTGTTTAAATTAAAACGTCATTGTTACATATCCACGTACTAATAGTAGAGTAAAGAAAAGGGGTGGGTGGCGTGACTTCGAATTTTAAACAAATTTCGTTTTTATTCCGAGATTGGTAAAATTTTGCACATTTACTGTTCATATGAGATTTATAAATAATAGTAATGCTTGTGTACGAGTATTTCTGCTGAACAGAGCGGTGAGTGCAATACTCTGTCTGCCGTATAAAAGCATACGTCTAAATAAATTACATGATAATAAAATGAAAATAAAATAAAATGGTAAACGTATTTAGCACTTTTTATAAAGCTAAAACGGATACACTTAAATGCACAATGATCAAAGCGAAAACCCCAACACTTAAAAGTCAAAGCTTAAAGCATAAAGCTCAAAACTTAAAATTAAAAGCTCACAACAAAACCTTAACCAACGTCGTTGACGTGGCTCAGCTCTCCACTTAATTTTCAATTTGGGAGGCGGGTTTGGGTACAGCCGTCCCGGGAACCATTTATTGGATAACCAACATCTACGTTTAGTGATTTAGCAGGGGTGCCCGGGTCCTCCAGGTGAGGTGGGGTCAGAATGCGCCTGCCCACCAGCTTCGTGGCATACCAGATCGGGAGAGACTGGTTTGGGGAGACCCTTTGACCTCTCCAATTGGTCTCTCGACCCATCGCATTGCACCGCAGTGGGAGGGATATATTAATATGTCAGTCACTCCAGGACACACTAATCCCTGGATTCCTACCCAACTCTCATACCCTTTACCTTTCCAGAACTTCCTCTCCTTCCTTTCTTTAAAAAAGATCCTCCACACAGCATCCCAAAAGATGACTCAGGCCCTGAGAGAAATGATTTTTCTCATGGCCTGTGTGGGATTAAAGTTGAAAAAAAACGAGTTATGTGTAGAGATGATGCGGCAAAAATGGCACGGTTGTGTGCGAAACCAGTTCAACTAAAAGTGGTGTTTACGATATGATAGAGTTATATTTTTTTGCAATTTATATATAGGTTTATGTTACCTTACTTTTGTAACGTGCTGTGGTTCTTGGTGTAATATTTCAAAAAGGATGGCACTTCAGAAAAGCCAAGTATTTTTATTATCAAGCTGGCTGGCTGTTCACTAATCGGATTTTGCCATTGTAAGAAAGTAAATTATAAAGAACGGATGACAAAGACGGAGATTAGTCGCGTTTGATCATCCGTAAGTATATCACTATAGTTAATCGGCATTATAGCCAGTTAGTTAAATACATACAAATCCTTATTCAATCAGTATGGAGTTGAAACAACAAAACTTTCTCAGATAAGTTATGAAAATTTTCTCTCAATTTATTGTTTCAATGCTGTAGTTTTGCTGCATTTAGGTAGTAAATTCTTTAAACAGCCTTCTAAGGTAAATTTTTTTTTACGTGATGTTTTTACTACGGCGCGTTAATTTTAGACGCAATAAAAATACAAATAACTGAGTTTTTACCATGGAACGTAGTTACTGTAAATCATTGACCTTTTTTACTATTTTGTTGTAAAGATGTATGGCAGTGAAGCATGGAACTGGCAGAAAGGTTGAGACTAGGTACAAAGAATTCTGTAGAAATAAGATCAACGAGGAGTATTTGTGGTATGTAAGACAGTGATAAAAATGCAAGGTCAATAAGCGTATATGGTTTGGGCATGAATAGCGGATGAACGAAGAAAGAATAATGTGTGTCAAGACCGAGTTGTTCGACAGTCCGCCCTCTCTGCATATCCCTGGGGGAAACTGATGGCTTTATGTTCTAATTTTTTACTTTTCAGAAACATTGTGCAAATATTTTAAAACTAAAGAAACAAACTCGGATGAGAAAGCATGACATTATTTACCAGTTCCTTCGAAGTTGGATATTGGCATCAATTGAAGTAGATACTCACCTGAAAAAAAAAACGAAGAAGAGCATTAATAAATTGAAAATCATATAATTGTAATGCGTCAGACCAAAATAGACTCCTGAGATTCCGAAAGTGGAGCAGGGACACTGTATGACAATTTATATAATGGGTAGGCAGTAAAGAGTTGGAGAATCACTGGAGTAGTGGATGGTGGGGTTAATGTGTGCGGATTCGTATAAAATATATAATTTATTCGTATTAAGTTTGTTGGTGCTTCATCATCAGATTTTATTGCCGACTTGATGTAACAACATCAACATAAAGAGATGAAAATAGAAAAATCAATACGATTCTCAGAAGGTACAAAACAAGTTTATTTTCATATAGAAAATAGCCCTTTAGCCATTAACTAGAACCATTAAATAAAATTGAAAGCGGTTGATAATAATAATTACTCTCCTGCGTAATTTACCATGTAGTTATGTTTAAATGTTCTACCTAACGCGATATCGTACTTTTTTATGTGATGCTCAAATAAAAGTCCCATCTGCCCGTAAACGGTAAGGAAAATTAAAATAATTAAAAATCTTAAAAGAAAAAAAATAGTCTACAACACCACTATACCATCCCTCCTGAATTTCACTCAGTAATTTTTTTGAGCAACAAGGAAAAAAGACTAGAAAGAATTCGGAACAGCGGCATGCGGTCTGTACTGTGCTGTGCACTTATACGGAATAGGCATACGAAAACAATAATAACTAGCAGATAAAAAACCGATGCTGTTTGAAAACTTCAACCGTACTTTTAAAAAATAAGAGAGGGCGCCACTTCCGTTTACAACAATCCCTAACTGTACAGTCAGATGCAACTAAATATGCCAAGTGTGTGGCAACGTTTAGTCTGTAATACGCTAATATTTATTTGTAAGTTACAAATGTTACCCCATATATGTTATGTTAAAAAGTGCTTAGCATTAATAGTGTTTTTCGTGGCTACCCTACGAAAAGTTGCGACGATTTTAAACCTCTGAAAACTCTGAAACTGAATTTATAATATTTATTAAAACGGTTTAAAAATGTTCAAAGAATTCCCTTTAAATGCAAGGGAAGCTCAATGTTGTGAAATCAATTTTTAGTCCGCAGGTAACCTACTAATAATAACAATGATGTTATTATTAGTAGGTTCAAAATAAAGAAAAATACTAATATAAAATGTTAATTGTATAACTAAATAAAAAGAGGAATATTAAGTGAAAAGCATTTTTCGAGGGAAAGGATGTAGAGTAGGGGGCAGTGGCGGCTTGTGACTTATGAGTGTGATAGAGTGCTAAGTTCGAAAAATTCGACATTATTGATGATGTTGAAAACAGAAAGATTATTTTTTCGAAAATTCGGTTTTCTTCAAAATTTTGATTTTCGGGAATTTTCAGTTTGCCAGTGCAGTGTACCGATTTCCAGAAAAGTTTTATACAAAAACCGAATTTACGAAAAAATAACGTTTTCGGCTACAACGACATCAATAATGAAATTTTTTAAATATTAAAACTTAAAACACACCCAAAAGTTACGAGCCGCTACTGGTTGGGGGAATATAGCTATATAGATTTGGTCATTCAATAGTACTTCTAATTTCAAATATTTTGATTCTAAACCATAGCCTTTCACCAGGGCGTACTGAAAGAATATTTCAGGATTTACGTGTTGGAAGGTTCGTACTATTCAGATTGGCAGCAGACACATGTCAGCGCTATATTGGCGGCAGACACATACCTGAACGGATGACGAACCTCGTGCTGGCACAGTTGGTCTAAATAACAAATGTAGATCCTAGGAAATAAATTGTACAGCGCCCTTGAGGTGATTTTTCACAAAAACGGCGCTCTACAAATTATCCAATTATTATTATTATTTTATTATTAACTGTAACAACTGTTGATTTAACCTACCAAAGAAACACCGACGGTTATCAGTGGTTATCATGTATCGTAAGTAACTCTCGAGCGGTGAGCTTTTGCATCGTGCAATTTGCACAGCTTGTTTAGGTCGATACCAATCAACATCTTCAGTTAAAAACGTACTATTATGTGATTAAAAATTATCTGTTAACTGCCATATTGAATGTTCTATATTTTTATTCGAGGGAAAATATATTTATTTTTTAAACAGTGATGAAAATCGGGCGAAGTCGTTTAGTATATCAAGTCAAATGCAAACTTGAAAATATAATGATGGTTTTCAGAGGACCTATGACCAGAATATTATTAGATTTATACATAACTAGCCGAAGTGTACCGGGTGTTAATGGTTTGGAGAAAGTTTAGGTTGTGAATTAGAATTGTACCTGAAAACTGGGTCTACTTTTAAGGTGAAGATAATATTATTCTAAAGAATTGTCCTACCTACCTACCTATAGTATATAGTACCTACCTATATTACATTATAGGTAAAGAATGAAAAACACCCGACCAAGCGAAACCGGAAAGGGTACACAAGCTAAATAAATAATAGGCTGCATTCATGAAATATGCAAATAGGTAATCTTGTACGAGGTAGGCACTACGGTAGGTTTATGTCACGGGTGCGGGTGGCGGATTAGCGGCTCTTCGCGAGGGCCGCGGCCGCCGCTTGGTAACCCATGATGTCGGTGGAGAGCTATATTTTATAATTAGTGATGCAACGAAGGATTACGATTGCAACTACGATTACTATTGCCATTATGATCCCGATTTTGATGCGTCATAGCCATCTAAACACTTTTTTACATTCTATCTACACCGGGGGATGCTAAGTATAATTGCTTATCCCATCCTTGGAACAAATGTCCCAAGTGATTAAAGATCAGTTATACCAGGAAAAATGTACTATTTGCTGGGGTGACACATTCGTATTTCATTATAATATATTAACTTCATATCGGAGAGATTCAGTTTCTAAATAATATTTGGGGATGCTGTGTGGAGGTCTACTGAAAGAAAGGAATGAGTCCGGGCCCTGAAGAATTCATGTTGGGGAAGGAAGGGAGGAAAAGCTTCAAGCTGTCGAGCATAAACACGCGTGGGAAAACAACCCGTTCTCATGTCAACCGTGTACAATTGTTGGGGAAACGTATGGCGTGCTACACAGAGAAAAAACGAGTACGGCTTTTTTACAAGATACTGTTAAAAATGTTACTGGACGATCATTTCCCAATAAAATATTAGTCATTCAGAATATATCCAAACACGTGTTCACGCAGGTGCCCTTGTCCGAATAAATTTTATTTTCTGCAACAGAACAATTTTATTTTCTGCTTCCACTATTCACCCCATTACGCCACTATATCACTGTAATTTTAATTCCAGTAAAATAACAATACCAACTGAAATACGTTACAACTCGCAGTCTCCCCGAGCGGCGAACCGGGTCATATAATAAGGCGCTAATGACGAAGTACGGCCGCCGAGCTTTCGTAGCACTGAATATATTAACCGATAGAAGAATTTTGTGGGCGTGTCCCTGCGCGCGAATACTTTGCAGGTACTTCCCCAACTTCCTTCCCCATCAAACTCAGCCTCACAACATACCCCAATTGGGGATGCATAGTCCCACTGGCTCTTGATTAGTTGGAACTCTGTTGTGGTATTCACATAAAAAGCTCAATTTTCAGTTATGTACTTCTTTTTTTTTAAATACTTTTTTCCTCACAGGACACCATGAGGAAAAAAATCCTCAGGGCCTATTTGATTTTATGAGATGCTGTGTGGAGGGTTCTTTTAATGAAAGTAAGGAGAGGAAGATCTGGGAAAGAAAAGGGTATGAGGGGTGGGTAGGAATCTGGGGTCAGTGTGTCCAGGAGTGATAGACGTTTGAATTCATCCCTCCAATTGCAGTGCGAGGCGATGGGTTGAGAAAGTCGTGCTGGAGGTAAGAAGATCTCCCTCAACCAGACTCTCCGTATCTGGCCAAGACCTAGACAATCCTCACCCTCCATTAACCCGGGCATCCCTGCTAAGTCACCAAACGTAACGTATGTCAGAGATGTATGAACCCAATGAATGGCCTAAATTTAAACATTTTCAAATACCGTATTTTTTCACTACTCAGCATACGGAGTTTATAACAGGTGTATTTGTAATTAACAACAAGACTAGACACTTGCCCGTGTTGTGGTGGTCGGGTATTTATACGGTGCAATAAAATGAAATCGATAAATCAGAAACAAAAAAAATAAGATAATGATAAAAATAACCCACATTAAAGAAAAAATTGCTTCATTGATATAATCACGTAAATACCTTCTGGAAACAGATAAGAATTTAGAAATATAGGTATTATTTAAGAGTAAAGCTTTTTTGGCGACATCTAATTTCTTTAAAAACGGCAATGGATAAATCACACTTCTAGGGATAGTCTGGTCAGTGTTTCGCAGAGTTGCGGACTGGTGTGCAAACTCTATGAAGAACTACTATACTTTAATTTCGCAGTTTGGGCGAGCTTTGTACTTTGGAAATGGAAAATGGAGAATAAGAAATGAATATTCATAAAGAATATGGTAAGATTACTGTAGATAGTTTCTTTGTGCAATGTGAAACTATGCGGAACTAGATTTACTTCTATGAATTGAATAAATAAAACTATGCGGAACTAGATTTACTTCTATGAATTGAATAAGTAAAACTATACGGAACTAGATTTACTTCTATGAATTGAATAAATAAAACAAAGCGGAACTAGATTTACTTTTATGAATTGAATGAGTAAAAGAACTTTTCAAATAATACTACAACTCTTTTCAATTCAATATTTTTATTATTAACACAATTAGTGAAAAATAAATTTATTTCGAGAAGTAAAAATAGGTTACCGCAATTAAATATTTTAGTATAAAGGTTTTTTTAAGTTTAATATGTAAGTTAGTCACTTTGTGGTTTAAGACACCCCATACCCAATTTCTACCGATTTATAACAAGTTTCTCGTTAACTCTTTAAGTTTTAAGTTCCAAAAAAAAGAAGTTATTTTGAAGATAATATCTATACATGTGTTATGCCGAAACGTTAATTATAAGATTTTCCCTCGATAGAAAAAAATCGCAAAGTAAGCTTCGAAAATTGTTAAAAACACGTTTTGTTCTGTTATTTAATATGTTATAGGCATGAAAAAAATCACAGTGTATGCACGAAGCGGGGTTTTATTCAATATTTTTTTACCATTTTCGCTTAATTATTATCGCTTTTTAATATTAGCGTGCTCCCTCTAACAATCGTATTTACATATCTCCCTTTTAAACCATCTTTGAACGCTTACTGCGGGACCTTAATATTTTCATATAATTATTGCTAAACGACCTTTCTACAATTTTTATCAATTTGATTTTCTGCGCAGGGGTTTCATCTGCCCGGATCAACTGGATTTCCCAATTTGGGGAAATTGTAAGGCGGGAGGAATTGGGAAGGGAGATGGGAAATGAGAAATAGGAAGGTTGGGAAATAACTGGTGACTAAACATAGCTAATACCAATTCAAGCAACACTTACTTTGAATTGTGACCTTTCACCGGAGCGATACTGGGAGTATCTACCTTAATGGAACGCGACGCTAACAAGAAATTTTATTCCTTATTTTATTTATTCCAACTTCCAATAAAATTTCTTGCGCCAAGTATTTAATAAAATTATATTAATCACACCGTACGAAGCAAGACTACATATAAACATAAAATGAATATAATCTTTTCTTATCCATCGAGTAATGTATTTATGTTTGCCAACCGACTATAAAAAAAAATAAAACAAAAAGTAATAACTCTCATATATGTGTTCCTTTATGGCTTACTTTCGCGAGTCATTATTAAAATAGGGACGTGCGTTCAAACAAAGTAAATTATATTCTGACAGGATAAGCAAGCTTGATGAGCAAGCAAAATGGATGTCTCCATGAAAGGGTCATAGAATACATTTTTAATTATAAAAGTTGGTAGATTATCAGACATTTAAATAGCTCAGATTTATTAATGTCGGGTGTGATTAATATTTTTAAGTAAGTACCTACCCTAAAGCTGATTTGACACACACGAAACGCTAAAACGTTGACAAAGACATTATTTAAAATCTACTTAAAGAGACATACCTACTTTAAAACCTTCGTAAATAGCTAAGTATTTTAAATATATTATATATCTTCTCGAAATTTTCTGCAACGCCTTTTGGGTAATATTTCATTATAACACTAGCGCTACAAGTAAAATTATTATAGCGAAGTGTTCTTTTATTATCAAACTGGCTGACGTGTACCCGGCGTTGCTGGGGATTATCCTTTGTAGATAGACATATATCAACGTGGACTTTTCTGTAGGCCTTTTAAAGATATACAATTCCGTAGTACATCATTTTGATATATCTCATAAGGTTTAGCCAGCGTTAGCTATGTAGTGCCCGAAAATATATTTTAACGTCTTGATTATAAAACATCGACTTTTCTCTACTTTCTATAAATATAATATGCACGTATCAATAGAAGTGAAAATCTTGTCATAATCCGTTGCGTGCTTTAGAAGAACTAAGCGCACAAACAGACCGACGCGGATAGCGACTTTATTTTATACTATTTAGAGATAAGGTATTTTTTTGCTAATCTTTAGATAATATTTCACCTAAATGAACTCGCAGCGCTCGTAATTCCTTGTAATAAATGAGCGTACATGTAATTCCTTAAGAAATACACCTGTGAAGTTGTACCCTGTAAAAAAAAGATGAATTAACGTTTATTAGTACGGCCTAATCGCATTAAGCGAGCCTTAAAAATGTTAAAATGATAAATATGGTTTTTTGTCGGATTCTACCCGTCGAGAAAATTCTCGCAATAAAATGCAGGAAAAGCGGGTACAAAGCACTGAGATTATTTATTGTCTCCGTAGCATTCGTATAATCAAATAAATCCTCCGGACCGAAGAGCTCACTTCCCCTGCATTCTCTTCGAAGTAAGAAGAAAGACAAGAAAAAAGAAATAAATGCTAGCCAGAGAGGATTCTGCATTGAATTGTCAAACCAATTAAATAACAGTTTCTAACAAGCTACCGTACAATCTTGGAGGTTTCTTAGATCTTTTTACTATCAGATTTAAAGACAGAGAAATAAATAATTGACCTTCGATCGTTCATTGTGAATGCGGGATACTCAAGTGTCCGCAGAAATATATAATTATTTTATTTGCTTGGTAATATTTAGTTTGAATGCTCGTTCTTAAAATGATAATAAGAACGCTTGGCTAATTTCTAAAGCGTCATTTCTGCAGTACCATTACCGCAAGAACCCTTTACAAAGAATTAACATAAATGTATAGTCATAAATATACTCAGTTAGCTAATAGTCATAAATCAAAATAAAACATGATAAAAAAACAAGTCTCTGATACTCCGCAATCGCCATTTCCAAACTCAAGTATTTGGACTGCGTTTTGGTTTCTTCAACTTCCCGATAACAGAATTATGACGTTGCTTAATAAAAGGTTAGAGGAGGGAGTAAATGTGAAATAAAAGGGAAGATTTTGGGAAGGTTGGTTATTTCATTGTACATACAAGTTTGGGGTGATTTTTGAAACACTATACGAGTATATACTTATATTCAGAAGAAGATGGAAGAGTTTGATTGATCGTGGTGTAAATTAAGAGTAAATTGGTGTAAATTGATCGTGGTGTAATTGACGAGGTCGACTAAAACTTTGGACCGTTTACGCGTACGTAATATATATGTTCGATAACTAGAACTGGATGCTTACAGAAAACTTGAGGTGGTTTCGAAGAAATTCTGAAATATGTGATTATTACGAGTCAAGGAGCTGAAAGTTTAACTAACTAATGTACCTACTCCTATTTAACATTATCATGGTTAGACATGAACTATGTTTGAAGATAACTGAATACATACATCCGATTTCTAAAAACTGGCAACGCCGGGGACTTTAGCTAGTTGTACCTACATATGGTCAGATGATCGACCGTGGGGAGTATCCCTAAGTCGATGATGTCCTCGACCTCCCCTTGGCGTGAAAGATTATATAATCGATACCTAATCAAGACATTGCCGCGAAACTGTGAAAAGCCGTCGTCGACGCAGTCAGTGGATTGGAACGCACCGGATCTATACAGATCATTAGCAATAAAGCAATGATAAATCATAATCCAGCCTCGGTCTGCGAATGAAGCTGTGATAATTAACAAAACAACCGACTGTTCACCGCAATCAGTTTCAATATTCCATCAAAAACAGAAAAGATTCGTCGCTGAATGACTTTTTACAATCTGAAGATTGAAAATTCCCACACAAAATGTAGGTTTTATCTTTACTGCTTACTAATTTGGAGCATTGGTTCGATAGAAGATCCAAAAGCTATTTGTAAAAGTAAAACAAAATCTCAAGGATCTCAGAATGAGGTAGGTACCAGTAATTTTTTGGATCATTTCATATAAGTGAGTATTAGGTTCGACTGAAATACCTAACAAAGTGAATTAAGTTTAAAATCTGTATCAAAAAATTAAATAATAGGGTTTTCCATTGGAAAACACAATGATAGGACAGTTTTATAATGCCTTCGGAAGGCGAAACAGCTGTCCCACGCAATAATAATTACACAGCAGAACTTGTCTATAAAATAAATAATAAAAAACATTTGAGTTTTCGTTTTTGATTTTATGATTTCGCAAAGCTAGGACAAAAATATTCTTCGTGCATAGCCTGAAAAAGGATTTCATGTAAGATTATTCTTTTAAAGTAATTTTTAATTGCCTTTGTCCGGTTGTCTATTTAGAAATTGAATCGAATAACCATAATCAGGTCAGTCCGTGACCCATCCGCTTAGTAAGCCTGGATTAATAGTAATTCCGACCCTGGACGTGGTTCTAGCACCCTCCGAGGCACGTCCCATGCGATGGACAAATCTAATCTTATTTACGATTTAAATTTAGGTAAATTATAATCACGATGGCGATTACTCGCAGCATGAAAGACAAACTGTGTTAATTGATAAATAAACTAATGGACAGAGTTTTTACCCAAAATAAAATCCAACCCCAAAACAGAGAGATGGAAAATGCAGGCATATTGTCAATTTCAGTATTTTATTTATTGGCCTTACAAACAGTCTTCATAAATACATACTTGACAGTGTATGAAGAGTATATCATTGACCAATAAACGACATTTAAACTTGAAAACCAAAATTTAAAAAAAGAGAATAACAATAATCAAATCAATTATTTAAGTTCAATGAATTTTAAATTTTCAAAATTGTAACTATCAGTATAAAGCGACAAAGTACCAACATCATTTAATTAATTAATAATTCTTTATTTCAAATGAGCATTTTTTTGTTTAAATGTTTGGGAGATGTCGAATTTTTTACTAACATTCGAAAATTTCTTTTTTTGAAAGGCAATGATTGTAACTAATAGTATAAAGCGACAAAGTACCAACATTATTTAATTAATTAATAATTCTTTATTTCAAATGAGCATTTTTTTGTTTAAATGTTTGGAAGATGTCGAATTTTTTACTAACATTCGAAAATTTCTTTTTTTGAAAGGCAATGATCCTGAGGCAAATATTTTTGTTAATAAATACTTTCAGCTTCACAAGTCCTACAATTATAAAATCCCGTGCTTTTCACGGGTCTGCGCTAGAATATATAAAACAGATCTGATTAAAGGAGGTATAAGTGCGAGTGAAGCGAATTTAGATTACACAATGCAAGTCGTTGTTATAATATCATGCAAGAAAAACATATAAAATAATAACGACGTAATATATTGGTGCAGAGACACGCGGTATTTGAAAAAGTGAAGAATGATTAAATTTTGAAAACCACGTGGCAATGGAACCAAGGAGAGTATTTATCTATAAATAGCTCGAATAATAACATATAACGAAGTCATTTAACTAAATAAGGTTAATTGGTGCAATGATCTTCGTTAATAGGAATGTCTCACTGTCTATGGCCTCGTTTACGAACGAACATCAATAAATCTCTCAAAAGGATACACGATATATTTACCTATACATATATCCAACTACGGTAAAGATCGTATCTCACAAGAAACATTTAATGTATTATATCTCTTAGTCTATATTTAGCTAATATTATCGTATCGCAATCAAACGGGGAACATAGCAAAGAGCTTATACACTGTACACTATGCTGCTCGATCTACATAAACCTGTCACAAGATGTCAATGATAACAATAAAGTGAGGAATTTATGCCTCTTGAAATGACAATAACCCGTTGAAAACATTACTGTTACGAAAACATAAAGTTCTATATTATGCAAACTAAGGCTTAGCTTGTGCTTTGTTGAAACGGCGTAGAAATCCACTCGTGTGAAAAAGCTATAAAGGTGAATGTCCGCGTGCTTCTGTCCGCTGTTGAAGCGATCGGACAGCATGTGAATACCTCTCGAGACACACTTTACAAGTAATTAAATTGCAGCGAGGTTAAAACATTTAGAATTTAAAGTGATTGTAGCTATTTTGAAAGCTCAACAAGATCACTCGTATGATTCTAAATGTAACTTAAATAAAAGAAGTAAGATTTATTATTTAAAGGCGAATTTTTTTTGTAGGATGTTTTCTTCTTCTTGGGCTAACATTATTTCAGAAATCACAAATATAATAAACATACACGACAGATGTAGACAGATTAACACTGCTGCAAGAGAAACGCAACCCATTTGAATAAGAAGGAGGGTTAAAGAAACTATAAAAAAGTCGTAATGTATGAGACTCCATTTCCTTCACTAACCATCCAGATAGCATTGTTTAGGATGACGTACGTGAGTTAGTATAAAAAACATCATTAATTAACAAACAAAACCGTTATGTAACGTTATACCTATGGCTGATTTGATGAATACGTATAACTGACAAGGGTGATATATTTTGTAGGTACGTGAAAGCTGCGGTATACGGTACAGAGCTCCAGTAACAAAAGTTTCGTTAAAGTGAATGTAAAACAACAAGTGCTGTTCCGGCGAAGCATTTCCCGCTCACCACTGAGATCTGTAATTAAACAACGGGTAGGTGGCGGCTCCCCACCACTTCCCAGGTTCTAGTTCTAGAACGTCAGGCTTTTTCCAATCGGGGTCAAACACTGTTGTAGTGCCACTGAAATGGCGAAATGCACTCCGTCGCTAAGGTGAAACTCAAACTCGTACGAACCAGTAGTTACATCCAGTAAGTAACACAAATGCAGTATTATATCTCCGTGTAAATCTAATACGGAGACGGAGCGTGTTATTTGATTATTTTACGTGATAAGCGCCATTTTTTGGGACAAATTAACTTTTTGGAAGAACTTAAAACTCATTACTGTCTGAAATCAACATGACCATGGCACCTCGAATTCGGAATTCTCGTGAGGCAGAATGTGGGGGAGGGTTAAGAAGAATGAAAAATATGAAAATTGTTGTATCTACATATTTAGATTAAGAAACTATAACCGTTTATAGAAACATTTCGATTGTGAATACGGATGCAAATAAAAAGTATGCGTCGTTCAAAGTATTTAATTACGTATGTATGCAAAATTCCTCAAGTGAAGTTTTATGAAAGTATTATATTTAATCGAAATAATAGTAGGTGCATTGGGTACGCTGAAAAATTGTGCACGAAGACAAGTTGTTATCAACTAAACAAAAAACTAAAATAACAACGCTAATCCTAAAACGACCAAACGAAAGGGAAATTTACTGTTAAAATTGGAAACGCGGCGGTGCCAATAGACAAGAGTTGCCGTGTTGCCAAAATAGAAGTTTTATTTGTATGGTGGGAACATTATTTTCAAACAACTTTCTTACAATACTTGCCATTTTGTTCTTATTATCCTACTTTTACAACGTGTGTGTCACGGGCTGCATAGTGTATAGGTACTCTATAGACTATATTATACTCGTAGGCTGGCACTAAGATGAAAGAGTCACAGAGTTTGCCTGTGTTTGTGACATGGCAATCTCTGTGATCGGCTCCTGAGTGATGTCATTAATTCAGAACTGATGATTGACCCAACATTACCTGCCACCGTACGTTTCCAAAAATAGTCAAAATAATGTTGGGTTCTATCACATACTTACATAGGTACATGATTTGAAATTAAATTCCCGCGTAATGCGTAAATTATTCAAGTTCGATGAAATTTAAAAAATTGAAACTGATAAATACAAACAATTTCAGGAAAGCGATAAAGTAGGTACCGAATAATTAATAATGCTTTACAGGAAATGTGTATTGTTTTGTTGAAATGTTTGAGAATTTTCATAACTTTTCAAGTATACCTACTAACATTCTAAAGGTTAATTTCTCATTTTGAAAGGAAAATCTTGAGGGAAATAATTGATATTGATACTAATATTGAGGGAAACAAATACTTTCAGCTTCACAAATCCTACAATTTATTGTGATGTCGTGAAAAATCACGGGTCTGCGCGGATATAATTATCATGTAATCACCACTAAGGGCTTAACATTTAGTTAGAAGAGCACCTTTGGATATATAATTATAATTAAATATATATTATTTATAAGTAGGGCTACAACATTTTTATTTATTTTTAATTCGAGAAAACACAGATACAGACAGTAGTTACCAAAACAATATAAAAAAAACATTAAATGGAGAATTCGCCTGCATCCTATTACTCACAAATTTGACATGAACAACACAAAAATAAACATTTACAAAATATTATTTGACAAATTTAAAAGGAGATAAAATAAACATAAAAATTGCATCACACAATTTTCCACTAAAAATACCGCATATTATGTGTAAGGAACGTCGGAATCATTCAATCAGAGTTCGATTTTGAATAAATAATTTGCACATTCTTCTGTTCTGGATCCCGGACACCAGCATTTGTGCATCTTTGACTAATGTGGGATAAGTTGTTGAACCTCGTTATTTAAAAATTTGATAGTTCCAATAACGTTATTGCAGATTTGAATGAAGCCCACGTGGGGTAAAATATAACTAAAATGCGACGTACACATAAAAAAATATATCGCTATTTTCAGATATTACGTAGTTATAAAAGAGGTCACAACTTTCGAGACACCACCGTCAACAACACAATAAGCGACGTTTTTAGTAGCCACCAACGGCCCGAAAAGGACGCTAGACTCATTTTTACTCCCGTTTGAATGCGGCTACTTCAGGAGCTAGGGCGACGCATATCATTAAAATACAACTATTTCAAACGGTGTTCCAAACTTTCGTCACATTTGACATGGTCACAATTCATAAATTAGCTTCATTTTTTAATATTTATTGTTGAAACGGTCCTAGTTAAACACAGATTCTAGGCCCTCTTCAGTTTTTATTAAATTCTCATAACACACGGAGAAAAAGGAGTAGGTATTGATAATTTATTTAAAATCTCTTCAAATTATTGGTAATCCGATTAAAAACGGGATTTCAGATCGTTTCCTGATAAAATTTTAGTAAATTCCTAATATATCGGAACACGTGTTCATGCACATGCATTTGCCTTGATAATATACAATGACGGAATGCGGAAATATTAGGATTTTTACGAACACTTGTTCCGACATCGTGATTATACATTCATATTTTATTAAAAAGTTTATTAGGAAACCTATCAATTCATTGGTTAAAAACTTGCAATCCTGTTTTTAACCGGATTACGAATAATTTGAACATATTCTTAATAAATATTCAATATTAGTAATTTTTCACCGTGCAGCACGGCAATATGCTTTTCAGTCACCAGTTCATGCGATAATGAATTCCACTTAAAAGTTGACCTCCTTCCAATGCCCTGTCCCCTTTTAGCACAGACAGATTTAAAGTAGATTATCTTTATCTATGTATAATTTGACTACCTACCTACTTTACAATTACATCTACCCATAGAATTGTTATTTTTAACAGATATTCTCCTATGTACACTGCATACTTATGATTACATGTATCACCTTTATGTATAAGATTTTTAGGCGTATAAATAGATGCAGAATGCAGACGGCGCGACAGGACGTTGCCAGTACGGTGATAACCTACAGGGATTTATTACGCATTCTAGTGGACTTCATAAAGAAAAATATAAGAGGAATCAAAATAATCAAATAATTCAATTTGGGAGATGGTCAATGGGTACCGCCGCCCCGGGAATCATACTCTGGGTTACCAACACCTCTGCCACAGGTCACCTGAAGTGGTTCGCTACGTTTGGTGACTTAGCAGGGGTGCCCGGGCTCATGGAGGGTTGTGCGTTCTGGATCACACTGATGAATGGGTCGGCCTACTTACTGCGGGGCGGGCCGGGCTGGGAGAGGCCGGTTGAGGGAGATCCAGTAAACCGGTTATCGCTGTCCGGGCCGCTGGATAGTACAGGGGCCCGACCCTTGGGCTCACGACCAAGGCTGGGCTGCCCCATCAGCCAGCGAAAAAACCATGCCGCTGATGTTGTGCCGGTTCGTGACCGGTGAGGACCCAGCATCCAGCGTTTGGGGCGCACTGGGCGACCTCCACAGCCGGACTCTCCTGCCCATTGCCTGGAACCGCAGTCAGAAGAACATACCTTACATTTGGTGTATCCAGTTGCTCCACTCTCCAACTCCCCACCCAACCTTTTTAACCTAATCCTTCCCAACCCATCCTAAATCCCACAAACAAATAAAACAAACTTAAAAACTATGAATTCACAACCAATTAATATAAACTCAGCGACAGCGAACAGTAGGAGTCCTCAGTGTGGACCGAGGATGAAGGTGAATTTCGCTAACATTCGCGGTCTGCACACCAACCTAACTCCCATCCACCACCACCTTCTCTCACAAAATCCCCATCTCCTCTTCCTTACGGAAACTCAGATTGCCGAGCCCCCAGATACCTCCTATCTGAACTGCCCAGGATATCATCTGGAAAGCCTTTTCAGACCAAAAGGAGGTGTCTGCCTTTACAGCCGTGCTGACATCAGCTGCGCTCGTCTCGCAAATATCGAGAGCGCAAAACACGAAGTGTTATGGGTACGTGTGGATCTCACCGGTATGATGAGAATTTATGCGTGCCTATATCGCTCACCAAACCTAGCCGAATCAGACACTGTTGAGTTGTTTAAATACTTGAGTGACACTGTAGATACTCTCTTGCCCCGTTACCCATCGGCCGAGTTTGTAATCCTGGGGGACTTCAATGTTCATAATGAACAATGGCTGAAGTTCTCGGGCCCAACGAACTCTGCCGGTAGATCAGCGGAATCCTTTGCTCTTATCCATGGATTAAGCCAACTCGTAGAATCTCCGACCAGAATACCAGACATCCCATCACATCGAGCCAACCTACTCGATCTGTTTCTCACTAGTGAGCCACTCGGGTACAGAGTGGAGGTGACAGCGCCCTTAGGATCCTCCGACCACTGCCTGATTACCACCTCTGTCCCATCCTCCATGAACCGTCAACCCGACAAACATGTAAAGAGGAAGGTATGGCACTACAGGGCAACAAAATGGGACGGCATGCGGTCTTTCTTCGGCGCCTTTCCTTGGAGTACTGTATGCTTTAGCTCCGAGGACCCATCAATTTGTGCACGCGAGGTAGGAGAAGTAATCACATCAGCAATGGATTGCTACATTCCCTTCTCCGTCAAATCCTCTGGAGCGGGCACAAAACCGTGGTTTGACCATCGCTGTGCTGAAGCTGTCAGACTCAAAAATACGGCTTTTAATGCACTCCGGAAGATTAGCTCCATGAATAACCATTCGGAATACCGAAAACGGGCAAGGGATTGTAAGAGAGTTCTAAATAGAGCTAAGAGCGATCACGACCAGAGAATTGCAAAAAAGCTGGCTGACTGCCCCACTGGTAGCCGTGCTTTCTGGTCACTCGCTAGCTCGATCGGAAGAAATTTCTGCAGAACCACTTTCCCACCTCTGACCAAGCCTGATGGTCGGCTGGCTAACTCGGCCCGCGAGAAAGCTGAATTATTAGGCAAAATTTTCGCGGAAAACTCAACTCTTCAAGATAACGGAGAGACTCCCCCTTCCATTCCGCACTGCGGTTTTCAAATGGAGGAACCGAAGATCCGGAACAGAGAGGTTCTCCGAGTCTTGAACGAGCTGAAAGTCGACAAAGCCAGTGGGCCGGACGGAATACCTGCCTTGGTCCTCAAGAGGTGTTCTGCAGAAATGACTCCAGTGCTCACGAAATTATTTAGGCTCTCTCTCAAAGGTGGAAAGGTGCCAGATCTTTGGAAAAAGGCAATCGTCCACCCAATCCCAAAAAAGGGGGACCGCTCCGACCCTTCTAACTACCGCCCCATAGCCATCACTTCCATACTCTCGAAGGTATTAGAAAGGGTGGTTAACAACAAATTGCTCACATATCTCGAGAATAACAATATCCTAAGCGATCGGCAATATGGATTTCGTCGAAACCGATCGTGTGGCGATCTACTCGGATATGTAACGCATATTTGGGGGCGGTACATGGAACGTTTTGGTGAAACCCAAACCGTTGGGTTGGATATCTCCAAAGCCTTTGACAGAGTCTGGCACCGGGCGCTTATCGGGAAGCTACCATCGTATGGGATCCACCCAACCCTGCATAGTTGGATTGCGGACTTTCTGAGGGGAAGAACAATTCAAACCGTGGTTGACGGCTCTTCTTCCTCACCGTACCAAATCAATGCGGGGGTGCCACAAGGATCTGTGCTGTCTCTGACGCTGTTTTTATTGCACATCAACGATCTCGTTGAATGTGCACCAATTCACTGCTACGCTGATGACAGCACCGTTCACGAAGGTTATCTTTTTGACAGGCCCCCTTCCACCTATGATGTCCGAACAGCTCGGGAAGTTTTGAAGCAAAAAATTGACCACCACCTCGAGGCCAACTTGGTCAGTTTTAACGTCTCAAAAACCCAAGCGTGTCTGATTTCGGCAAAGAGGGAGATCAATGACTGTCTGGTGCAATTTGATGGGAGCACTCTCCCCAATAAAGACTCCATTGAAATGCTTGGAGTTACTTTATCTGACCAGCTCAAGTATCGGGGATCTATAGAAGCCCGAGTAAATCAGGCCTCCAAAAAGTTGGGTGTCTTGTACAGGGCTAGGAGATTCTTCAACAGTGACCAGCTGCTGACCCTGTACAAGTCTCAAGTCCGCCCAACTATTGAATTTGGTAGCCACCTTTGGGCTGGTGCCCCAAAATACTTAATAAACCTGCTTGAATCTGTGCAAAGGAGAGCGATCCGTCTGATTGATAATCCGTTGTTAACAGACCGATTGCCTTCTCTAATGCATAGGCGCAATGTAGGCATGCTGTGTCTGTTCTACAGGTATTTCAATGGAGCCTGCTCCAAGGAGCTAGCAGCATTGATTCCTGATGCACCGGTACACGTGCGCGAAACTCGACGGACACGAACTGAACACCCGTTCACGGTTGACGTTGGCTTCATGAGAACGGGCCGTTTTTACGACTCGTTTTTGTGTAAGTCGGCTCGTATGTGGAACGAGCTACCGGCATCTGTTTTTCCTCCCTCCTATAATCCGAGCCTCTTCAAGGCCCGCATTAACAAATCCCTTCCTACAGCCCCTACCTTATTCCGCCTCACAACGCCGCCCAACCGGGTGGTGACATAGTTCCCCTGTCTGTACACTGCACAGGCAGGGACACTCTTGTGAGGTGTCTCATAAAAATAAAAAAAATCAACTATTCAAAACCTAATCAGTCTAAAACAAAGACTTGTAGGTACTTAACAAGCAAGGCTTCCAAAATTTCAAATTGACAAACTTCAATCTGTGTGTAATGCAGCGGCACGGCTCATAACCGGGGTCTCTAATAGTAGCACATATCACAACACCTTCGTAACCTTCATTGGCACAAGCGCCCTAAAAGAATCCAGTACTAAAGTGCCGGCGCCCTAAAGTAATCCAGTAAATCGTGCTAGATGCTGTTTAAATCCATCAATGAAATGGCTCCACCTTACATATCTTAACGATGCACCCGGAAAACGTATGAGGCAGTCAACTCTTAGATCAGCAACATTATCAGCTATAGGCAGACTGAAATTTAAGCGCAAGTCAAATACTGAGTTTGGAGATCACACTTTCGGAGTATCTGGGCCCAAGGCTCGGAATAAACTCCCTCCGGAAATAAAATACATACAAGCACAACAGAATTTACTCTGTTGTTAACTTTTTAGGCTCTCAAACCCTTAAATTAAATATACCTAACTAAGAGTACCATTCTTTTACTGCCAATACCTAATGCACCTTTCTTAAGATATTTCTATAAGATTCTTTCTTAAGATTATACACCTAAACCCGTCTCTTACCAAGGATCGAACCACATTTGGGAAGAAAATTCTGTTCAAATCTTTGTACCGCCCTTCGTTTTCTTTTCTTCTGTTCAAATCTTTGTATCTTAAAATTTGTCTTTCCTTTCCTAAACACGTTCATTAAAGAACATAATATATTATTAAAATAAATATCAAGATTCAATAATGCCATTTACAAATTATTATTTTAATGTCTTCTGCTTGCGAACTATATCTAAATTTCTCTAAAAAAACAATAAACAGTGTTAATTTCAAGTGACTTTCAGGTAAGTATGGTCCTGTATATTATTCTGTACAGGCCTGTGCATAATGTAAATAAATAACAATACGTGTACATTTTGACGCAGTATTACGCTCATTGGTCAAATGCATTGTACATACAGATTTGTATTGGTATTACAAACCGGTGGATGCAACCTGTTAAATATAGGTTGTTATTTTAGTTTGTATAGTCTATGGTTAGTAATCAGATTAATCAAGAGCATTATTTAAATATATTATACATTCGTACAGCGTCCATGGGGTGATTTTTCACAAAAACGGCGCTATACTAATTAATCATCGAAATATTATTATTATAAGCAATAATTAGTAGCCTGAAATATCAAAACAAATTAAAAATATCCTCCGAGTAAAAATAAATGCCACCGACGGGAATTGAACCCGCACCTTCTGATGTCGTTAGTATATTAATGCGTATCACATATGTAAAAATAATATAAACAAAAAAAATATTAGAACAAAAACCAAATATTCAAGTATGGAATTTAAAAAACAACCCGGATTTATAGTTACATAAACAGAGTTCAGAGGTAAATTTCAATGAGATTAAGAAGAGATTACAAGACATCATAAACAATATACTATTAGGAAGACATGAGGCCTAACAGGTTAGCCGCTACGCATAATAGCCATATCGGACCTGTAATGTATAAGGTAATATGTGTCCAGTGGACACTGCAAGGCTACCGTGGATTAAATTGGCCGTGTTGCCATGGCAACTAATGGGTTAACACTAACCACAGTGGCTTTCCGCCCCAGTTAGGGGGCGGCAGTAAATATGTCAACAATTGCGCATTGGTGCAAATAAATTCATCATATTATTTGCACAGTTGGAGCCATCTAAGCGTTAGCTGATTCTCTTATTTCAGAAACAATATTTTTTATTCTGACCTCTATCAAAAATTGAAACGTTTTTGCTTCGTCCAACTGCCTAGAGCCAGTGATTAGATGACATTCCCAATTAGGATATTTGGTGAGGCTGAAGAGTGGAGCTATGAAGGAGAAGATATAGAGGAAGGTTGGGAAGTGTCTGGCTATTCAGATCTGATCACCAAGCACGGATAAAACCAAAGTAAATTAAGTAGTTTCTCTGTTCAATAAAAACTCTCAAACAACATCCCTGACACAGTGGTAAGATACTGATAGATTCTAGTAAGAAACCAACATTCAAAATAGAAACGTTCCTTGAAATGGTTTTAGTCGTGTTTAGGAGCAGATCTAAACAGCCAGGTATCTACTTTATAAACATTATTTTCCACGTCTCCTTCTTCCCGCTTTATTTTTTATCAAATATGTACGTAGGTACCGCACAAGAGTGCCAACTGCTTCCAAGCGTTGAGATCCAGTGATGACGTCATCCCCAATTGGGGTATGTTGTGAGGCTGAATAAAGTGGGAAGGGGAAAGGGATAGATAAGTGGATTTTGGGAAAGTATGTGGCTATACAGGTTTCTTCACCAAATACGGCTAAATCCATTTCATGCAACCTTTCGTCTTAGAATGGTGGTTTTTCATGAGGCCCCAAATATAAAACGTATATATATTATTTTTAATAAATAATTTGTGAAACAATACATGCGAAATAATGAAATAGAATTTACTTCATTCGGCCTCAGAATATTTCACCAAAGGGGTACGTAAAGATTTCTGTTATAGGATTATTATGCTGTAACACATAAAAAAAGTAAAATAAATTACAAAAAACGAAAACGTTTTGTATGGGAGTGGTTTCCCGATTCAACATAAACTCGAAAACTCTCGAAGTAAAATAATAAATCCCAACCTAAGAATGAACGAGTTCGTGTGTGTAAACAATGGTTCATTATAATTATGAATGGGAAAATCTTCAAGATTTATCTGCCTCCATAATGTATTACGCAATAAATACAGACTTTGTTATTGCTCGCAAAATAAATTCCGTGTCGCGCTGAAAAACTTAACAAGTTTATATGATAATCCCGTATTTAAAATTCCAAACGAACCCTGAGGTAACATTTCAACTTTACCTGTATATACTTGCCAATGTTATAGAAAAGAAGGGTCCATTTTCAACCCTTGGAATGCCAGAGGTAAAACGCAAATCGCCCGCCGTACGCCGGCTGCGACTATTTTCGTTTTTTATTCAGTAAGTTTTAGTTTTTTGCAAAGTGATGTTTTTGTAAATTGTACCGTCTTACCAGAAAATGTGTTTATAATATCGACTGTATTATGGGAAAACCCTTTTATTAATATTGTTTAGGGCCTAAAAATTATATCTACCCTATGTAGTTTCTCCAGGATAGCTGATATATTCCGAGATTTTTTTTTTGTTTCTAATTCTCAAAAAAGACACACGAAAATATTCTTGAGGTTTATTAAATATTCTAACTAAATAAGCGTATTTCAAAATAAAAATAAATCTTATAAGGCTGGCTTTCCTGTAAATAAATACGGTACTACGGCTTTTGAAAACCGAAATTATGACATTCGACATGGAATTTTGCAAGGCGCTTTTTCACAGGTTAAAAAAACATAATATTTGCAAGCGACGAAACGTCAAGCTAAAATAATATTAAGGGTCATTATTTGAGAAATATAATTTAGTTTGCTATGAGCATTTCTTAAGGTTCAAAATACCATGAAATCTAACAAGTGCGGTAAGCTGCTAGAAAATCCACGGTGGATTTCATCGCACGCTAGGGGTTAAGGCATAATTTTAGTTAGAAAATAAACGATTGCCTCGGGTGGGAAAATAATGGAATGCTGGGCTGGTCCATAAGTCCACGTGCTATGTATGCCATCTGCAAGCTCTTCTTTTCCTTCTTCTTTCTTCTTCGCCTTCCATTTTCTGCGGCACAAGACGTAATGTTTTGGAGGAATTACACGGAAAATGCAAGTCAAGAATTTATTTAAGCGAGTAATGAAAAACACAGATTTTTGTGGCGCCATCTGAAAAGTTGCGGAGCTGAGCTTGATCTAGCTAGGACAATGTTTCCAAACTTGCAACATGCTCGTCCCGAGGGACGGATCTTTTTGTGTTGCGCTTATGCATTGCACTCCAAAAATAATTTCAGTCATAAAATAATCAACTGAAATTATTTTAATTTAGCCGCTCGAACATTCTATTAAATTAAGCGATTTGTTGATTTTGAGGAATCCCAGATACATTCTGCAGAGATATTTAAAGCAAACTATTATATTTACATAAGTACTTATTTACAATTACTTTATACTATCCACACTACTAAATTTTAAATATATGTAAATTAAATCCTCAGCACGGTAGATTCCAGTGAGAACATCATTATATCTGTTAAAAAAATAATGATAAAACACTTATCATTATATTATTATTAAAAAACTGATTTCGGCTGTGACTCTGTCTATCTGTAACTCCGGTTTGATGAACTCGTCGAGTTGCGTTAAATTTAAGAATCATCGTCTGCAAAATTGGAAAGGTTTGTCTGGAGAATTCAGAAAAGCGATTAAGGACCTAAATAAAAAATCATATTTTTAACAGAAAATTATTTTAATTGCCATTTTCAAAATTAGATGAGACACGAAGCGGAAAAAATGGTTCCACCGTTTTACCTCCAATTAGTTCAATTTAACCTCCAACGCCCTAAGACGATCGGAAACTACCTAATCCGGTCCACGCGCACTGCTACTCGCGTGATAATAGTGGTACATGTTTCGACGAGGTATAATTACGCAATGGCGCCTCTATGACCATCTCATGATTTTTCAAGGGTCTGCGCTAGATGTATATAAAAGTTATCAAGTATTCTTTGACTGAAGTGACAATAGTAATAGGTGACTAGTGACAAAATACGGTTTATGTGTTAGAAACTAGTTTTGGAGTGGAAGCAAAACAATACGCTGGTAAAAATAAAAAGTGCTCATGAGTGCCCATTGCCAGGAATGATGTGCTCGTAAGGGCAACACTTCTTACCATGTTAAAGCTTGCATGTTCCATGTTCAAAAATGATGCGTAACAGAGTTTGGGAAGTATTGATCTAGATAAACAACGCGGAAGCGACAAGTCGCAAGGGAAGGAAATAACAAAACACGTCGTGGCGTTTTTTTATCAATACAAATGAGAGAATTTATGGGCGACCTATAATTTGGCTCCGAATCCAATGTAGTAGAAAACATGTATCGTAATGAGAGCCAATTTAGCGATAACATCTATGAATATCCCGCGTTTTTAGAGTAGTGGAATCCTGCGAGTTTCTGAAAAAAATATGTGTAATGATGCAATATTAAGGGTCTTTGGTAGATTTAGGATTTCACGATTTTTTAATGTTCAGGAAAGCATTTTTAAACTTTGTTAAAGCGTAACGGAAATTAAAGTGTGTGATCAGGAAAAGGGGAGGGGGGCATGATTAGCCTTGGCCTGTTATCCGACCTAAAAAGATACCCCTAGCGAGCCCTTTACTTTGCCCTTAGAAACTTTTATCAGGCATCATTTAAGCGAGATATTTAAGGACGTAATAAAGTAATAATGTACATGCAAAAAGTTTAAATTAACATGAGTTAAATTCTCAATAATTGTTGCGACAAATTACCCGAAAGAGCAGGACTGAAGGTGAACGTGACATAGATGATAGATAACGAAATATCATTCTAAAGTTGACCGTAAACCGCACGTGCAGTGACTTCGACTAGGTATTTACTAAAGCCCGTACACGAATAAAAATGAGAATGGTTTTTTTTATCAAGATACTGTTGAAAATGTGGCTGCATGATAATTTACGAATAAAATATTAGTCTTTCAGAATATATCTGAACACGTGTTCAACGCAGGTGCCATTATCCGAATAAATAACGGACCAGGTGCGATGATGATACTTCCTCATAACATATTCATACTTAACTGATACTTTGTTATTCATAATTTCGATTTGACAAATCATTCGTTATAGGCCTCCAGTCCCATTTTTAATAGGAAAACGAATAATTTTATCAGATTTTTAATAAATTAACAATATTTCATATCAGTAAGTATTCTCCGTATGCAAAGCACACAATCATTATCGACGAAAAATCGTATTTTTAATCATAAATACACAAGAAACCCACAGACATTGCTCTTCCGCACCGATATGGGTTAGTTATTCCTTAATCTAGCCGATTTGGTTGTTGCATTATACTATATAAAAAGGTCGCATTTATCACCAGATCGCAGTAAATTCGTTTGAAATACATTTATTATTGCCTAGCGTGAAATTGTTTATAAACCCGTGGCAAACTGGAATAACGGCTTAGCGCGTGGATTATGTATGAGCGCACTTAGGCCAGGATTCGAGACACCTTTGTACACCACGGTCCATGCTCATACCGCTCGCTGGCGGTGTAATTCTCAACGTGTCGGGGTGTGAGTTAGCACGCGCTGTAACAGGGATCCTGCCAGATGTGGGTAACTGGAATAACGAAGCGTTACTATACCGATAAATAGTGTATAAGTCACATTCATATGTGATAATATCCTAGCATCCCGACCCGTTTGTGAGTTTTAAACAGCATAGATGTCCTCTACGATCTTTAATTCCCAGACCGTGGGAAAAAATATTTACACCTTGTTCCAGAGTGTAAAATCTCAGTACCTATCGTCCTGATAAAAGATCATAATTCAGAATCAAAATGTTGTTTTCAAAGTAATAACAATATAGCCCGGTTACTGATTTTTCCTTACATATTCACCTTCCCCAACCAATTCCAACAGCCTCCCAACATTTCAAATTGGAATTCTCAAAGTACCACTTACACTTTGGTGTAATCTCATAAAAAAATAACAAATCGTTGATTGTTGGTCATTCTAAATTATATAAAAGAACTTTTCATAATAGTGAACGTTCTTTAAAGAAAGCCTCTTAGTATTACGTACTGAAAAGGTGGACGAGCTAAATTCAAGTAAAAATTGTAAAAGTGACGTAGCATTTTCCGCCTGTTGTGGGGCTGTCAAGGTCCTGGAAGCGCGCGATACATTTTTAACGGAAATTACTCTCTCGAGAAAAAGTAGAATGAAATGCGGTCAGGTGAAGTGTGTCGCATTCTACACTTGCAAGTCGCTTATTTCCACGGGGAACCTTCCATCACCAGCGGGGAAGTAGAAACTAATAACACACAACTAACTTGTGACACTCGAACGTGCTTGCCACTCGTCAAGAGCGTTTGATGGGTCCGCGAATCACTAGGCTGGCAAACAGCGGCTAAGCCCTCGCATGGAAGCAATCAGGAGCTTTTAATTACGTTACACGTATTATTTAATTATACACTTGGGATAATTATTATTCTGCTATCGCCGCAAGTCCTCTTCCTTTTACCGGGGGAGGCTCTGCTGTGATGTTTACTGTGCCGTGAATTTAATGTGATCACTAAGCGGGAAATATATTGAACGTGCGACCATTGATAAATATTGCACCAGGAACGTATTTTTAATGAAAAAATATTGCCATATGAGAAATAACTTGTCCATTAGAACATTGGCATTTTACAGTGGTGGGGGAGAAAGGAGGTTGGAAAGTACAAGGCTATTCAGGTCTGGTGATTTAACTAAATTAAAGCCATTTCAAGCAAAGATTTGATTGTGATTGATTACCTTTCACCTGGGTGTCACTGGGAGTAATTTTCACTCTAGAGCGAAGCGCGAATAGACTATGTTGATTAAGATTTAATAAAATGTAGAAATCCATCATAAACATAGTTTTATTTAAATACTTGTTTATTAGAACGCTTTACGAGAGGTTAATCCAGATAGGAAATAAGGAGTAAATTTACAAACCAAATTAAAGATCAATTATCAGGATGCAATTTCGAGGTTTCTTCAACCACGGAAAGAAGTTGTGCCAGTTAAAACCTTGGGTTTGAAATCTTTTATTTATTATATACTCTTCATAATACATTTTATACGTATGCACAATATTTATTATAGGCGGGCTAATTTTAATTTCCATAGGGTGGAAGATACTGTCAGTATCGCCCTGGTGTAAGACCACTATTCAGAATTGGAACGTTGCTTGAAATAGCTTTAGCCATGTTTGGTGACCAGATCTGACTAGCCAGGTACTCCCCCACCTTCTTCTTCCCCATCTCCTTCTCCTCCCCACTACCTTCAGCCTCACAACATACGCCAATTGGGGATGCCCCAGTTTCACTGGTTTCAGACGGTTGGGAACAGTTGAGACTCTTGTGCGGTTTCACATTAAAAAAAATAATAATTTAAAAACCAACACTGGGATTTCGATCTAACCTCTAACTGGGATATTACCGCCGATATTTTCTTTGACACTATTTTGATATGTGTTTCAAATCAAGTGTAGATAATCAAATCACCAACCTTGTGTTATGGGTATCCCTAAAACGTTGGCACGACTTCTTTGTCTGTTGGAGGGGTCATCTAGAGATATCTATATCGGTGGGAGAAACTAAGCCAAATACGTAATCTCCCGGAAGGATTATCTTTAAAGTGAGCCTGTTTACCTAACTACATATATTATTGGTTCAATAATGTGACGAGTATAAATATAGCTGTACGTATATGTAATGGTATAACGTATGTTAATTAATTAATGGTTTCATTAGAATTCATCGTTCCGGTTCACTGACATTTGATGTCATTGTAATGATGTCTCATCGGCTGATCATTGAATGAATGCACAGAATTCTAAATAATAATGACTAAATACCGTATCGATGATGTATGCTCCAATGGTGAAATAAAATATTTTATAACAGGATTAATTTTAAAATACATCAACTAAGTATTGAATTATTAAAATACACCATGAAAATAGAAATTTATTTAAAAAAAACATTAACGTGATTTCCCTAAAGGACAACGAGGAAACAATATTCGTACGATTAATATAAAAATACGGAGGCCCTTCAAGCTTTTTACTATCAAAAGTTTTGATAGTAATAACAAGAAATAAATTGATGTAAAGAAAAACGCTATTCTCTATTTTTCAGAGCGCCAAGGTGGTGTAAACCCATAGACATATGAATATTAGTAGACCTGCCCTAAGTGATTAAAAGCGTATTATCCCCACTCCCCATACCGGTTCCATTGGAACCGGCTGTGCTCGCGTATGGCTTCAAGTGAAATTTGAAAACGTGACGTCATCACTCTTGTGCGAACTATGGTCGAGGCATCATCGGTTCATTTTACGAAATAACACGGCAAAATGTTGACTTGTACTATGAAAACTTGTAAAAATAGATGTGAAAAAGAGAATAAACCCAATTGTCGTATTACATTCCATATATAAGCATTATTTTAAGCATATTCACATCGTATAATATAGATCAGTTTTAGAAACATATACTATCACAACGAGAAACGTCTGGACGCGAAACACAAAGCTGGTTGGTTGCTGGGAAGTAAATTATGAACATTTATAAAAGTGTCTTAACTAAATACTTAAACGAAATATTCGACTCTGAAAATAAAACCGAATTTTTTTGCCGAATTTGGACTTCGCAAATTTGTTCATAACGTGGCGAGTAATTTGCGCTCCCATGTAAAAATGTCTATTCATTCAAAAGCAGATTTTACTTTTAAGAAGTAAATGGTGATATTATAATGCGAGATGCCTATTTACTGTCAGATTGATTTATTGACGAATCACAGTCAGCCTTACGCCCTTCGTTCTTCAACAGTTGATTTTACCCCTCGCCATTATCTTCTCGTCTATTAATTCCTATGTCTGTGTGTAAACCCCTTAAACATAACTCTCCTTTCAACTGTTTGTGGTACCTACGCTCAAGAAATAACCCCCCATGAAACAATATAATCAAATGAGTCAACCATCAAAGCAGCAAGCACCTTCATAATCTGATTAGTGTTTAATTCAAGCACTCGGAACCAAACGCGGCACTTAATGCGATACGGCGTTCGGTGTTTGAGATACTCGTCTCGTACTACCACCAACCTGTCCCAACCCGCCCTACCCCAGCCACTAACCGCTCGCATAAAACTGCATTATAAACGCAGTAACGACGTTTGATACTGCTCGAAGCAAAGCGCTCGTAATAAAGCTTCATGTAACAACTGCACATGAGGAGGGGTGCTTTTATGGAAGGTGGAAATGAGCGTGGATTTTCAATAAAATTTGTATTTTTTTGAAACGTCGTAAAAGAGTTGTATATTGCAAACGCTATAAAATGACTTTATTGAAACTGCAACCCTGAGAATCGTGGCAAAACTTGCAAATCAACATTTTTGGTAATTTAAAAAAAATATTAATTATTTATTGGATAATCAACACTTCTGTCATAGGACGTCCCAAGTGGTTCGCTACGTTTAGTGACTCAGCAGAGGTGCCCGGGTTCGTGCGGTGAGGTTTCTAGGTCTTGGAGGCGGATGCGTCTGCATACTTACCGCGTGGTGTACCGGATCGGGAGACTGGTTGAGGGAGACCATTTGACCTCTCAAGCAGAGATCTCTCAACCCATTGCCTCGCACCGCAGTGTGAAGGATGGATCCATGGAGTCTGTTACTACTGGACATATAGACCTCCAGATTCCTTCAATATACAGACGTTAACTTTCCGATGAAATATAGCAGATTCGGTAATGTTATTTAAAATTACACATAACTTAATCGATAGTCCTGATCTTCTTCAACGCCTATTATTCCATGTTCCTAATCGCAACAGCAGACAGTCGCTTACTTTTAATCTCCCTCTTTGCAAGACCAATTCCAAACAAAACTCATTTTTCTACAGATCCACACATTCATTTAACTTAAATTATTACCATATTGACATTTTTAACTCAACTTGAAAACTCACTAATCAACATAACTGAAACTAGAAGTTCAATCCCTATATATTCCCGTCCCTTGCCTCTTAATTATAATCGTATGTGTCCCCCCCCCCCCCTCCCCCTCTCCGCTCCCCATTCATTTTCATATTAGGTAACTAAAAAATAAATTAATTTAAGAAAACACCTCTATGACATTATACTCCTTACCATTAACTGTTATCAGTGCAAAGTTCATAATTGGCATAATTAATCATATTATTATTGTATTGTTGTACAATTACAGATTTGCTGTCAACTTTTCCTAAAATATATAAATAAATTCCTACCCACCCCTCATACCTATTTCCTCCCCTGAACTACCTCTCCTACCTTTCCTTAAAAAGACCCTCCAAACAGCATCGCCGCTGATGACATAGGCCCTGAGAGAAATTATTTTCTTCAGGGCATCCTGTGTGATACAAAAATATCTTAAATTAAAAAGATTTATAAATGAAAAATTACTATGTTTTAAACCAAACGGTGAAATTTGGGTGGATTCGTTGGCTTTAAACCGCAGTAAGCCGTTCATATGTTACCATATTAATATTTTGAGGAATGATATTAATTAAATAATATTGTACTTTTATATGTGTATACAACCAATCGAGTGAAGTAAATATAACGTGAATTTATTCCTCTTTATGTAGAGTGAAGAACGAAGATGTGATTTCGCTTACAAAAATACTAAAATATCTACTGAGATTTCTCGAGGTTCTCTCTCACGTTTGACATTGCGCATGTAAAAGAAATAAGTTCTTTCGGTAGGAGTTCTTGAAAACTCATTAATTTTGGGGAAAATGTCGCACGCTTTTTCACAATCGCATTATATTTGTCAGAAAAACTTAATTAATGTTAAAGATAAACATTAATAATTATTAATATTAACTAACAAATTTATTAGAACGAAGGTTGAAAACGTGACGCAAGCGTTCACCCCACAGAAATGACACCCGTTGCTGGGTTGGTACGCAAGAGGAAAGGGTTCTACAGGGGGTCTGGAAACAGGTGGATAAAGGAACATTAAAAATTAAGCCTTAAGTGGATAATTTTCAATTCTTTTCTCAAGTACATAAAGACACCTAAAAACCAGTAAAATTTTCTGAATACCCTCAAACTCTCCCAAATACAAGATCTTTGCAGTACGTACGTATCCATCAAAAAATATTGTGCTTGGCGTGATTCGTCTAGTCTCGTACACAAAATATAATAGTTTTTTGATAAATTTATTTCTGAAGTGCAGTAAAATCATCAGTTTCTTCTTGAACCGACGCACGGTGTTCTCTGTAGTATAGAGCGGCGAAACCAAGATTTAGAAAGAATTTTAAACACAACAAAAAATACGCATTACTTTATAACAAGTAGGTACTTATTATTATTATTTAAAAAACCGTTTTTATAATAAATTAACCTCAGATTTTCAGAACAAAGTTAATTCCCTAATCATATTTTTTAACATCCGAAATCTAGCATAAAATCAATCACTTTCTACATAAAATGATTGGCTCGTGGTTTGAATTCCTATTTCTGGCCTCCCTGACTTGACTCCCTGACCTTGGCCATGAATCCGTAGGTTGCGTGTTCGAATCTCGGCGTGCGCAAGTAAATTTTATTTGATTTATTTGTGTTATTTCAAAATTAATTAATTAAAAATAATACATACAGAGCGGTAGATACTTTTAATATCGCCTTGGTGAAAGACCACCGTTCGGAATCAAAACGTAGCTTGAAATGGCTTTAGCCGTGTTAGGTGACCAGATCTGAATAGTCAGGGACTTCCCACCTTCCTCTTCCCCATCTCCTTCCCCTCACCAATACATTCAGTCTCGCAACATAATCAATTGGTGGATCCCATAGTCTCACTGGCTCCAGACGATTTGGAGCAGTTGGGACTATATATTGTTCCAAAATCAATTGGTTATCAAAACCCGGCTTGTCAGATATTTTTCTTTAATTTTTATAAAACAGTAGTTTGTTCCTTGGCGACGGAAAACAGCTAACAGCTTTACCTAAACCAAAATCTAACTTTAAACCCTTAAGAACGCTGGGTTAATTTTAAGTTACTATTTTGTAAATACATATTTAATTACCTTTTTTTTAAAGTAATTTGAACAACCCATTCATGCAAAATATAGCAAAAAAGTTAATTTTATTTAACTTTAACTAAAATGTAACTTTAAGGATTTTCGAAGCAACTGGCCCTTCTTAAATTTGAAAAATAATTCGATAATTCCGCTCTTTATAAATGACTGAATGAGAAAATATTGTTGGTTTGAGAATTTCGAGTTGTTTCATTTTTTTAAGAAAGTAAATCAATATATCTTTAGATTTAATTAAACTTTTCAGTATGTACTAAGGTCAATTAAAAAATTAAATTAGTATTGAAAAATAAAACATAAAATTAAATGTCGAATGGTAGCACGAGTGTGTACCTACTGACAATCAATGGCTGGTGTATAATTATTAACAACGACAAAAAAGCGTTTTTTCCTCCGCGGGGCAACGTTTGCGCTTGCCAAGGGGCGAAGTTTCAATTTTTCAATGTTCATCATCAGGGAAGAAGTAGAGTATTCACCGTGCAACACGATTCATTGCCCAAAATTTGAAATACATTAGTTCCTGTTTAAAACTTTTTCTCCTGGAAACCGTGCGGATACATTTCTAAATAAGTTTCCAGTGAACCGTTTACTGAATTCATAACAACCCTTAACAAATGAGTAGGGGAGGAATGAGGTGAGTATAACACGCTTAGGGTGGATGGCGCCTGTGAGGGAAGCGAATTCGGGTTGGTGCTTTTAGGAAGCATTTCGGCGTAGCATTCACCGGGAAATACGGAAACAGGAATTCAAATCTATCGATACACAGTTTATGCAATGTACATTGTACAATAAATACCCTAAAATTTTTTCAGAATTTATAGAGTTCGCAAATTTTATTCAAAGCGGTATGAATTTTTGTCAGTATATCATGTATCTTTGCACATTCGCCTGAGAAATGCTTAACTTTAGATTAATATTAGGAAAGGTAGACTTGAGGGTGAGAAAGGAGTGGTGCGACCGTTTTACGAATGAGGAGACACGAAAAGGTTGAAAATATCATATAAATTGAAAAAATCTTCCGAAAAAAAATAAATGCCGCCGACGGGAAATGAACCCGCGGCCTTCTGGTTGCCGGTCAGCGGCGTTAAGCACTACTACGTCGGATTATTTCAAACCCGCCAAATTGTTCAATACGTACTAGTATTATTGGTATTTGTATTCAACAGTTATTGCTCATTAGATGTTTTCACCTGAAAATAATCAACATTATTTTTGTAGGAAAGGCATTGATAAATACTAAATATTTTTTTCTCTGAAGATTTTGAAAATTTGTTTTGGGTGTTTAAGGATAATAATTAATACTTTGTTATCGTGTGTGGTATGCATAAAAAAACTTATCTTATAAACATTAGTATATCATTAAAAAAATAGGAATCATAATTATTCGGCTGTGTTTTGCCTACCCACCATTCTGTTAGCAAAACCGCAACATGCTGTCCTGCAAGTTTTTCTACAACTATATGAAGCGCAAGTGAAGGAAGGACGTCGGGGGGATTTCAGGAAAACCCGGTCATGACTCATGACAACAATCGGAATAACCGCAGAACATAATATGATAAGATGTATGAAGCGAGGGGTAAGTACCAAGAAAGGGTTTGTGGCGGATTCACTCTACTTAGAAAAAAAATTCTTTCAATGAGCCATAAAACAATATCGCCAATAATCCAATACGAGGTTTTGTGATTTTTATTTAGAATTCTAAGCGTTCATTCAAAGGAAATTTAAGAATTCGAAAGAAGTAACATATTTAAAAGAGTTGTGGAGCTTTCCATCATCTCTTCCTTTAAAGTGATTGAGTATATTAAGACTAATAAAAATGTTTTAATATATTCCTTTTTTTGTAACAAATAGAGAGAACGATATCCTCCCCAGGATCTCCCGTGCCGAGAATTTCGTTTGCATATTCTTAAAATTTAACAGTATGAATAATATGAAATAATTATAAATATATTACATGGTGTTTTTTAGTGCAGTTGAGTGGTTTCGGTCAATATTTGGTGTCAGTATATTTTTTATTTCTGATTGTATTAATAAATAATTTCATCACTGACCCAATATTTTGTATCCAGCTTTTTATTTGTGATTTAAATGTTGCGAGTTTTGAATGAGAGTGGGAGAGTGGGAGTACCATAGTATTTAGCTTAGCCAATGATATTATTTAAGTGGTTTGAATATAATATCACGTTTCTTTACTCAATTTTAATTGCGCAACTTTATTAATCTTTTATCAAAATCCTTTCAGCCGCTTCTCAGACGACCTGCGAGTTAAAAAATTGAATTTGTAAAGGGATTTTCTGAAGTATGTATTTACTTTGAAACTCGCCGTTCTAAGTACAGATAAAATATTAAAATAGAACATTTTAGGAATTTAAATTTTTTTCTTAGAGGCAATAAATTATTTCGTTTCTAGACGTAAAACGGACTTTAATGAGGGATTTAAGTAGACCTTAATAGCCGTCTAATTCCATAGATTTATTCCAGCAAGAAAGGGTGACTTTCCTCTTTATAGGTTTAGTACTAAAAGCGTAGGCTTCAATAATAATTTTACGAACGGAGACAAAATACACACAATTACATTTTTTTTAAATATAAACACTTAAATTTCATTAACCATTGGAGTGATTGGTGTCGTATATTATTAATGAAATAATATATTAAATAATATGGTAAATGTGCATACATATAATATTCCTCAAATAATTAATATGAAAACATTTGAAACTACCAACTGCGGCTCAAAGTCAATGAATCCACCTACATTTCGCCCTTTATCCATTACTTTTAGGTTGTATAAATGTGTTACATTATGACAAGCGATAAAACGTTATTACAAAATGGCAAAATATGCCAAAAAATCACTCGTGTGGTTAAACAATCAACCGGTTTCGGAAAATCTTTCCTTCATCGGGTGAATATTGAAACTATGTGTTTATATTGGAAATTATGGCACAAAGTTGATGCTTTTTTAAACACATATAATTTTTTTTGTCTAAAATTGAAAAATTAGGAGACCGGTAAATTCTGAATGATATGAACAATTTCACATATAAAAAATAGTGCAGATATTTGCCTCTTTCCAGAGCGAAATATCGCACTTGTGAGGGACCGCCATTCAGAAACAATGGCACTTGAAATGTTTAGTGATTCTATGTTTGGTGACTAGGTCTGAAAAGAAAGGTACTGCGCAACCTTCATAGCTAAATCGGTTCTAAAATGGGGATACTTTGGGCGGAATAAAATTTTAAAAAAAAATTAGTAAAAAAAGTTCAATAATAGCATAACTCGTCAGACAATTTACGTTTATGTTTATGTTTAAAGAGAACAATAAAAATAAATGTATAAAAAATAGCTCAATAATTAGCATAACTTGTCGGACAAATTACGGAACATATTTAAAGAGAACTTTTCCCTTCAAAGTGTACCTACTGTATTTCGGGTACGAAAGCAAAAGTCACGCATTTGGCAGAGTTTCAGACACAAAAACTGTTTTCGCCGAGCTTTTAAACAAGTAGTGACGACGGAGCGGCGAAAGTTGCCTAAGTAGTTTTAATATCGCGACTGAAATACTGTTGCCGAAACGTGGCCAAATCGCGAGGGATGTACTAACCAGTAACCAGGCAGCTGGTAGGGCGGGGGTGGAAATCTGATTATGCCATTGCTGCCTTCAAAACGGGCGAGATAAAGAAGATATTATCAACGATGTGTTGGAGAGGGTCAAATACTTTTTAAAGACAATTTACTTTGAAGCTTGATACAGTTTGCAAAACAAAATTTAGATATTTAAATTTAGCACCATGATAGAAATAATATATATCTTTTACAGTGATTTGTTTTTGGGGTATTATGCCGTGTTGCGCTACCTCCTTCTTTAGCCAACGTTTCGGACAGCATTGCAGTGTCCATCATCAGGGCAGCAGAAGTGAGCGTCACAATTCTGTCCGAAACGTTGGCTAAAGAAGGAGGTAGCGCAACACGGCATAATACCCCAAAAACAAATCACTGTAATACCTACTTTTGGCCGTGAAAATCTCAAATCAAATATATATTTTTATTTGAGAATTTTAAACTATAACTAAGGATACTTGTTAAGTGTTCGTGGTGTACATTTGTTTATTATTAGGTAGTAAATTGATTTACCAACAGAAAATAATGATATAAAGCGATGGAACAAATAGAAAAAGTTGAGGTTTCTCATAACCTGCCTCACTAGGCTAGCCTGTGTTGAGGCATTAATTTTACAATTTTTAAATCTGAATTTACTGAAATATCATCAAGGATGTGACAATTGGAAAGGGAAACGTTTCGGAAATAGAAGAACATTCGAGTTGAAGATGAGGACCGAGTTGACGATATGTGTAGATATTTGCGACCAGCAAATGGAGCACTTTGGATTGCACTTGGCTCAAATCCAAAAAATGGACACTAAAAACCATAATACACTTTTTATACTTGGTTTTGGTAACTTTTAGGTTATAAAAAAACTTTTGGACGTGCTAAAATTTCGGTCGGTGAAGTGCTTGCCTTTTTTTTTTTTTTTTTATAGTGAATACCTCACAAGAGTCCCAACTGCTCCCGTCTGGAGCCAGTGAGACTATGGCATCCCCAATTGGGGGATGTTGTGAGGCTGAAGGTAAGTGGGGAAGGGAAAGAGGAAGGTGGGGAAGTACCTGGCTATTCAGATCTAGTCACTAAACACGGCTAAAGCCATTTGGAGCAACGTTTCAATTCTGAATGGTGGTCTTACACCAGGGCGATACTGGTAGTATCTTCCACTCTGGAACGTGCCGCAAATATACTATATATTATTTTAATTAATTAATTGTGAAATAACACAAATCAATCAAATAAAATTTATTTGCGCACGCCGGGTTCGAACCCGCGACCTTCGGAATGGCAGTCCAATGCGTTACCACTGGACTATGCCGGCCGTCGCCTGATCTCCAGAAGGAAAAAGAAAAACACCTTAACATCTGAACCAAGAGGGTGTGAGCATAACCAAAGTGAACAATACAATCCCGTGAACCTGCCATTAACAGATACGAGATATGACCATTTGGCAATGTTTGATGATAATATTGTTACACCAAGAATTTGACCAGTTGAAAATTGTAAAATCAGAATGACAATTTTAAGTGAAAAATGTAAAACCTACATGTTTCTTTCGTCTTCGGGTCTGAAGGGGTTATAAATAATATATACGTTCTAGATTGCATGCAGTTGGCAATAATTTCTCAGAAATAGTAAATGTGATCAACTGCACGGAATATAGTTACAAGGCTATAATAACATACCTCAATAATAATAATTAAGGTGAGCATAATAATATTCTTCTGCATGGGTTCTATATAATTTTAATAGCAAATTTTAAATTCCACTAAATTATTATGTACGTTGTGTTTTACCGACAGTTCATTACGGCGCGAATACATTTGCGAGCCGAGCCTCCAATTATGGGAAAGGAACGAAGCAACAGCAAATGGCGCGAAACGCCGCTTGCGGTTGCTTTGTTCCTTCCCGTAATTCGAGGCTCGGCTCGCAAATGTATACGGAGCATTAGAAAACCTATCAATGCATTCGTTAAGGGCATGCAATCCCGTTTTTAACATTAAAAAGAATAATTTTACCCGATTTTCAATAAATTAGAAATGTTTTATAGTTTTCTCCGTGTATATCACACTCCGTATCTGTAAAAGCCCGAAGGGCGTATAATATAAATAAATAGCGCAAAAAAATGCAAAGCTTTTTTTATAATGACTTTTTTTATTCTGTGTAATTTTTAAGCCTAGTAGAACTAAATATTAAACTCTCTTCAATATTTCATTTGAAGATCAAAACGTTTGCCAGGTTTAAAAGTAATAAGAAATTTCTAATAACATGGATGCCTCCGTGGAAGAGGACTAAGGCTCTCGACTAGCAATCCAGAGGTCGCGGGTTCAAATCCCGGCAGGAACAAGTAAATTTATTCAATTAATTTGTGTTGTTTCATAATTGATTGAATAAAAATAATGCATAGTGTATTTTTGGAATTTTCCAGAGTGGAAGGTACTCTGAGTATCGCCTTGTTGAAAGACCACTAATCAGAATTGAAATGTTGCTTCAAATGGCTTTAAGCCGTGTTTGGGGACCAGATCTGAATGGCCAGGTTTTTCTACCCCACCTTCCTCTTTCCCATTTCCTTCCCCTCCAAACTACTTTCAGCTTCACAACATACACCAATTGAGGATGCCATAGTCTCACTGGCTCCAGATAATTGTAACTTTTGTGGGGTATTCACGTAAAAAATAGGGAAAACTTAAAACAGAATAACTCATTTATTTTATTTTATGACGTCCTCGGAGAACAAACCGATTTGTTTAATTAGTAGAAAATAGAGTACAGTAAAGTACCAAATGTTTGTCTCCCTTTAATGACGACACAGTGTCAAAGGTAAGACAAAAGGGAAAATGTTTTTCGGCAACAATTTACGTGTTAATATTATGACTGTCTTCACACCAAATTGCCTATTTCCACTTAGACTGTAATGAGACTGTTAAGCTGATATTTATTTCCTCGGAAGTTTAAAGTAATATAATTATTCATGCATATCTTACAACCCTAGAACACATCTCGTTTGTTCAGCGTCCATTTTACTTTGCAACAGGAAAAGCTCGACGTTTACTGGCTGTTAAGAAAACAGCTGTTAAAATACAGGAGTTGATTGAATAAAAAATGAATAAAACTTTTGCTGAGATATCTGTGGAGTCTTAAGGATATAGCGCTCTGACAAACAACGGAGGTTACGGTTGCATTTTAACATCTCCTTGGGGAGGGGTGGCTATTGGATGAATGAGCACAATGCCACCCACAGCCCACCCCTTCCGTATAAGAAGGTACCTGGACTTTGCTTGTAATCCAATTTGAATTACAAGCAAAGTCGGAAGACCCGCTGTGTTGTCTTCTTAAATGGGAATGCGGAACAATTACTCATTTCCATTTATTGGAGCTTTTGATAATATGCTTTGTTACGTCTACCCATAAGTTAAGGAGAAAGCATTAAAATAATGATAATATTATTATTTGGATGATTTGTATAGCGCCGTTGTTGTGAAAAATCACCTCCACAGCTCTGTACAAATATACAATATATTTCTACAAATGATCTATCTTATTACTAACTATTGACTAGACAAACTATTATCAACTTATGGTAACAGATTGCAACCACGGATCCGTTGATCACTAATACAAAACTATATGTATAGTACATTTTACCAATGAACGCGATGCTGCGTTAGAATGTACATATATTATTATTTGTTTATATTCTGGACAGGCAAACAACATAGATACAGGCACTTACCTGGGAGGTTACTTGAGATTCACACTAAATATTGTTTATTAGAAAAATTTAGATACAGTTCGCACACAGAGAACATAATTGGAACGTTTGTAATTGGAAATGCCATTATTAATTCGTGTATTTATTTTAATAATATATAATTATGTTCTTTATTGAACACGTTTAGGAGAGGAAAAGCAAACTTTATGTAGGGCGGTACAACAATACAAGGATTTGATTGGAATTTATTTTCCTAAATATGATTCGTCCTTCGGTATGCGACATATTGATAAGTAAGGCTTCAAATAATGTAAATCCAAGAAGAAAAATATGATTAGGATATATTATAAGCATTACAATAATGCTACTACTCTCAGGCAGGTATATTTAATTTGAGGATATTAGAGAATAAAAGGGTAAGTTTTTAGTTTAGAATGAGCATATTCTACTTAAAATCTAGAGATAATATATTGGTATCTGCTCAATTTGAGATTAAAATTTCTATAAAGTTTTTAATAGTTTTAAATTAATTATCTCTTTTTATTCGCAGTCAGAAGACATCAATAACAGCATAATCCGAAGTATGAAAATATGTTAATTATGCGGTAAAAGTTCCAATAGCGACATCGGAATTATTTTTTTTTTTTAATTGTCAGGACAGCTAAAAGAGGAAACAAATCTCTAAAACAACTTACTTTCGCCAAGTCAATATTGTATAATTAGTGTTAAACTTAATCACAACGTTAATAATAAAACATATAGATTTATGGTGTTTAATGATATAATTTTAACACGAAGTTGTTTCAATACCTGTATAAACAACCGAAATTTCACAGAATCGATGATTTAGATTAGGTCTTATGGTCAGTAGGTAGTATCGTTACCCGCACTGATACTAAAAAAGATTGTTACAGTTTGAAATACCGATCATTCTATTCATTGGACAGTTTTCGGGCGATACCACCGGAAAAAAAATCAATCATAATGGAAATGAATGTACCTACATCATCATAGGATTCCCAGAAGTTAGCTCATCATCATCACCATCATTTCATCCCCTTTTGATAGCCAGTTCGTGGACCCAATGCTTCTTGAATATGAATGACTCTCATGAATATTGAATTAGTACGCGTCATCGATCCATCCGACATCTGATGTTCAGACTTGTTCCAACGCTCACTGGCTCGGTTAAAGACGATCTGACATATTGCCCATGGTTATTTTTTATAATTTAATGATTATTTTTATTTAAAGTAAATCAAATTTAATAATGTTATTCTTAAGTTCTCTAAGTATTTAAATTTTTATAATAACTGTCAAAATAATAAAAATAAAATTTAAATTAAAATAATAACAGAAAACACCACTATAATTAATGCCGACCGTAGCTTCTTCAGGGCTGTATAATACTGCCATATTAGAAGCTACGGTTGTAGCGTAACCAGGTCAGCATTAAGTATAAAAAATAAAAGTGTTGTTTACCAAGTTATTTTATTTTAAATTATAATTTCATATTACAAAGTGACTGCTTCCTGTTAAGAAAAAAAACTAAAATACTTTAAAATAAATAATAAAAATTATAATCGTTAGCGTTGCTATCATTTCATTTAGGTAATACAGTCGGTCCGGACAACTGATTTTAAATTAACTAAAGCCGGCATAATTATAATTATCTACATATATCCGGTTACTTGGTCTTTTCGCGGTTACGCCAAAGGGTTTGGATAAAGTTAGGACGTGTTTTCAAGTCCTGACAATCTGAACTAACAATCGACAAATATATTAAATGGGATAGACATTATATACAGAGTGTTACGGGACGTACTTGACTTACTTTAACCAGTGATTTCTGACATTATTGGGAGTAAAAAAAAGAAGTGAAATTGGAGGAAAAGTTTTTTGTTGTTTTTTCTACAAAACAGAAAACCAGTTTGAATCGGACAGCTAGGGTCGATGTGAGCTGTTGGGCGGTTACTCGGCTGAGTGACCAGTGTTGAAATGGGGAAGAATTTTTTTTTAAATTGTTTTAGAAAAAAATACATGTTTAAAATTTAAAAAAAAAAATCACATGAATTTCAGCGAGGACTCAAATTTAATTTACACTTTATACTCTATTTTTAGTTTTTTTAGTTTGACTCATTAACATTCCCTTGGACAATAAAGCGTATGAGAAAGAAAAGGCAACGATACAAACCATCGCGGTTAATAATGGCTATAACATAAACATTGCAAAAATAAGAAAAATAAAAGTTAATTAATTTAATATATCCGGTAAATAATAAAAATATGGAAAAATTTGCATGTCTCGAATTCATCGGTCCAATATCCATAAAAATAGCAAAAGAAATAAAAAAAAATGCGGTGTAAATATAGCTTTCAAAACCAATAATAACATAGGAACACCTTAAAAACTCTAAAAGTAGAAATCCTAAACTTAATAATAGTGGCATATATGAATTAAAATGTGACCACGCCGACTGCAACGCTACTTATATCGGACAGACGGGAAGGGCTTTCTCAACTAGATTCAAAGAACATATATAAGATGTTATAATAATAAAAGCATTTTTTGAAAATTCGCAGAACATCTCTTAGTAAATAATCACGTCCCGCTCGACAACAATGAACGTAAACCCTTACATATGGAAAGAAAGGGCCTTAGATTAAATTTACTTGAATAATTAGAAATCAATAAAAGAACCAATGACCCTAATATAACATTAATTAATAAAGTAAGGAAAATTATTTATTCCCCGCTTCTAAGTATGTTCACAAAACCTAAACAATATAACACATTTAAATAAATTAATAATTGCTACATCATTATTAAAAAATAAGATAACATTAATGTGGGGAAAACAGACTTCAAAATACCTCTACAGAATATGAAATCTATTTTCACATTTATTTTATCAGTAAATCGGTTTAACCGGTAATACATCATTTTAAATTGGGAGGGGGTAAAATAGAATTATATTAATAAGTCGTCTAAACGTGGCGAAAACCACAGTTTGAAAATGGCCTTGTATCGAAAATTAAAAAAAAAATTATTGCATTTAATATCAATTGCAGCTAAAGTTGCACACCTGCAAGTTTGATGACACCTTTTTCCAAATCATAATATTTACCAGTTGAAAAATGCATCAATCTGTTACCAGGCGGCAAAAAGACTCGATCAAACATGAAACAGTTCGATAACTCTATTTTATAAAACGAAATTAAAATATTGACAAAGTCAGTTGCTGGGCGAAATATTATTCGCACCTGCCTTTTGAAAACGTAAACATATTTTTGCAAGCTGACGTCACACAAACGCTTGTAGGAGATATTATAAATAGCAGATTAAAACAAAATATTGGCGGATTCAAGTTTTAAAACTAGGAGTAGCGACAACGCCGGTAACAACGCGATCTGTTCTTGCAATTTCTGAGTGTCAACTGAAATCTGTATTCGCTTCTGTTCCTCCATCACGGCACAATCATTTTAAAGATTACAACAGATTAGAGCCAGACGCATCTGTCAACATTACAATAATGGGGCGTCTCCGTGTGCCGGCCCTTATAATCAAATGACCATGCCGCCGATGAATTCCTGCGACTGAACAAGCCACAGATGCTGACAACCTAGAGGCCGGCCAATTCTTCCTGGCTACCAAGTGAATTAGCCATTGATGCTGAAAAAATTGAGGTCGGCCAATTCTTTCTGGCTACCAACTGAATAAGCCACTGATGCTGACAACCTAGAGGCTGGCCAATTATTCCTGGCTACCGACTAAATTAGCCATTGATGCTGATAACCTAGAGGCTGGCCAATTCTTCCTGGCTAACGACTGAATTAGCCATTGATGCTGACAACCTAGAGGCCGGCCAATTCTTCCTGGCTACCAACTGAATTAGCCATTGATGCTGACAACCTACAGGCTGCCCAATTATTCCTGGCTACCGACTGAATAAGCCATTGATGCTGATAACCTAGAAGCCGGCCAATTCTTCCTGGCTACCAACTGAATTAGCCATTGATGCTGAAAACCTAGAAGCCGGCCAATTCTTCCTGGCTACCAACTGAATTAGCCATTGATGCTGAAACCTAGAAGCCGGCCAATTCTTCCTGGCTACCAACTGAATTAGCCATTGATGCTGACAACCTGCAGGCTGCCCAATTATTCCTGGCTACCGACTGAATAAGCCATTGATGCTGATAACCTAGAGGCTGGCCAATTCTTCCTGGCTACCGACTGAATTAACCACGGATGTTGACAACATAGAGGCTGTCCAATTCCTGTTGGCTACCGATTGAATTAGCCAATGATGCTGATCACCTAAAGGCTGGCCAATTTCTGCTGGCTACCAATTGAACTGGCCACTACTGCAACAGTCGCCTACGCCATTTGCCGTATCGTATGGCGTGATGATGCACAATGTGCTCCAATCTGAAATTATCGCGGAAAGAATTCCGATTGTCTCAGTTTCTATCTGTGAAATAAAACCCAGTTGTATTGAAATACATACAACTATTTCTTGTGAATTGGGTTGGCTGTAAGAAATAGGAAGTACCTATAAGCTACACCCCTTTGTACGTTCTGTATACCAGCACAATACTTTTAATTAAAATGTGAATTTTGATTTGAATCGTCTTTATTTTATGATGGTTTGGATAGAACACCTCACGGTGTTTTACTTAAATCATTACCCAGGTTGAGAACTGATGTGTGCCGGTGCTTATTATTTACAGTCTTTTCTTGTACAGGCAAACACGTCCCGTACAAGCCTTGAAAGCCGAAACGGCTGTAATAATAACAAAAACCAAAAAATACTTGCAGAACAATTATATTATTAAATTTGATTTTTTAATCTCGTCGAATTTAATGTTTCAAAGACCCAATCCTGTCTGATTACGTCTAAAAGGGATCCAAATGACAATCTAGTCTCTTTCAACGGAAGCAATCTTCCGAACAGGCCTTCCATTGATATGCTTGGTGTAACTATAAGTGACCAGCTCAGGTACGGGGGCTCCATTGAAGCCAGAGTAAAGTTGGCCTCTCAGAAGCTGGGCGTACTGTACAGGGCCCGCAGATACTTTAATAGTACACAACTGCTGACCCTGTACAAATCGCAAGTGCGCCCTACTCTCGAATTTGGTAGCCATCTCTGGTCCGGAGCCCCTAAATACCTGAAAAAAACCCTTGACTCTGTGCAAAAACGGGCGGTCCGTTTGATAGATTCCCCAATCTTAACAAGCGGACTGCAATCTTTAGAGCACAGGCGTCAGGTAGGTATGCTGTCCTTGTTCTATCGGTATTACAATGGAAGATGCTCTGAGGAACTAGCGTCATTGATCCCTTCGGCACCGGTGCATAGTCGGGATACACGCCAAACGCGCGCCCAACATTTGTACACGGTTGACATTTGTCACATGAGAACGGGTCGCTTCTACGATTCGTTCTTAAGTTCAACAGCTCGGCTGTGGAACGAACTGCCGGCCTCTGTGTTTCCTCCCTCCTACAACATGGGACTCTTCAAGACCCATGTTCACTCCTTCCTCTCCACAAAAAGACCCTCCACACAGCATCCCCAAAGATGACATAGGCCCTGAGGGAAATTATTTTCTTCAGGGCCTCCTGTGTGGAGTTAATATAAAAAAAAAATTAAAAAATAAATAAATTAAAAACAAATTAAATGGAGTTCTACGAATCAAACACAAAAACAGCAAATAAAATATAAATGGAACTGGTTGGAATCCTCATAAGTTTAATTTTGTTACATGACTTACAAGATAAATGTGTTAAACTATGTACAAAGTCTATTTTAATTTCGTCCACATTTTTGATATACTATAACTAAATCCACTGTTATTATCAAGTAATTTACCATTGAAAAAGTCCTCAACGACACAGGTTTACTCATAGCGTGAAGGACAATTTACAATACCTTGGTGTTATTATAATGTTAAGAATAATAAACAAGTCCGGTCACATGGCATGCTTAAGAATAGCTTCCTGTAATGATTTCCTTGAATTTTCTTTCATTTTGGTGTTTCAAAGAATATATATTTTTAAAGAAATCCATTTAAAAAAAAAATCTCCTTTTAGGAAATCTTATTGAACAATGGAAAAATAAGGGGTATTTTTGCAAAACGGACTTATTCCACCTGAACGTTTTGTTGGGAAATCGCAAAAACTGTTACAGTTGTGAAACATGTGATTTTATATATGTGTATTTTTTTTTGTTTGTAATAGATTACTTTCATAATATCAGATTTGAAAAAAATATATAAAAACAAATAATGAAAAATAATTTTACAATAACATTTACAATTTATTAACCATAAACAATCTGATTTTGAAACGCCATATAACCCAACTTTCATTCAAATTAATAGGGCGGCCATTTTGTCACGTGACCAAAATCTCTGTTTATATTGACTGAAATGGGTAAGCCTGTATTGATACATTGACAGTAACATTGGACGAAATAAGACGATTTTACGAGAAACAGTATATTTTAAAGTTATCTTTCTATGGGAATAAATAACTTTCGAAACATCATTGCAAAAATATTTCTTAGAAATACATTCAGAAAAATATCACTATTAAATTGAAATTGTAATAAGTGTGTTAAGCTAAAAAAAACCTCAAATATGAATAGAAAATGACGTAATGTTTTAGTTCTTGATAGGTAAATGAATATTTCAAAGCTCCATGACTGAAACTAGGTGAACTGACTTCATGAAACCAGCCAGATCTCATCGTAGAGAGCATGTCTTTAAGTCTTTGGCTGATTGAGCATCAGAATGGTAGAGTAAAAATCTGGTGTTTTCTTCCTCCTTTTATCTGCGTTTTATGTTCAAGAACTATATTAAAAATTCTTCTAATAAAGATAGGTACTTATAATCTCAGTTTCTAAATAGTTAAAATAAATAAATAAAATATCGCAAGAACTGAGGAACACACAAGAAATGAGAATGTTATCACTCAGTCGAGTCACGCCACAGAAAATGATTAGATTTGAATACAATAACTTTGATTCGCATCTACGAATTATAAAAACTCTGCCAGGAGTTCAAAAGGAGCAGGCAGGTTGGTTGGCTGTCGGGCTGGTTATTAGCTGAGGGGAAATCCGGTGAGTCACGGCCGTGACAACTACTGCCACCACTCGAGTCGCTCTGTCTCCGCCCGACTAGAATACCAATGAGTCACGGAATCACCGAGTCACTGGCGGCTGGCGGGCATCGAACGGGGGACGTGGTGCCATTGGGTTACATGAGAGTCTGGTCTGATAAGCCTCATAATATTTCAATAGAAGTAGAAGATACTGCGTCTAATATTTTTAATGTATCCTGAAAGTTATCAAACTTATTGACTGAAATATTAAGGAATTAGATATGAGACACAATTTTGGGGAGTTCAAACTAATTTATTTATAGCTTATTATGGACCGTATAACACATGCATAAATTAATTATATATTTACCAATTCTGGTGATATTCTTATTCGATATTCAAACTTCTTTGTAATGGAATTTGTTACTCACCTGAAACAAAGGGAAATAAGCAAGATAAATATTATGAAGAAATCAACGAAATTTTTAAGCGCATATGGGGTACTTAAACGGTAATGAAAAAAATAGTGCATACTGCACACATGCTAAAAAATACCGGTGGTCATTAATAATTTTTTTTTTTATTTAAGACCAAATGAAAATAATTTAATTAAAATAAGAAAAAATAATACAGGAAAAACGAAAAGTCCGATTAAACTACTATTTAGTAGTTTGTCAATGGTTGCTTTTAACGTTAAAAAGAAAAACTTATTTGACTTAGTTGGGAGATACATATGTACATTATGTGTATAACTTACATGTAAATTTACATACACATATATTATACAAATAAATTGATAATTGTAAACAATGCCCCACGATGGAAATAATATTACATGTTGATAGTATATTAAGTTGAATACGTTCTATGCCAAAATCTTAAACAAACGCGCACTTAGAAGTGTATTTTTTCATGAATTATTATGTGAAATTGACATTTAAAACTAGTAACGCATATTCTTAGGGTAAATTTAATAAACTAGGTTTTAAGATATTTTTAAAGATGATACATATTCGCAATACTAGAGGAAGACAAGCAGAAAACTACAAATACCTAAAAAAACCCATCCTTGGACAAACAAAAACACTACAGATACCAGGCTATAAAGTTGTGCACTTCACTTCCAACGCAATTTAAACCATCTAAACTTACAGGAAAAAATATATATATGGCTAAACTGGCTAAACATTGACGTGCATTTTTTCATGTATTATTATGTCAAATTGACATTTAAAACTAGTAACGCATATTCTTAGGGTAAATTTATTAAATTAGGTTTAAGGATATTTAAAAAAATATATATCCTTTAAAATCAGATTCGTGTTGTATTTATGTAGGTCACGTCAATTTTTCCAATTAAGCTATAAATATAACAATGTTTTTAACGATGTTTCTTTAAGTTCAGAGGGAAAACCGCACCCAAAGAGGAAAAATAATTGTTGACGGAATAGTCGGTATTAAATCTCGAATTCTCAGAAAGACTGTTAGTATCATCGTTACACGTTGCAGTTGGAGTGGAAAAATAATGACTTGTTGGCTGGCACCTTATTGCTTTGCAATAAAGGTCAACTGCACAAGGAAATTCTTACTCATTTATTGCTTCTACTTCGATGAAAGCGGATATCAATAAAAGCGAACGAATTTATAAATAAAAGGATCAGAAAAAGCTGGAATTAAATTAAAAGCATAATGTGTATTACAAAATTGTAACATTATTAGATAAAACACTAACTTTGTGTACATCACATTTCTGTCTTCAACAATTTAAGAACAATTCTACCGGTTTCGATCATGACGGACGAAAATAAATTTAACATACACATTACGAGTACAACATACCATTTTATCTTTCAATCAATCAAATTCAATTTAAAGAAAGTCATATTAAAATGGAATTCCACTGTGAATTAAAGATTTAAAAACTAGAAATATAAAAATATCATCCTAGATATTAATATTACGTGAAGAATGAAAACAAAAATCAGTCGTCTTTACATAATATATTATTTTCGCTTTAATATTGTGGTCAAAGCAATGATAATCTCAGCGGAGAAATTGTCTCAACTTCTTACCGTATCCGGAGGTAAATTTAAATATTATGGGCGTAGTTGTGAAGAAAATATTTTTATGTGTGCTAGGAGCATTTTTTAAGGTTGAAAATACCATAAAATCGAGGCAAGTGCGGTGAGTAACCAGCAATTCTAAGGTGGATTACCTGGTTAATCTTAACATATCCTAGACAAATCCCAGTAATATATTGAAATTACTGAAAACATACCTCCCTCGCTCGACATTCATAATCATGCTACGGTGTCGAGGCTGCTGGTTTTGAAGCGAAAATTGGAAAAGGAACTGATTTCTTGGTGTATGACTTTCGTACAGTAACACCTTTGCGGATTACGACTCACTATTTTAAAATCAGAATTATTTTTTTAGATTCATAGTACACGATTGTTACATGGTACTTCATATAATCAGACCACTGATCTGACAAACGTATCGTATATAGCATATAATAGTGTTACTATCAAGAAACTTGCATCGCTTTATTTCTTAGAAGTTAACAAAAATAAACCCTTTTGAACTAAACTTAGCCCTGCTACTCTTAGTTGCAAACGCTCAAATTAATCCGGAGGTAAACAATTGTGAACATTCGATGTCACAATTCCTACCTATAGATTATTCATTGTAGTGTTATTGGCGTGTTATATTTTTTTCTTGAAATACTCATTTATTTTTTATTCTATTATGTCGGATTGGTTATCTTCAGGCGAATATTTCAAGGAAACACAAGTTTGAAGTAACTCACACCTGGAGAGTCCGACGAGTCACACACATTGTCATATCAAAGAATTTTTTATTTTCTCGCGAAAATGATATTAAAAGGAAGTTGTTACACAGTTCAAACAACAATTTTAGGTCACATTAAATAATTGTAGGGTTGTGTTTGGGATTATAAAGTTAAATTTATAAAGTAGTGTTAGAGTGAGACGAAAATGGATAAGCCTTTGTATACAGTAATGCGAACTCACTCACCCTCTTTCCATACCCATATCTCGTTCAAGCTAGACGTTACTTCGTAATACTAATCGTTACTTATATCGAGTATTCAATAAACTAAAGATTAACAGAAGAGTTATTCATTAGCCTTCCTCTCACAAACAACCCGAATAATAACATGGGAGATGGCAGATCGCCTCGTCTTGGTCGGTCTTCACATCTAACAATTTACCGTAAGGGTAGGCAGAGATGAGACGCCGCAAATCTGCCACGGCGCATATTCCTTTATTCGAACTCACATATTATCTCATACATACCCTTCTGTTACTTTACTCTACACTAGTATTTAGTTACATGTTATACTTGATCGTGTATTCCTAAAGGCCCCCCTTCTTCATTAAATTTACTCTTGCGTCATATGTTTTCTTGATACTCTCAAAATATTTATCACAAAATACAAGCTTTTATGATTTTTTGTGTCGAATATGTTACCCCAGTATAAAAAATATCACTAAGGCATGTCCGTGTCTCTTTTACGGTGAGATTACCCATATCTGTTTTTTCGTTTGTCCGAATTTTCTCTCATAATGTGTACAGAGGAAAAACATCCTTTTTAAAAAGCTTTACGACCGGCTAATATTCACTTTTGTCACAGGCTTCCGGAAAAGGCTTTTGTATTTCCGGTACAGGCTGCACAGCCTGGACGTGTAAGCTGTACGTAGTTACCGTGGATGGTAGGCACCATAATGGACGTGACATTTAAATCGCTTGGTGGAATGGCCGCGGGTTGTGATCGTGCGAAACAATGGCGTTTCAAACGTTGACAATGGTTTGTTCGGTGTACAACTTTAAAGGAAACGGACATTATAATTTACGCCATTATACAAACCGTGTAAACAGCGACCTCGTCCGAATGTCAGTGGCAACATCGGAGTTTCCGCGAATGGAAACAGAAAATACTATATCAAGGTTTACTTGATTATTTAAAAAAAAAGAGAAACCAAGGTTGACAATAGACACGAGAAAAAATGACGCATCATCAAAAAAAACAGAAATATTAAATAATTACGAGAATTTGTGTTGACCACAATTAACAAAAAAAAAATAATTTTAATTTGAAGCAAAATACAGTAGTAGGTATATAACACACAGGTATGAACCGATCTTACTAACCAACATAATATAATACTAAATAAAATTATTGTGTGTTAAGTTCAGAAAGTGTAATATATATTTATTTAAACATAAAATAAAAATAAATAATAATATAATAGCAATCAAATGCCCTAGAAATGAGATCTCTGATGTAAGCGTAATGAGTAAGATTAAGAAAGGGACGCTCAGATGGTTTGGGCATGTAGAGCAAATCAACTAAAAAAGGAGTGTAAGGAGAATATATTAAGCGAATGTGAATGGTAGAAGAAGCGGGGACGCCCGAGGAAAACATTGTACGATCAAGTGAACCAGATACTTGTGTTGGCTCATGTCAAGAGTCAGAATAATAGAAGATTATGTATGAGACGATTTATGAATGTGAATGAGGGAAGGAGTGTGTGCGAAGATCAAGTTGTTTGGCGGTCCGTCCTCTCTGTCTACTCGTGCTGGTTAGTTAAACTGACTGTTAGTAATCAAATAAATGTGTCCCACTTTGAACAAAGTCAAACGATAAAGACTATCCCAAAATGGATTCCGAACCTAACCCAATTTTTTAAATTATAACTTTCGAAAAGTTGAAAGTTTTGGTTTTATTTTTTATTAATGCATAATTGTAAAATGTAAAACCTCAAAAATTCACGTAAAAATAACAGTGATAGTGGATACGGGCAAAACGGGTCAAAAACGAGTTCGGAAGTTGCAATAGAGATTTTCATTCCTAACCCAACTAGCTTTTTTATCCTCGGGGTTAGCTGTAACATTTCTGTATGTATGTTCGAAACAAAACAAAACGAAAAGCAGATTACTTATCTTCCGTATGCGCTTTGGTTAGCCGTGCAGTTTTATTCGTTCCTCCTATGTGCAGTTGGTAGAGGAGAGGAGAGAGGTGATTCAATAAAGTAATTACTAAACTTTATTAAGTTCCACCCTTTCAACGGGGTGGCTGAGATAACACACTCGAGACAGTTTGTAAACAGACAAGACTCTCAAAGTTCATATAAATTTACCATGTAACTTCGAATACATAAAGTAGATTAAATTCAAAAATACATAATTATAAGAACTAAGTCAAACATATTTTCTTTCGTTAAATACATTTATTCGGTGGTAGAAAGAATGGCTTCATAACATAAAGCTTGTCATGTTCTTTGGGTTTTGGGACTCAAACCCAGTCAAATCATCTTCAGCGTCAAGTCACTATTGCAGTTACAAGGAATTTTGATATTGGAGTTACTTTCTCCTACCAAGGATGCGTCATCTCCTCTGGGGAAAAGAAAATAGGTCGCCCGTATGCAAGAGTGCCGACTCTCTTCGGGTGGACGAGGGAGGTCTGTATCAAAAAATGGCTTACCAGATTTCTCACGGAATTCCGATGCTGGCTTTTTTTTTTGCGTTTTGTGACTTGTAGCAATGTACTAATCAGACGGGTTACAGCACGGGACAGCAGTTAAAGATTGTGTACACCGGCCAGGATTTATTCGAGTAGTTAGTGGTAACTAAAACGTCTAGTAGAATTTGTAGGCACTGGCACCATGTGGACAGAGCGCTTTAGTAGTAAGTAATTCGGTCGGTGGCCGAGTTGACATCGCGCTTGGGTCAAACTCAGACGTAGTGTGTTCAATTCCTCGGCTGGCTAAGTCCTCCATCACAACTCAAGCAACATTTTCAGCTTACTGTGGTGGTAGTAGGAGATTTTCAAATATTGTCAGGTTATTCGTAACCAGGGAAAGAAAAAGAAAAAAAAATAGTAGCGTTTTAGTTGACTTGAATAGGATTTATTCCATTTTTACGGGCGAGTAACCCCGACCATTGTTGGTGCGCGTATCCTTGTAATAGGGTGGGGCTACTATCCATGTATGGAAGCGCACTTCTACGCGCATAATCGTAGTAGACGGGAGCATCAACTTATTAAATACACGTTTGGACAGCACTATCAACCAGTGATTTAGTTACCACTACTAAATACTGGCACCGTGTGGAGAAGCCATCAGAATCAATAGCACTTAAAGCGATGTGTTCAATCAGTGGTTAGAAACCAGTGCATATAAGGAAAACACCTTATAATAAATTAACATTAGATTCCAGTTAAACTTTATGAAACACAAGATGTCAATCACTGGTTTACATAAGGCGAGGAAACTAGAAATTTCATAATAAATCATTTCCTGATAAAGATGCATAGATTCCGATTCCGAAGAAGATTGTCAAGATGTTACGTGACAATTTATAAACTCACTATACCCATTATGATGGACAGAGAAAATACAAGAGAAACCAAATTTTTCAGTGGGAACCCAATGCAGAAACCTAGTTATTATTGATAAAGTTGACCTTAATACAGTATTACGGGTGAAGATGATAGGTATTACTAATACCTATCATCTATTCTCGTCCGAACCATTTTCCGAGAACGCAATCAAAATTAATTACTTCCCGGTTGGCTACTACCGCCCTAAGTGTATTCCGTTCTGTGTTGGTAAACAGATCAAGATGATCGATCGATTATGCTTTCTTGGGCGGAATGGAAGTTTCTATTCAAAACATGAATTGATTTATTTAAGATTATGAGACTAGGTTTACCGCTTGGGATGGGTGTTTACTTCAATACTTAGCTTTCTTAAAATTTTTATATATTTAGTCAATAAAAATCCGGATTACCAATAATTTGAGAGATCCTTAATAAATTTAGCAGTACTCATTTGTCTCCGTGTAAAAAACGACGCTGGGTGGAGGAACCCTTGACACAGGAACAATAACCGTTCGATACCGATGAGGTGGCTTGGACAAGGGGGTAGAAAAATGGCTTTAAAAAAAGTTGATGTTAAATATAATATCTGGAATTGAATAAGTAAACATGTTTCCTACGCATCGGTCCATCATTCATAACAATAATAAGTTGAAGATAATGAAATTCTTCCCCTGTTGTATTTCAAATTTAAGGAAAACAAATAAAAATGTAACAATCCTTAAAAGTTTGACACCAATATTAATGCCAATTCAAATTTAGCCAAGGTTCTTCGGCAATCAACCGGAGTCCCGGGACAAAGGCGGGAAACTGCGGTTAAGGACTATAAACAAAAAAAAACTTTGGGCCTCGTTTACAAGCTTAAAAGTGACATAAGACCAGGCGTGAAGCGCTGAAACTAAGGTATGCAAATATTCACTCATGAATAAAATACCAAGTGTTTGGTTTTATGTCTTATACTGGAACCGTAAAAAGTAGTTTAAAAAGTAAAACTTTGGATTAAGTACAACAAATATGTTAAGGTTTGTGAAGTACCTTCACGGATATAATGACCTATGGACCAAGCGGTTTTCATGCAATCTAGGCATGTAAAGCCTAGGTAGGCGACACATTAAGCTATACGCATCATGGCTGGGCCTATTTAAGCATATCGCTCGTCATACATTCCCAATGGGTATGTATTGCCCAAAAACTGATTCTCAAAGTTATATACAAGAAAAAATTTACATATCCTACACAGTTACTTTATAAGGAATGTAATATCATGAATTTAAAACAACTATTTATCCTACAAACGCTATGCAGATTTTTTAACAATATTAGTTCTGCGAAAAGAACGCAACAAATTCGTACTACAAGAATTGGCTCTGGTCTGAACTTTATGGCAATTCACCCTAAATCCTCATTTGGGCAGAGACATTATTTGTACCAGGCTCCACTTCTATTTAATAGCCTTCCAGATCACATTAAATCGTCAAATTCCTTGTGTACATTTAAAAAGAATGTTAAATTATTTCTGCCATCAGAGGATTTCCAACATATTCTTTCATCTTTGTCCTTTTAAATTGTGGCATTATATTTTGAATAAGTTAATTTTTTCATCCTTTTCTTTTTAATGTAATTTTTTTATCTCTCTTTCTTCTCTGTTTAAAAAAAAAATAATAGTTTGTTACATTTTTATTGCAATTAAATATCATGGTCACCCTACATGTTTACAGCATTATATTGTAATGAATAGGCTAATAGGTACCATGTAGGTATCCAATTCGCAGAAACGTCAATGTAACAATATTATTATCTTAATATTTCATTTTTTTTAAATATTGTACTATCTTAAATATATGTTATAATCTTTGTACTATTTTTTTAAATATTTTGTAAAATTATTAACCTCAACACAGGCTTGTCCTAGTGAGGTTAAAAATTATAACTTTATGAAAAAGATACAATGTAAAGAATCAATAAATAAATAAATAAATAAAATAAATAAATGTATGGCGAGCAAAATAGACCAAGCCACAAGAATACAGCGTGGTCTGTCACAGGTATAAGGGATCGCAACCTTCATTACTATCAATTCTGACGTATCCTTTTCCCCCACCAACAGGCATAAATTTCTTATAATAATTCATTATCTTCTATAAAAAATACTATTAGTCTTTGCAATAATTTTAGGAACTGAATAAGTACGAAATAAAATATAATGTCAGAAAATTAACAAAACATAGAACCGTGCTCGATGTATTCTGCTAAAGAGCCCGCAAATAGCAATTAATTTTATTTTAAATTACTTAAGAAAAAAAATACAAAAAAAATTATTTACACTAAGGTATAAACATAGTATATAGTAACATTTAATAGTTACTTATCTACATTTTTATTAAACGATGTATCCCCGTAAAAACTATGCCTGTGTATGTATATGGGGGGTGTTATTTAGTTATTTAGAAGTTTTCATTACAGTTAGTTTTTATTTATTTATTATTTGTTTTATTCTAAATTAAAAAAAAATAATAATTACAATGTATTTTTTTGTTGTGTTTTGAATTTTAAAGTTATTACTAAGGGATATTATATTCTCTGGTAATCTGTTAAAGAATTTTGTTCCCAGGGTTTTATAATTTCCCATTTCTATTTTCACAAAGTTTTTTCACATATCGGAATCGGTTTTATATAGTTTTAAAGTTGAGAATATAGGTATATTTGTCAAAAATATTACGTATGTATATATAAATATTTTATTACGTGAATACCACACAAGAGTCCGAACTGCTCCCAACCGCCTGGAGCCAGTGAGCCTTTTGCATCCCCAATTGGGGCATGTTGGGATGCTGAAGGTAGTTTGGATGGAAAGGAGATGTGAAGGTAGGGAAGTACCTGGGTATTCATATCTAGTCATCAAACAAGGCTAAAGCCATTTCAAGCAAAGTTTCAATTATGAATGTTGTTTTACACTAGGGCGATACGGAGAGTATAGAGTAGCACTCTGGACGTGCCGCAAATAAACTAAATAAATAACACAGGTCAATCAAAAATAATTTTCTTGCGCACGCGTATGTGGTATATTTGCATTTGTATTATTTTCTTATAATATGGCTTTTTGCTGTTATAGATAAATACCTAACAGCATTCGCCCGAGGTTACAGCAACCCGAAAGTAGTAAAAACGCGGAGAGTTCAACTCTATTGTATCTGGAAACGTAATGGATTTTCTTTTTCATGTCGGCCGTGTGCAAGACTCGAGTTTTTGTGTATTCCAAGTTTGGCCGTTCGGAGTATACTCGACGGAGTGATATCTTCAAGACGACCGTCTCGGGAAATTATTGTGAGGGCGAAAAGAAACTTTGATACAATGCTGAAATCTATGAAAATCGTACAAAAAATAATCGGGTAGTAATTATTTTGGAGTGTGATTTCAATTGCCAAATTTCATAAGAAAAAAACATAATAAAAATGTTTATTTACGATTTACTATTGCTGATTTGTATAAATTAGATTTTATGATTTAACATCAATGGCTTAAAAAGGCACGATGTTGGATTGACTTTTAGTACTAGGCTCCTATACGTAGAACCAATATTATTATGTTTTTACGTCAATATATTGCATCACTAAATGACTTTTCTATTCAAGTGCATTATGTACACAAAACTGGTTTTGGCGGACCTAGTGTCCTCCTATGTGTTTTATTCTTCATCTCTATATCCACTAATCAAAAGGTAAGCATTTACTAATACTATACTAACCTGTACATAACCAAGCACTTGCATACTGCTTGCTAACAACGTATGCGGGGACATTCGAGGTTTAGCTTCGTTCTTTAAATGTAGAGTCGTTCATGAAAAAAAAATTAGAGTCCATGCTAGTGCCCTGAAGGGGTAACCATAAGTTACCTATACCGGGGCGGGTAAGTGGTGGGATCCTCGAATGCATCACTAAATCGCGCAATTTAATACATTATAAATATGCCTGGCAATATTATTATAACCAAAAACATTGTTTAATCTATTATACTAGTATCGCAATATAATATACCTATATATTTTTAAGACAACATAATTCAAAGTCAAATTTGAGAAAAAAACATAAAGAGATATTTATTTTGGGTATAGTTTGTTTCCAGTGCGCGTGGCGATAAAACAAAGTTACTACGTTTAATGAATTTTATACAGTGAGATGACATGCCGCAATAAGATATTTGCATTTATGTTCTAATCTTTATGAGAATCGCATAAAGTCGTAAAGGGAAGATGATGTTAGAAAAATACATAAATCAACATATAAACTGCGTTTTAGAATCAAAAACAAACGAAGAAAAGAAAAAAAACATATTTGTATGTGTCCCTACTTGTATACACTACTTGATTCGAGAATTTAGTTTCGGATATAATCGTAACTTCCTTTAACAAACTAAATCTGCGGAGAGATGTGCCAATGGGTAATTTAAACCCACGTGCTTGTCATCTGTCAAACGGGCAAGTGGTTGGAATTGGCAATAGTAATTAGATCTGAATAGTCAGGTACGTCAACCTTCCTCCCGGTTATATCCTTCAACTCAAACATTCCCCAATCCGTCATTCAAACATTCCCCAAATTAGAGATTTTATAGACCTACTGGTCGGGATTCACATCAGAAAAAATAAATCTAAACTTTGACATTTGAATCGACATGTATTTTGAATTTTCCTTTTCCTCGCCGTTTCTATCAGTCTCACAAGTCTTATTGGCTTGATCAATTCGAGACTCTTACGCAGCATCTGAGTATCTCATTAAAAATATTAAACATAACAAAAGAATACCGCGGATGCAATCCTGGTAAAAACAATTTACAGCACTTCGAATTTTATTCCAGAAAGCGCAGACGAAGTGAAGATAAATGCATTTTTTCCATCTCCACTGATTTAATAGGAATGGAGGGAGGTTGCAGCTGGCTGGTTGGCTGGCTGACTCGGTGGCTGCAACGGGATTGGATTCATCCCATAAAGCCGATGCGAGACCGAAAGCCCCCGTCGGCGTGATCAGTTACCCGTGATTCGGGAAGACGTCTCGTCCACTCGCAGCCGTCTGGCAAATCGGATTTCACGCTAAGGGGGCAAAGGTTTAAGTTTGAACACAGGAATGTTATCACGATCGGTGATTTGTATGGGGAATTGTACATTGCTTAATTATATCACACAATAACAAAACACAGATACAAAAACAAGTGAAGTCATTATTTTATTTTGGCCTGAATGCCATAATATGTACTCTTTATAACACTGTGGAGTGTTATTTATTTTACCTTAATGTAGCAAACATACGAGTAGAATAAAATACTAAAATTCCAATAAACTAAATATCAGTACTTTTCCAAAGGGAAATTATTACATAAAAATATTATAGTTTGTTTTCTATGATAAAACCCACATAAGGGCCACAACTTCTCCCAACCGTTTGGAGCCAGGGAGACTATGGCATCCCCAATTGGGTAAAGTGCTGAAGGTGGTGAGGAGGGGAAGGAGATTGGGGAGAGGAAGGTTAGCATATTTATATTGGTGAATAAATTCTTGGTCTACGTATTTGAGTAGGGGGATGTTGCGGAACATTCAAACATGGATCTACAAACTTGGATAAATTAACTAAATATTAGAATGGAGAACAAAACAATAAATTACGAAAGGCGTAAAATTCGCAAAAATAAAAATAAAAATAAAATCTACCTTCCGCCAGATTTAGTTATTCGCTTACTTTTATAGTTTAGATTTATCGATGATTTACAAAAAAGTTTGAATTTAGAATTGAAACTGTCACCATTCAATAAATCGTTACAAATCTGAAGGTAATTAATTTTAAGGACACGTTTATATGTGTCCGTGCTCACTGATAGTACCGAAAGTTAAGTGTTTTGGAAATAGTTGGTAACCTGCCCGCAGTCCCTTACCCGCAAATGCCCAAATATACTGGGTGCCGGGTGCGTAGCGACATTAATAATTCCGTTTAAATTTAGACTCGCGATTCAGTTGGACAATGTTATTTTTATGCTTTTTGTTTCATCGTTCAGCTTCTTAACAAACCTAAATTACTATTATAATAATATTATATCATTATAAGAGAAGATAATACAGGGTTTTCCAATAAGAGGTGTTATTTTGATATTCAATCGTAAAAGATCAATGGTTTCGTTGCTTGTGTGGCACGTAGTGCCGTCTTGTTGAAAGTAAACGTTGTCCAGATCAATACCATCCAATTCCGGCCATAAAAAATCATTAATCATCTCTCGATCCATTCACCGTAACTGTTGCTCCAGCCTCATTTTCGAAAAAGTAAGGTACAATGACTCCGCCGGACCATAAACCGCGCCAAACAGTTACACGTTGGGGATAGAGAGGCTTTTCAACAATAACTCTTGGGTTTTCCGAGCCCCAGATGCGACAATTTTGCTTGTTGACGAAGCCACCGAGGTGGAATTGGGCCTCATCACTCAAGATGATATGCATTTGATTCACTCAAGTGAATTTTAATAATTTCAATGCGTTGTCGAAGCGTGTATCGTTCCATTTATCGTTCCAATGGCGTAGTTTCAACTTGTCAAATGTCAAAAAATGACAATTCAAAAGTAAAATCTACCGAAATAGCGGGGTATTCAAAATAACACCTCTTATTGGAAAAATCCTGTACTAACAAATAAACGAAACATGAATCCGAACAAGACACAGTAATTAAAAAAAGGTAACGGTCACAACTGGGAATCGAACCCAGGATATCTTGTCTTACTGGGACAGCATCTTAACCACTCGACCATTAGGACCTAATTATTAAACTTTATTAACTTTTTTATTTACTGTGTATTGCTCGGTTTCATCTTTTGTTTAAATTTGTAAGTATTTTCTTCTTCTTGAATGTTATATTACATTAAAGGGAATAACCTTAAAAAAAGTTGTTCCTAAAAAAAATATTTGTATTCATCCATTACACCAGCAAGGTTTAAAATGATTTACCTGCACTGAACTGTAATTCTATTTGGAAAACTGTCGGGTTTTATTGAGGGCTGACTACTCAAGCACCAAAAGCAATTTTCTATAATTTATAATAATACCTTGTCATTGAAATCTATAAACTTAAAATCCACTCACAAAGCGATTAGTAGCACAGTCCCTTCAAAACGTGATAGGTCAACTTATATTAATAGAATAAAGTGGTCTGACATGAATTTTTCTGAGCTTTCTGGATATAAAATCATAAAATATCACAGCGCGCTCCTTTCATCAAAAATCGATTATTCCATTGATAATTTGATTCCGTTCTTTGGCTTTTTACTGTAAACAAAACGGGTTAAGTTCAAATTAAAGAGTCAGTATAATATTAATTCTTATACATCGTACTCCATGCACTAAAAATGCCGAAATAGGCATTCAAATATGCACTATCAACGTCAAAACATTCACTCACAATGCTATTATATATGAAGAAAGTATACTTACTATAAAAATAGGATTAATGATGAAATATGCACTATCAACGCCAAAACATTCACTAAAAATGCCATTATATATGAAGAAAGTATAAAAATACTATAAAAATAGAAATTAACGGTGAAAAATAGGAATTAATGATGAAAAATAGGATTAATGATAAAATATATACACTATCGATGAAAAATTAATTATTTTAACTTATAAGTAATTACATCAACTAATAAGTAAAAACAAGCGAGTTTTCTAGAAAGGGTGTTGAAGAAAAATGGGGCGTTAAGCCAAACACGTTTGGAAAGCTTTGATCTAAAGATACAAATCATGGCTCGGTCGAAAAAGTGTAAAAGACCCAGCATTCAGCTCTCTACTTGCATCATTTTTCATCCCCTTCTAGCGGCCAACCTCTTACTCAAGTACGAAGTGCTGTAGTACGGGGTGGGGCAAAGGAAGCCGGCCTTTGCCCCCGAGACGTCCAACTAACCGACTCTCCAGCGCTAAAGTGATAAAATCTAGGAACGACGCCCCCTGAATGGGTGGTGCCGGGGAGCCAGATGAGGAATTTGTCACGGCGCTTTATCCTCGCTGATAAAAAATGTACGCCACCGCGGGAATATAAAGCGCGGTGCACCGCGGTGAAATGGGGCGAAGAAACGGGCTGGAGACGAATATATGCGAGGTAAATAATGCAAACATACTTTTTTTATATGTAAAAGAAAATAACTAAATTATTAAAAAGTTTTTTTTGCTACCGTCATTGTTTCTTTAAAAAAAAACTTTTTTTCAGCTTTTCTAGTAGTGTTTTGAATTCTTCAAAGTTATTATTAATGAATCTTAAATTTTCTTGAAATTTATTCCTCGGTATTTGTAGTTCTGTTGACCCAAGTTTTTTTACACGTCGGAATCGGTAACAGGTATTTTCGAGTGAGATTTTTTGTGATTCTGAAAGGTGTGGTATTATTTTGCAAATAATAACCAGGATAGCTTTGCACACACAAACACGAGTTGATTCACACGATCCTCATTACAACATACATTTCACCAACCTACAACTAAAACGACATTTGGGCAAAGAAATTTGCAATATTTCTCTATAAAACTATTTAATATCCTCCATCTTGCAATAAAAACCATTAAAAAAAGAAGTATTAAGACATGGATTGTGGACACGGGAAGGAAGAATATAGATAATATGTTGCAACCTACTAAACTGATAACTTATACATGTACTACTACTAACTGTCTATACTTGTTTTTATAATTTATATATATTTTATATTTCTTTGTCAATACTAAATATATTGTGTAGGTAGAAATACTAAATCAACAACTAATCTTAACCTAACAAAGGTTAATCTTATACTATGTTATTCTTCTGTATGTTTTACCACTATAACTTTTTTTTGTATAATGTTGTTTTTCTTCTTTACTTTCGCATTATATTTTACATCTTGTATATTTTGAACGTTTACAAAAATTACTTAATTTTTAAAAAATTAACGTACTAAAAAAACTTGACCAAATTTACAGTTTATAATTTACACAAATTACCTTGTACAATGTGACCTTAGAACGGGGTACACATTCTTTTCAACAAACGTAGAAAAAGAAATGATATTCTTTATATGTATATATGTAAAGTTGCGGCATAGTATTTAAATTTCGGTGACCGGATAACTCATCAAAATGACAATTTAACACACCTATAAAAAGTGTTATAAAGTTATGAAAAGTGATGAAACAAAAACTAGGTTAAATAGGTTACATATGAATCACTTTTAATTACTTTATATCACCTTTTAAAGGTGTGTTGAATTGTCATTTTGAGGGAACCTCAAATTCCGAACATTTCTTAGCTTTTTTCAAATTCTTTAGCTGTGAATGAGGAATACATGGAGCAGGTGGATGAGTTTGTGTATTTAGGAAGCATGTTTACGAGAGATGGGAAGGCTGACAGAGATATTGAAAGAAGGGTAAATGCAGGTAACTCCATTAATGGAGGACTGAACGCAGTTAGCGTTAACAAAAAATTGTCCAAAGAAGCGAAGTTAGCAGTCCACAATGGAATGCTGGTACCTACCCTGATGTATGGAAGTGAGGCATGGAACTGGCAAAGAAAGGGTGAAAGTAGATTGAATGCTGTTGAAAGGGGATCCCTTAGGCGTATGTGTGGTAAAACCATGTATGATCGTGTGAGGAATGTGGAGATCCGCAAAGAGTGCAAGGCTGATGTAAGGGTAATGATTAAGATCAAGAAAGGCACGCTTAGATGGTTTGGGCATGTAGAGCGAACGAGTGAAGAAAGGAGTGTAAGGAGAATATACGATGCAAATGTGAATGGTAGCAGAAGTCGGGGACGCCCGAGGAAAACATGGCACGACCAAGCAGTTAGTTAGTTAGTTAATTCATTAAATATTAGTTTTTAATGATATATGTATTATACAATATTGTGTAATAAATAATCATGCATGCTATAATTTCGAAGTCATGTGGGCATTACCTACTATTAGAAATGTGTGCATTTCAGATCACCGAATAATTTGTATCATAATATAACAATGCCTCCCGATACCTGGTACAATGGCACCTTTGTTTTGCCGCCAACGATTGTTTACGGGCATTTTAATTTTCAAGGCGCACAGCCTTCTTTCCGGCGTAAAATTAAATACACTTTCGGTTTTAATCAATGCATAGCGTATACGTGCAATAGTAAAATTTTATAAAGTATTCTACACAATTCATATATTGACACATTTCGTAGAATACAGAAAACAAATAACTTGACAAATTGATAAGCCAGCATGATTATTTTTCTCAAAAATGGCGAAGTAACTAAATTATAGGTAATGACATTTTTTATTAACTTTAAAATGACTCAATCGATATTATTATTATTATTTTTTTTATATTAACTCCACACAGGAGGCCCTGAAGAAAATAATTTCCCTCAGGGCCTATGTCATCTTTGGGGATGCTGTGTGGAGGGTCTTTTTGTGGAGAGGAAGGAGTGAACATGGGTCTTGAAGAGTCCCATGTTGTAGGAGGGAGGAAACACAGAGGCCGGCAGTTCGTTCCACAGCCGAGCTGTTGAACTTAAGAACGAATCGTAGAAGCGACCCGTTCTCATGTGACAAATGTCAATCGTGTACAAATGTTGGGCGCGCGTTTGGCGTGTATCCCGACTACGCACCGGTGCCGAAGGGATCAATGACGCTAGTTCCTCAGAGCATCTTCCATTGTAATACCGATAGAACAAGGACAGCATACCTACCTGACGCCTGTGCTCTAAAGATTGCAGTCCGTTTGTTAAGATTGGGGAATCTATCAAACGGACCGCCCGTTTTTGCACAGAGTCAAGGGTTTTTTTCAGGTATTTAGGGGCTCCGGACCAGAGATGGCTGCCAAATTCGACAGTAGGGCGCACTTGCGATTTGTACAGGGTCAGCAGTTGTGTACTATTAAAGTATCTGCGGGCCCTGTACAGTACGCCCAGCTTCTGAGAGGAAAACTTTACTCTGGCTTCGATGGAGCCCCCGTACCTGAGCTGGTCACTTATAGTTATACCAAGCATATCAATGGAAGGCCTGTTCGGAAGATTGCTTCCGTTGAAGGAGACTAGATTATCATTTGGATCCCTTTTAGACGTAATCGGACAGGATTGGGTCTTTAAAACATTAAATTCGACGAGATTATTTTTACCCCAGGAGGAAATACTCTAGAGATAACCGTCCATTCTCTGCTTCAAAGCCCTCCGAGCCGTTGGAGTTTGTGTGCCCTTTGGGGGCTTGTCAAACAAAAAGCTGTCATGAACTGTACTGTCATCCGCGTAACAATGAATCGGTGCACATGTCAAAAGGTCATTGATGTGCAACAAAAACAAATTCGGAGACAGAACCGATCCCTGTGGGACGCCAGCATTTATGGAGTGTGAGGAAGAGGTGAAACCGTCAGCAACCGCCTGAATCGACCTATCCCTTAAAAAGTCAGCAATCCACGTACACAGGGATGCGGGAAGTCCGTAAGAAGGCAATTTGTTGACAAGTCCTCGGTGCCAGACCCGGTCAAAGGCCTTGGATATGTCTAGTGCGACCGTTTGGGTCTCACCGTGACGTTCCAGGCACCGCCCCTAAACATGCGTCGCATACGCGAGAAGATCACCGCACGAGCGGTTCCGCCGGAATCCGTATTGACGGTCGTTGATAATTTTGTTCTTCTCGAGGTATGTGAGCAGTTTGTCGTTGATCACACGTTCCATCACTTTGGACAGAACTGATGTGATCGCTATGGGGCGGTAGTTGGCCGGGTTGGAGCGGTCACCTTTCTTGGGAATAGGGTGAATGACCGCCTTTTTCCAACCAGAGGGCACAGTGCCACACTTCAGGGACATTTTGAAGAGCTTTGTCAAAACTGGAACTATTTCCGCAGCACACCTCTGCAATACCAGGGCAGGTATTCCATCAGGTCCACTAGCTTAGTTAACATCGAGCCCCCGTATAACGTGGAGTACATCCCGATGCCGGATCCTCAGCTTTTTCATATAGAAGCCGCAGTGAGGAACCGACGGCGGAACAGCACCTCCGTCATCGAGGGTCGAGTTTTCCGCAAAACATTTTCCCTAATAAGTTAGCCTTTTCGGTGGCGGTGTTTTCTAGTGAGCCGTCAAGTCTGGTAAGAGGTGGCAAACTGGGTTTGCAAAAATTCCGACCTATTGAGCCAGCAAGGGACCAGAATGCTCTGCTGCCATGCGGGCAGGCAGCCAGCTTTTTGCTGATCTGCAGGTCGTGTTCGAATTTTGACCTATTAATGATTCTCTTGCATTCCTTTGCCGATTTGTTGTATGCTGATCTGCTTTCGGGCGTTCAAGATGTGTTGTAGGCTCGGTAAGTCGCGTTTTTTCGTCGAACTGTTTCGGAGCATTGTCGACTGAACCGCGGCTTTGAGCCCACACCAGTTTCTTTAGTAGTCGATTGTATGAAGCCATCCATCGCCGATTTGATGACTTCACCAATCTCCTGGGCACATCTTGAAGGGTCCGAAGTCCGAAAACAAACAGCTGACCACGGAAAAGCGTTGAAATGGGCCCGCATACCGAACCAATCTGCTGACCTATAGTGCCACACTTTTCTCCTCAGCCTCTCATTGGTTGGTCTGAGGCTAACGGGGATTGATGTCGTCACTAGGCAGTGGTCAGATGATCCCAGAGGCGCTGTGACGTCAATCTTATAACCGTGTGGCACAGTAGTTAAGAATAGGTCTAACAGATTGGAACGGTGAGTCTGGACATCAGGAACCCTTGTAGGCTCCTGAACCAGTTGCTCTAATCCGTAGCAAATGGCAAAGGATTCCGCCTGTCGGCCAGCCGAGTCCGTTGGGCCTGAGAACTTCAACCATGGTTCGTTATGAACATTGAAGTCCCCCAGAACAATAAACACGGCCGAAGGGTAGCGGGGCAAGAGATCATCAATAGTATCTCTCAAATGTAAGAGCTCGGAAGTGTCTGATTCGCTATGGTTCGGTGAGCGGTATAGACATGCGTAGAATCTTGCCGTACTGGCAAGATTGACGTGCACCCACATTACGTCGAATCTGGAGTTTTCCAGACTCAATAGTCGTACACAGTTGACGTCAGCTCGACTATAGAGGCAGACTCCTCCTTTGAGTCGGAACTTGCTTGCAAGGGTAAAGCCCGGGCAGTCCAGATAGGAGGAGTCTGGCGGCTCGGCTATCTGAGTTTCGGATAGGAAAAGAAGGTTGGGACGTTGGGACAAAAGATGGTGATGAACAGAATTTAAATTAGTGTGCAGACCGCGAATGTTGGCAAAATTTACCAACAGTTTTGGCCCGCACCGGGGACGCCTGCTACTCGCCGCTGTAATGATGTTAAGTTTGTTTTTTTGTATATTCATGATTTTAATTTTTTTTTTTTTTTTAAGGGTATGAGGGGAAAGGAAGGTCTGGAATGGAAAGGTATGAGGGGTGGGTAGGAATCTGGGGTTCAGGCTGTCCAGGAGTGATGAGCGTTTGGTTCCAGCCCACTCACTGCGGTGCTAGGCGATAGGCTGGGAGAGTCCGGCTGGAGAGGGCATCCAATGCGCCCCAAACGCTGCTGCTGGGTCCCCTCCGGTCACGAACCGGCACAACAGCAGTGGCAGGGTTTTTTCACTCGCTGATGGGGCAGCCCACCCTTAGTCGTGAGCCTGAGGGTCGGGCCCCTGTACTATCGAGCGGCCCGGACAGCGGTAACCGGTTGTAAAGGGTCTCCCTCAACCAGCATCTCCCAACCGGCCCGCCACGCAGAAGGTGGGCCGACGCACCCGCCACCAAGACCTGGGCAAACCTTAACCCATGAACCCGGGCACCCCTGCTAAGTCACCAAACGTAGCAAACCACTTGGGGTGACCTGTGGCAGAGGTGTTGGTCATCCAATAAATGGTTCCCAGGGCGGCGGTACCCATTCCCGCCTACCAAATTGTAAATTATGTCCATTGTCTTTAAATAGTATAAAATAAAGTCGCTATCCGGGTCTGTCTGTTTACGCGCTTAGTTCTTCTAAACTACGCAGAGGATTTTGATAGGATTTTCATTTTCATTTAGAGAATTTGTCCCGGAAGGTTTATATATCTAATATATGCATATCATATTTATAAGAATTAGAGAAAAGGCGAGCAATGCAGTAACAAGTCAACAAAGTTATGTATAAACTTCAATATATAATGTAACTTCAAAAATTAATAGCATTGAAAGCTTTTATCGCGCTGTGGTTAAAAATAATAAAATCAATAAAAATCAGTAACATTGTTATAATTCCATTACTCGGGAAGATGTTGTTACGGAATAAAACCGCAATTTCTTAAAATAAATATATTTTCGGAAACACTGATTGGAGACAAGCGATAATAGGCAAGTAGTCATTATTTCGAAAACAACTTTTTCTTTAACCTATTTGAAGTTTTTACCCATCAATGTAATATATCTTAGAAGAAGTTTGTACTAACAAATCTAAACGAAACATGAAACAGAACAAGACACAGAAAATAAAAAAAATAATGGGAATTGAACCCAGGGACAACGTCTTAACCACTCGACCATTATTAAACTACCTTGTTATTAAATGTCAAATTTGTCGATCTCATATTTCAAATTCAGAATTAACAATATCATCTTGCAACTTATTTTCCCATATTGGCTACCTTTCAAAATAATCACGAATTTCAATTTTTTTACGAATTGGTTTGTAACCTAGAGTATTTTTCTAGGTTTATCCTATCTAGGTCACAAACCATATATACAGATACAGTTAAGATACATAGAAAATGCACTACATAAACTTTCTGCGGGCTATAAATATTTCCGTAGCGTTCCCTTCATAGCAATTGGGCGTATGCATATAATATAGGGTTTCCGGGAGTAAAGTATCCCCTTACATGATTTTAGAAGTAAGAAAGATTTTTTTTTCGCAATTTTCATTTTTTAAGGTAAAAGAAGTTGAATTGTTTGTATGGGAAAATACATATTCTTCTATGGAAAAATAATTTTGTATGGGAAAATAAACATGAATTTCGAAAAAAGTTATTTATATTTTTAACTTCTACCATCATATTCATATTTTTCACATCACTTTGAAATCTTCACCGGAGTCCCACAGGGGTCACATCTGGGCCCAGTGTTATTTTCCTTGTTTATCAACGACATAACTACCATCTTTGATGGAGTTATGATACTTTTATTTGCGGACGATTTAAAAATTTACAAAACAATAACTAATCATAATGACTGCAGCGTATTGCAATCAAATCTTGTGAGGCTACAAGAGTGGTGCACCCTTAATGAACTGTTTCTCAACATTGAAAAATGTCAATCAATAACTTTTACCCGAATCAAAAATCCCATTAAATATCAATATAGAATCAACAACAATGTCCTAAAAAGAGTCGAACAAATTAAGGACCTTGGTATATTATTTGACAGTAAATTAACTTTTGTTCCTCATATAAATGAAATAACCAACAAGGCCATGAAATGCCTGGGGTTCATTCTGAGGACGATAAAAGAATTTAAAACAATTAATTCCTTCAAATTGCTTTATACTGGGTTGGTAAGAAGTAATTTGGAGTACAACTCAACAATCTGGGCTCCATTTTATAAGACTCTTCAGCAAAAAATCGAAAGAGTACAACATAAATTTCTAAGGTTTATTAATTACAAACTTGGAATACCAATCGAAGAACTTAATTATACATGTCTAATGAAATTACTAAATCTAAGCGATTTAACTACAAGACGCACAGTGAGTGACTTAGTTTGCCTTTTCAATATATCAAATGGCAACCTGGACGCCCTCGATTTAACGAGCTTAATTAATTTGCGTATACCTACCCGTGATACCCGTTTAAATGCTCTATATTTTGTTATCAAATCTGCCAATAATTACTTTGTAAACTCTCCAATTCAAAGGCTTCATACACTTGGAAACAAATATAGTTCAATCGATGTCTATCATTTCCAATCGGTTTCCAAATTTAAAACCAAAATATTAGAACTTTTAAAATAAAACAATAAACATCTAGCTATTGCACCTCTTATTGAATTATTTCCTCAAGATCGACAAAACAGGCTTATGCCTACAAACTATCATGTTTAGATTTGCTTTTTGCTTGGTTTTATGTCTAATGGTGAATGTTATATTATTGTTTTATTATACTATATTTATAATCTGCACAATATTTTCTTATATAAACTATGTAAAATGGCTGACCGATCGCCCTCGATTTAGCAGGCCACTACAACCAGTCCAAACGCAGTATATTTGTTAACAATACTGCCAATAATAATTATTTCGTTAGCTTTCTTACTCAAGGGCCTCATACACTATGTGTTGTATTGTATCATGTTACTGCTGCCACTACCTAGCATTTACATATAAACTTTACATTTCTTATTAACTAATTTAAGTCTGTATAACTTAGGAGTAGGAATATTCTTATTTTTGTACTATTTACTTGCTGTTATAATATGTCAAATGGATATGGTTATATGTATTTTTACTATTACTTTTGTGAACTTGCAATCTTCAGAATATTATGTTTTTTATTAACTATGTATGTAAAAGCCCAATGGGCGTATAAATAAATAAAAAATAAATAATCACCCACAGATGTTAGCGCACTTCACAACCGGACATCCTGTATATATTTCTTTATTATTTGAACTGATGGATGTAGATACCTACAGCAAAAAGTCATAAAATATGAATTTTACGAAAAGGTCTGCCGAATAATTTAATGGTGTAAATTCCAACATAACGAAATAATTGACGAAACCAGAAGAAATCTTTCATAATATGATTTATCAGCAATTACTAAATCGACATAAATTTAATAAGATACTGGAATAGACAAATGAAGGCGTCAACGTGCTGTTACTTTCCGAGGTTGGTTGATTTCGCATTGTTCCAGTTTGATAAACTAAATGAAATCAATTTATGGAAATGCGTAATTAAGCTGCGAATTGGAACTTATAACTGTGGAGGGTTCAACATAATGGCGATGAAATGATTAAACGAGTACAACATTAGGAACTCATGGCGGATTTCACCAATCAAACCTGAGCGAATGGAGGTGAGGGAATAGGAGTAGGGGAAGCTCTCTATAACCATACGCACTACGCAGGACCCCATATTTTAAACAGTGCATCTTAAAAATTCTTCGTTTATTAATAACGTGACTTTTCGAGATACTTTGTATTTTAGTTTACACTAGTTGATGTGTAGCTGGCGTTCGACTTCGTTTCTCTACTTTCTATGAATATAATATCCATGTATTATATATAAAAACCTTCCGGAAGAAATTCTTTAAACGATAATGAGAACTCTATCAAAACTCGTTGCGTAGTTTAGAAGAACTAAGCACGTTAACAGACAGACGCGGATAGCGACTTGATTGTATTATATTAGAGATTTACAAATATTTAAATGCTATTTAGAGTGCTTTAACTTTAAAAAATCAACCATAAAATTTTTTTTTTTACTATAATACATGTATTCAATTTTCGACTTAGCTGCGACATCTCTTGGGCCGGCTAGTAGAATATTTAGTAGCAAATAAGTTTTTTTTGGTTTGACTGAGGATTGAACCTCCCCGCCCCCAGGTTTTAGAGTCAACATCGGTAACAACTGCGCCAAATCGCTATTGGGTATTATTTATTTCGTATATTGACTGCTGTAATGCCATCCAATATCAGAGAAATGCGTATATGTCCGCGAGCTTATGCGTGTTGAAAAAATGCATTGCCATCGACAACGAGTCTATTCACAGTCAAATAACATTTTAAGGCGAAGCTTAATGCTATATCACTATTTTAATTAATCTTTATAACGAATTGGTGCACATTGTGAATACCAAAAAATATGCTTTAGATAAATTGAAGGTTTTCCTATCGTTTCGCTTGAGTAGAATACAAATAAAAATATAAATTACTCAATAAAAAATATAAATGAAAACTACTAAAAAATATTTTTTTTCAATAGAAATGTATGAACGCGTAAAGGAAACAACTTTAAAAAAATATAGTATTATAGCTAAGATTATCTGTGAGAGTTTTTCAGTTGATTAACTTTTTTGCTTTCTTATAAAATGATTTACAAAATAAATAAAAACCCGTTTTGTGCTTAAAATCGTACGTTTCTAGACTCCGTTTGTCAAGCGATTTTAATGCCTATTACCTACAGTATAAGGTATACCAAGAATATACACATTTTTGGCTTGTAGCTTCATTTTAAGAGAAATTTACATTTAAAAAAATGCATTTCCTCAGAGCACTTATAATTTAATATTTTACTTATCGGCAACTATCTGCAAGTTGTAGGCATTTTCCTCTTTTTTGGCATTTTCTTCTTTTCCAGGTTGTAGGCATTTTTTTCAGAGAACCAATAATTTAATTTTACTTATTGACAACTAACTATCTGCCAAGTTTTAAAATTATCGAGCTTATTTCCTTCTAAAAAGCTATAATGACTACTAAAAGTAATCTCTAATTTTCATAATCACAAAATAATAATGTTAAACCCATTTCATTAATTCCGTTAACGAAATACACTTTTGTCAAAATCACCAATTTTCGTTAAACGGCGTATGGTATCCAGTAAACCCTTTCATCTTCAGAATTCATCTTCACAAAACAGTTCCCAAGCAACAGATGCGACAAATCCCCTGTAATTCCTTCAGCATTCTGTTTCAGCGACGACAATCTCCGCCTCCAGATTGCGTGAAAGCGTTGCATTCAGCTACGTCTGTGTCCGTTCTAAGATGGAAGATGCTAATGGGTATCATATAATTCTCAACGGGGAAATACTAACTAATAATGATAAAATTAGCTACAAGAGCCGAAAGCCACCTCTTTTCTGATCTTTGAGAGAAAATAACAACCGAGAAAATAACCAAAGCGTGAAAATAGTGAAGTAATGAATGCGACGCAACACGGAAAGATCAAGTAATTTGATTTAAAAATACATAACGATAACAATCCTTATAAAAGATAATAAAATATAAAAAATACAAACTTCAATTATCTGATAATGCGGATTAACTTGATTAATACCGTCCATACAGCAGATATAAAAATCTAATTAATTCTTTGAATTGCGTTATTTGCCATCAGTCATTTCGTAAGTAACAAAATATTACACAATGCCTTCATTGTGGTAGGGAGAGTGGGCGGAACGGTGCAATAGAACTGTGTCCTAGCAAACAATCATGCATACTATTCTTTCTTCTATCAATTAAAAATTTTGTATGACTCGACTGAAGAATTGCACTAATTTATAACTGTCTTCCTAGGACGTCCCCGACGCCCTAAGATTATTTTCATGCGATAATCACGAACATACACAGACATGCACATCATGAACATAAGTATTACTAATGTGTTAAGAATCTAACTAATAATACTAATGTTTTTTTTTTTATATATATTCAATAATATTGTTATTGGGTATTATCAAACTGTCTTCAGAGGGCGAAACAGCTGTCATGCGTAATAATAATTACACAGCAGAACTTGTTTAAAAATAAACTGTTTTTATAAACCCAATAACAATATTATTGAATAAATAAAAAATTAAAATTAAAATGGAGTTCTACAAATTAAACTTGAAAACGATGAATATACTAATGTATTATTGGTAATCCGATTAAAAACGAGATTGCAAGCCGTTTCTTAATAATATCGGAACACGTAATCATCGACGTGCGTTTGTCTAGACTCTAGATAATATGTTACAACATGGTGATAATACATTGGTATTTCACTCAGGAAACCCATCAATTCATTCTTTAAGGGCCTGCAATCCCGTTTTTAACCGGATTACGAATAATTTGAAGAGATTCTTAATAAATTAGCAATATTTTTTATCAGTAAGTTTCCTTCGTGTGAGCGTGGATTGTCATGTGCACAAATACAGCACTACGGCTGTCATAAGGAAAATTGAAAAAAAAGTTTATATTAATTAAATGTTTACTGGAATGCACGCGTTAAGATGTTGACAGACTCAAAAAATGGCTTTGCAGTTATCGTACGTGATATCCAAGTCAAGTCTCGTAATCAGATAACTCGTGCAAGCTAATTCATTATCACGTTTAAAGCCAATAAATATGTGTGTGTTGCATGACTAAACAGTGTCATAATAACGTGACGCTGAAAAAATATCGTAAAACCTGCAGTAAAAGAAATAATATAGAACCTGAATAATAATTTTAAAATCAGTCACACGAGACGCAGAATAATGGTAAAGATCGATAATATCCATCAGCGATCAAATTCAACCGTTGAAACGTTGGCTTCAATATAAATTATGGTAAATTTGAAGGTAAGTTTTCAAGAAGAAGGGATAATTCAAGTAAACCAAGATAATGACCGCGAATCTTTAATCCTTTGTTGAAATCAACCATTTAACAAATTATTTAGTACATAAATCTACAATAATTCCACTTTACAATCGTGAATTCTATACAAGCACGGAGAAAACTTACTGATACGAAATATTATTAATTTATTAAAATTTTGGTCAAATAATTATTTATTCTGTTAAAAATGTTATAGGCGGCCTATTGCTGCCACATTGACAAATTTCATAACAAACAATCGAAGTATTGTAAAGCACGAATATGTTGAAATCGGAACACGTGTTCTCACAAATAATAATATTTTCACATCTAGTCCATTATATTTATTCGGACAAGGGCACCTGCGTAAACATGTGTTCAGTCACATTTTTAACTGTATCTTGAGAAAATAAAGCCGAACGCATTTTTCTCCGTGTGCAATGGGAATACCGCGTTACGTTCAAAATCCAAATAAAAATAAATAATAAAGTTTTATCTCCTTTAGATAATGTATTCTATTTGTATAAGAGTTATAAGCAGTTAATTGTCCAACAATCCAAATAATGCTGTTTAAGATGGCCCTTATTTCATGTTACTTTTGGGATTAAGATCTTTGAACATAAGGGCAACTCTCATTAAACCTCTAGAACCGGACATACTATTTATTTTATGAATAACAGCAGAAGGGAAAATATACAGGGTTTTCCAATAAGATGTGGTAATTTTGTTATTCAATTGTAAAAGATCAATGGATTCGTTGCTTGTGTGGCACGTAGCGCCGTCTTGTTGAAAGTAAACGTTGTCCAGATCAATACCATCCAATTCCGGCCATAAAAAATCATTAATCATCTCTCGATAGCGCAATCCATTCACCGTTACTGTTGCTCCAGCCTCATTTTCGAAAAAGAAAGGTCCAATGACTCCGCCGGACCATAAACCGCACCAAACAGTCACACGTTGAGGATAAAGAAGCTTTTCAACAATAACTCTTGGGTTTTCCGAGCCCCAGGTGCGACAATTTTGCTTGTTGACGAAACCACCGAGGTGGAAATGGGCCTCATCACTCAAGATGATTTGCATTTGATTCACTCAAGTGAATTTTAATGCGTTGTTGAAGCGTGTATCATTCCATTGTTATTAATGGCGTAGTTTCTACTTGTCAAATGTCAAAAAATGATAGCTTCAAAAGTAATATCTACTGAAATAGCGGGCTATTCAAATTAACACCTCTTATTGGAAAACCCTGTATTTAAGGAGATTATATGACGCGAATGTGAATGGTATAGAAGCCGGGACGCCCTAGAAAGACATGGCACGATCAAGTGAACCAGATATTTGAGTCGGGCCATGTCAAGAGTTGTAATAATAGAAGAGTGTGTATGAGACGATGTATGAATGTGAATGAAGCAAAGAGCGTATGCTAAGACCGAGTTGATTGGTGGTCCGTCCTCTCTGCCTACCCCTGTAGAGAAACGGCGTGATGGTTAGCTAGTTAACAGGAGGGACAGCGGCTTTCAAAAACCGGAACGACGCACGTTCCACAGTTGTTGTTTGGTAATAGGTACTTCGCCAATGTTCTACCCTTGTTTTCTCTACAAGGCTCGCTACAAACAATGGTTATAACTGGATAAAACAGAACAGTGACAAATTAGAAAGTGATAAAATATCAGTTTAGTTTAAGATTTGTTATGTTTTATAGTAATTTAGTTTTGGGGTATTAGGCCGTGATGCACTACATCCTTCTTTAGCCAACGCTTCTGACAGCATTACAGAGTCCATCATCAGGATAGATGCGTAATTCGGAAATCATTAGTGTTAGTATTAGTTTTGTCACTGTTTTGTTTTGTCATGGAACCGAAAAAAATAGGTACCTAGAGTAATCTGTAAGCACGAGATGGAGCCACCGGAAGCCACATGTAGCCGGAAGTGCCTCACGTCCTTGCGGTTAGTGCCGCGGGACGAATTCGCCGGAAATACAACGGTGCACGTCTGCAGTGTGATTTGATCATCAAATATTTAAGCACCGAGTGTATGGACGTATACAACAGAAATTAAGGATATTATTACCAGCAAAATACTAATACCGTGTTATTTGACTTTGGGGGTTATATATAATAATCTAGGATATTAAATCATATCAGTTAGTTTAGCTTGTTTACAACAAGCCTGCTTATCACGGCTGCAATGAGCAAACAGCCACAGTGATTTACGTGTATTCAAGAATTATTTTCAAAGACGTTCATATAAAATTTTATGCGTCATTATTGCTAAATACCATTCTACGATTCGTTCTTAAGTTCAACAGCTCGGCTGTGGAACGAACTGCCGGCCTCTGTGTTTCCTCCCTCCTACAACATGGGACTCTTCAAGACCCATGTTCACTCCTTCCTCTCCACAAAAAGACCCTCCACACAGCATCCCCAAAGATGACATAGGCCCTGAGGGAAATTATTTTCTTCAGGGCCTCCTGTGTGGAGTTAATATAAAATTAATAAAAAAAAATACAAACATTTGTAAACCTGCCTTATTGGGGTTTTATACGGTGAGCTGTTAAGTTTATTTGAAGAGTGGGGATATTTTATCATTTATTGTCCTTGCCAATGGTGACCGGATAAATCATCAAAATAATAATTCATCCCATCTTTAAAAAGTTATATAAATTCATGGAAAGTGATGAAAAAAAACTTTATTAAGTGGGTTAAGTAGGTTAGGTTAAAAAAAATAATTTCATCGTTTTTAATGACTTTATATCACCTTTTGAAAAGTGTGTTGAATAGTCACTGTGTTGAGTTAGCATGGAACCCTTTCCGATATATTATATTGCTGTATTACAGAAGATACAAAGAAAAAAAATAGTAATAAAAATAAAACTTCATATAGTACCTACTGCTGTTGTTTCTAATCCGTTTACTTACTTTAATAATATTTATTACAGTTGATTGAGTTGATGTCTAATTACTGCAAAATAAGTACTGTAGTAAATAATAAAAAATAACAATCTTTCACTATGAGTCTCTTTGAAAATTGGGAAGTCTAAAAGAAATACTTTTGAGTCTGATTCGTGAGGCTTATAGGAGAGAATAAGCTGGCGGTATCGCATTTAAAAAATAAATTAAATGAAAACCTTGAAATTAACCCAATTTAAGAGCTTATTAAAATTCGTCTTTATTAAATCATGCAGCCAAACCAATTTCCGGCTGAATAAGGTTACCACTAAAAGGTTGCTGAAATCCTCTCAAGTAACCTGCAAAATTTGCCGGTAGGTTAATGAATAAATAAAAGCGTTAATAGAATCGGTGCGTTTCCCTTTAAAATAAACAAAGGCCGAAAAACAAGAGCGGAATCGCATTAGCAATTTAAAAATGGCAAACGATATTTAATATTATGTATGCGCGCGGCCTTTAGCAGGAAAACCGAGATATATTTTAAGTAGCAGTACTCATGTTACCTACCTCACACGCAACTCCCTACAGACTACAGACGATTGGAACTGGCTTATCCAGAAGAACGCCAACAGAAAGCTTTCAGATTAAATTCTATAAAACAGTTCATATTTTTTAAATCATAATTCAAAATGGATTATGAAGATGGTTTATAGAAGGTGGCGTTTTTGCCATCCTTTCCTTTGAATATCATAGTCGTGGTTTTTTTCGACACCGCAGCAAACCTCACATTATCAAATTTCTAAACACATCTATTGATTTGAAAAGAACCAGCAATTAAAAAAAAAAAAAAAAAACTGTTCAAATCAAATCAATTTTTGGTTTTAATGACTACTCACACTTTAAACTGTATTGATTCAATTTAAATGTAAAATGTAAATAACAATATAATGAAACGAGTGTGATTAGATTGAATTGGTTTTTCCGAAATTTGAAGACAAATGCATAGCATAGGTATAACTTGAGTCACTTTATTGAGTGATAACTAATAACAGATAACACAGTGCCGTAAAGCTGGCAAAAGTGTACACGACACCTCTCATCGCTCTGCGAATTGTTATACAAACAAGAGAGCTGTACTGGAATCCAATAGCAAATTCTGGAAACATGGGAAAAATACCAAATCAATTCTGCGAAATTCTACTGTCAACTAACAGTTACATACAGGGTGTCAAGGGACGTGCTTGATTTACTTTAACCAGTGATTAGGTCATTATTTGGAGTAATTTTTTTCAATGAATTTTGGTTCCCGGGGCGGCGGGACACAAACCCGCCTCTTAAAGTAACGCAAATCGGTAACCATAAAACAGAATATGACAATATAATAAGTTAGGTTAGTTTAAGTTGGGTTAAGTTAATATATTTTCATTACTTTGTGAGATTAATCGCGTATTATTATTGGATTTCCCGCGGACCACAGAATAAAGAATAACACAAGAAGTGCCTTGTGGGCGTATTTCGTGATCCTAATATAAACCCACTGTGGGCCTATATTTCCATACTGTGTTTCACAATAAACCAAAACTGTGTTTCACCATGAATACAACATTCAAATGGGATGGCGATAAGAGACAGACCGCGTGCTAAATGGTCTAGAACCTAAAGGTAGTAAGTCACTGACATTTGTTTCCATTCAAATTTGTATTGAAGGCAAATCTAGTTTTCTTCTTTATTCTATTTAGTGGACACTTTCCCGAGAGGTGGTATTTCTTGGATAACTAACTGTATCATAACTTGCTGAATTACTGAATATGATGGTGCAGCGAAATGTAAAATACAGGGTACTGCAAAACAGACGGTGCAGTTTTGAGGGCCGGTACATCCCGTGTGGTGTTGGAATCATTCTGTCGGAGGGTCGTGTCGTTTTCAGTCGTTACCATGGTTTGGTCCGGACAACATAAGGGCTTCGCCGTCCGCACGTTTCTTTAAAATGGCCGTTCTTTCGTCGCCACCCAGCGGGCCTTCCACCTGCAATTTGGGACTTGTTCCTGTGGGGCTACCTAATTTCTGGAGGAAATCGAAGCTATATACCCGTCGAAAGCCAAAATGTGGCCGAAAACTTTAGAAATCGCCTTCATCAATGTATCGCTGCTGGGGAACATCATCTTTCTGATGTCATCTTCAAAACTTGATGCATAAAACGGCATGATGTACCGAATAAAATATACCCTATTTATGTAAGTTGTGCCGTTTTCTTTAATAGCCCTACAAAACTACATTGTCTTTTGTGTCTGTCTGTTTTGCCGCATCCTGTAGTATTTTGAAAACCAGAACATAGGTACACATTTTTCATTAGAAATAATACTAAAGCCGGCAAAGAAAAAAATGATAAGATATAAGGAACATGGTGCTATATGATCAATGTTCTGTTTTGGCATGGAACCATGCAATTCGTATCCATGCAGATACATTCATACATTATAATCAGATGATCAGTTTCTAGATGAAAGCAAAAAGCACAAAACGAAGGTGACGAATGTTCTGCGGCTTCGGCGGAGTTCAACGCCACGGAGAGTTCAGCCGACGGTTAAGTGAATCAGCAATTTCCTGCAATATGTCATCTGCATTGTATCTGATACCAGCGCCGCGCCTGTATCGGATTACTCGTGGACACTTCCCTGAGAGGTGGTATTTCTTGGATAACTGTATTTTAATAATGCTGAATTACTGAATATGGTGCAGTGAAATGTAAAATAGCATTTTCAAAACCAGAACTTGAGTGTCCATTTTTCATAAGAAATAGTATTAAAGGCAGCAAAGAAGAAAAATGATAAGAAGATATAAAACTATTACGTTTACCAGTGAGAACATCTGTGTAATGGAATTTGTAACTCACCTGAAACAAAGAGAAATTAACAAGATTAATATTGTGACAATTCAATGAGGTTAAGAAGGTACATATAGTAAAATAATTCAAATTCTGAAATATATAATATGCAAGCATATTTTATGACTGGGTACAAGAAGACATTTTGTAATAAATAATGTCATTAAATTTTATTATGTTTTGTGACCCCTTTCCTTTGATATAACTCACTAAGTAGGTTAATAACAATAACGGTGAAAACAAAAGCAAAAAATGTTCTCTGGCTTTTTTTTTGCACTTATGATATAACTACACACATATATTTAACAGGGAAGAATGTCTCACACTTTGATACATTTGTTATTGTCATCGTTAGACATAGTATGCAGATGAAGTGATATTTAGACTACAAATACTGAATCCATCTCTAAATATGTGATATTTGAAAGTTCCAGCGGATCTAACCGGCGGATCATCGACCAAAACAGAACAGAATGGAGTGGCGATCTGCCGGCCGAATGTGACGCTAACGATATTATTATGGTATATTGTGTTGCCTACACGGAGCGAGGGTCAACGCCACAAGCACAGTCCACAGGCCGAGAGTTCACACACTGAACTGCCAGTGCTAGAACCTCGGCACGGTGAGATTATTATAACGCGAAGATGTGTGAATAGAAAAAGTGAACATTTGAGTACAAACGGCACAATTGATGTGTTGATTTACGTAATAATCGATTATTTTTGAAAAATATCGATACTTATTTTATTGAAAATCCTATCCTAACTGGCTGTATAAAATAAGAATATCTCAACTCAATTGAAATGACTGCAGGAGCTTTCAAAGAACGTTTAAATCTCTTGAAACCCTCGTCATCTCCATGGGTGGGGTTCTGGTATCTTGATATCTATGAAACGGAGGTGCAACGTTAATATGCCGGTAAGGGCAAAACAAACGATAGTAAATATATATAAAATAAAATAACAATCTCTTGTCAATCCCTTTTTGCAGTAATAAATTTTCTGTTACAGTGAATACAAAAATATTGCACTGAAAACATGCACTCTGTTCATCGCAACGTAAAGCGGTTAGCAGCGCGGCGGTTTGTTGAATGGGCCTCCATTTTGACATAAATTAACAAAGAGTTCGAATTAAGTACGCAATCACAATTATATGGTACATCAAATCGTGTGTTTCATTCCATCCCATGGTTGTTAATATCCAAATCAAATAAAATAAAATTAACATTTAAAAAAAAAAAAAAAAAAATATATATATATATATATATATATATATATATATATGTTTATCGTGGACAAACGTTTAGGGTTCAGATCAGTTGCAGTTTTCTCTAATATGAGTTTGTATGGTGAACCCCTATTAAAAAAGATGAGAAAAAATATTTATTGAAGGCAACTTTCCATTATAATAATATCCGCACATTATAAACAGTACGCCATTAAAATTCCGCCTTTAAAATTCAATATAATATAAAACAAATAAAATATATGACCTAAAATTAAAGGATCAATTAATAAAACTGCGGGTAAATAGATATATCGTTGAGAAGGTCGTTCGATAAATCCGAACAAAACTTTACTTAAAATTCAAGCAGTTTGGTGCGGGGAAGATTTGCTATTCTAGCTGAGTATCAAACATAGATATAAAGATAGTAGAAAATAGAGGCATTTAAAAATAAAGATAACCATTTGACATTGAATCTACAAAGCGAAGTCACAGTCAAAGAGACGTAACTCTATCCGGATTGCCCGAACTTTTAGATTTGCAAAGATAAAGCGCAAATATTTTCACACTAAATTGGGTTTTCATCGATATGAATATATTTCGATAAATAGAATTTATAGAGATTGAAGATCATAAATTTTTGTTATTATCATAATAACAAAAAACCATCTAATTTATAAAAAGGACATATAACAGTGTTGTTGGAAGAACTGGTTTTCATATTGTAACATTTAAAATTATTAACTACCAAACCATTCCCAAGCAGGGATATTCAAATCAAATTTAACGACGCATAACTCTGTATTGTCTGAAAGTCCATGGTTTATCCATTTTCAATGTGCAATATGTGCATAGGTCACTTCATACAGACTTATTCATACTAGAATATTCTATTCACTTGATGATGCCATGTTTTCCTGGATCGTCCCAGACTTTATCTGTTATCTACTTATCGTATAATTTTTTATTTATTTACTAGGCACATCTACATAAGTAGGGTTTACAGATATTTTTTACTGTGCCTCTGTCTCACTAGGAATATCATGAGACAGGCTGGTTTAGAAATATTTAATTTTAAGGAAGATAAGTGGAAGCAAAAATATTTGATTCCACCATTAATGCAGGTTCGCATCAGTATTACCAACTACTGTGAACTTTTAAATGTCTTTTGAAACTAATTTTAGTTGTTATTTGTTTTTGGTTTGACTCAGGCTTGAACCCCGCTCAGGCTTGAACCCTTGCTCCTCCCCAGTGTCTGGAGTAAACCGCGTCAACTGAGTCAAATCCCAATTGGGTAGGGCCGACAATTATTTGGTATATCAACTGCTGTAATGCCATCCGATTTCGGAGAAATACGTAAACTTCCGCCTGTGCATGCGTAAAAGAATGCAACGTCATCGACAATGAGTCTATATGCCGAGTCTCATCTTGATCGGGTATCAGGAAGTAAGTTGATTCCATTTCATTCACTCATTCGTTAAAAAAAAAATCACAATTCAAATAGTTGTGTTTAAAAATACTGTGATCAGATAGGTGTACAAAGAGACAACAAAAGGTTTAAGAAAAGGGTTGGCATAGGTTTTTTAATATTAACCACAAAATTCAACAACTTAACATTAAACATGTCAATATCACCTAAGTATTGATTTCCAACAGCGTGAAACCGCTGTAACAGGGAATGAGCAACGTAGTTGCGCTTAGGTATTCTACAGTACAATGTTGTATTGTTTCGTGTTGTTTTTGTGGGAATGTGTAGGTTTATAAGTTGCAAGAGTTCGGAACAGTCTAATTTAGAGTTGAGTATTTTAAATAATAAAGGTAAAACATTTATTTGACGTTTATCTTCTAATGTATGTTTTTTTTTTGTATTTAATAGAAAATGATAAACTTATGTATTCTAGCGGGAAATTTAATTTAAAATTTATAAAACGTGGATTTTTTTTTTGTATTCGCTCAATGATGTCAATATAAAATTTTGTAAGAAGGAGACCCAACTACTGAGCTGTATTCAATTGGGCTACTAACTAGAGACACGTATGACAGTTTAATGGCCTGTACGGAATTACACTTTTTGGTTGTTCTTAATATGAAGCCTAGTGTTTTCACACCTGTGTTCACAATTTGCTGGACAAGACAAAATTTAATTTTTCAATTAAAATGATATCAAGATCTCTCCTTTCCGTGACTCTTTCTAAAGTTGTGCTGTTAATTGAATATTCGATTAAAACAGGAATTAATGTAGTAATAGTGTCTAACACGTCCTTAGGCAGAATATTCTGATAACTTTAAATATTTTAAGTAGGTACTTTACTAGATAATACTTGTAGTTTCGTTGCAATAAATGCGGATACAGAAATGTGTACTTTCATTATTTATTTATGCTTCCTGAATTTCAATTACCCGTGCCTGCTCTGTATCTGAACAAAATAAACCACCCGAATTTCGAGAAATTATACATGAGTTTCAGTTTCAACCAACAGCGGTCGGGGAAAACTTTCAGAATCTGCCGGTAAATAATAAGATCAACGTACTACAGGTCATTTACGTGCCTGTTCATTAATGTGCTGAAATCCGGTGTCGGTAAATGATGACGGTCAAATGTTGAATTGAATGCCGTTATCATTTTGTCAATCACTACAGAGAATAATCTATCTATCTATAAATAAAAAAAAATGGTAATTTTCGTTTGTTCAAAATCTTAAATCTCCAAGAGTTCCTCACCGATTGCTTTGAATTTTTGACACGAGTTGAATTCGAATACGCGTGTGTTTTTATATCTCTATGTTATAAAGATGTCACCTGTGATAGGTAAAAACATGCTTTTTAAACAGCGCCATCTGTTGGACGTAAAAGCAACACGCACTATTGTTTATCTATCCGCACAGTCAGATTGAGCCACAACAACGCGTGGCGGGGTACATACAGCTAGTGATAAAATGATATTTAAAATATGAAACCTACATAAATTAATTTTGTATGCCGGTTGTGCTTACTAACGCGCACCATTGGGGTAGTAGGTATAATATGAACTGATAATGAAAGGATAATTGATAAGCGAAACGAGCGAAATTAAAAGAGTTCAATTAGTATTATTTCACGAATAATGTTAAACCACAAAGTGGTACATTGATAGATAATGTAAAAAGTGCACTAATTTTAACATTTCCTTATTGAATAGTTCATTTTAACAAGTTTTAAATGAAACTTTGCTTTCACCGATCAAGCTTTGTAAAAAAAAATAATTATCAAATATATTTATTTATTTATATATATACGCCTAAAAAGGCTTTTACATAGAAGTGATACATGATGCAGTACAATAAGAGAATATGTATTATACAGGAGATATTGACAGTAAATAGATGTAATCCATTTTAAAGAAGGTAAAAAATACACACTTGTAAAATTGTGATTACAGGTATAATGAGAAAATATTAAAAAATATGAAGCAATATTAGTAAAACGTAAGAGTAACATAAAGTAAAAAAGAAATTACAAAAACACTACATATAAAACAAATCATTAAAACTAATTTACCAAAGCTACTCTAATTTGTAGGATTCAACAAAGTGTTGGTGTAGATTATGCTTAATTCTATATATGGAGTCAATAAATAAGTCAATAACACCCCCATACTTGTTGCCCAGATCGTGCATCCTATTGGTCAGTGAGTGTGTCTGATAGTTGGTCGAGTATGTATTACAGAAGAATGTTATATTTTGTCTTGTATTCCTAGTCGGCACATGTAGTTTAATAGTGGCAAGGATGGCAGGACTATCAATTAAGTTGTTAATGACTCTGTGTAACACAACCAGGTCTGAAATAATTCTCCTGTCAGACAGTGTTATTAGATGCAATTGATTCATCAAACTGACATAATTAATGTAATCAATAGGAATTCCGAGCTTAAAATTTACGTACTTAAGAAATTTGTGCTGAACTCTTTCTATATTATTGGAGTGAACTTTATATAAAGGGGACCAAATAGGTGAATTATACTCCAATTGACTTCTGACTATTGAAATATAGAGGGTTCTCATACAATCTATGGACTTAAAATCGGTTAAAGTTCTGCAAAGGAAGCCAAGCATCTTTAAAGCCTTGTTAGTTATATAGTTGATGTGTTCAATGAATGACAAGTTTTCAACGAATATTACACCCAAGTCACGAATATGTGATACTGGAATTAATTTAATATTATTTAATGTATATTCATGTAATATATTATAACGAGTTTTGGAAAATCGTATTACTTGACATTTCTGAATGTTCAAAAATAAAGCATTTTGTTCACACCATTGATGAAGTTGTTCTAAATTACTCTGTAAAATTTGACAATCGTATACATTTCGTATTCTTTTATATATTTTTAAGTCGTCAGCAAATAGCAGAACTTCTACATCATTAAATTGGTCAACAATGTCATTGATGAATAATAAGAAAAATATTGGGCCGAGGTGGGACCCTAGAGGAACCCCACTTGTGGCCTCGAATATATAAGATTGTACAGAATTAATTTTTACACTAAGCACCCTATGGCTAAGATAACTAACAATCCAACTCAATAATTTACCTTTGATGCCCAACAATCGAAGTTTATAAATAAGTATGTGATGTCGAACCTTATCAAAAGCTTTACTAAAGTCAGTGTATATACTGTCCACTTGTTGTTTGAGACCCAGAGATTCAGATATGTAATTTTCATAGATCATTAAATTACTTAAGGTAGAGCGACCTGTGATGAAGCCATGTTGGTTAGGAACAATAATGTTGTTGATAGGTTTTACAATGATATCTAGGACTAATTTCTCGAAAACTTTCGGTAAAGCAGACATTATACAAATTGGTCTATAGTTGGATATATCGCTTTTATCTCCTTTTTTATGAATAGGGGTTAAATAACTCTTTTTCCACTGAGCTGGAAAAGAACCAGAACTTAAAGAATTGTTAAAGAGTTTATAAAGAGGATATATCAGACTACTAACACAGGTTTTGAAAAATATTGGAGGAATACCATCCGGTCCAGCAGATTTATTGCTATCTAATTCTTTTATGACTTTTTCTATAGATTCTTTTTTGATGAAACATTGGCTTAGATTTAATACCTCTTCCACTGAAATATCGGGAATCGTATTGACACGAATATCTGTGTCGTAAACACTTTTAAATGAATCAGCAAATAGATTAACTATACCTTCGATACTGTCGGCACATTTTTCTTTCAAGTACATGTTATTGGGAAATCCACAATCATTTTTTTGTTGACTTTTAGAAAAACTCCATAATTTTTTAACATTTTGGTGTACCTCTTTTTCAATTAGGCTTACATAATCACTATAGCATTTTATTGATAATTCTTTACACTGCTTACGTAATTTAGTAAAAGTTATGTAATCATTAGGATTTCTGGTATGTTTATATATTCTATGGATATGTTTTTTATAATTAATATGTTTTTTTAATTCCCTCGTAAACCATTTGGGATAGTTAGATGGTGTGAAGTTGACCCTAGGAACAAAGCGCTCTATCGAGGTATTTAAAATTGAGTAAAATTGTTCTAATTGATTATTTAAATTATTTTCGTTGTCTAAAAATGACCAATCTACCGAGGTAAGGTACTCAATAATATTATGGTATTCGGCTTTGGAGAAATTATACGATGTGGTAGTTAGGTTTGGAGATCTTCCAGACATATTTGTTATAATAATATCTAATGGTGGATGGTGTTTATCTAGAGGCAATAATAATTCGTCAGATTTCTCAACCACTGTTTTTGAATCACTTGAAAACACTAAATCTAACATTCGATTATTAGAATTAGACACATTGTTTGATTGAGTTAGTCCTAGGAATATGGACATATCACGAATTTCACTGGATTTAGCGCACTGTAATTCAACTTCGTTTGTGGCAGATCCGATGTCATCTTGGCTGGTCCAGTTCGGCAGATTATAATCACCAGCAATTATGAATTTTGCTTTCGGATATTTGAATTTCAGCATTTCTATGTCCTCATTGTGGTTTTTATATATTTGCAAATCCGATGCAGGTGGGATGTAGACACAACCTATAATAATTTTACTATAAGGTATGTTGAGCATTACAAAAATGTGTTCAACATTTGTGTGCTTGACCGGTAGTCTACAGGATGAGATATTTTTAGACACACATAACATCACACCTCCTCCGTTAGACTTTTTGCTCGAATTAAGACTTCGATCAAGGCGATAGATAGTATATTGATTTAGGCCTAATTCTGACGAGCCGATATCTGCATTTAACCATGTTTCAGTTAATAATAAAATGTCATATGAGAAGGTGGGTGAATTCCTTTTAAGTTGTTGCAATTTCGTACGGATTCCTCGAACATTTTGATAATATCCATTGATTCTTAAGAGTGTGTTATGTTTGTTTATCAGTTTTTTGCGTGGCTTTTGATAATTTTAGGAATTCCATTAAAATGTTTGATTCGCAAATCAATTTCACCCTTTTCTTTTCTCTCCTCCATTTCCTTCCAGAGGTCAGTCAAATGTTCTCTTTGTTGGAGGGTCCTATCCGGTTTCATTTTTATTCCATTAGGCAAAGTATTTTTATTAAAAAGAATAAGTTTTGCCAGCTTAGGGTCTTCAAATTCGACTTTAATGGGCCTGATTTTGTTTGAAATTTTACTACCAAGCCTGTAAATTTTAACTTCTTCCGTTTTGAACTCGCTATTTATTTCACTAACGATAGTTAAAACTTTTTTTTTATCTTCCAAGATATTCTCCATGCTTGAGTTGGAACTAGACTCGGGAACGTTAAGTAAAATCACGTTCTTGGTGCGGATCTTGCGTTCCTCTATCTCTGCGAGCAAGTCACAAATTGGTGTTGTTTCTTGGGGTAATACTTTCTTTTCTATGATGTTTTCAAATGTCATAACTTTCCCCTCCAGGACTCCTACATTTACTCCTAGGTCCTGCATGGTACCAGAGAGGTTAGATAGTTTGGTGAGTATTTTTGCCATTTGATCTTTAGTGATTTTTAATGAGGGATCGGTAATGGCACTATGGATCCCAGTAATCTCTTCCTTGGCTTTATTTAGAAGAGAAAGTGCTTCATTCGTATTCATTTTGAAAGCGATATTCGGCGGAATTTGGCAATATAATTATTAAGAAGAAACAGATTCACTGCACACAGAAGTTTAAATGATAGTTTTAATTGTTGACTTGTTTGCAAACACTATTTATTTGTTAGTTTATATTTTTATTTATTTGGTTTTATAGATTTTGATATATTTTAGCTCAATACTTGTTAAAAAAACATTAATTATTGAGAGCAAAACAAAAACTCGACAACTGTCATTAACATGTTATTGTTACATTGTATATATTAAAACATCTTGGAGTACCTACTGCTAGATTATAAAATGTTATTTAAGGACCATTTTGAAAATATTTTAGAAAAAGCTTAAAAACAATTGGGCTTTATTATACGCATTCACAGACATAGGAATTAATAGACGAGAAGATAATGGCGAGGGGTAAAATCAACTGTTGAAGAACGAAGGGAGTGAAGCTGACTGTGATTCGTCAATAAATCAATCTGACAGTAAATAGGCATCTCGCATTATAATATCACCATTTACTTCTTAAAAGTAAAATCTGCTTTTGAATGAATAGACATTTTTACATGGGAGCGCAAATTACTCGCCACGTTATGAACAAATTTGCGAAGTCCAAATTCGGTAAAAAAATTCGGTTCCATTTTCAGAGTCGAATATTTCGTTTAAGTATTTAGTTAAGACACTTTTATAAATGTTCATAATTTACTTCCCAGCAACCAACCAGCATTGTGTTTCGCGTCCAGACGTTTCTCGGAGTGATAGTAACAACTGATCTATATTATACGATGTGAATATGCTTAAAATAAAGTAAAATAATGCTTATATATGGAATGTAATACGACAATTGGGTTTATTCTCTTTTTCACATCTATTTTTACAAGTTTTCATAGCACAAGTCAACATTCTGCCGTGTTATTTCGTAAAATGAACCGATGATGCCTCGACCATAGTTCGCACAAGAATGATGACGTCACGTTTTCAAATTTCACTTGAGGCCATACGCGAGCACAGCCGGCTCCAATGGAACCGGTATGGGGAGTGGGGATAATACGCTTTTAATCACTTAGGGCAGGTCTACTAATATTCATATGTCTATGTAAGCATTACAGAGACTTTCATTGTAGCACACACACTAATTCTGCTATGTATGTCATATGTAAGGTCACAACTCGAGTTTGCCTCAGTCATTTGGAATCCTCAACATCAAACATACTCGTACATTGATCGTATTGAAAATATCTAATATAAATTTAATTAACATCTTTCGTATTATCATCGGTTTGACCCTACTGCTTTATATAAACGCAAAAATTCTGATGCCCTATTCTTATACAAAATTGTGAACAATCTTGTTGATTCATCATATCTGTTAGAAAATATTGCATTTCGTTGCCCTGAACGCAACACCATATCGAACGACTTATTTCGAACAACACACTGGAAATCCAAATATGCGCAAAACTCTCTAATAGGACGTATCTCTAAAACTCACAATGCCTCTAGAGATGTACACATTTTCAACTGTAACTTGAAAACATATAAAATGCAGCTTACTAATATGATAACTTATTTTTTTATTTTGTGAAATAATCCTATCATCTTAGTTTATTTTATTTGTTTTCAGTATAATCATTCGAAAACTATATTACTACTAACTGTCTTTACTTGTTTTATAACATTTTGTAATTCCTTATAAATAAATAAATAAATTCTTTATTCCAGGATGTGGGGAGGTGAGTGCAATCCCACACATCCCATAGAGGGTATAAGTACAGCTAATAATTACATAATAGGATAAAAAAGAAAATACATTAAAAATAAAAACTAAAATTAAAAATGAGATTAAAGCAGAGAAGAACGGGAATCCATCGGATCTAAGATTGTGGGAGCAAGTATCTTTCTTCAATGCTCGATCTTGAAGTCAGACGGGATTCTATGATATTTCTGGAATGGTTTATCCTCCCCCTCAGTCCTGCAATCCTGGTTCTTAACAGAGCTGTAAATCCTGGAACTCGCCCTTCTGTAAACATTGAGGAGGCACTGCAGTGCCTGGGGAGTCCGAACATCAATCGGTAAGCGTTGTTATATTGCATCCGAAGCCTTTCCATTGTTCTTAATGTTTATTTATTTTTATATTTCTTTGTCATTTATAAATATAATGTGTAGTTACAAATACTAAACTTGATGGAACTTTATACATATGAATAATTACTGTTTATGCTTAAATGTAAGACTGTTTGTTTCCTAAATAAATAAAAATAAAAGTTTTTATTCCAAAAGACATTTTTAATGCATACTTCTAAACATAGCAACAAAGACATTTAATGCATATTGACACCATAGGCATCCCAACGACACGTAATGCAAATTGATACAATAATTTAGTGAGTTAAATAAAACTATGATGCTACGAGAAACTTAAACTAAAATATCCCGAAGGATATATTATATCGGCAGACTAAGAAGAGTGAGGCTATTTGCATGGCCACGACAGAAAGTCTCGAGTCTGAGACAAGAGTGAGGATATTTGCATGGCCACGACAGAAAGTCTCGAGTCTGAGACAAGAGTGGGGCTATTTGCATGGCCACAACAGAAAGTCTCGAGTCTGAGACAAGAGTGAGGATATTTGCATGGCCACGACAGAAAGTCCCAAGTCTGAGACAAGAATCAAATACCTACACTTTTTACACGAGAACGATAGATTCATATTTATATTTTTTTGATTTGGGAAGTGAGGATGAAAAAACAATTTTTTACATTCTTCTAGAGGTTTCCACGTAGGTTTGAGGTTACGGAGACACAACTTTTTTGATCGTTACATATTATCCTCATACCTTCCAGTTCTTGCCTCATACAAACATCAGACCATTATTTTCAAAATTATTCATTTCAAATCCTCAAAGATTATAACGAATTACACAAAAGACAACTTGCTTATTTATATTTACTAGAGCAGACACGTGAAAAATGACGGGAAAAACTCTAAAAATAAAAAAAATATATTAATTGCCACGCAGACGATTACACAACGAACTATTATAAGAACGGCGGCATAAATCCATCTGAAAATATAATAAGAAAAATATGTTTTTTTTAAATATTACGAATACGCAACGGAAATTATATAACACAAAATACAACTCATTTATGTATACATATAATTATGTTACGACAGGTCGTTTAACAGAATTTGTAAATCACCAAAATTTTCTAAAATTCTGTGAAAGTTCTATTCAAGTTCTGTTATTATATCATTATAGGTCAGTTGTTTCACAGAACTTAAATAAAACAGAACTTGAATAGAACTGTCAGAGACCTTTGAAAATTGAAGTGTTCAAATTCTGTGAAACAACCCGTCATTAATATTCGTAACCACAGCTGTAGATACATTTTAGTACAACGCTTTACGGTCTCTCGAGTAGCACTAACAATTATTTACATAGATTTTTTTAATGCACGAGTTCAATATGTATTTTATATATTGGGAGACATACATATATATTATTACATTCATATAGTTTTCTTATCTTCATACAGTAGGAATTTGTACCCGATAAGCTGTTGTAAGTAGCTTGTGAGCAGGACCTTAGTTCAACGATATTATAATATAATACAACAATAACAAGAGTAATATTAACATTCATCATTATATTGGAACTGCTGTGTTGGTGTTGGGCTGTAGATTGTATTGTTGTTGACGTAAGTAATACCGATAAATAAATTGATATATTTAAAGGGTTTTTATTTCAAGGTTAACATACATTATTGGCACACGATAACCATATAACCTCTCCTCTTTCTAATAAGCAACATAAGTAACACAATGGACCTCTCATTGGCAGAACCATAAATAATTATTTCATGTCCTTGACGGAACACCGGGCATATAATATGATGAACATAAACAGTGATGACAACATTGATTCATTCAAGGCGTATCTTTGCAAGGAAATTACAAACATTTTAATTCTGGTAGTAGGTACATGTGGAGTTCATTACACAAACTGATAAGACTCCAAATGTCCAAATATCTTGTCTTGTCTAGCTGGAAGTAATAAAAATTGCCAGCACGTAAACACGTCACATTTCCTGAAACGCCACCGAGGTTCGGTCGAGACCAGTGGAATACGATGACCCCGTCCGTTGTCCGCTGGCACAAGCTAGGAGCACAGTTATTCGTTAACGTGGATACGGGGGTAAGAAGGGAAGGATTAAACATTAAATCCACCAATCGGAGCGTTTAAAAGGAAGGAGACTTTTGCAAAGTGCCTTTGGGATGAATATATATAGCTAAAATGCATTATTTATAATGATAGAACTCGGGCTCTGCTACAAGAAAGAATCAGTATTCATTAGGATATTTATTTATTTATTAAAAAATAGTACAAGATTTCAAAATTATAAGAGTATTAATATTTTTTTCTTAATTATTCTACTACTCCATTAGGTGAAGTCCATGAGCTCGTGTTTATGGGAGGAATATGTATATACAAAAAGAAAATAATATTTAAAAGATAATGTGTGAACAGTATTCAAAGCCTTATTAAAAAAATTACAAACGTATTTCTTCAAATTAATTACAAACATAATTCAATATACACAATTTTATTGTGTATTAATTATTAATTAATAGCTAGAGTTTTTTTTAAATGCTAGATAGTATAGATTGTACGCGCATATTAAGGGTACACTTTATCATTATCCAATTTCAGGGAGTTCATTTTCTTCTTGAATTGTTCATATTTCAATGTTTCTGTTACATTAATTTTGTTTTTGGACAATAATATATTGTCCCATTTCACACCTAAATATAAGTAGTGGTGCTGAGCCGTTGTCGTTCATAGCATAGGGATGGCTATTAGCCCCTTTGTTTTGAATCGTTTGTTTATGTTATCTAAGGGGTGAATTTTATTAACGAAATATATAATGCATCACTGCAAAGTGATTGTATCTTTATATATATTTATTGACTAGGTAAACATTAAAATTAAAGAATTTTTAAAATTAATATTAAAATTTTAAAGGTGAAATTTAAAGGGCAAAAACACGTGGTAAAAATAATCGAATGTAATTTTTGGTCGCATGTTTTTGTTGAATGTGAAACATAAAACACCACAAATTAAAAATGTTTGGTGAAGATCGAAGAATCTAATGAATACTTAACATTAATCGACCGTTGCTGGACCAGGGGGCCTACTCTGTTTCTTTCGAAACTTTCCTGCCGCCAGTTTAGCCACGTTACAAACCCGTATTAACCCTTCCCTTACGGTGTTCAAAAATTCCTCGTTCTCCTGTGCTATGTAATCGGTAAATATTTATATATTGTAATTACTTAATGCAATACATAAATGTATTGCGGAGAAACACCTAAAATTTTAACTCTGTGTTGAGTATATTTACAGAGATATTTTATTGATTAGAGCCGATGTTCACTCAGTTGACAGCACCGGCAAGGAAAAGACCACGAACCTACCGGTTTGATAATCCGAAAGATACAGAGTAGGCCCCCTGACAAATTATTAACGGGAAAAATCTGCTTTCTGAAGAGTTTAACAAATATTCCAACCAAATTTAAGATTGGTTCTCATTTTAACCAAAACAACAATTCTAACTTGAAAGTAACCATAAGATCCATCGATCGATTTTTTTTAAACAATCAAATGGCAATTAAATCAATTAAAAGTTAGTTTTTAAAAATTCTCAAAATCAATAGTTTTCTCTCATCAAAACAAAAATAGTACTGAATAGTCAATAGACAATCTGACAAAAAATGCCACTATATCTAATGAAGCAAAAAGGCGGAATAGTGAATACCCGCCGAACTGTATTTTTTACCCTGTTCAATAAAAGCATGACTCATTCTAAAGCGATTCTTTTTAACAGGGTTTTTTACCGAGCTGAAATGAAGTGATTTAGTTATTAAAATACACGACCGGTTATTATTGGAGCGTATTCATAATTTTGCATGACACGTCGAGATAAAAACGTCAAATAATTGAATTTAAAACAATTAGTATTTGATGTAATGGTTAACATTTTCTATAAATTGTGGAGAGAGGTCGTTCAGTCTCTACAATTTCCACGCTGAAAATCATAATATATTCATTAGGAGTAAAAAATTGAGTAAATAACGCAATTTACTAGAAGAAGACTATTTGTAAAATGTTTTATACAATGTAAGATATATCAATCTATATCCCTGTTGCACATTTATGATGGATGACTATCAAATTGTCTATTATGAAAGAGCATACAAAGCCGAAGATGGTCGGTAATATCTCACCATAGACATAACTTTACAGGAAAACTACAGACCGATATCCATCGCCACGGTCATCGCTAGAATATTTGAACGAGTTCTCTTAGATCAAGTCGGATACAATATGAAAACGAAAGATAATCAGATGGGTTTCAAGAGAGAGTGCTCTACTGACTCAGCTATATTCTGCGTAAAAAGAATGTTAGAATACTACAGGAAGAAGAAAACACCAACTCACTCATGCTTTCTGGACCTTAGTAAGACATTCGACAGAGTGTCCCACCCCTTATTATGGAAAAAACTAAAGGAAATAGGGATACCATGGAAAGTGGTAAAAATTCTCGAATCATGGCACCGTCAGCAGGAAAACCTTGTAAAGTGGAAAGATGGTTTCTCACAACCCTATTTCTTGAAAAGCGGGGTCAGACAGTGAAGATGTATGTCCCCAGTACAGGATATACATGGATAAACTAACCCACAGGTTAAACAATGCTGGAGTGGGCTGCCACATCGGAGGTCTATGTGTTAACAATATGAGCTACGCGGATGATATAGTTCTGATGGCACCGTCAATACGGGGATTACGGATTCTTCTGAAAATCTGTGAAGAATTTGCACACGAAACCAACATGATTTACAATGCGAAAAAAACAGCACTGTCGGTCATAAAACACGGGGAAGGCCCAAAAAACATTCCCCCCGTCTTTTCGAATGGTGAGCTTGTGAAAACAGTAGAAACCACAAAATATCTAGGACATGTCATCAACAATAAGTTAACGGATGATGAAGATATTGACAGGCAGAGGCGTGTACTGAGGTATCAAATATAACATGCTCAGTAGAAGATTTCGGCTCTGTAGTCCACGAGTGAAAAGGACGCTCTTAATAGCCTTTTGCACCACCCTGTACACATGCGAGCTCTGGGCTAATTTCAAAAAAAGAACAATGGAAAGGCTTCGGGTGCAATATAACAACGCTTACCGATTGATGTTCGGACTCCCCAGGCACTGCAGTGCCTCCTCAATGTTAACAATGCCAACAGAACGCCGAGTTCCAGAATTTACAGCTCTGTTAAGAACCAGGATTGCAGGACTGAGGGGAAGGATAAACCATTCCAGAAATATTCTTATCATAGAATCCCGTCTGACTTCAGGATCGAGCATTGAAGACCATTGGAGAAAGATACTTGCTCCCACAATCTTAGATCCGATGGATTCCCGTGCTTCTCTGCTTTAATTTCATTTTTAAATTTAATTTTTAATCTATTTTATTTATTTTCCTATATGTAAATATTATCTGTACTTATACCCTCTATGGGATGTGAGGGATTGCACTAACCTCCCCACATCCTGGAATAAAGAATTTATTATTATAGGCCATAGATGTATTGTACAAAAGGGCTGATTTGGAGACGATGCAGTATTTTCTCGTGAATAGTTCACAGTGAAAGCTGTTATTACATTTGTGTAATACTTATCATACCAAGCAGCTACAACAAGTAAACTAAAAACCTTACACATTTAATGCAACCGTCATGCAAAGACATTCTTATTAGAAATAACATTAAAAATCATAAGAAACCTATAATCGAATTAAATGATAAGAATGAAAATAAAAAACATCATTGCAATAATGTTATCTCAATAATAAAATGAGAACAAATCTTTTTTCTCCCAGTGTCCGACAAGCAAATTGCGTAATCTGCCAAAATATCCCAGTACGTTCGCTCGAATAATGGATGTAAATAATATCATCGTTGGACCAACCACGTGGGCAATGCAGAAACCCGGTCTAGACGCATTCATCTCATCACAGGCCATAAACGGTCCCACACGACAGGACTGGCGGTTGTATTAAACTAAACGGTGCTCGTCTGTGTTGACTCTAGTCTAAAACAGCGGGTGCATCCAAATACTCTGAAAAAATCGTTATGCAAGGGTTCTATTATCAAAATCAGACTAAAATATTACATAACACGATCGCATCTTCCCTGTAATAAATAATATCCGTCTTACTCATAATAGAAAAATCCGGGTGGATAAGAACGGGTTAGTAGAAAACGTTACTCATAATCACGCGCATACCGGCTATAATACGACGGTATTAGTAGTTAACATATTTTGAACAATTTCAAAAAGAAGAAGAATTTTGAACAATTTCAAGAACCTCTGGAAATAAAAAATCCCTAAAAATAAATAAACCGATTTACTCAATAAACTTGTCAAATAGCCACATTTTAAATATATCCCCCCCCCCCACAAAGTTGATGTTCTTTCTCCCTCTTCGATCTCATCTATAAATATACTGTAACTCATGTTACATGTTATTGAATTAATATGTTTTTACATAACCCCGATGAAGGTTCAGGGTGAACCGAAACCGGTTGGTTTTATATATTGAAAATATACACAATAAAGTGGAATTAAAAACAAAGTTATTCAATTATAATTATGTATATCCACAAAGTGTTTGCCACATGTGAAAATTCTTAATGTTTGCTAGTTGAAAAGCAAATTAAACCGACATTTATAAAATTGTGAAATTAAGTTGGAATTATTGGCAGTTGGATTAAATGGTAAAAGAAATGAAAAATACGGAATTCAAGAGAGAAAGTTTAAAACGTTAAGGAACCAAAATACATACAGTTTTGATTGATTATTTAAGAACTAAATAATTATGAATAGGGTTCAACGATTCTAATGTAACTAACTAGCAGGTAAAAAGGCTTTACAGTATTTTTTTTCATACTCATAATTTCAACCGCAATTATGATTCACTTGAAATAAAATTAGCTGGTGCTTAAAACAACCATTATCCACTATATCTATTCAGAAATCACACAAACGAAATCTATTCTACGAATGTATTGAATTTTCCAGGAAAATCACAAGTTATTTAGTGACAGTGAAAATTAACATGGATTTTACCACAATAGAACAAAGAACGCCGGAAGAACTCCATTAGGATTATTGTATTATTTCGTATAATTTATAATCGGCAACTAATTTGCATGGACATAATTAATTTTAAGCATTTTGATTCGTTGCAACCGGATGTTAAGTCGAAGTTCAGCATCAATGTTATATTATGCATTATTAAAATATAAGATAAGTAAATTGAATACAATATAGATATCATATTGAATGCGCCATATCGACAGTGAATCATAAACATGTTTCTTATCTAATGGCTATAATGTTTATATTACTTTGCTAGAATGTGTTTAGTGACGTTAAGTAATCATTCATCTGAACTACAAAGTAGAAGTCGATTTATTTGTATGAACAGCAAAGAACTCTCAAACGGAGGGCTCTATCATCATGAAATTTGGACAGCCTATTTCTGTCTCGAATTTGATTGAACAGCAAGAGCATTAGTTTTTAATCAGGTTAGGTAGTAGAAAAGGAGTGAATTAATTGACATTAAAATAAAATTTAATAAAGTTTTCGCTAAGAATGGCTAAGCTGCTGGCTTTAGTTGATATTTTGATTGAGATTACACCCACTTCAAATGTCCAAATAACCGCTTCATTTATGTAAATAAAGATCCAATTACTGGATAATATTTTTTTTAAAAGCCAATATAATAATATGATAATCATTTCGTTACTAGAGTTGTACTTATTGATAGAATTACCAACATATAGCACTATTAACTCATATATGATTTGTACCGAAAGGCACGGAACTTTCGACACAATCACCTACGAGTCTTCCCTTGAACAGGAATTGAGCACACACGCAAATTTTTGTGTAGTAGAATACTATCCGCATTTGAACGTGTGCGCCATTTTGCATACTTAGTTTTCGCTTGTGACATGAAGAGGGCAGTCGACATTAATAGGGGCGCGCGGCGTTGCGATTCGTAGCTGGACCTTTTCGCGTATTTTTGAATGATTGTAGATTTCTTGCAATAATTTTATAATTTTTAATATTATTTATATATTTTATGTGAGTGAGGTAGGATAGGCAGTGCTTACGTGTCTATATGGAATGCACGCCTTTAATCATGAGCTATAGATAATAATAACGATTTTGCATATTTTCCACGTATAAGCCAGTTGAAACATAAAAACCGATCATAATATTTATTAACGTTTACGTACCTGAAGGCAAAATTAACGTATCACCCGAAGTGGGGTCACTAGGGACCCCCTTTTTATCGCGGATGTCATTACTTTTACATACTTATCGTTTTAATTTGTCAAAGCCCATCTTGGCCCGGCAGTCAAACATTAGGTAATGCAAAACGGTAAACGAGTAGCACAAAAACAAGGGTAACTCAAATACATCGCACTTCTAGGACAACACCGCCACAAAACAAAAAAAATCCGGTTTTTAGTTGTGAATTCCAATTCACCAGCCTGATCAGTATTTGTAATAATATAAGACTGCTATATCTCTAGTTAGTACTATTTGTACGGAATAGTTTTTCAATGATTAGCTAAATTATAGAGCATGCGTTGTAAAAACAACTTAGATATCTCACAAATATCTCGTTTGCGGGACGATTACTCCCCTCTGATGCGGGAGGGTTAACTACTGTGCTAAGTGACTAGTATTCCTCTTAGTAATAATAATTGGCCGGTCAATGGCTGAGTTGTAATCTCGTTTGATTCCCACCCAGCCGCGGTGAGATCAATTCCTTGGCTGGCTAAGTGCTCCATCACGACTCAGGTAATATTTCATGGTGGTAGTGGGAGATCTTCAAATATTGTCAGATTATTTGTAACCCGGAATGTTTGTCTTTATTTAAAAAATAAATAGTAATATTTGATTTGTATGGCGTCTGTTTTGTGAAAAATCAACCTAAGGAGCTCTTTCCCATTTCCTTCCCTGCCCTACTCTCCATCAGCCTGAGAGCACACCCCAATTTAGTGGCGCTGTCGTAGTCCCACTGGTTTCAGGCTGATTATGTTTTAAAATAATGGCTTATATTAAGTCAGGATGTAGGGTGACAATGTAATAAAATATTATTATTATGTACTGATTCAAAATATGGGGGTTACTCCCTTTTTAAACCATACCTATTTAAAAACGTAAACGATTCAAATGATTTATATTGATTAATAATGGTTCATATTGGTATTGAAGTGATTACGTCGTTAGCAGAGCAGGCTTTATCTAATAACGCCATTTTAAAATATGCGTCATGAAAAAGAATGATCGCCAGACGTGCACTCTAGTCAACTATAAGGCGGGGCTTTATTCCGAGTAATTAAAATTAATTGAGATTAATTGAACAAGGTTCGGAGAGGATGCACAAGTTGCGACAAGCAAAGGGGTAAGCGATGAATAGAAGTAAGTATCGCTCAGAAATAATATTATCATTAAAAAGATGAATAATGCTTGATAAAAGACATGATTATGTTGTACCATTATGAATAAAGAAACTATTCATATGCTTACAATGGAGATACTTAGTAGTGCATGACTTGTAATTACGTCACGGATTCCTTATAAGACCAAGACGAGGTATTACCTGAATTTTCAGAAAATTTAGTCATATTTTTATACCTGAAAATAATGTTTTCTTATTAGTGTAAACAAGCCAACCAATTACTTTAATTCTGAAAAATGGGAAAAAACAGTGGCATTTTCGATTTATTTTTAAAACTTTGACATTAACTCCGAAGAGGAGGTTCTAAGGTTTTCGTCAAAGCCTATGTCATCGTTCACGGAGTGAACATGGGTCTGAGACCCGGGGGAATGCGAAAGCCGGCAAGACAACTACAGTGAGTTGTTGAGCAGAATAATGAGTATATACAAACCGCTGAGAGCTCTTTCATTTTTCATAAAAAATCGTAAACAACGAGTGTAACAGAAAGAGATTATACAACGGAGCTCTCAGTGGAAGGACCGTGCATAACATTAGAAAGATAGTTAATAGCAATTACATAATGTCAGGCCTCAAGTTCTTTCTGTCAGACAGTATTTCCGCTTTGCAATAAAATTCAAATAAATGGAATATTTCTAATATAATAATAACTGCTTTGGAAAGGTAATGAAATACGAGTACGCTTTCAAATTTTATCATTAAATATTAACATTTTTAGAAATATTAAAATCTAGAATGCAAACATAATAAAATAAATAAAAATGACTCAGTTTAAGTTTTTGTAACTAAAATTCCTGATAAGAATTTTTTATATAAAAACACACGTACTTTATTAGAAATTACGTGTTAATTACAAACGTTAATGTCAACTCATTTTTTTGCAGTTTCGAAAAAATAATTAATAAAAAATTCACAAAGTTTCACTTTTTTTTTCAAATTGCGGTCGGAACGTGAAGTTCCATAAAGATGCGCATTTTAATTATTGTAGTTAATTTCTAGATTTAAGGCGATGCGATACGTCGTGTAATATTTTAAATTGAGCCGCTATCAATAACAACCCTTACGTAGATGGCGATAAGGTTTAAATTCCCGCTTAACACCATCCGCCTGTTTTGATTTATGCAAGAAAAAAACATGGCCAAAAATTGCCTTTTATTTTATTTTGTGGATGTTCAGGCATAAATATTTAATTTTTTTCCGATCATTTTATAAATAACTTAATTTGCCACATCATACAATAAAATCATAATCGGAAATGGGTTCTTAAGTAGGAGATTTTGAACTTTAAAGCTGTTTTCATAGGCCCTATACATTATTATTTTCTGGGCTTATAAAAAGACTTATATAAAAAATACTCGATTATTTCAAAGGTCAGGATGTATTCTACTCGCAGTATTTAATTAAAGCATCTGAAACATTTCTAGGCGACCAAATTTTCAAACCAGAAACACATGATTTTGCATTACTACGTATGGCATCGCCTTAAATATAAAGCTTGGATTTTTTTTATTCCAACATCGTTTGGATCATATATCTCACCATGACAGTAAGGGAAAACAACGATTTATATGAGACCATGTGAGTTGTTCCCAAAAGCGAACAAATTACCCTAAAGAGTTAAGGCCCCGTAAGCGTTCAAAGATGGTTTGAAAGGGAGATATGTAAATACGAATGTTAGAGGGAGCGCGCTAATATTAAAAAACGATAAAAATTAAGCGACTCGTGCGAAATAGAGCAAAAATTTCTCGACAAATGCTTTAGTTGCATTTAAAGATACACTGTGATTTTTTTTCATGCCTATAACATATTAAATAACAGAACAAAACGTGATTTTAATAATTTTCGATGATTTTAATAAATACTTTAAGATTATTTTCTATCGAGGCAATTTCATATATGTAAATAACATGGGCATAACAAATGTATGGATATTATCTTCAAAAATATGTATATATTTTTTTGGAACTTAAAAACTATGCCGGGGAAACATTGATAAATAAACAAATAGCTGAAAATTAACATATAATATATAAGTTTCTAGGAATATTGATTAAATGCCAATGATTTGCATTTTCTACTTGCATTGAATATTCCACAGGAAATGGTAGTAAATGAACGTCAGCATTGTTAATTATTGTGCGTGGGGTTAGTAATTTGCACATGGCGTACCATGAACACTGTAACAGCCTGCACTACGGTTCGCCCGGTACACTATTATGTACTGTATGAATAAGGCCCCGCCCCGTACGTCTGCAATGGTACCCGGATAAAACAGAACAGCAACCAAACAGAACATGATAAAAAAATAGGTTAGGTTTGATTAGGTTAGGCTAGCTTTGCTAGGAAATTTAGGTTAGATTAGATTATGTTCTGTTTAGTCATGGAACCGCCTGGAGGTACCCGGGGTCCGCAGTTCGACCGACGCCGGCGGCAACTCCCCTCGGCGACACTGAATTATTCACCATAATTACCATAAAATACACCTCCGCAAAAACACGCAATACCGATTCCGATTATTAATATTCAGAATTTATCAGCATTAAATGAATGCAAACCAGGTGTATTCGATTTTTATTGTCTTCGTGATCGAAATATTCGCGAAACTGCGTGAAAACATCAAAGTATTTTGTTTTGTTAATGTATTTGTAAACCATACACACGGAGAAAATGGGTATTGCTAATTTATTGAGAATCTCTTCGAATTATTGGTAATCCGGCTAAACCGAGAATGCAGGCCGTTTCCTGATAAACTTTTAGTAAATTTCTCATATAACGCAACGTTTTTTTATGTGAAACCGCACAAGAGTTCCAACTGCTCCAAACCTTCTGAAGCCAGCGAGATTGTGACATACCCAATTGGGGTATGTTGTGAGGCTGAAGGTAATGGGGCGGGAAGGATATGGGGAAGAGGAATGTGGGGAATTACCCAGCTATACAGATCTGGTCACCAAACACGGCTAAAGCAACGTTTAAATTGTGAATGGTGGTCTTACACCAGTGCGATACTGAGAGTATCTTCCACTCTGTAGCGTGCCACAAATGTACTATTTATTAATTTAAATGAGTAATTTGTGAAATAACACAAATTATTCAAATAAGATTTACGGGATTTGAACCAGCAACCAGCAAAGCTTGCTAGTCGAGAGCCTCGCCCCTCGTAATACATTGGCATTTTACTACAAGTTTATCAGGAAATCTATCAATTCATTATTTAAGGGCCTGCAATCCCAGTTTTAACCGGATTACGAATAATTTGAAGAGATTTTTAATAAATTAGCAATGGTTATTTTTCTCCGTACAGGAGAGAGGAGAGAAAAGTTTGTTGATAAACAGATCAAAGCCTTTACTTAACGTTGAGTCAAAAAAACTACTTTACTGTTCCCCTGTGAGATCGCTGTTAAAATATGCATATCCTGTATGGTCACCAATTTATACTTGTAACTTACACTGCTTGGAGAAAGTACAAAGGAAGTTTCTTAGATATGTTGAATATAAATTAAGACAACCAACCTGTGATTGATATATGTCACAAAATATTAATGTCTAATCTAGAACTACCGCTAATTTCTACCCGGAGAACAATAAATGATATTCTTATACTTTAAATTACTGAATAACTTCATTGACTGTCCTCAAATATATCACTCACCACCAAACTGCCAATATATATACACCTTTCCGTCCTGCACTCAAAAAATAATAATTAGTTGTGAAAGAAACTGATATGTTTTTCTTTAATACGTTTGTAAAATGATTAAGTATTCATTGTACTGATGTGTATTATATGTACTGATATATATTATATGTACTGATATGTATTATATGTACTGATATACATTATAAATCTGCATTACATGAAATATGACTTGTATTGTGTCTGTAAAAGCGGTACGGGCATTTGATAAATAAAATAAATATAAATAATAAAGCAGACAAAGCATAGTAAAGTTTTGATTCTGAACGATGCAAATACGTATACTATAATATTTATATTATTTGTCAAAGACTCGTTTCGAGCCTGTGACCTCTGGGTGAAATATTAAAAAGCTTCGTCATAGAGTCAGTATGTCATCCTAGAAATTCAAGAGAGAAAATTCCCAAAATTTTCTGCTTCAGAACAAACAGATTCTGCTTCGAACTTCGAATGAAATTATTAGTGTGAACAATTTGTAGATAATCGAATGGTGTATTTCAACATGGCATTAAAAACACAAAGGCGAGTTAGGAGGTATTGGCAGTTCATGTTTGATATGTTGATCTGTGTTTTGACTTCGGTGGAAACTTACTGCGAGCAAACACAAGCTTGTATGCACGTACTGGCGGGTAGCAACCCCACCTGCATAATAACCTAGCGTGCAAATATCCCAAGCGGGAAGGTCAGTAAAGGGCGAACGGGTTAGGGTTGCAGCCCTCTGTCGGATGCAATATAAAATATAATTTATACTAAACCTCCCTAGGGGATGCTCGTTCCTGCGATTCGCGAGGAAATAAAAATGCATAAGGGAACATGGACCTATTCTCGAGCGGAATATTCAGAAATGCATTCGATATTCCGGGCAAATATGCACGGATAACAGCAAGCAAGCGGTTCAATAGAATTGCAAATGTCTTCTTCGCGTGGGATTCAGAGATTCGCGTGGGTGAAAAGTTAAAAGGCTCGTTCCCGAGTGACACACTCCTTTCTCGGTGAGCACTTCTATTTTTAAAAGTAATCGGAGTTCAAGCAACACAATGGGAAATGCATTCATTATGTCTTATTGAATTCTGCTGCGTTGATTTACCCATAATAATATATACTCCGTAAAGCTCACCATGTCGATAACTGCAAAAACTACTTCAAGGCGTGTTTTATTTTATTTCTTTTACACATTTCTTTGTATTATTTCTTTACACCCAATGGATTAAGTATCATTACTCATTACACACGCTGGTAAACATAAAGTAGGTATATGAGTATCAAAATTATATATAAACTGTTGCAGGTAAATAAATCAAATTTAAAGTAATAAGTATAAAAACAACAAATATAGGCAGGTTCCTAATATTGACGGTCACTCATGTAATAAAAACTACATTAATTGAAGTAAATATAAAAAAAACCACAAATTGATAACCGTAGCTACGCACCCAGTATCTTTGGGAATTTTCGGGGTAAGAGGGGATTCCGGGAGGGTGTTTCAAACCAGTTCGAAAAACTTTTTCGAAACTTTCGATGTGCGCAAACACATTTGAAGATTTGAACATGTCCACTTTTAAAATGTTTTACCTGCAACTCTCTACTTGTCGAAAAGCGCCTACACAAGGAATGTTTACAAGCAAAGACAGAACTAATTCTTTTTCCAGAAAATAGGTAAACAAAATAAGTCGGTTAAAAGCACAATGATTTTCATAAGGGTTTATTCTTTACATTTATAATATTGAATTTCTAACGAAATGTTTTGAACTTAAATGCGATGCGGTATCATGTTTTATTTCTTTTAAATTTGGTACTTATATACATTTTAATATGCGGACAAACAAAATGTTTAAACCTTCTTATCAGCTTTACATCTACCACTGTTACTAAAGGTCTGGTAGTTAGTAAGGCAAAATTTTGGCGAGCATATTTCATGGGCTGAATTTATTATTCAACTTCACGAGCAACACCTACCTACGCAGTTTTGTAGTTATGGCCAGAATATTATAGCTATTATGTTTGGACGCATGGCGGAGGTTACTTATTTCTTCTTACATGTCGTTATAAGATTATAACTATTTGAAACTACTTAAAGGTTTTAAAATTATAAAATAAATAATAATATTTGGCGGTGAATATTTCCCTCCTGTGTGGCATTCTAAAACTAATACTACTTTATGACAATCTCTTACAATAAATTCACTAGTAGGCAGCCGGGCCACGCATGGTTATTTGATTAAGGCGAAACTTAATGCCGAATCACTATTTTGATTCATCTTTATAACGAATTGGTGTACATTATGAAAACCAAAAATATGCTTTAGATGAATTGAAGGTTTTCCTATCGTTTCGCTTGAGTAGAACGCAAATAAAAAAATAAAAAATATAAATGTAAACTACTACAAAATATATTTTCTCAATAGAAATGTATGAACGCATAAAGGAAACAACTTTAAAAAAAGACAGTATTATAGCTAAGATTATCCGTGACAGTTTCAATTGATTAACTTTTTTGCTTTCTTATAAAATTATTTACAAAATAAATAAAAACCAGTTTTGTGCTTGAAATCGAACGTTTCTAGACTCCGTTTGTCAAGCGATTTTAATGCATATTACCTACGATATAAGGTATACCAAGAATATACACAATTTTAGCTTGCAGCTTCCTCTTAAATTAAAAAAAGGATATTCCTCCACCTCTCAGTAAACTTACTATCGATTAGAGCTACTCTTCGAGTAGCGAATATTATCTATTTCACCACCGTGATTAAGGCTACCCGCCTGCTTAGTTATATTAATTATGGGATTATTTTTACGTGATCAGCATTTACTCAACAGTAGGCCTGTTTTGTCATGTTAATCCTGTGATTAAAGTAACATGACCAGTATTTACTCAATAGTTTACTTAGAAGTCGTGTTCGTAAAACTTAGATACATTGGCTGTTTAATGCATTAAGTTAAAAGCGTTAAGTTATAAACTGATTTATGAATTTTGATATTGAATGACTGTTTTACAAAATTGCAAAGTAGAAAAGAGTATCAAAACAAAAAATCTACTATCGTTATATTACAGTTGTCATAAAAACAGCACGATATAAAACCAAGGGAATATTTAAAAAAACATACCTACTAACGTCGATTGCAGGCCATCACATTTTTATCTAACGGTATTTTTGCGGAAAAATAAAAGGGGAAAGGCGAAAACAAACAGAGGGGAAGGATTTTCTCAGCCGGGAAAACAGGAATTCAACGGCCAGTAAATCACGCCGCTACCAGCAAGAGATAAACAAAACAGCACATAAAATATAATACGAACACACGGGAACGAAACACGTATCTAACGTAAATTAATTGCAATGGATTGCAAATACTTTCCATACCGCAAATAATTAATATTGGATCATTGGCGCATGTTATAGCAGTAAAATAAACAAACACAGACATAAAGAGATGGATAAAAAAAATAAATAACCAATTAATTAACCATTGTGCCATTTCGCCATAAGGGTGGGACAACCAACTCTGCAGTGGCACGCACACTCCTTGCTAAATTCACATTTATAAATACTCTTCTGTTATCTGACACTTGACATATAAGACTGCAGAAGTAATCATTTTATTGGCAGGTGGGGGGACCCTTACAGCCGAAGCGAATTATCATAATTCTCCGTTCATTCATTCTACATCCCCGATCATCTAAACGTCCCTTTCTCAAACTTTTTGATTATGCTTAATATACTTGCATCTTTTCGGATGTAACTAGTAAGTTAAATAACCATACGCAGGGAAAGGGCAGATTTCTAAGACTCGTTCTTGAGTTCAATAGATCGACTGTGGAACGATTCGCCGGCCTAAACATATTTATTCCCTTCTCTCCTCAAAAAAGTCCTCCACACAGCATATCCATAGATGACATAGAGCCTGAGGGAAATTATTTTCCTCGCGGCCTCTTGGGTAGAGTTAAAAAATATATGATGGCGCGTCACATGCCATGACACATAAACTGGCTTGGCACGCACTCTTTGCTCCATCCACATTTATGTATACTTTATTTTGATTGCGGCTCTTGACATGACCGATTTCTTGGACCTTGTAAGAAGGTCATATTTCTCAGGGTCCTAATTTAATAATATTTGCAGAAAAGTAATGATTTTTTTTTCATTGATTAAATTACTTACAAGACTTAAATTATAAATTGAGGATATTTTGTATCACTTTAGTTTTAGCAAGGTCTTGACTTGACTTGACATTTCTATTTTCTTATGTTTTCCCTGTTTGTCTCTGCTTTTATACACCATCCTTTACAGCATTCAGCATTGTATGTACATTGTCCCAAATCTCGTGTCTTGGACATATTGGACGTAAGTCCGTTAGTTAATTGATAAATAATAAATAAATTAATATGTCAGCAGTTCATTAGGCTTTGTGAAAACTGAAATAAAACATCAACCTGTGATTTTGTGGGCCTTAAGCGGGCCACAGATAGCTGCGCACGAAGTCCACGGCCACGATTGACACGAAAGCTACGTGGATTGATACAGCGATGTAGTTACACATTGCTAGCTGAGCTACGCCACGAAAAGTTTCATCTCAGCAGTTAAGACGAGAGCGGTGTGCGGGGGGAGAAGAGTTACTGAGGAACGCTAAAGATTTAAAAAAAACATGTGAAAATAATGCGCACGGATATACAAATAATAATTTTGAAACGACCGAAAGCAGCAATGACCATAATTACAGCACTGTGCGTAGGAAGGCAAAACGTTCCGTTGTTACCTCTCATTCTTTCTCATAAATCACGCATGCAGAAAATTAGAGGTTTCGACGGAGCTCTCGACGGCAGGACTCTAGATATTTATTAAGATATACGTGTATTATAATATATTATCACTTCGGTTATGTAAAAATCTACAGTCCACAAAAAAGATTCTTGTATACTTTACTTTTAATTGTGCTTTATGACATTAGATCATTTTTACCACACATATTAGTCCACATAATCTTACTTGGACCTCATATTACATATATGGGTTCAAATCCCGGCGTGCACAAGTAACTTTTATTTGATAAATTTGTGTTATTTCACAATTTATTAATTAAAAATAATATGTAATATACTTGCGGCACGTTCCAGAGTGGAACATACTATCAGTATAGCCCTGATGTAAGACCACCATTCAGAATTAAAAACATTGCTTGAAATAGCTTTAAAAAAAACAGCTACATCCTTTATGTAAGGGACTGGATCCTTTCTGCGTAACCACATCCATATAATGTATGTAACTGCCTTCGCTCTATGGGTGAAGGACCTCGGAGGCAAATGAACGCGTATGGAGCATGTACGGTGGAGTATGTATGGAGTACGTACTATAATGATGTGAATGACCAACCGGAGGAAATAATCAGGCGTATCCGCGAGAGAAACGCTGCTGGGTCGCTTGCCACTCTTCACTCTTCTCAGCCATCGACAAGTCTGCCCGCGCTAATTCTAATCATTAACTTCTAGGCAGGAATTTATCATCGGCTGGATGTGAATTCTAGTAGTTGGCTTAACTCGTCGCTTATAAACAAGCTAATGAACCTGGCAGTAACAATAAATCTAACAAAATGCATTTTTTTTCTGACATAACCTACAAAAAAAGACCTATTCTAATAATATTATGTAGCAACCGTGTAATTCATGGTAAAATAACGGCAAACTTTGGAACTTTTATGCGAGATATATTTTGTTTGTCGTTATCACGTAAAACAGTTGTAACGATTAAAATAATAAATTCAAACACATTTAAAAAAATATTTTACCGACAGACGACCTCCATGTCGTTGACTTTAGGCCCAATTAAATTTTATTTGATTAATTTGTGTTATTTTACAAATTATTCATTTAAAATAATATATATATAGACCTATCGAGGAGTGTAAGGAGAATATATGACGCGAAATGTGTATGGTAGAAGAACTCGGGGACACCCGAGGAAGACATGGCACGACCAAGTGAACAAATAAATCCTAAGGAAGCTTTAAGTTTTTCGTGGGATAGTCCAAATATTAGTACGTAAGTAATAGAATATTATTATAGTAGTTTTAGAATAGATATACACTAGATATAAAATGAAAAAATTTATAGCTAAATATACTTTAAAAAAATACTTGATTTGGGTCATGTCAAGAAGTCAAGAGTCAGAATAACATAAGGGCATGTATGAGAAGATGCATGATTGTGTTTGAAGCAAGCAGTGTGTGCCAGAACCGAGTTATTTAGCGCTCAGTCGTCTCTGCCCAACTCTGCGGGGAAAAGGCGTGATGGTTAATTAGTAAGTTATATTTTATTATATCTGCGGCACTTTCCAGAGTAGGCAGGCAGATGCTTTCAGTATCGCCCTAGTAAAAGACTACCATTCAGAATTGAAACGTTTCTTGAAATGGCTTTAGCCGTGTTTGATGACCAGATCTGAATAGCCATGTACTTCTCAACCCTCCTCTTCCCTTCCCTTCAGTCTCAACATAACCCAAATGGGGCTGCCATACCGATATAAATATAACGTCTGTAAGTGGCTTCACCACAGTTTGATAATGCCTTCCTAAGGCGAAACAGCCGTCACGCATAATAATAATAATTACAGTACCAGAACTTGTTTGTAAATAAACTGTGTTTTTATAAATTGAATATTAGTGAATTTTTAAAAGATAAACTTAGAATTTAATTATTAGCTATTGTTAGTATCCAGTCTTCCTCGTCTCCCTTCTTTTTTCTCTCTATTCTCACAATACTGTCAAAATTGGGAATGCTATAGTCGCACTAGCTCTGCGCTCTTGGAGCTCTTGAGCAGTATGACACTAACTCTGTTGAGTGTTGTAATGTTTTTACATAAGCTTGTCCTATAATAACGATTACGGGGAGAAAATTGTATAGAAAGACGAGTCTTAAGAATTAGTCCGGTAAGTGGCCATATTGGTTTCAGCGAAAACCATTTAAGTATAAATATTTCAATTCAATAGAATTCAGCTGCACCCACAGACATAGGAATTAATAGACGAGAAGATATGGGCGAGGGGTAAAATCAACTGTTGAAGAACGAGGGAACGAGGGAACGAGTGAAGCTGACTGTGATTCGTCAATAAATCAATCTGACAGTAAATAGGCATCTCGCATTATAATATCACCATTTACTTCTTAAAAGTAAAATCTGCTTTGAATGAATAGACATTTTTACATGGGAGCGCAAATTACTCGCCACGTTATGAACAAATTTGCGAAGTCCAAATTCGGCAAAGTAAGGCAGCTTTTATTTTCAGAGTCGTAGTTAGTTTCAGAGTATTTAGTTAAGACACTTTTATAAATGTTCATAATTTACTTCCCAGCAACCAACCAGCTTTGTGTTTCGCGTCCAGACGTTTCTCTATGTGATAGTAACAACTGATTCATATTATACGATGTGAATATGCTTAAAATAAAGTAAAATAATGCTTATATATGGAATGTAATACGACAATTGGGTTTATTCTCTTTTTTCACATCTATTTTTACCAGTTTTCATAGTACAAGTCAAAATTTTGCCGTGTTATTTAGTAAAATGAACCGATGATGCCTCGACCATAGTTCGCACAAGAATGATGACGTCACGTTTTCAAATTTCATTTGAGGCCAAACGCGAGCCCAGCCGGCTCAATGGAACCGGTATGGGGAGTGGGGATAATACGCTTTTAATCACTTAGGGCAGGTCTACTAATATTCATATGTCTATGGCTGCACCCTAATCTACCATCGAAAAATGTCTTGCAAATAATCTATATAAATAAAAATTTAATGTTCGTTTGTTTGACTTCTTAAATCTCCGAAAGTTCTTCACCGATTGAAATTTTGACACAACGTTGCATTCAAATACAAGTGTGTTTTTATATACCTATAATATAGATGTCACCTGTGACCGGTAAAAACATGTTTTTTTAACAGCGACATCTGTTGGACGTAAAAGCAACACGCGGTATTGTTTCTTTATCCGCACTGACATATTGAACCACAGCAACGTGTGGCGGAGCACAGCCAGTAATAAATAAAACGCGACAAGTTATGCATGACAATGCATGGCGGTGTAAAATATAATAGCAAGCATTATTTAGTTGGTACCTAGGCGGCTTCGACGGCAGCATTGAAAGTATCTGAGTGCAAATAATGAAATGAGCTATTGCTAAATCCGTGCGAAATTCTTAATCAACTACGGACTAAATTGCTTGTACTCGGAGTGAATTATACTAGTTTCCAAATATCCTATAAAAATATATATTATGTACGATTTTTAAACTTCCATCGTTAGGAAAGAGAAGCAGAGGTCGCCCACAGAAAGACTGAGATACTGAAGAGAGCTGAAGGCTTCGAATGGTTGAGAGTTGCAAAGCTTCGGGCCATTGAGAAAATTTTGGTCCCAGTCACACAAAGAAGAAGTCATATGCTAGGTTTCGAAAAATTTTCCAAAGAAGATTTTAAAACTATTGTACGATATTAAACGAACCAAAATTGGTTCCTTAATCATAAAGAATTGCGAAATATATTTTTTTTGGTAGAACCGTGTAAGAAAGTAGGAATTCTGAAGATAAATCCCTGTTATTGCGAACCTAATTACCAGATTTCAAAGTCTGTCCTTCACCATGTTTTAATGAAGCAGGTTAGGTAATATAATAAGGAAGAACCTTACTACATCGTCTCTGTGTTGGCAATAAAGGTTAATACTAACAAGTAAGTAATCAATGAAGTCTAAGATACATTTTATTTAAAGTTGAACATTGACGCATTTATAGAAGCAACAAATAACCGGTTTCTAAACATGCTTTATGTTAGTCATTGATCGGTTTTACCGAGAAATATTAACAAAACAATAAAACTGATATTATAAAATACTTACATATACTATCTACTAACTGGGTAACTAAATTACTAAATAAGAATGTTATGTAACATATTTTTCATAATGTGTACCCTTACAATTTCAATGAAAAAAATTAAATAATGGAAATTTGAGATTTGTGAATAATTTGCACTTTGGATACGATAGGACAGTGAGCGTAATAATTCCCCATGGTCTAAACCAAGCAATTCGGAGAGTCAGTATATATTCTCGGTTGCATAGCTCAGGTGTACATAGTAACGAATTATCTACGTAGACAGACATGTAATACTCGTAAGTACTGATAACATAACACAAAATCGTAAACATCGTTACAATTGAATCAAGATAATTTATTTAACATTCATTATATCGCAATTAGAGCGGTTTATAAAAGAAATAATAAGGTTCGTACCATGGTAGTACGTATTGCACAGAGGTATTAGGTATTATAAACTAAAATATTCAGTGTTTCATGTTTAGCAACCTCGGAATCGAATTGTGGTTTTTCAGGATTTCTTCGCCTCCTTGTGCCAGTTCGGTATTGCAATAATATGAATCACACTATTAAGAATTACATTTTCAGATTATCAATAAAGAAAAAAACTACCAAGGTACCTACTCAAATGATTTGGGATTATGACGAACAACTTATTTATACAATAGCATATTATTCTGTACCAACATTTTGTCAAATAATACAGTATACCTATTGTGAAAGTCTTAATTTATGTTAAGTAAATATAATATCGTAGTGATTTATTTTTACATACATATTTATCAAAGTACCCATTACCTTAAAATATTATATTGCTTTTAACTCAATAACAATATTTATTTTATTAGGTACAATATTTTTTACAATTCAAGGTTTTCAGTAATGTAGGCCTCACTGGGTGGCTTGCCCGTGATGAGGCCTTCATTTTATAATATAAAAAAAACTACATAATACATTTAATGAGAAAAATTATACATTTAAAATTAAAAATACATAATAATATATTTAACATTTAAAAAAAAAAATAGTACATTGAAAATAATCTTGTGTGTTTGTGAGTGATGTGTGTTTATATTGGTTTTGTGTGTTACGTGTAGGTTTTATTTTTATTTTATGCTATGAAATTTTGGTAATATTGTCTTTTTTGTTCTTTAATCCATTTTGTAATTTTGTGTGTGAATTTATTTTTATTTTCCTCAATTTTAATATCAAGTTTTAAACTGTTGAAAGCTTTTATTGCGTGGTATTGGTAGTGTCTTTGTCCAAAGCTTGAATTTACTGTCAGAGTTTTTATGTTTTCTTTGTACGCTTGTCTAACTGGTCTGTTAGTGTTATTTTGTGTATGTTGAAATTTATTTTTTTGTCAAAAATGTAGTTTAGTAGTGTTTTAACGTATAATTGGCGTATATCTAGTACGTCACAGCTGTTTAATATTTGGTCTGTATCAGTCAGTCTATGTTTTTTTAGTATTACCTTTAAGATCGTTTTCTGTGCGGTTTCTATGTAATTGATTGCCGAGTTTGTTGCTCCTCCCCAAGCAATAATTCCATATTCTAGTATTGATTGGCAAAGTGCAAAATATATTGTTTTCAATTGTTTTATTTTATATATGTTTCTTATGTTTAGGAAAATGTGTATTGTTTTGAGAAGTTTATTTGTGATTTGTTTGATGTGAGGTGTCCATCTAAGGTTATGGTCAATTACGATTCCTAGATACTTTATTCGTTCTGTTTTTTCTAGAGGAGGGCAATCGCAGATGTTGGTGTTTAAACATTCGTGTATTTTTATGGTGTTTGTGTTGTTTTTTGGCTGTCCCGTGCTATTTATACTGTATGTTGTGAATTTTGTCTTTGATATGTTAAGTGTAAGTATGTTTGAGTCTAGCCATGTTTTCACTTGCGAGATTCCCAAATTCGCTATGTTATATACACTATTCCAATCCTTAGATTTGAAGAGTAAAACTGTGTCATCAGCATAGCTAACTATTTCACCGTCTATTTTCATGCTGCAAAGTTCATTTATGTAAATAGTAAAAAGAACGGGCCCTAGTATGCTTCCTTGTGGAACTCCATATGTAATCGGCAGTGGTTTACTAGTATGGTTGTTAATTTTGACTTGTTGTGTTCTGTTACTCATATAACTTTTTAATAGTTGAAGTTCCTTGCCTTTGATACCCATGTTTTCTAATTTTTTTAAAAGTGAATTGTGGCAGATTGAGTCAAAGGCTTTAGCTAAATCTAGATATATAGCTATGCATTTGTACCCTTGATCTAAGTTGCTATGTATATAATCTATTGTACGTGCCAAAGCTTCTTTTGTGCCTATTTTGTCTCTAAATCCATATTGGTTATCCGAAATTAATTTGTTTTCTTCTAGGTATTTTATAATTTGGTATTTTAATACTCTTTCGAAAATCTTTGAAAGCGAGTTTAACAGAGTGATTGGTCTATAGTTAGTTATTTCTATTTTGTCTCCGGATTTATAAATGGGGATCACTAGTCCTTTTTTAAGAGTACTAGGAAAGCAGGAGTGTGTTATACTAAGGTTGATTAAGTGTGTTATAGGTTTTAAAATTTCATTTTTTAATATCTTAATGCAATCCGTTGTTATCTCATCTAATCCAGGAGCAATTCGGTTTTTCAATGTGTTTATTATTTTGTTAATTTCCTCTTCCGATGTTGTTTTTATTGTAAATCTGTGTTGTGTCGGGTTTTTATTGATATTTGATCTATTTGTTTGTGGTAATGTGTTTGTGTTATGCAATTTGCGGTTTGCTAAAACTTTTCCTATATTTGCGAAGAAGTTATTCACATGATTTGCTATAGTTTCTGTATTTGTATTGGCATCTAATTTTTTTGAGTTAATATTTAGATTTTCAAAAGTATTTTTCTGTTTGTATTTTTGTGTGTATGTAACTACTTTTAATATTTTCCATATTTCCTTTGGATTATTTTTTTCTTTTTTAAGTTTTTCTCTGTAGTACAATTCTTTAGCCACTCTAATAATTTTCGTGCAGATGTTTCTATATCTTTTATAGTAGTTAAGTTGTTCCATGTCGTAGGGTGTATTTTTAATTTGTTTGTGAATTTTGTCTCGTTTACGAATACAGTTTAATATTCCCTGCGTTATCCATAGTTTAATTTTTTTTGCTTTGTGTGTGAGTTTTACTTGTTTTATAATAGTGTTATTATTTATTTCTTGTGCTAACATGTTATTAAATTTATCCCAGGCCTCTTCCACGTTCTCTATTTGGTATATTGTACTCCAGTCTATTTTTTGAGTTTTTCTTTCAAGTTTGAGTAGTTAATTATTTTTTTTGTGAATATTTTATGTTGGTTGGGTTTTGTCATTATAATTTATGAACCTCTTGTGATTATTCCCCAACGCGTTTTAAAGTGCTGTTTAATTTTACTTTTCTTTGTAAGTCTTCTACCATAATTTCGAAGATTTTTTTTTTTTTTAAAAAGAAAGTCAGGTTACGAATAACCTGACAATATTTGAAAATCTCCTACTACCACCACAGTAAGCTGAAAATGTTACTTGTGTTGTGATGGACTTAGCCAGCCGAGGAATTGAACACACTACGCCTGGGTGGGACCCAAACGCGATGTCAACTCGGCCACCGACCGGTCATATGGATAAAAGTAACCATGGTCGAATATCATATGTACATAAATCGTTTTCTCATACAATATTTCATTCCAAAACAGCATTAAGTGTTGCATGGCGTGAATCACGTTGCATCCCAACAAAGAAGTTACTAGTTAATAAATACTAGCATATTATTTCGTCTTCAACGGAGGACAAAGGGAACTGTCTGGCGTATGGCTTATCTCGTCCTTTGCCAGACAGGGTTATCTTAAAGGGTTTTAGAGCAAAAATGTTTGCACCCTTTGCCAACTAAGTACACTAATGAATATAATATAAAACATGAAATGAATGCAGAATGCGAACCGCAGAGGACTATTTAATAGTTAAACCAGCGGATGTTAGCCAGCGGATAAGTGCAAGATAGGAAAGCGGGTTAATAACAAAGTTATTTGAATCAAGCTCTTATCACAGATTAATCATTAGTTCATTAGTCATTTCCTTGTATTATAATATCTTTGGTTCTATTGAAAAATAGTCGGTGAATTCTTTAACCACGATATGTGACTAGAGAGCGCATAGTATAAACTCTATAAATTATCGTATAATAACGCGGTCATTATCGCGCGGAATATCATAATGAAGGATTTTATCTTTACTTGGTCCCGGCTACAAAAACTTTAGTTAATATAACCGTGTGGCATGCAGCACGAGGATCAAAACTGGAATAATTGGTTTCTGTTGGCATCGTTGTTCTACCGGTATTTCAATTGAAAATACTCGGAGAATTTTTTTATATTTTTCATTTACGATCGACCCTGGACACCGGTGCACGCCAAACGGGAGCCCAACGTTTATTGTACACGGTTGACATTTTTGTCACGTGAGAACGGATCGCTTCCACAAAGCGTGCTTGAATTCAACAGTCGGCTGTAGAATGATTTACCGGGCTCCGTGTTTCCTCCCTCCTACAACATGGGTATCTACCCATATTGTGGGAGGTTTTGAAGATCTAGGATCACTCCCTCCTTTTCTCAAAACCTTCCACACGACATCCCCCAAGATGACACAAGCCTTGAGGTAAATTATTTTCCTCAGAGCCTCCTGTGGGGAGATAATAAAAAAAAGTTCTCCTCATAATATTACCGGCGCCAATTGCGATTCAGAATCCTTCGCATAACGCTTCTCACTGTCCTTTTCTGCATGAAGAGTTGTAAACCGATTCAACCGATGTTCATAACCAAGTTCAGCATCTATGATCTTTCTCGTATTTTTCTATAATAATAGTTGGATAATTTTTATAGCGTCGTTTTTGTGATAAATCACCTCAAGGGCCCCTTTAACTAGTCCATGGATTGTAAGGGTTTGGAGAGGGATTTTGACAAAATATATATTATTATCTTTCAAAACTAGTTGCCGTGATTATTGAACCCATATTTTGACAGTATTTTACTATTATAAAATTGCAACATCCTCTGAAGCTCTTCCACCTTCGACGCACATTTTCAGTCCCGACTTCTACAACCATTTAACACGCAAACAACGCGATCACAGATTAATTTCAATGGAATGGGGTGATGTATTATTTGTTAGCAACGACATAAAACTCACTACATGGACCGACCTCCAAATACTCTGAAAAAAATTGGTACATTTGATGCAATTCGGGTTACATTTAGTGTAAACAATCTCGATACATTTTTAATATTAATGGTTAATGTATTCAACCTGTGTCGATTAAAAGGGAATATGGCGAACTAAATTGGGCTCGATTCCCACTGAACGTAAAAATATACTGAAATGTGAGCGCAGCCCAGACGGGGGTCGTCCGTCTTGTCGATTGAAACTTTATAATATTTATATTTCTGATATTGACAATTTGTGGTGTAATTCTACTACAATGATTTATTAAAACGATTTAAATGGCTCCATGTTTACGAACATTGAAAATTAAAATGTGAAACGAAAATACTGTTTTTCTTAGTGTGCAGTATGTGTATTCATTGAGTGGTTGGCATGATGTCAGAGTTTTTTGCAGATGACCAATTTGCAGCACTTACGACAACAATGGTAATCTCTACAATTGACAAAAAATCATGCCAGACTGTACTGTATCTAAAAGCAAGCCGACCAACTTTTCCAGTTGGCGTTAGGGTGAAACTAAAAAAGTTATATCTCGTACCAAAAGGGTTAACCTTGCAAATTTGGATGCTTTCTGTGTTTGATAGAATGTATTCATGATTAAATTGCGTGTATATTTTATTCGACTTTTGGGTCAAGTCATAAGCGAGAACGAAAAACATAAGTTGACAATAAATAAATGAGACAAAAATCTACGACATAGTTTACAGCTAGACCATAAGCAAGTTACAGTTAGTTAGAATGTTATTATTCTAACAAATCCCCTATAATATTTTTCCAGAAAAAGAATTTTTGCCTTTAAACGTGTTCGTGCTTTCCAGGGGCACTCGTGCCGTATAAGATTAAAAAGCCACGTACCTAATAAAAAAAAACTTTTCTAGAAGCAGTACTTTTTAGTTTGAAACACTAATGTGACAAAAAATCTTTTTTACTTCTGAACAAAATTACATACGTACCCACATTTATGTATGCCCATTAAATAAAAAAAGCAATATATTTCTGTTGAATGTAAAGGTTTTTGGCTTCCTGAATAATAGAGTTTTTCTCGTTATCTGATTATTATATGATTATTTTCCAATAAATATTTTTTATCACTTACAAACAATTATTTCAAAACAATTTTGGTAGAATTACTTTCACAAATCGAATGTTTCCGAATAAGCGCAAGAAAATACCTATTCATTGAAGAGTTATACAAAAAGTACGAGTAAGTAGGTTTTTCGTATAATTAAACATTCGCGTCATTGACTTGAGTTTATTTTTATGTCTCGAAGGGCACGGAGATTGATAACCCAATAGATACTTTGAGTAAACACAGAAATAAAATAAAAATTTATAAAGTGTACTGAGAACAACTTTTAACATTTTCAAAATGGTTTCAATGTGACTTTCAGTAAATCAAAGATATGATACATATCGAAAACAGTGATACGAATAAGTTATGGACATAATCAAGATTTCCGTTTCTAAAGAGTATACTTCAAAAATATTTATTTCCTAAGTTTTTCAAGATTCTAAACCACGGTTCGCCGTGAGATTTTGATTCTCATATAAAGACACAAAGTTTTGGCGTCGTTAGTTTTTGTAATAACATCTTCGTCAATTCAAAACAAATTAATAAATAAGTTTCAAAGATTGTAACACCTCTACAACTATTTTAAATCAATTATTCTATAAGAAATATGTAATAATACGCATGACTGATTCACCTTATGAAATCGTTGTTAAATTACGACGAAGCCACTAACAAACTACATAATAGATATATTAATATCACAGTAAAGTAAGGTTTTGGTATTTTTTTACGGGTAACAACAAATACAAGATACCCAAATGATAATTAAGGGGAAGTATGAGAGGTTCTAGGATACAGCTAGAAATTTGAATATTTCCCGGATGATAGCCAACCTCTGAAAAAAGATTGCAACAGAAAATTTAGAAAGTGTTCTGATTTAGTATGAGTAAACATTTTGTTTAACTCTGGGTGTATTTTATTGTGAGTTCTTATTTTGTATGTTTGAATAACATAATATCTGAATCTGCGGGAAAAGGGGATAATTCTAAACCTACCTAAACTAAACTCTTCGAAGAAGATATAGTATAATTAATATGAATAACCAATGATTTACCTAGAATAACTGTATATAAAATCATACCCAAGAAATTGTTAGGAAGTAAGTAATTTTTTGTTGTGTTTAATTATTAGTGGATTTTTGTATATATTATCAAATGCATTATACAATCTCAAGCTCAGTGGCTACATTCATTTAGCTCCACAGCAGAGGACAGACTCATCGATCCACACCCCCAGCCCCAGCCCGGGACCTCAGGGCTGCTGGGAAGAGTGGGGAGAATGGAAGAAGTGGGGGGTCGCGAATGCAAATCTGTCGGGAGGCACTCGCAAAATATACACAAATTATTTGAATGCGGCAACACTGTAATCTCCGCTAGACAGAAAAAAATATGAGAGGACAAATTATTCTTTAGATAAAATGTTTTGTAATTAAGTGAATATGATATGTGTTTGGTTGTAGGGTGAGCCGTATTGTGAATCCTCTTTCTTGAAATAAAGTTTCGGGCAGTCTTGTAGTATCCATCATCAGGACAGATGGTATATCGTTGGTATCGTGAAAATCTGAAAGTAAACCACAACGGAATAGCGTCAGATATCAGTATGTATAGGTACACATTTCAAATCTACTTCATCTTTATGCTAGGTTATGTATTCACTGGATCTACGTTTAAATTGAAATTTATGAGAAACTTGAAGTAATCAAAAGAGCTGGAGCAGTTCTCGCACATTAGATCAGTCAAAATATGTGGTTTATGTTCACGGTAAAGTGCGTTCAAAGATGAGGTCTAGGCTCCTAATTACTGTGACGGTTTACGCTTGCACATCTGAAGCGTGACGTCGTTATATTTAGGAGCTAGCCACAGAGTAAATATCCTCACATAATCCCATTAGTATAAAACCAGTGATTATTATATTGGATATTGGGGACACTGAAATTTGGAACACGAGGCGATTATATTAAAAATCATAAAGAATAGTTTAGAGGCATATTCATGCGCAAAATTAATATACGTATATTAATAATTATATAATATAAGTTTATTTTTACTGCGCTCCAAATGAAATCAATAGTCTCAAGATGCGTAAAACCGAATGTCTAGAAGCAACAACTCGTTGGATGTCTTCAAACAAGCTGAAGCTCAATCCACCTAAGACTGAGTTTCTCTGGGCAGCCACAAACAAACGTCAACATTTCATAGACGATTCACCTATTACTATTTCCTGCAGCGATATCATCCCAAAAACAACAGTCAAACTTCTCGATGTCAATTTAGATTCAGACTTTTCGTTTAAAAGTCAAATAAATAGGACTGTAAGCACCGGTTTTTTTCACCTAAGACAACTCAAGTCTGTCCGAAGAAACCTTCCTACAGAAGCAACAAAACTAGGTACTTATCAACTCTTACGTAGTTCTCGATTACTGCAACGGCATTTATGCTAGCCTTCCAAAATATCAAATTGACAAACTTCAATCAGTGTTTAATGCAGCAGCAAGGCTCATAACCGGGGTTTCAAAATATTCACACATTTCAGAACACCTTCGTAACCTTCACTGGCTCAAGTGCCCTGAAAGAATCCAGTACAAACTGTGCTGGATGGTGTTTAAATCCATCAATGAAATGATCCCGGAAAACACTGGTCTGAGGCAGTCAACTCTTAGATCAGCAACATCATCAGCTGTAGGCAGACTGATAGAACCTAAGCGCAAGCCAAAAACTAAGTTTGGTGATCGCGCTTTCGGAGCATCTGGGCCGAAGGCTTGGAATAAACTCCCTCCGGAACTAAGATCCATAACAAGTTCAACAGAATTCAGGTCTAAACTAAAAACTTACCTTTTTAAGCTGTAATTACCTTTTAAGAAAGTCCAGTTATATTCAATTTTCCAATTATGTCCTAAATCCTGTATCTAAATTTCGCTAATAAACAATTAGATAATGTTAATTAAGTGTTAATCTCAAGTGACCTACCAGGTAAGTATTGTACTGTATATTATCTCCATAAATAGTTAAGTAATAACATAGATCACTGTAGAAATGTATAAGTTTGTACAGCGCCCTTGAGGTGATTTTGCACAAAAACGGCGCTATACAAGTCATCTAATTATTATTATTATTATTATTAGTGAAAACTCGTAAACAAATTTTAGTACCTTCAACGTTGAGGGTGGATTGTCGTATTTCACATTTTGTTACCAACCATTGTAAACCATAATCCTAGTCAGGAATGAAGAAAAATAGTTAATGTAATAATTATACATCGACATTTTTAGTTTCGCCCCAATACAACAATTTATTGTTTCATATTTTATTGTATCACAGGATAACGATGGAAATTAAGTGAATATTTAAATATAGAACGAAATGCAATTTTTGTGTACATTTTAATTGCACAGAAGACGATAAGTATCTTTGATTAATACTGTTGGTCGATATTTTTTAAAAGTGATAAACCATTTAACATAAAATCTTTGAAATCAGTCGTGCGAAATGGGACTATTCTTTTTATCAATTTATGTTTATACTTTTTTTGTCCTACTTAAATGAATCTCACAAAATCTTGATATTTTAAACTACAACTTTATCAGATTATCATACGAATGAGTATTGTGCCGATAAAAACAATGATTCTTGATTGTAATCGGTACGGGCAGTTTAATTTTTCTAGGCCAGTGGACTCGGAACGAATCAGCCAGTAACGCGGTCCAGACAGCGGGCTCCGCTTCTGTTTGGAAAATGATACCTGTTTCGACTCTAGCGGGGAGGTGGAAGTGTAACAAGTTATCATCTAGTATCATTTCTCTCACGTCTCACATGCAATAGCATCAGCAAATGATAGCTTCTTCATCTCTGGCACAGTTTATTTATAGGAGTCAATTGTTGTGAAACATGTCTACATTGCACCTGCTAGATTTTGGAACTGTGAACTGGAACGGAACTGCGCGACTTAACACAGCATATGTAGAAAAATGTCCTGACACAAATTCATTTGCTACATAAAACTTATGTTATTTCAATCTTGACATGACCCGGCTCAAGCATTTGAATCACCTGATTCCGCTGTGTCTTCATGAATCATGCTCGATCGGTAGGCAATAAGGAATTCCAGTAATTTTTTTATGAATGTTTACTTTCTAATTCAAATATCCTTTTTTACAAATGTCTATTACATAGTCAAAATAATTTTCAAAGTTTGCATTTTTCAAATCCCGCCAAAACGATCAAAATTAGAAAGGGCACGCGTGACGTCAGGCGTACCTCGGTTTTGTCGGTTAACAGTAAGGTCAATCCCAATCTGATCGCTATGAAATCAACAAATCCCAATTTAAATGTTGGACAAAATTTTCAAAAAAAAAATATACTTTTGAAATGATTTGTAAACCGCAACGATAACCCATGTGCGAATCTACGGAGCGCAACTATGCACAAAATTGTCCACATTCTTAATGCACGCGGCCGACCGACCCGTGAGGTAGTTGTGTAAGTTCTGTTATAACCAGCCGACCAATCACAGGGCGTTTAAGTCTCTTAGTATTTCAATAATTTTTAAATGACGATTTATTAATTATACGTACAATTTTGTATACTAAAACTGTATACTCAGAATCAAGAATTATGAAAATATGTATTATGTTTTTTAAGCCATAATATTTTTCACTCAAGTTCCTTATTGAGTGCAGAAAATTCAAACCTAACAAACATTATTTTTTATTACTCTTTTATAACTACACTATTTTTGTTCGTCGCCCGTTTACCGCGCGGATATCAGTTAGAGGTATCCAACACAGTTGTATTAATTGTTGAATGGTGCGGGCAGTGAGAAACGTGGAAGTTGAGGACTGGTTGTAAATGGGACAAATAATATAGACAATTAATTAATGTAAATACAGTTATATTCAGAGACATTCAAATTGATAGACTTGCCCTAACACGAAATCATTAAATAATCACACAACATAGGTATCATTTCAAACAAGGGGGGCAAAAAACGTGACCATATTTTTAGCATCAGGAGGGTTCGAGAATGCTTTGGATAAACTATAACATCAGTTGTAAATTGACCACGGAGTGCACATTGAAATAACCAGACCATTCGCAGAAAAGTTAAGTTTCGCTGTTAAACTGAGGTCTTTGGAAACGCCTCAACTCCTGTCGGAGTCTTGTTGTCTCCCTCAAGTTTAAAATGTCAATCAGACGTGGTACATAAGCTCTTTCTTGGATGGATATCTTCCAACCTTGCTACATGCGTTATCAGCGGAACCGTCCTACTTTTGTAAATCGTGTATATCTTATGATCTCCGTCTCAAAATTATGCAACTTTCAACTTTCTCTATTGTTCGTGAGGGCCCAGCACCCAGCAGCAGCTTAGCACTGCTCTAACGAGGGCCTAATGTAAGTAATATATCAGGTAAAATATTCATACTTGATTCAGCAATGAACATTTCAGTAGGTTTTTTTTTATATATTATTACAAGTACTTATTGTAAACACAAGTAGATTAATGCTAATGAATATATTGATATCTCTAGTAAAAGCATATAAATAATAAATCGACGTTACGTCGAGAACCTAAAGCGATTTATAATTCATAAATTTAGGTGATTTTGGGGTAGGGATGCTATTTCCAAGCTTGTTTTATTGATTGGATTCATGTTAGCTTGTGTTACTATTCTGAAACCTCGTATACTGTAAGTTATATTGTGGTAACTCCCATGCGACATATCACAATCCCCTGATTGTAAAGCAAAGGTAACTATACCGCCACCCGATCGGGGGTCGTTGTAAGGTGTGTCAAGAAAAGTGCTATACGAAGAGGTTTTTTTCAATGCGGGCCTGGAAACATCTGGATTAAATGAAGGAGGATAGCTGTTGGATAAAATAACGAGTCGGAGTAAGGACTCGTTCTCACGCTACCGACATCAACTGCGATGTTCCATTTTCGTCCGATGTTTCAATTCGTTGCCTCTAGAATAAAACTAGTTGCGAACCAATAAGTCAATTGCTACACTTGACTGACAGGTACTTGAAAAAAAAGGAAAAAACGAGTGTTTTTAATCATTAAAAGGGGAAACCCGGTGGTTGTGAGGGGGAAACCAGATTGTATTTGAGTTTATAATTTATAAATAATTTGTAATAAGAAGCTTTTAATATTACTTCCGGAATTCGTTGACAATTATTTCGATACCCTACAATATCTTATAGTTACCATTAAAATATTTTCGTAAAATCATTTTCTAATCTCAAATTGTAATTATCTCTTTAGTATCAATAATTTTCATAAATCCGTGGGACACAGAATTTAAACGTCGACCCGGTAATAATTTAAAATCAATAAAATATTTTTTCATAATATCTAATCAAGTATAAGTATTATTCTAAAGTAGGTACACCAATTACCTACATCCATTTTTTTATTAATACATTAGAATACTTTTTTTATAAAATATGATTTGGCAATGTGAGCCTCACTGGGTGCTTTACCCGTGCTGAGGCCCCCATTTTACAATTTTATGTGACAAATTATGTACGTAAATAAAAATGTACTGAATCGAAATTATGTTCATCAAACGAATTTAAATGAAATATTAAGAAATAAAATCAAATAAGTAAATTTTTAAAAATAAAATCAAATAAGCAAATTTTTAAAAATAAAATAATTGAGCAAATTATAAAATCTAATCAATATGTATATAATTGATGGTCGGTTGTGTATAATATGTGTACCACGCAGGTATATTGATTATTCGTTTAAGATAAATTTATTTTGTAGTATAGCATTTTTTGTTCTTTAATCAACATCTTAATTTTGTTTGTGAAATGTTTTTTGTGTCCCTCAGTTTTGTGTCGAGTGTCAGATTGTTTAATGCTTTTATTGCCTGATATTTGTGGTGTCTTTGTCCAAAGCTTGTGCATTATTTATTAGTTATCTATCATAAAACAGAATCATAGGCAGAAACTGTTATTATATTCATTAACAGTATTCAATGTTAGTGGCCTAGTGGTCCAATGCACCGGGTTTCCTCCAGGTGTCGCGAGTTCGATCCTCTGCTAGCCTCCATTATTGCACAAGCAACATTTTCCCCTTAAAATTGTGGGTATAGGGAGATTTCAAATATTGTCAGTTCGTTCGTAACCCGTGAATATTTTAAACGTACTTTATTGATCTTTCTGATTCATTAAGGTTATATATTAAATTAGCAGATTACCGATACATCGACTAAAAGATACTTGAAAATCAATGTTGACTTCGTCAAGTCTTACGCCGCCATATATACAAAAACGTAACACACCTGACCAGGTTTCTAACGAATAGCATCAGCGATGCCGGCTTTTACCTGTTAATGTATTCATGCTCGTAACAAAGTAGGTGTTCATTTTCACGGTCAGATTACGTCATTGTTTACGCAAGAGTTGGATGACACTTGCTGTCGGAACTTGACCGAAATAATTACTCTAATGATTATCAGATATATTTCAATTGAAAGCTGACGGAATTCAGACAGACCTGTCATTTACGTTTATGTAGAATATTGGTGACGGACGTAATCGAAATTATCCGTTTCGAAATGACTGATCATTAGAAACGTGAAAATGAAATCATTCCATTTTGAAGCACCCATTTATAAAATTAACTAGCTGACGTCCAACCGGCGTTGCACGGAGACTTTTCTCTACTTTCTATAAATATAATACGCATGTATTATATCTATCAACCAACCGGGAGAAATTATCTAAATGATAGTGAAAACAATTACGTTTGCGATTTGCGTATTTCACGAAGGCCATACTTTTTCAGTGTTTTAAATATTAAGATTATGTATTAAGATTCAATCATGTCAAGCAGCTAACCAATAATAAATAATTTAAAATACCAATTTCGGTTATTTTGTCTCTGATTCACTTTTATTTTCCAAATTGGAGCTGTAGAAGTAGGTACAAAAATTATGTTATTTTAATTAATTAATTAATAATGCTATATTTTTAATGTGCACGGATAAAAATGAGTATTGCTGATATATTAAAATCCTGTTAAAAATGGAACAGCAAGCAGTTTCCTAATAAAATGTTAGTACTTTTCGAATATATCGGAACACGTGTTCATGCACCTGCATTCGCCCTGTAAATGTATAATGACGAAATTCGAAATATAATGATTTTCACAAACACGTAATATTGTTCCGACGTTGCGGTAATACATTCCTTTTTTGCTAAAATTTTAACATGAAACCTACCAATTCATTCGTTTAGGGCTTGCAGTCCCGTTTTTAACAGGATTACGAATAATTTGTAGAATTTTTTAATAAATTAACAATATTTTATATCAGTAAGTTTCGTCCGTGTGTATTTTCATTTGTAAAATTTTTGACAGACGTCGTAATTTTCCAAGTTTACTAACGGTGTTCATTCGAAATGTTAATATCTGATCGTCTCTAAAATTGACAAAGTTTGTTTTCAAATGCCATAATCCTGAGACAATTTTTTTTAATAAATGCCTTCATATCACAAATCCTACAATTATAATATTCCGTGATTTTTCACGGATAGTATTATATAATTATGAAAATTAGTAACTTTGTGGTGAGATATTATTTTTAAAGATCTTGCACAAACTTTCAAGAAATTAAAAATAGGTTCGAATAAAACCGCACCTTCTTTAGGGCAGGCGCTTTAGGCAGTCTTCAAAGAAAAAAAGCGATTAATTCCAAACATAATCCGAATGTTTCTATTTCACAAACTGATACGAAATATACAATAAGAATTCCGGAATTTAAACCGGAAACCCGCATTATTAGTTGGTACCCATTGAAATGTATTGTACTGAACTTTCAATATGAATACGCGCCATCACGGTTTGATACTCAATAATATAGTTTGTTGTCAAAATAAACATAGAAAGACGTAACAACATTACATTTCAATCGATTTCTTCGATAAAAGGTGAACTCATTTTGGGAAGACCGGATTGAAAGTCACTTCCCGCTAACCGTTTTGTGCTGAATCCCGAGTATGAATAAGCCACCATGTTAACAATGTAGAAACTTGTGATAACAAACGTTTAACAGTGTGGTAATCGAAGAAGAAGATAATACTAATAAATCTGAACGAAACATGAAATAGACCGAGACACATAAAAATAAAAAGATAACGGTCATAACTAGGAATCGAACCCAGGATCTCTTGTCTTAACCAACTTCACCATTGGAACCTATTTATCAAACGTCATATTTGTCGATATCATATTTCAAGACAAGACATCCTTGGTTCGATTCCTAATTGTTACCTTTTATCTTTTTTTAAATTTTTATTTTATGATTTATTAGTATTATCTTCTTCTTCAATGATATATTACATTGATGGGTATAACCTTCAAAATAAGTAAGAAAAAATAAGATGGTCCGTTGCTCTGTATGGAACCCGCTTGCACAGCGCGGGTGTAAACTGTGCGCCTTAGAGTTTAAGTTTAGACTTATGGAATTCAATAGTTCGTTTGTGTGAAAGCACTATGAAATAATACATGATTTTTACTTCAATGGTGAAAACTAGAGATGAAAAAGAAAAAGTTGTTTCAGAATATTCATTTAGACTTTTAAAACTAAAGTCAATAAGTATACCAAATAAATAAAATTCGGATATGTTTATCCGAGACACTATTTAGGTTAAAAACCGATTCATCAAAAATGTAAGACCATTCAAAAAGATAGATGCTAAAAATATGGGAAAAATTTGTTGCAAGATAATATTGTTCATTTTGAATTTGAAATATGAGATCGACAAATATGGCGTTTAATAAGTAGGTCCCAATGGTCGAGTGGTTTAAGACTGACCCGGTAAGACAAGAGATCCTGGGTTAGATTCCAATTTGTAACCGTTATCTTTTTATTTTTCTGTGTCTTGTTCTATTTCAAATTTCGTTTAGATTTATTAGTATTACCTCCTTCTTCAATGATGGTTCCATGAAAACTCAACACATCTTTAAAAAATGATATAAAGTCATTAAAAACAATGAAAAAAAATAATAAACCGAATCTACTTAACCCAGTTAATAAAGTTTTTGTTTCATCACTTGCCATGACTTTATATAACTTTTTAAAGATGTGATGAATTAGCATTTTGATGATTTATCTGGTCACCTTCAATGATATATTACATTGATGGGTATAATCTTCAAAATAAGTTAATATAAGTTGTTCCTATGTATTAATTAATTAGATTCACAGAGCTTTCTGACAAATTCCGTATCAAAAGTCATTTATTACATTAGGAAATAAACTAGAATGAAGTTAATTCTACCTTCTGTTCGCCTTTTCTAATCAGCAGTGGTAGGTGTCTGCTACCTACATTAGACTTCCTACTCCACATTATTCGCTATTGACACGCCATGTTCTCCCGAGTCCTAATCCGATGGCTACCCCGCTTCTGGCTTATTCAATGTATAAATGAACACCTCAAGCATCACGCCATGTTCGGGAGGTCAGTTGTAATGCCACCTAGCTGAATAAAATCGCCTTCCCCACATATTAGCGGTGAAATACACCTGAGCCCGTCGAATAAATGATAAATAGAAGACAATACAAAATAAACATGTGATGGCTGAAGTATGTACCGATTTATGCCTGGGAACGATAAACTCGAACAGCGTACCTTTGTGAAAAATATGACGTGGTTTGGTAAACTACACGAAGAAAAAATACTTAATTAATTTATACAGAATCTCTCGAAATTATTCGTAATCCGGGTAAAACGCGATTGCATGCAATCAACGAACGAATTGATAGGTTTCCTGATAATTTTTTTAGTAAAATACCAATGTAATTCGCATTTCGTCATTATATATTATCAAGACAAACGCAGGTGGATGAATACGTGTTCTGATGTTATTAAGAATTTACTAAAAGTTTATCGGGTAACGTCCTGCAATCCAGTTTTTAACCGGATTATCAACAATTTGAAGAGATTCTTGAAATTTAGCAATCTTCATTTAGAAATGTACAAAGCAGAAATCGGATTATATGAAGCAGTATTTTTATTGTGTAGTTTTACTTTGAGATAATAAACTTTGTAATATTGATAAAAAGAAAAAGGCGCCAGATTATTTGTTCAACAGTGTTCAATGAGAATAGTTTTAACAGTATTTTGAAACACAAGAAAAGTTCGGTAGTTACTAGAAGTAATTTATAAAGATGTTTTGTTTTTATTTTATTGTTCTTTAAGCAGTTTGTCAACAGGTTGTACATGTTCTATTATGATGTAAATATATATACATAATATTATCACTAATTATAAATTTACATAATATTGTTACTACTTATAAAATATTCAGATTATTATTATTGGCACACATAATAAAAAATAACACTAAATCTACATGCTAACGAATAATTTGATTGATAATGTTGACTAGTATTAAGTATTTCTACTCATGAGCCATGTTTTCAAAATAAAATTGTTGTCACTGCATTAGGTAACAAGCACGAAAAAGGGTCGATATTTCATTCCAGTTTGGGTTTTGACCCAATTTCGAGTGCCGAGGAAGCAGAAATGCAATTACAAGAAAAATTGATTTAACGAGCTTTAAGCTCAAATTTCAGGACGTGTATGTGGTACCCTCTATCCAGGTTGCCACCAAAATACAACTATTTATTCTGAATGAGGGTCGTTTTTTAACTAAATTATTTAAACTTGAATTTGACATAAAAGTGAAACTGACTTCAAAAAATACCTGTATTTAGCAGATACAAATGGAAAAAAATGTTTAAATTACCAAGGATTTTTTCTTTCTTTTTTAATATTTATATTGATTGGGTATAAATTGTTGATTTTAAATTTATCAACGGTTTAAATCTTACGAGGAGTGGATCATAGATACAATTAACATAAAATGTACCTGGCAGTGGTCGTCTGAAAAAGTTAAAGAAACACTGCGAACCATTTGCATCTGGACCATAAACTTATATTTATACGAATTTATTGAAACGTTGGTACTATTTAAATAGGTTCGAATGATCTTTTAAACGGATTTAATATTTAATACATATATTAATACACAGTTTCTTTGTTTTATTTGGTCGCTTAAAATTAGGCGAAAATCGACCACTTGACCCCTTAGTCACATAGGACACTAGGTTCGTTTTGGCGTGCTTGAAAAAAAGTCCCATTCAATTGTTTTTTTGCCGATTTCCTGGCGAGCGAAAATCGACCGCCGCTCTCACGGAGCCGCTTCGACTCGAGGTTCACTATGGCGGGACGCGTTTTGGGCGAAATTCAACCAGAGTTTGTATCGAAATAATTCCCGGAAACTCGAGAGGTTTCTTTCGGGAATCGATGTCGTCAAAATCGTCCCGGAACTCTGCCGGCGGAAACTGGAAGCGCTCGAGGCGCGCCATACGAGAGCGCTGATTTTCTCGCTCTTTGGCGGCCGGGACGGCAACACTCCAATAAGTTAATTCGCGGCCGATCAATCGGCAGAGCTTCCCGGCGACAAATCAACTTTTCCCCGCGAGTGTTGCAACACGCACGGTTTCGAAACGGCCAAATTTTGGTGCATTTTCTCAATGTTTCGTTTTCATCGATCACCATCGATCTGTAAAACTGTTTTTCCTTCACCGTTTATATTTTTATTCAATTTCGAACGCACCCCGAACGCGAAATCATTAAAAAAAAAATTCCTGCGCCTTTTTGCTCGAAAATTTTGCGTTTTTCGCATTACTCGAACGCAAATTAAAAAGACGATTATTTTTGATCGAGCGTCGTGTCTGATTTAATCAGGTATCGTTGATTTTTTTTTTAAATATCACGAAAAAAAAATTTTAATTTCACGATAAATATTACGAATTTCCTCATTTATCGGGAAAGATTTTTAATTTAAGTGAAATTGTTTTTCTTTGCATAGTGGTATCATTGGAAAAAAAATAATCACGTGGTAACAACGAAACCACGTGGTACGATTTATTTATAAAATCTACATGGTCATCCTAATGATTAAATTCCGTCGCAAACACGCAGTCTGCAGGTGAAATTATCGAAAAAAATCATCCTCCGAAGGTTTAGGAACGTTAATCGGCCGTTCTACATATGGCGCTCGGTTCAAAATGTCCCATAATAACCGGATAAAGTTTTGACATTTGCTATTTTAAACCGAAAAATGCCATAGCGAAGTGATGTACTTTTATTTTAGGGATGTTACTTCAAAAGAACGATAAAATCTGTGTAGGTACTTACTTTTGCAGTTTATTTTTTTAAATCGATAATGCTTTTGAACTAAATAAAATAAAGTTTGGTAAAAATAATTTGGCACGTGTACCGTCGCCCCGTAGTGAAAAACTACATCAATAGCGTCTCGCAAATTTATCCTTGGTACCAGGAGCGCATAAAATGGATAAGGTTACCCTGGGAGCCATTCAAATTTAAAGTTTTCATGTCTTCATTTTTTACCGAGTAGGTAGGTACCTGATTGCGTAATGTATATATTTTTTCGGTATTTTTTTTAAAGTAGGTGCAGGTACCTACACAGATGGTACCGGGTAGAGGTCCTAGGTAGGCAGGTACTCAGTGCACGTTTTAGCCCTTTTCTAGGTTAGATCCGTTGTGTTGTAATATAACGTATGGATTTAAAATTTAAAAAAAAAAACGATAATATCTGTGCAGGTACTTATTTTGGTAGTTTATCTTTTTAAAAATCGATAATGCTTTTGAACAAAATAAAATTTAGTTTCGTAAAAATAATTTGGCACGGGTACCGTCGCCCCGTAGTGAAAAACAACATCAATAGCGTCACGCAATTTTATTATTTGTACCAGGAGCGCAGAACTTAATAGGGTGAAGCGATGTTAATTGTTTTGCAAAATAAACATTTTTTTAATCAAAAGTTTTTCCAGTTTGAGTGTTTGTAATATTAATCATTAAATTTGGGAGGCGGATGGGTACCGTCGCCCTGGGAGCCATTCATATTTAAAGTTTTTATCTCTTTATTTTTAACGAGTAGGTACCTAATTGCGTTATGAATATATTTTTTTGGTAATTTTTTTTTAAATATATTAAATTTGAAGATTTTTTTTTATATAATTTTTTCCAATAAAAGTTTTACATTTTACATGTTTGTAGAGCGATGTTTTTTTCCAAAATAAAACTCGCTGGGACTTTTGAAGAATGTCGGTGACAAAAACCGTACATACGATATGGGTATCAAATTACGCGTCTCGACTTACAGAATCCGAATGGCTCGGTGAAAAAATGATCGGTAAGCTCCTTGGCTCTTTTTTTTCTCAAAATATTCATTTCTTTCTAAACAAAAATATATTTTAATACATTTGTGGTCACACATTCATTGCTTCATTCACATGCAAGCATACATATTTTTCATGTAAATTGAGCAATTTTTTTTTCCAAAATAACAACTTTTGAAGAATGTTGGTGAGAAAAACCGTACATACGATATGGGTATCAAATTACGCGTCTCGACTTACAGAATCCGAATGGCTCGGTGAAAAAATGATCGGTAAGCTCCTTGGCTCTTTTTTTTCTCAAAATATTCATTTCTTTCTAAACAAAAATATATTTTAATACATTTGTGGTCACACATTCATTGCTTCATTCACATGCAAGCATACATATTTTTCGTGTTAATTGAGCTTTTTTTTTTTTTCCAAAATAACAGTTTTGAAGAATGTTGGTGACAAAAACCGTACATACGATATGGATATCAAATTACGCGTCTCGACTCACAGAATCCGAACGGCTCGGTGAAAAAATGATCAGTAAGCTCCTTGGCTCTTTTTTTTCTCAAAATATTCATTTCTTTCTAAACAAACATATATTTCAATACATTTGTGGTCACACATTCATTGCTTCATTCACATGCAAGCATACATATTTTTCGTGTTAATTGAGCAATTTTTTTTTCCAAAATAACAACTTTTGAAGAATGTTGGTGACAAAAACCGTATATACGATATGGATATCAAATTACGCGTCTCGACCTACACAACACGAATGGCTCGGTGAAAAAATGATCAGTAAGCTGCTTGGCTCTTTTTTTTCTCAAAATATCCATTTCTTTTTTTAAATTTTGTAGTCCCACACTCTTCGTCTCATCTACATTCAAACATCAGATCGCTTATCACATTTACCCATCAGTTGCCTGCAACGGGCAAAAAGCTAGTTAAATATTAATACTGAAAACGAGACACGTGTGATAAACAGAATACAATTCGATTGTTTGGAAGAGCACAAAACATTGTAGAATCTGTGAGTATCTAATCTTCAACTAATAATGCTATTTTCGGTTCTATATTAACTTCATGAGCCTGAAACCTGCTAATAGGCAAGTAGAGTTAGCAGAGCAAGAATTGGTTTGAATTGCAACTATTGTTGAGCTTTTCAAAATAAATTTCATTTCTACAGTTTTATGAGCCGAGTTCTACAAACAAACAAAAAATATTATGTTTGACTCCGGACAAATAATTTTTTTCTTAAGAAGATTTATAAATTTATTTCGATATTGGAAATATGTGTGAACATGACGTCAATGGTGCACAACGATTAATTTCACAGGCCATTAGTAAAATTAGGTCAACGTTCTAAAGTTCATACATACTGGAGGATATATTATATAACCAAATAACTGTATTTTATAAATTAAACTATTCCCGGTTGGCAGGAGTTATTCCCAGAAATGATAAGCTATTTCATACACCGTCACCGCAGCTACTTCCGCCTGTTGGGCGGGTTTTGGGAATGCAGGGAACCGTGGCAGGGAGAATAATACCTATATATACCTGGGCGGTGTTCATTCCGCTGACGGAACTGTCACAACATGCAGCATCATAGAAAGGAATTCTTTTACAACAACCATCGTTTACTCATCAACTGCTATGAGGCTATCTGCGGAATTACACCTTTATCTCACTTACCAGACAATTTATAAGCTATTAAAAATGTATAAAACTGATAATAAATCCCTTATTTATTGAGATACTAGCTAACGTGTGCATGGCTTTGCTCGACTTTTCTCTATATGTAAAACTCCGGCAGAATTTTTTTTAAATGATATCTGAAAACCCTATCAAGATCCGAGCGCAGACAGACGCGGATAGCTACTTTAGTTTAGTATAATAGAGATTTGTAGTCTAACCGTTTCGGTTATGCCCAAGTTTCATCAAGACAGTATGCCAGACATTTATATATTTTAGTAGATGAATTCACCTGCGTTGCCCGGTTGCACGCAGAGTTTTTTTTTAATTTCATGTACGAGTAAACAGTCCTTCCTCGTGTTTTGGAGGTCAAGTGTGCAAAATTTCATCAGTCTCTGAATAAAACTGTAGTTTTTTTATTGAAATCAAATCCACGCAGCGCGTCACAGGGCACAGACACTCTCCTTTATATAAAAAGGATATTTACATAGATAGAAAATAGCAGGCAACAAAAACATCAATAAATGAGTGGTTTATAAAAAGTGAACTTTTATTCTTGCATGACCTAATGTTACACCACAGAACTTGTATTCTTACATGACCTAATGTTACACCGCAGAACTTTTATTCTGTGTGACCTAATGTTACAACAGAGAATTTTTAATACTATTATTACGTACCTACTTAATAATAAGTATTCTGTTTGGATGTGATGAAATAAAATATTACGTTGATTGAAAAATAATAAATAAATAGTTGTTGATTTAGGACGGGTTGTATCAAAGAATTTCAATTCATCAAATTTTTCATGTTCTGCGAAAGATCCATTTAATTTCAATAAACTAAACTAAACTAATGTGAAGCAACCGGCCCATAATGATATAATAACAAAATTTGATTAAAACTTTCACACAACTTGACAATGAACTTTGAAATTTGATAAATTGTTCAAATTCTGTGGAAAAACTGTCATTGGTTTGTTTTTCGCATTCACATTTGTTATGTAGGGTTGGTTTCCGGTTAAGAGACTTGTCCAAAGAAACGAGATTATGTGTCTTCGCCACTGGAACCAGGCAAATATTTTTTTTTGTTTTACAAGGCACGGAATAAAAGCAACACAAGAACGTCAAGAATTATTGTAATGTGACGAGAAAAATATAGACAAACACAATGTAACTCTGCATTAGTAACATATCGTACTTTGACCTAGCAAAAGTCCTTTGTAAAGAAAATAAATTTAAAAAAAAATCCTTTAGATCTCTTCTGGGAAGATACGAAACAAGACTTCAAATAATAAGAGTGATCATTTGTGCGTATCCAACCAAGAGAAAGACATTCGTGAAATTGGGTAGATGTTAGATGTAAGACAAAGGTATTACCAAAAAGCTTCTATTTTACTTAAACGTTTTTACTAATAAATTGAGAAAAAAGGTGCATATACATTTATAAAATTCTCATTGTTTGATCTTTATTAACTGGTTTTCAACTATTTTATTGTTAATAATGCATCGCTCAGTATTAAAAACATGTCTATGATTGTCACTGAAAGCTATATTCCATTGTCATATTATTCTTCATCTGACAGCTCCGTGTCAAACGTATTCTGATAAAATCAGTATTGCCAGTAAGCCACAGCTTTAATATAATAATAAGTAAGTACTTGTAAAATTTATCATATCGGTTAACATAATCCAGGATTTATTACTTTTTATATTTAAATCTTTGTCGGTACCTTGAGATAGGTATCTTATTGGTACATTTTATTGTTTTATTTCAATCTTTAAATTTTTATTTTTACTTTTTCCTAATAATTTATGGTTTGTACTTTAATACTTTATATTTTAAACTATTCACTTTACAATTTACTTTTACACATTATAGTTTTTATACACTACTTATTACCTTACTTTTTACCTATTTTCTTAAATTTTACTAACATTTATACTGTTATTCTTCATGTTGTTGTACTATTATAAGTATGTCAATTATGTTAATGGCACGTGTTGTGCCGTATATGTGTAAATAAATAAATAAATAAATAAATAATCACATAGCCAGGTACCTGCGCACCGCATTAAGGGCCCACTATTCGAATTTCATCCAATTTCCGACATACTTTCCTTAAAATTTTGAAGTTTTTAAGCTCTTAAAAAAATATATGTTATTCTTTAAGATAGTATCTATTTGTTCCAAAAGCCGAAACGGTAATTATTTGAAATTCCCTCGATAGAAATAAATCGCAAAGTATGCTCCGAAAAATATTATTAACACGTTTATTTCTGTTATTTTACAAGTTATATGTATGAAAAAAATCACAATGCTTCTTTTAATGCTACTCAATAGACCCCAAAAGTGATTTTTGCTATTTTTGAAATACGCCGTGATTTATTAAACATTTTCACAACTGTCGCTTACGCCTATTGCTTTTAAATCATATTTATTATAGCGCGCTCGCTCCGACTTGAAGATTAACCTATCTTCTTTGAAAAGTTCATTCGCCAACTCGAGGGCTTTGGGGGCAGACATGTCGTTCAACGTTCTATGATCTACAGACGTGCGATTACGTGCAAATATTTGAATCTATAAAGATAATTTTTACGCGTGTAAAGTTTATGAGTTAATAAATATTGTTTTTTCAAAGATGGGAAATACACGAAAGATATCCCGTATTTCAAAGAAAAAATGATATCTCATAAAATTATATCCTATCTAATAGGTGAGAAGAAAAAAATACAATTTTTGATTTATAAGCTTATATTTATTATAAACGATAATTTACTATAAAAATTAATAATTCATATTTTTATTATGTATTGTGTAGTAAAAAGTTATAAAAATTATTATTTTATTTTTTTCAGAATACGATAAACGATAATTTATTATAAAAATTAATTATTATTTTTATTTATGTATTGTGTAGTAAAAAGTTATAAAAATTTTTATTTTATTTTTTTCAGAATACGTACTTTGGGAAATAAAACTAATTCCAAAACATTAGAAATTACAGGGCAAGTTCTTATTAATTCACAATGCAACGATGTCCGAAATATAATATAATATGTAATAATAATATACGGGCCATCTGTTTCAAATAACAATACTCGAACGTGGAATTCAGAATAATAATGAACATGCGAGCGAAAGAAGCTATTGAAAGTTCTGAAACTGTGGGGAATATAATTTAATAAAATAAAATACTTTTTTGTTTTAAAACCACGATATTTATTAATTTAAGAACCGACCGGTTTCGCTTTACTTAAGCATCATCAGGGTACAAATTAATACTAAACAAGAAGTACATAATGTGTGCATATATATAACAAAACATAGAGGGAGACAACATGATACAAATATAAGCAACACAAAGACGGTCATAAAATACATTTACATAAGTGCACAAGTAATGGAAAACCCGCTAGATAATTATGTAGACTAATGGGTTATACGAATAAATCGGGAGAAACAAAACATCAATAAAACCTCAATAATAACGGTTTTTCCGAATTCGCAAATCATTTGATCGATAGCTTGCCTTCCTGAATAAATCTAATTTTATTTAATCATTTACGGCCAAGATATTTTTGACAATGGTGTGTTTTTATCTTTCTGTATTCCAATCATTTAGCTTTGCTTCTAGGGTTGTGCCCCAGTATTGCTTTTTGGAGACTGTAAACGGATCTCTCGGCATTTAATGAAACTGCAGCAGAACAAAGGCTGTTGCTATATTGACGTTCATGGTATGTTTTGCTCAGATTGACGATAAGGTTTCCAGATCCGCATTTCGCTCGAAGCATGTTTAGGGTAATAAGTTTATAGTTTAGGGTTCTTTCACCGTATTTATGGGAACATTTCAGAACCACCAATCTTTCATTTTGAGTGAATCTTGTGTTTGTGATTAAATTATATTTGACGATTTAAACAAATAATATTTAGAGAAGTTAAAAATAAAATTGAAAGTTCACTGAAAGCTTAAAACTATTAAAAGTAGTAATTTCATAAAAATGTAAATAAATAGAGCCCCTTTCACATTTTAGAATGTAATTTTATGTTGCTTACATGTTTTATTACTCTTTATAATTATTGAATTGTTTAAATGAATAAATAAATAATTACAAAAAAGTCTTCTGATTTGTAAGTCCTCAGGAAGCACTAAGGATCTTTCTATCTATCTTTATAATATAATAAATTTGATGAGCATAAAAATGTAAACGTGTATATAATTTATATAAATGTACAAAAGTAGATATTACACGTGTATAAATATTATATTGCGCATATTATACAAGATGTCGGGGGTAAAGTGCACAAACTTCGGGAGGTGATTCTAATTGATAGTACAAGTAAAAAAGAAAAAAAAACTTTTTTTGGAATTCCAACGTTTTAAGATAGTTTTCGAGTAAAAAAGTTTAAAACCTTATTGATGTAACAATATATTTATTGATTTTATAAAAGTTATAAATTACTTTTATAAAAGTGAGAATAGTATTTTAGTAAAGTAAAGTAATTTTTATACCTATACAAATAACTTTCGTAAATGTTTTTTGTAAAATTAAAAAAAAAAATAATTAATTAAATCCGTAATAAAACCCATATTTTGAGAACCATCTTCATTTCGACTTCCTTCTCATTTGGTCGGTGCATTATTACTCTAAGGTCGGTGCTAACTAAAAATGGTTCTGTTTTTCTAAAATTGCAATAGATGTCGGTAATTTAATTTCATAATCCCCAAAATTATTCCTAATACGAATTCAGACACCTCTGTCGGATTCTTTTAACACTAAATTTTGTAGGTGTTGCCCAAATCTAAATTCTTTACGCGGAAAGCGGGCCCTTAAGAAGTTAAGTGCTTACCCGTTTCTTGTCTAATCTAGAACTTAAATGGCCATATATATTGTACAATCAACACGCCTTTTGGCACAAAAAGAGCGATAGAAAATGAAAATTTCACAACTGGAAACTTGATATTGAACTTTTTCAATGAATAGTTAGATTTATCCAAGATTTTCTTCTCCTGTTAATTATTTTCTTCTTCATTGCTCATACTTAGCAGTACTCACTTTTAAAATTTTTTTTAAATAAATAATATTTTTTGTACATCATACTTTTAGATATTTTATACTTGTTACTTTATACTTTTCTTTGAGTTGTTGTACTTTTACATTTTATACTTTTCTGTTGAGTTGTTGTACTATTACATTTTATACTTTTCTTTCAGTTGTTGTACTTTTACATTTTATAATTGTTACTTTTCTTTGAGTTGTTGTACTTTTACATTTTATACTTTTATTTGACTTGTTGTACTTTTCCATTTTATACTTGTTACTTTATACCTTTCTTTGAGTTTTTGAACTCTTACATTTTATGCTTGTTACTTAATACTTTTGTTTGAGTTTTTGTACTTTCACTATTCTTACTTTTGTTGATGGCAACGTTATGCGGTATATATATGAAAAAAAATAGATATCCTGAAGTTATTTAAATTAAAACGAGTATGTACTTATTCCCTTCTCTGAATTCCAGAAAGATGTTATTTTACTCCACCCTATTATATAAACTATAACTAGTACTTTTCTTTTGATAAATTTCAGACAGATTCTACTTCATTGTAGGTATCAAATCCATACTACTAAAAATTATAACCAGTATTTTATACCATATTGTTGAATTTCAGAGATTTCGTTGAATGCACTCTTAACTTATTTAAAATATTAGGACTAATTTTCATTTTGCTGTATTTCCGAGTGATTCTATTTTGCTGTGGGTAGGTCACCCGGAAATTTTATAAATCAAAATAAGTCATTTATTTCTCCTTTTGTTGAACTTTCAGAGAGATTCAATTTTACTGAACCACCTGCGTATTCATGTAAGTAATTATAAATAGAAATTTTCCCTTTTCTGAATTACAGAAAAAAATCTATTTTACTACAGGTACTCCTTAGTACTAGTATAAATAAATTATATGATTAGGACTGAAGTATCTATTCCTTTTACTGAATTTTATAGAGTTTCTATTTTAGGATTGATATTTAGATAACATAATATGTTATATTATAGACAATGCCTCACCGCTGAGGGCTTCTTCGTAACTTCTCTTCTAAATGTGTCAAATATGAGTTTACTACGAAGCTTACGGTGGAAAGTAAGAAGTACAACATTGTCTTAACGATTTTTTCCCAAATATAGGTACGTTGGTGTTGGGAAGTAAGAGCTTCACACATGCACTCATGGAGGGTAGTGCATAGAGCTTGCGTGGAAGTCCGTAAAGCAGGGTACTCACCTAACCGTGTAACATGTAACGTATCTGATACTGTATCAAGTGAGTACGTAGGCGCGAGCCTACTGCGAGCCGCTCGCGGGTGGAGCGCAGTGTGCTCGCAGCGACCCGCCGACGGCGGTTTCACTGCGAGCACACTGCGAGCACTAAAGGCGGATCCGGGAGCTCGTAGCTGGATACGCGGTTACCGTGGACGAGCCGTACCCACTTGCAGATTGATACAGTAATGCTACACTCTTGGTGAGTACCCTGCTTAAGATGGCAGCTAGTGGCCAATAGTCGCCAGGGCCAGTGAGAATGCTCCCAGACAAACTTACTGTTCTCAGATCTCAATTAGCCAGCTTCTAGGTAGGTCGACTATCGAGTCACCATTGTAATAAGCAAAGTATTAATAAATCCCTGATTTATCACAAAGAACCATTTATTTATAATCTCCTTCCACGACGAGCTGGAGAACTTTTTGTGGGAACACAACAGTTGGTTACTAGGGGCTTAAATAAATTAAAACAACCACTTTTTTCCTTTTGCTGTATCAGAGAGATTCCATGTGACTGAACTTATATAAATTATAACAAGTACTCTTTCCTTTTGCTGAATATCAAAAAGTGAAAGCAGGAGGTACCTGCGGCAAAGTACGGCCGTAACGGGCAGCGAGCTACCGTGTAGCTGTAGCCAGTTTCACTTTCGGGAAGAATAGATAGCGCGGCAACTTGACCCATTTCGCTGACACTCCTGCTATAGACTATACAGGAATACAGCTAGAGAGTAGAGGCAGTGCAGAGGCTGGATACTGGGTACTGGGTACAGACGTACAGAGTGGTATGGGCAAACACCGCAGCCGTTCGAGCCGTAATGGCGAGCTGTCACGGCGGCATCGGATCGTTATTTGGCCCGCGACCCAAAAACCTTTCCATTTCCAACCAGGTGGGTGATAAAACTATTCAGAACAAAGCCCGATTCGGCGTGAGAAATGTACTTCGGAAATTTGGTGGCGTTAGTACATTACCGTCACATGTTAAATCACGATGTTTCAAGATCAACAAACATATATATATATATCTAACCACCACGGCATTTCTTCGAAGGTATAGGCAGAGATGATGAACCACTTTCTTCATTCATACATACCTTCTCTTATTTTGTACCGAGTCTTAACATGACCCGAATCAAATATTTAATTATTAGTTTAAACGACCTGATGGGCTTTATATTGTTATTTAAATATTTTTAGTGATTCAATTGATCGATCGTCATATCTTCGTTCTATTAAAACTACGGTAAATTCCGATGATTCTGAAAAATATTGGGTATGGAAGCAAAGATTTTCACCTGTAGGTACTAACCTCAATTATAATTTGTAAACACGAGATAAGTCCAATTCTGATGATATTTCAATAATGAAAACCGTTACTCACCTGAAACAAAAGAAAATAAACAAGATTAATGTTAGGTAAGTTTTTTAGATTCTCACGGCCAAAAGCATTTTTGTTGTTTGTTTTTGGGGTGTTATGCCGTGTTGCGCTATAAGATTAATGTTATGAAAGAATCATTAAAAAGTACAAACATGTAGAAGAAAAGATAACGATGCACAGTCTGAAACATATCACTGGGCGTAGTTTTGACATTACAAACATCAGACATTAAAATAAGACAAACAAAAAACCACTAATAATTCAATTTGTAAGTTTTGATTCCTCAACAACGATAAAATTTATCGGTTTATTACAGATAGTGAGTATATTGTCCCGGTCCCGGTTGTTTTTGAGTTCTAGTTAACCCCTCCAGCGTTTTAGGGACAAATATGACCGAGTTTCCAAATTTTATTATTAAGTATTTTAATTTTTTTTCAACCATGCGAAAATACGTAAATTTTTTGACGTTAGAAAGAAAATTAATGATAAGTTTGCCTCACATATTTATACTGGAATCCATTAATAAAATCCTAAAAATAACCAAAATTAAATTAATCATATTTCGCGCCTGTATCGTAAAATCAGTTTAACTTTAATTATTATTTTTTTTTATTATATAAACGAGATAAAAGTGAAAGTAAGGTTTTCTTACAAATTCAATTTTTCTATGATTGGAATAAAAAATTAAGTATAAATGTGGTTAGCGTTTTTCACAATATTTTTCACGTTTGATATTAAAATGTTATTGTTTAGTAATAGTAATGTCTATTTTAAATGCATACACCTTAAATATATTTTTATCTAGTTTCTAAAACTGTATCTGTTTTACGGAAAATTAAAAAATAAGATTGTATAGCGCATTTGAAATACACAGAAAACATTGCAAACTGAACGAAAGTGATGAAAGTACTTGAAAGGGTTAACATAATAGATATCTGTTTTAGATAGTCCTGTAGGATAATATAAATTATTTGTTAAGCATTAACTTTTACTAATAACATTTTAAGATAATTTGATCCCTCAACAAACGCCAGGAAAGTTATATCAATATTAAAAAATGGCATTTTTGACTTGTGTTGATATTGTATTCACACAGCGATATTATTTACAAGCGCCCACCCGCAGCCGTCAACGGTTAACCGTAGAAAACAAGATTACGACACGAAATAAAAATAAAACTACCTTAAGTGGATTTCTTTTTTGCAAGATTTACAGTGTTTTTTTCCTCAAAATCTTGTACGTTTCTTTCTCACTAAGTATTCTGGATTAGAACCCAGGCGGAATCTGGTGCCAGCATGCCAATGAAAGGATCACAGATACGACTCTGTGTAATGTATTATATAACATATCCCATTCAGACCACTTTGTCTTTATTAATAATGAAGATATATCTCAACAATTGGGCGTCATCAATCAGCGTTAATAACACTCCTTACAAAATCATTCACTGAAATCACACGCGCGATGATAATACGATCTTCTTTCAATATGATAAAAAGAAATAATATTTTAAAATGTATAAGTAAAGTCGGCTCCAAATAACATTTTTTTTTGTTTTGTACCAAGAGACGCAAATAGATTCTACGTTCCATATTCAATTTGTACGGCCGATATTATCTGGAGCAGATAATTGAGGACATCCAGCAGCGACCAAAAAAAATGACACCACTTACACACATGACTGGGTACTTTGAACCCAATATAAAAAAGGCCGACTGTTGGGTATCGTAAATCGAAACGGTTGAATCATGAAACAAATTTCCAACACACTAACGTTTCACTTGTTCTGTACAGTAACGGCCCTATAACCCGATCTCAAACAAAGCTTTTTCGCTTAACCTCCATCGTATCTCTATTTATTCAGCAGGAAAAACAATATCAGTCTCATCTTTATCTTTTACAATTGTTTCGGAAGTGATAACAAAGCTATGTTATGGCACGAACTCGACGAGATTATAACTGAATTCGGAATCTCACTCGGCACCCCGTATTGTCTATGCATAATTTATATTATCCAGTCATGTTTTATACCGCCTGTTTCATCGTTAAAAACGTTTTACATACATTACATTTGATATCACTTGGGCATCGGACAATCCAGTAGAGAAGCACTTACGACGGCCGTGCGACCTACTTTCCCCGTTTTTCGTATGAATTATTATTTACGTAGTCATTATTTCCAAACAAAAGTTCCAGATCTCGATGATTATTTATAATTGAATTTGTGTCATACGATAGGCCCTACCGTGCAATAACAATGAAAACTATGTCAAAATCGGTTGGTGCAATCACAATCTTATCGTCTTAGTAACTTATTGCCTAATCGAGAATCACTCTTTTGTCCAAGATATAATAGAATCTAAGGCTTGCGTTATATGATTTTCATTGGGTACAAAATAAACAAAGTCAATCCAATCAATGTGGTACGTTGTGTGAATCATACAATAAATTAAATCACTCGGGATATACATAACTACAATAATTGAGAATGTGGGTACTTCAGTGAGTAGGTACATAATACATATGCTTTCTCAAGGACATGTATAAAGAAAAAGGTGGAGTGGTAAACATTTTCACAAACATATATATCAATTTATATAAACTTGTATATTTTAGAGTTCTTTGTACAATTTTAAAACCTCAAGAATATAGTTCCTGTAGGTATGTATGTGAAAACTTACATAGCAATAATAAATGTCATAAACTGCATCAAAATGGCATAAGCTAAAAGTAGCTTACAATAATGCTTATCGCCTATTCAGCCTACCGACATTGGCGCCCGCAGGGGGGGCACTTCCCCCCCCACCACCAATGAAATAGTCAAATAATGTTACTTTTATTTTAAATCACTTTGTGTTAGCATAAAGAAAGTGTGGAGAGACAGAACGTTGGCCAATCTGGAGCAACACCATCGCCAGGTTGGCGACGCACCGGTGTGACGTTAGCGTCAAGCGTTACTAAAAATATTTTGCTCCCCCTAGAAAATTTTCTGCGGGCGCCCATGCCTACCGAGATACTGCAGCGCTACGGAAATATTCCTGGAGGGACGATCGCACTCTTTCAGAGCGCTTCTCCACCACCACGTGGGAAGCTTATGGCGCAGACTATGCCAATCAAATACCTCTATATCACTGCCATGGTTGCCTGGATGGAATCCCTCGTGGAGACGGGAGATGTTGAAATATCCTCCATAAACGGCTGATTTGAACACATTTTTCACTTCAATTCCGCATTGCCTATCTGTGTATTCTTATTATCTGTCTGTTATTTTATATATGGAATGTATTGCATTGCACTATCCCTGCATACATTCTGGAATAAACTCTTATTATTATTATTACAAGAAATAATAATAAATATTTATGTGAATGAATATTCTCAAATATCTAAAAGAATATAATTTTTCTAGTTTGGCAGAATTTTTCAAAAATGTATTTGATTAGTTGTAAGTAAATAAAAGAGAAAAACAAATAAAATTACGTAATGTAATAATACGTCTGACGACTTACGTGGAATCTCTCATTGAATGTAAAATAAACCGTATCGTTTCAAAACTGTAGGCTGAGCTTGTAATGAACCTACTCCATAATTGACCTTTATTAAATTGGAACGAGAAGTAGCTCGATCTCTGTTTCCGAGCGAAAGTGAGTGTTCTCTTATTGCGCAATAATTGTTTCGATCTCAGGCGAGCCGTTGCACGTTAGCGAATAAAACTCATCAGATCGTCTTACAGCATCCAACGGTCGAAGTCCAGAAATACAAACAAATGGAAATGAGGTGGACCAAGATTTCCAATCAAATATCCACAGTTTTAAGTAATTATTTAATGGGTAACCGTTGGAACCGAAGCCCAGATATAAGTACCTATATACAATTAAACAGCGTGAGTATCAGACATGGACGTTGACCTCAAGGCTTAAAGTACAAAACATTCTATCAAAAGAAGTAAAAGCGTGCATTTACGTACTTGTAAATCATTAACTCCGAAGAACAATTAACACTTTAACAGCCGCGAATTTTAATTACTGCAACACTTTGTCAGTTATTCACGAGCCTAGCTCGTGACATTTTTTGACTGTAAGACGCTGATCACGGGTACCATTCGTGATCAAGTTTCATACTGTTCATATTAAAATCGCGTGCTCTTTTCGTTATCCGCGTTATCAGAACGTGTAGATTAATGTTAGGGCTACACACACATAGCCAATTCATATACGTGAGGTAAATTATTTTGTGCGCGGGCACTTAGGACGGGTTGTTTCGGAGAATTTGAATAATTCATCAAATTTCAACGTTCATTTTCGGGATCTGTGAAAGTACTATTCAAGTTGTGATATTATATCATTAGAGGCTAGTTGCTTGGCAGAACTGAAATAAAAACAGAACTTGTAAAACTCCTTCACAGAACTTGAAAATCAAATTGAAATTTGATGAATTGTTCAAATTCTCCGAAACAACCCGTCCATAGCTAGCTCGTGGCGCACTTATGAGGCGGCGCGGGCGATGCTTCGTCCCTTCGCACCCGCATAATTAATAATAATCACAAAATATGTAAGATCAAATTATTATTTTGTTTTTGTTTTACTATTTGTATAACGATAGATGGACAACATTGTATAATTGTTTTTATATTTTATTTTACATGTTTTTATATTTTATTGTATATGTTTTTATATTTTCTTATTGATTACCACCATAATACGGGCATTTGCCTAGTTTTGGGTATTAATAAAAAATAAATTAATTAATAATAATCACAAAATATATAAGATCATATTATAATCGACTGGTCGGTGGCTGAGTTGACATCGCGTTTGGCTCCCACCCAGGTGCAGCGTGTTCAATTACTCGGCTGGCCAAGTAATTGAACACGCTCCATCACAATACATCCTCATCACAATACAAGCAACAATGTCCGCCTTCTGTGGTGGTAGTAGGAGATTTTAAAATGTTGTCGGGTTATTCGTAACCCGGAATGTTTGTCTTTCTAAATTAAAAAAAAAAACAATTATGCCAGTAACTATAATAGTTATTTTTCTATTAATCTTACAATAACGCAGTAAAACGCCGGCGAACCATAAAAAAAGCCATCTTTTAAATGGCTTTTAGGGGGGAAGTAGCGAGCGAGGCCCGTGAACGGATGCTAAAGTGTTAATACAAAGAAAATATGTGATTAATTTAATGAAGTACTGTGCACCTACTTTGATGTATGGCAGTGAGGCATGAAACTGATAGAGGAAGAATGAAAGTAGACTGAATGCTGTAGAAATGATATCCCCGAGGCGTACGTGTGGTAAAACCATGTACGATCGTGTGAGAAATGTGGAGATTAAAAGCGTTGTGAGTAAGATTAAAAAAGGGACGCTTAGAAGGTTTGGGCGTGTAGAGAGAATGAAGAATAGAATATATGACGTGAATGCGAATGGTAGAAGAGTCGGGCACGACGAGGAAGACATGGCACGATCAAGTGAACTAGTTACTCGGGCCATGTCAAGAGTAAGAATTACAGAAGATTATGTATGAGACAATGTATGAATGTGAATGAGGCAAGGAGTGTGTGCCAAGAACGAGTTATATGGCGGTCCATACTTTCTGTCGGTCTCTGCGGGGAAACGGCGTGATCGTTAGTTAGTTATTTTATTACTTATTAGTCTTATTGCTATTAGAGCGCTAATTCAATTCAGAGTAAAACATTAAGGCTACACGCAAACGGTTAGTAAACACGTATTTAAATGCTTAGATCGTACAGATTAAACAGAATATCTGTCAGACTTACGAACCATTTATCGGAATCGTAGGAAATGCGATTCCACATTGAGCAAACCGAAGTCGGTCGGATAAAACCGATTCTGTTTGTCACACAGTGTGGACATTTTGGTTTTGCATCTAATCTGACTGGTCTCTAACGAGATAAACCGCACAAGACTCGGTTGCAACTAATTCCAGATAAGGTATATTTACGGGAACAGAATTCAATTACAATACGTTCTCTGAAGCGAAACCATCTATACAAATTAGCGTGAATAACTTGATCGCGATAAACAAAGCTTGAGCTCTTAACTTCAGACAGAATTAATAATTTAAAATAAATAACAGGTTATAAAATAGCATTGATGACTCATTGGATTAGAACAAACTGCCCGGTTGGCGACAGGTTTTGGAGACTCAATGTCATTTTATATACAGTATACTCTCTCAGTAATCCGTCGCTCGATTACCTGATAAATACTATAAGCCGCCGTTATTTTTTCAAGTTGAAAGCATAAAATCAAGCTCTATTATTCAACGGTATTTTTATATCAAATGCATTATAGTAAATACAATAAGAATCATAAAATTTCACAGAAACCGTTAAAATATTTTTTGTGTATGTATTTAGAATGGTGAAAAAAACGCACACAGAAAATTTGAAGTTGAATTCTGATCTTACCCCAGGGCGATACTGAGAGTATCTTCCTATCTGGAATGTACAGCAAATATACTATATATTATTTTAAATAAATGCACTGCGAAATAATACAAATAAAATAACACTTATTTGCCCACGCAGGGATTTGAACCCGCGACCTCTGTATTGCTAATCGAAACCCTTCCTCCTTGACCACGGAGGCCGTCAAGTGTTCTACTGACATCATTTCCTCCCTCAGTATTGAGTTATATTGCACGAAAACGCATATCCAACCGACTCAAAGTCAAACGTGTATACCACTACGCTAGTACATCCTTTCTTGACACTAGGATACCATCGCAAAACTAACTCTCCAACACTGTTTGGTTCGTCTCGGGACATGATACCATCAGATGGGGTAGTGAGTACCGAACCTGACGGCGCGGACAAAACGAGGAATCGAGCGGCCGTCACCGGGCTTCGGGCTGTGTACCGTAACGGGCCTGTTCATTACGCCCGATTGTTTCCGCATCCGTACGCTGATAACAATGACAGCCGCCATGTTGGACGATGTCAATATCCCTTAGCCTGTTGTAATAATATATTTTTGTATTCTCTCCATACAATTACGAACATGGACAGGTGGCGGTGAATATCGAATACAGTGAATGTGTACCCTAAAAAATGCACATAAGTGGAAAAGAAACCTTTCAAATGCAATATGATAATAATACGAAAATAATGTTTTTTGAGAATGAGACTAAAGACGTCATTCTGAAAATGGTCGAAATGACTTCATAAATCGTCTCTCTTCACAACAATTTTCTGTCCCCTTTTCAATCCTCATAAAAAATCGATAATCTTGTTCCCTACCTCTTTTGAAAATATTTAAGCTCATAATAAAGGCTGACTTGTTTACATAAACTTCAATATTTTGTTTAGTTGAGTTTTGAAAATTGTTTTAATGTTCGTTCAGCGCGATTTCAACGAACTGCCAATACATATTCAAAACCCCCTCCGTCCTAGATCAAAGCAAAAATAATTACTTGTTAATATAACTGAAATGTTTCTGTATTATGATTGCAAAATGATATGTTATTACTTGTAGGTACATATTTGTTTTTATATAAAATGTTTGTAAGTTTGTAAAACGGGCGTTCAATAAATAAATTTAAAAAACATCAAAATGAGGGAATTTTTTTTAACTACATGTACACGATATTATAACTACCCCTTATTAATAGTAGATTGAAATCTGTTGAAATGAGATCCCTGAGGCGTATGTGTGTAAAACCATGTTCGATCGTGTGAGGAATGTGGAGATCCGCAAAGAGTGCAAGGCTGATGTAAGCGTCATGAGTAAGATTAAGAAAGGGACGCTTAGATGGTTTGGGCATGTAGAGCGAATGAGCGAAGAGAGGAGTGTAAGGAGGATATATGATGCGAATGCGAATGGTAGCAGAAGTCGGGGACACCCGAGGAAGACATGGCACGATCAAGTGAATCGGATACTCGAGTCGGGCCATGTCAAGAGTCAGAATAATAAAAGAGTATGTATGAATGTGAATGAGGAAAGAAGTGTGTGCCAAGACCGAGTTGTTTGGCGGTCCGTCCTCTCTGCCTACCCCTGCGGGGAAAAGGCGTGATGGTTAGTTAGTTAGTTATTGAGGGTAAACGGAAAATATATGTTATAATCTACGTGTTCTTAGGTGGCGCTAATTTAATTATTAAGGGAAAAAATTGTCATGCTTTTAAATATTAAGAATCATGATTGTTTGCGCATGTAAAAATGGAATATGAATATCAATAAATAGTTTTGTCCGTATAAAAACCAATTTATTTCAAGAGAGACATACAAATACATTATTGGATTGAATCACCGATACAATTTTTGTTGTTTGTTTTTGGGGTGTTATGCCGTGTTGCGCTAACTCCTTCTTTAGCCGACGTTTCGGACAGCGTTGCAGTGTCCATCATCAGGGCAGATCTGGTAGATCCGAAGATGAAAAATGCTTTTGGCCGTGAGAATCTAAAAACTAACCACCGATACAATGTTTACACGGAAGAAACTATTTATTCATACTCATATTCCGTACGTAAATGCGCACACAAATAATTCATCTCAATATTTTAAAGGATAATTTGATGAATTAAAATGATTATATTAGCGCTATCTATGAACGCGTAGATTATAGCATATGTTCTGTTTACCCTTAAGTCAAAATATTCTATTCATGGAGGAATGTTCTAATGCGTTCAATCCACGAATCAAAATAATACTGGCGGTTGAATATTTAACACGTGGAAGGTTTTTACTTGAAGCCTTGAAAAATCCATTATGTGGCCAGCGATATACCAAATATACGTTACAATGTTTCTTACAGTAAGCAGAAAAGCACTTTCAAGCAAAGTACAAAGAACAAAATGCTTCAAATAGTTGTTTATCTACTATAAGTATGTTTTCGAACTTCCCACAAGAAACTTCTGATCGATATCTCTGATATTTTATTTGAGTGCATGTGCGAAGATTATGATAAAAGTAACTCTTTAACAATGGATTCGGTTCATTCCGTTCGATCGTATGAACATAATTATCATGCATCGATTAATTCTGACTTTTAACCGGTAAACATCGAAAGTGTGTAATTGACCATCGCGAGAACCAAGTCATAACGGTTGGGTTCGATTTAATTGACCCGGCGGGTTCGATTTATGAAGAGAATAATTTATTTTTAAGAAGAATAACTCCAAAATAAAACGCTAAAAATATATATAGGCGAGTTCTAATCTTGCGGAGAAATACAATAATTCAATAAAACATAAATAAAATTGTTTATGATCGATTATCGGATTAAATCTATCGAATCGACTTCGAATCACCCGAGTATTCCATGACTCACAAAAAAAATTGAATTGAATCATTTGACTTCTTCAAACACAGCAAACTTATTTCGTCGCACCGTGTTTAATTACAAATTTTCAACACTAAGGACGGGTTGTTTCGGAGAATTTGAACAATTCACCAAATTATAACATTCATTTTCAAGTTCTGTGAAAGATTTTTTCAAGTTCTGTTTTTATTTCAGTTTTGTCAAGCAACTAGCCTACAATGATATAATAACAGAACTTAAATAGGACTTTCACAGAACCCGAAAATGAACGTTGAAATTTGATGAATTGTTCAAATTCTTCACATTTCAACGTTAATAGTCAAGTTCTGTCAAAGTTCTTTTCAGGGTCCGTTATTATTTTAGATCTGTCAAGTTACTGGCCTATAATGATTTAATAACAGAACTTGAATAGGACATTCACAGTACTCGCAAATGAACGTTGAAATTTGATGAATTGTTCAAATTCTATGAAACAACCCATCCTTAATTTTAACCACTTTTATTGTTTAAATCCCACATGTTTCGTAAGCAATGCTAATTTCTTCAAATTCAAATTACAAATATTGATTTAAAAACGAGTGAGATTACTTACGAAACATGTCGGTTGCATCTAAACAATAAAAGTGGTTAAAACTAAAGCCCAGTTGTTTCGCATAAATTCAAATGTAACAGTGTCAATAAAATTGCCATTCAGCGCTATTATATTTTTTGATATTATAAAGGAACCCCGTTAAACGCCGATTCTCGAAACGGACTTACAATCGGAATTTAACGGGGACCTTTCAACTGACCAAAAAAAAAATGGCGCTGAATGGAAATTTAGTGACAATTTTACATTTGAATTTTGCGAAAAAACTAGGCTTAAGTGTTGATTATTTTTATTAGATTAATAATACAGTAAATTTATCACTTACAAGGTAGTTTCCTTGCATTACGGTAGTTACCTCACCAAAAATCATAACTACTCGATTTGATGCAAGATGTTTGAATTTACTGGACTATTATCATTGGAACTCTAAAATATCAACCACAAATAAATTGTAAATTGGTATAAAGCAGAAACGTGAAACATATTATTATTCCGCTAAATATTCATGAATCAATTAGCCAATAAACAAAGAAACCCGTGAATGGGTTTTGTTTGAGGCATTTGCACAGGAATATCCATATTCATTACTACTCTACAATGAACAGACTACAGAATGTCGAATCAATTAAAGAAGCATTATTAATTCTTGGGTAATTGAATAATAAATGATCGCCAAATATTTACCGTCGCTTAAAAATGTGAAGCGAATTGTGAGTTTGTCTTCAACCGTGTAGAATTTCAAATTAAAATTGTATATAAAAGGATAACGTATGGTAGGTGTGAGTTTAAAGCCGAATGTCGCTCGTGCGGTGTGTTGATGTCAATAATTAATTGGTTTAGGTTTAGAACGACGCACAATGGGGCCGCGTAATGAAACGCGTTGGCAGAAACTCAGAAAGTCTTCGCTGTATTGAAAAAAGTATACTAGTTTTAAAGATAATTAAATTCGCCATAATTCTTCACAGGCGTGTCACATTTGACGCGATATTGACGGAAAGAGATTAGTTTGAACTTGAGCTTCGTGCGAGTTACTCAGTTACTTAGTTTTCGCAGTCCCGTAAATTTCAACATTTTTTAAGATTAAAAATCAAAACTTAACAAGAGTTGAGATCCAAAACAATATGCGTACGATGTCTGGGAGTATGTACTTTAATTACACTATGGTAGTTATCAATAAATAAATAAATTTAAATAAAAACAAACACCTAATTTGAACAAAAATAGGTTTAACAAAATTTACTAAACCTCGAGTAATAGAGTTTGATGTTTTACTTTGCACAAAAACGGCGCTATACAAATCATCCAAATATTATATCTATTTCGTATTTTAATATATTAGCTACTAGAATCAATTGAGAAAATTTGCTTTCAGGCACAATTTACTTCATTTCAGTGCCTGAAAGTTAGATTGTCAGTTGTCATAAAATACGATTCTAGTCAATGACGTCATATACTTTGTGCTACTGGTCTTATAATCATTGTGTTTTAGTTTAGATACATTTTCTGATGTAGTTGGTACTAGATTTTAATTATACTTAATTAAAAAGAACTCTGGCGTTATGAAATTTGAAGAAATAAATTGAAACTTATGAAAATCCGTCTTTCAGAGCTTACATAATATTGTCAACCCTTAAATAAAAAATGACTTTTTCATAAAATATCATTCTTCAGTTCTTACAGTTCTCAATTAAAAAAATGGTTGTAGTGTAGCAGATACAGTGAAACCTTTATTTTAAATAATAAAAAATGGCTTGAAAGGCACGTTACATTTGAATGTTAGAGACCCTTGCATAATATATTTTTTAAAAGTCGACCTATGCCACAATTTGAAAAATCTTCTATGCGTACCAAATATAAAAAACGTGAAAAATGCTATCTAAAACATCAGATCTATAAAGTACAGAGTAAATTTTTGTAGTAAGAAGTCACTGTAAATACCTACACCACCGATCGGACACGTATAGAAAAGCAAAATTAAAGAAATGCTTCGGTAGTAGAACCAAGTAGTGATGACGACAGTATGTTGTCACAAGATTGTGAAGACCATCTCTTCTAGGTATGTTGTAAATAAATTTCTCGAAAAAATAGCATCTGAAATGAAGTGATCATTTTGACTAACTTAATTTATATTATATTTTTGAAATTATGTTTTTTTACAAAATATGTGAGACATTCCTAAGATTTTTTAAACTCTTTTTCTTAGCTTGTCCGTACGGAAGAAAGAATTGATAAACGTTTGATGTAATTACAACCACTGATTTGATGCCAACTTTCGAGGTTGGCGGCCCCATGGTGCGACGGAATATTAAGAATGATCTGGAATACGATTTGTATCTCAAACAATCGGTTTAATGCACTGAACAGAAAATCCATAGAAGTGTGATATATACCGCGATTTCAAAGGAAATAGATATCGGCCAATTTCATTGTACAAATTTTCGGACACGCCAATGAAGTTGATTATCGGTTCAAGAAATGTGAAATGTTGATTTTTGATTGAGTTTTGAAAATCCAATTCAACGGAAGTTAGGAAACATTGAGACTTCGGGAACACGGACACGCCCACAACATACTTCCACTGATTAATCTCTTTAGTGTTTAATAGTAAAACGCACGAATCAGTTCAATATAATATCTTATATACTAGTGGTGAACAGCAGACTTCGCGTAATGTTGATTATTTCGATTTGACAGCTCGCAACGCTCACGTGCTCCGGCGGAATAAACAGGTGCTATCAAACAAGGCTACCATCTCGAAAGGATTGACCGTACACGAAAAACACAAACAAATTTATAGAAATGCAAAGTGGTCAACTTAAAACAGGACTTCGCAAATCTCAGTCAATTAATTGCTCTGCTATAACAGAATGATTCAACCACTAAATACCCGCTTCAGAGATCAAAGAATATTTGTTGTTGTTTTAAGTTTTGCAATATCTATAATTATTATTGTCATAATTATCATAAATTCATTATCATTACTTACAACCAAGATGAAAAAAAAACCCGGTCACGGAAAAATTACCTTTGCAGCTCTATTTTAAGCATCTTGCCCAAACCAGCATTTTCACAATACGGTAGAAGGCAAAGATATTAGACTAATATCTTTGGTAGAAGGCTTTGGCATATGAGTATTTTTGAACGTTTCACCATTCTCTGCTAATTTCATGTTGTTGTTGAAATTTCTCAGAATAATTATTTAGCTCCGCTTGGCGCTCCTCGATGTGGGGAGTGATTCAAAAATAATAATGGATTCTATGAAATTCTCCACATTTCCCCCCAACCTAATTATTAAACTAGCAAAGTAGCATAGGATTCGGTCAACCATAATTTGGGTTTTCTAACAAGTTTTTGGCGCAAACGATGCAAAAACATCGTAAACAAAAAAATTGTTTATTTTTATGAATTAACTTATTTATTTATTAATGTCGTCTATGAAACGGTTATGCACCAATATATTAGGGAGAAGTTCACAAACTTGAGGTACGTGTAAAAGTCAAGGGGGCAGTTTTACTATTTTGTGATATTGATCAAAACAAGAACAGCTAAATTGTCTGTAAGTGACGTTGAAAATTGTCGATGGTCAATGCAGAACAGTTAAGTTGAGTCGCTCTGTTGAACGGCGCGTTCTGACGGGCAGAAAGAAGTCCTCGCTTTCGGAGAAATAAAAAAGTGCATAAGATTCTTGGTGACCGGGTATCTCATGAAAATGACAGTTCAACACACCTACAAAAAGTGATAATAAAGTCGTGAAAAGTGATGAAACAAAAACTAGGTTAAATAGGTTACATAGGTAACTATTTAACCTAGTTTTGATTTCATCACTTTTAATGACTCAATATAACTTTTTAAAGGTGTCTTTAATTTTCATTTTGATGAAGGGATTCTTCTACGAGTATACTTGTTAGGCACATATAAGTTAACCTCTTTCAATATAGGTGGACTAAGTATAGTTCCAGAAGTAAGTTTAAAAAAATATTTAACTAAAAAAATTTCGGCGTTCTTCTAAGGTGTTGAAATCGAGCACTTCTGTTAAGAAATAGGATGGATACAGGAATGGATGGTACGTATATTCTCTCATATACAGAAAACACATAAACCTCTTTTGTACTTTCATATAGGTAATGTTTTCGTTAACATGATTTTCCCAATTCCCGTATGGTAGTCCAGTTTGGGAATAAAAATTCCCAAAAGTAAATATTTTTTAACCATTGTTCATAAAAATATATTAAAATCACGGTCATAAAACTTTGCAACCACTGATAAATCTATTAAGTGTGATGTGGGCTTACCTGTGCGCCGAATAAAGCCCAATTATATCTTATTTCAGGTGAAATTGATCAAATATTTTAAAATATCGAAAGTTTTTCTTGAACAAATAATCAATTTTAATAGCCTGTCTAGGGCCTACGAGTCGAAAGGTCTTATGTAAATTGGCGACTGTTTCAAATCTTCACAGATCACACTTCTATTGTTTTCTGTTCAGTGGCAACGTAATGTTATTATGATTTATAATTTGCATAGACTATGAAAATATGCAGAACTAAAATCCAATCTAACGTATTTGATTGCAAGAAATGGCGTCACTGCACTAAACCTAACAATCTATAAATAACAGATTGATTACAAAAATATTTGTTTTCCCGATGTTATAATAAATGAATTAATTACGTATTGTTCTCGCTGTTTACATAATTTAAAGTTTACCATTTCGGAAATAGATTAGCATGTCGTCTGAATGCTAATTAGCAAATCCGTTGCAGAATAGCTGTAATTGAAGTGATGGTTATAAATAAACGAAACAAATGACATTTACACTTAATTCTCAGGAGAGATACTTGCAGGCATAACGTAGAGGGGTATGTGGGAGTTCATAGTACAGAAGTATAAACTATTATTTATGTTCTGAGGTCTCGGGTTAACTAGACGAGATTCACGCTGTCTAAAAATAAACCATGCATTCTGTGTGCCAGGAAACAGCCGATTCACATATTAATATAATAAATTTATATGATTGAAATCACAACACTAATAACGCTGACGGAAAAGATAAAAATTCGCACAATTGTGATTAATTTCAGAGTTAGATAGCAAATATATATCTTGGTGGTTTTTTAATGCCCTTTCTCCTTATTGAATAACGTTTCGGACAGCCCCGCAGTGCCAAAAAAAGGTTATGTTTAGTATAACGACCCACTTGACCTAAGTAATCGGCGAAATCCTTACCCCCGGACCAAGTCGGTGGTCAAATCTAGGTGGTCAAATCTAGCAAGTAAAAAATAATTAAATTTAATATTTTTTTCATCCAAAAACAAATGTTTTTATTTTTTTATTTTGCACATCGTTCCATTTCAGGAGACTCTCTCGGAATCGCTTTAGTAAGATACCACTATTAAGAATCGAGACATTGCTTGGTATGTTTCTACGACACAAGTATTGAAACATAGTAACTACCTACCAAAAAGTTACTAATTTCCAAAATATGAATATAAAAGAAGTTTCTCGGTCTATATTAATTGCGTGTAGTGGTACTGTTATAATGTGGTATACGCATTACGCACTTTTTTTTCTTCAAAAAGAGGTTTGATGGGTGTAGTTGAGTGTGACAGTAACATTATACCACATTTTCTATTAGGAAGCTGTCATGATCACGCGGCTGTCAGCTGTCAAGATGACAGATCCCGTACAAAGAAATGATATTCCGCGGCAGCTCCCCGAATGATCTAACCCCCTCTCCTGCCGTAGGGATAGCTTCAAGTGACACTTAAACATATATAATCTGCATAGGCCACACCCATAAACAATTGATGCGTATAGCGTAGTCTGACACAGGCTTAGTCAAATTCTTAATTTACAAAAAAAATGTATATAAAAATATATACGCCCTCGGCTAATTTGACTAATAAAAAATAAATAAACATATTGTTAAAAAGAGCCAATTTAACGTGGTTAAAAACCAACCGCCTGAAGGTAAACGTAAAATAATTTATTTACAGTGTTAAATACACAGTTTATATAATAAAATTTTGATCACTCAATTGCATGGCGTACGTAGATACGGATTAAAAGCTCTGTGGTTGGCTTCCTGAAAATTGGCACCGCTATACTTGAACGTTCAACGCTACCTAAGTAACTTGGGCAAATAATTCTGTTTAATGCATTCACATCGAAGATGTAGTGTGCTTACACAAGGCAATAGTACCTTGTTTGGCCAAAGTTTCCGCGAGGTGACCCGAAGGTGGGCTGACTGGATGGGCGGAAATGTAATTACCAGTAAGCATACAATTCAAACTATGTAGTACAAGTGCAAACGATGCTTGAATATATGGCCGCCGTAGAAAAAGAGAGATCCATGTAACCTTTTAGCTAAAATTGTCTTTATTTTGTGGAATTTATTGTCAACAGCTTTCGCCGGCCGGTGTACTTTAATAGAACTGTCTTATAAATCATACTAGCTATACCCCGCCATGCGTTGCTGTGTCTCATTCTGTCTGTGCAGATAAAGAAACAATAACGCGTGTTGCTTTTGCGTCCAACAGATGGCACTGTCTTTAAAAAAAAGTCTGTTTGTTCAACAGATTGCGCTGTTTTAGAAAAAAACATGTTTGTCCAACAAATGGCGGTGTTTTTCACAGGTGACATCTATATAATATAGTTTTGGACTTCAATTTAAAATATCGTCATTTTATTGGTCTACTGCTAAATATGAACACCCTTACTAATAAACGCGTTTTAAATTAGTAAAGCCCAAATACAGGGTTTTCCAATAAGAGGTGTTATTTTGATATTCAATCGTAAAAGATCAATGGTTTCGTTGCTTGTGTGGCACGTAGCGCCGACTTGTTGAAAGTAAACGTTGTCCAGATCAATACCATCCAATTCCGGCCATAAAAAATCATTAATCATCTCTCGATGGCACAATCCGTTCACCGTAACTGTTGCTCCAGCCTCGTTTTCGAAAAAGTAAGGTCCAATGACTCCGCCGGACCATAAACCGCACCAAACAGTCACACGTTGAGGATAGAGAGGCTTTTCAACAATAACTCTTGGGTTTTCCGAGCCCCAGATGCGACAATTTTGCTTGTTGACGAAGCCACCGAGGTGGGCCTCATCACTCAAGATGATTTGCATTTGATTCACTCAAGTGAATTTTAATAATTCAATGCGTTGTTGACGCGTGTATTGTTCCATTTTTATTAATGGCGTAGTTTCTACTTGTCAAATGTCAAAAAATGACAGCTTCAAAAGTAACATCTACCGAAATAGCGGGCTATTCAAAATAACACCTCTTATTGGAAAACCCTATATTTATAAAGCTAATAAATATATAAAATACCCACAGCTGCTGATTTTGCTATTTGCTCAATTCCATTTCATTTCACCATCATTTTTTGATCAAACAATGGCTGGACCTCAATTAGAATAGACAAAAAAAAACAAAAATCACTTATTGTGAATAACACAGTTACGCACAGTGTCGCGAAAAGGTGTTTTTGCAGACATGGTCTGTTTATGAGATAACTGTTTAATATTTTTTCATTAAATTTTTTAAAATCCTTCTAGATAAATTTAGCATTAAGAAAAACTAAATTGGGTTCCTGAAATTAAGGTTAAGGTACTGTAAAAATTGTGAAACATGGAAATTGTGTTATTTTATGTTAATTTATAGTACGTAATAAAAAATATTATATTGGTTTTTCATAAATTTTTTTACACATTATGTTCTGTATGGACTAGCATAGGTAAAATAGGTGCACACAAATAAGGCGTAGGTACTAAATTGAACGGAAACATCTCTCTCGGAAACAAAGCTGACTCTGCTGAATATTTTGTTAATGCACTCTTGGGAAAATGATATTATATTTGTAGAATGTAAAGAAAAAAAAATTGAAACATAAAATATTTTTTAGGTAAGTAAGTACCTAATATAAATTTGGTGTGTTAAAATTTAATTTAATTTTATAATACCTAATGAAAATGTTTTTTAAAAGAGACAAAGTAGAGGAAAATATGTAAATAATAAAAGTTAGTAGACATAAATAAAAATAAAAAATAATAAAAATTATCTCTCCAAATAGAGTAAAGATAATAAAAAACTAACTTCCTGCATATATCCGCAGCTGATTTTGCAACCTCTTACTACAATAGTTATGGATACAATAGGTGGACAAACTATATTTTTGTTTAAAAAAGATTCATCTCTATTTTCAAGATCGTAAAAATTCCATAAAGTATGAAATTTAAAATAAAAATGTGGAAGAAAATGTATACAGTAAAATCCAAAAGTTGAATTACATATTAAATAAACAATATTAATGATAGGACCCTTCGAAATCAACCAAAAACTATCAAAATAATTCAAAATTATCTCGTCAAATAGAGTAAGGCTAATAAAAACTAACTTTCCGCAAATATCCGCAGCTGAAATTGCAACCACCTGGTTAAAGCATGAAATATGTTTTTTTAAATGTAGACAGAAAAAAACTAGAAGATGTTTTACACATAAAATAGACAATATTAACGATACGAGCCTTCGAAATTAAACAAAAAAACTTTTAAATTACTTCAAGTAGAGTCAAGTTTGACCCACGACTATGTCCATGCAGGTTGCATAAAAAAATTACATTCAAATCATATCAACATGTAACAGAGGTTAATTCATACAAATAAATTATTATTCATTAATTAGCGTACTGCTGAGCGAAAATTACGGTCTGTCACGTTGGTAACATCGACTTTAATCAAAGTGGTCACTCAGTTTGATTGGCCAAAGCACCCGAAAAAACTTTTAGCATTTTTTTTACTGCATAGTAAAAATTACTTGGACAACTTCTGTTATAAGCCAGCGATATCGAGTTTTCTGTAAGAGTGTGTTCAGTCACACCCCTAAGGGAGTGTGCAGTAATTCAAACGCTGCTTAACGGAATACTGGTGTTCCTTGCTTAGAGAAACTACAAACAACCCTCCATATTTCCATTTCAAGTGGACGGGTATAAGTGGCAAACATGGGCCACAATGTAGGAACAACCTCATTGTATTGGCGACGGCAGTTTGTCCGGTGAATTATTGACGTCAACCGCTGCAGTTGTTGCGTGCTTACCCTAACCTACCACAGTTGTTGGAAAAGCTTAATCAAGGGGATAAAGCTAATCTCAAATTGAATAAACTACAAATGAAAGAGGGTTAGAGTTTTGCAATTATTCAGTATACTCGTCAAATCATTATAGTATCGTACATTGTTCCGCTTAAATATAACAATATCAAATTAAGGTTAATCAAGTTACCGTAAACCAGGGTTACTCTGCATCACTTTTTAGTAATTATTTACTAGAATTGTATGTTTTAGACTTTGAGTAGTATTATTGAAATATAACGGTAAGATAATATGAGGTATGAAAAACAACTTATTATAGATATTTTTGTATTTTAGTGTACTTGGTAGTTCCATAAATTAGTTATTGTTTTTTGATGATGTAAAGTAACTTCTGTGAGGGGGTGACTTTGCACTATTTTTTGTATGTCCCTATTACCTTATTGGATACCGCATACTGATGCAACGTAATGTCATACAAATTTGTAAGAATCTTTATTGTGCAAAGTTCTCCGTAATACAACGTTTAGTTGAAAATTGGGAAAAAAAATCGTTAATACAATACACGAATCTGCGTGCATTGATAACTTTCTGAGTGGTGCGATAGAGAGCAAGAGGGGTACAGGGTTTCGCACACCGTGCCACGATCCGGGCGGCGGTCTGCCGGCTGTAATGGACGCAGCATGAGTTTTATGGGTGGCCAATGGCTTTTCCTCGTTTTCAGCACTAATACATAATGTTTTTCTTATGTCCATGTGTTCATGTATGTACCATTAGTAAAATGATTTATATAGTATTAAATTCAATGTGAAGTATTCATTTTTATCTAACTGAAAAATGGCTAAATTCTAAATCGGTACACTAGTACACAGTTAAATAGTACCAGAGCTTGAGGGATTCTCTAGCACCGTAAGGGAAGGATTAATAATCATACATAAGAAGGCTGTGAGGGCAATACATTTTTTTTATCCAACGACAAAGCGTGATTATTATGGGAATAAATTTGATTCAAAATATGCGTGAATATACCTTCGCATTCGCAGACCAAAAAAAGTAGGAAAAATGTGAAAATGTAATCCGTATTTCATATATTCTGCTGACGACATGTTCAGGTTTTACACCAACACATCTACCTATTCGTTTCTTTACACTAACGTCGGTATTTGGCATAAAAACTTAAAACGATCCGGGTAACGGTTCACGAATATTATCGCCTTCCGACAACGGAATGACTCCTACCTGAAACGACTGATGATGCAATCAACCTTTGAGAATAGCTTAATAATCTGCACTACATCAGTGAATCACGGTTCGCAGAACTTCTGTGGCACACTCAAACGACTGCCTAAGGTCGGTTACTTTATTTATTTTAGCACGTTATATCCATTATACATATTATTTAATTATTCAGATACACTATGGAGTGGGTTCAACACAGAATAGAACACAACAATCCACCATAATAAAACATATTATGTACCCGCAGTAAATTTAATGAACAACGTAGTTATTTAATTACAGAAGTCATCAGTAGGTTTCTTCATATAATTTTTAGAAAATATATTTTATACCGATGACAAAGAAAAATGCAACAATATCTGTGAACAGTGAAAAAGATGAAAAATTTTCAATAATCAATCAACATGATATTATTATGTGAATAACAAGGAAAAAAAACTATGGGGGATACTGAACGTAAAAAACATAATACCGAGATAATAAATACCTAAACAATAAGCAACTGTGTCGGGTTTTCACAAGACGTGTTAAATAATTGACTGGTGAATTAGGATAAAATATTAATTTGTAAAAATGTCAATTATGGCGTTCTTCATACATAGTATATCTTCGATAATTGTTAGTTTATGGAACACTGTTTGGCTTTTACAATTTTCTAACGTTATCTAGGATTTAAAACCTCATAATAATATGACCCCTCAAATTTTTCACAACCCGATATTGTGTTTAGGCGAAAGAAAAAGATTTGTATAGCATCATGAGTAATGTAGTAATTTAATGGTGAAGTGATATTGTGTTTAGGCGAAAGAAAAAAGATTTATATAGCATCATCAGTAATGTAGTAATTTAATGGTGAAGTAACACATGGTGTATAATGGTATTATTATCTAGAGATCAACGACGAAAGTGTAAGTGAAACGAAACGTTGGGCTATTGGACTAAATGGAACATTTATTTCCATTAAAATTTGTATTGAAGGCAAAATCAAGTCAATGTAATAAATTGTGACTATCATAATAAATATATATTATATATTCGGACCGTTCTATTCTTCTCCTTTCGTATGGTGGGGGGGTCAGAGGGGGACAACTAGGTCTGCGAGCCATTCTAGGGCCTCAGGCGTCGCCATGTGAACCTCATCAATCCCGCAGGGGAATTAATGGAGCGGGCATTCGTTGACCACATGTTCGGTGGTCTGCACCGCACCACATTCACACATCGCCGACTCTGTAAGGCCCCATCTGTGCATCATATGGGCACAGCGGCGATGGGAGCACCTTAACCAATTGATGGCGGACCACGTTAAGCCGATGCACTACGTCGCACACTGGGGCAAGAGTGATGAAAAACGCCCTTTATTCACAGGGACGTTTTTAAGAGAAAATTTGAATGTGGAAAGGAAGGTTATAAAAAAACAAAAATTTTAAATACATAATATATGTAAACTTTACTATGTACATATTTTATATTCACGATTTAAATAAATAAATATTAAAACAAAAAAATCAATTCTCTTTATCCGACTTGATTGAGTAAAAATCATTATCATCATCACCATCATCAAAACTACCATCATCACGATCATCATAACAATCGTAATCGTCACTATCATCATCATCATCCTGAGTACTTGAATAATTTTCACCTGTCGGCTGTAATGATGGAGCCATTAGCAGTTCTACCGCTTCTATGGGGAGTGTGGTCAACTTTTTTTTGGCTGCTTTCTTTTGCTCGCAAAGGATCTGATAACAAAAATAACAAATTGAAAACATATTTTATAATTCCTTAGAATTGAGTGTACGTATTACATTGCCCTGAGCGAAGACCAAACGATTGAGTATTGTCTGCAAATCATCATGAACTGAAATATCACTAACATTGATTTTTGCAGTCACTGGGTAACATTACTTTTATGCGGCCTGTACAATTTTATAAGACGGGTATAGTTTTGGAGCATTTGATCTTATTACGTTGTATTGGTGTCGAGATAATCCCGCTTCCAATACGAGTGCTACAGCATCCTCTCCTGACATAGTAATTGTTTCAAGAGACTTTCTATAAGCTACTTTTACTGGGACTTGATAATTCCGATAAAATATCAGTGATAGCTATAGACGCCTCTGTGTGTCCTGTAGTTCTAAGTTCCATATGTGTGGCATAAATTAATTCAGTTAGAGGAGTAGACTTTCTCAAATCCAGAGTCTTTTGTCGTTTCATTCGTTTTGTACTCTGATCAAAGGTAATTTTCGGGCGACCGGGACCACCGCGTTTTAGTGTAAGATTCGGAAAATAAATTGATGAATCCAGCAATGTTTTATTTTTCTCCAGAAATCTTACTTCAATCCGGTGCGCTGCTACCCATTGTGAATAGTGTTCCGATTTGAAGCGATTTATCCTTCTCGAAATATGTTTTCTGGGATCACCGATGCATCCTGTCCTCATCTCCGTTTCCTTGTGCAGCGAATTTAGCTGATCTGGAATGTGTAGGTATCCAGAGTTCTTCATTATTGTGAATAATTGTCGTCTTGTCATGAATAAGGTATCAGAATTCACACCTGTGTGAAAAAAAGAAAATGAATAATTTCTCCGCTCGGTTCACGTAGTGCTGTATTTGTCACGAAGCATAAAAAACCGCTGAATTGCGTTGTGCTATATCTGTCACCAACTGACACGACTCTTTCTCTCAGAAAACGCGTTCTATCTTTGTTCTATTATGACCAGATATGTGGTATAAACAGTTTTAGGAAGGGAGACCATGAAGTTTTATCTTTGAGCTACACTTTACCACTTTACGTCCAAAAAATGGAAATTGAATGTCGGTAACGATTATTTTGAAATAAATCTCTATTCTGACAGGTTTTGTAACTAACATGATATCAAATTGTCTGATCCCGAGTTTTTAAAAAAACTGTTCATTTTAATTATAGCTCCCGATCACATTAAAATAATTCATTACTTAAAAAATTGTACATATGTGCAAGATTTTAAAAGTGATTCGTAAATAACAATAGTTACTGGTCCTAAAAGTGTTTGAATGATAGCCCGGAGGTGCCCGGAGCTCAACTAATCTCTAAAAGAATATCAATTTTTTAAAAATCACGACTAAATTTTTATATATATTTGATAAACAATTTTTTCTATTAAAATAATTAATAATGTTCAAAATATAATGTGAAAAAATAAGATAAATACCTGAACATGATGGTTCCATACTCACTTTTGGGATTCGTAATAGGTGTCTTCCGAAATAAATACTTGAACTTGAGGTTTATGCTGGCACTTGTAAACGGCGTATTATCTGCACGAGTGTTCATTCTGTAGTGAGCGGTGTCACAGGTAGAAGGGTATGGTCAAAGGTTTCTACCTACTATATAATAATGCTCCAACTATCGAGGTACCTCGAAACAAATGAATCGACATCGTACTATTGAATTTATTTTTTTTGTTTATTGTATCAACTTCTGGTATTTGGCCCCAGTGTGCGTCGTGTAATATTTTAAATTGAGCCGCTATCAATAACAACTCTTACGTATATTGCGATAAGGTTTAAATTCCCGCTTAATACCATCCGCCTGTTTTGATTTATTCAAGAAAAAAACATGACCAAAAAGTGCCTTTGATTTTATTTTGTGGATTGATGTTCAGGCATAAATTTTTTTTTTTTCGATCATTGTATAAATAACTTAATTATCCACATTATACAATAAAATCATAACCGAAAATGGGTTCGTAAGTAGGAGACTTTGAACTTTAAAGCAGTTTTCATAGGCCTTTAAGTTATTTTTTTCTGGGCTTATAAAAAGACTTATCTAAAAAATACTCGATTATTTCAAAGTCCAAGATGTATTCTACTCGCAGTATTTAATTAAAGCATCTGAAACATTTCTAGGCGACCAAATTTTCAAACCAAAAACACATGATTTTGCATTACTACGTATGGCATCGCCTTAATGTTTAACTATTATTGCTTGTTACTTGTTCGCACTTGTCTAGCCCATTCGTCGCACGCATCTGGGAGTCTGGACAAGCCTATTGAAAAGCCGAAGTTCTTCAAGCATGTACTACTTGTGCTTAATATACAATTTCTACGAAATATAATTATACCCTAGCCAATTCGATCAGAGTGTGGAATGCAACATATAATTGGTTTGACTTTGGGTTGGACATAAATTTGAGATTTTTAATAAATATCGTGCCAATTTATTTCAGTTTTTAGGTTTAATGAGATAACAACGTTTACTAAAATTATGACATTTAATTAAGTCATAAAAACTTCTATGAAGCAACGAATTTGACCTCCACAATAACACATCATACATTTACTTAGATAATTAAAGTATTCTAGGCGTGCTTTGCTTATTTAAAATTACTATACAATATAAATAACCTTAGGTAGAAGCTACTTTATTCAATGTCAATTGAGACATGCATGAATGCAGAAGTGACTAATACAGAATTATATAAGCAGAAGTATTTTAATCACATCATCAGAGATCAAAAGTGATTAGCTAAAAGTAGCGTATGAAGATAATAAAGGCATTACTCCGTTGTAACATCTCTCTTTCTCATATACGATGCACGTATATTAGATAGTATAAGAATACTGGTGTAGATGTTTTACCGCTGAGAGCTCCACTGTAAAGCTATTTCATATACGTGCGTCGTAAAGCAAATGTCAAAAAATAGGTCGCGAAATATAACAGTTCATTGTTATGAATCCTGTTTGAATAGTTTTAATATTCAGAGTGGAATAATAAATGTGACATGGATAATCAGTGTAAACGGTAACGACAGCATGTTATGTTGACTTTACAATCTTTAAACCACTTGGTCACCACAAATTTTAAATTATGTAACGGAATAATAATCTTTGAATGGCTCAGCAGTAGCTGTTGTGTGACTAATGGACTAAAGGAGTAAGGTTTATTCGTCATTCGAGCCAAATAATAATCTCTACCACGAATTTCTTGCTGTTTTACGTAGTGGGTAAATGTTTAAAGACGTACAAATCTAAAAACACTTGAAGTGTGATCTACATTGATTGTAAAGAAAATTGGTCGCCGATATAAACAAGACATTTTAACCTCTAGGCCCCAAACGGGACAGTAAAATTGTAAAAACAAAATTAAGAATTCGATATATGAAAATTTTCACCAGTTGGACGGCCTTCGTGGTTACGATCCTTGGCTACGAATCCGGAAGTCGCGGGTTCAAATCCCAATATATATGCAGTATATTTGAGGCACGTTCCGGAGTCAGATACTTTCTATATCGCCCCGGTGAAAGACGATAATTTATAATGGAAACGTTGCTTGAAATGGCTTTAGCCGTATTTGGTGACCATATCCGAATAGCCAGGTACTTCTCCAGCTAAGTTTTCTCCATCTCCTTCCTCTACCTACTACCTTCAGTCTGACAACATACCCCAATGGGGTATTTTCACAAACTATGAATACCACTAAAAAGAGTGGAAGATATTAAGTTTATTTTTATGATTATGACTATAGTAATAAGAATATATATTTTTAATATATTCGTTCATAATTATTAATTTAAAAACGATCTAAAACCTAACATTCAGAAAGGGTTCCAACCGGATACGTCATTACGACGTAGAAAACGCCACTGGCTGGTAAGATGTTTGTCAACGCGGCCATATTCATCAATAAAAACGAACATGTCGTTTAGGCGGAAATCGAAAATGACACATTTTAAATCATCAAATAAATTTCAATCGACATAAAAATAAAATAAAAATGCCTTCATTATCGTAATTTTTATCGAGAATAAAAACAAAAACAGTGAAAATACCCTGTAGGGGATGCCATAGTCACCAGTCACCACTGGCTTCAGGCGGTTGGGAGCAGTTGTGCGATTTTGGTAAAAAATACTTTACTTCGGGAACACACGCTCACAATACTATTCCATCGGTTTCTCTGTCTACAAAGATATCTGCACAGGCGGCCAAAACAGAAGGACTGACGAACGAAATAAATAATTTTTAAAAATCTATTGATTTTTTACTTTGTATCCACAGCGGCGACACTCTCGACTGTATATTTAGTACTTAGCAATTTGAATAAAAGTTCCCAGACAACCCCCACGCCATTTTCTGAAAACGTCTGGAAGGGAAGATGTCCCACTCCCATACTCCAACTTCCCAGCCAGTTGTATGGATAAATCATAACATTCATAACGCAGTAGGTACACAACTAGTAGTTCTGTGAACCTCGACTCAGAAAAATAATATATCTAATTTTCTCTTATATTAAATTAAAACCAAAGTATCTTCCGAAATCATAAGATTTGTGCGTAAGTATTTAAATACCTACCTTAGTATTTAATTAATAAACACGACGATCCGACGATCGATCACATTTGAAAAAATAATTTGTCCCAAATTAGAACCCGTCATGTACTAACGCTAAATTTTCACCGTGCATCAGGTTGATTATATTTTCGTTGTAACTTAGTTGTTTTTTTTGCTAAATTATGTTTTTGTAAATTGTACTGTTTTACCTGATGTTTTCAAATGTTTTTTTAATGGTATATAATCTACAGTAAGTACGGCTACTTATATGAAGAGAAATGTTTCTTTTGACTGTGCCTATCGGCTACTGCTGCGCACAAGAGGTTAAAACGGCCACCATATTAAACAAATAGTCGAGTAGTCTAAATTAAAACAGTCAATAATTTATATTATAGAATCTAGGATCTTGCATTCGGCAAACTAGCGAATCAGCACATTCGTATAGTTTTTTATAATGATGCAATTTCTCTACAGTGGTATGTATGTGCTTCAGAAGAGACGTGTATTGTATCACGCAGTTTTGAAACATTATGGTGTAATAATAATAATAATACTTGGATGACTTGTATAGCGCCGTTTTTGTGCAAAAACACCTCAAGGGCGCTGTAATTTGTGTAATTTATAAAGTGACGAATATAACGAATATCAGGTATCTTTCTTATCAATAATTGCTGTCAAATGATGCGGTTATCAAATAGTAAAATAAATAAATTGAAATCATGCCTCAGTGTAAATTAATACAGCGCTTTTTCATATGCACCTTGAAAATAAATTCAAGTAGAAAAATCTACATATCTTGGTCACATTATTAAAATTAAAAAATTAACGGTCTCCTTCAACATGGTGTGAAATAAAATGAAGAAACTTAGGAAAAACGTGAAATCGAAAAATGGTTATTGAGGAGCGTTTTCACAAGCAAAAATATCTACCCTAAAATGTTTTTTTATAATTCTTATTATCCATGTATTTGTCTACAAAATTTAGACTAATTTAAAAAAAGCAATATATTTAAATGTTTTACTGTGTAAAGAAAATTATCATTTTCACGTGAAATACCTACATCTACATAAATGCGAAAAAAGTAGGTAGGTATGTAATGTAAAAGTTTTTGTCGATATTTATTTCTCTTTGTGAAAACACTATTTTACTCATTAGTGGACAGTTGACAAAATAAAGGTTGTTCTCCCTCTCGTGGTCTGAATTACTTTATAATATAGCATAGAAGTCAATAATATTTGGACATGTTATGTAGGGTACGTACACCACATTTCGACCAATTGCAAACAATAAATCAGGAGGTTTGTAAATAAATGAAAACTAAATGCATTTTTCCCGCAACTCCTGAAAATTCCATAACTCCAATTACCGCCGACAGAAGCAATTCATTACTTAGTTGTCACAAACAATGAAAGCGCATCTGCCATCAGGGCACCCGACGTGACACGAGTCCGTGACATCTGAACATGACAGTTGTATCGTTGAAACGTATAATTTTAATTGCAAATAACAGTCAAAAGCGTGCAACTGTACCTACTTATGCAACATTGTAATGTACATTAAACGATAATTAAAATAAATAAAGCAAACATTCATTTTGATTTATCTTACGAAAATAATTTATATGAACCACTTCAATGTGCGATTTGATATTATGTTGATAAATGTATTTCAAATAATATTGTCTATCAGATTCAAGTAATCCATTAATATTATTTTTTTTTAAATATCTTATACAATTACAAATCTTAATTGAATACATTTAAGATATTACATAATATAATATTTGCAAAAAAATATGCACAAATATATAAAAAAGAGAAATCAAAAAATATGTTTATAAAAATCAGGCAGTGGTAAAGATCGCGTCAATGGGAAGAAACTCTTTCATGAATCAACAGGATTTCCCTTTTGAATCTCTTATCGATGACGCTAAATAATATAAGATTTAGTTCAGGAGCAATATACTCCTTTTCACCGGGAGAATCATTAGCGGGTTGGTCCTACAAGCAGGAATGATGACGCTGTCTAAGATAGTCATCGGGATCATGGAGACTCACTTGCTAGAGTTCTCTATTTAGCCTCGCAGCCGTTTGAATAAGTTGTGGTGGCATACCCCTCCCATCTGAGCTGTACGAAGTCAAAAGTATCGTCAGGATAGTGGCCGCACTCCCTCATGTAGAGAAACTGCAGAAACTTTTTTTAACCTTCTCTAACATGAGGGAGCACACCACCTCATGTGGATTCCAGATAGCCGAACAACTCTCCAGCCGACTACCAAGTACGGGTATCGGCGTTGACATCGACTGAAAGTTTATTCAACAAATCTCAAGCTTTCACAGTCCACGACTTCGGTAAATATGTAAAAATAGCAATCTTCATATATTTCAATGCGATCCGCTTAACCCCTGGGTGCGGTATGTAGATAAATCGGCATGACCCTTTATGCACCTTGAGTGCATAAAGGGTCATATTTATGTGTCATAGAAAACGTCTCGCGTTATGTATCGGTACCAAACTTGGTCACCGCAATAAGAAACATCATTGGAAGTATTCGCAACACCTTTTTTTTATCTGACATGTTTTTGTACAAACATAACGGGGAAACAGCGTCATAAAAATTTATTTAAAAAATATCCTTACTTTACTTTTGCGTGGGTTATTAACACTTCTCACGAAACTATGAAAAAACAATAAACACACCTAAAGAGTTAAATCGGATAAGTAAACCTAACTACAGTTTTAGTTATTTTTAATTACATTTGAAGTCCTATAAAAAATGTGCAGTAAAAAAAAGAGTATTTTACTTTATGAAAAACGCAATGCAGGCAAGGATCATTATGAATATGGAATAAATTATGACTCAGAGTAAAAACATTAATTGAACATTGTGGGAAAAAAATAATAAACATTTATGTCTAATTTCCTCGTCACGCGCTGAATATTGCGTTGATAAGGTATTGAATATTATCCAGAACTTTCTACAATTTCATTGGAAGACCGACAAAGTTTATAAGCGAATCATTACATCATTTTTAAATTATAGGTGCTTAGCAGCCATTTGATTATTATCTGCGTAAGCATTGAGCAATGCTGGGGACACATTATAGAAATATGAAATAATTTGTTCTTGATCAAATTGTTGTGTACTTAAAAAAATAATTAATTTGACAATCCAGCGTGAACCAATATAGATCAATTATTTTTCAATTCTCTCACCTAAACAGTTTAAATGTGCATATCTGACCTTTTACCAACTAATTTATGAATAATAATTTATGTCCGAAAAGAAGAGTTATAATACATCATGTATGTATAATGTATATATAATGTATATAGATTTGTGTCTAGGTTACGGAACAAAGACTACGTCGTATGAATATAAATTAGTATCACACGAGATGAGACCCTGTTCAAAATTTGACAAATTATCCCTTGAATTTCTATTCCAACCACTCTCCTCAGAGACAAATCGATCAAGTACGTTCCGAGGGTAGAAATTACATGAGATCATTACGTTGAAACTTAAATAACAAATATTATAACACACAAAATCATAAGTCATAATATTTCATACGGGGCCAGTATATCAGTGTACTTGGGAATATTACGAGTTTTATGACGAGCTTAGCACGTAATCCGTATCTGTGTCGTAAGCATAGATATCACCAATATACACGTTTATCTGTGATTTTAATAAAGGGGTGTGTTTCTTTGAAAACCAAACTGTCATCAAGGTGTCACCCTTGGTCACCAAACGTCAACGACCACTGTTTATTTTAACGCCGGTTTTTACGAGTTGATTTTTGATAAAGTCCCCCACAGCAATCACCACGGTGCCATGTGCGGGGAAACTAATTGTAAATCGTATTGGTTTTGCTAGTCATTGCAGTATGTGTGGATTTATAAAGAACTAACCGTTGAAAACAAACTACGTTCTCACACTGAAACTTTAAAAATCCCTCGTACACTAAACATACCAGATCCTTTATAAATCCTGGTAAAAAGATTTAATAATAATAACATTTTTATTCCAGGATGAGGGGAGGTTAGTGCAATCCCACATGTCCCATATAGATATACATATTGATTGTATAATAGAAATATGAACATAACGATTGTTTATTTTTTAAATAACTTTTTCAGCGAGGCGAAAGTAATAATAATAATAAATTTATTTCACATAAAAATCATACAATAAAACATGACGAAACTTTGACTAGCCAACTAGGAATGGATCCTGTTTTAGGCCAGTCAAATTGACAAGTTTAGTTCATATCATAATTTAGCACTCAATATAAAACAAAACCAGTAAAGTAAATAACAGCCAGATAGTAGTAATAAAAAGACAGATCACCGCAGGAGTTGTAAGGTAGAAAAAATGGGAAGGGTAGTGTATAAGTTTATAATATAGTTGGGTGATTAGAAAATAATCGATAGCATTGATAAATAAAGTATAGATTAATACAGAATAGACAATTGTGTTCAGAGGTGATAAATATGTGTTTTTGTATTGTATGGACTTTCAAAAATTATGAGTGTTTTGACAATGTACATATATATTTTTTATAATGAGATTATCTATTGATCAACATATCTTCACTTTTTACCATACCTAAATCAAGGAGCCAGTCGTTGACCAATTTGCGCAAAACATTTGTACTTTTCGTTTTCCAAGCATTAGGAATAATATTATATAATTTAGGTCCTAAGTACGAGAATTGCCGTTGCCCAAGGGACGTCGAGGTTTTTATTGGGACTATTGGATTATTCCTTGAAAGTCGGGTGTCGTGAAGGTGGTCGATGGAGTAAGTAAGTATTATAAGTATGTACTACATGTAATAATTTACGTGTAAAAAGCTAGTCACATACGAGAGATATAACCTCATAATATACGTGGCCTCGGCCTATATCAGAATATCGCTCGCCAAACATTCCCAATGGGAATGATATATGCCGAGGCCACATATATTACGAGGTTATATATCTCGTGTGAGAGGAAAAAACGGGAAGCATACTTTCGGTTAAGTATTAATATTATTATCATTATAAATAACCAGCGATAAAAAATAATCATTTGAAACATAAAATATAGTCAAAGATCACATTAGATCCTCTCCATCAAACCCTCTACATCATTCAGATTCATGAATATGACCCTCCCCAAGAATTTGATTCAATCGAACGTGACATCTATTTTAGGTAGTCACGATTATATTCCAGCTGGATTGAAAACTGAAAATCATACGAGCCCATAAATATCATTTAAAAAGTAGGCACCCAAATCAGATACGTTCTATTATTTTTCAAGGTGTGTTATTTATACGTGATGTTTACTGCAATGCAAGGACGTACACTCGTACATTGGCACCATACGTTATAAACCGCACTCCATACCAGTGAATCCCAAAGTGGATGCATCGCACCCTGGGGGCCCCGAAGAGGCACAGATAAGCGGTTGTGGTTGCAGGGGCAACAGGGTGGGATTTGAAAAGCTTCAAAGAGCAATGAAAAATATTTCAGATGTCCGATTTTTGGTCAACAAACTTATTATATTCACGGCAAACAATAATACAAATACAAACCGATGATGTACATTTTAAGATGCTTGCATTTCCAAGGAGATAATTACAAAAACGCTTAATAAGACGGTAGCAATATTTAAGAAGGCAGAATGTTTCTTGAGGATCCGGGTTCACGCATTATTAAAAAGCCCCTCCACGCAAAATTTTCAAAGATGACATAGGCCCTGAAGGAAACCTCAACGAATGCGTGTTTAAAATAAGTACCTATTTACATATTATCCGTAATCATTTTGAAAGTTTAGGTTAGGATTTCATAATAATTCCTTATCTGCTGCGTCAGAACATTAACTATTATAAAAAAATATACATCAAAACTTGTCTAAAATATATTTTATGATGTTTATTTAAAGAATAATAATTTTATTTATTGATTTTCTGCTACAGCTTCAATTTATATAATTTATCTTCGGAGAAAATGTACACCTTAATTTTATGTTTTATTTTTACCATGGAAATGTGATAATAATTACTATAATACCCACGCTCAGACATGGCTTTTATGGGTTTTTATTTTGTATTTTTATTTGTACAACTCTTCCAGTGACGAGAATGTGTCAAAGATTCCAACAAAAGAAATGTACGTAGGAAAATTTCTGTTCTAAGGTTTTTTGAAATTGTAAAAAAATAAAGTCAGTACAATTTTCCTGGAAAAGCGGGAGATGAACATTTTGAAAGAGGGCAGTGAGCCCAAAAAATTTGGGAAGCTGTTCTCTACACGGCTGACTCTTTGATCAGGGCAGCTACCAGGTTCCTAAGAGCCCGCTGCATGGGCGGATGGTCCGGTCAGGCACCAGCGGGCAAGTGTGCCACGCCACGGCCGCGCGGTGACACGTGTTAAAACCGAAAGCGCTGCCTCTCCTCCATACCACTCGCTAAATATTAACGGAACTGCACTGCCATCACATTATCACATGTCTTGGAGTTTGGATTCATATATGTAAATTTAACCATATTGTTAAATTTACGAATACTATTATTAGAGATAAAACATTACGGGAGTGTTGTATAGGAGTGATCCACACAGTTGATGGTTTCACCACTATTTGGGAATGTCGCCTAACTAACTAACATCGGTGTTTGGGTTTGTTATGTACAGCACTAATAATTATAGTATAATCTGATCAACATATATGTTTTTTTAATGGGAAACCGCACAAGAGTCCCAAACTGCTCCCAATCTTCTGGAGCCAGTGAGACTATGGCTTCCCCAATTGAGGTATGTTGTGAAGCTGAAGATAGTGGGAAGGAGTTTGGGAAGAAGAAGTAACAAAGTAAAGTTTCAAGGAAAGAATCAATTCTGAATGGTGGTCTTACACCAGGGCGATACTGAGAGATGAGAGTACCTTCCACTCTGGATTTACTTGCGCACGCCGGGATTTGAACCCGCGACCTCCAGCTTGCTAGTAGAGAGCCTTACCCCTCGACCACGGATGCCGACTGACCAAAGACCATCAGATGCATTTTATCGGAACTACATTCAAATTGAACAATATTTGGTCATGTTGTTTATAGAATCATAAAAAATACGAATGGTGTCTACAGAACTACCAACAGTTTTGACAATGTCTATATTAAGCTCCGAGGAACTAAGATCCTTTCGGAACAGGCGTATAGTCAAGAACACGTTAAACGAGCGCCCAATCTTTGCACACGGTTGACATTTGTCACGAGAACGGGTCGTTTGTGCAACTCGTTCTGCTCAGCTGTGGAACGATTGGTGGGCCTCTGTGTTTCCTACCTCCTACAACATGGGTCTCTTCAAGACCCACGCTCACTCCTTTCACTCATAAAAAAGATCTTCCACATAACATAGGCCCTAGGCATAGGCCGGGTGTACATACTGTGAATTGTGACATAAATAATACACATGGTGTTTGGTTTTGAAATGACAACATGCATAGTTCTTACCGGATTGTCATGTATCTAGTTCCCAACTATCTCCAACCATCATCTTGCTGGAAAATGATTTGAAATTTAGAACAATGACAAGAACACTTTGCAAATTACGAGTGCATTTGTTTGGAAAAGCCTAGAAGAAGAATTGAACTATTGGAAGCAAGTCGTTGATGTTTATCGTGTGTATAATCTTTGAAAAGTAGACTAAACTATATTGAAAGTGCTTATACATTCGTTGTGTTGTGGCGTATCGCGTTGGAACTCATGCGATTGTGTTGTTTTTTTTCCTTCTTTCATCCCTACAGGTATCACCCAGTTCCAACAAAAATCATTCATTTCGTTTGATTTCAAATTCATTTATAGTCCATTATTCATGTTTCGGATGCAACACATGGTAATGGTGTAAAAAAACACAAATATTGGGAAAATTGACTACATCTACAGCACCAACAAAACATAGTAAATGATGTTTAGGAAACCACAACGTTTGGGAATGTTTTGATTGGAAAGGGGAAGGAGATAAAGAATAGGTAGTTAGTGAAGTCTTTCCGCACATAATAGTACAATTTCCAAGTTGCAAAGATCGCAATCTCCTCTGCAAAAACTCCATCGTTATCTGCATGCATTAAGTAAACCGGTTTCGAAGTGCTCCTTTATTAAATCTAGTTTATCTCGTAGAACACGTCTTACCTAGAATCGATAATCCATTGACCTGAAAGTTTCATTTCATATAACGTAGTTATTATATATGATAATAATATATTTAGACGTTGATAGGTGCATGATGCTACCAAGTAATATTATGCAGAAACATAAAAAAAACACGCCTAAGTTTTAATATGCTAAATTATTACTGGTACTACTTTTGACGCCGTACAAAGTAAATCTTACATACTATTTACCGTTAGTTAAATAGTATGTAAGATGTTATTTAGTAGCCACCTCTAGTATTTTTAACCTTTGGAACACCAGACCCTTTTTGAGGGAAATAAGTGTTTCCAAGTGCAAGCGATTCTGTTAAACATTTGTATGCACTTTCTCATGACATAAAGGTATCACATATCAAAAAAATTCAGCTAGGGCGAAATTCCAATGCCAGCAGCGCATGAACGGTTTGTCGGCGGGAAAAAAATTTTTGTCACTGGTGCACGAACCGTTTTCCAGAGGTTAAGGAGAGTAATGAGTTTACCTGGGTCTGACACTATTACATACAGGAGCCAGGAAACACAAACGGCCTACAAGGTTGTTCAGGGTGTAAAGTTAATAGAACAAATCCTTCTGGCATATTATTAATTACAAGCGCAGACCCGTGAAAAATCACAGCGTTGTAGTCTGAAATACCGACAAATCAGTTAAAATTTGGAAGGAAAATTTTCTGTTAAAAGTATTATATTATAGGTGGGTACTTTATCGCATGTGCTAAATTCTTCAAACAAAGAATTCCAATTTTGAAAATGACACTTAGGTTCTAAGCAAATCCGAGTTCTAGGGTTCATTGAACCAGAGTTAAAGACAGACACAACCAAAATTAGAATTATTGATGATGATGATCACAATAATCTCGGTCGTGTATACATTCTAAAATTCAAAAATACATAATTCTTACATTCAGTAAATTACATAATGAATTTATGTCGCCGTTCTTAAAATAGTTGGTGGTGTAATGGTCAGCACAGTTGTCTTCCAAGTTTTTTTTTATGCATATACATATAATGCATATTTTTTAAACCTGATTTATCGGGAGTCCCATGATTTTTCACGGGTCTGAGCTATTATTCATTTAAATGTAATGGTTGTTCAACATCATATACTTTTTTAAAGAGTGCCTGGAATTTTGATGCTAGAATTGAAGAACATTTGAGAACGCTTTCTCTCTAAAACCTTTGGATATGTTTAGTGTCCAGTTCTAAATAGCCAGGTTCTTCCAAAGTTCCTCTTCCTCATATAGGTATGTCATAGTTCCAATGGCTCCGAGCAGTCGAAAAAAAACACAAATGTGCACAGGAAAAAAGTACATAATAATAATAATAATAAGTGCAATAACATTACAATCCATGCAATATTCCGTTAGTGCTTATGGTTGAATCATTATTAAGCAGTATAATCACTTAGCAATCAATACTATATTTTTTTGTATAAAAACAGTACTAGATAAATACCGATTTAAAAGAAATATAATTCTCCAGTCACTAATTACCTTGGCACGGATTTGTCATAGAACAAAAAACATCAGCAATTATTACCTATTGCAAATCGACAAAGCATTGTTTTAATTCATCCGGTAAGTAAGCGACGTGTGTTTGATTCTTTGTTACTCGTAGGTGCAAGAAAAACGGACTGCAAATCACGCCAGGATGTTTTTCTTTTATCTATATGTATATTAGTCATGCTAACTAATATCATAACTAATATCACGATAAGTGTGACCTTAGGATTAATGTTGTGATAAAAATACAAAACTTAACATGCTCCTTACAATAAAGAGACGACGATGCTATAACAGAATAATGCAACGAGGTACTTACCTAGTAGCTTATTATTTGAAATAATTTTGAAAATTTTCAATTTATATACGACAAATTTATAAATCCAAGGTAAATCGGTCGTTTGTAATTTAAATTTAAGTCCATTAAAATAGTTTTGTTTTTAACTTTATACTTACATATGTAGTAGGTAGAACTAAATTATTTTTTTAAATTATAATCATTAATCATTGAAGAATAAGAGAGTACGAATAAATCTAAACGAAACATGAAACAGTACAAGACACAGACAAATAAAAAGATAACGATCACAACTAGGAATCGAACCCAGGATCTCTTGTCTTACTGGAACAAGCGTCTTAACCCACTTGATCATTGGGACCTATTTATTAAACGTCATATTTGTCGATCTCATAATTCAAATTCAGAATTAACAATATCATCTTGCAAAAAGTTTTTCCCATATTTTTGGCACCAACCTTTTTAAATAGAAACAAAGTTGGTTTGTAACCTAGATAGTGTCTCGGATAAACATATCCATTTTCATTTATTTTTCGATTCCTAGTTCTGACCGTTGTTTTTTGTGTTTAACTGTTTCATATTTCGTTTAGATTTATTAGTATTATCTTCTTCTTCAATGATATATTAAATTGATGGGTATAACCTTGAAAATAAGTTAAAATAAAAGTTGTTCCAGAATTCACATATAAAATTGTGATCTTTCTTTTCTTTAATGGCCTATATTTTATAATCTGAAACACAAATAAATTAAGTAGTACGTATCCGTACTATATATTTGCTACACCTTTCGATTACTGATTTTTTTATACAGTTCGCTTATGTATTTTAATTCCAATTGTTATTTAAGTTTTGTATGAAAAAGCCCGAGCAGCCGTTCCTCCGAGTTGCTGCGCGGTCGCGGCACGCTCACACAACTCTCGCCACACAAAGACGGTTATCGATAACAGCATCCCTCTCTGAACTCCCAGGACCAAGTTTCCTAATTACATCCCGCGGGGCGGGGGCGGTTGCTTGTAGCAGTGGTCACGTGGTCAATGGCCAGATACTTACAGTTTACTAAATTAATATGCATGATTTTAGATCCTAACAACTATCGACTAAAAACATAAATATTGTGATGGAAGACTTGTATAATCAAGAATGCCTTCATTATTGACGTTAGCCACAAGGTTTATCGACTCTCCACCTCCACCCTAGCGAACTAATTCTTGTAAAAGTATAATGAATTCTAACATTCAATCGAAGATTTTAGAACACTTTTACAAGAATTTGATTAAGACTTCAGTACAAGATGTGAACAAAACATAGTCATGGGCTATGAGTAGATACTTACTATCTATCATGCATGGTCATAACTCCGAGTTGTAACAAAATTAAATATAATGAGATCAAGACTTCGCGCACACTTGTTTGACTCAGGCACAGGGCGTATGGCTTCGTGTTTTACGTAAAAATTAAACAAATCTATCTACCAGCCCCCACAGAAAAGGTATTTATAGAATATTGACAAGATCAGGTGGTGGTTGGTTTGTGTACAGTACAGTAGCCATTATTGACTGCAGTTTCTTCATAAATTCATTGTAGATAAATAACTCCTTGTACACACTTGTATATAGTATTGTGAGTGGTATTTGTATTGTATGTAAATTATTAGACTCTTATAAAGACAACGTGTATGTACATATACATTATTATTGAATATGAAGTGTATATTGAATTCGGAATTACAATAGAAAATTTTGTTGTGTTAACAATGCAAACTTACGGATTCGAAAAAAGAGACGCACGATAAATAATAAGAGATAAGCAACAGTACAATAAGACAATAAATGCAAAACAAAATAGAAATGGCGATAAAGTAATAGCAAGAAACGTGACAGATAATAGGAATACGTAAAACTATGATAAACAAAGTACAATAAATCAATAATAACAATATACATGATAAAAACTATAACGATAAGTAAACAAATGATAAACAGAAAAATATTACAAAAGCATCAATAGCGAGAGAAATATAAAAATGGAACGTTAAAATGTTACAAATAAATATATGACGTTAAAATATCAAGAAACAAGATAAAAAATACGTAAACTTCCCGCCATTCAAGGAGGACCAAAAAGACCACCATTCAGAATTGAAACGCTCAAACCTGCAACATTGAATGTGCGGATGATGGACTTGTTTTTAACAATCTGGAATATTTAATGTTATAATTATCTCATTAAGAAGTAAAATCATGCTTTGTTCCCGTTTGAATGAATATTTTTCCAATTGCAACAAAATAAATTGACTCTGTAAACATTCTCGTAGAATCCAAAAGCTTGGAATATCAAATGTATCATAAATATAATGAGCAAACAGAGTAATTACAATGACAATGACTGTCGGATAATATTAGAAGAATAATAAGAGACAAAATAAAATAAAAAATATGGATACCTACGTAAGAATAAAAATAAACCTGGCAATTAAACAAGGATAACATATGTAGATATAAAAATGCGTTCGTTATTGATGTTATTACGATTATAAACAAACAAAAAATCCTAAATAATAATAAACTGGGGAAAAGCAAGAAGAGACCTGAGAATAAAATATTTTTTTAAAAGATATATAACATTAGAATGGTCTGGGAATCTGGGAATAAAAATGAGGTAGCAATCCTGAGAATATACAAATAATAATAACAAGAAATGTTAAAAATAACAATGAAACAAAAAAAATAATGTCTGTAAAGCAAGCCTCCAGGACGTTAAATTACATGACTACAACACAACAATTTAGTGATAAAGGTAAATGAATGATAAAGTTTAACAAAACACTAAGACCTGACATGAAAACCAACTACCAACAAAAATTTATCGGTTTAGTATAACTACAAAGGAATAAATCTAACTTACTGGAGTCTGATATTGTTCAACAAATTACTAATATAATAATATATGAATTATTAACAATGTATGTATTAATGTTTCCTGTTTCTTTAATTAAGTAAAAAATAAGAAGTGTCTCATTTTAATATTATAATTGCATGATAAAACGACGCCGTGTCCCTTTGACGAAGGACAGAAAAAGAACGAAACCTTTTTGTTGTCTGGACAAAAATAAATTTGGAGACGGTATGTAGGCAGTGTGGGGTACTTATGGCGGAATGTATTGGTATAATAATTATTATTACCTACCAAATTATCATTTTTATTGCCAAATAAATGCATTATTTTAATTTCTTTGAACCTTTGTCAAAAATGGGCTTATAGTACGTGTAAATATTTTCATGAAAACAAACATCAATACAGACAAAAGACATCATGACGAAGATATGATTTTGTACAAATTTTCAATTAAAGTTTTGAAACGTTGAATAGAAATTAATGTGCAAGCTCCCATTTTCGGATAAAACACAAATTGTGCCATGTTGAGCGCAAGCTGTGACTTGCTTGACAAGATCGTGTTATCATTGACAATAATAATAAATTAAAAAAAAAACAAAGTTTAACTTACCACTTTCTGTACATGGAAGAACCAGCAGTAGAAAGATGACATATCCACATTCATTAAACATTGTTTTACACAGAAACCACACTGGGCACGAAAATTATCACAATTTGGACACAGCTATGCCATTCCTACAAATAATACAGCTGACTCGCTACACAAAACCTTTGTCTGTTTTGACATGAGCGCATGCGCTTGTAAACAAGATTTTATTATTTTGTTGCATAAAAAATAAACCAAAGACACAAAATATTAACTATTTCATCAATAGGGCACATCACATAAATAAACACTTTGTCTTATTGACTATCCACATCGTCAACAAAACTTCATAAAGAAATCACTTCACCCGTATAAGAGAACTTAAAGTCTTGAGTACAACATTACATAGAAATCTAAAACGTTATCACTGAACTTAAGATCAAGAACTAATACCTAATATAAAATAACGGAGATACCGCATTTATCACAATAAACAAAGCTGTTCCCGTGATAAACAGGACCCTTGCGCGAATAGCGACATATTGAATTCTTCTACCTTCTACTCCATAGAATTGTCAGATGAGTATAGATTTGATATGTCCATAGAAACGTGAATTGACGAACGGCTAGAAAAACTTAAGGTTCAACAATTTTAATAATAATGATTGGATTATTTGTATAGCGCCGTTTTCGTGAGAAAATCGCCTCAAGGGCGCTTTACAGCTTAATTTATGCATTTCATTTATTAGTATCATTTAGACTTAAAACTTACTTTTGGCTTATAACTAAGTTTCACAGCTACAGATTTATAACTAAGATTAATGTCGAGTGATTTACTTGTTAATCAAGTATTTTTATTGTTTTTTTGTTGTTCGCAAATTTATTTTCTTGTTTTTTCTTTTTTCAATGTTAATTTTTAATTGCTCTGAACATTTTATAATCTCATTTGACAAATACCTATTGTTAAATAACAAAATGAGAATTTATTAACGGTACCTTTTACTGAAAGTATTTTTTCGTGTTTTATGGTAAATACATGCAACAGAACATATTAGTGAATAGTGGTGGAAATTATTACACCAAAAATATTATTTTTATTATAATATTATGTCTGTTGTCTCAATTCTCATTCTTTGGCAGTCAAACATCATGACTCTAACATACTGATCTTCTGATTTTCAATGTAAAGCGCTCTGAAGGCGATCAATATCAACTATCAACAGTTACACACATTCATTGATGCGATCAAAAGTTGTTAATTGTTCGTTTACTGAGTCAATTGAAGCGATTTCCAGATGAGATATCCCATTGATGGGGGAGCCACTGGTGCGAAAATATTGACATGTCGCTTGTAGTTCCGTCAATTGTGTTACAGTACATTGACATTGGTCATCTCCGGACCTCTATATCTCTTCATATTTTATAAAAAAAAATATTACTAACTTTATTCGAATTTTGGAATAATTTAAATATTTTATTCTTCTGAAAGTTAGTGTTTTCTTCATAAAAAAATAAAGGCCATTTTGGATTGACCAGGGCCGGCCTTGAGCCAAACGGCGCCTGGCGTTAGTCAAAATCTCATGCGCTGTTTTAGGTTATTGTCAGCGCCTTGGCTCTTGGCAAGTCAGCGCCCGGAGTGGACCACTTTCCAATTTTTTTCAACACCAATTTACCCTGCACATGACCGGCCTTGGTTATGACGATGTCTGCAAAGGTTTTATTTAAATATGTTAAAACAATATTTTTAATTGCATCAAACAAATATGAAAATAATATGTTCAATTTGAGAAAGTTATATGTGGAGTTGTGGTTATTATGTAAATTTATTTAAGAAGGCTATGTTTATAATGTAAATTTAATTTAAGTTAGACAAAAGAGAGATTTGAACTCAACTGATGTCTCTCAAGAAATGTTAATAAAATGTGAAATGATAATATTTTTTCTCTTCACAAATACATTATTTTGCCGAATATCGACTTTTCCCTAAGGTCTAGAGATATTCTAGGCGTTCGTTTTGGTATGTTGCCATGATAGAATTTTTATTTTTAAATAATGTGAGATAATATATTTCATTACTTTTACAAAATATCATTTAGATTATACATTTAGAAAATTCAAAGATGAGGAAATGCAGAATTATATTTAATAAAGAAGAACCCGATATTTCGAACACTCAAGGGAATTAACTATCTCAGGTTTATTAAATTATATGTTTGGATTTAGATATGTATAACTGTATTTAAGAAGATATGGCCATAAAATACTTTTTAATAGTAGATAAATAATAGTAAATTTGATTATTATGCAAAACTCCAACGTTAAAATTTGTGAAAAAAAGCATTGATAAATATTCGGGATCGCTGATCACGCTTAGTAATATTTTTTTTATAATTACAACCTTTGATTCACCTTAATCGTATATAAAAGGCAACTACCTGCAATTGATTTTTTTTAAATTTTAGCATTCTTATTTATAATTCAGTAAAATTAAAATTCGCTTTCGTTGTACGGAATGACAGCCGTTTACAATAATTCATAAATGAACCTCAATGGCATTTTCGTATCTATGGTATTACATTGATACTTCACGAGGGGCTAGAAGAGACGTTATTAATATTAATTTAATTAATCATTGGATTATTTATATAGCGCCGTTTTCGTGAGAAAATCACCTCAAGGGCGCTGAACAACTTAATTTATGCATTGATCACTTAGACTTAATTACATTTGGTTTATAACAAAGTTTCATAGAAAGAGAGAGACTTATAACTAAGACGAATGTCGAGTTATTTACAACTAAGACTTTTAACTAATGACTTAAGCTATACATATTTTTATGACCAAGTGGGCATTTACACAATACCATTATAATACGACTTACAACTACGGCTTAAACTAGAGATTTACGACAACATACAGAGATCAGAGACAAAAATCCGATCAGTTCAACGTGTAGGTGTAGTACAGTGTGCACAAATGCATTCAAACGTGCGCTCATTATAAGGATTTGCTTGTTATTCTTCATGTGGAGCATGGACTTTTCATCATTTCCATTGTTTTGTCCCATTTAAAAAATCTATTCAGCACACGACTAAAGTTAGTCAAGTACGTCCCTTAAAACCCTTTACATTATTTTTTTAATGTGCTTTTCTGACTCACTTGACCGAAAATGACACATATTTAGACAGTGTACTGAAACATGAAGCAATAAGAAAAAATCTCCTGTTCATTGGTAACTTTCTACGAAAACGTTTTCTTAGTTAGAAGCAGGTAGATGCCAATTGCATAGCAGTGCTCTGTTTTGATATGAAAAAATTATTTCACAAAAGAAAGAAATATTTTGGAAGTTATCTAGTATCGTCGGGCTCCACAGGTGATTTTTAAAATACCAGTTATCCTTGTGTTTTATTTTCTTTATAATAGTTAATTGTAAATGTGTATTTAATATTCCAGGGTCCGTGCGTATTCCGCTGCAGCCACAGGGCGGCACCGTCCGTTGGGCCCGGCGGACGCCTTCCTGACAGACCAGCGGGGGCTCAGGCGTCGGGGGAACAGCGCCCCTGCCCGCGCTGCCCCCGCCCTCCCCTACCCCCACCCGACGCACATGGCTCTGACCCCCCACCAAGGCGAGGCGACCCCCACGGGTCGTCACTTTCGACAAGAAAGTCGGCGTCGTCTTGTAAACTCGACAGACAAACCACGTACGCATGAATTAAATAAATGTCTCCGTAAAAAAAAAGTCGTGCAAGGTACCTACCTACTCACAAATTGAACTAAAAATCATTTATCTATCTGTGAAAATCGTTTATCTATGGTTTCCTTTTCATTCATCTTTTCATCTAGCTCAATAATATTTCTCTGGTTATTTTTTCTATCCTTCAATTTTGTAAAAATCTTCTGTATAATAAAAATTATGTTTTGTACACTAAACTATGTTTGTAAAAATATTTATGATCATTACCTTCTTGGGTGCTTAGGGTCACAGGAGCTTATTTATTATATATATATATAGCTTATTTATTAATCTAAACTAACCTAGTCTAAACTTATTTAATTTAAGCTAATATTTAAAAAAAATACTTTTATTTTATTTTCAGAGTTCCGCTCTCAGTTCAGTTCAGTCTCTCGTGTCTAGAATAAACGAAGTATGCATGAAGAATGAGTTAATGATGAATAAGTAAGTCTAAAGTAATGGTGTTTGAAAGAGAGAGCACGAAAACAGTGTGCAATATAACTGTGAATGAGGAATACTTGGAGCAGGTGGATGAGTTTGTGTATTTAGGAAGTATGTTTACGAGAGATGGGAAGGCTGACAGAGATATTGAAAGAAGGGTAAATGCAGGTAACTCTGGAGGACTGAACGCAGTTGGCGCTAACAAATAATTGTCCAAAGAAGCGAAGTTAGCAGTCCACAATGGAGTGCTGGTACCTACCCTAATGTATGGAAGTGAGGCATGGAACTGGCAAAGAAAGGATGAAAGTAGATTGAATGCTGTTGAAATGAGATCCCTGAGGCGTATATGTGGTAAAACCATGTGTGATCGTGTGAGGAATGTGGAGATCCGCAAAGAGTGCAAGGCTGATGTAAGCATAATGAGTAAGATCAAGAAAGGGACGCTTAGATGGTTTGGGCATGTTTTTTTTTTTTTTTTTTTTTTTAAATTTTCTTTATTCATAAAAAATATATTTGGATACAGGTTTTTTACATGCTTTTCGACTATCACACTAGACACATGTCCGTATTATGGTAGTCGAAAGTAGAGCGAATGAGCGAAGAAAGGAGTGTATGGAGAATATACGATGCAAATGTGAATGGTAGCAGACATCGGGGACGCCCGAGGAAGACATGGCACGACCAAGTGAATCAGATACTTGAGTTGGGCCATGTCAAGAGTCAGAATAATAGAAGAGTATGTATGAATGTGAATGAGGCAAGGAGTGTGTGCCAAGACCGAGTTGTTTGGCGGTCCGTCCTCTCTGCCTACCCTGGGAAAAAGCGTGATGGTTAGTTAGTTCAGAGTTCCGCCAAAATAGTACCAAGTTATTGCTGCTTGCGTCACTATAATTTCGGACCTTTTACGGAATGAACTTGAAAATATGAAAGAGAAAGAAAATGGATTATAAGGAGAAACAAATTGGATGCTTCTAACGCTGTATTGAGAGAGATGGCGTTAGAAGATACCGATGGCTATCGCAATCATTTGCGAATTTCAGAAGAACAATTTGATGTACTGTTATCTAAAATTCAAGAAAAAATCCAAAACAAAGATACAAATTACGCTGAGATACCTGGCAACGGGGGATTCTTTTTCAAGTCTGGCTTATATGTTCCGAGTTCCAAAAAATATGATATAATTGTTTATAAAATAATTGTTTGTTGCAATATTTGATGCCCTAAAAGTTGTTACGAAGGTAAAAAAACATCATCATTTTTGTAAACATTCAGAGACGTGCTATTTAATAGTATTAACTACTAAGTTTCAGTAACATTTTAAAAATTGCAGTGTCACGGGCATTCCTATTTTTGTAAACTTCTTGCTTCTGATCTCAAAGACAGGGATGGCTTTGGTATAGATCCATAAATCTAAACATCATATCACACGACCACTTAATACATTTTTTCATAGAAGTAGATGTCATGATGGTAGGTGCTAGGTACGCATAGATAAACCACTCACTAGGAAAGTCTAACGTCTACTTTCGACCGCAGGGAACTAAAAATCGCAAGTGACTTGAAACATATGTTCACACTAAATACTTGCAGAACTTAATAATTTTATTATTAAATTTGATTTTAGTTAAATTAAAAAAAAAATTGAATGGAGTTCTACGAATTAAATACAAAAACAATAAATATATGTTCACGCGTTTCGATTCGGCGGGAAAATCGAACGATGACTCATACTTGAAGAACAAAAGTAGACGGGGTAGACGGGCTTTTAACTTTCATGGCTCAACTAAAAACTTGATCAATTCTGTTGAAAGGATGTTCACACTTGTCGATTAGCTTTCAAGTGTCATTCAACACAAAGTTGATCAACTAAAATCACTGTCTGAACTGGGTAATATACAAGGAAAGCGAATTTTCATTTTACAATTGAAAATTAGAATGTTTAAATTTTCCAAATGCAGATAATTGCCTTTCATAGTAATTAAGGTGCATCAAAAGGTTTTATTAAAAAAAAAATATAGTATAAAACGTGGCCAGCGATCCCGAAAAATATATATATATTTTTTTAAATTCACAATTTGTTTTTGTACTCACAAAATCTACACTATCGACGCCACTAAATACAAAGTTAACCGTGTCAAGCTGTAGTTCTTATGTGAATGGGGTATATAAGGTCAGTAAAGAATCGACATAAGAGCCTCTTCCCACAGGTCATAAAGTATCGACAAAAACCGAGTGCGGTATACCGAAAGCCCACTAATCCATATATTTGTATTGGGGCCTGCAAACGGTGCAAACGGGTCGGGGTGCGAGAGATAGAAAGATACTTTCATACTTAAGTATTGCATGTATCGAGTATTGGTGTCTTGCATATACATACGGTGGGCGGGGGATATCTATAGGCATTTCGCTTACTCGCCAAGAAGTTTTCCTAGTATTTGAATACTCTTCATATGTAGGTGAGTAAGCGAGAAAGGATATGATACTGAATTTAGAACCAAAAGTCTCAGTACTCTTTCTCGCTTACTCCCCCACAAAAGAAGAGTATTTCCCTAATCCAAATACTCGTAAATTTTTCAACATTAGAAGTACAAGTATTTTTATACTAACTGGTAAAGAAGAATAAGAAGTATTGTAGGTCAGACGATACTCGACACAAGCTACGAGGTACCTACATAACATGCATCTTTATTTGGGAGATTCTCAAAGTGTTCAAATATTGTACAGACCAGGGTTATCGTATATTAGTGTTTTTGCGTGCTAATATACTTTGTTAAGATTTAAATATTTTTTTAAAAATGGTTCCATTTCGTAGTGTTGCATGGCGTGGGATCATTTTCTGGACAGCGTTGGAACGTTGCTTGAAATGGCTTTAGCCGAGTTTGGTAACCAGATCTGAATAGCAAGGTATTTCCCCACCTTCTTCCCCTCCCCGCTACCTTCAGCCTTACAAGATACCCTCCCTAAACACTAGTTATTCTCAATTAGGTAGGTGTAAATTAAATAAATAAAAATTAATATATATTCTGTAAATAAATAAATAAATACCCTGATTGGGGATGCCATTGTCTCACAGTTTCCAGACTCAGTTATGATACAGGGAGCAGTTGGGACCCTTGGGCGGTATTTACATCAAACTTTCCTTTTCCTATCACTTATTGACCTATTCCCAAATATTTGTGCCACCAGGTGCGAGCACATGTCTCGTCGCAGTATTTGGTACAGGTGATGTGCACGCTAGGTAGGTAAGTAGGTACAAGTCCGAAATACTAGGGAACAGGTATTTGGAATATGTTTTTGTTCTTACTTCTAGTTGTTCCAAGTATCAAGACGAACTAGTACGACTCACCTCTTTTATCTTATAGTGTACCAGTATCACAAATTCGTGACTTGGGTGTAATATTCAATGAAAACTTGACATTCATTGCACACATTAACAATATAACTAATAAGGCTTCAAAGATGCTTGGCTTCCTTTGTAGAACTTTAATTGATTTTAAGTCCTTCGATTGTTTGAGAACACTCTATATTTCATTAGTTAGAAGTCAAGTGGAATATAATTCATCTATTTGGTCCCCTTTGTATAAAGTTCACTCTAACAATATAGAAAGAGTTCAGTTCAAATTTATAAGGTATTTAAATAAATTTTATGTTCAAAAATTAATTATGTCAGTTTGATGAATCATTTACATCTAATAACGCTGTCCGACAGGAGAATTATGTCAGAACTGGTTGTATAAATCGTAGCCACCATTAAATACCATGTACCGAGTAGGAACATAAGACACAATGTAACATTCTTCTGTAATACATACACAACCAACACACTCACTAACCAATAGGATTCAAAGTTAGGAGGTACAATTAATATATCAGACTAATATATCGAAGTATATGGTGTATCATATTGCCTTCTGGCATTCCTTTTTCTGTCCAACTGTTCTGCATGCCGAAAAGATCTAAGCGCCCCTTTCTTAATCATAAATCTCTAAATAGTACAAAATAAAGTCGCTATCTGCGTCTGCCTGTTTGTGCGCTTAGTTCTTCTAAATTATACAAATGATTTTGATAAGGTTTTCAATATTATTAAGAGAATTTCTTTCGGAAGGTTTACATATATAATATGTGCACATTATATCTATACAAAGTAGAGAAAGGTCGACGTTAAATAATAAAGTACATTGCTAACGCTGTCTAAACCTTGTACGAAACATCAAAATGATGTAGCACGGAATTGTTTATCTTAAAAAGGCCTACAGAAAATGATATATGTCTATCTCCTAAGGATATCCCTCAGCTAGTAAATAATAAAATAATCAAATTTGAAATCCTTTATTAGATAGAAAAGTTATTTATTTGCATTGTATTGAGTATAACATTAGAAAGGGCAAGTAAATTGTTAGATAAATATATTTTTTTTCATTGTAAAATTGTTATAATGGCTAGAATCAATTCGAAAGCTACCTATCTAAGTCAGACTAATTAATCACATTTCTTGAGCAGGCTGACAGCCTCTTTCAGCTTCTCCGGAGGGAAGACGCCCTTTTCTGTAATAATTCCCTTGATCAGGGATGCCGGGGTAACATCAAACGATGGATTCCAACAACCTATACCTGTAAATATATATTGAAAAAAAAATTAATAATGGACAATTCATTTAAAAAATTTAAAAATATATTTTGTAACATATCCGTAACATATATATTTTGTAATATTTTGTAATATCATTGATCCAAATCGGTTGCAATAAACCTATATAGACGCACAATTGATAGCTGCATTTTAAACCCTTCTCTTTTCTCATAAATGAAAAGTTGGAACAATGGAACTCGGATCCACTATACTAGGAGAAATAAAATCATATTTTGCTGACTACAAAAATGTGAAAATATTGTACTGCATTGTATAAACATATTGGTGAAAATGTAATATTTATAAATAAATATTTTAGTAGAATTTAGAAAAACAGCTGTTAGCAAATAATATTATTACATACATGATGTCTGGAAGCAAAGTGCACTAACTTTGGGAGGTGATTCCACATGATAGAAGTAAAAAAGATAAATAACTTTATAGAAGTTCCACTGTTTTTTCTAAGTTAGT